>CM035840.1:453615250-455094384 GCA_020510985.1 Pholidichthys leucotaenia | reverse complement strand
GAACTTTTTCCATTTATGGATGATGGAGGCCACTGTGCTCATTGGGACCTTCAAAGCAGCAAAAATTTTTCTACCCAGATTTGTACCTCGAGACAATCCTGTCTTGGAGGTCTACAGACAATTCCTTTGACTTCATGCTTGGTTTGTGCTCTGACATGCACTGTCAGCTGTGGGACCTTATATAGACAGGTATGTGCCTTTCCAAATCATGTCCAATCAACTGAATTTACCACAGGTGAACTCCAGTTAAGCTGTAGAAACATCTCAAGGATGATCAGTGGAAACAGGATGAACCTGAGCTCAATTTTGAGCTTCATGGCAAAGGCTGTGAATACTTATGTGCATGTGATTTCTTAGTTTTTTATTTTTTATAAATTTTCAAAAGTCGCAAAAAAAATTTTTTCACATTGTCATTATGGGGTATTGTGTGTAGAATTGTGAGGGAAAAAATGAATTTAGTCCCTTTTGGAATAAGGCTGTAACATAACAAAATGTGGAAAAAGTGAAGCGCTGTTAAGATTTTCTGGATGCACTGTAGCTGTTGAGTCGGTACTGCAGAAGATGCCAGATCAAAACATATTCAGTGCCGGTCATAAGAACACCAGTAGGTAGCTGGTAGCTAGGAGTTAACATGCTAGCGATTTAGCACACTTTGCTCACTTTTCTTCTCATTTTCAGATGAAACAAAGAGTCCATCATCACAAAGGTATTGTGGTTTGTTAATCGAGACAACAAATCAAACTCTAGCACTGCCTATTTTTTTAAACAGATGTGAAATACTGTAGCTTAATGAGCTTAATGATGCAGGGCAGATGGAAACAGTTTTTTTCAAAAGGGAGGGACTTCCAGGTCACGGATGTATAATTTCTTATCAAACAGCCCCTCACTATGGAAATTAAGGAATCCAAAACAGTACTGAAATTCTCAGAGAGTTGATAGTAAATTACTGTTAGTAATTAACGGTTACATGAAAACCTTTGAAGCAGAGTGATACATATCCAGTGAAGATGGAGTGCAATTATCGTGGAATATAGTCACTCCTGGAATCTGGGTGGATGCTTTCGTCATTGGTTTGAAAATGAGGTGGGTATGTACTGAAGACATCTCTTACCAGACGTACTTTTCTCAGCTCAACACTGGTGAAACTCCATATCCACCACTTGCTTGGTGCTGGGGGCAGCAACATGTGAGCTCAGCTATGAAACCTGAGGTTCCTGAAATGGCTGCCTTCAGTTGTGCAGGAATCTGCTACTACCAAGATGATGGACTGTGTTTGTGCCATCTCGCACAGAGGAGCCACTTCAGGTACCAATGCGCAATGGTAAGTTGCTTACAAATTTTGGACCAGTACGAGAGACTCAACAGTTTCTCATGGACCTCCTGTTGAAAAACCAAGACTGTAAACACATCCTCTGATGAATGAGTGGGGATTGAACCCATGCTCGCTGGATTGATAAGACCAATCCATTGAATTGAATCCCGCTCTCCCCAAATATCCTGCCGTTGTGTCCCTGGGCAAGACACTTCACCCGCATTGCCTCCAGTGCCCATAACACTAGGTATGAATGTGTATAAATGTTTGGTGGTGGCTGGAGAAGCTGTTGGCGCGGATTGGCAGCCACGTTTCCGTCAGCCTGCCCCAGGGCAGCTGTGGCTACAGTAGTAGCTTGCCACTACCATTGTCTGTCTGGAGTGAATGAATAATGTATCTACTTGTAAAGCATCTTTGAGTGTCTATGATAAAGCGCTATATAAACCTGATGCATTATTTATTATTATTATTATTACCAATGCCTTACAACTTGGCCACCAAGCTCTTCAGCAACTGGTTGGGACTGAACCAATTCAGAGTGCACTTTTTTCCACAACATCACCCCGTCTCTTTGAGGATAGACAAGCAAAGATAAAAGACTTTTGGGTGTGGATCCAAATTAAACTTTTTCCACTACTGCAGTAAAAAGTGTTTCTGAAAACAAGCCATTCAAAAAGTAGCTGTAGACCACTCAAGGTCCTGGCTCTTGTACTTCACTGAAAAGCAGTCACAAATGATGACATGCTTCAGTCAGATATCTGGGGTTGCAAGCACTTCCACTTAGGCATGAATGGGGGTTGAACCCATGATCTTTGGTTTACAAGACCAACGCCTTACCACTTGGCCACCATGCCCCTTGGTATAGTTGGAATTACCTCCTGAACAGATGAGGGGAGGTGACTGGGAACCCCACTTCACTGAGCTCACTCAGCTTGGCAGCCACTGACAGATTGTCAACAAAGCTCAGGCGAGACAGAGACTCATAAGATGGCCGACCTGGCTGTTGTGTCCGTAAAAGAGGAGGAGGAGAGGTGACAGTTTACACTCTTTATTCAAGCTAACAGGAACCAAACAGGCGTCACTCTGTACAGGTCAAGGGTCCACAGCAAAAGAGACAGAGCCCCTTCCGCCATGGCCTCTTATACTCCCCGTGACGTCACCTCCCACTAAATCCAGGGCACCGCCATATTGATACACCTAACTATATACATAATATTAATACCTAACCCCCCCCCCCCCCAAAGAATATAGCAAGCACACTAATTGGACCTTCCCAAAATTTACAACCCGACTCACACTCTAAGCATCAGAATATACAACACAAATATACAAAGCTATCCATGCACACAACACAGGCCCTGCAGATTATTTCGCCATTTCAAACATTACAGTCTTTAAACATACATAAAAGGCCACATAGAAAAATTAATCTTGAAGTAACTATATACATTCCTAAGGCACTTCAAACAGTAAACACTTACAAACAATATGTACATTAATCTAATAGCGGTCCCAAAACCCCCCACCCAAGCACTCCTACCCCACGACATGGGCACTTCAAACACACACAGCACTGGGGAAAATTTAAATTTCACACATTATTCTTTGTTTTAACACTTCACACATCTCCGTTCATTCTGTCACCACACACGCACACACACAGGGGAAATTAAACAAGGTTACGCAGTTTCAAAACTTAGAGAATAGCAACACCATTAGCATAATACAGCAAAATATCACATACTGCTAACCCCCCCTTTAAAAGTCCTACCGAGGACCCCCTGGAGGCCCACCTCTGGAATGTCCGTCTGGCGGCTCTCTCCCAGAGCGTCTCTGCTGTTTCCTTTCTGGAGATGCGCTGCACTGGCGTGTCTTCTCCCCCATACGCCGCAGCTCATTTGGGTGCCTCCTGGATCCATCAGACAGTTCTAAATAACCATCTTTGCGGGTGATCACCACCCGCAGCCGTCTCTGGTCATCCCATTGTTCCTGTGTTCTGCGGACTCTTCCAAGCCGAGACTCAACCCTAGGGTGGACCTCGTCGCCAATATTTAGGGGAGTTCTCACTGTCTTGCTAGGTCCACCACGTCATGACCGGGCTTTTCTTCAGTGTCGGAGAGTCCCACCGACCCGGTCTGAACTCCACCTCGGATCTCGCTCACAGGTGCGTCTGGGAATGGCACCACTCGGTCTCGCCCCGCTCTGTTTCATTTTTGAGCCGAATCAGCCACGGCAGTGCCCAGTTCTACGGTAGTACTCAGCCGGACTCCGGAACTACAAGGTGCCTGCTCGCTGGCTCCACTCACCACTGCAGGCGTCAGTTCGTGCCGTTCGGGTCTCTTGTCCAGGTTACCACAAACTCTGGCACCGGAGCCTCCCCGCAGTGGCGCTCCATAGTGCTGGTCCAGCCCGTCTTTACTCACCCCGGACAAATCCAAATCCCACACTTCGTTTCCATCTCCCACAAAGAAGGGCCAGTCCCATAGCCCACAGCCGGACCACTCCTCCTTGACACCATAGGCTATTGAGTACCTGAGCCCATAAAACAGGTCACAGCCCATCAGGTTCGACCCTTAAAAACCTGAATGTCCTGAAGTGGTTGCCTTCAGTTGCACAGGAATCTGCTTCTACCGAGAGGATGGATTGTGTTTGTGCTGCCACCGTCTGGCACGGAGGAGCCACCAACACCTTACAACTTGGCCACCAGACCCCTGAACAGCTGGTTGGGACTGAACCAATTCAGAGTGTGCTTTTTTCCACAACATCACCTCGTCTCTTTGAGGATAGAGAAGCATAGATAAAAGACTTCTTAGTGTGGATCCAAATTAAACTTTTTCCACTACAGCAGTAAAAAGTGATTCTGAAAACAAGCCACTCAGAAGGTTACAGGAAGTAGCTGTAAAACACTGAAAGTCCTGGCTCTTGAGCCTCACTGAGAAGCAGCCACAAATATGCTTTGGTCAATTACCCAGAGTTACAAGCACTTCCACTCAGGCAAGAATGGAGATTAAACCCATGATCTTTGGTTCACGAGACCAGCACCTTACCACTTGGCCACCATGCCCCTGTGTTAGGGTTAGGTTTGTCGTTAACATTTGAATTTATACATAACACCACACAAAACATACTTGATCTCCTGGGGTAGGTTCCAATTCACCCATTTGCCCCACCCCTCTGTTTTGTACAGAATGCTAGGGCTAAGGCAGTGGTGTCCAATCATATGCCATGCAGGACCAAGACCTTGCAGGCTTTATCTCCAACCAGTGTCTTCAACAGCAGATTTCGCTGAACTTCTTTCCACTGATTGCTGATCAGTGAAAACACCTGCTGAAGAGACTGGGTAGAAGAGAAAACCTGCAGGGTCTTGGCCCTCCATGACACATGATTGGACACCCCTGGGCTAAGGGGTGAATTGGGACACACCCTTGATCTCCCCAAAGTCTGATTCATGAAGAATTAGAAAAGCACTCAGAGAGTGCATACCTCCACCCAGGCTGCTTCCGTCCCTCATGGATCACTTCCAAAATTACTGGATCTCCTGGATTACTGACTACCTGACAGGCAGGCCACAGTTTGTCCAGCTGGGCAGTGTCTTGACTGATGTGGTAGTTAAAGAGCTCCACAGGGGACTGTGCTCTCTCCTTTTCTCTTCACCTTATACACCACTGACTTTCAGTACAACACTGAGTCATGCCACCTGCAGAAATTCTGATGACTCAGCTGTTGTTGATCTTTGGAGTGGACAGAGCAGAATCACCTGAGGCTGAACATTAGCAAGACCAGAGAAATGGTGATTGACGTCAGGAAGAAGAGGACGCCTTCACAGCCACTGCAGATTAGGGGGGAGGATGTGGAGGTGGTTGAGGACTACAAATACCTGGGGGTCATGATAAGCAACGAGCTGGACTTCCTTCAACTTGTGCAGCAGGATACTGGAGCTTTTCTACCAGACCTTTGTCACCAGCGCCATCTTCTTTGCTGCTGTCTGTTGGGGTTGCAGTATCAGAGCCAGTGACACCAACAGACTTGACAAGATTATCAGGAGGGCTGGCTCTGTAATTGGTCTCAGACCGGAGACCTTTGAGACTGTGGTGGAGAAGAAAACATTAAATAAACTGGGATCCATCATGGACAATCCTGATCACCCCCTCCACCACACACTGGACAGACAGTGGAGCACTTTCTCCAGCAGATTGCTACAGCTTCACTGTCAAACAGCTGGGTTGAGGAAATCTTTCCTGCCACATGCCATTTCACTGTACAATAACTCACTCTGATGTTGTGTTCTGGTCATAACTATGCTGCCACACTGCACCTTACAGTCTAATTGGTACATCGCAGCTCACTCTGCTCCTGATAGTCCTGCATTGTACAGTGGGTATGATTCATGTTTCTATACGGGTCACCATCTATTCATCTGTGATGTAGATTAGCTTTTTTAGAAGTTTTACTCTCCATGGGTAATCCCTTTGTCTATTATGCTGTCTGTGTTTCTGTTGTTTGGTTGTCTACTGACATGCTGTTACACTGCAGTTTAGCAGTTTGGGATCAATAAAGCACATCTATCTATCAAAATGTAATGAGTTTGTGTGTAGGCCTGGAGGCACTTGTGGTGAAAATTGCATCAAAGTCTGTCTTTGAGGATAGAGAAGCGAGGATAAAAGACTTCTTGGTGTGGATCCAAATTAAACTTTCTCCACTGTGGCAGTAAAAAGTGATTCTAAAAACAAGCCACTCAGCAGGTTACAGGAAGTAGCTGGAGAATACTGAAAGTCCTGGCTCTTGAACCTCACTGAGAAGCAGCCACAAATGATAACATGCTTTGGTCTATTAACAGGTTTACAGGCACTTCCGTGTAGGCATGAATGGGGACTGAACCCATGATCTTCGGTTTACAAGACCAACGCCTTACCACTTGGCCACCATGCCCCTATGTTAAATTAAATACACGCACATTTGTGCCAGGCAACGTGAGCCCACACAAGGTCATTTCTGAACCAGTTTGATTTTGTTCAACTTGGACCAGGAGTTTGCTTGATGCTTTGGTTTGACAATGAGATGAACACGTAGTGGAGATATCAATCAATCAATCAATAGATAGTTTATTTCGAACACAAAAATATAACAAATACAAGCAAATGGCAAATGCAATAAAGTAACAGTATACACTGTTCGAAAGGGAGAAGGAAGAAGTGAACACTTATTAATTCCATCTCCTCTTTTCCATAGATACACCCATGTGAATTTTATACAAATTAACCACCTTTAAGACCCCAAGTAAACAATTTACTGTATTTTTTACAAATCAACATTAACACCCATCCATTCTAACATACAATGATGTCCATACATCAAAACCAGCCTCAAACAACACAGATATACACAGTGCTGTCCCACCCACCATTCCATAGTGACCCATAATATCCTCGAGTGAACATAATGAATCGTACATATAACTACTATCCTTCTAACATATACCCTTTCAGCAAATGGTGCTTATACCTCTTTTTGAATTGATTTCTGTTTGTGCATAGTTTCAGTTCCGGCTCCAGACTGTTCCACAAATCCACCCCACAGACAGATATGCACAGACTTTTCTTGGTTGTACGTATCTTGGGTTTTGTAAAGTATAAGTCTCCCCTCAAATTATGATCATTGTCTCTTTTTTTAAATATTTTTTGTATATTAGTTGGTAGTTGATTATTAATTGCCCTGTACATTACTTGTGCTGTCTTAAATTTAACTAAATCGATGAACTTTATGACATGTGACTTTAAGAACAACGCATCGGTATGGTCTCTATATCCTGCATTGTTTATTATCCTTATAGCTCTTTTTTGTAATGTGCATATTGACTGTAGGTTGGTCTTGTATGTGTTTCCCCAGACTTCTACACAGTAGTTAAGATAAGGTAAAAACAGTGAATTGTACAATAAGACCAATGATTTATAGTCCAAGAAGTGTCTTGTCTTCCCCAGTATGCCTATACATTTTGCTAATTTGGCCCGGATGTGACTGATGTGAGGTTTCCAGCAGATTTTATTGTCTAGCGTCACCCCCAGAAACTTATTTTCCTGTACTGTTTCTATTCTGGTATCATCTATCGTTACCATTATTTCATGATTTATTTTATAATTTCCAAACAACATAATCTTTGGTTTTTTTAGATTTAGAGATAATTTATTTTTGTTGAACCACTGCGTTAACTTTTCCATTTCAGTTGTGACCACCTCTAAAACCTGCTGCAAATTCTCACCAGTGCAAAGGATATTTGTGTCATCCGCAAACAAAATAAATTTCAGAATTTTTGATACTTGGCATATGTCATTTATATACAAAATAAAGAGTTTGGGTCCCAAAACTGACCCCTGGGGCACGCCACAAGTGATGTCCATGAAGGGTGATTTGTGCTCTCCAATTTGTACAAATTGTTGTCTGTTACTTAAATAACTTTCCACCCAACTCAGTCCAACCCCTCTTATCCCATACCTTTCCAGTTTCTTTAGTAGTATTCTGTGGTCAATGGTGTCAAAAGCTTTCTTTAAATCTATAAATACTCCTACAGCAACCTTTTTTTTATCTATACAACTAGTAATTTCTTCTATAAGTTCGATCAGTGCCAAAGATGTAGATTTATCTGCTCTAAAACCATACTGGCTATCTGTAAGGAGGTTGTGTTTTTCAGTGAAATCATCCAGTCTCTTAGTGAAGATTTTTTCAAGTATTTTGGAGAATTGTGAGAGTAAAGAGACTGGCCTGTAATTTGTGAAGCGATGACTGTCTCCTGTTTTGTATAGAGGTATTACTTTTGCTATTTTCATTTTGTCTGGAAATGTACCAGTTTGAAATGACAGGTTACAGATGTGGGTGAGTGGCTTAACAATTCCCTCAATTACTTTTTTCACTATTGTCATGTCAGTTTCATTCCAGTCCGTTGATTTTTTGTTCTTAAATTTACTCACAGTCTCGATAATTTCCTTTTCAGTAACTGCACCCAAAAAGATTGTGTTTGGATTTCTATCTTCTATTTCATTCACAGACCCACTGTGGTTTGTTTCTGGTGTCACTATTGATTTTGCTAATTCAGGACCAACGTTTACAAAAAAATTTATTGAAACCACTGACCACATCTTCCATATTATTTATCAAATTGCCATTTTCGATAAAATATTCTGGATAATTTGCATTCTTAGGATGATTACTAATAATCCCATTGAGTACTTGCCATATTCCTTTTATGTTATTTTTGTTATCCTCTAGTATTCTGTTGTAATATTCTTTCTTACAGGTCCTCATTATAGTAGTAAGCTTATTTTTGTATCTTTTATATTTGATCTCAGCTTCCACCATTCTGCATTTAATGAATTGTTTATATAATGTATTCTTCTTTTTACATGCATTTATTAACCCCTTGGTGACCCAAGGAATATTTTTTTGTTGTCTGTCACTGTATTGTTTTATAGGACAGTATTTATTGTACAATGATTGAAATATTTGTAAAAATTTATCATATGCTCTATTTATGTCATTTTCATCATAAACTATCTTCCAATCTTGTATTAATAATTCCTTTGTCAGTAAATGCATTGATTCTTCGGTTCTTATTCTTTTATATTTAATATTTTTGGTATACTTTTTCTTCCTATAATCACATTGATAGACAACAAAAATTGGCAGGTAGTCACTGATATCATTCAATAAAAGCCCACTCCTGATATTATTTTCCATAATGTTTGTGAATATGTTATCTATTAGTGTGGCACTGTGTGACGTGATTCTGCTAGGTCCGGTAATTGTTGGATGTAAGCCCATACTGTACATTGTGTTGATAAATTCTTCTGTCAAACTATGTTGTTTTGAGTTCATCAGATCTATATTGAAATCCCCACAGATGAACATAACTTTATGAGTTAGTTTTGCGTACATTTTTTCCATCCAGTCCTTAAATAAGTCAATGTTTGATCCAGGTGTTCTATATACACAGCTCACTACTATATTCTTCACATTGTCCAGACAGATTTCTATTGTAATACATTCAAATAAATCATCCACAGTTACTGACAGATTTTCAACAACCTTGTATTTCAAGCTCTTGACAACATAAATTGCAACTCCTCCTCCTTTTTTCACTTTTCTATTTATAATTTAATTCATAGCCATCCATGGTAAAATCCACTCCTTTCTCTTCACTGAGCCACGTCTCTGATATTGCCACAATATTGAAGGGCTCTTTAAACTGATGTAAATAATCTTTAATGTTATTAAAGTTTGCATAGAGACTTCTGCTGTTGAAGTGGATCATAGAAATATTGAAATCAGATGTGACCATTGTGTTGAACTGTTCATCTGTGTAGTAATTACAGTCATTATTGATGGAGCTAAGTAAATTATTATCAGGGTCTATGTCATATTCTACGTCCTGTGGGTTGTGATCTGTGTATTCAAAAACTTTCAGTTCCTGTTGTCCCTGTTTGTTGATTTTTTGATTCATGTTGTTGAATGTTTTGTTGCAGATGAGTAAAATCCTTCAGTGTCCTACAGTTGTCTGAATTGTTGCTGTGACTCCAGTTCATAAAATTCATTGATATTTGTCCAGTTCCATAATATTACGGATGTTAATGATCTTGGCTTCTTCAGGTGATCCGTTTAATTTGATGTATATTTTACAGTTTGATGTCCAGGTGTTTTGAATCTTTTTCTGCTTTTTCATGTATCTTGCTTTCCTGGCTATTTCTGCGTTTTCCTTCGTGAGGTGCTCGTTTATGTAAATGTTTGTTCCTTTTAGCCTCCTACCTTGTTTCAGTAGCGCAGTCTTGTGTTTTTTGTTCACAAACCTCATGATCACAGCCGGTTTGTCGCCATATTTCCTAGGCAGAGGGTGGCAGGACTCTATGTTGTTGCAGTCCAGCTGAATTCCTTTGGCCTGCATGTAGGCTGCCACTTGTTGCTCAGCGGATTCCTCATCCAGCTCACCTCCACTGCTGTCTGCGGCAACTGCTCTCGCGTACGATCGGGGTTTGATGTGGAGCCCCATGATGATCACGTCGTTCGCCCGAGTGCTCTGGTCCATCTCAGCCATTCTGCTCTCCAGATACGCCAGCCTCCTGTCTTTCTCAGCGTTCTGGTTCCGCAGCGCTTTAATCTCCTCCATTAGATCCAGGATGCTTCTTTGTTGTAACTTTACAGCGGAAATCTCTTCCGCCAAGAAATCCAGCGCTTTTTTTATTTCATCTTCATTTTGCAGAGCTCTTTTGGGAGCCATTATCCCGGCCGATGATCGCTGAATCCGATCGTAGGGGGAAAAAAAAAAAAAAACACATGTGGGAGAAATCCCTTTGTTTTCCCTGAGCGCGAGGGGCCAATTGCTTCACCAGCTTCACCAGCCACTACTGGCAAATTCTCCTTATTTCTCACGAGTAGGTTCACACTCCAGCGGCAGCATCAAAAAAAGCTCAAAACGCCAGCTCCAAACTGCGTTCTAACTGCCTTTTAAACAGAAGCGAACTGGGAGCCTTTACCCGTGCGTCCTTACCTGTCCTCACCCGGAACCCGGTGGATATCTCTCACCAGACGTACTTTTCTTGGCTCAACAGTGGTGAACCTACATATCCACCACTTGTTTGGTGTTGGGGGCAGCAACCTGTGAGCTCAGCTATTAAACCTGAATGTCCTGAAATGGCTGCCTTCGGTTGCACAGGAATCTGCTTCTACCGAGAGGATGGATTGTGTTTGTGCTGCTACCGTCTGGCACAGAAGAGCCACCAACACCTTACAACTTGGCCACCAGGCCCCTGAACAGCTGGTTGGGACTGAACCAATTCAGAGTGTACTTTTTTCCACAACATCACCCCGTCTCTTTGAGGATAGAGAAGCAAAGATAAAAGACTTCTTGGTGTGGATCCAAATTAAACTTTTTCCACTACTGCAGTAAAAAGTGATTCTAAAAACAAGCCACTCAGAAGGTTACAGGAAGTAGCTGTAAAACACTGAAAGTCCTGGCTCTTGAGCCTCACTGAGAAGCAGCCACAAATATGCTTTGGTCAGTTACCCAGAGTTACAGGCACTTCCACTCAGGCATGGATGGGGATTGAACCCATGATCTTTGGTTTACGAGACCAACACCTTACCACTTGGCCACCATGCCCCTGTGTTAGAGTTAGGTTTGTCGTTAACATTTGAATTTATACATAACACCACACAAAACACTTGATCTCCTGGGGTAGGTTCCAATCATAGATATAAAACGCTAGATTGGCAGTAGGTCACTGGAGCGCGAGATTTACGGCCGCCATATTGGTACAGGAATCACAACAAATCCACAGCTCAGCTTAACACACAACACTCTGATTAAGTCTTCATTTCTGTCACCATGGGATGAGACGCCGGGTTTTCCGGCGCTCAGACCAGTCCCTTCTCATCGCTGTCTCTCATTGGGCAGCGTCTCTGCGGGCTCCCAGCTGTCAGTGTTACAGGACGGCTGGGGCCCAATTAATCCTCATCAGCTGAGGCGCTGCTAATGAGGATAAAAAGGAGCAGCTTCGATCACTCTGGGCTGCGACTTAAGCACTGTTAGGCTGGAACCCTTACGGTAAGTGTCGAGTATTTGTTTTTAAATAATTTAATGGCGTGTTGTCAAAAATAAAGGTAAAAACTCTGATTTTCATTTGGGAGGTCACTGATCTCTGTACATGCATGACTGCCATGAGTGTAATATATATTGTAATTCAGTATCGATAGTTATGGCAATATTTCTCATGTGATATTAGTATACAGTGTTACATTGTGTTCTTTGTTACTGAGTCAGTATTGGTAGCCAATATTATCAACAATGAACTTTGGGTTCTTGTAACTAGTTTGGTAGTTACTCAAATAGCGTGAGGATAGTTTTTCTTTTTCCTGTATACACTTGGCCTAATGAAAGATTTAGGTTTATCAAACCGTCTTTACACAATAATTACACATATATGTGTACAAACATCTACCTCCTGTATCAGACCAACATCATGAAGGTTTGCAGATAGTAATTTACAGATATTGTGGCACATATGTATGGTTCATATTTACCACAAGAGTGTGGCACATATGTCTGGTTCATATCTCCCACAAATGTATGGCTTATGTGGATTAGGGCTTCACGTCTGGAGGAACAAAGAGTCTGGATCGACGGGGGCCGACAGGAGATGTCGAGGAGGTGTGAAGTCGGACCCTTGTCTCAGAGAGGAGGCCCTGGGGGCATCCCCGGAACATCGGAGAATAAGAGACAATGGTGAATCTTCAGAGACTTGCATTGTGATTAAATGTTTGCAGAAGCACCATGTGACTTGAGTTCTTAATCCCCCGGAGGTATAAGAATGTGATGTGACATGATTCTGCCTCTTCTTTCTATTTGAGAATGTTGGATGATTGTGTTCTGCAATAAAGCCGAACCTGAGGAATGAACTCAGTCTCATCATTGAACACAACTTCCACAATATGTTATTTGAAAATTGAAACTTTACAGATAGAATTTTACATTACCTATTTCACATTTGTCTATTACAGGGAGGGGGTACAAGAAGATCTGGTGATGATTAATGCAGTCATATCTCATAGACATTACTATTTCTGTCTTATATTACATTTTGCCTGACATTACTATAAATATTTGCTATGATGGATAGGAGGGGACAGGGTGGATATTACGTGTGATGATGATGGTGATGACGATGGGCTGGGCTCTGGGTTAAATTAATAAAGCCTACATCTACTGCTTTAAACTGTGTTTTGATTCAATTAACACTTCACCTCACTTTGCAATTGATTAATATGAGCTTGCTGCTTTCATGTTGAGTGCATTATTCTATGCAATAAATTTGTAATGAACATTGGTGTATTGTATAAATTTGTTATGTGGGCCTAAAATCAATAAGAATTTCAAATTGATTTTAAACAACTGCTATACAGATCCAGGTAGATTGGGGGGGGGGGGGAGTGTATAATGTCTGTCTAGTTAAATGAAGAAACTTGAATAATTGATTTGTAATTTTTTATTCTCTTTATTTATTTCAAAGTTGACATATCTAGGCCAATTTGTATAGCACAGGCTGAAATATTTCTTTGATAAACATTTTTGACAATTGGGGGCGGGGGGCAATAAGCTGGTTGCCTGGGGTGGCAAATATAACAAATACAGCCCAAGACAAAGTATGAATTAATCAATTTCGGCCATATATTTATGCATAAATGGCCACAATGAAAGAGGCAGGCTTAATTATTAATCAGGGGGTATGGTAACTTCTTTTTCAGCTCATTTGACAGTTCTTGATTGAGACACTGCAAAATGCCATAATTTAATAATTATGAAGCTCTTAAACACCTAATATTTATGCAGATTATGCTGAAAGTAAACCACTATGCGCTGTGTTGTAAACATGTTCACTGAAGCCTGTCAAACGTTTAACAAAGGAGAATGACCCAAGCAGGTGTCTGCACTGGACCACAGGGATGTGCTACACATATCCTGTACCAAGATGGCGGACGCGCGTCACGCCACCGCAAGCACGGACTGGCCAGAGCTGCCAATCTAGCATTTTATATCTATGGTTCCAATTCACCCATTTGCCCCACCCCTCTGTTTTGTACAGAATGCTAGGGCTAAGGCAGGGGTGTCCAATCATATGCCATGCAGGACCAAGACCTTGCAGGCTTTATCTCCAACCAGTGTCTTCAACAGCAGATTTCACTGAACTTCTTTCCACTGATTGCTGATCAGTGAAAACACCTGCTGAAGAGACTGGGTGGAAGAGAAAACCTGCAGGGTCTTGGACCTCCGTGGCACATGATTGGACAACCCTGGGCTAAGGGGTGAATTGGGACACACCCTTGATCTCCCCAAAGTCTGATTCATGAAGAACGAGAAAAACAGTGAGAGGGCATACCTCCGCCAAGGCTGCTTCCGTCCATCATGGATCACTTCCAAAATGTAATGGGTTTGTGTGTAGGCCTAGAGCCACTACTGGTGAAAATTGCATCAAAGTCTGTCCATTAGTTTTGGAGCATTGTTGCTAACACACTGTGAGAGGATCAGAGCCTTGGCAGAGGTATGCATTCTGGGATCATCACCAAAATGTGATGGCTTCCTTTGTAGCCCAAGAACCACCTCTGGTGAAAAATCCATGCAGTAGTTTTTGTGTAATCCTGCTGCACAAATACAAACAAAGCCCTTGGTGGAGGTATGCAGTCACAGATCACCACCAAAATCTAATCAGCTGTTCCCCGTGCCATGACACACCTTTCCTGAAAATTTCATCCAAACCGTTGATAATTTCTCAGTTATTTTGTTAACAGACGGACAGACTAACAAATAAATACACTAACGCCGACAAAAACATAACTTCCTTGGCGGAAGTAATAAACATAAAGTTGGGTTTTAGGTAAAGGTTTGTGTCTCTACATAGTCCAAAAGTTGGGAAATTCACAGCACTGGTTATAATTCCAGAATATCCAGGGCCAACTCAACATGCCATACGGCCCTGGGGCTGAGAGGTTTGATCGCCCCCCCCTCCACTCCTCCCAACAGAATCTCAGTTTAATAATGATACAATGCACACAAACACAACTATAGTGCAAAAACTCAAGGTAGTGGCTATAGATACGGAAGCTGTATCCCTATACAAAAATTTCAATTGGTACGGAAGAGTTGACAATCCGACAAAAGCCTTTCAGATAAACTCCAAGCTGACTGCTGCTGTGGCTTAGGTAGGTAGTCTATTGGGCCAGTGATCAGAAGGTTGCTGGTTCCCATCCTGCTGTTTGCTTGTTCAAACTGTTTTACATGAGATGAAATTTACACTTAAAATTAAGAGGTTAGCCTTCGGATTTGGGAGTGGGTCAGGTTACAAAGGCAGTAAATAGATATCAAACTTTTGAAACAAATACGGAAATGCCTGAGATTTCCATCCCTGTAGCCTGCTGCTTTCAAGACACGCATTAATAGAACGTGCTGGCCAATCAGATTTGAGCTGTGTCTGGAACAAGAATTCTATGGTTATGGTTCCGTATCCATAGCCAATGCCAAAACTCAGATTGTAAGATGAACTATTTTAAATTAAATGCTTGTGTTTTTCTGAGAAGAATTTTATTCTTGCTGTGCAGTTTTTGTGTAAGAAAATTTTACATGTTTTCAGAGAGTTTTTAACATGTTTTAAGCAATTCGATAAACCATATTTTCTTGTTCTGTTGGCAAATAATTTTATTTAAAATAGCCAAAAAATTTTCTGGCAATAGATAATTTTATTTACAATTGGGGGGAAAATTATGCCAAAAAAGTAAGATTAAATTGTATAAAAACAAGTTCAAAATAAAAACTATCTTAAAGCAAGTAAAATCTTACAGAAAACTGCACTTTTGAGTTACTGCATGATTAAAGTAACTAGTTATTTGGAAAAGTAACTTTCACGTTACTTTTAAATGCATACTTAAATCATCTTGCACACACAGCAAGATCAAGGGCCCCTTGTTCTCGTCAGAGAAAAGAAGAAAACTGATGAGGAAAAAAAGCCTCATCTTACAGAGAAAGAATGTCTCAGATTTACATAAACTATTGTAATCAGTAGAAAGTCAAATTTACTAGAAATAAAGCTTTAAATGTCACGTTCTGGTGAGCGTGCGCCCCCTCCTTCCCGTTTTCTCCTCAGGCAATCATCACACCTGGAAGATTAGACGCACCTGCTGCCTCTGCTCAGCCAGCGCTTATAAGGATCTGCTCTTCAGTGCCTCAGCGCTGGCTCGTTTGGGTATACTGCCTCAACTTGAGGCGAAGCAAGTATTGTTATGTGTGTTCGGTGAAGTTCTCACACTCACCCTCTCTTGTCTCTCCTCTTCTCCGGGTTGCTGCCATCTGTGCGGGTGTGTCTTCAGGGATTGTGTGCGCTCACCTGCCCCATCATCCACACTCAGCTGCTACTACTCTCCACCCGGTCAGACATTATCAAGCTCATCACTACCCACTTCAACCTGCTGGTTCGTCTTGCCCTGCTGGGGGGTTCCTGCTGGTTTGCCTGTTCGGCCCAAGTAAGTGGCATTCTAGTTTTCCCACTACCTAGTCCCCGTTCCTCACTGACCGCTCTCGTCTCTCCCTCCACAGGCCACTTCCTCTGGAGAGTGACATTTTCTGTAGCTGTGCTCCAGTTCTTTTTGAAATTTAATAAAACATGTTCTTGTGTGTTAGATTGTACTCCTGTTGTTGCACTCTGCACGTGGGCTGTCTATACTATCAATCATGACAGTAATTTCAGAGAAAATTTTGGACCCCCTGGTGGGCCAGGTTTTTTTGTCATGACGCTGAGCGAGGTGTGTCCACCGTGCTCATGCTCTGTTCATTTTTGATTATTTCCTGTTTTTCCTTATCTCAGAAGTATTATATGACGTTATGTGGGTGTGGGATGTATGATGTGACTTGAATTTGCTAGTTATGAAAATCTTTTGTTCTTTGCTACTTTATTTGTCTCATGCATCCTTGATCATCTAGTTTTTTATTATTATCTGTTTTGACATGAGCCCCTCACCTATTCCTCCAGTCCACCTCGTGTTATATTGATATTAGTTTTCCAGTGTCTACTTCTCATGGGTTTTTCTCTGTGTGTAAGAAAACTCACACAGTTACTTCCACATCTTACACGTTTACACAAATGCAGAAATTAAATGTGAGCTTCTTGGTCAAAAAATAGTCATATTTAACCACAGAGGTAAGCGCTGTTGGAGGCTACCCACCACATGGACAACAGGTGATCAGGGCTCGATATGAGAAGTCACCACCCGGTTGCGGTGTGAACTGGGGCAGGACAGGAAACCGACCTGCAGAGGAGACTGACGACTGCGCCAGCTATGGTAGAGTCAGTTTATTTGTGCTAAAAAAAAAATCTATCCATATTAATAAAACGAGTAATGCGAGTAACACATCTGATCAAATTTCAGTAACTGTAATGCATTACTGAATTTTTAAGTAGTAATTTGGTTACACAGCACGTCACTGCAAAAGTAGTGGCGTTACAGTAACACGTTACTTTTCAACATGTTACTGTACTGTGTTGGGAGTAACACGTTACTTTGTTATGTGTTACTCCCAAAACTGCTGATATCAGAGGACGACACTAATCAACAATTAAAGTACAATAATGACAGCAGAACACAAAGTTATATCAGTGAAGTATTTCTGATTCAAACAATTGACAACATCAGCAATCAAAAACCTGCACAGCAGGTGACTGGAAACCACTACAAACAGCATGTTTTACCTTTTTAGAAGAGCTTTCTGGTCTTCTTTAAAAAAAAAAATAAAAAATCCTTCATTATGTCCTTTAAGTCCAAATCACGAAGAACATCATATGGACTTCAGTGTGAGCTCACAGTCTGTTTTTAGTAGCATGCTTGATCCAGTCTACTTTTTTACCAAGTTCGGAGTTCACTGTAGCATGCACAGCTGCCTGATTTAAGCAATCATGGCCTTTCCCAGCGACCAGGCTTTTCTTGTGCTGGTTTCCATCTCTCAGCTTGTCTTCTCCACTGGCCTGCTCTCCTTTGGCAGGATCTGGCAGCGGCTGCTTTTCTCCTCCAGGTGAGTGCCTTAACGGTCCTCCTGTCTGTCCATCTCCAGTCTCTGCTCAGTGAAGCCTGCTCTCCAGTTCCAGGTAATAACCCACCCATCTCCTCTGTGCAGTAATTAGCAGACCTGCATCCACTTGGTGCTCCAGTTTAGAAAAATCCTTTAAGCTTCGGGATTTTTTTTGAACAATTCCTTTTCCCTAAGCCCTTTTTCTCTCAATAATTTTGTGAGTGCCATTCTCAAACTTTTTTCTGGACATTTTGACCTAGCTAATTACTTCTTACCCCTCACTGATGCTTGCAGAGTCACATGCCAAAACAATTCTCTGATAGGCTATTGTTACGTGGTACCCACGGGGCACATGTAAATTGGACCAATCAGCAGCCACACACAAATATCAAGTGATGGACATAGAATTCAACCAATTAAGAACAATGTGAACTTTTTTATTGGCTCATGATAGGCCCCTGATCTTTGTAGGCCCCTGGGCTTCAGTCCAGCCTAGCCCATGTGTTAAGCTAGCCTTGACAATACCTCTGCCATGATGTCTTCAGCCCTATGACCTAATCATCATGGTGATAAATTTGTTGATACTGTACTCCTTCTCGTGGAAGATTGCTTTGTCACTGCAAGATCACTACCCTGCATGTAAAGCTGGATTCATGGTTCTTTTCCACTCTGGTTCACTGAGGTGTGTGTCCACTTTGGACAAGGCTGGCACGCATGTGGTTGTGTATATTCTTCACTTTTTTCATCTACCAGGCCAAGTGGTTGACGCAAGTGCACAACTGTTATTTATAGTTTCACTCCAGTCCTATTGGTAGCACAGATCCGCTAACATGGCAGTTTGTTCACTGGCTATATTAAGTGAAGAAACACAAGATCAAAAACAATTTTTTTGTAGCAACAACAATGGCATCGTTTAAAGGAAAAGGAGGAATTACTGTGCTTCAGTGCGCTTCTCCAATCAAGCTGCTGCCGTTGAAAAACGATTTGTTTATGTTTACTCTCGTCTTCTGCTTTCTCTTCTTCATCTACTTCAGAGGTGTCCAATCATATGCCATGGAGGGCCAAGATGCTGCAGGTTTTCTCTTCTACCCAGACTCTTCAGCAGGTGTTTTCACTTATCAGCAATCAGTGGGAAGAAATTCAATGGACTCTCCTGTTGAAGACACTGGTTGGAGGTAAAGCCTGCAGGGTCTTGGCCCTCCATGACGCATGATTGGACACCCCTGGTCTACTTTGACTTTGTATGCTGTGTCGGTAACGCCCCCCTCGTGAATGAGAGGTTCAGTCTTGTGCACGTGCAGTCAACATGGTCAGGCCGCGCAGTCAGAAAATTTGGGCTGCACACAGACGTCCATGGGAGGGCTCTGTGCACGTCCATGAAATGGAGACGATGATGTAACTTTCATCACTCAAGCCTCAGGGTTGAGTGGACGAGGACAGCGGAGGTGCAGCATGAATCCAGCTGAAGAGACTCATCTTGGTAGACACATGTACAGTGTGTTTACATCATACAGTACAAATTTATTTGAGTTACAAGAGAGTAACCTGCAGATTTTTAGTAAGGGCTTGGTCACGTTGTGGGACCACATGTGTATCACTTTAAGCTTCACATCTCAGAGTAGAACAAAGAACTGGATCTCCTTGGAGATAACAGGAAGATGTGAAAAGTTAGTCTTTGGTATGCAAGAGACGGCCTTGGGGGATTTCCTGGTCTGCCAGAGACTATGAGGAGGATGTTATAGGATTTAAGAGAAGATGCATTGTTACTTGTGATTAAATGCAATGTGACTGTGAGCTTTGAAGGTCCTGGATATATAAAGGACGAATGTCTGTGTTTTTCCTCTTTCTGCTTTGCTGATGTTGGAAGATGTGAATAAACCTGACTCGTGAGATAAACTCTGCCTCGTCATTTTCACATTTCCACACTGGTGACCCTAAGACGTATCACGGATGAAAGAAATTCCCCCGGGCCAGCCGAGTCAGGAGCTCCCAGCCAAGCGTATGCCACTACCGTCCAGCTACCGGACTTTTGGCAAGACAACCCGCGCTCCTGGTTCCACTTGGTCGAAGCACAGTTCGCCCTCCGGGGGATAACGGTAGATGACACAAAGTTCTATCATGTGATTGCAAAGCTCGACAACCGCACGGCTCGGCATGTGGAGAGCCTATTGGAGCGGCCACCGGCCAACGACAAATACGGCGGGTTGAAGGCTGCGCTTATCCAGCGCTTCACTCTCTCAGTCGAGGAGAGAGCGGAGAGGCTCATTTGGTCTACTCGAGTTTTTGCACATGCCATTTGGGCTTAAAGGCGCTGCGCAGACGTTCCAACGCATGATGGACGCAGTGTTGCGCGATCTCCCCTTCGTATTCGTCTACCTGGATGACATCTTAGTAGCCAGCACGTCCGAAGACGAACACAAAAACCACCTCACGGCAGTTTTCCGGAGGTTGGGAGAGCACGGTTTAATAATCAACCCAGCGAAGTGTCAGTTCGGGGTGACGCAGATTGATTTTTTGGGGCATCGCGTCTCTCCAGAAGGAGCGGTTCCGCTGCCTGACAAAGTGCGCGCGGTAGCAAATTTTCCCCAGCCACAAGCGGTCAGGGCGTTACAGGAGTTTTTGGGAATGGTGAATTTTTATAACCGTTTCCTCCCCCACGCAGCACAGCTCATGCAACCATTGTATGCCACACTCAAAAAACAAAAACCCACAAATAAGATCGAATGGTCTCCGGAGCGAGAGCGAGCATTCTCGGAGGTCAAAACAGCCCTGGCAAACGCTGCGTTGTTAGCACATCCAGACCCAACGGCCCACATAGCGCTCACTACTGATACGTCAGATGTGGCCATAGGGGCGGTCGTGGAGCAGCATGTAGCTGGGGCTTGGCAGCCCCTCGCCTTTTTCAGCAGGACTTTGCGCGATAGTGAACGAAAATACAACGCATTCGACAGGGAGTTGTTAGCTCTCCACTTGGCCATTCGCCACTTCCAGTTCTGCCTGGAGGGACGCCGTTTCACCGCGTTCGTTGACCACAAGCCGCTGACATTCGCGATGGCCAAGGTTTCAGAACCGTGGTCAGGCCGGCAGCAAAGACAGCTGGCCGCCATCTCAGAGTTTACTACCGATATTCAGCATGTGGCGGGTAAACTGAATGTAGTGGCAGACTGTCTCTCATGCGCCGTGGCGGCCCCAGTCCGCGTAGGGATAGATTATGCAGCCATGGCCGCGGATCAGGTTAGCGACGCGGACGTGCACGCGCTCCAGTCTGGACCAACAGGGTTAAGGCTGGAGAACAGGGTGGTGCAAGACGGTATGCCCCCGCTAATCTGCGATGTCTCCACTGGGCGACCGCGTCCTGTGGTACCGGCCGCGTGGCGCCGCCACGTTTTTGACTCGATTCATTCTCTGGCGCACCCGGGAGTGCGCGCGTCGGTCAAAATGGTAGGAGAGAAATTTGTATGGCTGAGCCTGCACAAACAAGTTAAGGAGTGGGCAGCAGCCTGCATGGCTTGTCAACGAGCCAAGGTACATAGACACACGAGAGCTCCCTTGGAGCCGTTTCACATCCCGGCTAAGAGCTTTGATCATGTTCACGTGGACCTCGTAGGCCTCCTTCCGGCGTCACAGGGGTGCACACACCTTCTGACAATGGTGGACCGCACCACGCGCTGGCCGGAAGTGGTCGCGCTGGCCGGAAGTGGTCCCACTGGCGTCAACCACAGCCGAGGAGGTGGCGCGCGCGTTTTTAACAGCATGGGTAGCGCGCTTTGGAGTCCCGTCGGACATTACGTCCAACAGAGGTCCTCAATTTGTTTCCGAACTTTGGTCAGCAATGGCCCGCAGTCTGGGGGTAACGATCCACCGCACAACCGCGTACAATCCGCAGGCTAATGGGTTATGCGAACGTTTTCATAGGTCATTGAAAGCGGCTCTCAGAGCGTTGCTGATGGATGCAAATTGGGTAGACAGGCTACCGTGGGTTTTATTGGGGTTGCGTTCTGCACCTAAAGAGGACTTAGAAGCCTCCCCGGCTGAGCTAGTTTTTGCGCAGCCACTTTGGCTGCCCGGGGAGTTTCTCCCAGATAAGCCTGCGCCAGATAGCTCCCCGTCTCAGCGGTTGCAGCGTGGCACGGAATCGGGCACGCTGCCTGGCCCCGTTCACCACAGTTTTCCGCGCGTTTTTGTGCCTAAGGCTTTGAAAAACGCGGAGTTTGTTTTTGTCAGACACGATGCCCATCACCCACCGCTGCGACCACCTTATGATGGACCATTTAGAGTGCTGGAAACAGGGGACAAGCATTTTTTGCTAGATTTGGGGGGCAGGAAGGAAAAGATTGGCATAAACAGGCTCAAACCCGCCTTTGTGGTGGCGGACGAGGATGTGCTGTTGGCCAGGGCTCCTCGGCGCGGCAGACCCCCTCGGGGACATTCCCCAGAACACCCACAGGGAGTGACAAACAGTTCTCACCCCCAGACAGCAGTTCCCCAGCAGGATGGCGCCGCAGAAGTGGAGAAGCCCGCTTACAGCAGATATGGGAGGAGACTGAGGCCCAAGCAGCACGTGGGTTAATGTGTAATGATTTTATCATGACATGCAGACTGTTATTCTGTTGTTCCATCTTAGATGTTTGGGGGGGGGGGTCATGTGGGACCACGTGTATCACTTTAAGCTTCACATCTCAGAGTAGAACAAAGAACTGGGTCTCCTTGGAGATAACAGGAGGATGTGAAAAGTTAGTCTTTGGTATGCAAGAGACGGCCTTGGGGGATTTCGGATGTTATAGGATTTAAGAGAAGATGCATTGTTACTTGTGATTAAATGCAATGTGACTGTGAGCTTTGAAGGTCCTGGATATATAAAGGACGAATGTCTGTGTTTTTCCTCTTTCTGCTTTGCTGATGTTGGAAGATGTGAATAAACCTGACTCGTGAGATAAACTCTGCCTCGTCATTTTCACATTTCCACAACGTCTTCAATACACACTACTTGTGTCTTTCAGGGAGGGTTCTTAAGCAATATTACATGAGACGAAGTACGGTATCAATTTATATACTAACTGCAAGTGTGATACGGCTTAATGCCCTCCGCGTCTTCTATGACAATAGAAGATGTCAATTGTCATTTCACACACATATAAACAAATTTAATATTGTCCAGTGCAAAAGTAATGTGTTTATAAAACATATAGTGCATCCGGAAAGTCTACACAGCGCTTCACTTCTTCCACATTTAGTTATGTTACAGCCTTATTCCAAAAGGGATTAAATTCATTTTTCCCCCAAAAAAATTCTACATACAGTACCCCATAATGACAATGTGAAAAAAGTTTTTTTTTTTTTAGATTTTTGCAAATTTGTTAAAAATAAAAAAACTAAGAAATCACAGGTACATAAGTTTTCACAGCCTTTGCTCAATACTTTGTTGATGCACCTTTGGCAGCAATTACAGCCTCAAGTCTTTTTGAATATGATGCCACAAGCTTGGCACACCTATCTTTGGGCAGTTTGGCCCATTCCTCTTTGCAGCACCTCTCAGGCTTCATCAGGTTGGATTGGAAACGTTGGTGCACAGACATTTTCAGATCTCTCCAGAGATGTTCAATTGGATTCAAGTCTGGGCTCTGGCTGGGCCACTCAAGGACATTCATAGAGTTGTCCTGAAGCCACTCCTTTGATATCTTGGCTGTGTGCTTAGGGTCGTTGTCCTGCTGAAAGATGAACCGTCACCCCAGTCTGAGGTCATCAGTGTTCTGGAGCAGGTTTTCATTCAGGATGTCTCTGTACATTTGCTGCATTCATCTTTCCCTCTATCCTGACTAGCCTCCCAGTTCCTGCCGCTGAAAAACATCCCCACAGCATGATGTTGCCACCACCATTGGCGAGGTAATGAGCGGTGCCTGGTTTTCTCCAAACATGACGCCTGGCTTTCATGCCAGAGAGTACAATCTTTGTCTCATCAGACCAGAAATTTTTTTTTCCTCATAGTCTGAGTGTCCTTCAGGTGCCTTTTGGCAAACTCCAGGCGGGCTGCCATGTGCCTTTTACTAAGGAGTGGCTTTCGTCTGGCCACTCTACCATACAGGCCTGATTTGTGGATAGCTGCAGAGATGGTTGTCCTTCTGGAAGGTTCTCCTCTCTCCACAGAGGAACACTGGAGCTTTGACAGAGTGACCATTGGGTTCTTGGCCACCTGCCTGATTAAGGCCCTTTTCTCCCGATTGCTCAGTTTAGACGGCCGGCCAGCTCTAGGAAGAGTCCTGGTGGTTCTGAACTTTTTCCATTTATGGATGATGGAGGCCACTGTGCTCATTGGGACCTTCAAAGCAGCAAAAATTTTTCTACCCAGATTTGTACCTCGAGACAATCCTGTCTTGGAGGTCTACAGACAATTCCTTTGACTTCATGCTTGGTTTGTGCTCTGACATGCACTGTCAGCTGTGGGACCTTATATAGACAGGTATGTGCCTTTCCAAATCATGTCCAATCAACTGAATTTACCACAGGTGAACTCCAGTTAAGCTGTAGAAACATCTCAAGGATGATCAGTGGAAACAGGATGAACCTGAGCTCAATTTTGAGCTTCATGGCAAAGGCTGTGAATACTTATGTGCATGTGATTTCTTAGTTTTTTATTTTTAATAAATTTGCAAAAGTCGCAAAAAAAAAATTTTCACATTGTCATTATGGGGTATTGTGTGTAGAATTGTGAGGGAAAAAAATGAATTTAGTCCCTTTTGGAATAAGGCTGTAACATAACAAAATGTGGAAAAAGTGAAGCGCTGTTAAGATTTTCCGGATGCACTGTAGCTGTTGAGTGGGTACTGCAGAAGATGCCAGATCAAAACATATTCAGTGCCGGTCATAAGAACACCAGTAGCTAGCTGGTAGCTAGGAGTTAACATGCTAGCGATTTAGCACACTTTGCTCACTTTTCTTCTCATTTTCAGATGAAACAAAGAGTCCATCATCACAAAGGTATTGTGGTTTGTTAATCGAGACAACAAATCAAACTCTAGCACTGCCTATTTTTTTAAACAGATGTGAAATACTGTAGCTTAATGAGCTTAATGATGTAGGGCAGATGGAAAGTTTTTTTCAAAAGGGAGGGACTTCCGGGTCACGGATGTATAATTTCTTGTCAAACAGGCCCTCACTATGGAAATTAAGGAATCCAAAACAGTACTGAAATTCTCAGAGAGTTGATAGTAAATTACTGTTAGTAATTAACGGTTACATGAACACCTTTGAAGCAGAGTGATACATATCCAGCGAAGATGGAGTGCAATTATCGTGGAATATAGTCACTCCTGGAATCTGGGTGGATGCTTTCGTCATTGGTTTGAAAATGAGATGGGTATGTACTGAAGACATCTCTCACCAGACGTACTTTTCTCAGCTCAACACTGGTGAAATTCCATATCCACCACTTGCTTGGTGCTGGGGGAAGCAACATGTGAGCTCAGCTATGAAACCTGAGGTTCCTGAAATGGCTGCCTTCAGTTGTGCAGGAATCTGCTACTACCAAGATGATGGACTGTGTTTGTGCCATCTCGCACAGAGGAGCCACTTCAGGTACCAATGCGCAATGGTAAGTTGCTTACAAATTTTGGACCAGTACGAGAGACTCAACAGTTTCTCATGGACCTCCTGTTGAAAAACCAAGACTGTAAACACATCCTCTGATGAATGAGTGGGGATTGAACCCATGCTCGCTGGATTGATAAGACCAATCCATTGAATTGAATCCCGCTCTCCCCAAATATCCTGCCGTTGTGTCCCTGGGCAAGACACTTCACCCGCATTGCCTCCAGTGCCCATAACACTAGGTATGAATGTGTATAAATGTTCGGTGGTGGCCGGAGAGGCTGTTGGCGTGGATTGGCAGCCACGTTTCCGTCAGCCTGCCCCAGGGCAGCTGTGGCTACAGTAGTAGCTTGCCACTACCATTGTCTGTCTGGAGTGAATGAATAATGTATCTACTTGTAAAGCGTCTTTGAGTGTCTATGATAAAGCGCTATATAAACCTGATGCATTATTTATTATTATTACCAATGCCTTACAACTTGGCCACCAAGCTCTTCAGCAACTGGTTGGGACTGAACCAATTCAGAGTGCACTTTTTTCCACAACATCACCCCGTCTCTTTGAGGATAGACAAGCAAAGATAAAAGACTTTTGGATGTGGATCCAAATTAAACTTTTTCCACTACTGCAGTAAAAAGTGTTTCTGAAAACAAGCCATTCAAAAAGTAGCTGTAGACCACTCAAGGTCCTGGCTCTTGTACTTCGCTGAAAAGCAGTCACAAATGATGACATGCTTCAGTCAGATATCTGGGGTTGCAAGCACTTCCACTTAGGCATGAATGGGGGTTGAACCCATGATCTTTGGTTTACAAGACCAACGCCTTACCACTTGGCCACCATGCCCCTTGGTATAGCTGGAATTACCTACTGAACAGATGAGGGGAGGTGACTGGGAAACCCGCTTCACTGAGCTCACTCAGCTTGGCAGCCACTGACAGATTGTCAACAAAGCTCAGGCGAGACAGAGACTCATAAGATGGCCGACCTGGCTGTTGTGTCCATAAAAGGGGAGGAGGAGAGGTGACAGTTTACACTATTTATTCAAGCTAACAGGAACCAAACAGGCGTCACTCTGTACAGGTCAAGGGTCCACAGCAAAAGAGACAGAGCCCCTTCCGCCATGGCCTCTTATACTCCCCGTGACGTCACCACCAGAAAGGTGGAGCGTCACCTCCCACTAAATCCAGGGCACCGCCATATTGATACACCTAACTATATACATAATATTAATACCTAACACCCCCCCCCCGAAGAAAATAGCAAGCACACTAATTGGGCCTTCCCAAAATTTACAACCCAACTCACACTCTCAGCATCAGAATATACAACACAAATATACAAAGCTATCCATGCACACAACACAGGCCCTGCGGATTATTTCGCCATTTCAAACATTACAGTCTTTAAACATACATAAAAGGCCACATAGAAAAATTAATCTCGAAGTAACTATATACATTCCTAAGGTACTTCAAACAGTAAACACTTACAAACAATATGTACATTAATCTAATAGCGGTCCCAAAACCCCCCACCCAAGTACTCCTACCCCATGACATGGGCACTTCAAACACACACAGCACTGGGGAAAATTTAAATTTCACACATTATTCTTTGTTTTAACACTTCACACATCTCCGTTCTTCCTTTCACCACACACGCACACACACAGGGGAAATTAAACAAGGTTACGCAGTTTCAAAACTTAGAGAATAGCAACACCATTAACATAATATAGCATAACATCACATACTGCTAACCCCCCCTTTAAAAGTCCTATCGAGGACCCCCTGCAGGCCCACCTCTGGAATGTCCGTCTGGCGGCTCTCTCCCAGAGCGTCTCTGCCGTTTCCTTTCTGGAGACGCGCTGCGCTGGCGTGTCTTCTCCCCCATACATCCAGAAAAACATCCAGACTCTCTGCTTATCATTCTGGGTGATTTCAATAGAGCTAATCTCACAAATGAGCTTCCTAAATACAGACAGCATATTAAATGTCCCACCAGGGACACAAATACACTTGACCACTGTTACACAGTTTTAAGAAACGCCTATCATGCCGTCCCCCGTGCAGCTCTGGGTTTTTCTGACCACTGTCTGCTCCATCTTATTCCAACATACAGACAGAAACTAAAAACTTCCAAGTCTGTTGTAAGGACTGTGAAGAAATGGACTGAGGAATCAAAGCTGGAGTTACAAGCCTGCTTTGACTGTACAGACTGAAGTGTTTTTGAAGCTGCAGCCATTAACCTAAATGAACTCACTGACACTGTGACATCATACATCTGTTTCTGCGAGGACATGTGTGTGCAGACCAAGACCTTCTGCACATACAACAACAATAAACCCTGGTTCATTCTTAAACTGAAGCAGCTACGTCAGACCAAGGAGGAGGCCTACAGGACTGGTGACTGGACTCTGTACAAGCGGGCCAGAAACATGCTGACGAAGGAGATCAGGCTTGCTAAGAGGAGCTACAGTGTGAAGTTACAAAAAAACTTCTCAGCCAACAACTCTGCTTCTGTCTGGAGAGGCCTACGGAATATCACCAACTACAGGAGACCATCCCCCCACCCTGTGGAAATCCTCCAGCTGGCTAACGACCTAAACAGCTTTTACTGCAGGTTTGAAAAGAACCTACAGTTCTTACCTCCCACCCACACAAAAGGATTATCTGCAGCCCCAGGAACTCCATCCCTCCTCCACTCTGACCTCCCACCAGCACTAACGATCTGTGAAGAGGAGGTGCGCCGGGTCTTTCAGAGACAAAAGATCAAGAAGGCTGCAGGACCTGATGGTGTGTCTCCGTCCTGCCTGAGAGTCTGCTCCAACGAGTTGGCCCCCATCTTCACCCGGATCTTTAACAGATCACTGGAGCTGCGTGAAGTGCCTTCCTGCTTCAAACGCTCCATCATCATTCCAGTTCCCAAGAAACCCTCTGTTACAGGATTAAACGACTACAGACCTGTTGCCCTGACCTCTGTGGTCATGAAATCCTTGGAGAGATTGGTGCTGAATCACCTGAAGGTCATCACAGGCCCCCTGATGGACCCACTGCAGTTTGCCTACCGGTCAAACAGGTCAGTGGATGATGCAGTGAATATGGGACTACACTACATCCTGCAACACCTCGACTCCCCAGGGACGTACGCCAGGATCCTGTTTGTCGACTTCAGCTCAGCGTTCAACACCATCATCCCAGGCATTCTTCATCAGAAACTCCTCCAGCTCAAGGTGCCCCCCTCCACCTGCCAGTGGATCTCCAGCTTTCTGACTGACAGGTGGCAACAGGTGAAGCTAGGGAGATTTACATCCAGCTCCCGAAAAATTAGTACTGGCGCCCCCCAAGGATGTGTCCTTTCCCCACTGCTCTTCTCCCTCTACTCCAATGACTGCACCTCAGAGGACCCTTCGGTGAAGCTCCTGAAGTTTGCAGACGACACCACAGTCATCGGTTTGATCCGGGATGATGATGAGTCTGCATACAGGCGGGAGGTGGAGCAGCTGATCCTCTGGTGCAGCCAGAACCATCTTGAACTTAACCCAGCCAAAACGGTGGAGATGACTGTGGATTTCAGGCGACACCCCCTTTCATTCCCCCCACTCACCATCCTCAACAGCACAATGTCCACTGTGGACTCCTTCAAGTTTCTGGGTACCACAATCTCCCGGAACCTGAAGTGGTCCTCCCATATAGACACTGTCCGGAAAAAGACCCAGCAGAGGTTGTTTTTTCTGCGTCAGCTCAAGAAGTTTGATTTGCCTCAGGAGCTGCTGGTTGTCTTCTACACCGCCATCATCCAATCTGTCCTCTGCTTTTCCATCACTGTCTGGTTTGGATCTGCCACTAAACAGGACAAGACCAGACTGCAGCGGATCGTTAAGTCTGCGGAGAGGATCATTGGTACCGACCTACCCTCCATTGAGAACTTATATCGGTCCATAACCAGGAAACGGGCGGGAAACATCTGTGCTGACCCATCACACCCCGGCCACAAACTGTTTGAACTTCTATCTTCTGGTCGTCGTTACAGATCACTGAAGGTCAAAACCACCCGTCACAGGAACAGTTTCTTTCCTCAAGCCATCACTCTGATGAACTCCTAACATTCACCTAGTCCTGCCTGTTGCTGTACTCATGACTTTTCATCCATTATTACATTGCACATAACTCTCACACTGCTTTTTACTTCATTCACATTATATCACTGAATCTGAGCTCACATTGAAATACTGTGTGATTGTATATTTTTTCATATATTTCTGCAAAGTGTGGTTAGTCTGAGTAAATAACTGCATATATTCCTGTATATATTTGCATCCTTTTATAGAAACGTGGACAGACTGTAATTTACTGTACATACTCTGTTGTCATTGAATCCTTATTTAAATCCTCCACCTGAACAACGAGAGCAAGTTTTTAGCCAAAGTCAAATACCTTGTATGTGTTGTGCATACTTGGCCAATAAAGCTGATTCTGATTCTGATTCTGATATGCCGCAGCTCGTTTGGGTGCCTCCTGGATCCATCAGACAGTTCTAAATAACCATCTTTGCGGGCGATCACCACCCGCAGCCGTCCCTGGTCATCCCATTGATCCTGTGTTCTGCGGACTCTTCCAAGCTGAGACTCAACCCTAGGGTGGACCTCGTCGCCAATATTTAGGGGAGTTCTCACTGGCTTTCTAGGTTCACCACGTCATGACCGGGCTTTTCTTCGGTGTCGGAGAGTCCCACCGACCCGGTCTGAACTCCACCTCGGATCTCACTCACAGGTGCGTCTGGGAATCGCACCACTCGGTCTTGCTCTCTTTCATTTTTGAGCCGAATCAGCCACGGCAGTGCCCGGTTCTACGGTAGTACTCAGCCGGACTCCGGAACTACAAGGTGCCTGCTCGCTGGCTCCACTCACCACTGCAGGTGTCAGTTCATGCCGTTCGGGTCCCTTGTCTAGGTTACCACAAACTCTGGCACCGGAGCCTCCCCGTAGTGGCGCTCCATAGTGCTGGTCCAGCCCGTCTTCACTCACCCCGGACAAATCCAAATCCCACACTTCGTTTCCATCTCCCACAAAGAAGCGCCAGTCCCATAGCCCACGGCCAGACCACTCCTCCCTGACACCATAGGCTATTGAGTACCCGAGCCCATAAAACAGGTCACAGCCCATCAGGTTCGACCCTTAAAAACCTGAATGTCCTGAAGTGGTTGCCTTCAGTTGCACAGGAATCTGCTTCTACCGAGAGGATGGATTGTGTTTGTGCTGCCACCGTCTGGCACGGAGGAGCCACCAACACCTTACAACTTGGCCACCAGACCCCTGAACAGCTGGTTGGGACTGAACCAATTCAGAGTGTACTTTTTCCACAACATCACCCCGTCTCTTTGAGGATAGAGAAGCATAGATAAAAGACTTCTTAGTGTGGATCCAAATTAAACTTTTTCCACTACAGCAGTAAAAAGTGATTCTGAAAACAAGCCACTCAGAAGGTTACAGGAAGTAGCTGTAAAACACTGAAAGTCCTGGCTCTTGAGCCTCACTGAGAAGCAGCCACAAATATGCTTTGGTCAGTTACCCAGAGTTACAGGTACGGACGGGGATTGAACCCATGATCTTTGGTTTACGAGACCAACACCTTACCACTTGGCCACCATGCCCCTGTGTTAGTTAGGTTTGTCGTTAACATTTGAATTTATACATAACACCACACAAAACATACTTGATCTCCTGGGGTAGGTTCCAATTCACCCATTTGCCCCACCCCTCTGTTTTGTACAGAATGCTAGGGCTAAGGCAGTGGTGTCCAATCATATGCCATGCAGGACCAAGACCTTGCAGGCTTTATCTCCAACCAGTGTCTTCAACAGCAGATTTCGCTGAACTTCTTTCCACTGATTGCTGATCAGTGAAAACACCTGCTGAAGAGACTGGGTAGAAGAGAAAACCTGCAGGGTCTTGGACCTCTGTGGCACATGATTGGACACCCCTGGGCTAAGGGGTGAATTGGGACACACCCTTGATCTCCCCAAAGTCTGATTCATGAAGAATTAGAAAAGCACTCAGAGAGTGCATACCTCCACCCAGGCTGCTTCCGTCCCTCATGGATCACTTCCAAAATTACTGGATCTCCTGGATTACTGACTACCTGACAGGCAGGCCACAGTTTGTCCAGCTGGGCAGTGTCTTGACTGATGTGGTAGTTAAAGAGCTCCACAGGGGACTGTGCTCTCTCCTTTTCTCTTCACCTTATACACCACTGACTTTCAGTACAACACTGAGTCATGCCACCTGCAGAAATTCTGATGACTCAGCTGTTGTTGATCTTTGGAGTGGACAGAGCAGAATCACCTGAGGCTGAACAGCAGCAAGACCAGAGAAATGGTGATTGATGTCAGGAAGAAGAGGACGCCTTCACAGCCACTGCAGATTAGGGGGGAGGATGTGGAGGTGGTTGAGGACCACAAATACCTGGGGGTCATGATAAGCAATGGGCTGGACTTCCTTCAACGTGTGCAGCAGGTTGCTGGAGCTTTTCTACCAGACCTTTGACACCAGCGCCATCTTCTTTGCTGCTGTCTGTTGGGGTTGCAGTATCAGAGCCAGTGACACCAACAGACTTGACAAGATTATCAGGAGGTCTGGCTCTGTAATTGGTCTCAAACCGGAGACCTTTGAGACTGTGGTGGAGAAGAAAACATTAAATAAACTGGGATCCATCATGGACAATCCCGATCACCCCCTCCACCACACACTGGACAGACAGTGGAGCACTTTCTCCAGCAGATTGCTACAGCTTCACTGTCAAACAGCTGGGTAGAGGAAATCTTTCCTGCCACATGCCATTTCACTGTACAATAACTCACTCTGATGTTGTGTTCTGGTCATAACTATGCTGCCACACTGCACCTTACAGTCTAATTGGTACATCGCAGCTCACTCTGCTCCTGATAGTCCTGCATTGTAAAGTGGGTATGATTCATGTTTCTATACGGGTCACCATCTATTCGTCTGTGATGTAGATTAGCTTTTTTAGAAGTTTTACTCTCCATGGGTAATCCCTTTGTCTATTATGCTGTCTGTGTTTCTGTTGTTTGGTTGTCTACTGACATGCTGTTACACTGCAGTTTAGCAGTTTGGGATCAATAAAGCACATCTATCTATCAAAATGTAATGAGTTTGTGTGTAGGCCTGGAGGCACTTGTGGTGAAAATTGCATCAAAGTCTGTCTTTGAGGATAGAGAAGCGAGGATAAAAGACTTCTTGGTGTGGATCCAAATTAAACTTTCTCTACTGTGGCAGTAAAAACTGATTCTAAAAACAAGCCACTCAGCAGGTTACAGGAAGTAGCTGGAGAATACTGAAAGTCGTGGTTCTTGAACCTCATTGAGAAGCAGCCACAAATGATAAGATGCTTTGGTCAATTAGCAGGTTTACAGGCACTTCCGTGTAGGCATGAATGGGGATTGAACCCATGATCTTCGGTTTACAAGACCAACGCCTTACCACTTGGCCACCATGCCCCTGTGTTAGATTAAATACACGCACATTTGTGCCAGGCAACGTGAGCCCACACAAGGTCATTTCTGAACCAGTTTGATTTTGTTCAACTTGGACCAGGAGTTTGCTTGATGCTTTGGTTTGACAATGAGATGAGCACGTAGTGGAGATATCTCTCACCAGACGTACTTTTCTTGGCTCAACAGTGGTGAACCTACATATCCACCACTTGTTTGGTGCTGGGGGCAGCAACCTGTGAGCTCAGCTATTAAACCTGAATGTCCTGAAATGGCTGCCTTCGGTTGCACAGGAATCTGCTTCTACCGAGAGGATGGATTGTGTTTGTGCTGCTACCGTCTGGCACAGAAGAGCCACCAACACCTTACAACTTGGCCACCAGGCCCCTGAACAGCTGGTTGGGACTGAACCAATTCAGAGTGTACTTTTTTCCACAACATCACCTCGTCTCTTTGAGGATAGAGAAGCAAAGATAAAAGACTTCTCGGTGTGGATCCAAATTAAACTTTTTCCACTACTGCAGTAAAAAATGATTCTGAAAACAAGCCACTCAGAAGGTTACAGGAAGTAGCTGTAAAACACTGAAAGTCCTGGCTCTTGAGCCTCACTGAGAAGCAGCCACAAATATGCTTTGGTCAGTTACCCAGAGTTACAGGCACTTCCACTCAGGCATGGATGGGGATTGAACCCATGATCTTTGGTTTACGAGACCAACACCTTACCACTTGGCCACCATGCCCCTGTGTTAGAGTTAGGTTTGTCGTTAACATTTGAATTTATACATAACACCACACAAAACACATACTCGATCTCCTGGGGTAGGTTCCAATTCACCCATTTGCCCCACCCCTCTGTTTTGTACAGAATGCTAGGGCTAAGGCAGGGGTGTCCAATCATATGCCATGCAGGACCAAGACCTTGCAGGCTTTATCTCCAACCAGTGTCTTCAGCAGCAGATCTCACTGAACTTCTTTCCACTGATTGCTGATCAGTGAAAACGCCTGCTGAAGAGACTGGGTAGAAGAGAAAACCTGCAGGGTCTTGGACCTCCGTGGCACATGATTGAACACCCCTGGGCTAAGGGGTGAATTGGGACACACCCTTGATTTCCCCAAAGTCTGATTCATGACGAACTAGAAAAACAGTGAGAGGGCATACCTCCGCCAAGGCTGCTTCCGTCCCTCATGGATCACTTCTAAAATGTAATGGGTTTGTGTGTAGGCCTAGAGCCACTAATGGTGAAAATTGCATCAAAGTCTGTCCATTAGTTTTGGAATTTTGTTGCTAACACACTGTGAGAAGATAAGAGCCTTGGCAGAGGTATGCATTCTGGAATCATCACCAAAATGTGATGGCTTCCTTTGTAGCCCAAGAACCACCTCTGGTGAAAAATCCATGCAGTAGTTTTTGTGTAATCCTGCTGCACAAATACAAACAAAGCCCTTGGTGGAGGTATGCAGTCACAGATCACCACCAAAATCTAATCAGCTGTTCCCCGTGCCATGACACACCTTTCCTGAAAATTTTATCCAAACCGTTGATAATTTCTCGGTTATTTTGTTAACAGACGGACAGACTAACAAATAAATACACTAACGCCGACAAAAACATAACTTCCTTGGCGGAAGTAATAAACATAAAGTTGGGTTTTAGGTAAAGGTTTGTGTCTCTACATAGTCCAAAAGTTGGGAAATTCACAGCACTGGTTATAATTCCAGAATATCCAGGGCCAACTCAACATGCCATACGGCCCTGGGGCTGAGAGGTTTGATCGCCCCCCCTCCACTCCTCCCAACAGAATCTCAGTTTAATAATGATACAATGCACACAAACACAACTATAGTGCAAAAACTCAAGGTAGTGGCTATAGATACGGAAGCTGTATCCCTATACAAAAATTTCAATTGGTACGGAAGAGTTTGAACAAGCTGTTTGCTTGTTCAAGCTGTTTTACATGAGATGAAATTTACACTTAAAATTAAGAGGTTAGCCTTCGGATTTGGGAGTGGGTCAGGTTACAAAGGCAGTAAATAGATATCAAACTTTTGAAACAAATACGGAAATGCCTGAGATTTCCATCCCTGTAGCCTGCTGCTTTCAAGACACGCATTAATAGAACGTGCTGGCCAATCAGATTTGAGCTGTGTCTGGAACAAGAATTCTATGGTTATGGTTCCGTATCCATAGCCAATGCCAAAACTCAGATTGTAAGATGAACTATTTTAAATTAAATGCTTGTTTTTGTCTGAGAAGAATTTTATTCTTGCTGTGCAGTTTTTGTGTAAGAAAATTTTACATGTTTTCAGAGAGTTTTTAACATGTTTTAAGCAATTCGATAAACCAAATTTTCTTGTTCTGTTGGCAAATAATTTTATTTAAAATAGCCAAAAATTTTTGGCAATAGATAATTTTATTTAAAATTGGGGAAAAATTATGCCAAAAAAGTAAGATTAAATTGTATAAAAACAAGTTTAAAAAAAAACTATCTTAAAGCAAGTAAAATCTTACAGAAAACTGCACAACAAAGAGAAATTTTTGTCTTGTCAAAATTATCTTGTCAGAGAAAAACAAGCATATAGCCTTGATTTAAAATATTTGATCTCACTAAGATTTCATTTGTTTTGCAGTGTGACATCCTATTGGCTACTTCAGCATAAACACAAAAGTCAGTCTAATCTCTCTCACACACACGCACGCACACGTGCACGTGCACATGCGCGCACACACACACACACACACACACACACCAGCATCATGAACGGCACCAGCCTAAATGCCTGATATCCAGTGTTGGGCAAGTTACTAAAAAACAGTAACTAGTTACTTCTTTTCAAAAGTAACTGAGTTACTTTTGAGTTACTGCATGATTAAAGTAACTAGTTATTTGGAAAAGTAACTTTCCCGTTACTTTTAAATGCATACTTAAATCATGTTGCACACAGCAGGATCAAGGGCCCCTTGTTCTCGTCAGAGAAAAGAAGAAAACTGATGAGGAAAAAAAGTCTCATCTTACAGAGAAAAAATGTCTCAGATTTACATAAACTATTGTAATCAGTAGAAAGTCAGAAATTTACTAGAAACAAAGCTGTGAATTCACAGAGAAAATTTTGGACCCCCTGGTGTGCCGTTTTTTTTTTGTCATGATGCTGAGCGTGGTGTGTCCACCGTGCTCATGCTCTCAGTTCATTTTTGATTATTTCCTGTTTTTCCTTATCTTAGTAGAGATAAGGAAAAACTTTATATGGGTTTGGGATATATGATGTGACTTGAGTTCGTCAGTTCTGAAAGTCATTTGTTCTTTGCTGTTTTGTTATTTATCTCATGCATTCTTGATCCTCCAATTCTTAGTGCTTATGACCTTTTAAATTTTTTTTCATGATAAAATTGTCAGTATTAGGAATATTATTCCAAAAAAATAGCCCTTAAAAATACCAAGCCTCTGTCCAACACTGCTGTGTCCACAGGCTCAGAACTCCACTTTTCTGAATTTTCTCGTATTAGTCATTTTGACCTAGCCCTAATAGTGTCAGCCTCTAAACCAACTACCTGTCTCTTAGACCCAATCCCTGCTAGACTCCTGGAGGAATCGCTATCTCTGATTAGTCCACCGTTTTTGAACATAATTAATATGTCTCTATTGATAGGACATGTACCACAGTCTTTTAAAGTGGCAGTAATTAAACCTCTAATTAAAAAACCTTCGCTTGATTCTGGGATTTTAGCTAATTATAGACCAATATATAACCTCCCCTACTTTTCTAAGATCCTAGAAAAAGTAGTCGCCAATCAACTGTGCACTTTTTTAGAAAATAATTCTATATTTGAGAAATTTCAGTCAGGTTTTAGGAAACATCACAGCACAGAGACAGCCCTAGTGAAAGTTACTGATGACCTCCTTATGGCATTTGACAAAGGACTTGTCTCTGTCCTTGTCTTATTGGACCTTAGTGCTGCCTTTGATACCACTGACCACCATATTCCGCTAGAGAGACTTGAACAGCGAATTGATTTGAAAGGAATAACACAAAGATGGTTCCAGTCTTATTTATCAGACCGTTCCCAGTTTGTTCTTGTCCATAACAAGTCCTCTACCCAGACCACGGTTAGCTATGGAGTTCCGCAGGGATTGGTACTTGGACCAATACTGCTTACATTATACATGCTGCCTTTGGGAGACATTATCAGGAAGCATTCTATTCATTTTCATTGCTACACTGATGAGACTCAGTTATATTTATCCATCAATCCAGATGATCCTAGCCATCTGGGTTCACTCCAGGAGTGTCTTAAGGATATTAAAACCTGGATGAACAACAACTTTCTATTGCTGAATACAGATAAAACTGAAGTCATTGTTCTTGGCCCCAAACAAGCTAGAAGTACTCTTTCTCGTAAGATAACAAAACTAGATTACTAGATTGCATTGCGCTGGCTTCTAAGTCCTCTGTTAGGAATCTTGGAGTTGTCTTTGACCAAGATGTGTCTTTCAACTCTCATATACAGAAAACCATTAAGACTGCCTTCTTCCGTCTGCTTAATATTTCTAAAATTAGGCCATCCTATCTCATAAAGATGCAGAGAAACTTGTACACACCTTTATCACCTTTAGGCTAGACTATTGTAATTCACTTTTATCAGGTTGTCCTAATAAGTCCATAAAATTTCTCCAACTCATTCAGAATGCAGCTCCACATATCCTAATGAGAACAGGGAGAACAGATCACATTACCCCAGTTTTAGCTTCTTTACATTGGCTCCCAATAAAATATAGAATTGAATTCAAAATATTGTTCCTAACTTATAAAGCCCTTAATGGTTTGGCTCCTTCTTATCTGCAAGAACTCAAAGTTCCCTATCATCCAACCAGAGCTCTGCGCTCCCAAAAATCCAAACTACCGGTGGTCCCCAAGGTCTCTAGAAGTAGATTGGGAGGCAGAGCTTTCAGTTATCAAGCTCCCCTCCTGTGGAACCATCTTCCCAGTTCAGTTTGGGGGGCAGACACGCTGTCTTTATTCAAGAGTAAGTTGAAATCTTTTCTCTTTGATAAGTCCTATAGTTAAAAATGTTGTCGCTGCCAGGCCTTCACTTGCATGTGGAGCCCAGCCAGGCTTGATACTGGAATGTCTGGCTTTGAATATTGTATTTGTTATGTTTGTTTTGAATGTAGCTACTGCCAGGCCTCCTACTTTTTATCTCTTTTTTCAACCCAGCTGGTCGAGGCGGATGGCCGTCCTCTATGAGCTATGATTCCGCACAAGGTTTCGGCCCATTAAAGGGAAGTTTTTCCTCGTCTGTGTTGCTGCAGTGCTTGCTCTTAGGGGTCTCTGCTGGGTTCTATAAATTTGAGAGCATGGCCTAAATCCACTCTTTTCTGAAAAATTCCTTGAGATGACCTGTGTTGTGATTTGGCGCTATATAAATAAAATTTAATTGAATTGAATAGATCTGTTAGCATCAGCATTGGATCACCCCAGGGCTGTGTACTTTCCCCCCTACTCTTCTCCCTTTATACCAACTCCTGCACCTCCTCCCACCAGTCTGTTAAGCTGATTAAGTTTGCGGACGACACCACCCTCATCGGGCTCATCTCCAACGGCGACGAGTCCGCCTACAGGGAAGAGGTGGCCCAGCTGGTGTCCTGGTGCAGCCACAACAACCTGCAGCTGAATGCTCTGAAGACAGCGGAGATGATTGTGGACTTCAGGAAAGTCACAACCCCCCTGCCCCCCCTCACCATCACAGGCTCTCCCATCACCATTGCAGATTCCTTCCGCTTCTTGGGCACCACCATCACCCGAGACCTCAAATGGGAGCCAACCATCAGCTCCCTCATCAAAAAGGCCCAGCAGAGGATGTTCTTTCTGCGGCAGCTGAGGAAGCTCAAGCTACCCACCAAGATGTTAGTGCAGTTCTTCACGGCCATCATCGAGTCCATCCTCACCTCCTCCATAACTGTGTGGTATGCAGGAGCCACTGCCAGGGACAGACTAAGGCTGCAGCGCGTCGTGCGCACTGCTGAGAAGGTGATAGGCTGCGTGGTCCCATCTCTCCAGGACCTGTACATCTCCAGGACCCGGAGGCGTGCTGGCCGGATCATAGCCGATCCTTCACATCCTGGTCACGTACTGTTTGCTCCCCTCCCCTCAGGTAGAAGACTTCGGTCCATTCGGACTAAAACCTCCCTGTCACGCCGCGCCACTCATCAGCGGCGCCACCTGCTCACGCACCTGCTACTCGTCAGCGGCGAAGGATAAAAGCCGCCTCGCCCTGAGCGTCGGCCTGAAGCCGTAGACTTCATTTCCTTCGTATGGACTTCTACCACATTCTCTTCAGCATCCTCATCTCCGGTAAGAAGTTCACTTACCTCATCTCTCCAGTCTGCTCCCCTGTGCACAGGTGGATTCCTCGGCGGCGGACAATCCCGTCCCTCGTCTCTCCTCGCTGCTGCACCGAGCCCTGCAGGTGGCTGTCTCCCGGGCTTCCATCCTTGAAGCGCCAGTCATCTGCCAAAACAAGTAAGCTTCTCTCCCTCGCCTATTCTCCTCCCGTGTTGGTGTGTGCTCATCACCCTGTGTCTGATTTCTCCCATAGGGTTGCCGGCTGAACGGTCTCCTGCCTCTGGGTCCGAAGCAGACGCCACCACCAACACATTAACATTCCGCAGACACGCACCCAAACATCCCTGTTGTTAATAAACAGTTTGAACTACTCTGAGCCTGTGTGTGTGCGTCTCCTGAGCCGAACGTTATGTCAGTACGGCTTCAGCAGAGCGGCTCGGCAGACGGCGGGCTCGCACACCGGTTTACCATCCTCGAGGCTCGGGTGGATCAGATTGTTTATCAGCAACAGGTGGTTCTTCATCAATTATTAGAACTGACTAACCGATTGAACCGCTTGGACCCCCAACAGCCGTTCCTCCCGACTCACCAGGGTGGCGCGGCTCCTGCTGTTCCAGCGGCCGTCCAGCCGGCTCCAGTGGCACCGGTTCGGCTCACGCCGATTCCGACCCCCGCCCGCTTTAGCGGTAAGCTCGGCGGAGCGCGGGGGTTTATTATGCAGTGTGAGTCCGTGTTCCACCGTGTGCCCGGAGATTTTCCCTCGGATCACAGCCGAATTGGTTACATAGGGAATCTTCTGGAGGGGCGTGCGTTAACTTGGACCTACGCCGTAATGGCGAGGCCCAGTTATGCCACCCTCACCTATGACCAATTCGTGAGGCGCTTTCTGGAGGTCTTTGACCACTCACAAACCGAAACGGTCCAGGTCGATCGGCTTCTCGCTCTCCAGCAGGGAAGCCGGTCGGCAGCGGACCACTCGGTCGACTTCCGGGTAGCGGCGGAGGAATTGGGCTGGGAGGAACGCTCCCTCTGTGGCCTGTTCCTCCGCAGCCTCAATAGTGATCTGAGGGATGAACTGGCTGGTCGGGATATCCCTGGGACGCTAGCGGAGCTGACATCCTTAGCGATAAGTTTGGATAACAGGCTGCGCGAGCGCTCCTCGGGGCGGAGGTCTTCTTCTTCTCGCCCTCGTGGAGCCTCGCCGCACCTGTTCCAAGCTCGCCCCCTGGCGGCGCCGCCAGCATCGCGCCCCGAGGAGTCGGAGCCGATGGTGACGGCCTGGACTAAACTTTCCCCTGTGGAGAAACAACGCCGCCGTGAGTTGGGCCTCTGCATGTATTGCGGAGGCGACCAACACACCGTGGAGCGTTGTCCACGGAAAGCCAGTCGGTGGGGTCCGCGAGTCACTGTTGGAAGCCTCGCGGATGTCAATCGGTTAGGATCACTTTCTCAATTGAAGCTGCCCATCCGTTTCTGCCATAACTCTACTGGGCACCTCACCCACGCACTGGTGGATTCGGGCGCAGAAGGCAGCTTCATTTCACAAAGCCTGGCAACCCGATTGGGCATCCGCTGCCAGGCACTCAACACTCCCATCTCCCTGATCCACCTCTCCCGTGCCACCCTCGGGAGAGTGACACATCAAACTGTTCCCCTACCGGTCATCATCTCGGGAAACCACCGGGAGGAAATGACCTTTTACGTCCTTCCCAACTCTGTGTCGCCCGTCATCCTGGGGTATCCCTGGCTCCGCCTTCACAATCCGGTCCTGGATTGGAGATCAGCTGGGATCTCGGCATGGAGTACGTTCTGTATGGGCACCTGCCTTCAGTCCGCTGCCTGCTCTCCGTCCGCTCCTCCCCCTGCTACGGACGCTGCACCCCCGGACCTGTCTCTGGTGCCCCCAGAATTTCACGACCTGGGTATAGTGTTCAGCAAAGCGAAAGCTATGTCTCTTCCCCCTCATCGGCCCTATGACTGCGCCATCAACCTCCGCCAGGGGGCTCCCTTACCTTCTGGTCGCCTTTACAGCCTGTCTGCGCCGGAGAAGGAGACGATGAACGCCTACCTGAAGGAGTCATTAAGTGCTGGGATTATCCGCCCATCATCGTCACCCGTGGGGGCAGGGTTCTTCTTCGTGGGGAAAAAGGATGGGTCCCTCCGCCCTTGTATCGACTACCGGGCCCTCAACAATATCACGGAGAGGGACCGTTACACCCTGCCTCTCATGGACACTGCTTTCCACTCCCTCCAGGGGGCGACCTGGTTCACCAAGCTGGACCTACGCAGCGCTTACCACCTCGTCCGGATCCGGGAGGGAGATGAGTGGAAAACGGCCTTCCGTACCCCGAACGGCCACTTTGAATATCTGGTGATGCCGTTCGGGTTGACCAACGCTCCTGCAGTCTTCCAGCGCCTCATTAATGACGTCCTCCGGGACTTCATTGGCCTTTTCGTGTTCGTCTACCTGGACGATATTCTCATCTTCTCCAAGTCCAGGGATGAGCACCAGGTCCACGTGAGGCGGGTCCTCCAAAGGCTGCTGGAGAATCGTCTGTACGTTAAGGCGGAAAAGTGTGAATTTTACGCCAGGAGTACATCCTTCCTGGGGTTCATCATCGCCCACGATAAGGTGCTCCCCGACCCAGAGAAGGTAAAGGCGGTGGTGGGATGGCCCACACCTGCATCTCGGAAACAGGTGCAGCAATTTGTTGGCTTCGCCAATTTCTACCGCCGCTTTGTCCCCAACTTCAGTGCCATCGTGGGACCACTGACCCGCCTCACGTCCCCGAAGGTCCCGTTCCGGTGGACCGAAGAGGTCGCTGCCGCCTTTGAGGCGCTGAAGGCGGAATTCTCCTCCTCCCGGGTCCTTCGCCAGGTCGACCCCGCGCTGCAGTGCATTGTAGAGGTAGACGCCTCGGACACGGGAGTGGGAGCAGTGCTGTCCCAGCGGTCACCGGACGATGGCGCCAAGCGACCGTGCGCCTTCTTCTCCCGGCGCTTGTCCCCGGCGGAGAGGAACTACGATGTGGGGGACAGAGAGCTCTTGGCCATCAAGCTCGCCCTGCAGGAGTGGCGCCACTGGTTGGAGGGGGCAAGCCTGCCGTTTGTGGTCCTCACGGACCACAAGAACCTGGAATACTTACGGTCTGCCAAGCGCCTGAACGCCCGCCAGGCGCGCTGGTCCCTGTTCTTCGCCAGGTTCCAATTTTCCATCACCTTCAGGCCTGGCTCTAAGAACGTCCTGCCTGACGCCCTCTCCAGGCAGTTCGCCCCCGTGGAGTCGGAGGAGGCGCCCCACTCCATCCTGCCCAGGTCATGCGTCGTGGGAGCCATCTCGTGGGACATTGAGAGCAAGATCCGGAAGGCACAGGAGGTGGAACCTGACCCTGGCGGCGGACCGGAGGGGAGGCTGTTCGTGCCATCCGCGGTCCGAGGAGAGGTCATCCACTGGCTCCACACCTCCAAGCTCACCTGTCACCCTGGCACCTCCCGGATGATAGATCTCCTCCAACGGTCCTTTTGGTGGCCAGGCCTGCGGAGGGATGCAGCCCGCTACGCCCGGGCTTGCCCAATCTGTGCCACCTGCAAGTCGGGAAATGCCCCTCCAGCGGGTCTGCTCCAGCCCCTGCCCGTCCCTGGCAGGCCCTGGTCGCACATCGCTCTGGATTTCGTCACCGGACTCCCCATCTCCAACTCCTATGACACCATCCTGACCATCGTGGACCGCTTCTCCAAGGCCGTGCACTTCGTCCCCCTGCGAGGCCTCCCTACTGCCCTGGAGACGGCGGACCTCCTCGTCCAACACGTGGTCAGGCTGCATGGGATTCCGGTGGACGTGGTCTCGGACCGGGGCCCCCAGTTTTCATCTGAGGTTTGGAGGTCTTTCTGCAACGCCATCGGAGCCAAGGTGAGCCTCTCCTCTGGCCATCACCCCCAATCCAACGGGCAGTGTGAGAGGACCAACCAGGAGCTGGAGGCTGCGCTCCGCTGTGTGTCCAGATCCAAACCCGCGTCCTGGAGCAACCATCTTGCCTGGGTTGAGTATGCCCACAACACCGCTCGCTCTTCTGCTACAGGGATGTCTCCCTTCAAAGCGTCCCTGGGTTACGACCCCCCGCTGTTTCCGGAGCAGGAAAGTGAGGTAACTGTCCCGTCAGTTAGGGCCCATCTCAGGCAGTTCCGCTCCACCTGGGCTGCCGCGCGCCATGCGCTATTGCGCACAGCGGAGCGCAACAGGACTGTGGCGGACCGGCGTAGGAGACCTGCCCCGGCGTACAGAGTTGGGCAGCTTGTTTACATTTCCACCCAGGACGTCACTCTAAAAGGCGAGAGGAGAAAGCTGGCACAGCGCTTCATGGGTCCCTACCCCATCACCCGGATCATCAACCCGGTGGCTGTGCGCGTGGCTATTCCCCCCTCCCTCCGCATTCATCCTACTTTCCACGTGTCGAAGGTGAAACTGGCGGTTACTGACCCCCTTTGCCCTCCTCCTGCAGCGCAACCCGCGCCCCGGATGATTGGTGGCCATCCGGCCTGGTCCGCCTCCTCCATCCTGGACTCCCGGCGCCGGGGTCGTGGGTTGCAATACTTGGTGGACTGGGAGGGCTATGGGCCCGAGCATCGACAGTGGGTGCCCCCGTCGTTTGTGTTGGACCCATCGCTCATCGCGGACTTCCACCGAGCGCACCCGGATAAGCCATCGCCAGGAGGCGCTGCTAGAGGGGGGAGTACTGTCACGCCGCGCCACTCATCAGCGGCGCCACCTGCTCACGCACCTGCTACTCGTCAGCGGCGAAGGATAAAAGCCGCCTCGCCCTGAGCGTCGGCCTGAAGCCGTAGACTTCATTTCCTTCGTATGGACTTCTACCACATTCTCTTCAGCATCCTCATCTCCGGTAAGAAGTTCACTTACCTCATCTCTCCAGTCTGCTCCCCTGTGCACAGGTGGATTCCTCGGCGGCGGACAATCCCGTCCCTCGTCTCTCCTCGCTGCTGCACCGAGCCCTGCAGGTGGCTGTCTCCCGGGCTTCCATCCTTGAAGCGCCAGTCATCTGCCAAAACAAGTAAGCTTCTCTCCCTCGCCTATTCTCCTCCCGTGTTGGTGTGTGCTCATCACCCTGTGTCTGATTTCTCCCATAGGGTTGCCGGCTGAACGGTCTCCTGCCTCTGGGTCCGAAGCAGACGCCACCACCAACACATTAACATTCCGCAGACACGCACCCAAACATCCCTGTTGTTAATAAACAGTTTGAACTACTCTGAGCCTGTGTGTGTGCGTCTCCTGAGCCGAACGTTATGTCACTCCCGGCACATGAACAGCTTTTTCCCCTCTGCCATCAGACTGCTGAACATTAAGTGACTTTTTGACTCTCGTGCACTATGCACAGTAGCTCAACCAGACTCATGTCATTCATCACTGTTTTTCTGTTGCATTATCGACTGCACTATGTGGTACTTCACATTATCTGCTACTTGCTAATTTTTTAAAACTGCCTTGACTAGTACTACTCATTATTACTAGTATTATTATTATTGTTATTATCATTATTACTTATTATTACTTATTTTTCTACACTTATTGCACATTTTCAGTCCTATAGTTTTTTAGTTTATCTCTTTTTCTCATCATGTTTTTAATGTTGCAGCATGGCACCGAGACAAATTCCTAGTTTGTGTACTACATGAACAATGGCAATAAATCTGATTCTGATTCTGATTCTGATTCTGATACCTCTAGTTTCGTATTATTATTATTATCTGTTTTGACATGAGCCCCTCACCTATTCCTCCAGTCCACCTCGTGTTATATTGATATTAGTTTTCCAGTGCCTACTTCTCATGGGTTTTGTATTTCAGTGTATACAAATCCAGTGTATAAAACACTGGATTTGTTCTACGCAAACACTAAGGAGGCGTACACCTCATCACAACTCCCCCCACTTGGGAGATCGGATCACAACTTGGTTCATCTCCGACCGGTGTACAAACCCCTAGTGCACAGACAACCTCCGGCCATGCACACTGTGGAGTTATGGTCTGAGGAGACAATGGACACTCTAAAGGACTGTTTTGAAGCCACTGCCTGGAAGCAGCTCTGCGATCCACATGGTGAGGACATCGATGGCCTCATTCACACCTTCACGGGCTACCTCAGCTTCTGTGTGGACAAATCCGTTCCCACCAAGACCATACGGCGTCACTCAAACAACAAACCCTGGATCAACCCTGAGATAAAAACACTTCTGAGAGAGAAGAAGAGGATCTTCAGGTCGGGGAACAGGGAGATGCTGAAGTCCGTACAGAGGGAGCTGAGGAGAAAGATCAGAGAAGGCAAGGACAGCTTCAGGAAGAAGATGGAGGACAAGCTGCAACAGAGCGACATCAGCGGGGTCTGGAGAAACCTCAAAACCATCTCGGGGCTCCAGAATACCTCCCCCCAGGCCACGGGGGGCAGGGAGTGGGCGAACAACCTGAATCTGTTTTTCAATAGATTTGACCAACCGCCCTCCCCCCTGTCTGCACAACAACCACTGCTGCCTCTAAGAAATCAAGTCCTGCTGCCCACTCCCCACTCCACCGACACCCCCCCCCCACTCCCAACACACAGCCCCCCATCCTGACCCTGACCAAGACCCAGGTGAGGACAGAGCTGAGGAAGATCAAGGCGAGGAAGGCGTCGGGACCGGACGGCATCAGCGCAAAGCTCCTCAAGTCCTGTGCAGACCAGCTGTGTGGGATTGTGACGTATATCTTCAACATGAGCCTGAAACTGGGGAGGGTACCACAGCTGTGGAAAACATCTTGTGTGGTACCTGTACCAAAAACTTCCCACCCCAAAGACCTGAACAGCTACAGACCGGTGGCCTTGACGTCCCACTTGATGAAGACCCTGAAGAGACTGCTCCTTGCTCATCTCCGCCCCCTGGTGGAACCAGCGATGGATCCACTCCAGTTCACCTACCAGCATGGCATTGGGGTGGAGGATGCGGTGATCTTCCTCCTTCACCGTTCTCTGTCCCACCTGGAGAAGCCCGGGAATATGGTGAGGATCATGTTCTTTGACTTCTCCAGTGCTTTCAACACCATCCAACCGATGATCCTGAAGGACAAGCTGCTGCGCGCAGGGGTGGACCAGCACCTGTCATCATGGATCCTGGACTACCTCACGAACCGGCCTCAGTTTGTGAGAACCCGGGACTGTGTTTCCGACACGATCATCAGTAGCACGGGGGCCCCCCAGGGAACGGTGCTGGCTCCCTTCCTGTTCACTCTTTATACTGCGGACTTCTCACACAACACAACACATTGCCATCTACAGAAGTTCTCTGATGACTCTGCGATCGTTGGTCTCATCTCCAACGGAGATGAAGCTGAGTACAGAGGGCTTATCCAGGACTTTGTGGACTGGTGCCATCGGAACTGCCTCCAGATCAACGCGAGGAAAACTAAGGAGCTGGTGGTGGACTGCCGCAGGCATGGGCAGCCCCTCACAGCACCAGTAAATATACAGGGAACAGACATCGAGATGGTGACATCCTATAAGTACCTGGGTATTCATCTGAACAATAAACTAGACTGGTCACACAATACTGACGCACTCTACAAGAAGGGACAGCGCAGGCTGTTCCTGCTGAGGAGACTCAGGTCTTTTGGTGCACAAGGGGCGCTGCTGAAGTCATTCTATGACACGGTGGTGGCATCAGCCATCACTTTTGGAGTGGTCTGCTGGGGCAGTGGCATTACTGCAGCCGATAGGAAGAGACTGAACAAACTGATTAAGAAAGCTAGCTCTGTCCTGGGCAGCGCCTTGATCCGATGGAGGAGATAGGAGAGAGAAGGACGGTGGCTAAACTGTCATCTCTGCTGGAGTCCGAGTTCCACCCTATGCAGGACATACTGGATGCACTGAGGAGCTCATTTAGCAGCAGACTACATCATCCCAGGTGCACAACCGAGAGGTTTCGTAGGTCCTTCCTACCAACGGCTGTCAGACTGTACAACCTAAGCAGGGCTGCTCGCAGAGATAGCAAAAAGACGTAACAAACTAATAGTTTTTTTGAATGCAAAAGATGCAATAGACTTACACAATGGTCCTCTCCGGCATACAACTAGGAACATACCGGTCGCTATGGAGGGTGAGAATAATGTATGGGCACATAATCATACCATGTAGGATAACTAAATAGACGGTTATGCTGTTTCATCCCACCTAGCAACAATGCTCTGCACTGTGTGTGTTTATATATTTACATATTTATTCCATCTAGCTACAATGCTCAGCACTGGGTGTGTTTATATTTATATATCTATATATTTATTCCATCTAGCTACAATGCTCCGCACTGTGTTTTTATATATCTACATATTATTCCATCTAGCTACATTGCTCCGCACTGTGTGTGTTTATATACTTGCATATTTATTCCACCTAGCTGCAATGCTCCGTACTGTGGGTGTTTATATATTTACATATTTATTCCATCTAGCTACAATGCTCTGCACTGTGTGTTCATATATTCATATATTTATTCCATCCAGCTACAATGCTCTGCACTGTGTGTCTGTGTGTGTGTGTATATATATATTTTATAGTAATATGTACATATGTATATTAGCTGCTCTTGCTTGCTTGTTTTTTTTCTTGCCTTCTGATTGTTGCTCTGAGTGTTGCTATCCCTGTGCTGTTGCAATCCTGGAATTTCCCCGTTGTGGGACTAATAAAGGCTTATCTTATCTTATCTTATTTATCTTGTCCTTGCTTTAATGGTCATTTTCCCTTTTATTTTCTCTGGTGTTTCTGATTTTGGATCATGCTTAGTTGTTGTCTGTACCTTTTGTCATTCCCACTGTGAGCTCACATTCACGGGCTATTACAGATTTCATTAGTTCACCTAATTACTCCTCGCTCTGGTACTCACACCTGCAAGCAGTTGTGCCATTTCTGTTGCTCCATTTAATCATCACGGTGCTGCTTCTCGGGGCTGCGTCATCATTTTCTACTCACCCTTTGCCCTGACGAAACTGGTGATTCCACTTACCTTAGCCACCTGCTATTTTGGCTTCACCCGCACTACACCTGTCAACTGCCACGTATGTAAGTTCTGTTGTACGTTATTTTGTGTTTCATTAGATTCACCCGCAACTCAAAGGCCAGCGCTTGGGTCTTCATTCATTGTCCTAAGGGGCCAGAGCATGACAGTTTTTGTCCCACGAGCTATATGTTTGACACCCCTTGACCAGCCCATTAAAAACACATATGAAATAGTTGCATATCACAACAGCATGTAAATGAATAAGATAAAATAAAACAGAAAGCACAGATAAATGAAAGTTCACCGCTTAGAAGAAGCTGTTCTGTTCTTTACTGCAACAAATGACAGTCACTTTTTCTCTGTGTGTAAGAAAACTCACACAATTACTTACACAACTTACACATTTACACAAATGCGGAAATTAAATGCGAGCTTCTTGCTCAAAAAATGCTCATGTTTAACCACAGAGGCAAGCGCTGTTGGGGGCTACTCACCGCTCGGACAACAGGTGATCAGGGCTCGATATGAGAAGTCACCACCCGGTTGCGGTGTGAACTGGGGCAGGACAGGAAACTGACCCGTGGAGGAGACTGATGACTGCGCCAGCTATGGTAGGGTCAGTTTATTTGCGCTAAAAATATCAATCCATATTAATAAAATGAGTAATGCAAGTAACACATCTGATCAAATTTCAGTAACTGTAATGCATTACTGATTTTTTTTTTTTATTTAAGTTTTTGTAAAGGGTATTCAGGTCATTACAGCATTGCATTGTTTACATTTTCATCACACGTTCCCTTATTTTTTGCTATTTGACAACATTGGTAGGATAGTTATTACAACACCCCTTTTTTTTTTTTAAGTGAAAGAAGAAGTGAAATTAAAGAGAATTTAAAAAAAACAAACAAACAAACAGAACAGCAAAAAACAAACAAACAGAAAATTAAGTAATTAAAAGTAAAAGAGCATCTGAGTAGCGTTGGAACAAAGAGCGGGACCATCATTGAAATGGTATTTGTCAAAGATTAGATCTAATGGAAGACACATATGCGATCCAGGGTTGCCAAAAGTTCATGAACCCATCCATGTCCTGTCTCAGTGCGAATGTCAGCTTTTCCATCGAGTAAATGTCTTGAATCACGTTAATCCAATCTTCAGGTGTAGGACAGTCCTTCAACATCCATTTTTTAGTTAGAGCTTTTTTACTTGCCAATATTAAAACATTGAATAAGTATTTATCTCCTCGTCTTTCCAGTGAGTCCGGTAGTAAACCCAAATACAAAGTTACAAAAGAAAGGGGAACTGTTATTTTGAATATTTTCCCCAATATTGTCTGTACATTGGTCCAATATTGGTGGATAACTGGGCATGACCAAAACACATGAAAATGATTTGCAGTCTTTTCACCACACAAGCGCCAACAGTTCGACCCCTTATGGGTAAATTTGTTTTGTGCAGGTGTTCTGAAAAATCTTACCAAATTTTTCCATCCAAATTCTCTCCACTGCAGGGATGAGGTACTTTTCCATTGCTGTCTATTTAGCTTTTCCCATAATTCCAATTGTAAAGTGAAATTCCCCTCTTTTTCCCATCTCTCTTTTATATATGATGTGTTGTCTCCTTTTAAGTCTTGAAGACCTTGGTATATTTTAGAAATGTATCTGATCCCTGGGATCCCTTTATAGGCCATTAAGAAGACCTTCAGAACACCTGACTGGGCCCTTTCCAAATCCTCCTTTTTAAGTATATTGTTTATGTGGTGTCTAAGCTGAAAGAACCTGTAAAGATCTTGATTTATTAGACCTTGTTTTTTCAAATCTTCAAAACTTCTTAAAGTTTGCCCCTTAAAAAAATCGTAATATTTTATCAGCCCTTTCTCTTTCCACTCTTTAAATCTAGTGTCTGTTTTATTGGGGGTAAAGTCTTGATCATAGGCAATCCATTGCAGAAGTCGATAGGGCTCTTTAGCTTGATTCTCTCTGACTGTCTCTATCCACGGGTTAGTGTTATTCAAGAGTTTAGGTAAGGCATTGTTCCCTATTATCGCCTGTAGGGGGATGTCACTTGTTATTTGGCATTCCATCTCCTTCCGTTGTGCAGTGTAGACTGAGTTACATATCTCTACTAAAGTTTTAATTTGTGCAGCTATAAAATAGTCCCTGATATTTGGCAGCGCGAGCCCACCTTTGTCTTTGTTTAGCTGTAGGGTTCTATATCTGATTCTAGGTCTCTTGCCCTGCCATATGAATCTTGAGATCCTTCTGTCTAGCTCCTGCCATGTTTTTTTGGGAGGTTCTACCGGTATTGTTTGGAAAAGGTATAGAAGACGTGGAAGTATATTCATTTTGACTGCTTCAATTCTTTGTGCAGTACCTAAGAATGGTATCATATTCCATCTTGCTAGGTCAGATTTTATTTTTGTCACCAGTGGATCATAGTTTAGTGTTATAATTTTGTCGAGTTGTTTCGGGATATTGACCCCCAGATATTTCATAGATTCCAACTCCCAGTTAGTTTTGAGTTCACTTAGTGAATAATGATTTGGGTCATAGTTGAATGTTAAAACTTGGGTTTTATGCATGTTTAATTTGTACCCCGATAAATCTCCATAGTCTGAAAAAACTGAGTTTAGTTCTGGTAAAGAAGTGTCTGGTTGCCCTAGGTATATTAAAATGTCATCAGCAAAGAGTGCTATTTTATGTTCCTTCTGACCAAGTGTAATACCTTGAATTTTTTGATTTTGTCTTATCCATTGGCTCAGAGGTTCTATGAAGATTGCAAAGAGCAGTGGAGACAGGGGGCAGCCTTGACGACATCCTCTTTCCAGCTCAAAAGATGATGATAAATTACCGTTAATCCTTATTTTAGCTGTTGGTTTTTTATATAATGCCTGTATAGTTCTAATGAAGTTGTTATGAAAATTGAAACTGGATAAGATTCTATATAGGAAAGACCAGTCAACCGAATCGAATGCTTTTTCAGCATCTAATCCCAATATGACTGCATTTAAGTTATATTTTTTTATATGATGAATTATGTGTAAAGTGCGTCGAATGTTGTCTTGTGTCTGCCTTTGTCTTATAAAACCTGTTTGGTCTAAGTGAATTAAGTCTGTCAGTATGTTTTCTAACCTTTTGGCAAGGATAATGGTAAAAAGCTTATAGTCCTGATTTAATACACTGATTGGTCTGTAGTTGGAGCATTCTAGTTTATCCTTTTCAGGTTTAGGTATAACTGCAATGACCACTTCTCTCCAGGAGGGGGGGATTCCCCCTGTGTGGAGGACATAGTTAAATGTTTTCAAGAGGAGAGGAGATAGTTGCTGTTTAAAGGTTTTGTACCATTCTGCTGTATAGCCATCTGCTCCTGGGGATTTGTTAGCTTTAAGTTTCATAATTGCTTTTTCCAATTCTTTATGTTGTATTTCTGACAGTAGTGTTTTATTTTGTGATTCCGTAAGTTGGGGAAGGTGTAATGTGTTTAGGAATGTCTCGGATGCGTTTTTATGTTTTTTGTGGGAGTATAAGTTCTTGTAGTAATTCTCGAAGCTTTTAAGAATATCCTGAATTCTGAATTTTATTTCCTTTGATACTGGGTCTCTGATTTTGTAGATTGCTCTTTCTGTTTGTTTTTTCCTCAGTTTATAGGCTAGTAATTTTGTCGATTTACTGCCTGCTTCATGGTGTTTTTGTTTCAGAAATGTAAGTTTCTTCTGGATTTCTATTGTGTAGATCTCATTTATTTGATTTTTAATTTCTTTAATCTTGAGCGAGCCATTAGAATGAGTGTTGTCTTTGTGTTCTTTTTCTAGGTTCTTGAGTTCTGACTCTAGTGTGATTAGTTTTTCTTGTCTCAGTTTCTTTTGGGTTGCCAGTTTTGCAATAATTTTTTCCCTTATTACAGCTTTGCACGCATCCCACAGTATTAAAAGGGATACTTCTCCATTATCGTTTTCTTCCAAATATCTGAAAATATCTGATTCCAATTCATCTTTCAGTGGTCCTTTCAGGACATTTGAATTCAACCTCCAGGAAAATGTATTATTTGTGTATTTTTGGATGTTTAAGTCCATATAGATCGGACTGTGGTCAGAGAGATCCATCAGTCCTATTCTACATGTTTTTACTCTTCCAATGTCTCTATTAAACATAAAAAAGTAATCAATCCTTGAGTAAGATGAATGTGGCGTTGAATAAAACGTATAATCTTTTACACTGGGGTTGAATTCCCTCCATACGTCACAGATTCCCATTTCTTTTAGTAGCATCCGAGTTTTCCTATTTTGAGTGTTATTTTGATGTGAAGAATTACCTGTTGCATCCCAGCATGGATTCAGTCTTAGATTGAAGTCTCCACCACATATCACTAAACCTTGGGCTTTAGTTATCATTAGGTCGAATACATTTTTATAAAATTTCCATTTAGCCCCTGGTGGTGCATATACATTCAGCAGGGTGATATCTTCTCCCTCTAGCCGCCCAATTACCAAACTGTACCTCCCTTCTTTATCTTTGTGTTCTGATTTTTTTTCAAATGTAATTTTGGTTGATATCAATGTCGCTACTCCCCTCCTCCTCCCTGATTTATATGACGATGAAGAGATCATTTTAAACCCTTGTCTATTGAGTTTAGTGTGTTCCACGTCTGTTAGGTGGGTTTCTTGTAAAAATATTATTTCTGCTTTGTCTTTTTTCATTTTGCGTAGAATCTTGGATCTTTTAACTGGATTCAGGATCCCTTTTACATTATATGAGGCTATTTTGGTTACACCCTGTTTCTCCATTGTATTTTCTTATTTAGTATAACTGTGGTGGCCCTCTTTTTTGCTACTCAGAAACTGAAAGAACATTAAGAACATAAAAAACATTAAGAACATAGTGTACGAGACTTTAAAACAAAAAACTGTCAAAAAAACTTCCTGAGCTGGGGTCTCTTTAAAGACCCTGTAAGAGCCCTGATGGAGTGTAGGCTCTGAGGGAAATTCCTCAAACTCTGTTACGTGTTGAGGGCCCTCTCTTACCCCTGTAAGTTGTCCCATGTTTTTAACGTGAATTTCAGATCCCAATCCGAATTTGTAATGATTTTTTTTTTTTTTTTTTATGCCTATACCCTATGAGATTGTGTGCACCCTCCCACCCCCATCACAGCAAACCTTCACTCTAATACAGTATTTGTTAGTGTGGAGAGAACATGTGGGTCATTGTCACATTTCTATTTTAACAAGTTTTTTGGGTTTTTTTCCCCTTTAAATTAAGAAGACATTTGTTTCTAATGCTATAACTGCTCCATGAAAGGTTTTACCACATGCTGATTCTGCATCTCCTTTAATGTTTGTTACCTTGTAGGAGGGGGGATGGAAGTGCAGAATGACTGAAAAGAAAAAAAACAAAAAGGTCGCTATTCCTTCCTGGAACTGGAAAGCTTATCTTTGTAGCTCTGGGGCTGGGTTTCCCGCTGCTGGCCCGTGGATTTAGAAGGTCTTTGAGTGGACCACGTTTGAGCTCTGATTTTCTCGCTCAGATTCGCTGCGGGTTTAAACACCCTTACCGGGAGCCCTCTTCTTGCCATGTCAATTGTTGCTTCTTCCGCTGAATTATAGAGACATGACTCTTCACCGTAAAAGACCCTTAACTTCGCCGGAAATGGCGTCTGAAAGCATAGATTCTTTTCCCATAGAACCTTTTTGGCGTCGTTATATTCCCGTCGCTTTTTAAGAACCTCAGGGGCGTAATCGTGCTCTACGAAGACTTTTCTTTCTTGATGCATAAATCCTTTTTTCTGCCAAGCCCGTCTTACAACCTCTTGTTTTATTTTGAAATCGGAGAATCTTACTACCAGCAAACACGGGGGCGCATCTGCCGCTGGCTTTGCGGCTAATGTACGATGGGCCTTTTCTATCTTCAAATCGGTGGTTTGTGGAATATCCAACTTCTCTCTCAATAAGGATTCCACGCATTCCGCCACTGTGTTGAAACTATCTTCAGCTCCTTCTTTCAGACCGTGAATTCTGATGTTATCTCGTCTCTGTCTTCCTTCTTGGTCGGTTAGCTTAGCCTCCAGCCTTGACTGTTTTCTGTGTAAATCCAGCATAGAATCTTCAAGCACTTTTACTCTTTCTTCAGCTTCTAAGATTTGGTTTTCGGCCTGGTCCATTCTGCTGTTCGTCCTTATTAGTTCCTCTCTGAATTCATGAAATTCGGCCCGAAATCGTCGTAATTCATCAAATAGCGATTTCAAGCTAATCTTTTTGTTAGCTAGGCCCAGCTCTTCGTCTCCTGAATGGAGGTCCTCGGGATCAGATTCTGCAGCCGCTGCGCGTCCTGACCTGGGGAATGTCAGTTTCTTCTGTTTATGGTTAGGCATGGTGTTTTTGTCTTTTGATTTTTATTCTTCCAAAAATCCGTTAAGTCTGATTTTGAAGATGTTTTCCTTGGATTGGTTCTGGGAGCTTCAGCGTTAAGTTGCTATCACCATGGCGTCCAGACCGGAAGTCGTCGCATTACTGAATTTTTAAGCAGCAATTTCGTTACACAGCACATCACTGCAAAAGTAGTGGCGTTACAGTAACACGTTACTTTTCAACATGTTACTGTACTGTGTTGGGAGTAACGTGTTACTTTGTTACGTGTTACTCCCAAAACTGCTGATATCAGAGGATGACACAAATCAACAATTAAAGTACAATAATGACAGCAGAACACAAAGTTATATCAGTGAAGTATTTCTGATTCAAACAATGGACAACAGCAGCAATCAAAAACCTGCACAGCAGATGACTGGAAACCACTACAAACAGCATGTTTTACCTTTTTAGAAGAGCTTTCTAGTCTTTGTTAAAAAAAAAAAAAAAAAAATCCTTCATTATGTCCTTTAAGTCCAGCTCATGAAGAACGTCATATGGACTTCAGTGTGAGCTCACAGTCTGTTTTTAGTAGCATGCTTGATCCAGTCTACTTTTTTACCAAGTTCGGAGTTCACTGTCGCACACACAGCTGCCTGATGTAAGCAATCATTTCCTTTCCCAGCGACCAGGCTTTTCTTGTGCTGGTCTCCATCTCTCAGCTTGTCTTCTCCACTGGCCTGCTCTCCTTTGGCAGGATCTGGCAGCGGCTGCTTTTCTCCTCCAGGTGAGTGCCTTAACGGTCCTCCTGTCTGTCCATCTCCAGTCTCTGCTCAGTGAAGCCTGCTCTCCAGTTCAAGGTAATAACCCACCCATCTCCTCAGTGCAGTAATTAGCAGACCTGCCTCCACTTGGTGCTCCAGTTTAGAAAAATCCTTTAAGCTTCGGGATTTTTTTGAACAATTCCTTTTCCCTAAGCCCTTTTTCTCTCAATAATTTTGTGAGCGCCATTCTCAAACTTTTTTCTGGACATTTTGACCTAGCTAATTACTTCTTACCCCTCACTGATGCTTGCAGAGTCACATGCCAAAACAATTCTCTGATAGGCTATTGTTACGTGGTACCCATGGGGCACATGTAAATTGGACCAATCAGCAGCCACACACAAATATCAAGTGATGGACATAGAATTCGACCAATTAAGAACAATGTGAACTTTTTTATTGGCTCATGATAGGCCCCTGATCTTTGTAGGCCCCTGGGCTTCAGTCCAGCCTAGCCCATGCGTTAAGCCAGCCTTGACAATACCTCTGCCATGATGTCTTCAGCCCTATGACCTAATCATCATGGTGATAAATTTGTTGATACTGTACTCCTTCTCGTGGAAGATTGCTTTGTCACTGCAAGATCACTACCCTGCATGTAAAGCTGGATTCATGGTTCTTTTCCACTCTGGTCCACTGAGGCGTGTGTCCACTTTGGACAAGGCTGGCATGCATGTGGTTGTGTATATGTAACGTGGGTGGTTTTCTGCGTGCTCGTGTTGGTGCAGGAAGCACACAGGCAGGGACTTGTTGCTCACGCTGTCTTTATTCTGGTCAAGTATCAGAAAAAGCACACAATAACAGTCTGCAGCTGCATATGTCACGATCTCCAGCAGTGAAAATCTTTTTCTCTCTTTTTTTCTTTAGAAAAAAAAAATATAAAAAACCATATAAAACAAAGCCTACCTGGTCAAGTATCAGAAAAAGCACACAATAAACAGTCTGCAGCTGCATATGTCACGATCTGCACACGGACAGTAAAAGAAAATGAATATCTTAACAAAATGAAATGACAGCAAACCATACAGAAGAATGCTGCGCTAGCAATAACTGACTAGCTGTTCATTCAACGTGGTCACACATTCACTCGACAATAAAGTTACTATTTTTACTTAGAATAATCTGAAACTTCGTAAATACATGGTAGTAATGCTCATGACCACTCTACAAGATATAAACCTTTGTATGCTTGGCTTAACAACATTTAAAGTATAAATATAGCAACAGCTCTATTACATTGCACTTACCTCCAGCAGTGAAAATCTTTTTCTCTGCTGGGGTAAGTGCCGTGTGCAAAGAAAACTATCTATGCAGCTGCGAAATAAAACCACCACGAGGCTCCAAAAACTATGTAAAAATGAAAAGCGCATCTATTTTAAAGAAATTCAAAAAGGCTAAATTCTGACTCTGTTACACCCACCCCCACTGAATTTCGCCCAAAATTACAGATGTGCAACGCACTGTGATCACCACAAGTCAAAAGAAAACATGACATGGTTACACATACTCCTTCTTCTTCTTCGTCGATCACTAGATGGTCACACCAGCTGCCCTGACGAATGCTGCCGTCCTGCGGAGGTCCCCGAGGTCCCCGTGCAGCTTTTGGTTCAGCGATGTGGGGTCAGGCCACGTAGCTCGTCTGAGTGCAGCGTGGTCTGGGCAGTCTTGGAGGAGGTGTTCGCTGGTCATTTGGGCAGTACCACATGGGCATCTGTCCGATTGTCCAACTTTAAGTTTCTGGTGCATGTGAGCATGCATTCTGTTATGTCCAGTTCGGAGTCTGAACAGAACGACTTGGTCAGCCCTGCTCAGACTATAGTAGTTGTCATCCTTGCAGAAGTTTGGGTGTTGCTGCTGCCACTTCTTGTGAGACAGGGCCTTAATAATGGTTTTCTCCTCACTGTAAGAGACCTGCCTGTCTTCCTGGTCTTGCTGCCCACCCTCCTTAGCAAGTCTGTCAGCCGTCTCATTTCCATAGATTCCACAGTGGGCAGGAATCCATTGGAGTGATACGTTCACCTGTGTTGCTAGTTGAGACAGAGTGAGGGCGAGTTCATTCAGTTCTTTGCGTCGGGGGTCCTGAAGTGCATCCAAGACAGAGAGGGCATCAGTGAAGATGACGACCCGCTTGTGTGCCTTGTCTTGATGTTCCCTGACGTGGGCCGCTGCTGTTCTCAGGGCCTCTGCCTTAGCCCTGAAATTGGTGGCGTACTTTCCAGTCGCAATGGGAATATAGGTCTCCTTGTCAGCGTACCTGATGTACATGCCGCCTCCGCCATTCCTGGTTGCTTCCATGGCAGAGCCGTCTGTGTAGACGTGAGTCCACTGCTCTTTAGGGTAGGCAGACCTCAAAGGGGCCTACCCTCAGCTACACATACTCCAACTTTAAAAGTATCCCCCAAAGGATGAAGCGGAAAGAGAGTGGCGCCAAACTCACTTCCAACTTCTGGAAGTAGGATGCCGTCTACACCCCACACAAACCATCTACACTGTGTACCAAAAGCCACTAGGAAAACTAGAAAATAAAAACTTTCACTATATGACTATCCATGTCACATGCTGACATATACCGTGTGTGTAAAAGAAACTTCTAATCATGAAAAATTTGTAACACTGACCTACAAACGGCCTGCATGGATGGGTGTGTGCGAGTAATCTCTTGACTGGACATGGTCTGAATCAGTCTATCAACTGGCTTTATAATGCGTCCAAACCTAGACCTCAACCGTGTAGATACACTGGGATTTTCAGGCTGTGTAACAGAAGCTACCGTGACAGCACTCTGTGTATGACTAGTGTTGTCAGTCTATGTTATGGCAGTCTGTCCATCTGTCTGTGTATATGTGAGTGCGTCTACCCCACAACTGGCAGTCTGCCCACCCATGTGACTAACATCTCCACTAGAGTTAGTGTTAGTCACGGGACTGAAATCAGAGGCAATGGACAGGCCACTCGGACAGTCTCTCACAGACTTCTCCGGGTCACTCTGAGAGACAGAGAGGCCAGGTCTTCTGCACACAACATCAGATGACTCCACCTGGGATGGTTCAAGGAATGGTGACTGAGCAATCCACTCAACAGTCCTCCCCACAGGGTCCATAGACTCCGGTACAGCAACTGAGTCACGCACCGCACTCTCGCCTTGCTTGTGTCCCATCTTTGTTCCCTGAGATCCCGGGCTAGAACACAGATCCACACAATTTTCACTCACACTATCAGGTAAGGAACCATGACTCTCGTCACTTTGGTCTGACAGCTGAGCAGAAGACAAAGATGAAACTGGGTCAGCTAGTACACCTGTGTCGTCTACTGGCAGGAAGTTGACCAGCATCAACAAATTACGATGGACGACCCTCTCCTGTCCCGTCTCAGGATTCTGGATCCGGTAAGTGTGAGTGTAGGTGTTGGCATCTACAACAGTGTAAATTGTGGATTCCCATCTGTCAGCTGTCTTTCGTTTCCCTCTCTCTCGCCTGTTAGACACCAAGACTCTGTCGCCCACAGCAATCAATTTCCCTTTTGCTCGACGGTTGTAAAACTCAGCCTGACGACTCTGCTCCTTGTTGACATGTTCTTGAGCAATAGCCATGGCCTCTTGAAGGTCCTTTGTCAGGGACACTACATAGTGGTCATAACTACTGATTTCAGGATCTTTTAGGATGTTCTTGAAAAGGATGTCAACAGGCAGGCGTGGAACCCTACCATACATGAGGTAGAAGGGGGGGTAGCCTGTGGTCTCATGCACTGTACAGTTATACATGAACGTTAGAGTCTGGAGATGTCGGGGCCAGTTCCGTTTAGCATCAGGTGAGAGGGTACGAATCATGTTACCCAGTGTTCTATTGAAGCGCTCCACGCTACCATTGCCCATTGGGTGGTACGGTGTAGTCCGGGACTTTCTTACACCGGCAACCTTCAACAGCTCACTGATCAGCTGACTCTCGAATGAAGCACCCTGGTCTGAGTGGATTCTCTCGGGAAATCCAAAAATGCAGAAGTACTTTTCCCAGAGTTGCTTTGCCACTTGCTTGGCTGACTGATCTCTACACGGAAAGGCCTGTGCTAGTCTGGTGAAGTGGTCTGTAACCACCAGTACGTCTACAGACTTGTTGTTAGAGTCCTCTGCAGTCCAGAAGTCTATACAAACAATTTCCAGAGGTGTAGAGGTCTTTATACTCTCGAGAGGCGCCCTTCCTTCAGGATCAGCGGTCTTACCGATGACACACCTTGGACACTGGTGGACATACTCCTTCACATCCTGGTCTATATGGGGCCAGAAGAATCTTTGGCGAGCCAGGCTCAGGCTCCTGAACTGCCCCTGATGACCAGCCGTATCATGGATGCCCTTCAGGACCTCAGATCTGAATGAGTCAGGGACGACGAACTGGAATCTCTTTTTCCCAGACAGCTGGTCTTTAGACACCCGGTAGAGGATACCATTGCAAGTAGTCAGTTTCTCCCAGTGCTTCAGGTATCTGATTACCATGACAGGCTCCTTGCACTTCTCTCTCCTGGACGGCCGTCGGCCATGTTCCACAAAGTACAGCACTCTGGAGAGGACAGGATCACTCAACTGTCCTTCACGTAGTTCTCTCTCAGTGAACACAGGCAGGGGGTCTTCATCAGGGGGAACTAGCTGTGGGAGCTGCTGGAGGACCTTGACAGCTCGCACCCTGGCACCGGACTCCCATAGACTGTGTGTCTCAAGGATGGCTGAGACTTCCTCTCTAGAGAACGGTCGATTCTTTGCACACTCAGATACATAAGGCTCGTCCTCGCTCACACTGCCAAAGTCCCTTTGAGTGACATTTGACTGTCTGAAGGCCTCTTGGACGGAGTCAGAGGAGACAGGCACTGCTTTCACAAGGAGCTCACTGTAACGATCTTGTAGTAACTTTCTTCCAACAGCTGAATTCACAAATGGCCGACGACTTAGTGCATCAGCCACAGTGTTCTTGGAGCCAGGGATGTACTTGATATCGAATGTGCAAGCTGCCAGCTTTGCCACCCACCGTTGCTCACAGGCATCTAGTCGTGGTTTGGTCATGATGTGTGTGAGGGGGTTATTATCAGTCCATACAGTGAACATATGACCCTTAAGCCAATGGCTAAACTTGTCACACACAGACCACTTCAATGCAAGGAATTCAAGACGATGAGCGGGGTACTTCTTCTGTGCTCGTGAAAGAGATTTACTGGCAAAAGCCACTGGACGTGCCACACTGTCACCCTCCTGAATCTGCGATAGCACCGCTCCTAGGCCATCTAGCAAAGCGTCAGTGGACAATACAAAGGGGTGAGTGAAGTCTGGGTGCGCTAAAACTACGGAGGTCACCAAGGCTGTCTTCAGATCCTCAAAAGCTTGTTGGTGATCTGGCATCCAATCAGCTGGTGTCAACTTCCTGAACTTAACAGGGCTTTTTGTACATGGTCTTCCCTTCCGCTTCTGCTTCTGGCCAGCCAGGAGATCGAAAAGAGGCTTTGCTATGGTGGAGTAGTTGGGAACAAAGTGCTGGTAATAGTTCACCATGCCTAAGAATGACCTGACTCGTGACTGGGACGGGGTTGCGCCGTCAGGCTCCATCAAATCTGCAGTAGTCATCTTGTTGATAGTCTCCACTTTTGCAGGATCTGTAGACACACCAGACTCATCAATGATGTGCCCCAGAAAATTCACAGACCTCCTGAGCAGCCAGCACTTCTTCGGAGCTAACTTCAGGTTATGCAGACGGAGGCAACTGAAAACCAGCTCTAGTCTCTCAAGGGCCAATGCTTCAGTCGGGGCAAAGACCAGCAAGTCATCTAAGTAGCACAGCAAGCTAAGAAAGCTCTGGTCTCCGAATATGCTGGTCATCATCCTCATGAAACTAGCTGGGCTGTTGCACAGGCCCTGAGGGAGACGGTTGTACTCGTACAGGCCCATGGGTGTCGTGAACGCGGAATATTTACGATCTTCTTCATGCAGTGGCATATTGTAAAAGCCAGACATGATGTCCATCGTACTGAAGAACACATTCCCACCCAGGGCAGCTAAGCAGTCAGCTTGATGTGGAAGGGGGTGTGCATCTTTCACTGTCCGTTTGTTGAGCCATCCGAAATCCATGCATACCCGTAGGTCACCGTTTTTCTTCCACACCAGGACAAGAGGTGAGGCAAACTCGCTGGCAGACTTCCTGATTATTTCTTTCTCTTCCATCTCACTGAGGACCTGGCGGAGCTTTTGGTATTCAGCAGGTGGAACACGCCGGTAAGGAAGTCGGAACGGTCTTTCATCAGTAAGGCGAATACGGTGCACAAACCCCTTGGCCTCGCCACAGTCCAGGTGATGGTGGGAGAAGACATCCTCATATCTTGTCACAAGATCAGCCAGCTTTGTACGCCATTCCGCAGACACGTCACATGAATCAAGGTCCAGGTCACTCAAGCCGACACGCTCCAGTCTTTCCTGCACAGTCTCGGCATTCGCTGTGTCCACTGATGCTTCAGCAGGCCCAACCGATGTGGCCTGGCGCGAACACTTGAGCTCTGGAACCTCCATGTCTTCCAGTGCTAGGCAGGTGTAGACATCAGCGAGCTTTGCATTCCTACGCAGCGTGACAGGGCTGTCTGAAATGTTCAGGATCTTGAGAGGGACCCATCTGTCGCCCCACAGAGGCATTATGACTCTGGCAACCATAATGCCCCTAGGTGCGGAATGGGAGGACGTCGGCTCAGTCATGACAGTACTGCCCGGGGATATCTTGACATTCTTAGGAAGAGTGCCCCATACAAGAAATTCACTGCCAGCCAGCAGAGTGACAGCTCTGTTGCACTTGACTGTGCCAACCTTGTCTGGTACATCGCCATCAGACCAACGCTCCAGGCCAGCGAGAAGAGAGAGAAACTGCTCACGTTCTTGATCACCTGTAGCAGATGACGACACAGCCTTCCAGTAGCTTGCATCACTCTTGAACTGACGAATCAAATGTCTGATAACATTAGAACCAATGATCAAATCATCCTGTTGATTCTCCACAACGAAAGTGGGCACTGACACTCTGCATCCATACACGACCATCTCAAGATTCACCACTGACTCAGGTTTCACATGCACACCCCCACATCCAATGAAGACCACATCAGTCACTTCCTCACTGCCCAGGTCAAAAGCCCCAGCTTCAATAAGCTTCTCCTGTGCCACAGCACTCAGTGAGCAGGCCATCGAGCCACTATCCCTCATGGCACGAAGAGTTACTTTGTCTGCGACCACAGCAGGAGTGTAAAATAGGCTATCACTGCCCCTGAGCTTTTGTGTATTTTGAACGATAACAGTCTCTGATTTATTCAAATTCTTAACATTGTTGTATAACACGGCAGCATCAATATCGTGGGAGTTATCTACAAGACCCGTACGGCCCCCCTTAACGCACAGGTCACTTAGTTTTCCCTGTACGTTGTCTCGGACTGAAGATCTAGTGGGGCATGAGCGCTGTGCATGGCCGGGCCCGAAGCATGTGAAACAGAGACGATTCAATCGGCAGTGGGACTCAGTGGTGTGGTTTTTGTCATTGCAGATGCGACAGCTTGTTTCAGGCCGGGCCTGGTTCTGAACTTGCCTACCACCACGTCGTGCAGCATGCCTCCCATCTCCAGTCTGCAATTTAGCTAGCAGCTCCCTGAGCACAGACATCATCTCACCGAGCATAACATCACTGCCAGACTGTTGACTCGCCGGCAGTTGGCTCTGCAGTGCAGAAGGCAGGGGTGGTCGCTGGCACTGCGGCAGAGAAGAGAGAGCCTGTGGCTGCTGCTGTGGCTGCCACTGGGTCAAAGGCATCGAATATGGCTGGTGGGCCTGAGGAGCTAGAGAGAGAGACAGCTGTTGGTTCTGAGACAAGGCAGGTGAGGGAGAGAGAGACGGCACCCCCACAAGAGCGAGAGTTGAGGGGGAGGGAAGGTTAGCACTGGGTGTGTCTGTGACACATGCATCGTGAGTCTCTGTGTGTACCTCCTGGCAAATCAGTGGTCTGGCATGACTCTTAGGCACATTCACTTTCACTGAAGACACCCGCTCCCTCTGATATTCATCAATCCTCCCCTGTATCTCCATTGTCGTCCATTCATGTATCTGTTTGTATTTAAACACAAAGGCAAATTCTGAATCTGGGCAGTGCTTCACGAACATCTTGGCAATCTCTCCTCCCATATTCTCAGCATGTCTACCCTGGCGCTTTAAGCCCTCCTCAGCAATGTCTGCTGCCTTGTTGAGGCGTATCCAGTAATCAACAGGATTCTCCCTCTGATTGGGCAGAGTCGAGTAGAAGTCTTGTAGGGGCAGGCATGATGATGTGCAGCTAAAGTACTGAGTCAGTATGTTGTAAATAACATCTGGTGTGCATGGAGAGTTAAGCGAGGGATTGCTCCTCAAGCCAATTCTGACTACGTCCCTGGCTTTCCCCATCAACCTCCCCATTACAACTTCTGTCTGCGATGAAACATCACACTTCTGTTTCCTTAAGTATGATTTCATTAACTCAACCCATTCAATGACTGTGTATTTGTCGGTACTATCACCCCTGAAAATAACAGGTTCTTTGTCAGCTTTTACTATGACATTAATGGGTGCGTTCTCACCAAGCGCATTCACAATGCCGCTAGTCTGAGTGTGTGAGTTATGTGCACTGTGCTGTGTGTCACCTACATGATGTGCTGGAACATCAGTCTGGCTAGCTCCACCAACAGCACCACTGGACTTGAGTGTGGCTGCAATAGACTCCCCTATCTGTGAGCCAAGGCGTGTGATCATATCAGTAAGCTGATGCAATGTGTCATTCTCACCACTAGGCGTTGAATGGTGCGGCCCACCCTGTGACCTCTGCCCCATAGGCGATCCCAACAGGTCCTGACCTAACCCTGAATCCCTATCTCTCGCAGGCAACACAGGTGAAGTACCCAGATCCATCCCAACCAACCCCCCTGGCCGAGAATGACCTCCCATTACACCCATACCTCTCCCAAAAGAGAAGAATTTACCATCAGTATCATCACTAGGCTTAAACTTGCTCGCCATTGTACCATGAAAACAGAGAAAATAACAAATAAAATAAAATTTAAAAAAACTAATTAAAACAAAATGTCAAATCTGAAAATAAATCCAGAATATTTATTTAGCGGGCCTACAGTCCTGAGTACCTCACTACAACCAAAGCAGTAGCACATACAGCATTCATGGACGTCCACGCAATCCACACAGCTCCCTCGGCATGGCGATCTGCATCAAGCTGATCTGGATCACAGAATCACGGCACCAGTGTAACGTGGGTGGTTTTCTGCATTCTCGTGTTGGTGCAGGAAGTACACAGGCAGGGACTTGTTGCTCACGCTGTCTTTATTCTGGTCAAGTATCAGAAAAAGCACACAATAACAGTCCGCAGCTGCATATGTCACGATCTCCAGCAGTGAAAATCTTTTTCTCTCTTTTTTTCTTTAGAAAAAAAAAATATAAAAAACCATATAAAACAAAGCCTACCTGGTCAAGTATCAGAAAAAGCACACAATAAACAGTCTGCAGCTGCATATGTCACGATCTGCACACGGACAGTAAAAGAAAATGAATATCTTAACAAAATGAAATGACAGCAAACCATACAGAAGAATGCTGCGCTAGCAATAACTGACTAGCTGTTCATTCAACGTGGTCACACATTCACTCGACAATAAAGTTACTATTTTTACTTAGAATAATCTGAAACTTCGTAAATACATGGTAGTAATGCTCATGACCACTCTACAAGATATAAACCTTTGTATGCATGGCTTAACAACATTTAAAGTATAAATATAGCAACAGCTCTATTACATTGCACTTACCTCCAGCAGTGAAAATCTTTTTCTCTGCTGGAGTAAGTGCCATGTGCAAAGAAAACTATCTATGCAGCTGCGAAATAAAACCACCAGGAGGCTCCAAAAACTATGTAAAAATGAAAAGCACATCTATTTTAAAGAAATTCAAAAAGGCTAAATTCTGACTCTGTTACATATATTCTTCACTTTTTTCATCTACCACGCCAAGCGGTTGACGCAAGTGCACAACTGTTATTTATAGTTTCACTCCAGACCTATAGGTAGCACAATTCCGCTAACATGGCAGTTTGTTCACCGGTTATATTAAAGTGAAGAAACACGAGATCAAAAACAATTTTTTTGTAGCAACAACAATGGCATCGTTTCAAGGAAAAGCAGGAATTACTGTGCTTCAGTGCGCTTCTCCAATCAAGCTGCTGTCGTTGAAAAACGATTTATGTATGTTTACTCTCGTCTTCTGCTTTCTCTTCTTCATCTACTTCAGGGGTGTCCAATCATGTGCCATGGAGGGCCAAGACACTGCAGGTTTTCTCTTCTACCCAGACTCTTCAGCAGGTGTTTTCACTTATCAGCAATCAGTGGGAAGAAATTCAATGGAATCTCCTGTTGAAGACACTGGTTGGAGGTAAAGTCTGCAGGGTCTTGGCCCTCCATGGCGCATGAATGGACACCCCTGGTCTACTTTGACTTTGTATGCTGTGTCGGTAACGCCCCCCTCGTGAATGAGAGGTTCAGTCTTGTGCACGTGCAGTCAACATGGTCAGGCCGCGCAGTCAGAAAATTTGGGCTGCACACAAACGTCCGCGGGAGGGCTCTGTAGACGTCCATGAAATGGAGACGATGATGTAACTTTCATCACTCAAGCCTCAGGGTTGAGTGGACGAGGACAGCGGAGGTGCAGCATGAATCCAGCTGAAGAGACTCATCTTTGTAGACACATGTACAGTGTGTTTACATCATACAATACAAATTTATTTGAGTTACAAAAGAATAACCTGCAGATTTTTAGTAAGGGCTTGGTCACGTCTTCAATACACACTACTTGTGTCTTTCAGGTACTTAAGCAATATTGCATGAGACGAAGTACGGTATCAATTTATATACTAACTGCAAGTGTGATACGGCTTAATGCCCTCTGCGTCTTCTATGACAATAGAATCAGAATCAGAATCAGCTTTATTGGCCAAGTATGCACAACACATACAAGGAATTTGACTTTGGCTAAAAACTTGCTCTCGTTGTTCAGGTGGAGAATTTAAATAAGATTTAAATAAGGATTCAATGACAACAGAGTATGTACAGTAAATTACAGTCTGTCCACGTTTCTATAAAAGGATGCAAATATATACAGGAATATATGCAGTTATTTACTCAGACTATCCACACTTTGCAGAAATATATGAAAAAATATACAGTCATACAGTATTTCAGTGTGAACTCAGATTCAGTGATATAATGTGAATGAAGTAAAAAGCAGTGTGAGAGTTATGTGCAATGTAAGAATGGATGAAAAGTCATTAGTACAGCAACAGGTAGGACTAGGTGAATGTTAGGAGTTCATCAGAGTGATGGCTTGAGGAAAGAAACTGTTCCTGTGACTGGTGGTTTTGACCTTCAGTGATCTGTAACGACGACCAGAAGATAGAAGTTCAAACAGTTTGTGGCCGGGGTGTGACGGGTCAGCACAGATGTTTCCCGCCCGTTTCCTGGTTATGGACCGATATAAGTTCTCAATGGAGGGTAGGTCGGTACCAATGATCTTCTCCGCAGACTTAATGATCCGCTGTAGTCTGGTCTTGTCCTGTTTAGTGGCAGATCCAAACCAGACTGTGATGGAAAAGCAGAGGACAGATTGGATGATGGCGGTGTAGAAGACAACCAGCAGCTCCTGAGGAAAATCAAACTTCTTGAGCTGACGCAGAAAAAACAACCTCTGCTGGGCCTTTTTCCGGACAGTGTCTATATGGGAGGACCACTTCAGGTTCCGGGAGATTGTAGTACCCAGAAACTTGAAGGAGTCCACAGTGGACACTGTGCTGTTGAGGATGGTGAGTGGGGGGAATGAAGGAGGGTGTCGCCTGAAATCCACAGTCATCTCCACCATTTTGGCTGGGTAAAGTTCAAGATGGTTCTGGCCACACCAGAGGATCAGCTGCTCCACCTCCCACCTGTATGCAGACTCATCACCATCCCGAATCAAACCGATGACTGTGGTGTCGTCCGCAAACTTCAGGAGCTTCACCGAAGGGTCCTCTGAGGTGCAGTAGTTGGAGTAGAGGGAGAAGAGCAGTGGGGAAAGGACACATCCTTGGGGGGCGCCAGTACTAATTTTTCGGGAGCTGGATGTAAATCTCCCTAGCTTCACCTGTTGCCACCTGTCAGTCAGAAAGCTAGAGATCCACTGGCAGGTGGAGGGGGGCACCTTGAGCTGGAGGAGTTTCTGATGAAGAATGCCTGGGATGATGGTGTTGAACGCTGAGCTGAAGTCGACAAACAGGATCCTGGTGTACGTCCCTGGGGAGTCGAGGTGTTGCAGGATGTAGTGTAGTCCCATATTCACTGCATCATCCACTGACCTGTTTGACCGGTAGGCAAACTGCAGTGGGTCCATCAGGGGGCCTGTGACGACCTTCAGGTGGTTCAGCACCAATCTCTTCAAGGATTTCATGACCACAGAGGTCAAGGCAACAGGTCTGTAGTCGTTCAATCCTGTAACAGAGGGTTTCTTGGGAACTGGAATGATGATGGAGCGTTTGAAGCAGGAAGGCACTTCACACAGCTCCAGTGATCTATTAAAGATCCGGGTGAAGATGGGGGCCAACTCATTGGAGCAGACTCTCAGGCAGGACGGAGACACACCATCAGGTCCTGCAGCCTTCTTGATCTTTTGTCTCTGAAAGACCCAGCGCACCTCCTCTTCACAGATCGTTAGTGCTGGCGGGAGGTCAGAGTGGAGGAGGGATGGAGTTCCTGGGGCTGCAGATAATCCTTTTGTGTGGGTGGGAGGTGAGAACTGTAGGTTCTTTTCAAACCTGCAGTAAAAGCTGTTTAGGTCATTAGCCAGCTGGAGGTTTTCCACAGGGTGGGGGGATGGTCTCCTGTAGTTGGTGATATTCTGCAGGCCTCTCCAAACAGAAGCAGAGTTGTTGGCTGAGAAGTTTTGTTGTAACTTCTCACTGTAGCTCCTCTTAGTAAGCCTGATCTCCTTTGTCAGCATTAACATGCTGACGAAGATGAAGATGAAGATGTCATCTTCATCTTCAGATTGACATCTTGAAGATGTCAATTGTCATTTCACACACATATAAACAAATTAAATATTGTCAAGTGCAAAAGTAATGTGTTTATAAAACATACCTGTTGAGTCGGTACTGCAGAAGATGCCAGATCAAAACATATTCAGTGCCGGTCGTAAGAACACCAGTAGCTAGCCGGTAGCTAGGAGTTAACATGCTAGCGATTTAGCACACTTTGCTCACTTTTCTTCTCATTTTCAGATGAAACAAAGTCCATCATCACAAAGGTGTTGTGGTTTGTTAATCGAGACAACAAATCAAACTCTATCACTGCCTATTTTTTTAAACCGATGTGAAATACTGTAGCTTTATGAGCTTAATGATGAAGAGATGGTGAATTGGTTCCAAGGCTGTCATAGCCAGGAGCGACACTGGGGTTAAGCTCCCAGTGCTCATAAAATGCTCCTTACGGCGTGCGTCTCGGAAAGCCTTTGACAACTAAGTCCAACTCCTAGCCTGCCCGTGTGGTTTAGTCTCTAAGCCCGGCGGAACTGCTTTTACTAATAGGAGAAGGGGCGAGGGCGGATCTCTGGCGCCTTAAAACCAGATGCTTCGGGTAGATGGTGGCTCGTCAACCTGGGAAGGTAGCCCATCTAGGGGAAGGTAAACCCTGATTTCAAACCTCCGCTGCCTTGCGGCACACCCGGGCACGGGAAAGGCTTCGGGAGTCAACCCTGAGGAAAAATCTGGTGTCGGAGCCCCTAAGGCAGTTCTCTGTTGTGCTCAACATCGTTCTGGCAGCTCCTGCGACGGCACTGGTGCCAAATTATAGCAGCCCTGCTGTTCCTTTGGATTCATCAGTGACGTGGAGAGGGGGGACATGCTGCATGGGTAACATCTTGTCCTCCATATCTTCCTGCTCAGGCTTGAATCCTACCAACGCCCAACGCTGGAAGATAGAACACCTGCGCGCATCGGCCTGTTCAGCCACAGGCGGTGCTGTTCCAGCAGAGTAGACGTTTAGGATTCTCTTCCATGGTCATCATAGACCGACGGAGGCCGACGACGACGACGATGAAGAGCAGACGGAAACAGGTGTTTTTTCAAAAGGGAGGGACTTCCGGGTCACGGATGTATAATTACTTGTCAAACAGTCCCTCACTATGGAAATTAAGGAATCCAAAGCAGTACTGAAATTCCCAGAGAGTTGATAGTAAATTACTGTTAGTAATTAACGGTTACATGAACACCTTTGAAGCAGAGTGATAAATATCCAGTGAAGATGGAGTGCAGTTATCGTGGAATATAGTCACTCCTGGAATCTGGGTGGATTCTTTCGGCATTGGTTTGAAAATGAGGTGGGTACGTACTGAAGACATCTCTCACCAGATGTACTTTCCTCAGCTCAACACTGGTGAAACTCCATATCCACCACTTGCTTGGTGCTGGAGGCAGCAACATGTGAGCTCAGCTATGAAACCTGAATGTCCTGAAATGGCTGCCTTCAGTTGTGCAGGAATCTGCTGCTACCAGGAGGATGGATTGTGTTTGTGCTATCTTGCACGGAGGAGCCACTTCAGGTGCCAATGGTAAGTTGCTTACAAATTTTGGACCAGTAAGTGAGACTCAGTTTCTCATGGACCTCCTGTTGAAAAGCCAAGACTGTAAACACATCCTCTGATGAATGAGTGGGGATTGAACCCATGCTCTCTGGACTGATAAGACCAATGCCTTACAACTTGGCCACCAAGCTCTTCAACAACTGGTTGGGACTGAACCAATTCAGAGTGTACTTTTTTCCACATCACCCCGTCTCTTTGAGGATAGAGAAACAAAGATGAAAGATTATTTGGTGTGGATCCAAATTAAACATTTTGTATTGCTGCAGTAAAAAGTGCCTCTGAAATCAATCGATTCAGAAAGTAGCTGTAGGATACTCAAAGTCCTGGCTCTTGTACCTCACTGAAAAGCAGTCACAAATGATGACATGCCTTGGTCAGATACCCAGGGTTGCAAGTGCTTCCACTCAGGTACGAATGGGGATTGAACCCATGATCTTTGGTTTACAAGACTAACACCTTACCACTTGGCCACCATGCCCCCCGGTATAGTTGGAATTACCTACTGAACAGATGAGGGGAGGTGACTGGAAAAACTGCTTTACTGAGCTCACTCAGCTTGGCAGCCACTGACAGATTGTTGACTAAGCTCAGGCGAGACAGAGACTCATGAGATGGCCGACCTGGCCTTATATAGGGTGGGGCAGAGGCGCCACCTGGAGGTGCGTGTCCATCTTACACCTTCCATATCTCACATTTCCCTCTCCTTTAAAAAGTCCAAAACCACTCACTCAATTAGACCCTCCCCAATTTGGGACCCAAATCACACACTAACAAAAGAAACTAATGTTTCTAAATGGCCTAACACATTCACACAACAAAACCTAAAATAGGGAGAATGGGTGGACTGCCATCCTGCCCACACAGCAAGGTGGATTATTCTGCCACCTGCTGGGGTAAATTAGAGTCCATTAATCACTAAAACTGCATGCTGTACTCCAAAACTCAAACAGAAAAAAACCCAAAATTAATCCCTTATACAGGTACATCTCAGAAAATTAGAATATCATGTCACTCTTTTCAGAAAGTGAAACCCATATATTGTATAGATTCATTACACAGAGAGTGATATATTTATTATTTGTGCTTTATCAAGACCAAAGTCAGCACAGTCGTCTACCAGGAAATTTTAGAGCACTTCATGCTTCCCTCTGCTGACAAGCTTTATGGAGAAGCTGATTTCATTTTCCAGCAGGACTTGGCGCCCCCCCACACACACACACAGCCAAAAGTATCAAAACCTGGTTTAATGACCATGGCATCACTGTGTTTGACTGGCCAGCAAACTCTCCTGACCTAAACCCCATAGAGAATCTATGGAGGATTGCCAAGAGGAAGATGAGAGACACCAGACCCAACAATGCAGACGAGCTGAAGGTCACTATCAAAGCTACCTGGACCTTCATAACACCTCAGCAGAACCACAGGCTGATCACCTCCATGCCACGCCACACTGATACAGTAATGAATCCAAAAGGAGCCCCAACCAAGTATTGAGTGGTACATCAGAATCAGAATCAGCTTTATTGCCAAGTATATTTACAAGTAAACATACGAGGAATTTGACTTGACATTGGGCGCGCACGTTAGGCGCATCCAATGACGCGGCAGGCATGCAAGGCGCTTGTCATACAGTGGGGGTAAAGAGGGGAAGGGGGGGGAGGAAAACACAATAGGCAGAGAGAAAAAACATAGTTAATCAGAATAACGCTGGTGCCGTTCATGATGCTGGTGTGTGCGTGTGTGTGCATGTGATAGAGATTAGACTGACTTTTGTGTTGATGCTGAAGTAGCCAATAGGATGTCACACTGCAAAACAAATGAAATCTTAGTGAGATCAAATATTTTAAATCAAGGCTATATGCTTGTTTTTCTCTGACAAGATAATTTTGACAAGACAAAAATTTCTCTTTGTTGTGCAGTTTTCTGTAAGATTTTACTTGCTTTAAGATAGTTTTTATTTTTAACTTGTTTTTATACAATTTAATCTTACTTTTTTGGCATAATTTTCCCTCCAATTTTAAATAAAATTATCTATTGCCAGAAAATATTTGGCTATTTTAAATAAAATTATTTGCCAACAGGACAAGAAAATTTGGTTTATCAAATTGCTTAAAACATGTTAAAAACTCTCTGAAAACATGTAAAATTTTCTTACACAAAAACTGCACAGCAAGAATAAAATTCTTCTCAGACAAAAACAAGCATTTAATTTAAAATAGTTCATCTTACAATCTGAGTTTTGGCATTGGCTATGGATACGGAACCATAACCATAGAATTCTTGTTCCAGACACAGCTCAAATCTGATTGGCCAGCACGTTCTATTAATGTGTGTCTTGAAAGCAGCAGGCTACAGGGATGGAAATCTCAGGCATTTCCATATTTGTTTCAAAAGTTTGATATCTATTTACTGCCTTTGTAACCTGACCCACTCCCAAATCCGAAGGCTAACCTCTTAATTTTAAGTGTAAATTTCATCTCAAGTAAAACAGTTTGAACAAGCAAACAGCAGGATGGGAACCAGCAACCTTCTGATCACTGGCCCAATAGACTACCTACCTAAGCCACAGCAGCAGTCAGCTTGGAGTTTATCTGAAAGGCTTTTGTCGGATTGTCAACTCTTCCGTACCAATTGAAATTTTTGTATAGGGATACAGCTTCCGTATCTATAGCCACTACCTTGAGTTTTTGCACTATATTTGTGTTTGTGTGCATTGTATCATTATTAAACTGAGATTCTGTTGGGAGGAGTGGAGGGGGGGGGCGATCAAACCTCTCAGCCCCAGGGCCGTATGGCATGTTGAGTTGGCCCTGGATATTCTGGAATTATAACCAGTGCTGTGAATTTCCCAACTTTTGGACTATGTAGAGACACAAACCTTTACCTAAAACCCAACTTTATGTTTATTACTTCCGCCAAGGAAGTTATGTTTTTGTCGGCGTTAGTGTATTTATTTGTTAGTCTGTCCGTCTGTTAACAAAATAACTGAGAAATTATCAACGGTTTGGATGAAATTTTCAGGAAAGGTGTGTCATGGCACGGGGAACAGCTGATTAGATTTTGGTGGTGATCTGTGACTGCATACCTCCACCAAGGGCTTTGTTTGTATTTGTGCAGCAGGATTACACAAAAACTACTGCATGGATTTTTCACCAGAGGTGGTTCTTGGGCTACAAAGGAAGCCATCACATTTTGGTGATGATCCCAGAATGCATACCTCTGCCAAGGCTCTGATCTTCTCACAGTGTGTTAGCAACAATGCTCCAAAACTAATGGACAGACTTTGATGCAATTTTCACCAGTAGTGGCTCTAGGCCTACACACAAACCCATTACATTTTGGAAGTGATCCATGAGGGACGGAAGCAGCCTTGGCGGAGGTATGCCCTCTCACTGTTTTTCTAGTTCGTCATAAATCAGACTTTGGGGAGATCAAGGGTGTGTCCCAATTCACCCCTTAGCCCAGGGTTGTCCAATCATGTGCCACGGAGGTCCAAGACCCTGCAGGTTTTCTCTTCTACCCAGTCTCTTCAGCAGGTGTTTTCACTGATCAGCAATCAGTGGAAAGAAGTTCAGTGAAATCTGCTGTTGAAGAAACTGGTTGGAGATAAAGCCTGCAAGGTCTTGGTCCTGCATGGCATATGATTGGACACCCCTGCCTTAGCCCTAGCATTCTGTACAAAACAGAGGGGTGGGGCAAATGGGTGAATTGGAACCTACCCCAGGAGATCGAGTATGTGTTTTGTGTGGTGTTATGTATAAATTCAAATGTTAACGACAAACCTAACTCTAACACAGGGGCATGGTGGCCAAGTGGTAAGGTGTTGGTCTTGTAAACCAAAGATCATGGGTTCAATCCCCATCCATATCTGAGTGGAAGTGCCTGTAACTATCCATCCATCCATCCATCTTCTACCGCTTTTCCGGAGGTCCGGGTCGCGGAGGCAGCAGTTCAAGCAGAGAAGCCCAGACTTCCCTCTCCCCAGCCACCTGCTCCAGCTCTTCAGAGGGGATACCAAGGCGTTCCCAGACTAGCTGGGAGACATAGTCTCTCCACCGAGTCCTGGGTCTGCCCCGGGGTCTCCTCCCAGTGGGACGTGCCTGAAACACCTCAAGTGGGAGGCGTCCAGGAGGCATCCTAATCAGATGCCCATACCACCTCAACTGACTCCTTTCAATGTGGAGGAGCAGCGGTTCTACTCTGAGCCTCTCCCGGATGACTGAGCTCCTCACCCCATCTCTGAGGGTGAGTCCAGCAATCCTACGGAGAAAGCTCATTTCAGCCGCTTGTATCCGCGATCTCGTTCTTTCTGTCATTACCCAAAGCTCGTGACCATAGGTGAGAGTAGGAACGTAGATTGACTGGTAAATCGACAGCTTTGCCTTAGAACTAAGCTCCCTCTTCACCACAACAGACCGGTACAACGTCCGCATCACTGCAGATGCTGCTCCAATCCGTCTGTCGATCTCTCGCTCCATTTTCCCCTCACTCGTGAACAAGACCCCAAGATACTTAAACTCCTCCACTTGGGGCAGGAGCCTGTCCCCAACCCGGAGAGGACAATCCCCCTCATGGATCGTCACCTTATCGTGGTGGGGGGGTTTGCGTGCCCCAGTGATCCCAGGAGCTATGTTGTCCGGGGCAATTTGCCTCTGATAGGGTCTCCCAAGACAAACTGGTCCTGGGTGAAGGGCCAGACGAAGAACGATCCAACAGACTCTCATGATAAATTGTATATCAAGGATTCAGTGTACCCCACCCGGTATGGGGTTACCGGGGCCCCACCCTGGAGCCAGGCCTGGGGGAGGGGCTCGAAGGCTAGCGTCTGGTGGCCGGGTTTCCACCCATGGGACCCGGCCGGGCTCAGCCCGAAGGAGTTACATGGGTCCGCCCTCCAGTAGGTTCACCACCTGCAGGAGGGATCATGGAAGTCCGGTGCTATGTGGATTAGGTGGCAGTCAAAGGCGGAGACCTTGGCGGACTGATCCCAAGCTTTCTAAACTGGCTTTTGCCTGTAACTAAACAAAGCATATTTGTGGCTGCTTCTCAGTGAGGTTCTTAAGCCTCAACTTTCAGTGTTCTGTAACCTTCTAAGTGGCTTGTTTTCAGAAACACTTTTTACTGAATTAGTGGAAAAAGTTTCATTTGGATCCACACCGAGAAGTCTTTTATCTTTGCTTCTCTATCCTCAAAGATATGGGGTGATGTTGTGGAAAAAAGTACACTCTGAATTGGTTCAGTCCCATCCAGTTGCTAAGGGGCCTGGTGGCCAAGGTGTTGGTCTTGTAAACTAGAGATCACAGGTTCAATCTCCACTCCTGCGTTAGAGGATGTGTTTATAGCCTTGGTTTTTCAACAGGAAGTCTATGAGAAATTTTCAAGTCTCACTTACCAGTCCAAAATTTGTAAACAACTTACAATTGTGCATTGGTACCTGAAGTGGCTCCTCCATGCCAGATGGTGGCAGTACAAATACAGTCTGTCCTCTCAGTAGAAGCAGATTCTTGCGCAGCTGAAAGCAGTTATTTCAGGGCACTCAGTTTAATAACTGAGCTCACATATTGCTGCCTCTACCACCAAACAAGTGGTGGATATGTAGGGTCACCAGTGTTGAGTCGAGAAAACTACGTCTGGTGAGAGATGTCTCCAGTACGTTACCGTCTCATTTTCAAACCAACATCAAAAGCATCAAGCAAACTCCTGGCCTGAGTTGAACAAAATCCAACTGGCACAGACATGACCTTGTGTGCGCTCACATCACCTGGCACAAATGTGTGTGCATTTCTGTTTTTTTATTGATTTTATATCAAATCATGTGTCGTTTCACACTGAGTATAAACAAATTACAAGACTAAACTGTCATTCGATTTAACATAACAGGCTACAATGTGTCATTTAACATTTTTAGGGTTCAGCAGGATTTTCTCATTGTATAAAGGGCTCCATGGATTTAAAATACTGGTTTCCTGCACTGGACATTTAACCAAAGGCATTTCCTCCTACAATGTCATGCCTAGATACGCATTATGTTTTTGTCATGGTGATTTGGTTGCAGGGCTAAAGACATCATGGCAGAGATGGAGTCATTGATACCACACTTTGGGGAGATCAAGTGTGTTCTGTGTAGTGTTACGTATAAATGAAAACATTAAAGACAAACTCAACCCTAGTGTAGGGCATGGTGGCCAAATGGTAAGGTGTTGTAAACCAAAGATTATGGGTTTGACTCACACTTATGTTGGAGTTGAAGTCTTTGCTCCTCTGGATATGCAGCCAAAGCAAGTCTGTCATTCATCAGTGCTTTCTAATGAAGCTGAAGAGCCAGGTCTTTGAGTGGTCTACAGCTACTTCCTCTAACCTTCTGAACTGCTTGTTTTCAGAAATACTTTTTACTGCAGTAGTGGAAAAAGTTTAATTTTGAGCCACAGAAGTAATTTGTTTTTGTTTCTTTATCCTCACAAAGCACCGTGGTGATGCTGTGAAAAGAAGTACACTCTGAACTGGTTCAGTCCCAAATAGTACCTAGGGAGTGTGGTGGTCAAGTGTTAAGGCGCTGGTCTTATAAATCAGAGATCATGGGTTCAGTTCTCAATCATGCCTTGTTGTTTTTTGTTTGTTTGTTTTTCCTTTTCTTTTCCTCCCAACTGGAGATTCATGAGAAACTGTCAAGTTTCACTTACTGGTCCAAAATTTGCAAACAACTTGTCAATGCACATTGGCACCTGAAGTGGCTCCTCCGTGTCAGATGGTGGCAGCACAAACACAATCCATCCTTTCGATACAAGCAGATTTCTGCACACCTGAAGACAGCCCTTTTCAGGACCGTCAGGTCATAGCCATATAAGATAAGATAAGATAAGATAAGATAAGCCTTTATTAGTCCCACAATGGGGAAATTCCAGGATTGCAACAGCACAGGGATAGCAACACTCAGAGTAACAATCAGAAGGCAAGAAAAAACAAGAACAGCTAGTATACATATGTACATATTACTCTAAATAAATATATATATATATATATATATATATATATATATATATATATATATATATACACACACACACACACACACACACACACACATATATATGTATATACGTATATATGTGTGTGTGTGTGTGTGTGTGTGTGTGTATATATATATATATATATATATATATATATATATATATATATATATATATATATATATATAGACACAGTGCGGAGCATTGTGGTTGGTGAATGTGCAGCACAAAGTCTAAGCTCTCTCTTCGCGGATGCAGCGGGCCATCTGGATGTCTTTGGGCATGATGGTGACCCTCTTGGCATGGATGGCGCACAGGTTGGTGTCCACAAAGAGACCCACCAGGTAGGCCTCACTGGCCTCCTGCAGAGCCATGACGGCGGAGCTCTGGAAGCGCAGGTCGGTCTTGAAGTCCTGAGCGATCTCCCTCACCAGGCGCTGGAAGGGCAGCTTACGGATGAGCAGCTCCGTGGATTTCTGGTAGCGACGGATCTCTCTCAGAGCCACGGTACCGGGCCTGTAACGGTGAGGCTTCTTCACTCCGCTGGTGGCCGGAGCGCTTTTTACGAGCAGCCTTGGTGGCTAGCTGCTTCCTGGGGGGCTTTTTCCTCCAGTAGATTTTACGGGCGGTCTGCTTGGTTCTTGCCATCGCTCTTTGTTATTCTGTCTTATATTTCTTGAACGCCGCCTAAACTCCAGCCCGGCACCCACATAGTTTTAGCTACAGTTCCTCGGTATGTCAAGTTTCTCCGTTAGCACCGGGTGGCGGTTGAGTGCTAGCTAGCTCTTCCCTGCTGTATCGTCTCCTGCTGTAAGCAGAGGCTCCGTCCGCCGACTCGGGAGACCTTTGGGGAGATCTGTGTGTCTGTGATATATAAAAATAGAGTGAAAGGTGTAGAAAGAAGAAGGAAGATAAAAAAAAAAGGCAGTTGCAAAAGGCAGCCAACTCGTGTGGCGCCGCCAGTCTGGCGGAACCGGAACCAAATATAATGTGATAGTTGCGACACTCCGATAGACTTCATTAGAAACTTTGGAATGAGGAGGTCAAGTGGGTCATGGAGCGACGATTGTTCCAAATGATGTAGTTTTCCCCATAGACCACCATTCATTTCACGGAGTGTCTGCTTAATACTCCCTGGTAAGTTAATGAATGGCCATTGCTTTGTTCACTTCACCACTTAACATGTAGATTATGTAGTCTGTGAGTGTTTTATTTCGTCAGCTTTTTTCGTGTTTATATCTGATAGAAGCGCACAAACTTTCTCATTAGCTTGCTCCACGCTAGATTCAGGTGAACAGCAGCTAGCTCAACTTGATAACCTGGTTAGTGTTGCATTTAAAATGTATGGGTGAGGGCACAGTTTCTGAGAGACATTAGTTATGGGTAGCAGTATTATGTCACGGGACATATGATGAAAACCTGTGATAGAGCTACAGTGGAGCAAAAAAGTATTTAGTCAGCCACCAATTGTGCAAGTTCTTCCACTTAAAAGATGAGAGAGGTCTCCAATTTTCATCATAGGTATACATCAACTATGAGAGACAAAATGAGAAAAAAAAAATCCAGAAAATCATATTGTCTGATTTTTAAAGAATTTATTTGCAAATTATGGTGGAAAATAAGTATTTGGTCACCTACAAACAAGCAAGATTTCTGACTCTCACAGACCTGTAACTTCTTCTTTAAGAGGCCCCTCTGTCCTCCACTTGTTGCCTGTATTAATGGCACCTGTTTGAACTCGTTATCAGCATAAAAGACACCTGTCCACAACCTCAAACAGTCAGACTCCAAACTCCACTATGGCCAAGACCAAAGAGCTGTCAAAGGACACCAGAAACAAAATTGTAGACCTGCACCAGGCTGGGAAGACTGAATCTGCAATAGGTAAGCAGCTTGGTGTGAAGAAATCAACTGTGGGAGCAATTATTAGAAAATGGAAGACATACAAGACCACTGATAATCTCCCTTGATCTGGGGCTCCACGCAAGATCTCACCCCGTGGGGTCAAAATGATCACGAGAACGGTGACCAAAATTCCCAGAACCACACGGGGAGACCTATTGAATGACCTGCAGAGAGCTGGGACCAAAGTAACAAAGGCTACCATCAGTAACACACTACGCCGCCAGGGACTCAAATCCTGCAGTGCCAGATGTGTCCCCCTGCTTAAGCCAGTACATGTCCAGGCCCGTCTGAAGTTTGCTAGAGAGCATTTGGATGATCCAGAAGAGGATTGGGAGAATGTCATATGGTCAGATGAAACCAAAATAGAACTTTTTGGTAAAAACTCAATTTGTTGTGTTTGGAGGAGAAAGAAAACCATACCTACTGTGAAGCATGGGGGTGGAAACATCATACTTTGGGGCTGTTTTTCTGCAAAGGGACCAGGACGACTGATCCGTGTAAAGGAAAGAATGAATGGGGCCATGTATCATGAGATTTTGAGTGAAAACCTCCTTCCATCAGCAAGGGCATTGAAGATGAAACGTGGCTGGGTCTTTCAGCATGACAATGATCCCAAACACACCACCCGGGCAACGAAGGAGTGGCTTCGTAAGAAGCATTTCAAGGTCCTGGAGTGGCCCAGCCAGTCTCCAGATCTCAACCCCATAGAAAATCTTTGGAGGTAGTTGAAAGTCCGTGTTGCCCAGCGACAGCCCCAAAACATCACTGCTCTAGAGGAGATCTGCATGGAGGAATGGGCCAAAATACCAGCAACAGTGTGTGAAAACCTTGTGAAGACTTACAGAAAATGTTTGACCTCTGTCATTGCCAACAAAGGGTATATAACAAAGTACTGAGATGAACTTTTGTTATTGACCAAATACTTATTTTCCACCATAATTTGTAAATAAATTCTTTAAAAATCAGACAATGTGATTTTCTGGATTTTTTTTCTCATTTTGTCTCTCATAGTTGAGGTATACCTATGATGAAAATTGGATAACTCTCCCATCTTTTAAGTGGGAGAACTTGCACAATTGGTGGCTGACTTAATACTTTTTTACCCCACTGTATAATAATGACAGTATTATGTCCTAAAATAATGACAAGCCGGAGAAGAGCTGGAAGGAACATTCTCTTTATTTATAAACAGGAACTCCTCTATATATATGTACAACCATAGCCCGCCTGACATCACACCGCACCCCCGCCCAGACCAGGCTACAGAAACCCCATAGGTACAAATCACTATGCTATATCTCCCCCCCCCCCCCAGAAAAATCTAAACTCACAACACACATGCAAACAGCAAACAACTATATACAATTCAAAACACCACCCAAACAACCAATTCAGTTCTTAATAGTCTTTCCAGTAACATAATCGTCCAAATACTTCGGCCCTCAGCGTTCCCTCACCGGGCGATCCTCACAGGGCTGCACCGCCACCGGCACCGACGGCTCCAGCTGGGAACCAGCACCAGACTGGCCTCCCCAGTCCAAAGAGTCATTCAAATTGTCCAATGCGGGGTCGCCCACCACCTCCAGTGGTGACCTCCACAACCAGCTCGCATGCCACCTGGACCCATCATGCAGCACGAAAGTGTCCGGACCCCTTTGTTTCACGATCGTGCGTGGCCCGATCAACAGCGGCTGGAGCTTATGGGAGCATACAGGGTGCCTGACCCACACCCTATCCGCTACACCCAGGCCATGACTTCTCACCCAATGCCACCTGTCAAAGGAGTCCTTCATCCACCTTTGCTGGTCCGATACCCTAAGCCTCAGCACCCCTGAATCCTCAGTACATTCCCTTCGAGCCAGCCCCAGTTGTCTCACCGGAAGCGGCAACTCTCTCCCTAGCATCAGCGCCGCCAGGGAGCGCCCCGTCATGGCGTGCACTGACACTCTATAATAGAGCACAGTGTTATGCAGAGCATCAGCAAATGAGAACCCGTCTGCCAGATGGGCCTTTAACCCATTCTTCAAGGTCCTATTGATCCTTTCCACACCGCCATTAACCTGTGGGTTGTACACTGCCGTCCAGATGTGCTTAATCCCCTTTGCCTGCAGGAAACTCTCAAAAGCTCCTGAAATGAACTGCGGGCCATTGTCCATTGTCACTGAAGTCGAGGTCCCCCATCTAGCAAAAAGCGATGACAGGAACCCTGTAATGACCTCTGTCGTTACCAAGCCCGTTGGGAGCACTTCCAGCCACTTTGAAAACAGGTTGTACACCACCACCAGGAACCTGCTGCCTGGGGGTGCCGCGTGCAGCTCACCACAAATGTCCAGTTCAATGTGTTCCCATGGCCCCTCCGGGTAAACAATCAGCCGGAGAGGGGGTGGTGGTGGTCTACCAGTCTTCCCACTCTCCAGGCACGGGACACAGTTTCTGACCATCGTCTCAATGTCCTTGTCAATCCCTGGCCACCACAACTGAGTCCCTGCCCCATCGCTTGACCTTAACCACCCCAAGATGGCCCTCATGCAGCGTGTCCAGCACCCATCCTCTCAGTGCCTCTGGGATCACCGCACAATGACCTCTGGCCCGCACACCTCATCCCAGCAGCTGAGCTCATCCCTGAAGCAATGGTACAGAGCCAGGACCCCCGGTGTTCCCGCCGGCTAGCCATCTCTAATCACTGCACATAGCCTCTTCATTACCTGGTCATTCTCTGAAATCTCTCTAAGCTCCTCAGGAGACACGATGTCCCAGAGAGTCCCATGTAGGGCGTGGACTAGTTCTGTCTCGACTGGGTCCACAGATTCCACATCCGGAACCAGCACACACGTCGGGGCCCTAGATAGCAGGTCCGCCACAACGTTGTCCTTGCCCGGAGTGTACCTAGTCTCAAAGTTGTAAACCCTGAGTCTCTCGGACCATCTCTGGATACACAGCGGCCTGTGGCCCGACCCCGAAGTCTCCAGCAGGGTCGTCAACACTCGATGGTCCATCCTTAACATGAAACGCCGGCCGTAGAGGTACATGTGCCACCTCGCACAGGCCCACACACGGGCCAGCTACTCCCTCTCGCCGACAGCATACTTCCTCTCAGCCCCTGACAGAGACCTTGATGCAAAAGCGACCAGATGCTCTGTACCATCCTGCACTTGCGATATTACTGCCCCCAGGGGGGAACCAGAAGTGTCACAGGTCACGATTGTAGAGCAGTCAGAGTCAAAATGGGACAAAATCGGGGGCGAAGTGAGTTGCTGTTTCAGTTTCCTCACAGCCGCCGAACAGGCAGGAGTCCAAGCCCAAGGTGTGTCCTGTTTCAGCAGCACTCTGTGAGGCTCAGTCATTTCAGAGTACCTTGGAATGAACCGTCCATAAAAGTTCACCATTCCTAGGAACGATGAGATCTCCGCTGGCGAGGAGGGATCCTCGCCAGCGGAGAGGTTTCTAACTGCTTCCACGTTAGAAACCAGAGGCTTCAGCCTGTCTCCCGATAGCTGGAAGCCCACAAAGTCCACCGATCCCGCCGCCAGGACGCACTTGTCACTGTTCAGGGTAAGCCCATGTTCCTGCAGTCTCTCCAGGACCCTCTCAAGCCTCCAGTCGTGTTCTTCGCTCAACGCCCCGTGCACCACAATATCGTCGAAGTACATGACTTCAGGCCGGCTAATATGGTAGCCATCACCTTCTGGAAGCAGCTCGGCACCAAGCTTAGGCCGAAAGGCATCCTTGTATATCAGAATACCCCCATGTGTGTCACAAAAGTGGTCAGATTTCTGCTGTCCGGGTGTAGTGGCACCTGCAGGTAGCCCTGCCGGAGGTCCAACTTTGAAAAAACCTTCGCCCTATTGAACGTCACTTTTCGTTGCCGTCAGTTCCTCCATAGTGGGCAGCAGGTACTTATCCGGGACCACCGCCTTATTCACTGCTCTAAGGTCAACGCAAGGCCTAATGCCCCCCCCCCTTCGCCATCACGAGGTTGGAAATCCATGGGGAAGCATCGGCTTTCTCGATGACACCCGACTCCAATAGCCAATTCAGCTCTGCCGACACCTCCTCTCGAGCACCAACAGAAGACATTTCAACGGCTGAATCTTCAGTGTGACGTTTTCATTCATCAAAGGCCGGTGATAGAATGTGTCAATGCGGCCTAGTCCCACAAACAGCTTCGGCCAGCGGAGGCGCCAGTCCGCACCCACAGACAGCACCCGTGAGCCCTCAGGGTCCATTATGGAAAACCCTAACCGTCCCAACAAGTCCACCCCCAGCAGGTCAGTCCCCTGACGTGCCACTTGGAACCCAAAGTTAGGGACCTTTTTCGACCCGCAGGTAACCTCCAAGTCCGCCATGCCCGCCATGTCGATCTCCACATGACCGTAGCCAAAAAGTTTCATGGCTCCATACTTAATGTGTTTCGTGGGGAACAGACGCCGCAGTGTTGGGAGGCTCAAGATGGACCTCCCAGCCCCTGAGTCCACCATGAGTGATACGTTAACTCTGTCCAGTTGGAGGACATACCACTTTAGCGGGCCTTTCCCCAACTTCGCCACGTGGACCTGGGCCTGGCCTCCGGGTCTTCCCACTCGCAATTCTGCTCACCTCTTCCTCTTTTTTTTTTCTCTTCTTCCTGCCTCCACTATGTTGCCCCGTCAGTGTGCCAACTTCTGCGTTCGGCGGGAAACTGTGCTTGGCCAACTCTAGGCTAGCCTCAGCTTTCTGTTCCAACTGGACCACCGAGTCCTCTTTCCTTGCTAACTCCAGCACCTCCCCCCATGACGCTGGCTCCGCACCCAACAGCAACCTAGCTGCTAATTGCGGATCACTGGCGCCATGCGCCAATCTATCCTTAACCAGTCCAAACTCATGCGGTCCAATTCTACTCTTACGCCCCAGGCTAAGAAGGTCCATCAGAAAAAAGTTTAGTGACTCACCCTTCCATTGCCGTCTTTGGAAGAAATTCCACCGGCTCTCCGAGACCGTGGAGGGCTGCTAGACGCACCGTCCAACACTCTCATGCACTCCCCCAGCGGGATATCCCGGCACTGACCAAAAGCAATCCGCTGCCCCGCAGTGCAGCGGTGATGGAGCAGAACGCTCTTCTGCCTTTCCTCGATGGCCAAGTCCAGGCCCGCCACCGTCACAAACACCTCAAAAGCAGTTTTCCACTGAGGCCATGACACAGCCAGTAAACCTGGGAGCTCCAGATAAACAGGCATACTGTATGCCCAGTGCACGACGCCATAATTTTCCTCGTCGCCAAATCTTATGTCCTAAAATAATGACAAGCCGGAGAAGAGCTGGAAGGAACATTCTCTTTATTTATAAATAGGAACTCCTCTATATATAGTAGCAGATATTTAATAAAATATTGTAATAAGGTACAGGAATTATTTATTTTATTTAATAGTGGGTATGAAAGGGGACAGCGTTAAACCGTCACTCCTGCACTCGCTAAATAAAATAAATAAGCACTCGTAAAAAGGGGCACCAGTCCTAAAGGACACTTATATTAAACTTAGTTTTAATTAATTTAGTACCTTCAATCACTTAATGGATCAGTCTCAAAATTTAAGGGAGTTCTTTTCCTGAAGTGATCTAAGAAACATATATATGCGAAAGGAAAACGCTTCAACTTCTCTCATTCACCCTTTTATTAAACTCATTCAGGTTACATGATATGGCATTCAAATGATGGATAAACAGATTCAAATGATAACAGGTGTCCGATATCACATCAACTGTTATTGGATTCCTGAACATAAAATCTAGCGTTAAACCTTTGTAGAACCAAGGAGAAACCAGACTTATGTTTCAATGGTAAATGAAGGCTGAAATGTCTAACAAAACAGAATGCAATTCTATGGGGAAAATTCATAAGCTGATTACCTAAAAATGAACTTCTGAATTAATCTACAAAAATGAAGGGAAGTTACTTAAAAATGACTTAATGGCTCTCCACCTGGCCATACGCCACTTCCAGTTCTGCCTGAAAGGGCGCAGCTTCACTGCGTTCGTGGACCACAAGCCGCTAACGTACTTAACGCACTTTATCTTCCTGGAAGATAAAATAAAGCGGAATTCTGCGAATTACCGGAAAAATCACATCCCTGAGAACAAGCCGCCATGAATTTTTGACAAAGCATACGAGCCATTTGATTGGTCCAATCGTTTGCAACTATCCAATCGCAGGGCTGTTTACAATACAGCAGTAGCTTGAGTACATAACATCTGGGTTATCACAGGAGACTTGACCCGGGGAAGCGCCGAGCGCTTATGTAATCGTGTTGATTTTCGCTAAAATCGGTAACAATAAGGTACCTTAACCCCCCTAAGATTTTCTCAACAGAGAGTCTTCCTTCAGTTTATAGCTTTATCCTATGGCTGAGAGACTAATTGTACCATGAAAATACTGGTTATGTACAATTGTAATTTGAATGTTAGGACATCACGTTTAACCCAGCAGATAGGAAAATGGGAGTCTCACTTACGAACAGCTGAAGGTCCACATGTTCAGCGAGTCGATACTGGCTCGGTTTTGATCATTGGGACCCAGAGATGGAGTGACAGCTGCAAGGCTCCTTGATGTTCACAACCAACCGTAAGAAGTGCAGACTCAGGTGGGGGCTCGTAAAGACCAGTGGCAGCAGTGGAGGCTGTCTCAGAGCGGCGTGAAAAGTCCTTGGCAACGAGTCCAAATTTGTGAGGTCTCTGGCCGCGGGATAGACCAAAAAACTGAAGGAGAAACTTCTCAGTCAGGCGAGTATAAGGCTGGAAAGAGAGTCCAAAAACATAATCTCTGTTTACTTTAAATTAGGAAAATTAAAGGTCCACTTTAACGGCGTTAAAAGTCAAAAAATCTAAGAAAAACATTTACTAGGATAAGAATGGCTTCTGAGGTGAAGAAAAAATTATTCTGAGAGTTTGACTCTCTATTTAAGAAGACAAGCTCATAAGAAAAAAATGGTTTCTCCTCAGTAACCAGAAAAATGAGAAAGCTGACGCAGGATTTGACAAACTTCACGCAGAACAATTTAGATAAAAGAAAAAGGTAAGGAACTTTGAAAAAAATGAAACAAAACTTTTCTCTGAGATCTAGATTGCTATTCTGCTTCTTTAATCTTAAACTTTTTCTCTTGTCTTTCTATATTCTCTCTATACTTTCCTTATTCTCTTTTTATTTCTTTCTTTCATTTCTTTCTTGTCTCTCTTTGTCTTCTTGTTCTAACATGCAGGGTGACTCCTCACTCTTTTAACTGAGCACACCGTTGGGTCAAAAAACAGGGGCCGGTCGCAAGACAGACCAATCAACTTTCATAAAGAGGAGTTCGAACGGGCCGTTGTCCAATGTGAGAACATTTCTTTGTTTGGGAGCAGCCAATCAAATGAAAAGGACATTATCCCATGAAAAGGGAGAGAAAGCTGGGGGGGCCAGGAATGATAGCAGACAAGAATTAATACCCATTCAGTTCTTATAAAATTAGGTGCTCACTATAAGATCTAACTAAATTAAGTGACTTGGCTAATATTCAGTGATCATGCATTTATACCATTACTACTAATATTAACATTCGTTTGACTAACACTCATGAACATTGTTGTGTTCGTGTTCGTTGAGGAGAGAAGAGACTTGCAGTTGAACCAACGTAACTTTATTTTTTAGCGGCAGCTCACACAGACACTTTCACATCGGCTCCCATGTTGGCCGTTTCTTATTCTACTGAGTGCATCATTCCAACAAGCGGTAACAAGGTAGCAGCGACGCCTAGTGGTAAACACTGATCATTACATCCCCCTTTCTTTGAGGTGAATAAACATTAATAAACATTGATGCAAAACAGTGTATATGTATTCAGTATGAATGGACTAATACAAAACACAAATTTCAGTTCTCCCTGAATCAACATGCCCAAAGAAATTAACATCTGTTACATTTTTCTTATTCTTTGCTTTTTGCTTTTTTTTTTTTTTCTTATAAGTCCAACCTATCTGGTTTCTTTATTTCTCGTTTTGATCTTCTCGGTTCATCTTTGTCAGGTGGAACATTTGCTTCACAGTTCATAAGAGGTGTGGTTGTGGGAGATTCTGGGTGAGCATTATTGGGCCCACCAGGTGCTTGTGGAGTCTTGAGGAGACTGCGGCGATTGCGCCTGAGCACCTGTCCATCCTCGGTTCTCACTGTGAATGATCTTGGAGCAACTTCCTGTAATACAACTCCTTTAGTGTTCCAGCCAGATGCATCCTCGATCCTAACTGGGTCGTTGTTGGCCAGTGGAGAGAGTGGTTTGGCTGAAATGTCATAGAATGTCTTTTGTTTCAGTTTCTGCTTCTCAAGCTTGTTTCTGAGTTTTGTATCTTTCCTTTGTGAAGTAGCATTTGGGTAGCTGGGAAGCGTTGTACGCAGCTTTCTGTTCATTAGTAGCTCAGCAGGTGACAGTCCGCACTGAAGTGGAGAGGCGCGGTAACTGAGTAGAGCCAAGTATGGATCCGAGTTGCTGTCTGCAGCTTTCTTAAGCAGTTGCTTCAGAATGTGGACGCCTTTTTCTGCTTGTCCATTTGATTGTGCATAGTGTGGGCTTGACGTCACATGCCGAAATTCATACTGTTCTGCAAACTGCTGCCATTCCCTGCTACTGAAACATGGTCCATTATCTGTCACCACAATGTGTGGGATGCCATGCCGAGCAAATGTGGATTTGGTATGAGTGATCACACAGGCTGATGTAGTGCTTGAGAGTAGTGCCATTTCTGGAAAGTTGGAAAAGTAGTCCATGACTACTAAGTAGTCTTTGCCTTTAAGGTGAAACAGGTCCATCCCTACTTTGTGCCAAGGGGATGCAGGACTTTCAGATATCACCATTGGCTCTTTGCTTTGTTTACTTCGGTGTTTCTGGCACGTTTCACAACTACTCACAAGCGTCTCGATGTCTTTGTTTAGTCCAGGCCAGTACACTGACTCCCTTGCTCTCCTTTTACATTTTTCAATCCCAAGGTGTCCTTCATGTATCCTGTTTAACAAATCTGGTCTTAGAGCCTCAGGGATGACTATTCTTCCTTTCTTCAGTAATAGTCCATCAACAAAACTGAGATCTCCTCTGACATGGTAATAGCGAGGGCAAGATCCTGCAGGCCATCCCTCGTCCATGTTCTGAATGACACGCTGTAGCTCGGTGTCCTGTGATGTCACCTCAGCTATTTGTTTCGACTTTGTGTCAGATACTGGCAGAGCACACGACACCATGTTGATGTGATTTTCAATATCCTCGTCTGTGGAACTCAGACACTTTTCAGCAGGTGCTCTGGACAAGGCATCTGCGAGTATCAGGTGCTTTCCCGGTGTATAAACCAGTTCAAAATCGTACCTTTGCATTTTCATCATTAGGCGTTGGATCCGTGGGGACATTTCGCTAAGATTCTTCTTGATAATGGAGACGAGTAGGCGGTGGTCAGTTTCCACAGTAAAAGACGGCAGTCCATAGACATAACTGTGAAACCGCTCCAGCCCGTAGGAAACGCCTAAACACTCCTTTTCAATCTGGGCATATTTGCATTCAGACTTTGTCATAGCCCTTGACGCATAGGCTACTGGTTTCCAGTACTCTCCTTCTGCCTGTAGGAGCACTGCTCCGATGCCATCTTTGGACGCGTCAGTTGACACTTTGAGCTTTTTCCGGTGGTCATAGTAGGCTAATGCTGGTGCTCTGGTAAGAGTTTGCTTAAGTCTTTGCCACTCTTGCTCATGTTTTTCGGCCCATTTAAAGTCACAGTCATTGTGTAAGAGCTCTCGGATGCATGACGTCTTTGCTGTGAGGTTGGGAATAAATTTGCCTATGAAATTTACCATTCCCATGATGCGTAACACGCCCGTTTTGTCTGTTGGTCTTGGCATGTTCAGTATTGCTTTCACCTTATCGCCATCTGGTTGTATGCCTTGAGCTGTGAGTTTGTCTCCGAGGAAGAGAATCTCTTGTACTGCAAACTCACACTTGGCTCTATTGAGTTTCAGCCCGTACTTCTGAATGCGCTCCATCACTTTGTTAAGTCTCTGGTTGTGCTCTTGGAGAGTCGAGCCCCATACAATAATGTCATCTATGTAAACTCTGACTCCCTCTAGGCCTTCAATGATCTGTTCCATCGCTCTGTGGAATATTTCTGGTGCAGATTTTATTCCAAATGGCAGCCTAAGAAAACAGTATCTACCGAAAGGTGTGTTAAAAGTACAGTACTTAGTGCTGCTCTCATCCAGTTTTAACTGCCAGAAACCCTGAGAAGCGTCGAGCTTTGTGAAGTAGTTAGCTCCTGCCATCTCACTGACTATTTCCTCACGTGTGGGGATTTGGTAGTACTCGCGCTTAATGTTCTCATTTAGATCTTTTGGGTCCATGCACATTCTCAACTCACCATTCTTTTTCTTTGTGACGACAATCGAGTTGACCCAGTCTGTGGGCTCCTGCACCTTTTTGATCACGCCCATGTTGGTCATCCTGTCCAGTTCTCGTTTGAGGGCTTCACGCAGTGGAGCTGGGACCCTACGTGGTGCGTGCACAACTGGTTGGGCGCCTTCTTTTAGCTGGACTTTATATGTAAAGGGCAGTGTGCCAAAACCTTTGAACACATCAGAAAAGTTTTGCACAATAGCATTAGTGTCACACTTGGAATCTGATTCAATGCAGTACACTCTTTTCACTAACCCTAGCTCTTCACAGCTTTTATCACCCAACAGTGATTCACATTTCTCATTCACAACAGAAAAGTTTACATTGTGCACTTTACCTTTAACAACAACATTCAGTTTACAGGTACCAAAACACTGTATGGGTTGCCCATTGTAATCTTTCAACCCTGATTTCTTTCTGTGTATGTGTGGCTTAACCTGCATTTCCTTTACATCAGACATGCTAATGAGGTTAGCTTTTGCACCAGTGTCCAGTCTCATAGTGACGATAGTCCCGTTAACCAGCAGAGGAGTGGTCCACTTGTCCTCATTGGTAATGCTGTTGACTTTTTCTTCTTCATTTTCACAGTCAACGATGCCCACAAAGAAAGTGTCACTTAAGTCTGTGTCTTCGACTACATTCACATTTTTACCTTTCTTTCCTTCCTTTCTTTTGGTGAAGCATTGCTTGGCAAAATGATTCTTTCCATGGCAGTTGGAGCATACTTTACCAAACGCTGGGCATTGCTTTGGCTTGTGCTGTAATCCGCAACGCTTGTAGAAGAACGTGGGATCCTCGGTCCGCTGTGCCGTCCCGGCCCATGAGCAACGCCTCCCGCTCTGAGATGACACGGCGCCGACCGCTGCTCCTTCACTCGGAGGTGTGGCACCTGGCATGCCGCAGAACGTTTTCATGTGCTTCTGGGACAGTTCGCTTGCCTGGCAGAGTTTAACAGCCATCTCCAGCGTCAACTCCGTCTCACGAAGCAGTCTCTCTCTTAACTTTTTGTCCTCAACACCAAAAACAATTTGATCTCTGATCATTGAGTCCTTCAATGTCCCAAAATTGCAGGATTGTGCTTTCAAATGGAGAGCGGTCAAAAAACTGTCAAAGGGCTCACTCTGTTGCTGCATACAAGATCTAAACATGTATCTTTCATATGTCTCGTTTTTCTTAGGAGTGCAGTGAGCATCAAACTTAGCGAGCACGACATCCAGCTTATTTGGGTCTTCACCCGTTCCGAACACGAACGTGTTGTACACTTCAATGGCCTGTGGCCCCGCTAAGTTCAGCAAAAGTGCTACCTTTCTCAAGTCCGGCTTCGTGTCCAGTCCCATGGCCGTGACATACAAGTTGAACTGCTGCTTGAATGCCCGCCATTTTTCATCCACGTTACCTGCCAATTTCAGGTTTTCCGGCGGCTTCAACTCCATGACGACTTCTCACGTGGTCGCTCAGTTCATGCAGTTTACTCCTGGTACCATGTTGTGTTCGTGTTCGTTGAGGAGAGAAGAGACTTGCAGTTGAACCAACGTAACTTTATTTTTTAGCGGCAGCTCACACAGACACTTTCACGTCGGCTCCCATGTTGGCCGTTTCTTATTCTACTGAGTGCATCATTCCAACAAGCGGTAACAAGGTAGCAGCGACGCCTAGTGGTAAACACTGATCATTACAAACATAACATTTCTTATACATGTTTATAATACATGTACTCATATTTAGATCAGGGATTAATGAATTACTGCAAACCCTGGTCGGTGATGAAAAGGATGATCTTCAGTGTCGTTAGGATCCAGGGGAGATGATAAGCTGAAAGAAACTTAATGTTTAGTAAAAACTGACAGTCAGATTATACATAATGAAACACATTCCGTAGGTATCCACCAGTACAGTAGAACAAAATTGTGTTTTTCCTATCTATAGTGTTAATCACACACACCCCATGTGTAGAATCAGAGGGCTGCTGCCATGCAAGGCACCGCCACAGATTTCCCTCCTCCATTCCATTATTGCTGAGCACCAAGCTGGACGGCAGGAAGTTTTGCTTTTATATGGTCTTCAGCATGACCCGTCCAGGATTTGAACCCCTGCCTCCCGGGTGTGGGGGCGGATGCTCTACCAACTGAGCCACGACTCCGGTAACAATTTCTTTAGGTCTGTGATATCTGGAAAGGGGTCTGGTATCTGTCAAAAGCCATAAACCCGTCTGGGGAAGAAGTTTATGACCTTTTAAAAGGAACTCCGATTATATTGGCATGTTAGCTCTATATGCTTTATTTTGATATTAGTAACATCACTATAATATAATTTTTTTGAAAATAATTCCCAGTTTTATATATTTTTAAAAAACTTTATTACGATGTAAATCGCCATTTTTGTTTACGTCGCAATGCATTCTGGGTAGTGACGTAGAATGGTTGCAGCCGTTTTTTCTGTCTTATACAAGCCAAGAAACGAAGCTACGAACTACTGCCATTTGTCAGTGAAAATGCCACATTGCGCAGCTTTTGGATGTAATTTCCAATCAAAGGGAAATAAAGAGAGCGAGGTAAGCTTCCATAGCTTTCCTAAAGAGGTGAAAGTTGAAGAAAAAGTGGGGCAGCAGCAGCTCAGGAGGTAGAGCAGGTTGTCTAATAACCCAATGGTTGGCAGTTCAAATCACACTCTCCCCAGATATCCTGCCATTGTGTCCCTGGGCAAGACACTTCACCTGCATTGCCTCCAGTGCCCATAACACTGGGTATGAATGTGTAAAAATGTTCAGTAGAGGCCATTGGTGCAGATTGGCAGCCACATTTCTGTCACTCTATGAGTGTCTATGATCAAGTGCTATAGCACACTTGATAAAGCTGATATATATATTGAGCATGCTCAAGCTTGACATGTCAAAGATCTGGCTGGCAGTCATTTGGAACGACTTTGGAGCACTGCTTATGGACGTTCAACCCGCAGTCTGAGAAAGCAACAGAGAAATTGCTTTATGTTGCTGAGAGTCCATGTTTATCAGTTCAGTGCCCATCATGCTTGTAGACAATTTTTTGTGTTTGAGCATTCTATTGTAAGTAAATCAACAATATATAAGTTTCACCTTAAAATAATGCTTCCTCAAGCACACGCTTGAGACACTCAAAGCGGAGAGACACTCAAGTGCACGCTATATCGCTCAAGCGTGCGCTTTGAGCAATATAGTGCTTTATCATAGCGTGATAAATATATATATATATATCAGCTTTATCAAGCATGCACTATAGCACTTGATCATAGACACTCATAGAGTGACAGAAATGTGGCTGCCAATGGCCTGTCCAGCCATCACCGAACAATTAAATATTTTTGCACATTCATAACCAGTGTAACGGGCACTGGAGGCAATGCGGGTGAAGTGTCTTGCCCAGGGACACAACGGCAGGATATCTGGGGAGAGCATGATCCGAACCGCCAACCATCGGGTTATTAGACAACCTGCTCTACCTCCTGAGCCGCTGCCGCCCCGCTTTTTCCTCAACTTTCCCTCTTTAGGAAAGCTATGGAAGCTTACCTTGCTCTCTTTATTTCCCTTTGAGTGGAAATTACATCCAAAAGCCGCACAATGTGGCATTTTCACTGACAAATGGCAGTAGTTCGTAGCTTCGCTTCTTGGCTTGTATAAGACAGAAAAAACGGCTGCAACCATTCTACGTCACTACCCAGAATGCATTGCGACGTAAACAAAAATGGCGATTTACATCGTAATAAAATTTTGTAAAAATATATAAAACTGGGAATTATTTTCAAAAAAATTATATTATAGTTATGTTACTAACATCAAAATAAAGCATATAGAGCTAACATGCCAATATAATCGGAATTCCTTTTAAGAGCATTAGTTTCCTGTAGGGCGGATGCTATCCACATGAACTGTCCACGATGGGGATCTGGACTCTGAGTTTTTATGGTCCCTTTTAGCCTTTAAAAGCAAATTCTGATCCTTACCATCTCTGCAAGAGGCAAGTGTTTACATTGGGGTCCTGGGGAAAGCATTCTTGGTCAGGCCTTGAGTGAGGGTAGTTAATATGAAAACAAGTGATATTCCTGTAGAATAAAAAAATGAAATCCCTGTAGAATGGAGGAAAGTGATCTTCTGGATTGGTCTGAGTAGACGTTGATGCTACAATATGTACAGCTGTATCCCGCCTGACATCACACCGCCCCCTGCCCAGACCAGGCTACAGCAACCCCAAAGGTACAAATCACTATGCTAGACAGTATGTGACTTATTATCACATGCTGTAGCATTAATAACGTGACCATGGAACCATGTTTAAGACAGCAAAAAATGTAGCTGATTTTCTTTTTTGTAGAGAAAAACATGAAACCATGATAGTCTGATATGTTTTTCCAGTAAACTTGCTTTCTACGAGGACATATCATGCAACAAGTTAAGCAATTACTAAATACAGTTCTTTACGTCTTCCAAAGTCATCATCATTATCAACCCCTGGTGGTAGCAGTGTTATTTAACATTCAGAAATTAGCAATTTTAATATTTTATCGTTCTGTTGTGTTGAAAATATCCTGTACTTATTTGAAGAAATTGTTGGGAGAAACATGGGGTGAAAGACACTTGGGATATAGACTGGTCTATTTTTTAATACATTTGAAAACACGTGATTATTTTAAGTTGTAAACGAAGAGTCGAATGTTAAAAACAAACATTCTAAAAACAATTGTCATATTTACAAATGTGAAATACTCAGTTTTATTAAATGGCTCACTTGAAATTAATTTTAAAAAACTAATTGAACTATAAGTGTCTTTCACACCTCGGTTCACGCAAAACATCATGGGAACATGGCTACCAAACATGCTCTATTGATACATTTAATTTATGGAAAGTTCCTGATCTATGAGCATAATGTATGCATAGGGGTCTTCCCGGTTGTACCCACAAACGCAAGGATGAACTAGTTGCATTTGCATTCGCGGCCATGTTGCAGAAATTTGCCAAAATGGCCCCCCTGTATGTACGCTGACATAGCAGATTTTTTGTTGTCAAAAGACCAAGCACCCTTACTTGTGAGACTCCGAAACAACTACAAAGAAGGTAAGCGAGTGGTTTGACAGCTCAACTTTGGTTTTGTCATTTTGAGTAAATTTCACTACAAAGCATAGCCTGCTTACTTAGATCTATAGGCCGATACTACTAAGTACCACACGTTTTCAGTGATTTGCAATTTTATTTTATACCAGCCTACTTATCAATGGCCTTAATTACATGTATGTGTAGATCAAGCTTCATTACCAATATACAAAGAACTATATCCTAGATCCAGGCCTGCCTGTCCATACCTACTACTTCAGGGTTTAGACTTGTGTCAATTAGGCTAGAACTTGAACAATACACAACACTATTTAATTATGTTATAATATAGACTTACTGCTTTAATCCAACAATTACGTCCGTCCGGATCCTTCAGCTCCGTGGGGAATGTATATATCGTGAATGGTGGCGGACATGTGCACACACTGGTCCCAAAGTTACACGCATGTATGCTGCAAGTTTTCTTTTTCCACCGCTCCAGATGATACATGCCGTTCCACACTTCACTACGGCACAATGTGCACCTGGCATAACGGAGATTTAAAACTTAAAGCAGACTTTAAGCGGCAATTGTTCAGGTGTAACTGTACTGTCTCTATACAAAAGCAAGGTGGCTGGTGGAATGTTTGGTAGTCCTGACCTTTGAACTCACGTAGTCCACACGTGCACTCGTAATGCGAAAGTCGCTTATTAACACAGAATATATTTTCTATCCTTTGTAATTCAGTTGTGGTTCAGGAAATTCTTTTTATTTATGACTGTATATGAATTTGATTGTTTTACTGAGTACATGTGTATAGTTTGTATTTTAATTGTTTGTATTGTTTTAATAACAATCTTACAATACAATTTAAATAGCGTATTTTATAAAGTTTTCATTAACACAGAAGGTCTTCTTTTCAGGAGTCAAGTCCACAGCCCTGAGTAATTCAGTTAAATTGCATTCATCATCATCATCATCATAGCAGTCTGTCGTGGGCAACAATGACTGTTTCATTTAGGTCTGATCAGATTCCTCCACACAGCTCTGTCCTTAACCTTCTGCTGCCAGGAACTCCTGTCTATATCCAACTTCTTCAAGTTTCTTTTTACAGTGTCTTTAAATCTGAGCCTTGATCTACCCTGACTGCGTTTGCCCTCGCATAACTGTGAGTAGAGTAACTGCAGAGGGAGACGCTGGTGGTCCATCCTCTCAACATGTCCGAGCCATCTCAGGTTCATCTGTATTAGCATGTCCTCCATTGATGGTAGACCAGCTCGTTTCAACACTTCTGTGTTAGTTATCTTGTCTTTCCATGAGATGTTCATTATGGCTCGAAGGTGTCTCATCATGTATGCGTGGAGTTTCTTCACCTGCAATCTGTAGACAGTCCAAGTTTCAGCACCATACAATAGAGTAGCCAGTACTGTCGCTCTGTACACTTTGTATTTCACACGGATAGACACATGTCGATTGTTCCACAGTCTCTCTCCTCAAGTTTCCAAACACAATGCTCGCTCTTCCCATTCTGAGAGATAGTCCTCCTCCATCCTTCAGCCTAGCATTCTCTGAAACAGTACTCCCAAGATACTTGAAAGTCTTGCACTTGACTAGTGGCTCTGTACCAATGCTTATCTCTTCTGGTAGTGATGTTGATAATTGGAACTTTGGTGGTTAATAAAGGGTCTCTGTCTTCTTGATGTTGATTTGGAGGCTGAACTGGCTAGCTGCTCTTGCAAATTTCTCCACTAAAGATTGCATATCTTCCACACTGTGTGCAACTAGAGCACTGTCGTCAGCAAAGAGCATTTTTCTTACTACCTTTATTGATATCTCACTCTTGGCTTTAAACTGTGCGTCACTGAGCAAGTCTGCTTCTTTCCTTGTTTGAATGTATACTCCTTCTGAAGTGTCTTTGAAGGCCACCTCAAGCATGGCTGCCAGATATAGCAAGAAGAGTGTAGGCACCAGCACACACCCTTGTTTCACCCCGTTGCTTACTGAAAAGTCTTTAGATACTGAACCACTCATTGCCACATTTGCTTGCATACCTGTATGGAGTGCCTCGATCAGGCTGACAAACTTCTCTGTACAACCATATTTCTTGAATACCTGCCAAAGTCCTTGTCGCGAAACCATATCGAAGGCTTTACTGAAGTCTATGAAGACTACATAAAGCGGCATGTTCTGTTCGATACACTTTTCTTGAACCTGTTTCAAGCAGAAAATCATGTCCATTGTGCTTCTTCCACTTCTAAAGCCGCACTGAGTTTCCGGTAGTACATTCTGCGAGATGTGTTGATTGAGTCTGTTCAGTAGTACATGTGAGAGAATCTTACCAACAGTGGCTAGCAGTGATATACCTCGGTAATTTCCACAATCTTTCCTGTCACCTTTCTTGAACAAAAGCACTATACTTGCATCCTTCCAGGCTTGAGGTACTTTCTGGGCATCCCATATCTCTTGGATGAGCTTGTGCAGGCAGTTGGTCAGCTGAACATCACCAAATTTCCACACTTCTGCTGGAATTCCATCCCTTCCTGGAGCTTTACCATCCTGTGTTGTCCTGATAGCTACCATTAGTTCATCAAAATTTGGTGGTTCATCCAGACTTGATACAGCTGGTCGCTGCACTAGAGCTTGTTTAGCCTCTTCAGTGAGATCTCCAGGGTTGTTTAGTAGTTGGTCAAAGTGGTCCACAAATCTGTCCAGGATCTTGTCTTTCTCCTGCAAAACCGTTTCACCATCCATATCCTTTAATTGGATCAATCCTCTTGGTTTAGGGCCATAGATTTCTCTCAAACCTGTGAAGAATGTTTTCATGTCCTTCCTGTCTGCTGCAGTTTGAAGTTCCTCCACTTTTTTATCCCACCAGTTGGACTTCATCTCTCTGGTGTACTTCTGTAGCTCACTCTGAGCCTTTGAGTATTTCTTCTTCTTCGACCTTGTGTTACACTGTAGGTTTTCCTGCCTGGCTGTATTCCTTGCTTCTAGTAGTTTCTTCAGGTGTTCATCATGCTCTTCAAACCAATCTTGATGTTTCCTCTCAGGGTGGCCTAATACATCACTCGCAGTCTGATACACCGCATCCTTCAGTGTTGCCCATTTCTCTTCTATGTCATTCTCTGAGTTGTTGCTGTCCCAGTCTTTCAAGTTTTCATCCATTTCCTGTGTAAGTTCTTCCTGCTTCTTTTGGCCTTTCAGTGCACTAGTGTTTAGCTTCTGTGGTGGCTTTGCACCCATCCTGCAGTGCTGTTTTCATCTCCAAATCCTTATTCTAGAGCTCAGCATAACATGATCAGTACCACAGTCCGTGCCTCTCATTGCTCTGTTGTCCAATGCATCCCTTATGTCTCTCTGCCTGACTATGATGTAGTCTAATAAGTGCCAGTGCTTGGATCTTGGGTGCATCCATGTCTTCTTGTGTGTGTCCTTGTGCTTAAATAGAGTGTTGGTTATCACAAGGTTGTACTCTGAACATAGTGCAAGTAGAAGTTCTCTATTAGCATTGCACTTGCCTACTCCATGACTGCCTAGCACTCCTTTCCATTTCTCAGTGTCCGAACCAACTCTGGCATTAAAATCTCCAATGAGCATCAGCCTGTCATCAGTCGGTACACGCCTGATAGTCTCACGTAAATCACTGTAGAACTCTTCCTTCACCTCCTCTGTGTTTGTCATTGTTGGGGCATATACACTGATGAGTGTGGCATACATCTTGCTCTGTAGTGGGAGTCTCATAGTCATTATCCTGTTGCTGATTGACACCGGTTCCTCATCAAGCATTGCTGCTATCTCCTTCCTAACTGCAAAGCCCACTCCTGCTTCTCTCCTTTCTTGAGTTGATCTCCCGCTCCAAAAGAAGATGTACCCATGGTCTTCCAAGCTGTCATATCCAGGCAATCTTGTTTCACTAAGTGCAACTATGTCTACATTGTACCTGTTCATTTCCAGGGTCACAAGCACGGTCTGTCTTTCTGGGCACTGTGATGTTGTTCTGTCCGACAGAGTGCATACATTCCATCCTGCTACACACAAAACTGCTGTTTTCCTCTTCTTTTGTCTTCCTGCTCCTAGCTTACTTTTCGCTGCCTGTCAGAGCATGAACAGATCAGATCAGCGCGGACCTTGTAAGCCCGGGCAAAGTCTGAGCCGGTATGAGTTGCTTTCTGACTGACCATTTCATGAAACTGCTTGCAAAGTATTTGAGTACTGCTAGCTTTTGCTTGATTAGCAGCACATTCTTGGCAGATAAAGGTATTATCAGTGGCAAGGGCAAGCCAAGACAAAAAGACTCCAGTATCTGTTGCAGTGACTGACCAGATGATAGGTTTGTTTATCTCTGCTCTTTGTGTAGTGCATGTCACAATGCACTGACTGGCACAGTCCACCACAGACCTTGTGACAGATGTATTTATCTGCCAGGATGTCCAGTCTCGCCCCTCAGATTGGCGTCTCACCACTCACCACTCAGTCTCACCACTCAGATTGGCATGTTTACATGCTTCATGTAAATTGCATCAGACTCTGCAATTCCCCAGTTTGGGATCAATAAAGTACATCTAATCTATATATCTAGCTAGACTCTGTGACAGCAGATTTTTACTCCATATTTTCAAGTGTGATAATTCTGCCTGTTTTTTTTTTGTTTTTTTTTGGGGGGGGGGCATTGTAGTCAAGAGCTGATCATTGGTAATCAGTGCACTGAAGCCAGTAATATAAGGTAAGGCTACTTTGCTAAGTAGGATAGCAATATTTAGCTTTTCATCAGTGTGAATTAGCAGTCCCCCTTCCCTCCAAAAACATACTCAACAGTTTATTTAATGTTGCTTGTTTCTATTATACAGTTAAATCTGTTCATTATCAGTTTAACAATATACCTATCGATAGGTATTTTGAATATTTACCTAATATGGCTAAAAAATGTTTTTTTATGCAGCAGATCGTCACAGCTGCCATTCACACGCCAATATAGAAAGGCTGTTGTTTGGAACTATTTGGAGCTCCATGAACCATGTGACCGGGCAACGGCAAGTTCAAAGCGTGTCGCAACTATCATATTATACGGCTACAGTGCATCTGGAAAGTCTTCACAGCCCTTCACTTTTTCCACATTTTGTTATGTTACAGCCTTATTCCAAAAGGGATTAAATTCATTTTTTCCCTCACAATTCTACACACAATACCCCATAATGACAATGTGAAAAAAAACATTTTTGAGATTTTTGCAAATTTATTAAAAATAAAAAAAACTAAGAAACCACATGTACATAAGTATTCACAGCCTTTGCGATGAAATTCAAAATTGAGCTCAGGTTCGTCCTGTTTCCACTGATCATCCTTGAGATGTTTCTACAGCTTCATTGGAGTCCACCTGTGGTAAATTCAGTTGATTGGACATGATTTGGAAAGGCACACACCTGTCTATATAAGGTCCAATAGTTGACAGTGCTTGTCAGAGCACAAACCAAGCACAGAGTCAAAGGAATTGTCTGTAGACCTCCGAGACAGGATTGTCTCGGGGCACAAATCTGGGGAAGGGTACAGAAGAATTTTTGTTGCTTTGAAGGACCCAATGAGCACAGTGGCCTCCATCATCTGTAAATGGAAAAAGTTCAGAACCACCAGGACTCTTCCTAGAGCTGGCCGGCCGTCTAAACTGAGCAATCGGGAGAGAAGGGCCTTAGTCAGGGAGGTGACCAAGAATCTGATGGGCACTCTGTCAGAGCTCCAGCGTTCCTCTGTGGAGAGAGGAGAACCTTCCAGAAGGACAACCATCTCTGCAGCAATCCACCAATCAGGCCTGTATGGGAGAGTGGACCGACGGAAGGCACTCCTTAGTAAAAGGCACATGGCAGACCACCTGGAGTTTGCCAAAAGGCACCTGAAGAACTTTCAGACCACAAGAAAAAAAAAATTTCTGGTCTGATGAAACAAAAATTGAACTCTTTGGCGTGAATGCCAGGTGTCATGTTTGGAGGAAACCAGGAACCATTTATTACCCCGCCAATGGTGGTGGCAGCATCATGCTGTGGGGATGTTTTTCAGCAGCAGGAAGTGGGAGACTAGTCAGGATAGAGGGAAAGATGAATGCAGCAATGTACAGAGACATCCTGGATGAAAACCTGCTCCAGAGTGCTCTTGACTTCAGACTGGGGCCACGGTTCATCTTTCAGCAGGACAACGACCTGCACACAGCCAAGATATCGATGGAGTGGCTTCAGGACAACTCTGTGAATGTCCTTGAGTGGCCCAGCCAGAGCCCAGACTTGAATCCAGTTGAACATCTCTGGAGAGATCTAAAAATGGCTGTGCACCAACGTTTCCCATCCAACCTGATGGAGCTTGAGAGATGCTGCAAAGAGGAATGGATGAAACTGCCCAAAGATAGGTGTGCCAAGCTTGTGGCATCATATTCAAAAAGACTTGAGGCTGCAATTGCTGCCAAAGGTGCATCAACAAGGTATTGAGCAAAGGCTGTGAATACTTCTATACATGTGATTTCTTAGTTTTTTTTTATTTTTAATAAATTTGCAAAAATCTAAAAAAAAAATAACTTTTTTCACATTGTCATTATGGGGTATTGTGTGTAGAATTTTTGGGGAAAAATGAATTTAATCCCTTTTGGAATAAGGCTGTAACATAACTAAATGTGGAAGAAGTGAAGCGCTGTGAAGACTTTCCGGATGCATTGTATGCCTGAGGTTTACAATAGCCCCTTTTCCACTAGTACCTGTGGTGTAATGAGTGTGGTATGTGTGTGTGTTGCCGTACCCCCCCCCCCCGGCGTGACGTCAGGCAGGCACAGCCCCCGTATATATAGGTCTGTATCCATAATAAAGTTGTTGGTTCCCTGCATGAAGAGAGACTCCCACTCCTTTCTCATACATAACAGTACCTACTCAGCCTGACTCACCTCGACTCTATTCGGCTCGACACGGTGTGTTTGGTCTTCCATTTTAACTGAGTACCACCTCAAGTAGGTGGGGTTGTGTTCCTTACAGAAAGGCAGCCCGTTATCCCGCTATGTTGTTTACATGCTGACGTTTTCACTGATAAATAATGTAAAAGATGCTTAAAATCACAAAACACTCACCTTCTTCCCCATAAGAAGCCATCAGCTCGTAGACCTCCTGGTATACTTTTTCATTTCTTCTCACTCCACAGCAGCAGGGCCAACAGGGCTGAAAATTTCATAGGCTGAAAAGCTCATAATTGTCAAATTTAACCAAATGTAGTTTATTTTTCAAGCACAGGGACACAAGCGCTGCAACACCGATGGAAGAACTGTGGGCACCGATGGGGAGACTGTTGAAAAATAACCACATTTGTTCAAATTTGACCACTATATGAACTTTTCAGCCCATGAACTTTTCAGCCGCGGTGCCGGTGGAGCATTTCGAAATGAAATACCAGGAGGTCTCCAAGGTGATGACTGCTCACGGGGAAGATGGTGAGTGTTTCATGACTGTGTTGATTTGTGTGTAGCCATTAATTTCATTGATTATCACAGAAATAATAAAAACTCACGGCCGAATTTACAAATGGCAGTTTTGAATCTTGTTCTTGTTGTTTGAATCCCGTGACGTTACACCCTGGCCAATCAGTGGCCTGCAATCCGTTGACATCACATTTTCAGCTTGACTTAGCACGGTTGGAACCTTACTGAAGTAGGTCCCAAAAAAGTACCTGATACCAAGTACTAATGGAGAACCCTACAAGCCGAGTAGAGTCGAGGCGAGTTGGGCTGAGTAGGTACTAGTGGAAAAGGGGCTTACTGTTGAGCTCATATGTTACCGCATCACAGTGTTGGCCAAACCCAACACCAAACAGGCAGTGGATACAGAGGTCTGCCAGTGTTGAGCTGAGAAAAGTACGTTTGATGAGAGATGACTCTGATACATGTTTGTCTCATTTTCAAACCTACACCAAAGGCATCAAGCTAACTCCTGGCCTGAGTTGAACAAAATCCAACTGGCACATATGTGAACTTTTGTGCACTCATGTTGCCTGGAACAAATGTGTGTGCATTCATGTTTTTCCATTGATTTTGTATGTAATGCCAGGCAGTTGCGTTCATAGCGTTCCATATACATACTGCAGCACAGCAGTCCATGTGTGTTAAATTAGTGTGGCAGGGGACAGACCCCTGAACCAAGTGATGGACACCAGTGGTGATGGGCGGCATTAAGCTGAAGAAGGAGTCCCATCGAGCTTGGTTGGCTTGTGGGACTCCCGAAGCAGCTAAGGTGTACCGGCAGGCCAAGTGGAGTGCAGCTCGGGTGGTTGCTGATGCAAAAACTCGGGTGTAGAAGGAATTCGGTGAGGCCATGGAACAAGACTTTTGGTCGGCCTCGAAGAGATTTTTGCAAACTGTCCAGCGGCTCAGGAGGGGGAAGCAGCTCCCTGTCCACACTGTATATGGTGGGGATGGGGTGCTGCTGACTTCGACTGAGGACATTGTCAGGTGGTGGAAGGAATACTTTGAGGATCTCCTCAATCCCACTGACACGCCTTCCATAGAGGAAGCAGGGCTTGTGGACAAGGGGGATGACTCGCCTATCACAGGGGCTGAGGTTGCCAAGGTGGTTAAAAAGCTCCTTGGTGGTCGGGCCCTGAGGGTGGACAAGATTCGCCCTGAGTAACTCAAGGCCCTGGATGTTGTAGGCTGTCATTGTTGACACGCCTCTGCAACATTGCGTTGAGGTCGGGGGCAGTGCCTTTGGCATGACAAACCGGGGTGGTGGTTCCTCTTTTCAAGAAAGGGGACCGGAGGATGTGCTCCAACTTTAGAAGGATCACACTCCTCATTCTCCGTGGAAAGGTCAATGTTAAGGTATTGGAGAGGAGAGTCCGGCCGTTGGTGGAACTTCAGATTCAGGAGGAGAAATGTGGTTTTCGTCCTGGCTGTGGTACATCGGACCAACTCTTTACCCTCTTGAGAATCCTCAAGGGTTCGTGGGAGTTTGCCCAACCAGTTTGCATCTATTTTGTGGACTTGGAGAAGGTGTTCGACTGTGTCCCTCGTGGTTTTTTGTGGGGGGGTGCTTTGGGAGTATGGGGTATCGGGCTTGTTGTTACGAGCTATCCGGTCTCTATATGACCATTGTGAGGGTTAAGTTCGTATTGCGAACACTCAGTCAGACTCATTCCCAGAGAGAGTTGGACTCCGCCAGGGCTGCCCTTTGTCACCGATCCTGTTCATAATTTTTATGGACAGGATTTCTAGGCGCAACCAGGGAACAGAGGGTGTCATGCTTGATGACCACAGGATCTCATATCTGTTGTTTACAGATGATGTTGTCCTTTTGGCTTCATCCAGAAATGACCTACAGGTCTTACTGGGACAGTTTGCCACTGAGTGTGAAGCGGCAGGGATGAGAATCAGCATCTCCAAATCCAAGTCCATGGTCCTTAGCCTGAAAAAGGTAGATTGTCCTCTCCGGGTTGGGGACAAGCTCCTGCCCCAAGTGGAGGAGTTTAAGTATATTGGTGTCTTATTCACAAGTGAGGGGAGAATGGAGTGAGAGATTGACAGACAGATTGGAGCAGCGTCTGCAGTGATGCGAACATTGTACTGGTCCGTTGTAGTGAAGAGGGAGCTAAGCTCTAAGGCTAAGCTGTCGATTTACCAATCAATCTACATTCCTACCCTCACCTATGGTCATGACCTTTGGGTAATGACCGGAAGAATGAGATTGTGGATACAAGCGGCTGAAATGAGCTTTCTTCATAGGATTTCTGGAGTCACCCTTAGAGATAGGGTGAGGAGTTCAGTCATCTTGGAGAGGCTCAGAGTAGAGCCACTGCTCCTCCATATCGAAAGGAGCCAGTTGAGGTGGTTTGGGCATCTGATCAGGATGCTTCCTGGGATGCCTCTCACTTAAGGTGTTTCAGGCACATCCCACTGGGAGGAGACCCCGGGGCAGACCCAGGACTCGCTGGAGAGACTATGTCTCCGAGTTGGTCTGGGAATGCCTTGGTGTCCCTTCTGAAGAGCTGGAGCAGGTGGCTGGGGAGAGTGAAGTCTGAGTTTCTCTGCTTGAACTGCTGCCTCCACGACCCGGACCTCTGGAAAATCGGTAGAAGATGGATGGATGGATGGATGGATGGATCGATCGATCGATGGATCGATCGATCGATCGATCGATCGATGGATGGATCGATGGATGGATAGAGGAGGCAGACATTTACCTTGGAACTTTAATATGTCCAGATAGATGCCACTGTTGGCCGTGGCGCATGCCTCACAACAGTGGAAAAAGGGTAAGCCACAAGCCTGGCACACCTATCTTTGGGCAGTTTTGCCTATTCCTCTTTGCAGCACCTCTCAAGCTCCATCAGGTTGGATGGGAAGTGTCAGTGCACAGCCATTTTCAGATCTCTCCAGAAATGTTCAATTGGATTCAAGTCTGGGCTCTGGCTGGGCCAGTCAAGCACATTCACAGAGTTGCCCTGAAGCCACTCCTTTGATATCTTGGCTGTATGCTTAGGGTTGTTGTCCAGCTGAAAGATGAACCGTCAGCCCAGAATGAGGTCAAGAGCGCTCTGGAGCAAGTTTTCATTGAGGATGTCTCTGTACATTTCTGCATTCATCTTTCTGTCTATCCTGACTAATCTCCCAGTTCCTGCCACTGAAAAACATTCCCACAGCATGATGCTTCCACCACCACTGGCGTGGTTATGAGCGGTGCCTGGTTTCCTCCAAACATGACACCTGGTATTAACACCGAAGAGTTCAATATTTGTCTCATCAGACCAGAGAATTTTGTTTCTCATGGTCTGGGAGTCCTTCAGGTGCCTTTTGGCAAATGCCAGGCAGGCTGCCATGTGCCTTTTTCTAAGGAGTGGCTTCTGTCTTGCCGCTCTACCATACAGGCCTGATTGGTGGATTGCTGCAGAGATGGTTGTCCTTCTGGAAGTTTCTCCTCTCTCCACAGAGGAACACTGGAGTTCTGACAGAGTGACCACCAGGTTCTTGGTCACCTCCCTGACTAAGACCCTTCTTCCCTGATCACTCAGTTTCGACGGCTGGCCAGCTCTAGGAAAAGTCCTGGTGGTTCTGAACTTCTTCCATTTATGGATGATGGAGGCCACAGTGCTCATTGGGACCTTCAAAGCAGCAGAAATGTTTCTGTACCCTTCCCCAGATTTGTGCCTCAAGACAATCCTGTCTCAGAGGTCTACAGACAATTCCTTTGACTTCATGCTTGGTTTGTGCTCTGACATGCATTGTCAACTGTGGGACCTTTTATAGACAGGTGTGTGCCTTTCCAAATCATGTCCAATCAACTGAATTTACCACAGGTGGACTCCAATTAAGCTGTAGAAACATCTCAAGGATGATCAGAATACTTTTTTCAGAATCAGATTAGAAAAATACTTTTTTCACATTGTCATTATGGGGTATTGTGTGTAGAATTTTGAGGGAAAAAAATGAATTTAATCCCTTTTGGAATAAGGCTGTAACATAACAAAATGTGGAAAAAGTGAAGCACTGTGAATACTTTCCGGCTGCACTGTAAATACAACAATGAAGTACTTTTTTGTCACATTCCACCGCTTGCTTTTAGCAACAAGTGTATTTCCCAAATATATGCTTTAAACTTGCTTTGATTAACCACTACCCATTTCTGTCTTTCGTCTAGGCAAGAGGAAAGTAATCCACCCTAAACCGGACCTTGCATCACTATTTACAGAGATGCAGACTGAAGATCTGCTGAACCAGGACCAGAGTGAGTGGCACATCCAGCTACTTCTCACTGAGGTAAGGGAGCATGAAACTACCTTGTGAAGGCTCAGAATGTGAGCCTTCACAAGGTGAAGACAATGACTGACCAGGATGTGTGACCCATTCTGAGTTTTGTTTTGGTTTTTACAGTTTAGAGTTTGAATTTTACACATTCTAAATATTCTGGATTTTGCTGCTGATTGTAATAAACAATTTAGTGACTCTTGTGTTTGCATCATGATTTTCTATTTTGTCTGTTAAGACACCAGTGGGAAAAGAGTCAACAGTACAAATCATTTATCAGTGATGTTGAAAGTAATGGCTCATTTTTAAGAAAAAGTAACCAGTAACAGTTATTTTATTTACTAAAGACTGTATTGTTGGATGTGCCAGTGCAGAAGACACTGCACACTTTAGTGATAGTGCTGGTATATGGAGGAATTCTGGGCCATATTTGCGTCTGTATTTCCTAATAATGGGTTAGGGTTTAATGGGATTTAACATTTTAACACAAACTGCTTTATGGTTCATAATTCTGTTGACAGACTTAAACCAAACCAAAAGTGATTTCTCAAACCGCTGGATTATTCTTAGATAGCTTTTCCAATCTTTTAGTATTTATGTCACTTGTTGGTCACCTTCACAAATAAAACAAACAAAAGAGAGCAAAGATAAAAGGCTTTTTTGTGTGGATCCAAATTAAACTTTTTCCACTACTGCAGTAAAATGTGCTTCTGAAAGTAAGTATTTGAGAAGGTTTAGGATATAGCTGTAGACCACTCAAACTGCTGGATCTTGAACTTCACTGGAAAGCACTGATAAACAACAAATTTGCTTTGGTTGAGTATCCAGAGAAGCAAATACTGTACTTTAACTCAGGTAGTATGAATGGGGGTCAAACCCAATGTAGAACAATTTCACTGTTTCCCCAGTTCTCAAAAATATTGGAAAAAATATTTTTCATAAGAATGAATGGTTTCCGATCCCAGCCCCCGACCAACAGTGATCTGTGTGGAGTTTGCATGTTCTCCCCGTGTCTGTGTGGGTTTACTCCGGGATTTCTCCGGTTTCCTCCCACATGCCAAAAACATGCAAGTTAGGTAAATTGGCATCAAACTGGGGATCCTAAATTGTCCTTTGGTGATCTGTCCAGGGTGTACCCTGCCTCTCGCCCAAACATGCTGGGATAGGCTCCAGCCCACACCCCCCCCCCCCGCGACCCGAAAAGGATTAAGCGGAAGAAGATGGATGGATGGATGGATGAATGGTTTCATCAATAAGCACAATATACTCTGTGAACAACAGTATGGGTTTAGAAAAAAAAAAACGCACCATTTCACTGGCTTTAATTGATTTCATAGAACAGATTACTGATGCAATTGATAGGAAAGAGCATACAGTAGGGATATTTCTGGATTTACAAAAAGCATTTGATACTGTTGATCATGAAGTACTTTTAAAGAAAATACAAATGTATGGCATCAGAGGACTCGCATATGACATGTTATGTAGCTACTTAGATGATAGACACTAATATGTACACATAAACAATGCTGATTCTGTCCTGTTAAAAATGACGTGTGGAGTGCCTCAGGGCTCAGTGCTGGGACCATTGTTGTTTCTATTGTATATTAATGATTTGTGTTTGGTTGCCAAGGAACTGGGGTGTATTTTATTTGTTGATGATACTTTTTTTTTTTTGTAGTGGAAATAATTTTGGGCAGCTTCCGGATACAGTGAATTGGGAATTATCAATTATTAAAAAATGGTTTGACCTAAATAAATTATCTCTTCACCTAGGAAAGACTAAATGTATAATATTTTGACATCAGACTACAAATAATCATAGACAAATTAAAATAAATAATGTTGTAATAGATACAGTTGTTGAAAAGAAATTCCTAGGTGTAACTGCTGATAACAAACTAAACTGGAAATCCCATATAAACTATATCAGAACCAAAATCACCAAATCAATTGCAATATAGTATAAAGTAAATGATTTCTAATGTCAAAAATCATTATGCATTTTGTATAATTCACTTATTGCTCCCTATATGTCCTACTGTTCAGTGGTGTGAGGAAATACTTATAAGACAAATATACACCCAATTTTTTTACAACAAAAAAGCTATTAGAATAATTGCAATAAAACCATATCATGAGCCAACTAATCCACTATTTACTTGGTTAAATGCACTAAAATTTAAAGAGTTAGTAGAATATAGTACAATTCAAATTACATTTAAAGCAGTCAATAAACAACTACCTTCAAATATTCAAAAGCTCTTCTAAATTGGAAAAAGTTCATATAATTTTAGAAGAAATTGTATTTTGGTTAAACCCAAGTTCAGGACAAACACGAAACAGCACTGTGTTTCTGTTGTTGGCAGTATTTTATGGAATTGTTGCCCAGACAAAATTAAAATGTGTAGTACATGAGGCGCCACACGAGTCGGCTGCCTGTTGCAACAGCCTTTTTTTTTTTTTTTTTTTTAATCTTCCTTCTTCTTTCTACACCTTTCACTCTGTATATATATCACGGACGCACGGATCGCCCCGGGGGTCTCCCGGGTCGGCGGACGGAGCCACGGTTTGCAGCGGGAGACGCTACAGCGGGGAGGAGCTAGTGCTAGCTAGCACTTGGCCGCCGCCCGGTGCTAATGGGAAACTCGACATACCGGGAGCTGTAGCGAAAACGACGCGGGTGCCGGGCTGGAGTTTAGGCGGTGTGCAAGAAATATAAGACAGAATAATAAAGAACGATGGCAAGAACCAAGCAGACCGCCCGTAAAATCTACTGGAGGAAGAAGCCCCCCAGGATGCAGCTAGCCACCGTCACAGGCCCGTGGCTCTGAGAGAGATCCGTCGCTGCCAGAAATCCACGGAGCTGCTCATCCGTAAGCTGCCCGTCCAGCGCCTGGTGAGGGAGATCGCTCAGGACTTCAAGACCGTCCCGCGTTTCCTGAGCTTCGCCGTCATGGCTCTGCAGGAGACCAGCGAGGCCCACCTGGTGGTCTCTTCTTCGCTAAGGGGGTCACCATCATGCCCAAAGACTTCCAGCTGGCCCGCTGCATCCGCGGAGAGAGAGCTTAGACTTTCTGCTGCACATTCACCAACCAACCATAATGCTCTGCACTGTGTGTCTATATATATATATTTATAGTAATATGGACATATGTTTAGTAGATGTTTTTTCTTGCCTTCTGATTATTGCTCTGAGTGTTGCTATCCCTGTGCTGTTGCAATCCTGGAATTTCCCCATTGTGGGACTAATAAAGGCTTATCTTATCTTATCTTACATTTGAAATGTTTAAAAAAATAAAGAAAATATAATTTCTCAGTTTTGTCATGTTGAGTAGAGAAATGATGCTCTTAAGTGGCTAATTAATTTGACATTTATGTTGATTCTGTAAGACTGGCACGTCTTTGTTGGAATTTGTTTCTGTTTTAATTTAAGACGGATTTGATTTATTTTGCTGCCAAGCAAAAGCAAAGCAGCAAAAAAAGCAAGAGCAAAGCACCTTTTGCTGCAGCACAGTGGCGCAGAGGTTAGTACTGTGTCAGCACAGCAAGAAGGTCATGGAATCGATTCCATCTCTGACCATCGTGGGATCAATCCCACCCCCCTGACCATCAGTGACCCTTCTGCGTGGAGTTTGCATGTTCTTCCCATGTCTGAGTGGGTTTACTCCAGTTTCCTCCCACAGGCCAAAGACATGCAGGTTAGGTTAATTGGCATCAAAAGCGGATTCTAAATTGTCCTTAGGTATAAATGTGAGGAATGGTTGTCTGTCTCTCTGTGTTGGCCTAGTGATGGACTGGCAATCTGTTCAGGGTGTACCCTGCCTCTCGCCCAAAGATGCTGGGATAGGCTCCAGTCCCCCCACAGCCCGAAAAGGATTAAGCAGTAGAAGATGGATGGGTGCTTTATTTTGCAAGTTCAAATGTTTGTTGTTTGCGATGGACTGGCGATCCATCAGGGTGTGCCCTGCCTTCCGCCCAGGGATGCTGGGCCAGGGATGGGCTCCAGCCCCACCGCGACCCATAAGGCATTAAGCGGTTAAGAAGATGAATGAATGAATTTTTGTTGTACAGTATTAGGAATAGGCGTTTTATAAGCCTCAGCTTCAACCTACACCCTTTTCGGTTTCTTTCATTTTGATTTCTGCAGGTCATCATCGACCACTTTGCAGAAGTGTCCAGACTGTTTGGGCTAACAATCAGTCTAGGAAAAACGGAGGTCCTAGTCCAAGTCACCCCAAATACAACAACACCACAGCCATCCATAACCATTGACGGTGTTGAACTGAAGTGTGCTGAGAGCTTCAAGTATCTGGGCAGCACAATCTCTGCAGATGGTTCACTGGACAAAGAAATCACATCCAGGACCCAGAAAGCCAGTCAAGCACTTGAACAACTGAGAGGGAAGGTTCTCCAGCAGAAGGGCATAAGACTGTCCACAAAGCTCAAGGTCTACAAGGCCGTAGTCCTTTCCTTGCTACTTTATGGGTGTGAGACGTGAACCTTGTATCGACAGCACGTCAAGCAGCTCGAACAGTTCCATACAAGATCACTGCACACAATCATGGACATTCGCTGGCAGAACAAAGTCACAAACCAAGAAGTGCTGGATAGAGCTGCCTCCACAAGCATTGAATCAATGCTGCTGAAGGCTCAGCTACGCTGGACTGGCCATGTCATCACAATGGATGACAGTCACATCCCCCGACAGCTGATGTATGGCGAGCTCAAGGAGGGCTCACGCAGACAGGTATGGCCCAAACTGAGGTACAAAGACACCCTGAAGAATAACCTCAGATGGTGCAGGATCCAGCCACATGAGCTCGAAACCTCTGCTGCAGACAGGAAAGGTTGGAGGATGCTCATCCCCAAAGCAATAGCCGTCTTCGAGGAGGACCGACGACATCTTCTTGCTGCTGCAAGGGATAGAGGTCAGGGAGCTGCGTCCACCTCGATCCAAACTACGGACTACTGTTGTAACACCTGTGGGCGCCTGTGTGCTTCCAGCTTTGGGCTGTGAAGCCACATGTGCTCCCATCGCTGAGCCCACAGATTGTGTCATTGTCGGACCCGACAGACTACCAAGATTGTTATATTTTCTTCTGTCTTTTATTATGGAATAATAAAGTATAAATACAAACCGATGAGCTTTGGTTTACAAGACCAGCGCCTTACCGCTTGGCCCCTACACCCCACGCTAGGGTTGAGTTTGTCTTTAATGTCTGAATTTATATGTTACACTACACAGAACACATACTTGATCTCCCCAAAGTGTGGTATTAGTGACTCCATCTCTCCCATAATGTTTTCAGCCCTACAACCAAATCACCATGGTGATGTATTTGATTATACTGTACTCCTTCTCGTGGAAGACTGCTTCGTCACTCCAAGATCAAGAACCCTCATATGAGAAACACGTCCTGGTACACACATGTACAACATGTTTACATCATGACAAATTTATTTGATTTACAAACAAATACAACCTCCAGATTTTTTATTCAGGACTTTGTCACATCTTCAACACACACTACTTGTGTCTGTCATGGAGGGTACTATCAATTGTGGCTCACTCATGAAGCTCCTGAAATCCACTTAGGTTAGGACCTCATTCCCAACTTGGAGAGGACAGTCCACCCTTTTAAAGCTGGAATCCCTACAATCAAATAGAGGCAGACAAGTAAAGCTAACCCTGAAGGCATGGATGGGGATTGAACCCATGACCTTTGGTTTATAAGACCAATGCCTTACCAGTTGGTCACCATACCCAGGTGGCACACTGAAACTTCTCATTAAAGTTTGTCTTTATACTACAGCTCCCACTAGGATTGAACCCAAGAACCTTGACTGACAAGATAAACTCTTTACCACTTTAATAAGTTGGGGTGGCATGTCATTTTAGCTCCAATCTTTAGGTACACTAGCGTCATCAGATGAAATGTTTTCCTGTTGTCTTGACATCTGTGAAAGTTATTTTCTCTCATTCTTACTCATCAATCCTGAATGCCTGGAGCGATGCTTCAGTTCTCCCATGGATCACGCCCCTGTTGGGTCAGCAGAGACAGTCTATAGTAGAACATGAGTTCCATGATACTGTTTAGAAAGGTGGTCTAGACCAAAAGTCCTGTGGAAGATTTCCTTATTTTATCAGTTAATATTACACTGTGTTCCTATTATTCCTGATGGGCAGTGGTGGCCTACTGGTTAGGAATGTGGAGTGGAGAGCTGTGGGTTCAATCCCTGTACCAGCAGGATTAGATCTGGGTGGGACAGATAACATAGAAGTGTTTGCTTAACCTCAGTGTGGTACCCTTGAGCAAGGCCTTTAACCCCAAATGCTCTAGTGCAGTTGCTCAATGGCCAGAGGTCAGTCTGTGGTTGGACTGAGCAGCTTCCTGTTGTAAATGTGAACAGGGCGTCCTTGAAAAAGAGAGGTTGCCTCTCAATGGAGCTACCCTGTATAAATAAAATACTGTACTCCTAAACACAGTATATCGTGTTTTGTCCTTAGACACTGAGACTTTGGCCTTATCAGCATCAGTTCCAGGAGACAGCTAGGCTCTGTACTCCCACAGAACATTCTCATAACATATTATCTTTGTTTGTTCCAAGGTATAAAATCTGCTCACACCATTTTGACTTTGAACATTTCTGCTAAACTGCTGCATGAAATCTTCCTCTTGATCAAGAATAAATACCCAGAAAAGGCATCTTTGACTCTGTACCTTTATTTATTTTCCAGATCAACAAGGGACGTTTATTAATATAAAGAAAATCCACGATAGTTTGCCTTACAGAGGGATAAAAAACTGACCACTGATGATCTTACAGCTCAGTTCAGTTTTGTGAAACAGCTCCTTGGTGTTTCATGGTGGTGAGGTCAAAAAAGGAGTGTCCAATCAGGGGTAAGGAACTCCATGAAGTCACCTGATGAAGAGAATGGTTGGAAAGAAAACCTGTGCAACATTCCTGGTTTAGAACAATGAATACAAGATACCAGATCTTCAAGTCCTTCCTGTGAGAGGTTGTGGACACCATCTTTGGTGGTAATCATTCACTCCATGGCATGAATGAAGAAGATAAGATAAGATAAGATAAGCCTTTATTAGTCCCACAACGGGGAAATTCCAGGATTGCAACAGCACAGGGATAGCAACACTCAGAGCAACAATCAGAAGGCAAGAAAAAAAACAAGCAAGCAAGAGCAGCTAATAAACATATGTACGTATTACTATAAAATATATATATACACACACACACACAGACACACAGTGCAGAGCATTGTAGCTGGATGGAATAAATATATGAATATATGAACACACAGTGCAGAGCATTGTAGCTAGATGGAATAAATATGTAAATATATAAACACCCACAGTACGGAGCATTGCAGCTAGGTGGAATAAATATGCAAGTATATAAACACACACAGTGCGGAGCAATGTAGCTAGATGGAATAATATGTAGATATATAAATATATAAACACACCCAGTGCTGAGCATTGTAGCTAGATGGAATAAATATGCAAATATATAAACACACACAGTGCAGAGCATTGTTGCTAGATGGAATGAAACAGCATAACCGTCTACTTAGTTATCCTACATGGTATGATTATGTGCCCATACATATTCTCACCCTCCATAGCGACCGGTATGTTCCTAGTTGTATGCCGGAGGGGACCATTGTGTAAGTCTATTGCATCTTTTGCATTCAAAAAACTATTAGTTTGTTACGTCTTTTTGCTATCTCTGCGAGCAGCCCTGCTTAGGTTGTACAGTCTGACAGCCGTTGGTAGGAAGGACCTACGAAACCTCTCGGTTGTGCACCTGGGATGATGTAGTCTGCTGCTAAATGAGCTCCTCAGTGCATTCAGTATGTCCTGCATAGGGTGGAACTCGGACTCCAGCAGAGATGACAGTTTAGCCACCGTCCTTCTCTCTCCTATCTCCTCCATCGGATCAAGGCGCTGCCCCAGGACAGAGCTAGCTTTCTTAATCAGTTTGTTCAGTCTCTTCCTATCGGCTGCAGTAATGCCACTGCCCCAGCAGACCACTCCAAAAGTGATGGCTGATGCCACCACCGTGTCATAGAATGACTTCAGCAGCGCCCCTTGTACACCAAAAGACCTGAGTCTCCTCAGCAGGAACAGCCTGCGCTGTCCCTTCTTGTAGAGTGCATCAGTATTGTGTGACCAGTCTAGTTTATTGTTCAGATGAATACCCAGGTACTTATAGGATGTCACCATCTCGATGTCTGTTCCCTGTATATTTACTGGTACTGTGAGGGGCTGCCCATGCCTGCGGCAGTCCACCACCATCTCCTTAGTTTTCCTCGCGTTGATCTGGAGGCAGTTCCGATGGCACCAGTCCACGAAGTCCTGGATAAGCCCTCTGTACTCAGCTTCATCTCCATTGGAGATGAGGCCAACGATCGCAGAGTCATCAGAGAACTTCTGTAGATGGCAGTGTGTTGTGTTGTGTGAGAAGTCCGCAGTATAAAGAGTGAACAGGAAGGGAGCCAGCACCGTTCCCTGGGGGGCCCCCGTGCTACTGATGATCGTGTCGGACACACAGTCCCGGGTTCTCACAAACTGAGGCCGGTTCGTGAGGTAGTCCAGGATCCATGATGACAGGTGCTGGTCCACCCCTGCGCGCAGCAGCTTGTCCTTCAGGATCATCGGTTGGATGGTGTTGAAAGCACTGGAGAAGTCAAAGAACATGATCCTCACCATATTCCCGGGCTTCTCCAGGTGGGACAGAGAACGGTGAAGGAGGAAGATCACCGCATCCTCCACCCCAATGCCATGCTGGTAGGCGAACTGGAGTGGATCCATCGCTGGTTCCACCAGGGGGCGGAGGTGAGCAAGGAGCAGTCTCTCCAGGGTCTTCATCAAGTGGGACGTCAAGGCCACCGGTCTGTAGCTGTTCAGGTCTTTGGGGTGGGAAGTTTTTGGTACAGGTACCACACAAGATGTTTTCCACAGCTGTGGTACCCTCCCCAGTTTCAGGCTCATGTTGAAGATATACGTCACAATCCCACACAGCTGGTCTGCACAGGACTTGAGGAGCTTTGCGCTGATGCCGTCCGGTCCCGGCGCCTTCCTCGCCTTGATCTTCCTCAGCTCCGTCCTCACCTGGGTCCTGGTCAGGGTCAGGATGGGGGGCTGTGTGTTGGGAGTGGGGGGGTGTTGGTGGAGTGGGGAGTGGGCAGCAGGACTTGATTTCTTTAGAGGCAGCAGTGGTTGTTGTGCAGTCAGGGGGGAGGGCGGTTGGTCAAATCTATTGAAAAACAGATTCAGGTTGTTCGCCCACTCCCTGCCCCCTGTGGCCTGGGGGGAGGTATTCTGGAGCCCCGAGATGGTTTTGAGGTTTCTCCAGACCCCGCTGATGTCGCTCTGTTGCAGCTTGTCCTCCATCTTCTTCCTGAAGCTGTCCTTGCCTTCTCTGATCTTTCTCCTCAGCTCCCTCTGTACGGACTTCAGCATCTCCCTGTTCCCTGACCTGAAGATCCTCTTCTTCTCTCTCAGAAGTGTTTTTATCTCAGGGTTGATCCAGGGTTTGTAGAAGAAGAAGCCATCTTCATTGTCATTCAGTCCATACAGCCAATCATGTACAGTAGAAGGAAATTATGTTTCTCCTGTCTACAGTGTTAATCACATGTAGAATCAGAGGGGTCGCTGCCATGCAATGCACTTCCACAAACAACTGGGGAATGGGGTTCTAACCCACAATTTTTGGTTTACAAGATCAATGTCTTACCACATGGCCACCTTATCCTAGTTAGATGCTGATGGTTGAATGGTTGAATCCATCCTCACCTTAGCCATCATCACCTGATTCTGTAGTCTGGTACCAGGCAATAAAAAAAGACTGGAAAATGTTGTTAAGGTTGCTAGCTACATCACCGGTATTTCATTACTGGACTTGACGAGCATATTTCTCAAGGACCCTCAAGATGTTGTAGTGTCCTGATCATCCTCTGTAGGCCAGATTTGTGTGTTTACCCTCTGGCTGGAGATTCAGACTGCTGCAAACCAAAATCGAACAGGTTTTTTTTTTTGGTTGTTTTTTTTTTCCCCCTTGTCCTGTCAAGCAGCTAGGCAAACAGAACAGGGATCTGTCACCCTTATTGTGCCAAAACAGATTTACTTTGCCAAGAGGAGCTTATACAGTACCTAACTGTGTATTGTATATTGTTGTAAACTCCTCCTGTAATAACTTGTAATACTTTATTTTAATTATTTTACCCATGGAAGATCCAACAGGATGGGGAAGAGGGAAAGGAAGTGTGTGGAGGGGGAAAGAGAAGGGAGGGGAACAGACAAAAAAACAAACAAACCAACAACTAAAACAAACAAAAGACAAACTGCTTCTTCCACCGAAGATGTCTCAACACGAGTCTGGTTTCTGCACCTGTTAAAGGAGAGACACTTGTGCGTGTACGTCTGCGTGCATATATATGAGAGCATGTGCACATTAAGTGTGTGCATGTGAGTGGTTTGTCAGGAAACATACAAAGCGGAGGACCGGTCACAGCAGAATTCCCCCCGGGAACCCCAAGCAGGCAAGGCAGCGCCACCAACCCCCACAGGGCACAAACGTCCGAGGTCAGCAAGCCCCAGGAAAGCCAGGCATCCGTCCCCGGAGGGATGATCAAGGGAGGCCAGGCTGCTCAGCGGCTGGTGCGGCGAGCCCACACCCCACCCCAGCGGGGTCAACGCCCACCCACGGGCCCCAGGCATCAGGAGGCCAGCGACCCCAACCCCCAGGGCGGAGACCAGCCCGCACCCCCCGGCACAAGCCCCCCCCAGGCACCCCCACAGCAGGCCCGCCCCAGCGCCACTGCCACACACCCCGGGGACCCCCATGTCCAAAGAAGTCGCCCCGCCCAGGGGAGCCCACATTGCCGAGAGGCACTACCCCCCTTAATCCAGCACCTTCCAACTCGCAGACACACCCCTCCCCACACCTTCACACCCACATGGTCCCATGCGCACCCATCTGCACTAACTCCCTCTCGCTCACCCGGACCAACCCATTCTCTTTCACTCCTGTACCCATTCAAACTCACCCCTCATTCACCCTTGTTTCATAAGGCGGCTGCGAAGCAAATGCAGCAAGCCTGAACACGCACCAGTGCCCGGCAGTGACCAGGGAGACCACTGGCGCAGGCCACAGAAGCAGACCCCCACCCCCGATGTCCACCTAACCGACCAATCAGCAGACCACCTCAAGCGCCTCGAGACGCCACCTGACAAGCAAAGCACCGCACAACACCGACCCACCATCACCACCTCCATTCATCACCCCCTCACTCTCATTTACGCTCATATTCAGTCCCGCTCTCACTTCCTTGGTTGTATCTATATATTCAGTAGCACCCAGGGATTTTGACAACATGATAGATCTCAGGCTCCCCACCGGGCCCCCACGCCCCCAGCAGGAGCAGAGCAACAGGGGTGGGGGAAGACCCCCACCCCCTTTCCCCCGCACAAAACATGGTGGGTGTATGTCAGTTATTTGATGTAATTGTGTGTAAATGTGTGGACTACCAAAGTACAATTAAAATTGGGGGGATAGTGATTGGAGCAGTTGATTATTTGAGGAGGCTGACATTCTCTCCAGGCTAATATAATCCAATAGTAAGTTATTATAATAAGTCATGCATAAGTTATTTCTTGATTTCCAATTCATGAGGATAGTTTTCTTTGCGATGCATAAGGCAATGAGAACCACGTGTGACATCCTTGCATCTATATTTATTTCACTTAAATCACCTAATATGAAAAGTGTGGGTGAGGATGGGACACTATACCCAAGCCATGCCAAGTCCTCACATGTCTTCCGCCAGAACTTTTGAACCAGTGCACAGGACCACATAGCATGCATATAGCTATCCGGGACATTGCTGGTGCAATGAGAGCAGATATTTGTGTGACTCAAGCCCATTTTGAACATCCTTTATCCTGTGTAATGAATTCTATGTAGAACTTTATACTGTATAAGTTGTAAGTTAGAGTTTTTAGTTATCTTAAAAGTGTTTAAACATATTTGTGTCCAGAAACTTTCCTCCTTATTGATTGATAAGTCTGTCTCTCATTTTAATAATGGAAGAGATACGGACTCATCCAGTTTTGATAATAGTCCATGTATTTTCGATATCAATTTAGGGGAACAAAGATTTAGAAACTCTGCCACCTTAACTGGTACCTCTAAATCTGTCTGATTAAGATTAAATCTTGCTTTTATTATGGATTTAAGCTGTTGATATTCAAGAAGCTTTTTATCACTGATGTCGTACTGTGACACTAGTTCCTGAAATTGGATAAAATTTCCACCTTGAATAAGATGTTCTAAGTTATTTATTCCCTTCTGTTGCCATAGTGGAAAGTTTAACGTCCTCTTTTGTTGCAAGATTTCAGGATTATTTCAAATGGGCGTGAGTTTACAGGTGACAAGTGAAGATCCTGTTATTTTTAAAAATTTCCACCAAGCCGTCAGAGAGGAGCTGATATTAATACTTTTAAAACAGTCATGGCATTTAATACAGGGACTTATCAAAGGTAAGTCAGATCACCAATCCTGCAACAGGCCTCCGTCACCGATCGCTCCGCCTCGCGGGCTCGTCTCGGTCTCCTCTTGGCAGGCCGTCGCTGGGAGCGCTTTATGATCACCATGCTCCGCAGTCTAGCCCCGTTTTCTCCCGGCGTTGCTGCCTCGTCCTCACGAGCCTCACTGGGGGTCCCGCCATGCCATCTGGTACCCTCGTCCAGGGCAGCCTGCTTGACGGCATTGGGTCCATCCCGAGACGGCTCCGCGTGGCACGGCGTGTGCTCTCCCTCTGTCACTCTGCCCAACCAGTCTGAATCCCACACCTCAGCACCCTCCACGACTGGAACAGGTTGGCCCCACAGTCCACATCCGGACCATTCTTCACCCGAAATGTTCACAATGGAGAACCCAAGACTGTAAAATAGGTTACAACCCATGAGGTTAACCCCTCGCACTCCGGTCAATTTCCCTAAAAACGCCTAAAAATAACATGCCCAAAGTAAATCGAAAGCTGTTCTTCAACCCTTTGCAGCATCTTCATGGGGTTGGTCTCATTTAAAAGAAAACACTTTGAATTTTTTGGCAAAACAGTCATAATCTCTCTAAGTGCTCTGGCCACTGAGTTACAGTCATCTAAACATACTGAACTTGAAGAAAATAAATTTGGCCTGGGTGTTTTTTTGGATACAAATGCTTGCAAATAACACACAGCTTCAGATCCGGGCTGGAAAATGCAACAGAAATGTAGAACCAAGTGTTATCCAGCTGAGGTCAAAATTTTGTAACAATACCACAAAAAATGAATATGTTACACAGCTTTTTCCTCAGGTAGTTCCCAGGCGTTTTTGAACTGTGCCAAATTGTGCCAAATGGCACAGTTTGGAAAAACGTCTGTAACTTTTGAATGATTCAATATAGAAGCTTCATCTTGGGCGCTAATGAAAGGTGACACTCAGGGCTCTGTGTGTGTGTGGGGGGGGGGGGTTTGCCCCCCCCCCCGGCTACAGAGGACAGACATCAGCCATCGCTACATGAAGGAATAGTCATGTGGCGACCGCGGCTCCCCCCCCCCTCGCTACAGAAGAGTAGCGGGGTGGGGGGTGGGAGTTCACGGTCCGGACGCGGCGCACGAACCGTGTACCGCAGCGCACGAACTTCGGACTTCGTGCACCGCACAGTTGTAATTTACCGATCAGTCAAAAGTAATTTTTGATTACAATTTTCAGGGATAAAGAATAATTTAGCTTATAACACTTACCTCTTCACAGCAGCAGTGTCCTGGCTAACTTCTCTTCCTCATTGTCAGATGAACGCGATGCTGGTCCCTTGTTACGGACTCGTGGTTCTGGTCTCGGCGACCCGGTCAAAACATAATTCCATTATTGCGGTTTTGCGCTTCCATGATTGCGGTTTTGGCGAATGATTTACAACCTTCGTCGTCGGCCTCCGTCGGTCTATGATGACCATGGAAGAGAATCCTAAACGTCTATTCTGCTGGAATAATAAAAAAAAAAAAGCACCGCCTGTGACTGAACAGGCCGATGTGCGAATGGCAGTCCCTGTCACACAGGTCGCACTTGTGGATGGTCTCCGTGCTGCTGGGTCTGTGACGGTTCTTCCTGCGGGTCCTTTTTTCATCTGCTGCAGCAGTCAGTCTCTCTTCACCCAGCCTTACACAAAACAGCTCGCGAACTTCTGTGCTTCAATTGGCTCACTGCATTCACAGCGTTGGTAGGCGGGTCCTTCTTGCTAGGTTTTCAGTCATTGGTTCTTCAAGGTTTCAGAAACCCAATTCGAGGCTCTTATTAGTCGAATGAGAGGTCAATCAGATGAACTAATCTGTTCGCGGCTGTGTCTGTAGTGGAAGAACGGAAATGCAGCTTTTTTTTCAATGCGTGCTTGGACGCAGCACCCTCGTGTGTCCTAGAGCACACGAGGGCGCTCTCGTGCGCTCTCGTGCGCTCTGGGACGCAGAGATGTGCCCGTCCGTGGTACACCGGAGTGCAAGAGGTTAACCCCGGATGCTGAAACGTTGATGCGAACACTGGGCGCCACATTGTTCTTATACCGGGCCTCCATTTCCACATAGCCCAAAATAGCCAACCTGTTCCATCCATAACCATAATACACTTCCTGTTGCCTTCTAATCTGCCAGTGGGGAAACAGTCTCTCCATGGTTTCCAGATTCAAGACAGAAATCACCACTCTAGTATCCACCAAAAGCGGGATCTCAATGCCATCTAGCGTGACGGTGTAGCTGATTCTCCCTGTCGTCTCTGGGGAGACAGTATGCACAACCGTTGGTGTCTTCTGCGCAGCACCTGGTTCACTCCTACGGCTCCTGGGTACAAAGTTTTCGCACACCCTGGCAAAATGGTTCAAAACACCGCACTTGCAACAACGCTTTCCTTTTGCCGGGCACACCCTGGACTTATAGCGGTGCTCAGTGGACCCACACCCATAATATTTTGGTGTACCAGGGGCAGACCTTATCCTGACCACGGAGGCAAAATCATCTTCTCCACACTTGCCATCACAAGGGTCCATGATCAGTGCCTTAGCGCAAGACTCATTCTTCTCCAGAGAAGCCCCTCCAGTAACGCCTCTCACAATGGTCTCTGCCGCCTCGAACTGTTAGGCAAGCTCGGCAGCTTCAGCTAATGTCAACTCCCCTGGGTGTGTCAACAACCTGGACCGGGCCGCCGAGCAGCAGATGTGCTCTGCCAGCTGGTCCCGAATCATCTCGTCCTCCAGGGCCCCAAACCTGCATTCCTTCACCAGCTCACGGAGGTCCACCACGGATCTTCTTACCGTCAATCCCGACTACTGGCAGCACTGTTGAAACTGAATACACCTCACAGTGATGTCTTCCGGTGTGCTAAAGTACCGCGCCACTAGCTGCACTATCTCGTCAAAACTGTCAGCACCTCCAAGGTTCTCCAGAATCCTCTGCCCTTCCATTCCCAAATTATGGATCAACACAGCTTGTGCTCAGAGCTTCTCCATCTCGCCCAGGTATAAGACAACAAGATAGTTGGTAAAGGCAGCAAACCAACGAGGCCACGGCACGGGCGACTCACTTGGGGCCTCCAGAAAAGGCTGAAAGCTGGCAATGGAGCGCTCCATTACCGCTTTTACCTCGTCGCCAAATGTTGTGTGCATAATTATGAGAATGACAAGTAAGTCAAGACTCGGTTAACAGGGTTTTGACATGGTTCAGGTGACCCACAGAACAGACACGACTCAGGATAAATACAATTAACGTACTTTATTTGTAAACGTGAGTGAGTGCATGTGTGAGTGCAGGTATGTGGTGTAATGTCGTGTAGTGCGATCCGTAATCTCCAGCTGGGGCCGGAGAGCACCGTACAACCTGGCAACCTGTCATCAGATGTTGGAGTAGCTCAGGTAGCGCCGAAGCTGCAGCCAGGGAGACAGCGTCTGCGGGGCTGGTTAGCTGGAGATGGAAGGATGAGTCCACCGCCTGGAGGAAGATGGAGGTCCGCCGTTGCGGGCTCCGCCTGTGCATAGGGGAATCGGACAGGATTAGTAGTAAGTAGGCTTACTTGATAGATGGTCCGGGCAGAACCAGCCCGGATGTAGTTCAGCTGGCCTTGGAAGCCGAAGGCTGGACAGTTGAGTGCAGGGAAGCACGGAGGCAGGTGTGACTGGATTCAACGTAGAGAATCAGACGACTCCGCGCCCAGCACTGGTCCTGATGGAATAAATAGGGCCGCAGGAGATGACAGACAGGTGCATGCACAGGTGCCGTGATTGGCGGCCATGACAGGTTTATTCAGGATAACACAACCTATATACAAAGGCTTATGACACTCGCCTGCATGCCAGGTGGCTCCATGACAAAAGAGGCAGAGCCTCTTCCACCCATTTCTTTTATACCCCGGGCGGCGTTACTACCGGAAACCAGTAGTCAACCACCCCTGGTCCACCCATGTCCAACCCGGCCGCCATCTTGCTGGTACCAGCCTATTTACATATGTAACAACAATGTCATATAACAGTTCCATTCTTAAGGGGTGTTCAGATCAAATGCACATGTGCAACACGAATACATGTAACATGCAAATTTGGGCATTCACACATCCGAGGGATTTGGTAGTGCTAGCTAGTAATCAGCCTTGAGATTATGCCATCACCGGAGTTAAAGTATCAAAACTGGAGAGTAAACTAGTTTGAAAATGAGACTGCCAGTCACCTGCAGACAGATGGACTGGAGCTCTGCAGCTGAATGGGAGTGTCGGAGATATACACCCACGGACTCCTGCCATGGATATGCTAACGAGGGCTAGCAGGCTAACAGTGTAAACAGCCGTCACCTAGGTGAAGTTTTAGAGGCAGGGACAATTTTTCCTGGTGAGAGCCCTGTCAGATAACATAAACCTAAAAATAATGGTGTTTTGGGGATTTTCACAGCAAGTAGAACACAGCTGCAGTAAAGCAACTCCGCCCGTCTGCAACTCACTCAGATGGTGAATTTACGTCTATTTACATGTCTACATTGAGTTAAACTAGTTCGTTCAAATGCGAGGTGTGACTTTTTTTCGAATTGGAGGTGGGGCGACTTTGAGGCAAGATGGCGGCCTCCCTGTGGGCAGTGGGTATGGGTCACAATGATGTTTTTTGCATATCTTGAGGTGATGTACACCTCACCCAAATTTTATGTCTCTACGGCAAAGTTTAATGTCACAGTGGGATGAGACGCCGTGTGATCCGGCGCTCAGACCATATTCCTCCTCATCTCTGTTCTCTCATTGACAGCGTCTCAGCGGGCTCCCAGCTGTCAGTGTTACGGGACGGTTGGGGCCCAATTAATCCTCATCAGCTGGGGCGCTGCTAATGAGTATAAAGAGGAGCAGCTCCGATCATTCGGGGCTGCGACTTAGCACTCTGAAGGCTGGAACCCCTTTGCCCGGCGCCAGCTCTCTACTCATCTTGCTGCATTATTTGTAAGTGTACTTTGTATGAGTATTTGTGCCTTTTGGCCCACGAGGCCATGTTCCTTATCCCCTACTATCAATAAAACATCGCAACTCACTGGCTCGCCCCCGGCTCTTATTGTGTGGCTCGCAAGGGCCACACGTAACAGTAAGTCGCAGCCAGGCGAGTTGCCGGCGGCCGTGAGTTGCTATTGGACTTGTACCTTCCTGTCTGGGTGTCAGCTCTTCCAGTATGCCGTCTCCCCGGAGTCACGTTCGGCGCCAGGGCGATGAGCTGGTGGCCATCTTGGAGGAAGTCGACAGGACGCTCTTCTCTGCTACCCTGGACGACGACCCCAATGAGAGACGCTGGCACCTAGACTTTGCTGAGAATCTCCTGGACAGTCTTCCTCGCCATTCCAACCATCCTGAGGTCTGTGCCAGGAGGGACGCCATCGCTGCGCAGCGAGAGGAGCTCCGTGGGTTGGAGGGAAATCCCGGCAGGAAGCCGAAGAGGAGGAGACGTCACCCTTCACTTCAGGATCCTGTTCCTGCCTCCACTCCGGCCCGGGAGTTCGCGCCATCCAGAGGGCTTTCCCCATTCTGCACGACGTCACTCGGGATTCCCCCTGAAGTTCTGCAGCTGACAGCTGTTAAGGTCCGGGACCGAGTGGCTGCTGCTAGCTCCGCTGTGCACCCGTCTGCCATCATGAAGCATGTGGCAGCGGCGGTAAGATTGGTGGAGAGGAGTCCAGGGCTGCGAGACTATCCCGAGTTCAACGCCCTCCTCGCCTCGGTCTCTGCTCAGGAGCGGCAATTCCCGGGTCTCTCCTTCGCTTCGCACCCTGGGAATAGCCGTCGTCACATTGCCGAACTGTCTCAGCACGAACCCCGTCCGGATCCAGTTCCGGGTTGCCGCAAGGTCTCATCTTCCCATGCAACTGTCACTCCTGCGCCTCTTCAGAGAGGAGATCTCTCAGCCTCTTTTCCCGAGCTGCATCCCTCCGCTGTCACGCCAGCGCTTAGGGCCCGGCTCATCTCGGCTGTCGCCCCCTCCTCCTCGACGCGCTCCCCGACTGCTGTGTGCATCCTGAATCCAGACCTGGCGAACTCCATCCCGGAATCCATGCGAGCGGCTCCCCGACGTCCTCCCAGGGGGTCCTCCGTTACCGCCCGGCGGGGAGAGGGAGGAGCAAAGTCCATGACAGCAGGCACCATCCAGCCTCCAGGAGACAGGCAAGTCTCGGTTTTTTCACATTCTTCTCGTGATTTGCTCTGTCGAACTCCTGGAGGTGGAGTTCGGGGTTCGCAGCTCCCCGAACTCCCACCACCTGCTGTAGCTGTAACCACTAATCCTGCATCCTCTGTGTCTCCCTCCGCTGAGCAGTCCCCGGTGCCAGGCCAACATCGTGGGATGAGGAGGGGGCCTGCGGTTCTGGACAGCCCAGTTCCGGTCCCACAGCTAAGCCGTGGACGGAGGAGGAGGGCGGATTGCTATGTGGAGCCTGCGCCGACGACCAAGCGTCCCCGGGTCTCTACAGAGGAGCGGTCTGGTCCAGCGGGACGAGGTTCTCCTGCCACCACACCGTGTGGGCTGTCGGCGTGGACACTGGGACCGGAGGACTCACGAGCTGCGTTGTCCATCATGCCAGCTGCGGAGCCCGACGCAGCTGAGGGGGAGCCTGATGACGACCTCCTGATGCTGGATCCCGGATCTTCGCAGTCCTGGACGGCATCAGAACCCGAGATCAGGCAAGTGCTCTATCTCATCTTTCTTTTCCTCACTCTAGAGCACTTTAGCCTGTCTCTTGGGGAGATGAGCCGGGTGCAGCCGTCCGTGGCGTCCGAGCTTATCTCGCCGGGTTCTGGCGCTGCCGGTGATCCTGATCCCGGTTCTGTTTTCTCTCCTGAGCCTTCTCCCAGGGTCGCCAGCGAGGAGCTGCCATCACTCGTGGTGCTAGAGGATCCAGGTTCGACGTCGGAGGTCGGTTCTGGTGTGGTGCCGGCCCAGTCGGGGTCCGACGAGGGTTCGCCTGAGGCCCAATCGGGGTCCGACGTGGGTTTACCTGAGGCCCAATCAGGGTCCAACGTGGGTTCTGCACCAGCGGTGTCCCGGTCCGGTGAGGGAGCTGCCGATCCCCTGCCGTCTGACGTTTGTCCACCTCGTCATCAGCTCTCCCCCAAGCCTCTTCCACCGGGGTCCGTTTGGACCTCCCCCTCTCCCCTATGGGCTTGGTGGTTGAGTAATGCGGGTCGGCTGCCGGAGGGCCTGCCGTGCCCGTTTGGCTCGCTTGTGCGGCCGCCCGATCCGCGAGACTTTCGGTTCGGCGATCTGGTTCGGCCCCCCGATGAACGGTGTTCTCTGGCCTGGGGTTCAGGTAGGCCACCGGAACTCTTTCCTTCACCCTTATTAGCGATATGGACGCTGGGTGCGGGGATACCCCCCGAACTGTATGTCTCCTACTGTGCTTATGTTTGGGTGGGTACAGCTAAGCTGTTATTTTGAGCCGCATTTAGCGTGATTTTTTTTTTTTTCCTTTGGGTTTCCCCTCCTGTGTGAGGGATGGCTGTATGTTTTATTTTCGCCCTTGGGAGTTCTCCTTTTATTTTAGAGGCTCCGGGGTTGATTTTCGTCGTTTGATCCGTACTTGGTTTATGGTATATTGTGGGGGGTTTTTCCCTGTGGGATGGGCCGTTACCCCTGCAATTATCCTCTGCCTGTATGGGTTTCCCTCATGTTATATCGTATGGAGTATTGTGTTTGGGCTTTTCCCTGTACTCTATATTTGTTCATTGCCTGTTTTCCTTCTTTTCTCTGGTTTTTTTTCCCATGTTGTATTTTGTGAGTATATTGTTTGGGTTTTTCCCCTTGTACTCGATATTGGTTTATTGTCTGTTCTTTTTCCCTTTCTCTGTTTTTTTTTTTTTTTATTTTACGGAGTATTGTGTTTGGGTTTCCCTGGTACTCTGTATTGGTTAACTGTCGATTTGTCTTTTTTTCTTTTTTTTTTTTCTTTCTCTGATTCTCTCCCTCCGGTCCTGCGCCCCATCCGCCCACCCTAGGTGGTGGGGGGGGGTCTCGGATGTTACGGGTCGTTCTGAGCCCGACCGTGAGGGGGAGGCTCTGTCACAGTGGGATGAGACGCCGTGTGATCCGGCGCTCAAACCATATTCCTCCTCATCTCTGTTCTCTCATTGACAGCGTCTCAGCGGGCTCCCAGCTGTCAGTGTTACGGGACGGCTGGGGCCCAATTAATCCTCATCAGCTGGGGCGCTGCTAATGAGTATAAAGAGGAGCAGCTCCGATCATTCGGGGCTGCGACTTAGCACTCTGAAGGCTGGAACCCCTTTGCCCGGCGCCAGCTCACTACTCATCTTGCTGCATTATTTGTAAGTGTACTTTGTATGAGTATTTGTGCCTTTTGGCCCACGAGGCCATGTTCCTTATCCCCTACTATCAATAAAACATCGCAACTCACTGGCTCGCCCCTGGCTCTTATTGTGTGGCTCACGAGGGCCACACTTAACATTTAAGGCTTTGAGTGTGACTGTCGCCAAATTGCAACATAAGCCCTAGTGGTCAACAGTGGTAAAGATTTTTTTTCCAAGAAACTAGTCAGATCAGATGTCAGAACCTTCCAAGGCTATAACTTTAAAGTGGTAAGAGATAATGGCTTACTGTCAATTAGAAAGATGTAAAATATGATCCAAAGTTTCAAATAGGAGTGATTTTACGCATCTAATTTGCATAATGCCACAGCAGCTATATTGAATTACATAACTCAGTCAAAAGCAGACTTTGGACATATTTACACAAAGAATGGTTCAGTCTTTTGACACCGTTTTTTTTTGTACAGAGGTGAGTTATCATCTTATCTTCAAAGTATATGAACAAGAAATCAGTACAATGTAAATAAAAAACAAAGAAATTTGTCACTCACCGGCGGCAAAGGGGACTCGCTCGTCGCCGTGGATGGTCCGTTTTCGTCCATCATGGTCGTTATTTTGTATTCTGTCAGTCATTTACGCTCTCTACCACATCTACAAAGTCTTATTATAATCCTACATAAATTTCACTTGTATCCCGCGGCTATTTTCCGTGTACAAAGTCATCTAAGTGACGGTGCACAACAATGGATGGTGACCAAATTAGCTTTCTGAGCTAAAAGAAGGGAATACAGGAAAAGGAAACAAGGAGTTTGTCTTCTTTGGTGTATTACATGTCAGCCATGATTTCTCCAACGCGTGCCTGCCACCTTCTGAACTGGCATGATCAGTACAAGTTGTGAGTATAGCTGGGGAGTACAGGGATGTCAGAATTAGTTGACAGGTGCAACGCTGCACTCTGCCACTAGGGGCACGCGAAATCTCACACTCAAAGGGTTAACATGTGATTGCACGTTCACGTTTGGTTTGAATGCGCCTTTAATGTTTTTGATGTTTTTAATGTTTTTTATGGCTGAATTTATGTAAGTGTGCATGAAGTGTATTGCCACTTTTTTGCTGGCTGCAAAGCAAATTTGTGCCAGGAGAAGATGGATGGATGGATGGATGGAAGGATGGGACAATAAAGTGAAGTGAACTGAAGAGGAGGAACTTTCTCTTCTTTAAACACCTCTTTTGAAGGTGTGGGGGAACCAAGCTCTACGTCGATGACGCTGCATCATTTCTGATACATCTGTATCAGGATATTTTAATAAAAGCAGCAGTACATTTTCAGCTTTTTGGCTATCAGAGTAATAAAAAGCAGTTGATGCTGCTGTCCACAAGATGGTGCTAAATGTTCACTGTCTGGTTAGATCAGCACAGCACTGGTGAGATCTAACCGGGAGGTGGATAAGCTGGAGATCAGGATGGGGATGAGCCGTCTGTTATGTCAGTAATAGCAGCCAAGGACGAGACGGAGCGTAGAACTGGACACAACTTTATTTGTGACTCACTCTCACAAGCGCTACCGTAAGGCGGAAAGGAGGCCAAGAGACCGCCCCTCTCCCTCACAACCCTTTTAAACCCCGGGTGGCAGTGGAATCAGAAAGGTGGCACCACCACCCGTGTCACACAATAATATGTCCCCATTACAACACAACACTTCCCTCCCTTCATAAAAAATGGTCCAAAATACATGCATGCAATCGAGCCCCCCCCCCAATTTGGAACCCGAATCATGCACTAAAACTAAACAGAAATATCTAAAGGCCTATCACATTCACACAAAACAACTGAAACTAGGGGGGAACAGGTGGACTACTGTTCCACCCCCACATGGCAAGGCGGATTGTTCTGCCATTTACACTAGAAAAACAGTCCACTAAACAGAAAATTGACGTGTTCCTAAAAGAAATAGCATGAAACACAAAATAATCCCACTTACAGAACTAATATGGTATTGTGATATGGCGCTATATAAATAAAGCTGAATTGAATTGAATTAATATACATCTCGGTTATCCCCTGCTTCCATCACCATGCATCATATACATTGACCAACCATCAGTCTGCCCCAGTAGAGGAACCACACCCCGGAAAATCATCAGATGATTCCCCGCCGGTGCACCTTCTTTTCTTCGCTCCTGAGGACGACCCACGTCGAGGTCCAAACACCTCCTTCTCCTCTCGGGTGCGCCGCAGCTCATTGGGATGCCTCCACGAGCCATCAGATAGCTGGAGGTGGGCATCCTCCCCAACAGCCACCACCTGCAGCCGCCCCTGGTCATCTTCTCGTCAGCGTTTGCCCAGAACACATCTTGACTGGGCCTTCTCTCTGGGTCAGACCACATCTGCGACCCCCAGAGGGGCCCGACTCGGCTTCCAGTGTCTCTGTTTGGCACGTCGTTTCACTGTGTCAGCCGGTCCTGCCCCGCTCTCTTTCATTTTCGCTGCCGGCGAAGCTGTTATGACCCCCTGCTCACCGGTACCTTCCAGCCGAACTCCGGGAGTAGAATGGGCCCTCCACTCAGCCCCACCCGCCGTCACGGGCGGCCCACCATGCCACCCAGTTTCCTCAGCTAGGGTTACTTGGGCACTGGCACCGGGACCCTCCCGTGTTGGTCCTGGGTGGGGTTGGTCCTGCTCGTCGTCCAGAATACTAGGCAAAGGTTTGTCCCACACAGCTCCGTCCATCGTTCACAGAACCGGCCGGTCCCACAAACCACAGCCCAACTACTCTTCTCCAACGCTGCCGGTGATGGCAAAGCCCAATCCATAAAAGAGATCACACCCCATAATACTCTCTCCACGGGCAGTCACGATGAACCTCAAGCTGGACACCTCCGCCGACTTGTACCTAGCCGTCAGTTCCACCGGTCCCACCGTGGCCAACCTTCCTCCACCATCCCCACACAGCGGCGCTGAACGGCCTCTCACTCGATATTGTGGGAAGAAGCTCCTCACGATTGGCCAATTCAACACGGACCTCACGGCTCCCGTGTCAATCAGCAACGGCACCGTTACCCTGTCCAGCCCACATGGACATGCTGGCTGGGACAGAACCTCAAGCTGCTGGTTTGTTTGTCTCAGTCCCAGTTTGTTTCTGCAGCCGGGAGCGGATTTCTATCGGTGCCGTCCTGGAAGTGAATTATGTGTGGGAGGGTAGGGTTGGGGGTTGAATCCCCCCGGTGCAGCGGGGGTCGGGGCAGCCAGGCGTTCACTCACAGCCGCTGACCCAGAAATGTTCCAGCAATCCCAGACAAAGGAGAGCGAGCGGGACAATAAAGCTCTTATTTACAGCAGATTCCTGCTCACACAGGGGGGGGTAGGAGGGAAAAGTTGGTCAGTTTGTAAGAAAACAGCAGATTTACAGGAAAAAAAAAAGACAAAAACACTGTGGGAAAAGAAAATCTCCACATAAAAAGGAGAAAGAAAAAAGTGGATTTATGAAGAAAAAGCTGCAATTTTACAAAAGAAAAAGAGTTCTGAATTTACATGGAAAATGAAGTCTAAAATTTGTGTGAAAAGTTCCAAAATTTACAAAAAAAAAGTCTCAGATTTGCAAGAAAAGACATTTTCCAGGGAAACCTAGGAGGAGGTTTACAGTCGGCCCCTCAGCTTTTTCAGTGAGAGCAGTTCAGCCGCGGAACAGCCTGCCAGCAGCTGGTGGACGCAGTCGCACCTGCCGCTCTTTTAAAATGAACTTCAAATCCACACAGTCAAACGTGTGACCAGCTGAGGTGTGCTCTGGTTGGTGCTGTTCCACTGGTGTCCTGCTTTTTATTTTTATGAAATGTGTCCCGTCACAGTGTCAGTGTTTATGTGTTTTCCCTGCCCAGGGACTACGGCTGAAAATCAGCCGGCTGGCTAAACGGGCACATTTACACAAATGGTTATTAATGCGCATGGTCCCTGTCAAATTAAACCATTAAAATAAATAAATAGAAAGCCTCAGCTTCATGTGGAAAAACTTTCCAAATTTGAAAGAAAAATCTCTTGAACTTACAAAGAAAAAAGTTTCAAATTTGGAAGAAAAATGTCACAATTTACAAAAAGTCAGAAATTTATAAGAAAAAATGTATTTAAAAAGTCTCAAATGTAAAAGAAAAATGTCTATAATTTACACTAAAAAATACACAAGTTTTCAAAAAATGTCTCAAATTTGAAGAAAAAGTCTCGAATTTACTTAAAATGTTTCAAATTTAAAAGAAAAAGTCTCAAATATTCTGGTCGTGGAGGAGGAGTAGCAACAATTTACCATTCCAAATTACTAGTTAATGTAAAGCAAAAACATGTTATAATTCCTTTGAGGGCCTGGTCCTCAGTGTTGGGCACTTTAGCAATTTCAGGTTAAACCCAATTTTATTTGCCATAGTTTATCGTCCCCCATCAACCTATTCAGAATTTTTATCCGAATTTGCTGATTTCTTAGCTGATTTAGTGCTGAAATCTGATAGAATAATTATAGTAGGGGACTTTAATATACATGTGGATGTAGATAGTGACTGCCTTAATGTGGCTTTTAATTCAATATTAGACTCGATTGGGTTTTCTCAGAAAGTAGGAAATTCTACTCATTACCTCCACCATACATTGGACCTTATTCTGACATATGGCATAGAAATAGAAAATCTTGTAGTGTCTCCTCATAACCCTGTACTGTCAGACCATTGTCTGTTAACCTTTGATTTTACTATTTCTGACTATTTGGCTCCTAAAGAAAAATATTATCACAGTAGATGCCTCTCAGATGATGCTGTTTCCAAATTTATGCAGATTGTTTCCTCTATGCCATGTGTCAACACAACGGAAATAAGCTATAGACAGCTTGCTCCTTCTGTAATTGATAACATGGTGGATAGTGTTTCAGCTTCTCTGCATCAGGCTCTAGACTTGGTGGCCCCCTTAAAAAAGAAAAAGTCTAATCAGAGATTTTTAACTCCTTGGTTCAACACAGAAACTCGTAGCTTAAAACAGAAGACTCGTCAATTAGAAAGAAAATGGCGCTCTACTAATTTAGATGAAATCTATTTAGCTTGGAGAAATCATCTTTTAATTTATAAAAAATCTCTTAGAAAAGCTAGAACGAGTTATTACTCTGCATTAATAGAAGAGAACAAGAATAATCCCAGGTTTCTTTTCAGTACTGTAGCCAGGTTGACAAAGAGTCAGGACTCTGTCAATCCTAGCATCCCCTTAGAGCTTACTAGTCAGGACTTTATGAACTTTTTCAATAATAAAATTTCATCCATCAGAGATAAAATCAATCAGATTCTTCCCACAGTTAACTTAAATACTGTAACTACTACAACTCCTTCTATTGATGTCTGTCTTGATGAGTTTACTCCAATCGACCTTTGTGAGTTAGACAAAATAGTTTCCTCATCCAAACCTTCAACTTGTCTTTTAGACCCTATTCCTACCAGGTTATTTAAAGAAGTCTTCCCACTTATTGGGAGCTTTATTCTTCATATAATCAATTCTTCATTGACTTTAGGCCATGTACCGCAGGCTTTTAAAACTGCTGTAATTAAACCCTTACTCAAAAAGCCAACGCTAGATCCAGGAGCTTTAGCTAACTATAGACCAATCTCTAATCTCCCTTTCATTTCAAAAATCTTAGAAAGAGTTGTTGCTACGCAATTATTTGACCACCTGCAGGGAAATGGTTTACTTGAAGAGTTTCAATCTGGGTTTAGAATCCATCATAGTACTGAAACAGCCTTAGCGAAGGTCACTAACGACCTCCTCATTGCATCTGATAATGGACTAGTTTCTGTACTTGTCCTTTTAGATCTTAGTGCAGCTTTTGATACTATTGATCATAATATTCTACTTGATAGATTAGAACACTATGTTGGACTTAATGGAACTTCATTGCAGTGGTTTAGATCTTATTTATCTGATAGGTTCCAGTTTGTTCATGTAAATGATGAGTTTTCTTTCAGCTCAAAGCTTAGTCATGGAGTTCCACAGGGATCTGTGCTAGGCCCTACTCTTTTTAGTTTATATATGCTTCCGTTAGGCAACATTATTAGAAAGCACTGTATACATTTTCATTGTTATGCAGATGACACACAATTATACCTGTCAATGAAGCCAGATGATACTAATCAATTAGCCAAGTTAGAAGCCTGTCTTAAGGAAATCAAAGCTTGGATGACTTGTAATTTCCTGCTATTAAATTCAGATAAGACTGAAGTCATTCTTGTTGGTCCAAAAAACCTTAGAAATTCCTTTCCAAATCAAACTTTCAGTTTGGATGCAGTTACTCTTTCTCTTAATAGCTCTGTGAGGAACCTTGGAGTTATTTTTGATCAGGATTTGTCCTTCAATTCACATATTAAATTTGTTTCTAAGACTGTCTTCTATCATTTGCGTAATATTGCCAAGATTAGGAGCGTCTTGTCTCAGAGTGATGCTGAGAAGCTGATCCACGCTTTTGTTAGCTCGAGATTAGATTATTGTAATTCTTTATTATCAGGCTGTCCTAAAACATCTTTAAAAAGTCTTCAGCTGATCCAAAATGCTGCAGCAAGAGTTTTAACAGGTACTAGAAAGAGAGATCATATCTCTCCGGTTCTGGCCTCCCTTCATTGGCTTCCCATAGAGTTTAGAATTAAGTTTAAAATCCTTCTTCTTACTTACAAAACTCTAAACAATCAGGCTCCTTTTTATTTAAAAGATCTGATACTACCGTATCATCCTAACAGAGCACTACGCTCCCAAAATGCAGGATTACTTGTAATACCTAGAATCTCCAAAAGTACAATGGGAGGCAGAGCCTTCAGTTATCAAGCTCCTCTCCTGTGGAATCAGCTGCCAATCTGGATTCGGGAGTCAGACTTGATCTCTGTTTTTAAGAATAGGGCTAAAACCTACCTTTTTGATATAGCCTACAATTAGGGAGGGATCATGTGTTTCTGAACCCTCCCTTAGTTATGCTGCTAATAGGTTTAGTCAGCCGGGGGACCTCCAGTAATGCACTGGGCCTCACTCCTTTCCTCACTCTCTATGAAATATTTTTTTTTTTTTTGCTGGTCATTAACATTTGTTTGTTCTCTCCCATAGATTGAGTCCCCATCGTGCTGTTTGCTCTCTACATGTCTGTTCTTTTCTTCTTCTCTATCCCCTCACCCCCCAGCCAGTCGCAGCAGATGACTGCCCCTCCCTGAGCCTGGTTCTGCTGGAGGTTTCTTCCTGTTAAAAGGGAGTTTTTCCTCTCCACCGTCATCAAGTGCTTGCTCACAGGGGATCGCCTGATTGCTGGGGTCTTTCTGCAACTGTGGGGGTCCCCCCTACAGTTGATAGTGCTATGAGATGACTGTTGTTGTGAAATGGCGCTATATAAATAAAGTTGAATTGAATTGAATTGAATTGAATTGAAATATGTGTGGAAAAATGTCTCAAATTGGTTAAAAAAAACGTCTGAAATTTACAAGAAGAATGTCTTAAATTTTCAAGAAAAAAAAGTCAAATTTATGAGGAAAATTTGTCAAATTTGGTTGGAAAATGTCTCAAATTTTCAAAGAAAAATGAAAAAGATCAACTTACAACAAAAGTGTCGGTTTTACTAGAAAAAAAATCAATAATTTACTAAAAATAAAGTTTCAACTTTTCCAAGCGCGTGACGTGGCCGTGCACGTCCCAGTGCAGCGGTGTCCTTCACTGAGACGCTCCAGCTGCTCTCAGCTCCACCTGGACTCTTCAGGAGCACCAGGACGGCTGAAGGTGGAGGAAGCTGCGGGTCTCACACTGAAGCACCACCGCATCAGCTGACTGGATTCCCAGCCGCTTTCCATCCCATCACCATCATCGCACATGAAATATTCATGCAGACACAAGGCTCGGCCTGTTTCCCCTTCATTCAGAAGCAGCGGAGAAGGTCTGAATATGGATGAGAGGAGGAAGGAGGGCTCCCATCAGGCCGCACTCGTCACCGCGATCCACTCATTCACACCGTGGGACAATGACACGGTTTCTCTGCACATTCCTCAGCTCCACGCAGCATTTAAAGCAGTTTAATCTGGCAGTCTGAGACACTGCGCTTCTGAGTTTTGCCCTTTAATACCAGTTCTGGTTGCTTTGATTTGATTTGATGTTATTCATAATAAAAACTGCTCTAAATAAATGGAATAAACAGGCGGAGCTGTGTCTCCCCCTGTTGGACACCACCCTCCAGTGCAGCCCACACTGGTGAAAATCCTCATCTTCAGTCTGTTTTCACGAAGAAAGTGACACACAGAGTAAAGTTAAAGCCATGTTGATATGAAAAAAAAACATGCATTTTACAGGGAAAATGCTTTTCTGTCCAAAGAACTTCAGAGACTTTTGTCACAACTTTGTGGGTTCTTTTATCAGAGCCACTGGGAGATGTTGAAGAACCACCAAAGAAATCAGCAATAATCTGAAATGAGCTGGAAGAATACATTTAAAACTGGAAGGCACTAAGAGAGTGCATACCTCCACCAAGGCCCTAACTGTAAATGTTAAAGGAAAGGGAAAAAAGGATCTAGAATCTGCATCCTGACCCGCACACCTCCAAAATATAAACTCCAACTTTTTTCTCATAAATTTGCAACTTTTTTCCCTCATAAATTTGCAGTTTTGTTCCTCATAAATTTGCAGTTTTTTTCCTCTTAAATTTGCAACTTTATTCCTCATAAATGTACAACTTTTTTCCTCAAATTTGCAACTTTTTTCCTCACAAATTTGCAGCTTTTTTCCTCATAAATTTGCAGTTTTGTTCCTCATAAATTTGCAGTTTTTTTCCTCTTAAATTTGCAACTTTATTCCTCATAAATGTACAACTTTTTTCCTCAAATTTGCAACTTTATTCTTCATAAATTAGCAACTTTTTTCCTCTTAAATTTGCAGCTTTTTTCTCATAAATTTGCAACTTTTTCCTCATAAATTTGTAGTTTTTTTCCTCATAAATTTGCAGCTTTTTTCTCGTAAATTTGAAACTTTTTTTCTCATAAATTTGCAACTTTTTCCTCACAAGTTTGCAGCTTTTTTCCTCATAAATTTGCAACTTTTTCCTCTTTAATTTGCAGCTTTTTTCCTCATAAATTTGCAACTTTTTCCTCTTTAATTTGCAGCTTTTTTCCTCATAAATTTGCAGCTTTTTCTTTACAAATTTGTAGTTTTTTCCTCATAAATGTGCAGCTTTTTCTCATAAATTTGCAACTTTTTTCCTCTTAAATTTGCAGCTTTTTTCTCATAAATTTGCAACTTTTTCCTCATAAATTTGTAGTTTTTTTCCTCATAAATTTGCAGCTTTTTTCTCGTAAATTTGAAACTTTTTTTCTCATAAATTTGCAACTTTTTCCTCACAAGTTTGCAGCTTTTTTCCTCATAAATTTGCAACTTTTTCCTCTTTAATTTGCAGCTTTTTTCCTCATAAATTTGCAGCTTTTTCTTTATAAATTTGTAGTTTTTTCCTCATAAATGTGCAGCTTTTTCTCATAAATTTGCAACTTTTTTCCTCTTAAATTTGCAGCTTTTTTCTCATAAATTTGCAACTTTTTCCTCATAAATTTGTAGTTTTTTTCCTCATAAATTTGCAGCTTTTTTCTCGTAAATTTGAAACTTTTTTTCTCATAAATTTGCAACTTTTTCCTCACAAGTTTGCAGCTTTTTTCCTCATAAATTTGCAACTTTTTCCTCTTTAATTTGCAGCTTTTTTCCTCATAAATTTGCAGCTTTTTCTTTATAAATTTGTAGTTTTTTCCTCATAAATGTGCAGCTTTTTCTCATAAATTTGCAACTTTTTTCCTCATAAATTTGCAGCTTTTTCCTCATAAATTTGCAACTTTTTTCCTCATAAATTTGTAGTTTTTTCCTCATAAATTTGCAACTTTTTCATCATAAAGTTTGCAGCTTTTTTCCTCATAAATTTGCAGCTTTTTTCCTCATAAATTAGCAACTTTTTTCCTCTTAAATTTGCAACTTTTTCCTCTTTAATTTGCAGCTTTTTTTCCTCATAAATTTGCAGCTTTTTCTTCATAAATTTGTAGTTTTTTCCTCATAAATGTGCAGCTTTTTCTCGTAAATTTGCAACTTTTTTCCTCATAGATTTGCACCTTTTTTCCTCATAAGTTTGCAACTTTTTTCCTCATAAATTTGCAACTTTTTCCTCTTAAATCTATGACTCACATCATTTTATAAGAACAAACTCATGACAACTCTACTGTTGTGTAGAGATAATTTCAACAGTGAACTCTGAATGAAATCTAATATTCCACCTCCCTCCCTCTCTCCCTCCCTCTCTCTCTGCCCTCAGGCTCCATAAATGTCAGGTGTGCTCTTACCTGCCCAGATGTGCTCATTCCTTCAGCCTGGCAGCGGCAGCAGGTAGGTCACCGTCTCCCCTCCTCTGGAATATGAATAAACTGTGTTTATGGATCATTTCTGCAGACACACAGAGCAGAAGCAGTTTTTCCGGATTCTCTGATTGGTTGTTTGGTTCATTCAGACTGACTTTACCCTTCACTGTTTTATCAGAGCTTCAGGTCAGCACCAGACTGCCTCATTAATAACAGCAGAACAATAAAAATCATCTTCTGACGTGGAAACTATGATCAGGTGAAGTGTGTCTGCCTGTTGTGCACTTGTATTTAATGATGTGTGACGCTTGAGTTCACGCTTTCATTCATGGCTGTGATGGGGGGGGGGGGGGGTCCCCAACCTGGGAAAAAGAGAGACTTGTCCCCCATTATCATCATTAAACTTCCTCTATCATGTTACATGACTCAATAAAATGACTTTGAAGCAAAAAATGTAAAAAGAAAAATTTTATGCATTTGAAATGGTTTTTCCTCATAAATTCACAGCTTTTTCCTGTAAATTTTCTGTTTTTCTCATACATATGCTAATTTTTCTCATATATTTGGATTTTTTCCTGTAAATTTGCAATTATTTTCCAGTTAATTTTTAATTTAATTTTTTTTTTCCAAAAATTTGCAGTTTATTGATACCCATCTGGGTGCAGCGGCAATACAGACGTGGACAAAATTGTTGGCACCCCTCTGTTAATGAAAGAAAAACCCACAATGGTCACAGAAATAACTTGAATCTGACAAAAGTGGTAATAAATAAAAATTCTATGAAAATTAACCAATGAAAATCAGACAATGCTTTTGAATTGTGGTTCAACAGAATTATTTTAAAAAACAAACTCATGAAACAGGCCTGGACAAAAATGACGGTACCCTTAACTTAATATTTTGTTGCACAACCTTTTGAGGCAACCACTGCAATCAAACAATTTCTGTAACTGTCAGTGAGACTTCTGCACCTCTCAGCAGGTATTTTGGCCCACTCCTCATGAGCAAACTGCTCCAGTTGCCTCAGGTTTGAAGGGTGCCTTCTCCAGACGGCATGTTTCAGCTCCTTCCACAGATGTTCAATAGGATTTAGATCAGGGCTCATAGAAGGCCACTTTAGAATAGTCCAATGTTTCGCTCTTAGCCATTCTTGGGTCTTTTTAGCTGTGTGTTTTGGGTCATTATCCTGTTGCAAGACCCGTGACCTGCAACTGAGACCAAGCTGTCTGACACTGGGCAGCACATTTCTCTCTAGAATACCTTGATAGTCTTGAGATTTCATTGTACTCTGCACAGATTCAAGACACTCTGTGCCAGATGCAGCAAAGCAGCCCCAGAACATAACAGAACCTCCTCCATGTTTCACACTAGGGACAGTGTTCTTTTCTTGGTATGCTTCATTTTTGCGTCTGTGAACATAGAGCTGATGTGCCTTGCAAAAAGTTCCAGTTTTGTCTCATCTGTCCATAGGACATTCTCCCAGAAGCTTTGTGGCTTGTCAACATGCAGTTTGGCAAACTCCAGTCTGGCTTTTTTATGATTTGTTTTCAACAGTGGTGTCCTCTTTGGTCGTCTCCCATGAAGTCCACTTTGGCTCAAACAACGACGGATGGTGCGATCTGACACTGATGTACCTTGACCTTGGAGTTCACCATGAATGTGTTTAGAGGTTGTTCTGGGCTCTTTTGTTACCATTCGTATTATCCGTCTCCTCCTGCGGCCACGTCCAGGGAGGTTGGCTACAGTCCCGTGGATCTTAAATTTCTGAATAATATGTGCAACTGTAGACACAGGAACATCAGGCTGCTTGGAGATGGTCTTATAGCCTTTATCCTTAACATGCTTGTCTATAATTTTCTTTCTAATCTCCCGAGACAACTCTCTCCTTTTCTTCCTCTGGTCCATGTTTAGTGTAGTACACATCATGTCACTAAACAGCACAGTGACTACTTGTCACCCTTTAAATAGGCCGACTGACTGATTACAAGTTTGTAGACACCTGTGATGTTAATTAGAGGACACATCTTGGTTGAACATGTCCCTATGGTCACATTATTTTCAGTCTTTTCTAGGGGTACCATCATTTTTGTCCAGGCCTGTTTCATGAGTTTGTTTTTTAAAATAATTCTGTTGAACCACAATTCAAAAGCATTGTCTGATTTTCATTGGTTAATTTTCATAGAATTTTTATTTATTACCACTTTTGTCAGATTCAAGTTATTTCTGTGACCATTGTGGGTTTTTCTTTCATTAACAGAGGGGTACCAACAATTTTGTCCACGTCTGTATGTGTCATGTTCGGGGTCGTCACCCCGTCCATGACTTGTGGCTGTAGGGTTTGATTATTGCTTATTAATTCCAGCTGGTGGATTGAGCCTTGCTCTCCACCAGTCCTACAGCCACACCTCCTCCTCTCACCAGGCATCCACCAGCTGTATGGTTCACCACATACACACTCACGCATGCACACACACTCACACATGCACACACACTCTGATTACTACTCATTCATGCACCTGTTTGCCACACGGCTGGGTCCACTCACTGTCATTAGGAGTTTTGTACAAATAGCGAGGTAGTGCAACCAGCCGGCGTGGCAGCTTAGTGAAGTCAACATTGGACATCCAGGCTTGCATCCATTGGTTTATCCCTGGACTAAATCGTGTTGTTCCCTCAGAGCCTTTCTCCTCCAACACTGTTGTAAGTCTTTCTTTTGTGCCTTTTTCTCCGCTCCTGCCTGATTGAAGTGTGTTAGGCATTCCCTTTGAACCAACTAAGTTTGTAGCCAGGTGTCTTCCCCTTTTTCACTGTGACTGTATTTGGACATTCTGTACATTCACCCATTGTAAATAAACACATTACTTACTCTGCGTTTTGGGCTTGCTGCCAATTTCTATGTCCGCTGCAGTTTATGCAGCGGACATGACAATACGGCCGCCGAGTCATCTGAGGACCGGATCTGGGGACCGGAAGTGACACAAAGTTCCGTGGAAAGGACGCCATATTTTAACGTTTTTTAGCCGATTGTAATGTTACATTTAGTTTTTCTGGCTGCTACGTGGGCAACTTCCTGTCTCCTGCTCACACGAGGGTGTCCTTTCCACAGAACTTTGTGTTACTTCCGGTCCCCAGATCTGGTACATAGATCCGGTACACAGATGACTCGGCAGCCATATTGCTGCTGCATCCAGGTACTCTTGGTTTTTTTCCTATATTTTTTTATTTTACTTTTTTTCCTCATAAGTTGGCAATTTTTTTCTCATCGTGCAATTTTTTCCTGTAAATGTCCAACTTTTTTGTAAATTTTCACATTTCTTCCTGTAAATTTTCATTTTTTTTCTCATAAGTTTGCCACTTTTTTCTCATAAATGTGCACTTTTTTTTCCTGTAAGAGAGCCTAAGTCCCGCCCCCTCTACTTCCATACATGGGATGGGAAAAATTCTGCATTGAAATAATGGCAAGAGCAAAATTATCTTTTGATCCCGATTAAGTTTTGCCACGAGTTACACATATGACGTTTGTCAATTTAAAAGACTGCATACCCGTGCATGTCCGTAGAAACCAAGTATAAGCAAGTATTTCTGCATGCTTGTAGAAAGCAGGTGTAAGCAGTGGTGTAAGCAAGCACGTCAGCACTCGTTCAGTGATGTCTGCCTTTGATCTTTAATGATGTCATAGTGAGTCCTGTGATCTTTGATGATGTCATAGCGAGTCCTATGATCGTGAGTGATGCCTGCCTTTGATAACACACACAGACACAGATTTTCTTGAATCACTCTATACTATGGTGTCTATATGACGTCAAATAGACATCATGTAGAGATCATACGCACATCAGAGGCGATTCTATGATCTTTTAGCAAGTCCTATGGTCGTGATCCCCTCATGGATCGTCACCTTATCATTGTGGGGGGTTAGTGTGCCTCAGTGATCCCAGGAGCTATGTTGTCCGGGGCAATTTGCCTCTGGTAGGATCACCCAAGACAAATTGGACCTGGGAGAAGGGCCACTCTAAGAACGATCCAACAGACTCTCATGATGAATGCTAGAAGAAGGATCCAGTGTACCCCGCTCGGTATGGGGTTACCGGGACCCCACCCTGGAGCCAGGCCTGGGGGAGGAGCTCAATGGCTAGCATCTGGTGGCCGGGTTTCCACCCATGGGACCCGGCCGGGCTCAGCCCGAAGGAGTTACATGGGTCCGTCCTCCAGTGGGCTCACCACCTGCAGGAGGGACCATGGGGGTCTGGTGCTATGTGGATTAGGTGGCGGTCAAAGGCAGAGACCTTGACAGTCTGATCCCAGGCTTCCTAAACTGGCTTTTGGTATGTGGAATGTCACCTCTGTGGTGGGGAAGGAGCCTGAGCTGGTGCATGAGGTTGTGAGATACCGGCTAGATATAGTCGGCCTCACCTCAACACACAGCTCCAGTTCTGGAACCAGTCTCCTGGAGAGGGGCTGGAACGTGGCCTACTCTGGAGTAGTCCCGGGCGAGAGGCGACAAGCAGGGGTGGGTATTCTTGTGTCCCCCTCGCCTTGCTGCCTCTATATTGGAGTTTTCCCCAGTGGACGAAAGGGTTGCTTCCCTGTGCTTTCGGGTTGGGAAACGGGTCCTGACCATCATTTGTGCCTATGCACCAAATGATGTTTCAGAGTACCCACCCTTTTTGGAGTCTGTGACTGGGGTGCTGGAGGGTGCTCCTCTTGGAGACTCCATTGTCCTACTGGGGGACTTCAATGCACACGTGGGCAACGACTGTGAAACCTGGAGGGGGGTGTTTGGGAGGAACGGCCTGCCCGATCTGAACCCGAGTGGTGTTCAGTTATTGGACTTCTGTGCTAACCACATAAGGGTGTCCATATGTGCACCTGGCACCAGGACACCCTAGGTCGCAGGTCGATCGATTTTATTGTGTCATCAGACCTGCAACCATATGTCTTGGACACTCGGGTAAAGAGAGGTGCAGCGCTGTCAACTGATCACCATCTGGTGGTCAGTTGGATCTGATGGCAGGGGAGGAAGCCATTCAGACCTGGTAGACCCAAACGTATAGTGAGGGTGTGCTGGGAACGTCTGGCTGAGGCCCCTGTCTGGGAGGTCTTCAACTCCCACCTCCGGAAGAACTTCAACCACATTCCGAGGGAGTTTGGAGACATGGAGTCTGAATGGGCCATGTTCTCCACCTCTATTGTTGAAGCGGTGGCCCAGAGCTGTGGCCGCAAGGTCGTCGGTGCATCTCGTGGTGGCAACCCCCAAACCACATGGTGGACACCAGTGGTGAGTGGGGCCATTAAGCTGAAGAAGGAGTCCTATCAGGCTTGGTTGGCTTGTGGGACTCCGAAAGCAGCTGAGGTGTACCGGCAGGCCAAGTGGAGTGCAGCTTGGGTGGTTGCTGAAGCAAAAACTCGGGTATGGGAGGAGTTCGATGAGGCCATGGAACAAGACTTTCAGCTGGCCTCAAAGAGATTCTGGCAAACGGTCCGTCGGCTCAGGAGGGGGAAGCAGCTCCCTGTCCACACTGTGTATGGTGCGGATGGGGCACTGATGACTTTGACTGGGGATATCATCAGGCAGTGGAAGGAATACTTTGAGGATCTCCTCAATCCCACTGATACGCCTTCCACAGAGGAAGCAGGGCTTGTGGACGAGGGGGACGACTCACCTATAACAGGGGCTGAGGTTGCTAAGGTGGTTAAAAATCTCTCTGGTGGCCGGACTCCGGGGGTGGACGAGATTCACCCTGAGTGCCTTTGGCATGGCAAACAGGGGTGGTGGTTCCTCTCTTCAAAAAAGGGGACTGGAGGGTGTGCTCCAACCTTAGAGGGATCACACTCCTCAGCCTCCCTGGGAAGGTCTATGCCAAGGTAGTGGAGAGGAGAGTCCAGACGTTGGTCAAACCTCAGATTCAAGAGGAGCAATGTGGTTTTCGTCCTGGCCGTGGAACATCGGACCAGCTCTTTACCCTCTCGAGAATCCTCGAGGGTTCGTGGGAGTTTGCCCAACCAGTTTACATGTGTTTTGTGGACTTGGAGAAGGCGTTTGACCGCATCCCTCATGGTTTTTTGTGGGGGGTGCTTCGGGAGTATGGGGTATCGGGCTTGTTGTTATGAGCTATTTGGTCTCTGTATGACCGTTGTGAGAGTTTGGTTCGTATTGTGAACACTCGGTCAGACTCATTCCCAGTGAGAGTTGGACTCCGCCAGGGCTGCCCTTTGTCACTGATCCTGTTCATAATTTTTATGGACAGGATTTCTAGGTGCAGCCAGAGAATGGAGGGTGTCATGCTGGTGACCACAGGATCTCATCTCTGCTGTTTGCAGATGATGTTGTCCTGTTGGCTTCATCCAGCAATGATCTACAGCTCTTGCTGGGACTGTTTGCCACTGAGTGTGAAGCGGCTGGGATGAGAATCAGCACCTCCAAGTCCGAGTCTATGGTCCTTAGCCAGAAAAAGGTGGATTGTCCTCTCTGGGTTGGGGACAGGCTCCTGCCCCAAGTGGAGGAGTTTAAGTATCTTGGGGTCTTGTTCACTAGTGAGGGGAGAATAGAGCGAGAGATTGACAGACGGATTGGAGCAGCATCTCCAGTGATGTGGACGTTGTACTGGTCTGTTGTGGTGAAGAGGGAGCTTAGTTTTAAGGCAAAGCTGTCGATTTACCAGTCAATCTACGATCCTACTCTCACCTATGGTCACGAGCTTTGGGTAATGACCGAAAGAACAAGATCGCAGATACAAGCGGCTGAAATGAGCTTTCGCCGTAGGATTGCTGGACTCACCCTCAGAGATAGGGTGAGGAGCTCCTCTGGGAGGAGACCCCGGGGCAGACCCAGGACTCAGTGGAGAGACTATGTCTCCCAGCTGGTCTTGGAACACCTTGGTATCCTCTCTGAAGAGCTGGAGCAGGTGGCTGGGGAGAGGGAAGTCTGAGCTTCTCTGCTTGAACTGCTACCTCCGCGACCCGGACCTCCGGAAAAGTGGTAGAAGATGGATGGATGGATGGATGGTCATGACAGACACACAGACAGAGAATTCTTGAATTATATATAGAGTGATGATACCTGTGTATGCCTGTAGAAAGCAAGTGTAAGCAAGCACGTCAGCACTGCCTTTGATCTTTGATGATGTCATAGCGAGTCCTATGATCGTGAGTGATGCCTGCCTTTGATAGCACACAGACACACAGATTTTCTTCAGTCACTCTATACTATGGTGTCTATATCACGTCATATAGACACCATGTGATCTTTTAGTGAGTCCAATGGTCGTGACAGACACACAGACACACAGATACAGAGATTTCTTGAATTATATATGGTGATAAATTTCCAGGTAAATAACGGTGTAGGTTGTTGTGTAACGGTGAAGGTATAAGGTTATGAAAATACATAAATTAAAAAACTACAAACACAGTGGCCGCACCTCGGACACAGTCCAAGGACGGATAATTTTTTCACACATAAGGAGTTGTTCAGAACTTATACAAAGATAAAGAGTGATGATAATGAAGTCAGTGGTGGTAATGCACCTGTAGGTTGGTTGCCAACCACCAATCAAATGTAAAAGAAGAAGAAGACAGACATGTTAAACCCCGTTACGTGTTCAAAGCGCTCCCAGCGTGACGTAACTAACAGTCCTCTGAATCCGCTGCAGCTCTCACAACACAAAACAAAACTAATCTCCCGCCATGATCGTGTTTAGTGCTGTGGGATGATGGGAGTGGTTGTCTGCTAGTCGTTTTCACAAAAACTAAATATTACTCTGTTATTATACGACAGCCGACAACTTTAATTATGTGGAAAAGCATCTTTCAAACTGACAAACATATGTGTAACTCCTGGCAAAATTTGATGGGGATCAAAAGACAATTTTGCTCTTGCCATTCATTTCAATGGAGAATTTTTCCATTTAAGGTCCCATATGCGGAAGTAGAGGGGGCGGGGCTTAAGTCTGATTTCTATCTGATATCCGTGTTCCGTTTGTGACATTTTTGTGGTTCAGAGGAGTTTTTTGAACACAGGCAGCATATAATTTAACCTGACAGCCGAATAATGAGAGGAATGTTCCTGTGATTAAAGTGTGTGTGTGTGTGTGTGTGTGTGTGTGTGTGTGTGTGTGTGTGTGTGTGTGTGTGTGTGTGTGTGTGTGTGCGCTTCACCACGTGACACACCGACTCTGCTGTGTTCACATGCTCATGGGACCTGACATCTGATGGAGTCACATGTCCACTTCTACAGGGAGAAGAAAGGACATTTTCTCACGGTTTTTAACCCAAAGGGGTTTTTTTCCTCAAATTCCTCAAATTTTGAGCTTTTTCTTGTAAATTATCATTTTTTTTCTATTTTTTTTCTTGCAAAATTGTGACTCTTTTCCTTTTTTCTTGTAAATTTATGACTTTCTCTCACACATTTAAAACTTTTTTTACTTCCAAATTTGAGGCTTTTGTTCCACACAAATTTAAGATTTTTTCCTTATAAATATCAGACTTTTTTGTTGTAAATTTGTTAATTTTTTCCTTGTAAATTTGAGATGTTTCTTTATATTTGAGAGTTTTTTTCTTGTCAATTTTAGACTTTTTTCCTGTAAATTTCAGACTTTTTCTTTGTAATTTTTTTCTTGTAAATTTGTAAATTTTTCTCATGAAATTGTGAGCTTTTTGCCTTTTTTCTCGTAAATTTGTAATAACTAGTGCATCCCCATAGAAAGCAAGTGTAAGCAAGCATTTCTGCATGCCCGTAGAAAGTTACTGTTACCATGGCAACAGTAACCATGGTGAAATCTCCCTTTGATCTTTGATGTCACCACTCGTTCAGTGATGATTGCCTTTGATCTTTGATGATGTCAAAGCCAGTCCTCTGATCTTTTAGCAAGTCCTATGATCTATATGACGTCAGATAGACGTCAAATAGAGATCATAGGAACATCATAGGCGATGCTATGCTCTTTTAGCGAATCCTATGGTCGTGACAGACACTTCTTGAATTATACATAGAGTGATGATAACGCTTTTCATGGACAAAGATGCTTTACAATGGATATTATTATTGGATTATTCATTCACTCCAGACAGACATTGATAAGCTACCTCTGTAGCCACAGATGCTCTGGGGCAGACTGACAGAAACTTGGCTGCCAATCCACACCAACGGCCTCTCTGACCACCACCAAACATTTATACACATTCATACCCAGTGTCATGGACACTGGAGGCAAGGTGGGGTGAAGTGCCTTGCCCAGGGACACAACGGCAGGATGGCTGGGGACAGTGGGATTCGAACCACCAACCCTCTGGTTATTGGACGAGCTGTGCTACCTCCTGAGCCACTGCCACCCACATTTCCCTCCTCCGTTCCATTTTTTGCTGCGCACCAAGCTGGACAGCAGGAAGTTCCATTTTTATGTGGTCTTTGGCGTGACCCGGCCGGGACTTGAACCCCGACCTCCCAGTTGTGGGGCAGATGCTCTACCTCTAGACCACCACTCCAGTGGCCTAGAGGAAGATTTGACTTTCTGTTGTACAGTTAAGACTTTTTTCTCCCAAATTTGAGACTTTTGCTCCTCATAAATTTCAAACTTCTTTCTTGTACATTTGAGATTTTTTTCCTTGTAAAACTGAGACTTTTTTCTTGCAAGTTTTTCTAAATTAAATTATGATTGTTTTTGTCTTTTTTTTCTTATAAATGTGTGACTTTTCTTTGTACATTTAAGACATTTTACTTGAAACTTTAAGACTTTTTACTTGTAAATTTTAGACCTTTTTCCCATGTAAAATTGTGTTTTTCCTTGTAAATTTGACTTTTTAAACTTTTATAACTTACCTCAGGCAACTAACCTTTTTCTTTTTGTTTTTTACATTTGCAGCTTTTTAATGATGATTTTCACAATTTTTGTCACTTTTTGTCTGTTGCAGTATTTGCTTTATAACATGTGACTGTGAAGTTTTTTCTCTGATAAATTAGCATTTTTTTCTGTTTACTTTAAATTTTTCATTTAACTTAATTTTCGGGTGTCAAAGTCACACATAGCCGCTGGTTATGAGTGAAAGTGGCTCACACGTGGCTGCGTGTTGCCTGACCTCTGGTATAGAACCACGGTGTGGATGGTGTATGTGGGGATGGGTTCCTCCTCGGAGGTTTCCAGCCCGTCTCTAAGGGGATGTGAGAGGATCCCTGTCATATTTGTACAGCGAGGGTGAGTGGAGTCTTCAGCAGAATCGTGACCTCAGGGTTTCAGAGGATAGAGACACCAGAGAAGAGATCGGGCAGCGTGGGGGACACATTCATTTAGAACACACACAGAGTCTGTCTGCTGAATCCAGATAGGAGAGGAGCCTGATAACTGAAAGCTCTGCTTCCCCAGCCAGCATGTCCATGTGGGCCTCACCATAGGTTAAATCTGGGCTGTCCTTTGGGTCTATCTGCATTTGCCCACATGGGCTTTACCTGTTTACCTATTTTCAACTTATTTTCTCATAAATTTGCTGTTTTCTTGTGAATTTGTGACTTTTTGCGCACAAAGTTGTTAGTTTTTCTTGTGAGGTTGTCCATCCATATGACATCAATGATTGTACTGCCGTTATGCGCCATGGGCCCAGTACATGCGTCTTCGGCATTGCTTTTCTTGTCTGAGTTTCCTTCTTGTAGGCGACTTGCCAACCAAGACTAATGAGCATCCCTTACCCTGGTTTGTTTCTCCGGGGTTTTCCTTCCTCAGGGCGAGAGGTTATAGCGCACCTCTTGTTCGCATGATGAACCTGTCATAGAACACATGGGGGATTTCATGAGTGCAACAGCGCCACCTATTACCCTGTCCAGTCCTGACGGGACCATCACCGGTTGGTCCAGTACTGCTTACTCAACCAGGCGAGCCTGACGTATATCACAACTGGCCCTCATGTCTGGGGGCTTCCGCCACCAGAGGACCCGCCGGGTTGGGGATGGTCGCATCGAGAACCCCGGATGAGTTTTTCTTCTAAAATTGTGACTTTTTTCTTGCATATTTGCTAACTTTGTCTTGTAATTTTGGAATTTTCTCATAAATTTGCCACCTTTTTTTACTGTAATCCTGCAACTTTTTCTCATAAATGTCTTATTTATCCTTGTAAATTTGTTATTTCCTCGTAAATGTGTGAGTTTTTCCCATAAATTTTTACAATATTTTTCTTTTAAATTTGGAACTTTCTTAAAAACGTTTTTTTTTTTTTTTTTTTTACTGTTATGGCGGCACATGGGGAGTGCATAATTGTGTAACATCTTCGTCGTTGTCGGCCTCCGTCAGTCTATGATGACCATGGAAGAGAATCCTAAACGTCTACTCTGCTGGAACAGCACCGCCTGTGGCTGAACAGGCCGATGCGCACCGGTGTTCTACCTTCCAGCATTGGGCGTTGGTAGGATTCAAGCCTGGGCAGGAAGATATGGAGGACAAGATGTTACCCATGCAGCATGTCCCCCCTCTCCACGTCACTGATGAATCCAAAGGAACAGCAGGGCTGCTATAGTTTGGCACCAGCGCCGTTGCAGGAGCTGCCAGAACGATGTTGAGCACAACAGAGAACTGCCACATTTGCCAAATGTGCTCAACAACACAAATTCCATACTTCCAACAGATACTTTTCACATCGATGAGGTAAATGAGAAGTTAATTGCTGGTATTGTTAAAACACTGTCAAACTCAAAAACTAATGATATCTACAATATGAGCACCTCCTTTCTCAAAATGCACAGCAAAATATTAATCAAACCACTGACTCACCTCATTAATCTCTCCATTAGGTCTAGTACATTTCCATCTGGCTGGAAAAAAGCTGTCGTCATACCAGTTCATAAATCAGGCAGTAAAGACGATATATGCAATTACCGCCCAATCTCTATTTTACCAGTCCTATCTAAGGTTCTTGAAAAAGTTGTAGCTACACAGCTGATAGACTACTTACAAGACAGTCAACTTCTTCATCCACATCAATTTGGTTTTAGACCAGGATACTCAACAGAAACAGCAAATTGTTGCCTTATTGAAAACGTCAAACAGTCCTTGGACAGGGGTAATGTGGTAGGAGCTGTTTTTCTAGATCTCAAAAAGGCTTTCGATACTGTAAACCACAGTTTGCTTTTATCCAAAATGGTATCTTTTAACTTCTCCCCAAATACATTAGAATGGTTTGCATCTTATCTCCAGAATAGAGAACAGTGTGTAAAAGTTCACCAGGATAAATCCTCATTTTTAAACAACCGCATGGGTATCCCACAAGGGTCCATTCTTGGTCCTTTACTTTTCAGCATTTTTATTAATGACTTGCCGTTACACTGCTCAGCTGCAACATGCCAACTTTATGCAGATGATGCAGTTATTTACACAGCTGCCAAGACTCCAGCACAGGCTGCAGATGTACTGTCTACAAGTATGGTTGATGTCCAAGAGTGGCTCCTCAAGAACCATCTATTGCTGAACCTTCAGAAAACAGTCTCAATGTGCTTTTCAATCAAAAAATGTAACCTGCAACATTTTAAAGTTAATATACATGATCATGACATCAGTTTAGCTACAGAATTCAAATACCTTGGCATTGTACTAGATCCTCAACTCAAATTTAATCTTCATATAAAGAAAATTTCAAAAACAGTAAAAAAAAATCTGAACTGCTTTAAATTAATTAGATATTACATACCTTACGAAGCAGCTGCACTGTATATGCATTCTATGGTTTTTTCTCATATATCATACTGTTTGACAGTCTGGGCTCAAGCAGCCCCTTCCACAATAAGACATATAGGTTCATTATATAATCAAACCCTAAAAATCTTGGACAAAAAGCCCATTAGGTGGCATCACTGTAATGTTTTAAAAAAATACAACCTATTGAGTTTTGAGAGCTTCATTGACCTCTGTCTTCTGAAATTAACGTTCAAATGTTTCCATAAATCAGCACCCGAGCCACTTGCTGGTTTCGTCCAAAGACAGGACAGCAGCAGAGCCACCAGGAGTTCTGTTAACAATAACTGTAAAATATTCCACCGCAGAACCACATTTGGACAAACAGCTTTCTCTATAAAGGGCAGTCACATCTGGAACACAATGCCAAATGAAATTAAAATAATAACCGACTTTAAAACATTCACTAAAAATGTTAAAAACTGGCTGAAAAATAAACAAGAATGTACTCATGTATGAATTATTTGTCTGCAAAGTGAGAGTGAATGAAGGGAAGGAATAAATGTGTTTGTTTATAGTGAGTGACGGAGGGAGGAAGGCCTGAAATAGGCAAATGTGAGTTATGTTATATGTGTTAAATGTGAGTCAGGCTGTTATATTTGTGTATTTATAATATTTATAATATTTATGTTAAATGTGAGTCAGGCTGTTATATTTGTGTATTTATAATATTTATAATATTTATAATTGTGTATTTATAATTTTTCTGCATTGATGTATGTGGTTATTGTGTATATTTTTATCTTGATTCTTTTTTCTAAAGCCCATCCAGGGACAAGAGTTGCGAATTAGCTAATAGCTATACACTCTATGTGCAACACATCAGATTGATTGTCTTTGATTAATTGTCTATGTTTATTGCACTGTCCCTGTCAAATAAACTAATCTACTACTACTATTAGGGGCTCCGACTCCAGATTTTTCCTCAGGGTTGACTCCCGAAGCCTTTCCCGTGACCGGGTGTGCCACAAGGCAGCGGAGGTTTGAAATCAGGGTTTACCTTCCCCTAGATGGGCTACCTTCCCAGGTTGATGAGCCACCATCTACCCGAAGCATCTGGTTTTAAGGCGCCAGAGATCCGCCCTCGCCCCTTCTCCTATTAGTAAAAGCAGTTCCGCCGGGCTTAGAGACTAAACCACACGGGCAGGATAGGAGTTGGACTTAGTTGTCAGAGGCTTTTCAAGACGCACGCCGTAAGGAGCATTTTATGAGCACTGGGAGCTTAACCCCAGTGCCGCTCCTGGCTATGACAACCTTGGAACCTGGGAGATAACAGGGAGGTGTGAAGGATGAATGCAATGTGACCTTTTGTGTGTTAGAAGCTTCTAGAGGAATGCCATGCTATTTAAGAGAAGAGTCTCTGCTGAGTTGTCATTCTGTCTATGCTTCTTGTGTGAGATGTGTAATAAACTGTCTGAGCCAAATCCGCCTTGTTATTCACACGCTCCACACTGTAAACTTACAACTCTTCCTCATAAATTTGGAACTTCTTTCTCACAGATTTTCAGTTGATTTACTCATATTTACCTCCGCCAGGCCAAAAGGCCAGGAGGAGGTAATATTTTTGCCAGGGTTTGTCTGTGTGTTTGTCTGTCTGTTTGTCTGTTGGTTAGCAAGATAACTCAAAAACTTTTGGACGGATTTCAATGAAACTTTCAGGCGTTGTTGGAAATGGTACAAGGAAGAACTGATTAAATTTTGGGGATGATCCACATCACCGTCTGCATACAGGAATTTTTTAAAGCATTTTTCCACACTGTGACATACGGCCATTTTCAACATGTGCGCAGGCGCAATGGAGGGCGCTGGGCATCGTGTCTGACCAACACAAACTCCGCCTTCTTCAACGTTTTAGCCACAAAAGCATGCGGAAAACACTGCTGGCCTGGGCCCGCCAGTGTGCCTGTTTTTGCGCCACGCTGCAAAACCTGACACGGACACCTGTCTGCCGCCCGATTATTTGCCACAAATTCCCCGCCCGGCTATAGGCGCTGCGTAAAAACGACCTCTCTGCCGGGAAAGATTCTAAATTCTGTTTTGCCGCGGAGCGCAACCCCAATATAATATAAAACCCACGGCAACCTGTCTAACCAATCTGCATCCGTCAGTGGAGGAGATGGACACACCAACGCTTCAGTTTATTACCTCCGCCAAGGAGGCAATGCTTTTACAACCGTAAAACGGGGCTATAAGGGACGGTGGGGTAATATGGGACACTTTTCTAAATGTAATTCTGCTTTTTTAATTTTGCTTCCGCCTACATTTGATGAAGGATTCATGGATATTTGACAATAACAACACAACTCAGCGTCCTGCTCAAAATAAAAAAAGCAGAATTACATTTAAAACATTTCCCAGAAAAGTGTCCCTTATCAACCCGCCGTCCCTTATAGCCCCGTTTTACACTACTGAACCACTAATCCTATCACTATCACATTGATTGTCATTCATTAATTGTCTGTTTATTGCACTGTCCATGTCAAATAAACAAATAATCATTGTGAATCCAATTGCTACTCATATCTTTTCATGCTCAGGGAATCTGAAAACGTACACACAAACACTGTATGGGGGGAACTGTGCTGCTTGGCGGAGGTCTGCGCTCTCTGAGTGCTTTTCTAGTTTCTTCATAAATTTGTGACTTTTCTTGTAAATTTGCTACATTTTTTCTTGTGTGTAATTTTAGTTTTTGTTGTTGTAAATTTGCAACTTTTTCTCCAGAATTTTCACTTTTTTCATAAATTTGTGGCTTTTTCTCATAAATTTGCTACAAATTTTTGTAAATTTGTCACTTTTTCTTAAAAATATTCCCATTTTTTTCTCATGAATTTGTGATTTTTTGCATAATTTTGCCTATGGCACAACTGTCACTAAAACCTGCTCACCCATATTAAACCTATGTGAGGTCCAGATGGGTGTAAAGACTCGCTGCTGCTGTTCACTCATTTTTTTTTAAACAAATCCAGCTGAAGTGTGAACATTCCAGCTAAAGTTCATCAGTCCCTTCAGGGTCCCAGTTTACAGCTGGAACAGTAACTGTCATAACCAGCCCTTTAAGGGCTGTTGAAGGACACCAAACGCTCGCCAAATGTCACTGTCCACCTACAGGCGTGCGCTTTCATGCTTCCCTGGTTACGCCTCCTCCAAGCTCCTGACGGTTACGCCTCCTCCAAGCTCCTGACGGTTACGCCTCCTCCAAGCTCCCCGCACCTCTTCCCGAGGCGGAGGTGACACGCGGACATGCTGCCTGGACTGTCCCAAGCCCAGATAAAGGAGGAGGGTTGGACATAGAGCTCGCAGTTCCACCCCACATAACAGTCTTTTGATTAAATTTGATATTCTAACATTTAACAACGCAGGACAAAACTGATTTATGTAATTTGGGTCTCGACAAAGTGTTAAAGTCATGAAGTTATTTTGGGAAGTGATGGCCGATTTAAATGGCAACGCTGAAACAAACCAACCAAGAATCAACAGGAGAACGTTAACTTGTAGTTCTAAGCTTTTAGGATGCTTTTTTCATTGCGTTTTGTCTCTCCCACACGATTCTTCTCTCCTACAGCATCCATTACTATTACATGCAAATGACCACTTATGCAAATTAGGCAATGATGTCATTTAGTGACTTCTAGCGACTTTCCTCACTGAGGAGTTGGCAGTACTGCCCTATCAGCTCCCTGTTGACCCGTAGGCTCTTGTTATAGTTGATCACATTTACAGATTTGCCAGAATAAGTTTGTAAATATATGAGGGGAAAAGTAAAAGAACTTTGCTGTTCCTAATGTTGACGGTCTGCTTTATTCTTCTGACTAGTTTACCTTCATCTGAAAGCTCAAACACATTTGTGGCTCCATGCAGATTTTTTAGGGTCGGCAGCTCCTGCTTTAGTAAAACTGAGATCAGTGATGACACTGTAAAGTTTACAGCACACTGTAAAGTTTACACTGTAAACTATTGCTTATCCAAAAATGAATGAATTCACTTCTCATGTTTATGCTCATACAGAAGAAAGACGTTCATCAGAGAGCAGAAAGCAGAACATGAATAAAACATGATCTCCATCTTCTTGATCAGTGAGTTCAGCTCATTTCTGTCACTTTTTGATTTTTTGTTTTTAAGGAGGCACACAATGCAACGTTTACGTTTCCACTGCATTAATTTGGACATCTGCACAAAACTCCGTCGCTTTGTTAGGGTGGGCCGGTCAGTGTCTAAACCCACGTCGACGGTGCAGCTAACCAGTTAGCTTAGTGGAACAGCCACAGTTTTTATGGCTACTCTCTGTATAGCTCACTAGACGTCCATGTTTCCGTTAATCCACAGTAGATCATATAACTCACTTTCAGACATAATTCTGGTTCATTATTTTTGTATTTAGGCTGGGTGGTGCCGTCAGGACATTGGTAGCTAGCCCAGGTTAGCTATCACATGCGGTTCCGCTTGACATACGACAACTTACCCACCCATCCAAAAAATAAATCAACTTTTTCTTGTAGATCGGCAACTTTTTCTTTAAAATTTGTGACTTTTTTCTCACAGATTTTCAGCTTTTTTCCTGTAAGTTTGTAACACTCATCTGGCTGCTGGTTAAATCTTTATTCTGTGTCATTAAATTGGATTTTGTGACTTTTTAACAATTTAATGTTTTAATTTTTAAATCCTAGATTTGCAATTTTTTCTTTAAAAATTTCTGACCTTTTTTCTTCAGAAATTTGTGACTTTTTTCCTGTAATATTTCAACTTTTTTCTCATAAATTTCCAATGTTTTTCTAGTAAATATGCAGTTCTGTTCTTGTAAATTTACAACTTTTTTTCTTCTATATTTGAAACTTTTTTCCTGTAAAATTTCATCTTTTTTCCCATAAATTAGCAACTTTTTTTTCGTAAAATTGATTTTTTTTTCTCATAAATTTGAAACACTCACCTGGATGCTCATTAATTTTTTTTTAGTGTAATTAAATTGTAATTTGTGGCTTTTTTCATTTCAAATTGGCATCTTTTATCATATCTTTGCACCTTTCTTCTTGCCAGCGTGTACCCACTTCCCATTTCTGCATTTGTACCTCGTGCTAAACTTGTTAAAAAACTACACGTCACCTGCAGCATCGACCCCTCAGGCACCGCCTCCCCCGTCTCTGATGAGGCTTTAGCTCGTTCACAAACCTGAGCTAGCTCACTAGCATTAGTGTTAGCACAGATCTCAGAACTGATTAAAGGGGAGGGTGGGCTCAGCTGGGGCTTAATAGCATTTAAAGAAACAGAAGAAGAAGGGTGGTTAATGTGGGGGGGACATTAAATAAAATATTTGGAAATAGCTCTGAGGTAGTAATTAAATCTAATTATAACTCATATTTGAATCATTCTCCTCCAGTTTCACATCTGTCTTTCTCTGCAGTTTTTCTCCCAGCAGCTCACCTCCAGGACCCCCGGGACCCCCTGGAGGTCCAGGAGCCGTGCCCCGGCAGCTCCTGTAACCCCCAGCTAGGAGACCTGCTGGTGGGTCGGGCGGCTCAGCTGTCGGCCTCTTCCACCTGTGGACTGAACGGACCCCAGAAGTACTGCATCGTCGGGTACCTGGAGGTCAGACTGACGGTTTAAAGGGACGGTTTTGGGAGGTCTCAGATCAGCCTGGACAGATTTCAGTGTGTGTGAGGAATGTGATGGAGTCAGGGGCAGCTTCCTGTTTTCTTGGTAGCCTTTAGATGCTAAGCTAGGTCATTTCTTTGGCTGAAATTTCCGTGATTATTGTGGTCTAACGCCAGTGTGCAAACAGCCTCCATAAGGTCTGTTCTTCTAACTTTTCCTATTGCATTCTATTGACTTTATTACTTAGAAACTTACGTTGAAAACGTGAGACATTTTTCTTCATAATTTTGAGAATTTTTTCTTGTAGTTTGCAACATTTTTCTGAAATTTTAGTATTTTTCTTCATAATTTTAGAGACTGTCTTCATGTAAATTAATGATGTTTTTCTTGAAATTTTGAGTATTTTTTCTTTTAAATTTGGGACTTTTTGACTAAAAATTTGAGACATTTTTCTTCATAATTTGGGGTATTTTTTCTTGTAAATTTGTGACTTTTAAACAAAAGTTTTGCCACATTTTTGTTAAATTTTGTGACTTTTTTCTCATACATTTTCAACTTTATTCCATGGAAATTTGCAATGCTCATCTGCAGGTTAAATTTTTACTCTGTGTAATTAAATTGTAATCTGTGACTTTTTTAAAACAATTTGATGTTTTAATTTTTAAATCCTAGATTTGCACAATTTCCTCAAAAATTTACAACTTTTTTCCTGCAAATTTTCACGTTTTCTCATAAATTTTTTCACTTTTTTCTAATAAATTTGCAACTTTTTCCTACAAATGTTCAACTTTTTTCTTTTATATTTGAAACTTTTTTCCTATAAATTTTCATCTTTTTTTCTCGTAAATTTGCCATTTTCTTTTTTTAACAAAAGTTTTGCAGCTTTTTTGTTAAATTTTAGACTTTTTTCATGTAAATTTGAGACTTTTTGACTCATAAATTCAAGACATTTTTCTTCATAATTTTGAGTATTTTCCTTGTAAATTTGAAAGTTTTTCTACATAAATTGGTGACTTTTTTCCTCATAAATCTCCAACCTTTTTCTCTGTGTAACTTCCAAGTCTTGTTCTCAAATTTGCAGCTTTTATGCCAATTTGTGGCCAATTTTCCTCTTGATTTAAACGGTTTGGTTGTGGTTGCGGGGACTGGCTGACACCACCCATGAGAAACTGGGAACGTGTGACGGTGCTGAGAGTCCCCCCCCCCCCCCCCCCCCAGATGTGGTGGGTTCAGCTGTGTGTGACTGAAGTGAGCTCTCCTATTCATTCCTGGCTCTCACACTGAAACATGTCCTGATCTGTTACTTTATTATCCTCCCTCAGGATCATTTCCACTTCTTCTCCTCATAACTGAAATTTTCTCTGTTTTTTTAACCCCCCCCCCCCTCCCATTCTTCAGTCATCACTTCATCCTTCAGCCTCTTTATTCTTCATATTTGTTTAAAGCAGCAGATCTCAGCAGGAACGACTTCTTCTGTTTCAGCCGTGCCTCGTTTCTGTTTCACGTAGATCAGAACAGTTTTAGTGTCAAACATCTGACCCTTCGCATGAAGGTAACACTGATTAAATTTAAAATTAAAAAAAAAAAATAGCAAATTTATGAGGGGAAAAAAGTTGGGAAATTTATGAGGAAAAGTCACAATTTTTTGAGAAAAGTGGCAAATCTACCAGAAAAAAAGGAAAATTGAAAAAAAGGGAAAAAAAATGCAAATTTATGAGAAAATGTGTAACTGTGAAAGCTCCTTTTTGCTTCAGGTGAACATAGATGTGAGTGTTGTCTGCATAGCAGCAAAAAGCAATGTTATGCTTTCTAAGAACAGAGCCATGGGGAAGTGGGTACGGTGAAAAGAGCAGACGGCCCAGAATTCAACCCTGAGGGATGCCTTTGAAAGAAAACACTCAAACTGTGAATTAAATCAAGACTTTCAGCTTTATTTCAAGAAGTTTGACAACATTTTTGTAGAAACACACTTGTTTTAATTGATTATTTGACATATTTATGTTTTAGCTCCATGATAATGATCAAATCTGTGTTCATTGCTCAGGAGGAGCAGAAGTGTTTCACCTGTGACTCTCGGCTGCCATACGACAGCCACGGGAACCCCGACAGCCACCGCATCGAGAACATCGTCACCACCTTCGACCCCGACAGGAAGCTGAAGTGGTGGCAGTCAGAGAACGGTCAGTGTGAAGCTCAGAGAGACCTCATTAAGGTGGAGCGGGCTTGTTAACAGACCCAGAGGGTGTTCCTGTTCCTGTGCTTCCTGTGCTGCAGGGGTTCATCAAGTCAGCATCCGATTGGACCTGGAGACGGTGTTCCAGTTCAGCCACCTGGTCCTCACCTTCAGGGTATGTCTGTCACTTTACTTCACCCCCCCCCCATCCATACCGGGGTGGGGCATTAATGATAACAGCTGCTTTATATGGACACTGACATTCTACAGATATGCCCCCCCCCCCCAATATCATCATAAACCTTACAGAATGAAGTAAAAGCACCAATCATAAGCAGATATGCAAAGAATTATTTTATTTTTCTCTTGTAAATTTTCTTACATTTTTGCCATTTTTTTCATGTAAAATGCTAACTTTTTTCCGGTCTGTTTACAACTTTTTTAATGCAAATTCTCAATTTTTCCCTCACAAAATTTTCAATTTATTTCATTTAAATTTGCAACTTTTTCATAGAAATTTGCAACTTTTTTCTCATAAATGTGTATTTTTTTTCCTGTAAATGTGCAAAATTTTTCCATAAATTTGCAACTTTTTTGTCACAATTTTGCAACTTTTTCTTGCAAATTTGCAACTTTTTTCTCATAAATTTGCAACTTTTTGTCACAATTGTGCAACTTTTTTCTCATAAATTTTCCACTTTCTTTCTCTCACAAATTTGTGTATTTTTCCTGTAGATTTGCAACTTTTTTTCTCATAAATTTAACTTTTCTCTCATAAATTTGTATATTTTTTCCTGTAAATTTTCAACTTCTTTCTCAGAAATTTGCACATTTTTCCTGTAAATTTTCAACATTTTTTTTCACAAATTTTCAACATTTTTCTCATAAATTTTCAACTTTTTTCTCAGAAATTTACAACTTTTTTCTCAGAAATTTGCAACTTTTTTCCTCATAAATTTGCATGTTTTTTACTCTAAATGTTCTACTTTTTTCTCATAAATTTTCAACTTTTTTTCTCAGAAATGTGTAGTTTTTTTCTCAGAAATTTGCAACGTTTTCCTGTAAATTTGCAACTTTTTTCTCATAAATTTGCATATTTTTTATTCTAAATGTTCAACTTTTTTCTCATAAATTTTCAGCTTTTTCCTCAGAAATCTGCAATTTTTTCTCAGAAATTTGCAACGTTTTCCTGTAAATTTGCAACTTTTTTCTCATAAATTTTCAACTTTTTTCTCAGAACCTTTGCATATTTTTTCCTGTAAATATGCAACTGTTTTCTCAAAAAGTTTTTCTATTAAATTTGCAACATTTTTGTCACAAATTTGCAACGTTTTTCTCATAAATTTGTAACTTCTTGCTCATAAATTTGCAACTTCTTTCCCATAAATTAACATATTTCTAATAAATTTGCATATTTTTTCCTCTAAATTTTCAACTTTTTTCTCATAAATTTTCAACTTTTCTCTCATAAATTTGCAGTTTTTTCGTCAGAAATTTTTTCTCACAAATTTGCAACTTTTTTCCTCTTAAATTTGCAATTTTTTTTCATAAATTTGCCATTTTTTCCCTCTTAAATTTGCAACCTTTTTGTCACAAATTTGCAAATATTTTCTCATAAATTTGCAACTTTTTTCCTGTAAATTTTCAGCTTTTTTCTCATAAATCTGCATATTTTTACTCATGAATTTGCAACTTCTTTCCCATAAATTAACAACTTTTTTCTAACAAATTTGCATATTTTTTCCTCTAAATTTTCAACTTTTTTCTCATAAATTTTCAACTCTTCTCTCATAAATTTGCTATTTTTTCGTCAGAAATTTGCAACTTTTTTCTCATAAATCTGTTTTCTCAGAAATTTGCATATTTCTTCCTGTAAATTTTCAGCTTTTTTCTCATAAATTTTCAACTTTTTTCTCATAAATTTGCAAAAAATTTTGTCAGAAACTTGCAATTTTTTCTCATAAATCTGCTGCTTTTTCTCTTAAATTTGCATATTTTTTCTTATATATTTTCAGCTTTTTTTCTCATAAATTTGCATATTTTTTCATATAAATATGCAACTTATTTGCTATAAATTTTTAACTTTTTTCCTTGAAATATGCAACATTTCCCTGGCTACTTTTGAACTTTTTCCTTGTAAATTTGCAATATTCATCTGGATGCTGGTTAGATTTTTATTCTATGTCATTTATTTGTAGTTTGCAACTTTTTTCTTTTTTAACTCGGCGAGTTTTGCCACCTTTATTCTTACACATTTGTGCCTAATTTCCATTCCTACATTTGTACCTTGATCTTAAAATCTGTCCTCCACCCCCCTGTGAAAAATCCTCCACGTGCTGAACAACAGTGCTGGATCAGGAGCGGTTCTGGCTGATCAGTGAGGGCAGGCCTCTCCGCCTGGGCTCAGCTGGATGAGAGGAAGCCGCTCCATGTTGAGTCCGTTCTTCTGACGCTCAGACGCTCCCTGACGTGCAGCTGCAGGATGAAGCCGCCACGCTGCTGCAGAAGAAGAAGAGGAGCAGAATGTTCAGGCGAGCGGAGTCAAGCCGCTTTTATTTAGATAGAGCCGTTGAAGTAGGTCAGAGGTTCGCTCCAGGGCCTGATGGTGTTTGCAGAGGATTTATCAGGAGGGAAAACACCGCCGACGTGCCAGTCAGAGCCGGCAGCAATGCTGGTGGGCAGCAGCCTGATTTAGTTGATCTCAGCAAAGATATTCTGAGATATTTTTGATAATAATAAAAAATCTGCATGGAGCCACCAAAGTCACATTCAAAGCTCAACGTTGACATCAGTAATAAGAAAGTTTTCAGTCGAAAATTATTACTTTTTTTTCACATCAGTTTGTAAACTTTTTGTTTAGAATTTTACCAATTTTTACTAACAAATTCACCCATTTTTATTCATCAATCACATATGAATTTTTGCAACATTTTTCTAATAATTTTGTTTTTTTTTTCTTTTCAGTTTGTTCAGGTTTTTCCTCTTAAATTTGGAGTTTTTCTACCGTGTTTTTTAAACTTTTGCCTTTTATTTTTAAATTTGCTGGATTTTACTCAGAGAAGAGCAGATTTTCTTCTAAATTTTAAACTTTTGTCTCACAGATTTAAAGTTGATTTTTATCATGAAGTTTTTCTCTTCAATACTGTCTTTTATTCATAAATTTATCACATTTTACTTTTGTTCTTCTTGAATGTGAAGCTTTTCTCAGAATTTTGTAAATGTTTTTGTCAAAATTTTGTAAATTTTCTTTCAAATTAGTGATTAATTATAATTGTTTACATATGTTTCATGTAAAGATGAGACTTTTTGTCACATTTTGTGACTTTACTTTTTATTTTCTACATAAATTCACAATTTCCATCTGTAAGTTTAAGACTTTTTTACACATTTGTGACTTCCTTATATTTCTTCTTTTTTCCTTTATTTTTTCATTTTACAGTTTTGCTAGACGAGTCTCTTTTCTCATAAATCTGTTTTTATTCATTTCTTTGGTTTATTTATTCATCAGGAAATGATCCACAGACCCGCCTGAGTCATGAAGGCAGAAGCAGCAGAAAACTGATTAAACAGTTTTATTTCATTTCAGTGAACCTGTAACCATCTGATCCTCAGGACAGGAACAGTTTACCAAATTAATCACACCTGTGGATGCACACCTTATATAAACCTCTTGCATCCACCCATTCTTCCTGCTTCTATCCTCCTGGTCGGTAAGAGCTTATACCATCTGTCTGGCATTATGTTTTGTGCTGTTTGGGCTGCCTTACTCTGGGTGCTCCATCGCTGTGTCATAAAATTGTTGTGTTTTCTGCTGAATGAGAGAAGGTTTGCAGCGGCTGTGTAGCGTGTATGTAATATACACTTGCCTTCTTTTCAGCCGGAACTGTTAACAAGTTTAGCAGTGTGAGGTATGTTCTACCCTTACCTGCTTAAGGTTGGTGATGTATTTTGTGCCTTCAGGCAGAAAAACTGTTTTACAGCTCAACAGCATACGATATGCTTATCTGCTTGAAATATGAGATATTTTTTTGCCTTCGTCAAGGAGGAATTACTTAACATTTAACAGTATGGTACAATTTGCCATTAATTCTGTACTGTTTCTTTTTTTCTCAACTGACAGTCATCTTCTTAAAAAAAAAAAAAAAGACATCTCCTTTGTCTGGGTACTGAGCGCTCCTGTGCTTGGTGCACTCTCGCCATCTTTTGTGCGGGAGTGGTACTGCATTCAGGTAGGAACTGAAATCTGATATTTCTATGTTGTCTTATGACTAGTGCTCTTGTACCTCATGGAACAGCTCTTTGGCCTGTTTATAATAACAATAATAATAATAATGACAATAACTGTCTTGTTTTCACTCCTATTGTTCTCCTGGAGGAATAATGGCTTCCGCAGGGAGTGAAGGAGGAGGAAATAGCCCGGACACTGGTGTGCACCAGCCCAGGGCTTCATTCCTCCAGCTGTAGCTGCTCCAGCTGGAAGCGGAAATGGATTGGAGGAAGCCAGCTAAGCGATCCATGGGAGGACTTCATGCACAGGCAATTGGAGGAGATGCGTAAGACCATTGAACATATGGCGGCAAATCAACATCGCCTTTTGGGTATGCCACTCAAGGCTCCCGTATGTGCCGGGACCGCATCCTGATGCAGTGTCCCTCATGGCCTCTGATAACTTGGGTAAGACCATCAGCTCCGGCTGTGGCTCCAGTGGGCGAATGGATGTCTGAGGATAAGATAAGATAAGCCTTTATTAGTCCCACAATGGGGAAATTCCAGGATTGCAACAGCATAGGGACAGCAACACTCAGAGCAACAATCAGAAGGCAAGAAAAAACAACATCTAGTAAACATATGTCCATATTACTATAAATGTATATATACAGACACACAGTGCAGAGCATTATGGCTGGTGGATGTGCAGCAGAAAGTCTAAGCTCTCTCTCCGCGGATGAGGATGATGATGAGGACGACAGTGACCCTCCAATCGAGAGACTCTCCTGAGCCCCATGATGTGTCTCTCAGGGCACTGCTGTCTAGAGCAACATCAGATGCTGGGATTCCTCCTCTGTCTTCTCCACCTAGGGCTTCGGCTTTGGACAGGGGTCCTGCATCCCACAGTCAGGTTTCCTTGCTAGTTTAGCATGACTTTGTGGGTCATCTACAGAAGTCATGGGCTCGTTCAAGGGAGGCTGCTGCTCCTCGCTTTAGGCTCAGTGTTCTGAGTGGTGCTGCAGAGCAAGGCTTGGATGGTGCGTTGAAGGTGGCTCTACCTTTGCATTGTTGGCTAGAGCTCCCCCACAGGAAGCAAGTCTATACGCCACTCTAATGACAAGTGTTGTGCCACTGATGGGCTAGTGACTAGCGCCTACCAGTCTGTGCATTGGCCACTAGGCTGGCAAGTGTTAATACACTTAGTGTATTTAGAAGGTCTGATGAGGGACCTAGAGTCAAAAGCAGACCTGACCTTCTACCAGAGTTGGTAAGGATTGTGGACACTGTGATTCAAGAAGCTAGCTTTCAGGCTACAGCTCTTGGGAACTCCTTGGCCAGCTGACCATGGTCGGCGGCATGTGTGGCTGAGCCAGTCTGGATTGGTGGATATGGACAAGGCTGCTATTTTGGAGGCTGCAGCAGCACCTGGTGAGATCTTTGGGCCCGCAGCAGAGGAGGTGTTGGACAAGGTGCAGAAGGTGAGGCTGCGCATGCAGTCCTTTCATTGGCCAAGACCACCCAGGTTGAGTGTCTGGAGACCTCTTGAGGGGTGTGAGAACCCACAACAGCTTTGTTTCACAGAGCCAGGTTCCTTTCAGACCTCGGGTCACCCGAGGTGGAGGGCCTCTCAGCAGCGGGTGCAGGTTCAGCAGCACTCACATCTGCGCTCTCAGGAGCATGTAGGCCATGGTTCTGCCAAGCCCCACCAGTGTCTCTGACGGTATGCTTCCCCTGACATCAACCTTCTCCGCAGTGCACCTCATGTCCATGGGTGATCGATACACTGGAGTGTGGATACCGCCTACAACTCAGATCTCATTCCCCAACTTCAAGGGGTTTTGGAAGCAGAAGTAAGGAGGACACTCTTCTGTGGTTCTGGGCAGCGACGTCTCTGCCCTGCTGGGAGAGACCATAGTACGGTCTCTGTCTCCAGCAGGGATGGCAATTTTCCGCCGATCCGCAGATTTCCGCCGATTTTATCATCTATGTCATAATTTTGTACCTTTACCTTGTTCTCAATAAAGTTTGGGAAAAAAAAAAAAACCATACGCGCTCGGCGCTTCCCCGAAGTCTCGCGATAACCCGGATGTACTCAAGCTACTGCTGTATTGTAAACAGCCCTGCGATTGGATGGTTGCAAACGATTGGACCAATCAAATGGCTCGTATGCTTTGTCAAAAATTCATTTCGGCTTGTTCTCAGGGATGTGATTTTTCCGGTAATTCACCGAATTCCGCTTTATTTTTATATTATATGTACGTTAAGTACGTTAGCGGCTTGTGGTCCACGAACGCAGTTAAAGGGCGCCCTTTCAGCCAGAACCGGAAGTGGCGTACGCCAGGTAGAGAGCCATTAACTCTGTCGAACACGCTGTATTTACGCTCACTGTCGTGCAAAGACCTGCTTAAAAAAAAGGTGAGCGGCTGCCAAGAACCGGCAACGCATTGCTCCACGACGGCCGCTATGCCCATGTCCGAGACGTGGGTAATGAGCGCTGTGGGTGACCTCAGAACGCCTGCTCCCGTTCAGGAGTCCAGTCGACTCTGTCCGCCGGTTTCCGTTTGAGTGCAGCGTACAGCGGCTGTATGAGCTGGGCTGCGCGGGGGAGGAAAATGAGCTGCTCAAGACTCAATGGAGATTGAAACTGGTGATCTGAAATGAATGCTGAAATTATAAAAAGTAATGGTATGTTGGAATTTTATTTCTATTATGGAATAGATAAAATTAACTGATTTTGATTTGATCAAGTGTTAAAAGCATGTGATGGATAATGCTTGTTGGAATATTTACCTCCGCCAAGGAGGTTATGTTTTCATCGGCGTTGGTTTGTCTGTCTGTTTGTTAGCAAGGAAAAGTGATGGACGGATTTTCATGAAATTTTCAGGAAAGGTGTGCAATGGCACGGGGAACAGATGATTAGATTTTGGTGATGATCTGAGAGTGCATACCTCCATCAAGGGCTTTTTTGTATTTGTGCAGCAGGATTACACAAAAACTACTGGATGGATTTGGATAAAATTTTCACCAGAGGTGGTTCTTGGGCTAGAGAGGAACCCATTATATTTTGGTGATGATCTGAGAATGCATACCTCAGCCAAGGCGCTTATCTTCTCACAGTGTGTTAGCAACAATACTCCAAAACTGATGGACAGACTTTGATGCAATTTTCACCACAAGTGGCTATAGGCCTACACACAAAACCATTACATTTTGGAGTTGATCATGACAAACGGAAGGAGCCCTGGCAGAGGGATGCGCTCTGAGTGCTTTTCTAGTTTAGGAATGCTATCTTCTTGGAACATAAGTCAATATTATACAGTAATAAGTGGCATTCAGCTGTTTGTTTTATGTCATGTAAGTGCAGTTCTGGTACTTAAAAATCATAAAAACCCAGGAGCTTCGGGGAGCGAAGTGACAGTAAAGGTGAAAATTGGCTCAAAGTTCAATGAGGTAACAGAAACACTCGGACAGTTTCTGAAGAAACCAGAAAAGGAGATGAAGTTCAAAGTTCAGAGACTGACACAGCTTGCTGCCAAAAGGAAGAAAGTTTCACATTAGAAGTGACTTGGTGACCAGTGTAAATAGTGTAAAAAACTCTAATAGAACTGTTAAATATGTTGGACTAAAGACAGTGAGACAACATTGAAGAAAAAGTAAGTTAACTTTTCATTAAATTTAATGATTTATCTAAGTCTAGTATTTCATTTTTTAATCGTTTTTTTCAGTCTAAATTACTTCTGTTTTACTGAACCCCCCCCCCCCCCCCCGTAAGTCAATCGACCAAATTAGATTTCAGCTGAAATCAGAATTTCCTGTTGCCATCCCTGCTCCAGGAGAAGAGAGGCAAGGCTTTTTACACTGCTTATTCCTTGTGTCCAAGCGGATTGGTGTGTGACGCAAAGGGCTACCGGAGGAATGCCCCCCCATGTAGCTTTCACTACTTACAGTGGTTGTATGGCCTAAGGTCAGAGAAACGGGATAGGCACCGCTCTATACACCGTATGGTGTCCCATGTGCTGTGGGAAGGAACTGAATAGCTAGCAAAACAAACCGGGGGTCTTTGTCCAGTTTGGACCTAGGACGATTGAGCAGGTATCTCATGGTACTCCCTTGTCCGGTGCTCAGGCTGAGGACATTGTTCAGGCCATAGGGCTAGGGGATTGGTTCACAGCAATGTACCTTTGTGATGCTGATTTCCATATTCCTATAAATCCGGCCACAGGAAGTTCCTCAGGGTTCCTTCAGGGCAGCCTTTGGTTACGACGTCCTGCCTTTTGGTCTGTCCCTGTCCTCAGACGTTCACCAAGTGCATGGATGCTGCACTCGCCCTGCTGTGGCAGAGGGGCATTCGAGTTCAATTATCTGGATGATTGGCTGGTTTGTGCGCCATCAGAAGCAGTAGCGAGGAGCAATATGAAGACCATATTGTCTCACCTGGCAGCACTTGGGTTGGATTTGAATGCGGTGAAAGGCTGCCTGGTTCCAACCAGAGCTGTCGAGTACTTGGGGGTCACACTGGATTCTGTTGCCATGAGGGCATCCCTGACTCCAAAGGGAAGGCATACTATCAGGGTATGTATCAAGACCTGCATCACACAGAGGACTGTCTCAGTGCAGCAGTGCCAGAGGAGCTTAGGTCTCTTTGCTGCAGCTGCCCAGGTGGTGCCACTGGGTCTCTTACACACTCGTCCCCTTCAGCGGTGGTTCACGCTTCAGAAGGTGGTTTTGCGCAGAGACAAAGGGAGGAGGCTAGTTCTTTCCAAAAAGGGCCTTATGGTTCTCAGGTGGTGGAGACACTCCTCAACAGTCTGAGATGGTGTTCCCCTGGGCCAGGAGGGCTACAGGGGGACCATTATAACAGACTCCTCCCTAACAGGCTGGGGTGAAGTCTGGGAGGTCAGGTTTGTTCGGGGGCACTGGACTCTGGCTCAGCAGTTTTGGCATATCAATCATTTTGAGATGGAGGCAGTATGTTTGGCTCTAAGGCATTTTCTTCCCGTCATTAAGGGCAAAAAAGCTCTGGTGCGAACAGACAGCACAGCTGTGGTGTCATGTATCAACCGGCAGGGCTGTCTGAGGTCCCACTCTCTCTGTGCGAGCGTGCACCGTCTGCTCTTGTGGGTTCAGGCCAAAGGTATGTTCCTGAGTGCTTTTCACCTGCTGGGGCCCCAGAACATAGCAGCATATCTGCTGTCATGAGGGGGTCCCCATCCTGGCAAGTGGTGACTGCATCCAGAGATAGTTGAGCAGATCTGGCTTTGGTTTGGTCAGGCGGAAGCAGATCTGTTTGCGATGGCAGAGGACACCCACTGCTCTCTCTGGGCCTCGATGCACGGCCCGCCAGGTCTGCTAGGTACAGATGCTTGAGTGTTTCCTGGCCTCCAGTAAAACTGTTTGACTTTCCACCACTGCATCTTCTGCCGGCTTTCCTCGCAAAGGTGAGGCAACTGTCTGTTCAAGTAATTTTGATAGCCCTGAATTGGCCACAAAGACCATGGATGGTGGAGATCCACGAGATGTTGGAAGGTTGTCCTTGGCCTCTCCCGGTCAGACGAGAAATGCTCTCACAGGCACAGGGCAGGATTTGGCATTCAAATCCCAAATTCCTGAGGTTTCATGTATGGCCCTTGAACAGAAGCAATTGTATAAACTTGGCTTAGAGAAGGAGGTTGTAGACACCATGCAGGTTTCAAGCCCTGCCTACCCAGCTGCAATACAGTGTGAAGCGGAGAGTGTTTTCAAACTGGTGTCGGACCAAGAGGGAGGATCTCTTGACATGTCACATCTGTCATCTTGTCTTTCCTCCAGTACCTCTTCACCCTGGGTCGGGAGGAGTTGACTATCAGGGGTTACCTGGCGGCGGTCTCAACTGTCCATGAGGAATGTGGTGGCTTGTCTCCTGGGGTGCATCTCTTGGCTCAGCAGTTTTTGAGAGGCATGAAACAAAGCCGTCCATCTTGGTATCCATTGCTGCCCACTTGGGATCTCCAGACAGTTCTTAGGGCTCTATGCTTACTCCCTTTGAGCCACTCCCCAGTGCTGACCTTCATCTGCTCTCTTGGAAGACCGCTTTCTCTTGGTAATTAAATAAGGGGCTGGCTAGTGGGTTTGTTTCTTGCCCTCTTGTGCTTAAGGCCTTCTACCCTCCCCAGCACACCTCTTCAGAGGCTGAGAGGCTTTATAGTTTGTGCCCAGTAGGGCCCTTAAGCTTTATGTTGACCGTACAAGGTCTGTCCGTTCTTCAGACAAGCTTTTTTGTGTCTTATGGGGACTCCACGATGGGCAGGCCTATCCCTAAGCAGCGCCTGTCCCATTGGATAGTTGACCTGATTGCTTTCGCATATATACAGATTGGAGCAGGACCGCCAGATAGACTGGTGGCTCACTTGACTCAGGGAATGGCCACTACATGGGCGTTGTTTAGGGGTACACCCCTGGAGGATGTATGTGCAGCCGCTGGTTGGGCTTCTTTCTCATCGTTCACCCGCTTCTGTAGGCTTAGTCTGGCCTCATCAGTCATCCCCTCGTCTGTTCTAGGGGTCGCAACAGATTCTTAAGTTGCACCATAGTTTTTCCCTCATTTGAGCTGGCAGGTGTGCCTTGTGCTCGGAATGTTTTTTTCTTCTTTTTGTTCAGTTTCGGTTACCTGGAGGAACCGGCTTATCTTGTAGGTATCCAGTTGAGTACAATGAAGGAGTCAAACTCATCTGTTCTGGGGGTCACAAGAGGTTCTTAAGTTATATCATAGTGTCCCTCATCTGAGCCGGCATGTGTGCCTTCTGCTTGGAAGGGTTTGTTTCAGCTCCGGTTACCTGGAGGAACCGGCTTAACTTACTCAGGTAAGTACAATAAGGGAGCCAAACTCATCTACTGTGTTTGTGCTTTATGGTGTGTTGGGGCATTGTGCTCCTTCGACCTGTGGGTGACGCCACCTCCATTCTCCTCAGGACTCATTTGGCATATGGTTGCCACGTGCTTACAGGTTCACTGAAATGAAATAAAACGTGCGTTTACGGATGTAAACACGGTTTTATGAATGAAAGTGAACCTGTAACCATTCATTGTCCTTCGTCGGTGGAGGCAGGCTCCTCCCAGTCACTAGAAAGAGGAAGAATGGGTTGGATGCAAGGGGTACGTATATAAGGTGTGTATCCACAGGTGTGATTAATTTGGTATAATGCTCCTGCCCCGAGGGTCAGATGTCACGCGGTTACAGGTTCACTTTCATTCATAAAACCCCCTTTACATCCTAAAACATGAACGCACGTTCTTCAAAGTAAATTAAATTGTAAAAAATGACCCTGTTGTCATTTCAGACCTTCACCATTTATTCCACAATTACACCTCATTATTGGTATCAGACCCTTTCCCTCTTGGTCCATTCCCCCCAGGTCTTTTCTACCCAGAACCAGACCAAAAGAACCTGATTGCTATCAGGCCTTTTCCTCCCCCCACTCCCGAAGGGCTCTTCCCACCTGGTCTGTTCCCCCTTGAGCATTTACCCTCCAGGTCTTTCCACTCCTTATTGGTATCGGGCCCTTTGCTCCTAGTCTATTCCCCATGGCAATTCCACCTAGTCCCCCCCCCCCCCCGCCAGAACACAACTAAAAGAGAACCTTACTGCTACCACCCACCCCCAGTCCGTTCCCCCCAGGCTTTGCCCCCGGAATGAGCACACTTGAAAAGACTTCAGTTGACACAATCTTTATCTTTCCTCTTCTGGGTCGGCAGAGTTTCCGTCCAGCGGCCATGTTGGTGGAGCGGTCCAGGGACTTTGGTCGAACATGGAAAGTTTTCCGGTACTTTGCAGAAGACTGTTCCCTTCACTTCCCGTGGGCATCTGACGAGCCAGCGGACAACGTCGATGACATAGTGTGTGACAGCAGATATTCTGGACCTGATCCTTCTACTGACGGAGAGGTACAAATATTTAGCAACACTGTAGAAAAAAAAAAATTGTGATCCGTGACGGCACGTCATCAGTCTGGATTTGACGTGTTCCAGTAATTGGACATTTTGGATTTTCTGTTTTCACCCCACTAACGAGGGTGAGTCTTGTTAACAATCTTCTTCTCATTTATCTAAACTCATAAAAGGGGTGCGGCTGGGTACAAAGTTAGCATGTTGCTAGTTTATGGCAGCACAGTGACATGGTGCTTTTGTCAGTTATTCTGACTCTGTTCTAGGTGGTTTTGAAAGCTCTGGACCCGGTGTTTAAAATAGAAAACCCGTACGCCCCCCACATCCAAGGTGAGGAAGAATCATGCACTCTGATTGGCTGTCCCTTTATCTCAAATACACACAGTTTTCTTCCTCCTCCTCAGATCTGATAACGGTGACCAACATTCGGGTGAACTTCACTCGTCTGTTCACGTTGGGCGACACCTTGCTGGGGCGGCGGCGCCGGAACCCGCTGGACAAGTATTACTATGCCGTCTACGACATGGTAGTGAGAGGGAGCTGCTTCTGTCATGGACACGCCGACCGCTGCGTCCCCACGGACGGGGGTCGGGGCGACGTCTTCACCACCACCGCCATGGTATGGAACAGATATTTAAATTAAAAAAAAACACAAAAAAGGTCAAATTTATGACAAAATACGTGGGAAAAATGTCTCAAATTACATAAAAAATGTTTCAAATTTCTTAAAAAGAATCTTCAGAAGTTTATAACCCCATAAATTAAAAAAATTACGGAAAAAAATCACAAATTTTTGATGAAAAAAGTAGAAAATTTATGAAAAAAACCTGTATATTTACAAGGATAAAAGTTGCAAATTTAACCACTAATTACTAAGAACAAACAAAAGTTTCAAATTACAGCAAAAAAGTAGCAAAATAAAAATGGTATAAATTTATCAGGCAAAAATGATGCAAATCGATGAGAAAAAGTCACAAATTTATGAGGAAAAAAATCACAAATTTACAAGAAAACTTGTGCAAATTTAAAAGAAAATTGATGCAAATTTGCAAGAAAAAATTCACAAATGTCTAAGAAAAAGTGAGTAATTTACAAGAACATTTTTTTTTTTTCAAAATTGACAAGAAAAAATCTAATTTACATGGGAAAAAAGTCACAAATTACTGGTAAAAAAAAAGTCATCAATTTTTTATGAGGAAAAAATGTCATAATTTAAAATAAATTTTTGAAAATTTTCAAGCAAAAAAACACGAATGAGGAAAAAAAATTGCGTTTATAAGGGAAAAATTTACAACTTTCAGCGTAGTAATTTAAGACAAAAAAGTCACAAATTTACAACAAAAATGGAGCAAAACTTAGGAAGCTTGGGATCAGAACGCCAAGGTCTCTGCCTTCAACTGCCACCTGATCCACATAGCACTGAGTCCATGGTCCTCAGCCAAGAAAAGGTGGACTGGCCTCCCCGGGTTAGACAGGCTCCTGCCCCAAGTGGAGGAGTTTAAGTATCTCGGGGTCTTATTCACGAGTGAGGGGAGAATGGAGCGAGAGATTGACTGACTGATTGGAGCAGCATCTGCAGTGATGCGGACGTTGTACCGGTCTGTTGTGGTGAAGAGGGAGCTGAGCTCTAAGGCAAAGCTGTCGATTTACCAGTTAATCTACGTTCCTACTCTCACCTATGGTCATGAGCTTTGGGTAATGACTGAAAGAACGAGATCGCGGATACAAGCGGCTGAAATGAGCTTTCTCCGTAGGATTGCTGGACTCACCCTCAGAGATAGGGTGAGGAGCTCAGTCATCCGGGAGAGGCTCAGAGTAGAACCGCTGCTCCTCCACATTGAAAGGAGTCAGTTGAGGTGGTTTGGGCATCTGATTAGGACGCCTTCCACTTGAGGTGTTTTGGCCACGTCCCTCTGGGAGGAGACCCCGGGGTAGACCCAAGACTTGCTGGAGAGACTATGTCTCCCAGCTGGTCTGGGAACGCCTTGGTATCCTCTCTGAAGAGCTGGAGCAGGTGGTCAGGGAGAGGGAAGTCTGGGCTTCTCTGCTTGAACTGCTGCCTCTGTAACCCGGACCTCTAGAAAAGCGGTAGAAGATGGATGGATGGAGCAAAATTAAGAGAAAATGGTAAAAAATTTATGATTCAAACATTATGCAAATTTATTAAAGTCACAAATTTATGAGAAAATCACAAATTCGGAAGAAAATTTATGCAAATTTATGGGAAAAAGTCAGTAATTTACAAGAAATTTTTTCAGAATTTACAAGGAAAAAATTACAGATTAGCTTGTAAAAAAAATCAACAAATGTATCGGGAAAAAAAGTCATTTATAAGACAATGTTGTGATAATTTGTAAGGGAAAAAGTATGGAACATTTGTGAGTCAAATTTATGAACAAAAAAGTCACAAATTTACATGAAATTTGATGCCAGTTTACAAGAAATATTTACAAATTTATGAGAAGTTTGTAATATGAAAGAATTTTTTTTATTTTATTTTATGGTAAAACTAGCAAATTTACATGCAAAAAGACTTACAAATTATGGGTGAAAAAATCATTATTTACAAGAAAATTGATGCAAATTTACAGGAAAAAATCACAAATTTATGAGGAAAAAAAATTGAGTAATTTAAAATACTTTTTAAAAAATTACAAGCAAAAAACGTAACTAATTTATGCGGAACAAAATTCCAGAAAGTTTTACAAAAATTTTAAAAATGTAAAAAAAAAAAATCACAAATTTACATGCAAAAAAGTCACAAATTATGGGGCAAAATAATTAATTTCCAATATTCACAAATTTACAAAAAGAAAAGTTGTTCATTTAAAATAAATTTCAAATTTTATGACAAAAAAATAGCAAATTTACATGCAAAAAACTTAAAAATTATGGGTGAAAAAAATCATTTCAAGAACATTTATTCAAATTTAAAGGAAAATATCACAAATTTATATTTAAAAAAATCCAGTAACTTAAAATACTTTTTAAAAAAATTTACAAGCAAAAAAAGTCACTAATTTATAAGAAAAAACTTGGGAAAAAATTTACAAGAATTTTTAAAAAATGTACAAGAAACAACTGTAAATTTACATGCAAAAACACAAATTATGGGGAAAAAATAATTTACAAAAAACTGATGCAAATTTATAGGAAACAGTCACAAATTTATAAGAAAAAAAATGAGTAATTTATAATCATTTTTTGAAAATTTGCGAGCAAAAAAGCACTAATTTATTTAAAAAAAACTTAAAATTTGAGGGAAAATTTTACAAATTTCAGAGTAGTAATTTAAGAAAAAAGGCACAAATTTACAACAAATGTAGCAAAATTAGGAAAAAAGGTCAAATTTATATTGAAAATTATGTCAATTTGTAAGAGTCACAAATCTACATGAAATTTGATGCCGATTTAAAATAATTCATAAATTTGTGAGAAAAGTTGGTAATTTACAAGAAAATTTTTAAAATTTACAAGAAAAATATTTGCAATTTTATTTGCAAAAACTCACAAAATATGGATGTAAAAATCATTAATTTACAAGAAAACTGATGCTAATTTACTGAAAAAATGTCAAACTGATAAGAAAAAAGTCTGTAATTCACAAGAAAATGTATTGAAAATTAAAGGCAAAAAAGGCACAAATTTATGAGCAAAATGTTGCAAATTTATAAGAAAACCTTAATGTGAAATTTGACGGAAATTTTTAATAAAAAGTCATAAGAATTCCCTGTTTTAGATGAGTTCTGTTGGAATGTTTTGTTTTTTCCGCCTTCAGGTTCACGGTCGGTGCGTCTGTCAGCATCGCACGGCCGGAGAAAACTGTGAACGATGTCAAGATTTTCATCATGACTCCCCCTGGAGGCCTGGAGGAGAAAACGCACAAAACATCTGCAGGAGTAAATCTGTCTTTTTTAGCTTTTTCTGATTCTTAATTCTGTTTTTAAAAATGCAAATAAACAGCCAATCAGCATCAGTTTTATTCCGGGTTTGTTAAATAAAGGACGGGGTTTAGTGTGTCGACAGGTTTTACTACGTGAAATCCGTGACTTTTTTCTCATAAATTTACATTTATTGCTTGTAAATTTTACATTTTTTCCCCATAGATTTGTAACTTTTGTCTCAAAATTTGTGTCGCCCTTTTTTTCATAAATTTGCTATTTTTTTCTTGTAAATTTGCAACACTCATATTGGTTAAAATTTTTATTCAGAGTAAGTGGCGGAGTGGTTAGCACTGCGGCAGCACAGCATCTCACCCTTGGCCGGGGGATGCTGGGTTCGATCCCAACCCCCGACCAACAGTGATCTGTGTGGAGTTTGCATGTTCTCCCCGTGTCTGCGTGGGTTTACTCCGGGATTTCTCCGGTTTCCTCCCACATGCCAAAAACATGCAGGTTAGGTTAATTGGCATCAAACTGGGGATTCTAAATTGTCCTTAGGTGTGACTGTGAGAGTGAATGGTTGTCTGTCTCTCTGTGTTGCCCTGCGATGGACTGGTGATCTGTCCAGGGTGGACCCTGCCTCTCGCCCAAAGATGCTGGGATAGGCTCCAGCCCCCCCGCGACCCGAAAAGGATTAAGCGGTAGAAGATGAATGAATGAATGAATAAATTGTAATTTGTGACATTTTAATGTTTTAATTTTTGAATTTTATACCCTAGATTTGCAACTTTTTCCTCAAAAATTTGTGCCGTTTTCCCTTATAGAGTCACAACTTTTTTTCTCATAAATTTGTAATTTTTTCTCAGGTATTTGCAACTTTTTCCTTGTAAATTTGCAACTTTTTTCTTGCAAATTTGCAACGTTTTCCCCATAAATTTACAACTTTTGCTGTGTAAATTTGGAACTTTTTTGTAAATTTGAAACTTTTTTTCTTGCAAATTTGCAATGTTTTCCCTATAAATTTACAACTTTTGCTGTGTAAATTTGGAACTTTTTTGTAAATTTGAGATTTTTTTTCTTGTAAATTTGCAACTTTTTTCTTGTAAATTTACATTTTTCCTATAAATTTACAACCTTTTATCTTGCAAATTTGCAACTTTTTTCTTGTAAATTTGCAAATTTTTTCTATAAATTTACAGCTTTTTTCTTGTAAATTTGCAACGTTTTTCCTATAAATTTACAACTTTTTTATCTTGCAAATTTGCAACTTTTTTCCTATAAATTTATGTTTTTCTTGCAAATTTGCAACTTTTTTTCTTGTAAATTTGCAGCTTTTTTCCTATAAATTTACAACTTTTTTTTGTAAATTTGCAACTTTTTCCTATAAATTTACTACTAAACTTGCAACTTTTTTCTTGTAAATTTGTACCTGCTTTACATTTATACCTCATGCTAAGAAGGTGAACACCCCCATTCCCCTAGTTAAAAATACAAATCATCTATTGTCTGCATTTATATTTTACATTTTATTACGTTTTATGACTTTTTCATTTTTATCAATGTGTTTTTTCCAGGATGTAACTGCCACGGTCACGCAGACTCATGCCACTTTGACGCCGCCCGCTACGAAGCGAGCGGTGGGGTTAGCGGCGGCGTGTGTGACGACTGCCGTAACGATCGGATGGGGCCTCAGTGTGAGCAATGTCGGCCATTTCTGTACCAGGACCCGCAGAGGTCCATGGAGGACCCACAGGGATGCATACGTACGGCCGCTTCATTCCTGTTTCACATAATCAGCAGTTTATCTTTTCTCATGCTTGATAATTCCTTCTGGTTTCTGTGTTCCAGCGTGTGACTGCGACCCCGCTGGCAGCCGTGATGGTGGCCTGTGCGATGCCCTGAGCGGCCGGTGTGTGTGTAAAGAGAACGTGGAGGGTGACCGCTGTGACCGCTGCAAACGTGGATTCTTCGCTTTGAGGGGGGACGACGCGGATGGCTGTCAGGGTAACCATGGAAACGCACTTTAACTGTTTATCATTTTTAAGGAGAAAAAAAAAAAAACTTTCTTACTGAAGTTTAAGGTTTGAGTTTAAGACCAGAATGTGTGTGCTTTGTGTCTGAATGTTGATCCTGTTTCCCAAGTTTGGCCTCTGATGGCGCGTCTCCACCGGATCTGTCGTTTCTCCTCTTCCTGTTCAGGAAACGCAACTCAAAGCTTTTGGCTGCGGTGTGTCGAACTGACCGTACCAGGAGGTGACTTGTTATTTTTAACAAGGGGGATGGGGGGGTTCACCAACTGGGACTCGGACTCCAGCAGAGATGACAGTTTAGCCACCATCCTTCTCTCTCCCATCTCCTCCACTGGGCCGAGGCGCCGCCCCAGGACAGAGCTAGCTTTCTTCATCAGTTTGTTCAGTCTCGTCCTGTCGCCTGCCGATATATGATAAAGGTTGCCAATTTAAAGTCACAAATTACAATTTAATTACACTGAATAGAAATTTAATGAGCATCCAGATGAGCGTTGAAAATTTATGAGAAAAAAAGTTGAACATTTACTGGAAAAATATTGCAATGTTTTGAGAAATAAGTTGCAGACTTAAAAGAAAATAACAGGTGAAAATTAACAAAAAAAATTGCAAATTTGAGAAAAAAGTTGCAAATTTAAAAGAGAAATTTTGAAAATTTACAGGAAAAAATGCACACTTGAAGAATAACTTGAAAATGTTGAGGAAAAAATGGCAAATCGACAAGAAGTTTATTTTTGAATTTCTGCTTAGAATTGGTCGTTCAAGTCCTGTTATTCAGTTCTGTAACAGTGTAAGACGTTTATGGTGATAATGGGGGGAGGGGGTTCTCTCTTTTGTCCAGGTTGGGAGGGGAAATGTCCCTTGTCGCCTCCTGATTTACACCCATGAATGGCGATGGGGTGATTTTGGGTCATTTTGCTAACGAGGGGGATAACCTCCCCCAATCCCCGATCAAATCACCTACTGCCTATACTCCTCATTTGCATAAAGTTGAATATTTTTTAACTTTATGCAAATGCGGTGCATTCTCCAGCATGTGTCGACTGCAGTAGTGTCATCTTGAGCGTTTAAACCAGCAGTCATTGATACCAAATGGCAAGATTCAAAGACTTTATTATCATGTGCACAGTTAAGAAATGCTACATTTCCTGAGCAATGAAATTCTTTGCTGTCCGAATGGATACCAAGGTAACAGGTACACGACAATACTAATAAGGTAATAACACAATGACACAATAACTCAATCCTAATACTAATGGATGCTAATAACACACACAGTTACGCAATTAGGACTCCTAAGCATGCCTTGATACTAAATACTAATGAGTACTAATAACACACATTAGGCAATTTGGACAGCTAAAGCAGTTGATGCAGTCAAACAACAGGAATGAAATTGAAATTCACTGGATGACTATAGTGGTATATTGATATCAGAGATGATGTGAACCTGAGATGGCATGAACCTATGTACAGTGTGCAAATGAGCATTGTGCAACGAGCAGTATATAATTACAAATTAGCACCCAGTGCTAATTTCTCTGTAACGATAGTGTCATGAACGTGGGTTTGGTGGTTCCAAACTCAGTTCTGACTTATGGTTATTTTGCCCTATTTTCCATCAGGTGCTTCAGGGAGCTATTTGGGCCTTCGCTCCCTGACAGCTTGGGCACGCCCCCTCCTCCTGTCAGTGCCATCAGCTGTGCCTTGTTATTGAGTGTTTTCACACACATACACACACTCCATTCATTCCCATTCACGCGCTCAGACACTCACTCATGCACACCTGGGATTTATGTTCAGGCCATGCTTCCTCACACCGGCAGTCTCTTCCCTCGTTAGTATCATTATTACATAAACGCTGTGTTAGTAGGAAGAGACGGTCGGAGCCTTCAGCCTCATACATGACGTGTCCCTCCATATATGTGTGTACAATAGTGATGGGACGAACAACACTGGTGCGTCAGCACTGTGCCGAGCGCACAAGAGTGAAACCCCGTATTGATGCGTGTATCGCTTTAAGAAAAAAATCATGTGACCGATACAGGAAGTGTGTCGTTTGGATGTGCCGCGCCAAATTGTTTATAAGGAAACAAAGTGTATTGACATGCATTGTTGTGGATTTGTTGAATGGAGATGAAACTGTTTGCTGTTGCTGTGTCTGTTGGATTTTTTCTTGCCCTCACCTTGTTCAACTTCTGACTTCATGGATCGTTCCAATAAGAAGAAGTTTTCCCCAGTCTGGAATCATTTTGATCTTTTGACTGCAAATAAGGTCAATCTTTTTCTCCTTTGAGCACTGTTTACTGTTAGTTTTTGAATTAAATATGTTTCTACTCTTTTCTGTAAGAGGTCTGAATTGTTTTCAGATAAATTAACTTTTTATTTTATTGTTGGTGAAGTGCCGGCTCTGCTCCACAGAGCTATCTTACATCAATAAGAGCACTTCATCAATGCTGAGGCATTATAGAGCTCGGCATGGCAATGAAGAACTGGCAGATACTCGTGTGAGTACCCCAGGTATGTTGAAATTCTCACAAAAAATTTGAATTTTCAAAAATAGTTTGTTACACACAAAAGGCTTTGTGTGACTCTGTAATATTGTTTGTAAGAATTACAGTCCTTTAACAAGCTTTAAACAAAATATTTCCTTTTGGCTGCAGTTCCTAACAAGCAAGCAGTGGATGAGGCTGTGGTCAACATGATCATCAAAGACTGTCAGCCACTCACCATTGTTGAAATGAGGGATTCAGGGAGCTCCTGATGCACCACTCCTACTGGAGTGGTGGCTCAGTTGGTAGAGCAGCCGCCCCACACCCAGGAGGCAGGGGTTCAAATCCCGGCCGGGTCATGCCGAAGACCATATAAAAGTGGAACTTCCTGCCATCCAGCTTGGTGCTCAGCAATAAATGGAATGGAGGAGGGAACTCTGTGGCGGCACCTTGCATGGCAGCAGCCCTCTGATTCTGCACTTGGGGTGTGTGTGATTTACACTGTAGATAGGAGAAGCACAATCTCGTTCTGCTGTGCATGATTGGTTGTACGGTTGAATAACAATAAGGGTGATTCATTGCACCCTCATATGTTCTACCAAGCAGGAACGTACAGTATGTGTAAGAAATGTATGGTTGAATTAATTAATGAGTACTGTCATGTCATATATACACTACCGTTCAAAAGTTTGGGGTCACTTAGAAATTTCCTTATTTTTGAAAGAAAAGCACTTTTTTTTCAATGAAGATAACTTTAAACTAATCAGAAATACACTCTATACATTGCTAATGTGGTAAATGACTATTCTAGCTGCAAATGTCTGGTTTTTGGTGCAATATCTACATAGGTGTATAGAGGCCCATTTCCAGCAACTATCACTCCAGTGTTCTAATGGTACAATGTGTTTGCTCATTGCGTCAGAAGGCTAATGGATGATTAGAAAACTCTTGTGCAATCATGTTAGGTCTGCAATGCTGTAATTGCTGCAAATGGAGGATTCTTTGATGAAAGCAAAGTTTGAAGGAAAAAATTATTTCAAATACAAATCATTATTTCTAACCTTGTCAATGTCTTGACTATATTTTCTATTCATTTTACAACTCATGGTGGTAAATAAGTGACTTTTAATGGAAAACACAAAATAATTGTGTGGGTGACCCCAAACTTTTGAACGGTAGTATACAGTATATATATAATGTATTACAGTATTTGTATGGTTATTTTTAGGCCATCAAGGACTTGGTGAGCCAGAAATATCAGGAGGAAAAGGAGAAAACAAAAAAGGACCTCCAGAGCGTCGTTTCTGTTAGTTTAACAGCTGATATGTGGACGTCCATTAATATGGAGGCATATCTTGCTGTTACTTGCCACTATGTGGGCAAAGAAAGCCATGAACTCCGTTCATCAGTCTTGGGAGTGCAGCATTTTCCTCAGAAACACACTGCAGAAAACATGGCCACACCTTTATCAACTCACACTTAAATTTTTATGCACACCATCTTCATCTGTACCCTGTGAGTTTTTTTCTAAGGCAGGGGAACTGGTGTCTAAGAAGAGAAATCGCCTTGGAGCAAAGACTACAAAAACTTTTGTTCCTCAATAAAAATGTATGAATGAATCCATTTTTAGTCTGTTATTTCGTATGATTGAACACTTAAGTTAAAAAAAAAATAAATTCATACATAAGTTAAAAATTTTAACTCCGAATTTTATTATAGACAAATTTGCTATATTTTACATAGCAACTCATTTTAGCATTTACACAAACAAGGTTTTAAGCAAATTTTAAACTCTTCTCATAAACAACTTAACTCAGCAAACAAATTGAGCAAATGAAATTATACAACGAGATCATATTTTAAGTAAAAGCCTAGCAATTAAATAAAGATTAAATATTATTTCACAGGCTGATGTTGGGTTTGCAGCATGTAAGCTTTTCCATTTTATTTTCATTTTGTTTACCTGCAATGATTTTAGAACTACTGCAGAGGTCACTATTGAGTGACCAATACAGTGCCAACACAGTTTGGGTAATGTGTCAATACACTCCTTGAGGTATCATCATCCCATCACTAGTGTACAACTACCTACGAGTTCATTCAGCCAGACACTGCCATGGTTTATTTCCTCAGTATTAGCAGCTGACCCTGCCTCACCCTCATCCACTGGACTTCACGGACAGCCCCGGATCGTTCCAGCCATAAGTTTACGTTTGCCTTTCTCCTTGTGCCATCAGCCTACGGCGGCACTAGGCATTCTCTCCCTCAGGCTGTAGAACATCCAGGTGGCATCCCTGTATGTCCGGTGGCCTCTAACTCATCATTTCAACCCTCTGTAATTAGCATGGTCATTTCTGGACTTGTTATTTTGTGGTTTATGTTAATAAAGTGCACACTCTACTCCAACAATTGGGTTTTTCATTTCTTCCTCGGTGCGCTACTACGCAGTGCATGAGGAATCAACAGTACCAGTAGATCGTACAAGATAAATCAGAGCAGAGATGATAACAGCAAAGGTGATATGGATATCAGATGGGTGAGACTATATCTACTGTACAGGTGAGCAGTGTGCAGATTTAGCAGCCGGTGTGTGAGTTCCTATATGCAAAGCTGAGTTGTGGAGTTTTGGGAGTTATTTGTTCAGGAGTCTGATGGCAGTGGGAAAGAAGGAGTTTTTCAGTCTGGTTGTTCTGCATTTCACACTTCTGTACCTCCGGCCTGAGGGTAGAAGTGTGAACAGTCTGTGCTGGGGGGGGGGGGGGGGGGTCCAGAGGATGACTGTAGCTCTCCTTTAGACTCTGCGGTGGTAGATGCTCTGCAGAGAGGGGAATGGAGTCCTGATGATCTTCTCTGCTATCTTCACCACTCTCTGCAGGCGTTTGCGGTCCAGGGCAGTAGTGCTGACGTACCACGCAGTTGGTCAGGATGCTCTCAATGATGTAGCTGTAGAAGTTGTTGAGGATCCTGGAAGACATGCCAAACTTCTTCAGCCTCCTCAGAAAGTACAGCCACTGAGATCTCTTAATCAGCTCTGTGGTGTTGTGTGTCCACTTAAAGGTCCTCGCTGATGTGGATGCCCAGGTATTTAAAGCTGCTCACCCTCTCCACCTCAAGCTTCTGGATGAACAGCGGCCGATGGGGTCTCCTCCCTTTCCTCATGTTCACTATCCTCTCCTTTGTCTTGTCCGTGTTGAAGATGAGGTTGTTGTCCTCACACCATGACACCAGATTGGCTACCTCCCTCCTGTATGATGCTTCGTCATCACCAGTGATGCGTCCTATCACTGCTGTGTCATCCGCGAACTTTAACATATTATCCTTGTGGGAGGCAACACGGTCATGGGTGAAGAGGCTGTACAGGATGGGGCTGAGAACACAACTCTGTGGGACACCTGTGTTCGTGATGATGCTGGCTGAGGTCCTGTTACCCATCCTGACAGACTGGGGCCTGCCAGTTAGAAAGTCCAATGGGCAGTCACAGAGGGTGGGGTGCAGGCCAAGTGAAGACAGTTTATCGGTGAGTTTGTGGGGGATGACCATGTTGAAGGCAGCGCTGTAGTCGACAAAGAGCATCCTAATGTAGGAGTCTTTATCTTCCAGGTGGGAGAGAGAATAATGGAGTGCTGCAGCAATGGCGTCTGAGGTGGACTTGTTGGACCGGTAGGCGTACTGCAGGGGGTCCAGGGTGCCCGGTATGCTGTCCTGAATGAGGGGCAGCACGACTCTCTCGAAGCACTTCATGATGATTGGAGCGAGTGCTACTGGTCTGTAATCATTCAGACAGGTCGGTGGGCTCCTTTTGGGGAGGGGGATGATGGTTGTCACTTTAAAGCAGGAGGGGGACTATGTTCTGGTTGATGGAGAGGTTGAAGATTGATGTGAGAACGTCAGTCAGATCAGCAGCGCATGCTCTGAGGGCCCGTCCAGGGATGTTGTCTGGTCCTGCTGCCTTGTGGGGGTTGATATTCCTCAGTGCTTTGTTTACCTGGCCTGATGAGACTTTTATTGGAGGAGGGGGGTGTATGAGTGTGTGTCTCTTTTCTGCCCTGTAGCTGGTGGTCTCAAAGCGGGTGTAAAAAATGTTGAGATCGTCTGGCAGTCTGTCTGTGGAGCTAGTAGAGCTGCTGTTGGTCCTCTTGTAGTCTGTGATGTGTTGCAGGCCTTGCCACAGCTTTTCTCTGTACTGCCTCTTGGCTGTTCTTATAGCTTTTCTCAGTCCATACTTTGCAGCTTTGTACTCGAACTCACGGCCTGATATAAGTAAATGCTTGAGAGTAAGCACGCAGCATCTAACGTACCTGACTGTTGATCCAGGGCTTCTGGTTGGGGAACTTCCTGACCTGTATGGCGGGTACGATGGTATCAGCACACGTGCTGATGTACCCAGTCACATACTCAGCATATTCCTGTATGTATACAGAAGAGTCCTCTCAGGTGGCTGCAGCTTTAAACACATCCCAGTCTGTGCAAGCAAAACAGTGTTGCAGGGTGCTCTCAGCCTCTGGAGTCCAGTGCTTAATTTGCTTAATAACAGGGTTTGTTTTTCAGCTTTTGTCTGTAGGCTGGGTACATAAACAGGGAGATGTGATCTGACTGTCCGAAGTGGGGGCGGGATGCCACTCTGTTGGCGCCACCTATGTTGGTATAAACATGATCCAATGTGCTTTTATCGCGGGTGGGAATGTCCATGTGCTGGTAATATTTGGGGAGTACAGTCCATAAATTGCACTGGTTGAAGTCACCAGCAGCAATAAAAACAGCATCAGGATGTTTCGTCTCTACTGCACTGATGACTTCATGGAGTTTGTTTAGCGCTACTGTGTAGTTGCTTTGCAGACGGATGTAAACAGCAGCTGAAAACACAGCAGTAAATTCTCTTGGTATATAAAAGGGACGCCATTTCAACATTAAAAACTCCACGTCAGGTGAACAGTGCTTGTAAACAGGCTGTACATCTCCACAACACGAGTTGTTTACAACAGATTTAGAATAGAATAGGCTTTACTTATCAACCGCACCACCGATTTCTCAACTCAAATCTTGTTAGAAACACTTTTCGCTGCTTTGTTTTAAAGATATCTGACAAAGTTTCCTCATGATCCACCATGTTGTCCAGGAGATGACATGGTTACAAATGGATTGTCAAAATATGGAGGAAAAATTATTCCCCCAGTTTCTGTGTGACTGGTGTGTGTGTGCTTGGCCCTTAGGGCTTGCCGTAGCTGCCCTGGTGATGATGTCAGGCGGGCTGCAGTACCTGTATATATTCTGTGTTCTCAATAAAATTTGCTGAGTTCAATGCATGGCATAACAGACTCCAGTCTCGGATTACCGACATAACATTTTGGCGATGAGAGAAAAAAACATGGAGGGGTATGGGCTACCTCTGGCGTCATTTCTGGAGTGTCCGGGGAAGCCAGCGACCCAGTGGGCAGATTGGATGGCTATGCTTGGGGGATATATTGCTGGACTGGGCCTGGGTAGACTCGACAGAGACGGAGGATGGGCGCTTCTGGTCCGTCGTCTTGGCGCAGAGGGTCGGAGAATTCTCGACATGTTGGGAGAGCTTTATGTGGATGCTGTCGGGCGGCTGGCTGGAGATTTTACCGAACGTCCAAGGGACAAGAAGCTGGGGCTGTGGGTAGTGAGACTGCTGGCGCCAAGAGGAGCTAAGCTAATTAGCTCGGAGGAGCTAAAGGCTCAGGCTGTGGCAACGGGATGGTTAGCCATGAAGCTAGGTGTGTGCCAAAAACAAACTACAAGCTATCAGCTGGGTATCCAAGGGTGACCTGAGCCCTTGGTTACCGGAGATGGTGAGCTAGCCGAGGAGCTCAGCACGGTGCGTGACCGTAGCGCTGGTGATGTGGACGGCACAGTGAGCAGCAACAGCGAAGAGGAAGAGCAGCAACCGGACTCAACTAAGTCTTCCCCGCAGCTGGAGTCCAGGCAGTGGGAGAGTGAGACCAAGCATGCTGAAGGCCCTGGGAAGCAGCAGCAACAGCCGGGAGCAGAGGCAGCACAGCGGAGCGCCTTGGATGACGGAAAGGAGGTGCCGGGCACCATGGAGGTTGGGCAGGACCTCGGTGCTGGAGCTCAAAGAGCCTTGGACGAGGGTGCTGGGCATTACGGCGAGGTGCCTGAGTCGATGGATGGCACCGACGAGCATGCTTCGGCTTTCCCTGGAATTCGGCCACAGGGGGCCGAGTGTCTGGGGCTACAACAGCAGCAGCTGCAGCGGGTTTGAAGACGGTCGGGGGCGGGTCGACAGGCACGAAGGGACTGCGTGCTGGGCAGCAGCATTGGAGATCGGACGGCACGAGGAGGTGCGCTGGCAGGCTGAGGTGTTCCCGAGAGGAGGTGTCGGATGGCTGGTCCAGACGGGTGAAGCGGTTGGTGGCGAGGAGAGACGTTCTCGCCTGGGAAGTCAGCTTCGATCCCAGGGGCAGGCAGCTTCCAGGGGTGCTCATGCCATGGGGCTGCCCCGGTCCGCCGAGCCAGTTTTACCCTTGGCTGACTATGGACTGTGGTATAACCTAATAATTTTAATGTAAATATGGTTATGCATGTATATATGTAAAACATGGTTCTAGTGTTCATATGTGCATGTGTTTTGAAAATAGTGTTGGTGTGAATGTGGTGTACATATGAATGTGTGTTATTTGGGGATTATTTTGTGTATTTTATTGTAGTTTAGGATAGTGGTTCCCAACCTTTTACCCAGGAGCCCCCCCCCCCCCAGCCCACACGATCAGAGGACTTAAGTCATTTTGCCACCATCAGTGTGTGAATGTGTGTGTGAATGGGTGGATTGCAGGATCTGTAAAGCGCTTTGGTCATCAAGAGATGAGAATAAAAGCGCTATATAAGTGAATGCCATTTACCATTTACCATTTTAGGACATTTATTTAGGGAAAAAATAACATCAGTTTTGTGCTTAACCTATTCCATTTGTTGTGAAATGTAGATTTGTTTTCCTTTATACTTAAACTAAACTGAATTATATGAACATGTGTCTTACACACAGACAAAAAAAAAATGTGGCAAATGACTGCAATGGTATTAAAATATTTGTCCTTTTGTTTTAAGACAGCAGTACTTTTAAATGTGGCCTTTTTGAAACCAGAAGGCAGTCCTGAGTCTTCATTCTTCATTGTCAGTAACAAAGTTTTCATCTTTGCCAGAGGTACGAAACAGAAATGTTAACAAGAACACGTCCCTCGTGAAAGGAGAATTTCTAACAACCAAAATAGTGGGTCTACACACACATGACTGCATAAACCAGTAAAGGCCTAAAAGTCAGTCAGTGTGGGCCTATTGGCAGTGGGCCTAAAAACACCTGTCATACACAAAGAAAAAAATATCCTTGACTGCTCTTTCTCAGAACACTACCCAGCAATTAACATTGCAAACAATAGTTCAATGATTCTTTGCTTTTTACTCTCTCCAGTGTGTTGATTCAAAACAGAACATTAATGTGCACCTTGAGCCTGCATGTCTCTGACCAGGGATGCCATGTTTGCAGTGATGGTGGTGATAGCCAGTCTAAAGTCCTGGTGGACATCCAGCCTGTTCCGTACCTTTGTTTCTATAGTTAGAAGGGCACTGAAAGCTGCCTCAGACAGGTACGTAGTACCAAAAGGAAGAATGAGCCTCTTGATTGCGTGTTTGGCCAGTGTAGGAGCGACGGTCTGTCCTCTGACCATCCAAAACTTTTTGTATCCGTTTTCCTGGAAATATTTTTTTGACACTGAATCAGATTGAAGGTCATACAGCTCATCCTCACAGCCCAAGTATTCACCATCCTTGTGATTGGAAATGCAGGGCTCTATCACCCATGATTCCTTGGATAGATATCTGTTGATGTCGGCAAAGCAACTCCTCATCTCGTCACACAGCAGGTTCATGTGGCGCGTGAAGTCCGTGCGTAAAGACACACACACGGTGCCACCGGACTGCTTTTGCAGAAGAGGAAGCTGCTGCAACTCCCCTTTTGACATTTTAGCGACCCTGTACTCCAGTTTTCGCACAAAAGCGTCCAGTGCGTCTTTGCGTTGTAGGATGTTTGATTCAGGTCCCTGCAGCCGCTTGTTTCTTTCATTGAAAAGAGCGAATGTGTCCGCTAGGTAAGCCGCTTGGATCCAAAATGCGTCTGCCAGCTGCTCGTAAAGTGGCCGATTGTGGTCATGCAAGAATTCTTTAACTTTGTCTTGCAATTCAATAAAACGCACAAGCACCTGTCTTGACAACCATCGTACTTCAGTGTGGAGCAGGAATGTTTGGTGCGCCTCGTCCTCATACAGTAGTGCAAAAAGTCGCTTGTTAGCAGGGCGCGTTTTAATAAAGTTCACGATTTTGACAGCAGTTGACAGGGTGTTGCTGAGGTCTCCTGAAAGATTTTTACCTGCCAGTGCTTGGCGGTGGAGCATGCAATGAAAAATGACGCATTCCGGAGCCTTTTCTTTCAGCCGTGTGTTGAGTCCTTTATTTTTTCCCCGCATCGCTGCGGCTCCGTCAGTGCAGCACGCCACCAGCTTCTCATAGGACAGACTGTGGGATGTGAAATATGAATCCACAGCCCTGGAAATATCCGCGCCTGTTGTCGTTGTTGCTAGATTTGTTGACATAAGAATGTCTTGTTTTAAGTGGCCATCATCAATATACTGACAATACACAGCTAACAGAGCCTCGTCTGCCGCTGTGGTCGTCTCATCCAGTTGAATGGAGAAGGGAATCCTCCTAAGTTTCTTGTGCAGCTGGTTTTGGCAATATGCAGCCATTTTATTGATTCTGTCTTTGATAGTGTTGTCAGGGAGGAGCACACTCCTCTCACCTTTTCTCCATTAGCATCTCTGTCGTCTCCCCCACCAACCCCCTGTACTGGGTGGGTGGAGTGCCATCTGTGTTGTGTCCACCACACCGTCCTCTTTCTTTATTTGATGTCATTCATGCATTTTTTTTTTTTTTTTTTACCCATACATTTCATGACCTCAAAACGGAGCTCTGTGCTCCCGTGGGCTCAGGTGCCCCCTCCCCCCGGGGGGGGGGGGCACAGACCCCAAGTTGGGAGACACTGGTTTAGGAGACACGGCAGTTATTTTTGATTTATATCTACATATTATTCCATCTAGCTACATTGCTCCGCACTGTGTGTGTTTATATACTTGCATATTTATTCCACCTAGCTGCAATGCTCCGTACTGTGGGTGTTTATATATTTACATATTTATTCCATCTAGCTACAATGCTCTGCACCGTGTGTTCATATATTCATATATTTATTCCATCCAGCTACAATGCTCTGCACTGTGTGTCTGTGTGTGTATATATATATTTTATAGTAATATGTACATATGTATATTAGCTGCTCTTGCTTGCTTGTTTTTTTTTCTTGCCTTCTGATTGTTGCTCTGAGTGTTGCTATCCCTGTGCTGTTGCAATCCTGGAATTTCCCCGTTGTGGGACTAATAAAGGCTTATCTTATCTTATCTTATCTTATCTTATTTATAAAGGGACTGTGTTTGTTTAGTACAAGCAGCAGAATAATCCGCTTTGCTGTGTGGGGTGGGGCAGCAGTCCAACTGTTCCCCCTAGTTTTTAGCTGTTTTGAGGTGAATGTGTTTGGCCATTATAGTTCACTGTTCCCCATTATTTTCTTAGTGCATGATTCGGGTCCTAAATCGGGGTGGGTCTGAACTGTATGTGTTTTGGACTTTTGTAAGGGAGAGGGGAATGTTGTGTGTGAGCTTGGCCCTTAGGGCTTGCCGTAGCCGCCCAGGTGATGACGTCAGGCGGGCTGCAGTGCCTGTATATATTCTGTGGTGTTCTCAATAAAGTTTGCTGAGTTCGCTGCGTGGCATAACAGACTCCGGTCTCTGATTACCGACATAACAGTCCCCAGTCCTGTGTGACCAGACGCTACCCTCCACCAGCAACAACGAACAGGGAAGCGAGGCATGGACGGCAATTATAACAACTGTCAGTTTTTCGGGTGGCTGCAAAACTGTATTAAAAAGGTAAACATGGCCGACTTCCAAGGAAAAAAAACGGCGTGAGTTCTGAGGGTTAGCAGCTTTAAAGTGACAAGAAGCTACAACACAAATACAAAAGCATGCTAATGTTAGCATCAGTGCTAACAGTATACTAATATTCTTATGCAGCTTTTTCCTAAGTTAGCATGCTAATCTGTAGACAAAATTAGCTCTGACTATAAGTTACGTTTTGAAAATGTTTTATTTAGTTTTACAGACATTTTAGACACTCCCCTTTTACAGTAAAAATGTTATCCATAAATGTGAATTTAGCAATAAAAAAAACCTTATTTAAACAGTTCACATTAGACTTCAAAGCTAATGTTGGCTCAAACAACCAGAAAGCTGTCAAAGCAAGTCAAATCTAGCAAAAACTCACACTGCTTCTTTAAATTTCTATTCCCTCATTTGTTTCTCTATTACTTTGGGTGTTGAATGAATGAATCTTTATTTTGGATAGATTAGATTAAAAGAAAGGAACAGAATAATATAACAAAGGGGGAAAGAAAATCCAACAAGGTCAAATTAGACAATAACTCCTCTGATTCTACAGTTCAACATAAGTTATCCGAAATGGGTGATGGCTGAAGCCACAGCTTCTATTGCCCACCCATATTCCATCCAAGAATTCAAAAGAAAAACAAAACAAGAGTGATTACAATTCAGAACAAAGCTAAGACAAAATGTGACAAAAAACTAAGTGTAACGGATGCCAGCTAGTACTGTTCGGCGTAGAACGTTAGTAAACCTCCCTCCCAAAGCCTCATACAGTATCGGTAGCGCTGAGCTACCGGTCGGACCTTTAGCTCAGCGCGATCGTGCTGTGTCTCCCATGCTCGAACTGTGTTAGTTGACTGAGAGGTCGCGGGTTCGTGTCCCGTGTGGGGCGAACTGCGCAGGATGATCTCTGTCACATAAGCAACAACACAACACAGGCTGGATATGACAATCCCTATGTGAGTTTACATGTCGTCTTGTAAATATGTTTGGAGTATTTCTTCCTTTAGTTTTTGTTTAAATTGTCCAAGCGTTGTACATGATTTTAATTCAGGTCCAAAATCGTTCCATAATCTGACTCCTTGCACTGAAACACAGTGTTGCTTGGTGGTAGTTCTCACTGAAGGTTTTTGAAATATACATGTTCCTCTGAAATGATATTGTTTCTCCCTTATTTGGAACAGCTTTTGGATATTTGCGGGCAGTGATAGATTCTTCACTTTAAACATTATTACTGCAGTTTTAAAGTCAACCAGATCTTTCAACTTGAGAGCTTTTAATTTAAGAAAAAGTGGGTTTGTTGGTTCCCTGTAAGCAGCTTTGTTAATTATTCTAATAGCTCTCTTCTGAAGCATAAAGACTGGATATATGTTTGTTTTTTATGTATTTCCCCATACTTCAGTACAATATGTCATGTATGGGAGTATTAATGAATGATACAAGGTATACAGTGTGGGTTGATTCAGCAAATATTTCACTCTGTGTAGTATTGCAATTGATTTACATATTTTACCTTTAATATAATTAATATGTGACTTCCAACACAGTTTATTATCAATTATTACTCCAAGAAATTTAGTTTCAGATACCCTTTCAATCTCTACACCATTTACACTGAGTTTAGATACTAAGTTGTTGTGATGGTTGTTAAAAACTATAAATTTTGTCTTAAATTGAGCGTTAATTTGTTAGTCAAAGTCAAAGTGCCTTTATTGTCATTCCATTGTTAATGAACAGTGCAACAAAATTGAGATTTGAATCAAACCACAGTTTAAGCTTTCCTAATTCCTTTCCGAGTGTATCAAAAAGTTGTTCCAAATTGCTTCCACTGCAAAATAAATTAGTGTCATCGGCAAACAATATTAAATCCATTTTTTCCGAGACTTTACATATATCATTTATATACATTTATAACAGTGGCCCCAAAACTGAACCCTGTGGGACTCCACAAGTAACCTTCAGTAACTGAGTTTTTGTTACCAACACATACATACTGATATCTATTCTTTAAGTAACTACATAACTTTTTAGCACTGCTGCTACTTTTCCACCGGCTCTTTGTCTCTGAGGTAAGTGCGATCGGGATCATGGCGGGCAGAATACATTATTCCAGGGACATGTTGCTGCATTTAAACACGGTTGATGCAGCGTCTGTGATTGAGTCTAAGCTGCAACTGCCGGACTTTATTTTGAGAGACGTTCATGGACACAGCGGTGAAAAGAGAGACAGGAGAAGGAAACGCGGAAAGCGTGGAGGCGTGAAATTACACCTGAGAAGACGTCAGTTTAATAACATTCCTCTTCCTTCTATGATTTTTGGGAACGTACAATCTCTGAGGAACAAGGTGGATGAAATTCAAGGGAATGTACGCTACCAGAAGGACTTAAAGAACTGCTGTGTCATGGCCTATACCGAGTCTTGGCTTACTGCGCATGACCGGGACGCGGATCTGTGGATTGACAGCTTTGGAGCCCCACTGCGCTCTGATCGGCAGGAAGAGGTAACAGGGAAGCGTCAGGGGGGCGGCGTATGTTTATATATTAATAAGCAGTACTGCACATCTGTCACGGTCAGAAAGCGCATCTGTACACCCGATGTGGAGCTGCTGTCTGTGTCACTATGCCCCTTTTATTTGCCTCGTGAGTTCCCCCAGCTTTTCATCACAACTGTTTACATCCACCCAAGGGCAGACGCTGACTCCGCCTCCAGCACCATCTTTGATGTGGTGCAGCGGCTGCAGTCAATTTCTCCAGAGACGCCAAACTTTATTCTTGGGGATTTTAACCATGTTTCTTTAAAGAAGACACTTAACCCCTTGCACTTCGGTCATTTTTCCTAAAAACGCCAAAAAAATAACGTGCCCAAATTAAATCCAAAGCTGTTCTTCAACCCTTTGCAGCATCTTCATGGGGTTGGTCTCATTTAAAAGAAAACACTTTGAATTTTTTGGCAAAACAGTCATAATCTCTCTAAGTGCTCCGGCCACTGAGTTACAGTCATCTAAACATAGTGAACTTGAAGAAAATAAATTTGGCCTGGGTGTTTTTTTGGATACAAATGCTTGCAAATAACACACAGCTTCAGATCCGGGCTGGAAAATGCAACAGAAATGTAGAACCAAGTGTTATCCAGCTGAGGTCCAAATTTTGTAACAATACCACAAAAAATGAATATATTACACAGCTTTTTCCTCAGCTAGTTCCCAGGTGTTTTGTAACTGTGCCAAATTGTGCCAAATGGCACAGTTTGGAAAAACGTCTGTAACTTTTGAATGATTCAATGTAGAAGCTTCATTTTGGGCTCTAATGAAAGATCACACTCAGGGTTGTGTCTGTGTGTGTGTGGGGGGGGGTTTGTCCCCCCCCCCCTCGCTACAGAGGATGGACATCGGCCATCGCTACATGACGGATTAGCCTCATGTGGCGATGTGGGACAGCAGCGCAGTCACCGCGGCTTCCCCCCCCCTCGCTACAGAAGAATAGCGGGGGGGGGGGGCGGCGTTCACGGTCTGGATGCGGCGAACAACCCCTTGTACCGCGGCGCACGAACTTCAGACTTTGTGCGCCGCACAGTTGTAATTTACCGATCGATCAAAAGTCATTTTGGATTACAATTTTCAGGGATAAAGAATAATTTAGCTTATAACACCTTACCTCTTCACAGCAGCAGTGTCCTGGCAAACTTCTCTTCCTCATTGTCAGACGAACGCGACGCTGGTCCGCTCATGGTTCTGGTCTCACGACCCGAACAAAAAATAATTCCATTATTGCGGTTTTGTGCTTCCATGATTGCGGTTTTTGGCGAACGATTTTTCAAAACAAATAACAGTAGTAATTTAAAAAAGACTGGCAAAAGCATGTGTGTCACTCAGCCTTCGTCGTCAGCCTCCGTCTGACATAACGCACGGCTCAGGAGACGCACACACACAGGCTTAGAGTAGTTCAAAGAGTTTATTAACAGCAGGAGTGAATGAGTGCGTGTCTGCGGGATGTAAATGTGTTGGTGATGGTGTCTGCTCCAGGCACAGAGGCAGGTGACCGTACAGCCGAGCAACCCTATGGAGAGAGCACAGGGAGAGGGTGACGGGCATACACCAACACAGGAGGGATTTATGGCGAGAGAAGGACTTACTTGGTGGGTCAGGACAGCTGGCACAACAAGGGGGCGAAGCCCGGAAGACAGCCACCTGGAGAGCTCCGTACAGCAGCGAGGATTGGGCGATGGAGTGGAGATGTCCGCCGCTGGGGAATCCACCTGTGCACAGGGGAGAAGACTGAAGAAGAGAGGTAAGCGATCTTCTTACCAAAAAGGTGATGCTGAAGAGAAGTATGCTCACAACGGTGAGGGACGAAGTCTGACGGCTTCAGGCCGAGCCTCCGGGCGAGACGGCCTTTATCCCTCGCCGCTGATGATTGTCAGGTGCGTGAGCAGGTGGCGCCGCTGATGAGTGGCGCGGCGTGACAGTAGTCCCCCCTCTAGCAGCGCCTCCTGGCGATGGCTTATCCGGGTGCGCTCGGTGGAAGTCCGCGATGAGCGATGGGTCCAACACAAACGACGGGGGCACCCATTGTCGATGCTCGGGCCCATAGCCCTCCCAGTCCACCAAGTATTGCAACCCACGACCTCGGCGCCGGGAGTCCAGGATGGAGGAGACGGACCAGGCCGGATGGCCACCAATCATCCGGGGCGCGGGTTGTGCTGCAGGAGGAGGGCAAAGGGGGTCAGTGACTGCCAGTTTCACCCTCGACACATGGAAAGTGGGATGGATGCGGAGGGAGGGGGGAATAGCCACGCGCACAGCCACCGGGTTGATGATCCGGGTGATGGGAAAGGGACCCATGAATCGCTGTGCCAGCTTCCTCCTCTCGCCTTTTAATGTGACGTCCTGGGTAGACACATACACGAGTTGCCCAACTCTGTACGCCGGGGCAGGTCTTCTGTGCCGGTCCGCCACGGTCCTGTTGCGCTCCGCTGTGCGTAAAAGCGCATGACGCGCGGCAGCCCAGGTGGAGCGGAACTGCCTAAGGTGCGCCCTAACAGAGGGGACAGTTACCTCGTTCTCCTGCGCCGGAAACAGCGGGGGGTCGTAACCCAGGGACGCCTTGAAGGGGGACATCCCCGTTGCAGAAGAGCGGGCGGTGTTGTGGGCATACTCCACCCAGGCGAGATGGTTGCTCCAGGACGTCGGCTTGGATCTAGTAACACAGCGGAGCGCAGCCTCCAGCTCCTGATTGGTCCTCTCACACTGCCCGTTAGACTGGGGGTGATGGCCGGAGGAGAGGCTCACCTTGGCTCCGATGGCGTTACAAAAAGATCTCCAAACCTCGGATGAAAATTGGGGGCCCCGGTCCGAGACCACGTCCACCGGAATCCCGTGCAGCCTGACCACGTGTTGGACGAGGAGGCCCACCGTCTCCAGGGCAGTAGGGAGACCTCGCAGGGGGATGAAGTGCGCCGCCTTGGAGAAACGGTCCACGATGGTCAGGACGGTGTCAAAGGAGTTGGAAACGGGGAGTCCGGTGACGAAATCCAGTGCGATGTGCGACCAGGGCCTGCCGGGGACGGGCAGAGGCTGGAGCAGACCCGCTGGGGGGGCATTTCCCGACTTGCTGGTGGCACAGATTGGGCAAGCCCGGGCGTAGCGGGCTGCATCCCTCCGCAGGCCTGGCCACCAAAAGGACCGTTGGAGGAGGCTGATCATCCGAGAGGTGCCGGGATGACAGGTGAGCCGGGAGGTGTGGAGCCAGTGGATGACCTCTCCTCGGACCGCAGATGGGACGAACAGTCTTCCCTCCGGTCCGCCGCCAGGATCAGGTTCCACCTCCTGCACCTTCCGGATCTTGTCTTCAATGTCCCAAGAGATGGCACCGAGGACGCACGACCTGGGCAGGATAGTGTGGGGCGTCTCCTCAGCCTCCACGGGGGTGAACTGCCTAGAGAGGGCGTCAGGCAGGCCGTTTTTGGAGCCCGGCCTGAAGGTGATTGAGAAGCGGAACCTGGCGAAGAACAAAGACCAGCGCGCCTGGCGGGCATTCAGGCGCTTGGCAGATCGTAAGTACTCTAAGTTCTTGTGGTCCGTCAGGACCACAAACGGCAGATCCGCCCCCTCTAGCCAGTGGCGCCACTCCTGTAAGGCGAGTTTAATGGCCAGGAGCTCTCTGTCCCCCACATCGTAGTTTCTCTCCGCCGGGGACAGGCGCCGGGAGAAGAAGGCGCACGGCCGTTTGGCGCCATCGTCAGGTGACCGCTGGGATAACACTGCTCCCACTCCCGTGTCCGATGCGTCCACCTCCACAATGCACTGCAGCGCGGGGTCGACCTGGCGAAGGACCCGGGAGGAGGAGAACTCCGCCTTCAGCGCCCTAAAGGCAGCAGCGACCTCTTCAGTCCACCGGAACGGGACCTTCGGGGACGTGAGGCGGGTCAGCGGTCCGACGATCGAGCTGAAATTTGGGACAAAGCGGCGGTAAAAATTGGCGAAGCCAACAAACTGTTGCACCTGCTTCCGGGATGCGGGAGTAGGCCACTCCACCACCGCCTTCACCTTCTCTGGGTCTGGGAGCACCTGATCTTGAGCGATGATGAATCCCAGGAAGGATGTGGTCCTAGCGTAGAATTCGCATTTCTCAGCCTTCACGTACAGACGATTCTCCAGCAGTCTTTGGAGGACCCGCCTCACATGGACCTGGTGCTCGTCCCTGGACCTGGAGAAGATAAGGATGTCATCCAGGTAGACGAACACAAAAAGGCCGATGAAATCCCGGAGGACGTCATTAATGAGGCGCTGAAAGACGGCAGGAGCGTTGGTCAGCCCGAACGGCATGACGAGATACTCAAAGTGGCCGTTCGGGGTACAGAAGGCTGTCTTCCATTCATCTCCCTCCCGGATCCGGACGAGGTGGTAAGCGCTGCGTAAATCCAGCTTGGTAAACCAGGTCGCCCCCTGGAGGGAGTGAAAGGCAGTGTCCATGAGGGGCAGGGTGTAACGGTCCCTCTCAGTGATGTCATTTAGCGCTCGGTAGTCTATGCAGGGGCGGAGGGATCCGTCCTTTTTCCCGACAAAGAAAAACCCTGCCCCCACGGGTGACGACGATGGGCGAATAATCCCAGCGCTCAGTGATTCCTTCAGGTATGTATTCATGGTCTCCTTCTCCGGCGCCGACAGGCTGTAGAGCCGACCAGATGGCAGGGGAGCCCCCTGGCGGAGATTGATGGCACAGTCATATGGTCGATGCGGGGGAAGAGACATAGCTTTCGATTTACTAAATACCATACCCAGGTCGTGAAATTCTGGAGGCACCAGTGACAGGTCCGGAGGTGCTGTATCCGCCACAGGGGGAGCCGCGGATGGGGAGCAGGCAGCGGACTGAAGGCAGGTGCCCATGCAGAAGGTACTCCATGCCGATACCCCAGCGGACCTCCAGTCCAGGACAGGGTTGTGGAGGCGTAGCCAGGGATACCCCAGGATGACGGGCGACACAGAGTTGGGCAGGACGTAAAATACCATCTCCTCCCGGTGGTTCCCTGAGATGATGACTGGGACAGGCATGGTTTGGTGAGAAACTCTCCCAAGGGAGGCACGGGAGAGATGGACCAGGGAGATGGGGTGTTTTAATGCCTGACAGCGGATGCCCAATCGGGTTGCCAGGCCTTGTGAAATGAAGCTGCCCTCTGCGCCCGAATCCACCAGTGCGTGGGTGAGGTGCCCAGTGGGATTGTGGCAAAAACGGATGGGCAGCTTTAATTGAGTGAGAGTGTCTAACCGGTTGGGATCCGCGAGGCTCCCTACAGCGATTCGCGGACCCCGCCGACTGGCTTTCCGCGGGCAACGCTCCACAGTGTGTTGGTCACCTCCGCAATACATGCAGAGGCCCAACTCACGGCGGCGTTGTTTCTCCGCAGGGGAAAGCTTGGTCCAGCCCGTCACCATCGGCTCCGACTCCTCGGGGCACGATGCTGGCGGCGCCGCCAGGGGGCGAGCTTGGAACAGGTGCGGCGAGACTCCACGAGGGCGAGAAGAAGACTTCCGCCCCGAGGAGCACTCGCGCAGCCTGTTATCCAAACTTATCGCTAAGGATGTCAGCTCCGCTAGCGTCCCAGGGATATCCCGTCCAGCCAGTTCATCCCTCAGATCACTATTGAGGCTGCGGAGGAACAGGCCACAGAGGGAGCGTTCCTCCCAGCCCAATTCCTCCGCCGTTACCCGGAAGTCGACCGAGTAGTCCGCTGCCGACCGGCCTCCCTGCTGGAGAGCGAGAAGCCGATCGACCTGGACCGTCTCGGTTTGAGAATGGTCAAAGACCTCCAGAAAGCGCCTCACGAACTGGTCATAGGTGAGGGTGGCATAACTGGGCCTCGCCATTACGGCGTAGGTCCAAGTTAACGCACGCCCCTCCAGAAGGTTCCCTATGTAACCAATCCGACTGTGATCCGAGGGAAAATCTCCGGGCACACGGTGGAACACGGACTCACACTGCATAATGAACCCCCGCGCTCCGCCGAGCTTACCGCTAAAGCGGGCGGGGGTCGGAATCGGTGTGAGCCGAACCGGTGCCACTGGAGCCGGCTGGACGGCCGCTGGAACAGCAGGAGCCGCGCCACCCTGACGAGCCGGGGGGAACGGCTGTTGAGGATCTAAGCGGCCCAACCGGTTAGTTAAGTTTAATAATTGATTTAGGATAACCTGCTGTTGATAAGCAATCTGATCCACTCTAGCCTCGAGAGTGGTAAACCGGTGTGCGAGCCCGCCGTCCGCCGAGCCGCTCTGCTGAAGCCGTACTGACATAACGCACGGCTCAGGAGACGCACACACACAGGCTTAGAGTAGTTCAAAGAGTTTATTAACAGCAGGAGTGAATGAGTGCGTGTCTGCGGGATGTAAATGTGTTGGTGATGGTGTCTGCTCCAGGCACAGAGGCAGGTGACCGTACAGCCGAGCAACCCTATGGAGAGAGCACAGGGAGAGGGTGACGGGCATACACCAACACAGGAGGGATTTATGGCGAGAGAAAGACTTACTTGGTGGGTCAGGACAGCTGGCACAACAAGGGGGCGAAGCCCGGAAGACAGCCACCTGGAGAGCTCCGTACAGCAGCGAGGATTGGGCGATGGAGTGGAGATGTCCGCCGCTGGGGAATCCACCTGTGCACAGGGGAGAAGACTGAAGAAGAGAGGTAAGCGATCTTCTTACCAAAAAGGTGATGCTGAAGAGAAGTATGCTCACAACGGTGAGGGACGAAGTCTGACGGCTTCAGGCCGAGCCTCCGGGCGAGACGGCCTTTATCCCTCGCCGCTGATGATTGTCAGGTGCGTGAGCAGGTGGCGCCGCTGATGAATGGCGCGGCGTGACACCGTCGGTCTATGATGACCATGGAAGAAATCATAACGTCTACTCTGCTGGAACAAAAACAAAATAAGCACCGCCTGTGGCCGAACATGCCGATGCGCGAATGCTGTCACACAGGTTGCACTTCTGGATGGTCTCCGTGCTGCTGGGTCTGTGATGGTTCTTCCTGTGGGTCCTTTTTTGATCTGCTGCAGCAGTCTCTCTTCACCCAGCCTTAAAAAAAAAACAGCTCGCGAACTTCTCTGCTTCAATTGGCTCACTGCATTCACAGCGTTGGTAGGGGGGTCCTTCTTGCTAGGTTTTCAGTCATTGGTTCTTCAAGGTTTCAGAAACCCAATTCAAGGCTCTTATTAGTCGAATGAGAGGTCAATCAGATGAACTAATCTGTACGCGGCTGTGTCTGCAGCTTTTATTTTCAGTGCGCGCTTGGACGCCATCACCATCTCCATCTCCGTCATGCGTCCTAGAGCGCACGAGGGTGCACGAGAGCGCCCTCGTGCACTCTGGGACGCAGAGACTTGCCCGCCTGCGGTACAACGGAGTGCAAGAGGTTAAAAACTTTTATCAGTATGTCTCCTGCCCAACCAGGCGAAAAAAGACATTGGACCTGAGCTATGGATCCATTGAGGGGGCCTATAAATCACTCCCCCTTCCTCCTTTAGGATCCTCAGATCACAACTGTGTACATTTGCTGCCCACATATAAAACTGCTCTCAGAAGAGGCAAGGTGGAGACCAGAGACATAGATGTGTGGACAGAGGATTCAGTGCACTGCCTCCAGGAATGCTTTAACTGTACGGACTGGGAGATGTTCACACTGTCCTGCAGGGATGATTTGGACTCTTTGGTGGACGTCACATGCTCATACATGGCTTTCTGCAAAAATACGATCGTTCCACGTAAACGTGTCAAAATATATCCCAACAACAAGCCATGGGTTACAAAATCAGTTAAATCCTGCTTACAGAGGAAAGCACTTGCCTTTAAACAGGGGTCTGTTTCTGAGCTGCAGGTTGCCACAAAAGAGCTGAAGTCTGAAATTTTAAGAGCAAAACAGAATTATAAATCAGAGTTGGAAAGCAAGATGGCAACAAAGAAACTTGGTTCAGCCTGGGCCAGTATGAAAACTATTGCAGGCCTTCAGAGCACAGAACGCAGCAATTGTGTGTTTTTAGATGGTTTTAATTCAGACACAGAGCTGGCTAATGCTCTTAATTGTTTTTATGGTTGTTTTGACTCCTTTGATTTTAGCACTGAAACCCAAGATTTGAAAGAGAAACTCAAAGACAATCAGCACTTTAATATTGAGGTGCAGGATATTAAAAGGGAGTTCTGCGCTGTAAAAGTGAAGAAAAGTCAGGGCCCTGATAATATATGTGGGCGCTTGGTAAAGTCCTGTGCACATGAACTGAGTCCTGTATTTCACTACATTTTCAATAAGTCCTTACAGACACAACATGGGCCTAAGATCTGGAAAGAAGCCGTGGTTGTTCCTGTTCCAAAATCCAGCTGTCCTAAACGGTAAACGACTTTAGACCAGTTGCTTTGACTTCAATTTTAATGAAAATTTTTGAAAAACTGGTCAGATGTGAGGTCCTAAAGCAGACTGAGAATGCATTGGATCCTCTGCAGTTTGCCTATAGGCCTCACAGAGGAGTGGAGGACGCCACTGTCACTCTGTTTAACATGCTTTTTAAACATCTGGATTTTAATGGGACACACGCCAGGCTTTTATTTGTGGACTTTTCCTCTGCCTTTAATACAATCCAACCTGATATCTTAGTTGAAAGGCTCCTGCAACAATTTGATTTGAGCAATAATCTGGTGGGTTGGATTCTGGATTTCTTAACCAACAGGACGCAGAGAGTAAGGGTCAATGGTACATTGTCTGACCTAAAGTGCTCTTCTACTGGCTCTCCTCAGGGGTGTGTGTTGTCACCACTACTCTTCATCCTGTACACAAACATGTGTCGGAGCAGACATGGCATTAGACACATTATAAAGTATGCTGATGATTCAGTTGTTGTCAGTCTCCTCCAGGATGGTGAGAGTGGCCACGGCCCAGTAGTTGATGATTTTGTTCACTGGTGTGAGGATTCCTACCTGCAGCTGAATACGACAAAAACTAAAGACATGATTATTGACTTTAGGAGGAAAAATCCCAGGCACAAAGTCACCGTACTAAAAGGCCAGACCACTGAATGTGTACAATCCTACAAATATCTTGAGACGATTATTGATAGTAATTTAACCTTTGAAGAGAACTGTGAAAGGGTGTGCAAAAAGGGTCAGCAACATTTGCATTGCTTGAGAAAACTTGCACGTTTCCAAATTGACCAAACCATAATGACAATGTCTTATCGGGCTTTTATTGAATCTGTTTTATCCTTTTCTTTAGTGTCATGGTTTGGTCAGATAAAACTGAAACAGAGGAATCTGGATCAGGTAGTTAGATGGTCCAGTCGTTTGCTTGGTGAGTCACAGCTGAGCCTGACATCCCTGTACACCAGACAGGTACAGAGGATGGCTACCTCCATTTTAAATGATGACTCCCACCCTTTGCACTGCAACTTTCAGCTTCTTCCCTCAAGACGGAGGTTTGCTGTCCCAAAGTAAAACCCAGCGCTACAAAAACAGCTTTGTTCCTGCTGCTGTCAAAGAGTTGAACAAGTTGTAACAATATATTGCACATAATTTAGGTACCTATTTATTAACTCCATTTTATATTTACTTATTTTTGTAGGATTTTATTTGGGTTCTAAATATTTTATTGGGTTTTAGACCTTTGAGTTTTTAACCTCTTTGACTAGTTTTTAACTTTTTAATATGACCCTTCTCTCTTACCTCTGGTTTTTCTCTCATCTCTGTCTTTATACCCTGATTGATGGAGCTTTGAGTATTTTTATCATGTTTATAGTCAGCTTCATATGTGCCTGTGTTTGTGTCTATGTTGAATGTAATTGTGGCTTGTAAATATGGATGTCACCAGACTGCAAAACAAATCTACCTACGGGTACAAGTAAAGTAACCTGAACCTAACCAGGACAGTGCTACCCCCCTAATACCACAATTTTGTAGTTTCTTTAATAATAAATTATGATCCACTGTATCAAATGCTTTTTTAAGATCCAGGAATACCCCAACTGAATACTCTTTTATTTTCAACAGCAGTTGATATTTTTTCTATAAATTCCATTAGAGCAAATGCAGTTGTCCTCTTGTGTCTGAACCCATATTGCTGCTCACACAAATTATTCTTCAGTATGAAGTTGTCAATTCTCTCATAGAATACTTTTTCAAGTATTTTGAAAAATTGCGGCAATAGTGAAATTCGTCTATAGTTTGAAAGTTCCCCTCTGTCACCCATCTTGTATATCGGGAATTACTTTAGCTATTTTCATTGCATTGGGAAATATACCTGTTTGGAGAGACAGGTTACAGATACGTCAGTGGTTTCACTAAGCATTCAATAATAGTTTCGACTAAGAGCATGTCAATACCATCACAGTCCGTAGATGTGTTACTTTTAAATGATTTTAAATGATTTACGCACAGCAAAATATTAATCAAACCACTGACTCATCTCATTAATCTCTCCATTAGGTCTAGTACATTTCCATCTGGCTGGAAAAAAGCTGTCATCATACCAGTTCATAAATCAGGCAGTAAAGACGATATATGCAATTACCGCCCAATCTCTATCTTACCAGTCCTGTCTAAGGTTCTTGAAAAAGTTGTAGCTACACAGCTGATAGACTACTTACAAGACAGTCAACTCCTTCATCCACATCAATTTGGTTTTAGACCAGGATACTCAACAGAAACAGCAAATTGTTGCCTTATTGAAAACGTCAAACAGTCCTTGGACAGGGGTAATGTGGTAGGAGCTGTTTTTCTAGATCTCAAAAAGGCTTTCGATACTGTAAACCACAGTTTGCTTTTATCCAAAATGGTAACTTTTAACTTCTCCCCAGATACATTAGAATGGTTTGCATCTTATCTCCAAAATAGAGAACAGTGTGTAAAAGTTCACCAGGATAATCCTCATTCTTAAACAACCGCATGGGTATCCCACAAGGGTCCATTCTTGGTCCATTACTTTTCAGCATTTTTATTAATGACTTGCCGTTACACTGCTCAGCTGCAACATGCCAACTTTATGCAGATGATGCAGTTATTTACACAGCTGCCAAGACTCCAGCACAGGCTGCAGATGTACTGTCTACAAGTATGGTTGATGTCCAAGAGTGGCTCCTCCAGAACCATCTATTGCTGAACCTTCAGAAAACAGTCTCAATGTGCTTTTCAATCAAAAAATGTAACCTGCAATGTTTTAAAGTTAATATACATGATCATGACATCAGTTTAGCTACAGAATTCAAATACCTTGGCATTGTACTAGATCCTCAACTCAAATTTAATCTTCATATAAAGAAAATTTCAAAAACAGTAAAAAAAAATCTGAACTGCTTTAAATTAATTAGATATTACATACCTTACGAAGCAGCTGTACTGTATATGCATTCTATGCATTCATTTTCTCATATATCATACTGTTTGACAGTCTGGGCTCAAGCAGCCCCTTCCACAATAAGACATATAGGTTCATTATATAATCAAACCCTAAAAATCTTGGACAAAAAGCCCATTAGGTGGCATCACTGTAATGTTTTAAAAAAATACAACCTATTGAGTTTTGAGAGTTTCATTGACCTCTGTTTTCTGAAATTAACGTTCAAATGTCTCCATAAATCAGCACCCGAGCCACTTGCTGGTTTCATCCAAAGACAGGACAGCAGCAGAGCCACCAGGAGTTCTGTTAACAATAACTGTAAAATATTCCACCGCAGAACCACATTTGGACAAACAGCATTCTCTATAAAGGGCAGTCACATCTGGAACACAATGCCAAATGAAATTAAAATAATAACGGACTTTAAAACATTCACTAAAAAGGTTAAAAACTGGCTGAAAAATAAACAAGAATGTACTCATGTATGAATTGCTTGTCTACAAGGTGAGAGTGAATGAAGGGAAGGAATGAATGTGTTTGTTTATAGTGAGTGACGAAGGGAGGGAGGCCTGAAATAGGCAAATGTGAGTCAGGTTGTTATATTTGTGTATTTATAATATTTATAATATTTATAATACTAATAATTGTGTATTTATAGTATTTATAATTGTATATTTATAATCCTTTTGCATTGATGTATGTGGTTATTGTGTATTTTCTTTTATTTCTTTTCTTTTCTTTACTTGATTCTCTTTTCTAAAGCCCATCCAGGGACAAGAGTTGCAAATTAGCTAATAGCTATACACTCCATGTGCAACACATCAGATTGATTGTCATTGATTAATTGTCTATGTTTATTGCACTGTCCCTGTCAAATAAACTAATCTATCTATCTATTTAACAATTTCAATGACCTCTCTCTCGTCTGTGTTCTTTATGAAAATGGAGTCTTTTATAGCAGTGTTTTTGTTTACTGTATCACCCTTAGGTGCCGTAATGGGTATTTCTCGAGCCAAATTAGGACCAATGTTAACAAAAAAGTTATTAAATTCATCTGCAGGTGAGACTGCTTTCACACTGAGTCGTTTTTTTATATTTATCAGTGTTTATCTATATTTATTTAAGTGAGTGAGATCTCTGCCTCTCGCCCAAAGATGCTGGGATAGGCTCCAGCCCCCCTGCGACCCGAAAAGGATTAAGCGGAAGAAGATGGATGGATCTCTTATTATTATGGCCTTTGCTTCCTCAGGTGTTCCATTTAGTTTAATCCAGACTCTACAGGTTCTTGTCCATGTTGCTTGTATCTTGTTTTGTCTTTTCAACACCCGTGCTTGCCGTGCTATTTCAGCATTAGTCTTTGTTAAATGTTCATTTCGGTAAACTTCTGTTCCCCGTAGCTTTCTGGCCTGCCTCAGTATGTCATCCTTTACCCTTGTGTTCACAAAGCACATCACAATTGATTTCTTTGTTTTATTATCCTTTCTGGGTAGTGTATGGCAGGCTGAGATTGCATTTACTTCAACCTTTATGTTTCTACTTTCAAGGAACTGGAGCACCTGGTTTTCCAAGGATTCACTTGGGGGAGCCTCCTCACCTTTCATTCAACTTTATTTATTCAACTTTATTTATATAGCGCCATTTCACAACAACAGTCATCTCATAGCACTATCAACTGTAGGGGGGGACCCCCACAGTTGCAGAAAGACCCCAGCAATCAGGCGATCCCCTGTGAGCAAGCACTTGGCGACGGTGGAGAGGAAAAACTCCCTTTTAACAGGAAGAAACCTCCAGCAGAACCAGGCTCAGGGAGGGGCAGTCATCTGCTGCGACTGGCTGGGGGGTGAGGGGATAGAGAAGAAGAAAAGAACAGACATGTAGAGAGCAAACAGCACGATGGGGACTCAATCTATGGGAGAGAACAAACAAATGTTAATGACCAGCAAAAAAAAATATTTCATAGAGAGTGAGGAAAGGAGTGAGGCCCAGTGCATTACTGGAGGTCCCCCGGCTGACTAAACCTATTAGCAGCATAACTAAGGGAGGGTTCAGAAACACATGATCCCTCCCTAATTGTAGGCTAGATCAAAAAGGTAGGTTTTAGCCCTATTCTTAAAAACAGAGATCGAGTCTGACTCCCGAATCCAGATTGGCAGCTGATTCCACAGGAGAGGAGCTTGATAACTGAAGGCTCTGCCTCCCATTGTACTTTTGGAGATTCTAGGTATTACAAGTAATCCTGCATTTTGGGAGCGTAGTGCTCTGTTCGGATAATACGGTAGTATCAGATCTTTTAAATAAAAAGGAGCCTGATTGTTTAGAGCTTTGTAAGTGAGAAGAAGGATTTTAAACTTAATTCTAAACTCTATGGGAAGCCAATGAAGGGAGGCCAGAACCGGAGAGATATGATCTCTCTTTCTAGTACCTGTTAAAACTCTTGCTGCAGCATTTTGGATCAGCTGAAGACTTTTTAAAGATGTTTTAGGACAGCCTGATAATAAAGAATTACAATAATCTAATCTCGAGCTAACAAAAGCGTGGATCAGTTTCTCAGCATCACTCTGAGACAAGATGCTCCTAATCTTGGCAATATTACGCAAATGATAGAAGGCAGTCTTAGAAACAAATTTAATATGTGAATTGAAGGACAAATCCTGATCAAAAATAACTCCAAGGTTCCTCACAGAGCTATTAAGAGAAAGAGTAACTGCGTCCAAACTGAAAGTTTGATTTGGAAAGGAATTTCTAAGGTTTTTTGGACCAACAAGAATGACTTCAGTCTTATCTGAATTTAGTAGCAGGAAATTACAAGTCATCCAAGCTTTGATTTCCTTAAGACAGGCTTCTAACTTGGCTAATTGATTAGTATCATCTGGCTTCATTGACAGGTATAATTGTGTGTCATCTGCATAACAATGAAAATGTATACAGTGCTTTCTAATAATGTTGCCTAACGGAAGCATATATAAACTAAAAAGAGTAGGGCCTAGCACAGATCCCTGTGGAACTCCATGACTAAGCTTTGAGCTGAAAGAAAACTCATCATTTACATGAACAAACTGGAACCTATCAGATAAATAAGATCTAAACCACTGCAACGAAGTTCCATTAAGTCCAACATAGTGTTCTAATCTATCAAGTAGAATATTATGATCAATAGTATCAAAAGCTGCACTAAGATCTAAAAGGACAAGTACAGAAACTAGTCCATTATCAGATGCAATGAGGAGGTCGTTAGTGACCTTCGCTAAAGCTGTTTCAGTACTATGATGGATTCTAAACCCAGATTGAAACTCTTCAAGTAAACCATTTCCCTGCAGGTGGTCAAATAATTGCGTAGCAACAACTCTTTCTAAGATTTTTGAAATGAAAGGGAGATTAGAGATTGGTCTATAGTTAGCTAAAGCTCCTGGATCTAGCGTTGGCTTTTTGAGTAAGGGTTTAATTACAGCCGTTTTAAAAGCCTGCGGTACATGGCCTAAAGTTAATGAAGAATTGATTATATGAAGAATAAAGCTACCAATAAGTGGGAAGACTTCTTTAAATAACCTGGTAGGAATAGGATCTAAAAGACAAGTTGAAGGTTTGGATGAGGAAACTACTTTGTCTAACTCACAAAGGTCGATTGGAGTAAACTCATCAAGACAGACATCAATAGAAGGAGTTGTAGTAGTTACAGTATTTAAGTTAACTGTGGGAAGAATCTGATTGATTTTATCTCTGATGGATGAAATTTTATTATTGAAAAAGTTCATAAAGTCCTGATAGTAAGCTCTAAGGGGATGCTAGGATTGACAGAGTCCTGACTCTTTGTCAACCTGGCTACAGTACTGAAAAGAAACCTGGGATTATTCTTGTTCTCTTCTATTAATGCAGAGTAATAACTCGTTCTAGCTTTTCTAAGAGATTTTTTATAAATTAAAAGATGATTTCTCCAAGCTAAATAGATTTCATCTAAATTAGTAGAGCGCCATTTTCTTTCTAATTGACGAGTCTTCTGTTTTAAGCTACGAGTTTCTGTGTTGAACCAAGGAGTTAAAAATCTCTGATTAGACTTTTTCTTTTTTAAGGGGGCCACCAAGTCTAGAGCCTGATGCAGAGAAGCTGAAACACTATCCACCATGTTATCAATTACAGAAGGAGCAAGCTGTCTATAGCTTATTTCCGTTGTGTTGACACATGGCATAGAGGAAACAATCTGCATAAATTTGGAAACAGCATCATCAGAGAGGCATCTACTGTGATAATATTTTTCTTTAGGAGCCAAATAGTCAGAAATAGTAAAATCACAGGTTAACAGACAATGGTCTGACAGTACAGGGTTATGAGGAGACACTACAAGATTCTGTATTTCTATGCCATATGTCAGAACAAGGTCCAATGTATGGTGGAGGTAATGAGTAGAATTTCCTACTTTCTGAGAAAACCCAATCGAGTCAAATATTGAATTAAAAGCCACATTAAGGCAGTCACTATCTACATCCACATGTATATTAAAGTCCCCTACTATAATTATTCTATCAGATTTCAACACTAAATCAGCTAAGAAATCAGCAAATTCGGATAAAAATTCTGAATAGGTTGATGGGGGACGATAAACAATGGCAAATAAAATTGGGTTTAACCTGAAATTGCTAAAGTGCCCAATACTGAGGACCAGGCCCTCAAAGGAATTATAACATGTTTTTTGCTTTACATTAACTAGTAATTTGGAATGGTAAATTGTTGCTACTCCTCCTCCACGACCAGAACTTCTGGGATTTTGACAGTTTAAATAACCAGAGGGGGTTGATTCATTTAAACCAACATAATCCTCTTGTTCTAACCAAGTCTCTGTAAGGGAAATTAAATCAATCTGATGATCAATTAACAGATCATGGACTAACAGAGACTTGGGAGTTAGAGACCTAATATTTAACAAACCACATTTAATTTTTAAATTATGAGGAGGAACATGCTGTAGCATGAGCATATGATTGATATTTAATGTCTAGTCCACTAATGATTAAATCATCTATACGAGAATATTGTTCAAGATCCTCGATGCATCGTTCCAAGTCTGCATTTTTTTTTGTCTCTTTCCTTAATTGTTAATTTCAACTCTCGGACTTCCTCCATTAGCCCTAATAATTTGGACTGCTGATTGGCCACTTTGGTAAGTTCTTCTGACATGAAGTTCAGAGATTTTTTAATCTCTTCCATTTCCTCTTTCTTTGGTGGCATTTTTTACTGACCTGATGATAGCAGGAGAATTTTTGCTGGTGTTGTCGGTATCTGGTCCGGCTGGGGCCTCGGTTAGCCCCTCCACTGCTAGCCCCACCGCTGTAGTTGAGCTCCAATCCAGCTGGGGCCTCCGTTAGCTCCTCCGCTGTGCTCCGCTACCTACCGCCGCTGTAGTTGAGCTCTAATCCAGCTCCTATCCAGCTGGGGCCTCGGTTAGCTCCTCCACCAAGACCCAATAACAAGATTCTAAGAATCTGTGGGGGAGGCTCAGCCGTCATCTACTGGGCCGATGCCGGGTCGGTGAGACGAACCGGGGGCAGAGTCGCTCCTTTGTGTCGGTGTTAGCTACGAAGAGCTGTAGCGTTAGCTCTGAGGCTAGTTAGCGGTTAGCATCATATATCCCAAGCAGATAAAGCATATCGCGTGCCGTTAAGCCGTTAAACAGTTCTTCTGGGTGTGGTTACCATTTGCTGCGAGTTTGAGATTTATTGTTACTTTTCTTAACAATAATAATTAAAAGTTGTCATGCTAACATTTGCTATTAAAGATAAGATAAGCCTTTATTAGTCCCACAATGGGGAAATTCCAGGATTACAGCAGCACAGGGATAGCAACACTCAGAGCAATAGTTAATAAGATAAGATAAGAACTGATTAGCCCAAGCAGTAAATAAACATCCATATGTACACAGTTATATACAAAGTGCAGGAGCATTGCAGCTAGATGGAATAAACAGCATTACAGTTAAATTACCCTGCAGAATATGAATATGTACCCAGACAGTCTCATTGAATCAACAGTGTTGTTGCCACCCTCAATAATAATTGTAATTGTCTTAGTTGTGTATTGGAGGGGATGATCTCCATTGTGCAATGTTGTTACGTTTAGTACATTTAATACGACCTCTACAAGCAGCCCTGGTTAGGTTATAAAGTCTGACAGCCATAGGTAGAAAGGACCTGCCAAATCTCTCCCTCGAGCACCTAGGATGGCACAGTGTACCACTAAATGAGCTCCTCAGTGCGTTCAGCGTGTCCCGCATGGGGTGGGACTCAGACTCCAGCAGAGATGACAGCTTAGCCAACATCCTCTTCTCTCCTATCTCCTCCACTGGGTCAAGGCGTCGCCCCAGAACACAGCTAGCTTTTTTGGTCAGCCTGTTCAGTCTCTTCCTGTCGGCTGCCATGATGCCGCTGCCCCAGCAGACCACTCCAAATGTGATGGCTGATGCCACCACCGAATCGTCGAAGGTCTTCAGGAGTGCCCCTTGCACTCCAAAAGACCTGAGTCTCCTCAGGAGGAACAGCCTGCACTGTCCCTTCTTGTAGAGCACGTTGGTGTTGTGTGACCAGTCCAGTTTATTGTTCAGGTGAACACCCAGGTACTTGTAAGATGTCACCCTCTCAATGTCTCCTCCCTAGATGTTTACCATTGCAGCAGGGGGTTGTCCTCGCCTGCGGCAGTCCACCGCCAGTTCTCTTGGTTTTCCTCGCGTTGATCTGAAGGGAGTTCTGCAGGCACCAGTCCACGAAGTCCTGGATAAGTCCTCTGTACTCCGCATCATCTCCATCAGAGATGAGGCCGACAATCACAGAGTCATCAGAACTTCTGTAGACAACAGTGTGGTGTGTTGTGTGAAAAGTCAGCAGTGTAGAGGGTGAAAAGGAAGGGATCCAGAACTGTTCCCTGGGGGGCTCCCATACTGCAGATGATGCTGTCAGACACATAGTCCTGGGTTCTCGCAAACTGTGGTCAGTCTGTAGTACAGGATCCACAATGACAGGTGCTGGTCCACCCCTGCACAAAGCAGCTTGTTCCTCAGGATTACTGGTTGGATGGTATTGAAAGCACTGGAGAACTCAAAAGAACATGATCCTCACAGTGCTCCCAGGCTTCTCCAAGTGGGACAGGGAACGATGTAAGAGGAAGATCACTGCATCCTCCACCCCGATGCCATGCTGGTAGGCAAACTGAAGTGGGTCATCGCTGTATTACCACTGGCACTGACACATTAGCATGCTATTAGTATCAATGCTACCATTAACGTGCTAATGTTAGCATCAATGTTAACATTAGTATGCTAACATTCTTATGCAGCTGTTTCATAAGTTAGCATGCTAACATTAACATGCTAATGTTAGTGTTACCATTGGGCTTGACCAACATTAGCATGCTAATGTTGGCATTAATAATAATAATAATGCATCAGATTTATATAGCGCTTTATCATAGATCCTCAAAGATGCTTTACAAATAGATACATTATTCATTCACCCCCAGACAGACAATGGTAGTGGCAAGCTACTACTGTAGCCACAGCTGCCGTGGGGCAGGCTGATGGAAACGTGGCTGCCAATCTATGCCAATGGCCTCTCCGGCTGTGTTGCCAACTTGGTGGCTTTCTCGCTAAATCTGGCGACTATTATAGAGTCTTGTAGACTCTGACGTGCAGGGCTCAGCGAGTTGTAGTTTCCTAAGACGGCATCTAAATTAAAACCTGTAGTGTGAGATTATGAAACTACAATTCCCAGAAGCACTATCTGCACATAGTGTGTGCTCATTGGTCCACCGTGACCTGGACCCCGTCTGCTTTAAGCAGACAGGCTACTTCGCAGGTTAGTCTCCTGTCCTGCTCCAGTTCACACCACATACCAGTGGGAAGAAATGCTGTGTCCGAGCGGTGAGTAGCCCCCAACATCAGCTCCTACCTCTGTGGTTAAACATGAGTATTTTTACAGCAAGAAGCTCACATTTGATGTCCGCAGTTGTGCAAATTAAGTTCTCTTACCACACAGAGAAAAAGTGACTGTGTTTTGTTGCTGTAAAGAACAAATGAAGCTTCTTCTAAGGTGAACTTTCATTTATCGGTGCTTTCTATTTTATTTATCTTATTCATTTACATGCTGTTGTGATATGCAACTATTTCATGGAAGTAAATCCTCTAAATATGCATTTTTAACGGGCTGGTCCAGGAGTCCAAAATTTTCTCTGTGAATTTACAGCTTTATTTCTAGTAAATTTCTGACTTTCTATTGATTACAGTAGTCTCTGTAAGATGAGACTTTTTTCTCAACAGTTTTTCTTCTTTTTTTCTGATGAGAACAAGGGGACCTTGATTTCAAGGACCAAGGGGTAGGCAAAGGTAAAAGGGTAGAAATTAGAATTGCGATGGACCCCAAATCTACCTGTACTTCACTCTCACATTGCACATTTTTCTCATCTGTTTTACAGTATTTACTGCTGTTTATAATTACTTAGTGTTTCTCTTGCTATTTTATGTATGTATAAGGGTCATTGTATTTAAAAAGGCTATACATTTAGTTCAGCTAGTTTAGCATGCTAGTTTAGTTCATGCTAGTTTAGCGTGCGATAATCAAATTTGATCATATTAAACATAATTTTCCAACTACAAAATTGTGGCTAGTGAAAAGGCTGAGTGTCTCATAGCTTTGGAAAATCACGAGCCACAGTGATTGCTGATGTGAAAGCACTATTGCTCTGTAGTTACTATCCTCAGCAAGCAGTGGGTGCTACCATGAGCTTCTCCCCATCCCAAAGCACTCACAAGTGGTCAGTTTCACAATAGCCTCGTGCAGCAGTTAGTTGCAGTCAGAGAGGAGACCTACGCCCATGCCACTCACATCCAGACTGCAAATGAATTGCACCTACACAACGCCCCCCCCCCCCAATCGATGTAAATGTTTCTTCACTGTCAGTGTCACACTAATAAATCACTGCATTTGACTAACGGCCTCAGTCATGTACTCACTTCGTCCACTGTGTGTGTGTGTGTGTGTGTGTGTGTGTGTGTGTGTGTGTGTGTGAGACATAAGTGAAACATCTAGCAGCTAGCTCATCATGTCACAGTCTAAACTGTACGCTCAAAAATACAGAAAGGAGTGGGAATCAAACCCTGAATTCAAAGGCTGGTTGAAGCCGTTTATTGGAGATGATGCAGAAGTGATGGCCTATTTAAATGCCAAATTAAAACAAACAAACCAAGAATCAGCATAAGAAAGTTAATTTGTATTTCTAAACATATTTAGGGTGTTTTTTTACTCACTTTTTGTCTCTCCCACGACATTATTTTTCTGTCCTACAGCGCCCATTACAATTACATGCAAACAACCAATTATGCAATGATGTTATTTATCTATCGGCTTTTAGGACAGCCAATAGCTACTTTCCTTACTGCGGAGCTGGCAACAGTGCCACTACTGCACATTTATACCCAGTGTTCTGGACACTGGAGGCAAGGTGGGTAAAAAGTGTCTTGCCCAGGGACACAATGGCAGGATATCTGGGGAGAGCGGGCTTTGAACCGCCAACCATCCAGTTATTGGATGACCCGCCCTACCTCCTGAGCCAATCAGCCGCCCCAGTGCCAATGTTAACATGCTTATTATGTTTTTGTTGAGCAGCGTTTGCTGTTGTGCTGTGTTTTTTTTCATTTTGGTGAACTCTCTGGATCACTTGTAGTTAACAGACCAAATACTAGCATATAGTTGATTTTAAATTGTTTTATTTTTGTGTTGTTACCATTTGCTGAGTTTTTGAGATTCATTATTACTTTTCTTGATTAAGAATGTCAATTGAAAATAAGTTAGCATGGTGTGGCGGGTTTGGGAAAACCCCCACAACAGACTAAGGACAGACAGCTCGCTACTTCTGTTTTTTTTCCGCTGCACTACTGAGATGTAATGTGCCATTCATGCATTGTGTTCATGCGTCCTATCCTTACTGTGACCTAGAGTCTGAGATCAATACCCATACCAACTGCTGTGAAGGCTCTTTCATGTATTGTTGTAACTGGGTATATATGCTGCACGATCCTGTAACTCACTCTCTCACTCCTGCATCTGCTGCTGACACGCACACGCTGTGTCTCTTCTCTGAGAGCCTGAGGATCCCGCTCCGGTCTGCTCACACTTGCACTGGAGCGGGGATCCTGTGAAGGCGGTGTGATTTAATAAACCTGCTTAAAACCTTCACCAACGCTGCTTTATTTCATGCCGCTGCACTGGTGACCCCGAACATGCACACGTTTTGTGCAAAGCAACCTTCTGGTCTGGACAGCTACACTGGTGACCCGTTCTTCATGATGAGATCTGCACGTCTGAGATCTGCTCATCCACGCTGGACCGGCCGCGCTCGCAGCTACTCCACACGAGAGCGCATGCACCTCATCCCCTCTCCACGACGGCGACCTCCAGGGCCAGCGGAGAATGCAGCACGTGGACCTGAACGCACCATGGCCGAGCGGTGACAAAGATCGTTTCCTCCCTCTCACCGCTCCAACGCATCTGCACGAGCCCGAGGGACAAAGATCGTCTCCTCCCTCTCACCGCTACAACGCATCTGCACGAGCCCGAGGGACAAAGATCGTCTATTCACTCTCACCGCTCCAATGCACCATGGCCAATCTGCAGCCACAGCTCAACTTGGATATTATCGGCGCCGATTGCGCTGATCTCCACCAAGATTCTGGACCCTGACTCGCCCCTCCAGCGGCCCACCCACGCACGGAACCCCGGCACACGCACCGGGGAGTTACAAGGACGGCGCACCACACACGGGACAAATACGGCTCCACAGACCGCCAGCATCCTTCGCCGCTGCACACAGAACCTTCAGGGCTGCTCGCACACCTGAAGCACGCACGCAGCTCGCCCACAGGATTTTCTAATGGTCTCAGCCACGGCACATAAGGGAATTCAGCCGTCAGCTTTTCCCAAGGGCTTTAGGGCTGCGCCCGCACCTAAAGTCAACACGCCAAGTCCCTCTGCTTCTATTTTTTTTCTTACAGCCGCTACGCAGCCTCGCCGCTCCTGTTTTTCTTCATGGCCGCGAGAGGAGTCAGAGACTAATTTTTCTTCTTGTGATCTCCGCAAGTTCAACGGGACAGCCCTCGACATCGCGGAGCAACAAGCACTTTTTGCGCGGCCCGGACGATTTCGCCGTCCCCGGCCGACATTTACTACCCCCCACCCTCCTCCACCTTCGCCGGCACAGAGCTTTTCCTGCTCGCTGCCAAGCTGCACTACCGAGGTCTTGGCCCCCTGCCGAGCCCTCTGGGGGGGAGCACTGTGGCGGGTTTGGGAAAACCCCCACAACAGACTAAGGACAGACAGCTCACTACTTCTGTTTTTTTTCCGCTGCACTACTGAGATGTAATGTGCCATTCATGCATTGTGATGTTAATGTGCCATTCATGCATTGTGTTCATGTGTCCTGTCCTTACTGTGACCTAGAGTCTGAGATCAATACCCATACCAACTGCTGTGAAGGCTCTTTCATGTATTGTTGTAACTGGGTATATATGCTGCACGATCCTGTAACTCACTCTGTCACTCCTGCATCTGCTGCTGACACGCACACGCTGTGTCTCTTCTCTGAGAGCCTGAGGATCCCGCTCCGGTCTGCTCACACTTGCACTGGAGCGGGGATCCCGTGACGGCGGTGTGATTTAATAAACCTGCTTAAAACCTTCACCAACGCTGCTTTATTTCATGCCGCTGCAATGGTAACATTTTCATGCCAGTGCTAGCAATAACATGCAAATGTGTTACCAATGGCACTGACACTAACATCAGCATGCTAATATTAGTGTTAATACTAATGTTAGCATGCTAACCTTAGCATCAGTGTTAACATTAGTATGTCAATGCTTTTATGCAGTGGTTTCATAAGTCAGCATGCTAACAAAAAAGCTAGCATCCTAATATTAGCATGCTAATGTTAGCATTGACACTAATGTTACCATGATTTTGTATTTGTGCTGTGACTTTTGTTTTGTGTTGCAGCGTTTGCCATTGTGCTGTGGCTTTTGCATTTTGGTAAGTTCTCTGAGCCACCATAGTTTGTGGACCAAATACTAGCATATAGTGGATTTCCGTCCATCCATCTTCTACTGCTTTTCCGGAGGTCCGGGTCACGGAGGCAGCAGTTCAAGCAGAGAAGCCCAGACTTCCCTCTCCCCAGCCACCTGCTCCACCTCTTCAGAGAGGATATCAAGGCGTTCTTAGACCAGCTGGGAGACGTGGTCTCTCCAGCGAGTCCTAGGTCTGCCCCGGGGTCTCCTCCCAGTGGGACGTGCCCAAAACACCTCAAGTGGGAGGCGTCCAGGAGGCGTCCTGATCAGATGCCCAGACCACCTCAACTGGCTCCTTTCAATGTGGAGGAGCAGCGGTTCTACTCTGAGCCACTCCTGGATGACTGAGCAACTCACCCTATCTCTGAGGGTGAGTCCAGCAATCCTACAAAGAAAGCTCATTTCAGCCGCTCGTATCCGTGATCTCGTTCTTTCGGTTATTACCCAAAGTTCGTGACCATAGGTGAGGGTAGGAACGTAGATTGACTGGTAAATCGACAGCTTTGCCTTAGAGCTCAGCTCCCTCTTCACCACAGCAGACCAGTACAACATCCACATCACTGCAGATGCTGCTCCGATCCGTCTGTCAATCTCTCGCTCCATTCTCCCCTCACTTGTGAATAAGACCCCGAGATACTTAAACTCCTCCACTTGGGGCAGGAGCCTGTCCCCAACCCAGAGAGGACAATCTGTGGCGTGACCCCCACAACAGACTGAGACAGACACAGCGCTCGACTAGAGCAATTAACTTAACAGTGAAATGTGTGTATTGATGTCTACAGGCAGCCTCGCTTCTTCTGGCTTTTTCCGGTTTTGTACTGTGATGTTAATGCGCCATTCATGCATTGTGTTCATGCATCCTGTTCTTACTGTGTCTCTCAGATGCAAATGTCTCATGCCTGTCTGCAGTCTCTTTGATCATACCAACTGCTGTGAATGCTCTTTGATGTATTGTCTGTTGTTGGGTATATATGCTGCAAGATTCTGTAACTCACCCTCTCTCTCACTTCAACTGCTGCTGCTGACGCATCCTGTGTCTCTTTGCTGGAGAGCTTCCGAGCCGCCCATTGGGCGAGCTTTGTGATGGCGGTATGATTTAATAAACCTGCTTAAAACCTTCACTTCGCTGCCTTTATTTTATCAGCCGCCGCAAATCCACCTTTTCCGGCTGAGGACCATGGACTTGGACTTGGAGGTGCTGATTCTCATCCCAGCTGCTTCACACTCAGTGGCAAACCGTCCCAGTAAGACCTGTAGGTCATTGATGGATGAAGCCAGCAGGACATCATCTGCAACCAGCAAAGATGAGATTCTGTGGTCACCAAGCATGACACCCTCCATTCCCTGGCTGCACCTAGAAATCCTATCCATGAAAATGATGAACAGGATCGGTGACAAAGGGCAGCCCTGGCGGAGTCCAACTCTCACTGGGAATGAGTCCAACCGAGTGTTGGCAATACGAACCAAACTCTCACAACGGTCGTACAGAGACCGAATGGCTCAGAACAACAAGCCCGATACCCATACTCCCAAAGCACCCCCCACAAAAAACCACGAGGGACGTGGTCAAATGCCTTCTCCAAGTCCACAAAACACATGTGGACTGGTTGGGCAAACTCCCACGAACCCTCGATGATTCTTGAGAAGGTAAAGAGCTGGTCCGATGTGCCACGGCCAGGACAAAAACCACATATAGTGGATTTTAAACTGTAAATTTAGTGGGGAAAAATTGCAGATTTTTATGTGCTTATGCATACAGTAGATGAAGTTCAAGAAACAGGATAACACTTGTCTGAGGATATGTTCCTCTTAAACCATACTGTCAGTGTTGCCAACTCTTCAGTAAGGAAAGTAGCTATTGGCTGTCCTAAAAGTCAATAAATGATACCATTGCCTAATTTGCATAATTGGTCATTTGCATGTAACTGTAATGGACAGTGTAGGAGAGAAGAATAATGTTGTGGGAGAGACAAAAAGTAAGTAAAAAAGACACCCTAAATATGTTTAGAACTACAGATTAACTTTCTTCTGTTGATTGTTGGTTTGGTTTAATTTTGCCATTTAAATAGGCCATCACTTCTCAAAATAACTTGACTTTAAAGTAGAACTGAACTGAACGGCATTGAACGGCACTGGGTGATAGTACATACAATTATAAAGATAATTTATCATTGGCACCCCCTCCACAAATCCCGGAATCTTGGAGAAAATCGCGATTTTGAATTTTCCGCCCTGAAAAATCAGACGAATCCGCCGATTAACGGGAAGTGCAGCCGGAGTTCCACGTGACGTCACGAGTGTGACCCAGTCCTCATGTTTACCATTACGAGCACGTCGACACTGGTTGTTTTTGGTGCATTTTGTCATGATAGTAGACTACAAAACACTTCCAACACCTGGGAAGATCTGTTCAGTGGCCAAGGAAAGCTGTCATGGCGACGAAAGAAAAGAAAGGGGGAGGAAAAGCGACCGGGAAGCGATGCGTTTCTAGATATACAGTGATCCCTCACTTATCGCGTTTAATGGGGATCAGAACCGACCGCGAAAAGTGAAAAACCGCGAAGTAGCGTCACCCCCCCCCCCAAGGGCGTCACAAGCACTATTTTGCACAAAAAGGCACAAGAGAACAGCGAAAAGTGCCACTAAGCAACACGAGCGATAAAGAACAATGAATGCGGTCTTCCTTCGCTGGGTAAAACGTCTTGGCCAATCAGCTTGCGAGGTAAAACGTCTCAGCCAATCAGCTTGCGAGATTCCCGAGCGGTGAAGAGGTGGGCGGAGAGGAGTGGAGCGGTGGTCAGAGAGGTGGATTTTGAGTTGTGCGGGCTCTCCGTGTTGATACCTGATGTTCTAATGTAGTCTCCCTGCCTTCTACATTAGAACATCAGGTATCAACACGGAGAGCCCGCACAACTGAAAATCTACCTCTCTGACCACCGTTCCACTCCTCTCCGCCCACCTCTTCACCGCTCGGGAATCTCGCAAGCTGATTGGCCGAGACGTTTTACCTCGCAAGCTGATTGGCCGAGACGTTTTACCCAGCTTCGCTCCCTGCCGAGCGCCTATACCCAGCGAAGGAAGACCGCATTCATTGTTCTTTATCGCTCGTGTTGCTTAGTGGCACTTTTCGCTGTTCTCTTGTGCCTTTTTGTGCAAAATAGTGCTTGTGACGCCCTTGGGGGGGGGGGGGGGGGTGACGCTACTTTGCGGTTTTTCACTTTCCGCGGTCGGTTCTGGTCCCCATTAAACGCGATAACTGAGGGATCACTGTAATAAGTTGGAAAAATGCTGATGGTTTTTTTTTTCCCCCCCTTTCTTTTTTATTGTTAATTTTCCTTATCCTGACACCCCAAACATGCCAAAGTAAAGACTCACCATTCTGTATTCAATAAGCGACTCTCCTCCCCATCACTGCTGCGGTCTGAGTCGGTGCCGGAATCCCCCGAAAATTCTGGCTCTAATCTGTACGGTTCGATGCCTCCCTCGCTCTCTTCCTGTTCACTTGACACTCCTGCATCCTCCTCTGTCTTGTCACCGATCCTGAATGCCTCTTCACTCTGAAAACTCTGGTGTTCTTGACTGCTGGAACTGCTATCATCTGCCATTGTTGTTTTGATAAGGGTCACACTCGTGACGTCACGCAGCGTCGTCTGCACTACTTCCGGTTTGTTTGGCACTGCCAGCCAGAGGCAAAAGTTTATCGGCTTATAGCTTGGCCATCGCACGGCCTAAAAATTTCTTTTATGTGTTGAAAAATACAATAGGTAATAAGGAATTAATCTGCTATTCTACTTTTTTGGCAAAAAGGTGAGTTCAGTTCTACTTTAATGCTTTGTCTAGATCAGAATTCTGCAACCTTTGCCAGCCAGAGAGCCATTTTGACTGTCTCCAACTAAAACAGAAATGGCTGAGGGCTGCAACAGCAGTTTGACCTTCAAAATAAAGAGTTTGCTGCTTATAAAGTTTTTATAGAATAGGCTTTATTGTCATTGTAGTTGTACAGTACAACGAAACTGTGGGTGCTCCACCAGGCTACTGCACAATAAAGTATATGTACTGTACACAGCTCTGAATATTATGTGGCATTAGTGAATTCATACTACAACAGTGGAAAAAACTGTCAAGCTTTATATATTGCTTCATTCATGAAATAAAAGTATCAGAAATATATTACAAATTGTTTTGTGCCGAAAAATACATTTCTGAATATCTGACCACAATTTTTTGCATATTTTTTAATTATCAGCACATTCATAAGCTGTTTAAATCTGAACAATATCATCCATTTCCTACTTTCCACAGTGATCACACAGCTTTAGTTCCTGATATTTTAATAAATTAGAGACATTTTATTTAGAAGCAGCTACTTTTCATCCTTTTTGTTTCTTCATAATGCTCCTTATCCAATCTATTAATATAATATAAATCTTAGTGTTTCCTCTGGCTTCAAGACCTTGGCGCGGTGGCAACATTTTTCCTCCGGGGGGGGGGGGGGGGGGAGAGAAAAAACATACAGTTAGGCCCAGAAATATTTGGACAGTGACACAATCTTCATGATTTGGGCTCTGCATGCCACCACATTGGATTTGAAATGAAACAACTACAACGGAATTGAAGTGCAGACTTTAAGGTTTAATTCAAGGGGTTGAACAAAAATATATGATTAAACATGTAGGAATTGTAGCTATTTTTATACAAACGCTCCTCATTTCAGGGGCTCAAAAGTAATTGGACAAATAAACATAACCCTCAGTAAAATGTTACTTTTCAATATTTTGTTGAGAATCCTTTGCAGGCAATGACTGCCTGAAGTCTGGAACCCATGGACATCACCAAACGCTGGGTTTCCTCCTTTGTGATGCTTTGCCAGGCCTTTACTGCAGCTGTCTTCAGTTGTTGCTTGTTTGTGGGTCTTTCTGCCTTAAGTTTTGTCTTGAGCAAGTGAAATGCATGCTCGATTGGGTTGAGATCTGGTGATTGACTCGGCCATTGCAGAATATTCCACTTCTTTGCTTTAAAAAACTCCTGGGTTGATTCTGCAGTATGTTTTGGATCATTGGTGAAGCGCCGTCCAATCAACTTTGCTGCATTTGGCTGAATCTGAGCAGAAAGTATATCCCTATACACTTCAGAATTCATCCGGCTGCTTCTGTCTTTTGACACATCATCAATAAACACAAGTGACCCAGTGCCATTGGAAGCCATGCATGCCCATGCCATCACACTGCCTCCACCATGTTTTACAGAAGATGTAGTGCTTTGGATCATGAGATGTTCCAATTCTTCTCCAAACTTTCTTCTTCCCATCATTCTGGTACAGGTTGATCTTAGTCTCATCTGTCCAAAGAATGCTGTTCCACAACTGGGCTGGCTTCTTCAGGTGTTTTTTGGCAAAGTCAATTCTGGCCTTTCTATTTTTGAGGCTGATTCATGGTTTGCACCTTGTGGTGAATCCTTTGCATTTACTCTCATGAAGTCTTCTCTTTATAGTAGACTTAGATACTGATACACCTACTTCCTGGAGAGTGTTCTTCACTTGAGTGGATGTTGTGAAGGGGTTGTTCTTCACCATGGAAAGGATTCTGCGAGTTGTCTTCCGTGGACGTCCAGGCCTTTTTGAGATCCCAAGCTCACCAGTGCACTCTTTTTTTCTCAGAATGTACCAAACTGTTGATTTGGCCACTCCTAACATTTCTGCTCTCTCTCTGATGGATTTCTTCTTTTTTTTTCAGCCTCAGAATGGTCTGTTTCACCTCCACTGAGAGCTCCTTTGACCACATGTTGTGTGTTCACAGCAACAGCTTCCAAATGCAAACGCCACACCTGGAATCAACTCCAGACCTTTTAACTGCTTAATTGATGACAGGTTAACGAGGGAAGAGCCCATGCAGCCTTGTTATTTTTTTTTGCAGCCTTCTGAGTCAATTGTCCAATTACTTTTGGTCCCTTGAAAAAGAGGCGGCTACGTATTAAAGAGCTGTAATTCCTAAACCCTTGCTCCAATTTGGATGTGAATACTCTCAAATTATACATACAGCTGAGAGTCTGCACTTTAAGCCCATATTGATTATATAATTGTATCCTGAATATGTTTTCGTAAACAGCTAAAATAACAAAACTTGTGTCACTGTCCAAATATTTTTGGGCCGAACTGTATGTATGAATATGTTAATTTTATACTATTTATTTCTTTTTTTAATTTTGCACAGTAACTTTGCATATAATAACAAATAACGCATCAGATTTCTATAGCGCTTTATCATAGACACTCAAAGATGCTTTTTACAGATACATTATTCATTGACTCCAGACAGACAATGGTAGTGGTAAGCTACTACTGTAGCCACAGCTGCCCTGGGGCAGGCTGACGGAAACATGGCTGCCAATCCGGGCCAACGGCCTCTCCGGCCACCACCGAACATTTATACACATTCATACCCAGTGTTATGGACACTGGAGGCAAGGTGGGTAAAGTGTCTTGCCCAGGGACACAACGGCAGGATATCTGGGGAGAGCAGGATTCGAACCGCCAGCCATCCGGTTATTGGACGACCCGCTCTACCTCCTGAGCCACTGCCATGCATATGGAACTTATAATTTGAAGTATTGTACAACCAAGGCTTGAATGTTGGAATACTGGGCCATTTGGGGTCCCAGCCAGACGTCCTGTGTTTGGACTTTTTACTGGTGTCATCCTTCTCTTTTTCTTCTGCTCTCACCTCTCCTGGACCCTCTGCCTGAACACTTTCCTCTCCTTGGCTCCTCTCTTCTGTCTCATCTTTCCCTCTCTGAGCTCTGTCTAATTCAGGTTCTCTCTCTGTCTATGGTGGTATATAAACAGGTTAGAAAATATCAAGTGCCATGTAGATTAAAGGAGACAACCAAAAATTTCAAGCTGAGTTAAGGGTACAAAGAGCACCCAGTTAAAACTTGAGTAATGACTTCAGTCTTGAAGTTTTAAGATAAGATAAGATAAGCCTTTATTAGTCCCACAACGGGGAAATTCCAGGATTGCAACAGCACAGGGATAGCAACACTCAGAGCAACAATCAGAAGGCAAGAAAAAAAACAAGCAAGCAAGAGCAGCTAATATACATATGTACATATTACTATAAAATATATATATACACACACACACACAGACACACAGTGCACAGCATTGTAGCTGGATGGAATAAATATATGAATATATGAACACACAGTGCAGAGCATTGTAGCTAGATGGAATAAATATGTAAATATATAAACACCCACAGTACGGAGCATTGCAGCTAGGTGGAATAAATATGCAAGTATATAAACACACACAGTGCGGAGCAATGTAGCTAGATGGAATAATATGTAGATATAGAAAAACACAGTGCGGAGCATTGTAGCTAGATGGAATAAATATATAGATATATAAATATAAACACACCCAGTGCTGAGCATTGTAGCTAGATGGAATAAATATATAGATATATAAATATAAACACACCCAGTGCAGAGCATTGTAGCTAGATGGAATAAATATGTAAATATATAAACACACACAGTGCAGAGCATTGTAGCTAGATGGAATAAATATGTAAATATATAAACACACACAGTGCAGAGCATTGTTGCTAGGTGGGATGAAACAGCATAACCGTCTATTTAGTTATCCTACATGGTATGATTATGTGCCCATACATATTCTCACCCTCCATAGCGACCGGTATGTTCCTAGTTGTATGCCGGAGAGGACCATTGTGTAAGTCTATTGCATCTTTTGCATTCAAAAAAAACTATTAGTTTGTTACGTCTTTTTGCTATCTTTGCGAGCAGCCCTGCTTAGGTTGTACAGTCTGACAGCCGTTGGTAGGAAGGACCTACGAAACCTCTCGGTTGTGCACCTGGGATGATGTAGTCTGCTGCTAAATGAGCTCCTCAGTGCATCCAGTATGTCCTGCATAGGGTGGAACTCGGACTCCAGCAGAGATGACAGTTTAGCCACCATCCTTCTCTCTCCTATCTCCTCCATCGGATCAAGGCGTTGCCCCAGGACAGAGCTAGCTTTCTTAATCAGTTTGTTCAGTCTCTTCCTATCGGCTGCAGTAATGCCACTGCCCCAGCAGACCACTCCAAAAGTGATGGCTGATGCCACCACCGTGTCATAGAATGACTTCAGCAGCGCCCCTTGTACACCAAAAGACCTGAGTCTCCTCAGCAGGAACAGCCTGCGCTGTCCCTTCTTGTAGAGTGCGTCAGTATTGTGTGACCAGTCTAGTTTATTGTTCAGATGAATACCCAGGTACTTGTAGGATGTCACCATCTCGATGTCTGTTCCCTGTATATTTACTGGTGCTGTGAGGGGCTGCCCATGCCTGCGGCAGTCCACCACCAGCTCCTTAGTTTTCCTCGCGTTGATCTGGAGACAGTTCCGATGGCACCAGTCCACAAAGTCCTGGATAAGCCCTCTGTACTCAGCTTCATCTCCGCTGGAGATGAGACCAACGATCGCAGAGTCATCAGAGAACTTCTGTAGATGGCAATGTGTTGTGTTGTGTGAGAAGTCCGCAGTATAAAGAGTGAACAGGAAGGGAGCCAGCACCGTTCCCTGGGGGGCCCCCGTGCTACTGATGATCGTGTCGGAAACACAGTCCCGGGTTCTCACAAACTGAGGCCGGTTCGTGAGGTAGTCCAGGATCCATGATGACAGGTGCTGGTCCACCCCTGCGCGCAGCAGCTTGTCCTTCAGGATCATCGGTTGGATGGTGTTGAAAGCACTGGAGAAGTCAAAGAACATGATCCTCACCATATTCCCGGGCTTCTCCAGGTGGGACAGAGAACGGTGAAGGAGGAAGATCACCGCATCCTCCACCCCAATGCCATGCTGGTAGGCGAACTGGAGTGGATCCATCGCTGGTTCCACCAGGGGGCGGAGATGAGCAAGGAGCAGTCTCTCCAGGGTCTTCATCAAGTGGGACGTCAAGGCCACCGGTCTGAAGCTGTTCAGGTCTTTGGGGTGGGAAGTTTTTGGTACAGGTACCACACAAGATGTTTTCCACAGCTGTGGTACCCTCCCCAGTTTCAGGCTCATGTTGAAGATATATGTCACAATCCCACACAGCTGGTCTGCACAGGACTTGAGGAGCTTTGCGCTGATGCCGTCCGGTCCTGACGCCTTCCTCGCCTTGATCTTCCTCAGCTCCGTCCTCACCTGGGTCTTGGTCAGGGTCAGGATGGGGGGCTGTGTGTTGGGAGTGGGGGGGGGTGTCGGTGGAGTGGGGAGTGGGTAGCAGGACTTGATTTCTTAGAGGCAGCAGTGGTTGTTGTGCAGACAGGGGGGAGGGCGGTTGGTCAAATCTATTGAAAAACAGATTCAGGTTGTTCGCCCACTCCCTGCCCCCCGTGGCCTGGGGGGAGGTATTCTGGAGCCCCGAGATGGTTTTGAGGTTTCTCCAGACCCCGCTGATGTCGCTCTGTTGCAGCTTGTCCTCCATCTTCTTCCTGAAGCTGTCCTTGCCTTCTCTGATCTTTCTCCTCAGCTCCCTCTGTACGGACTTCAGCATCTCCCTGTTCCCCGACCTGAAGATCCTCTTCTTCTCTCTCAGAAGTGTTTTTATCTCAGGGTTGATCCAGGGTTTGTTGTTTGAGTGACGCCGTATGGTCTTGGTGGGAACGGATTTGTCCACACAGAAGCTGAGGTAGCCCGTGAAGGTGTGAATGAGGCCATCGATGTCCTCACCATGTGGATCGCAGAGCTGCTTCCAGGCAGTGGCTTCAAAACAGTCCTTTAGAGTGTCCATTGTCTCCTCAGACCATAACTCCACAGTGTGCATGGCCGGAGGTTGTCTGTGCACTAGGGGTTTGTACACCGGTCGGAGATGAACCAAGTTGTGATCCGATCTCCCAAGTGGGGGGAGTTGTGATGAGGTGTACGCCTCCTTAGTGTTTGCGTAGAACAAATCCAGTGTTTTATTGTCTCTAGTGTGGCATGTGACATACTGGGTGAAAGTGGGCAGAATGGGAGACAGTGAAACATGGTTGAAATCGCCTGAGATGAGGAGAAGAGCATCTGGGTGTTCTGTCTGCAGCCTGCTGGTTACTGAATGGATGACGTCACGCGCTGTCCCAGCGTTCGCCGTCGGATTTGCATAAACAACAATGCAGATCACGTGTGAGTGTTCTCTCGGGAGATATGTAGGCCTCATGCTAACAGCTAGCAACTCAATGTCTTTGCTGCAGTGTCGTTGTTTAACAGTGATATGTCCCGGTCTGCACCAGTTGTTGTTAACATACATTATCACTCCACCGCCCCTAGTTTTGCCACTGTCTGGTGTTCGGTCAGCTCGTATCATGTGAAAACCCTCCAGCTCAATGTTAGCATCTGCTGCTAGTTCAGTTAGCCACGTCTCAGTAAACAAAAGGAGAGAACACTCCCGGTAAGTGCTATCATAACGGGAGATAGCCGCTAGCTCATCTAACTTTCCCAGTATCGACCGTACATTTCCCATGACAACAGATGGAAGGGAGGGTCTGTACCTTATATTTTTTGTCCTCCGCCTTACTCCAGCCCGGCAGCCGCGGCGTTTTCGCCTCAGTTCTCTCGGTATGTCGAGTTTTTCCAGTGGGACCGGGTGGCGGTTAAATGCTAGCAGCTCTTCCCTGTTGTATCGAATCCTGCTATAAACAGTGGCTCCGTCCACCGGCTCAGGAGACATTTGGGACGATCTGTGTATCCGTGATATAAGTGGGGTGAAAAAAAAAAAGTGATCAAAAGAGAGAGGAAGGGAAAAAAAAAACTCGGAATCGAGCCGCTGTTGCAAAAGGCAGCCGACTGGTGTGGCGCCGAGAGAAGAGGTTTGAGGTTTGAGGTTTTTCTCCAAAATTTATAACAATTTTCTTATAGTTTTCTACTTTTCTCTGTAAATTTATCTAAATTTGAAACCATTTTCCTCAAATTTGTAATTTCCTCTTGTAAAAGGAAATAAATTGAATAAATAAATCGGTTCCGGCTCTGCCGGACCGGCGGCGCCACACGAGTCGGCTGCCTGTTGCAACAGCCTTTTTTTTTTTATCTTCCTTCTTCTTTCTACACCTTTCACTCTGTATATATATCACGGACGCACGGATCGCCCCGGGGGTCTCCCGGGTCGGCGGACGGAGCCACGGTTTGTAGCGGGAGACGTTACAGCGGGGAGGAGCTAGTGCTAGCTAGCACTTGGCCGCCGCCCGGTGCTAATGGGAAACTCGACATACCGGGAGCTGTAGCGAAAACGAAGCGGGTGCCGGGCTGGAGTTTAGGCGGCGTGAAAGAAATATAAGACAGAATAATAAAGAGCGATGGCAAGAACCAAGCAGACCGCCCGTAAAATCTACTGGAGGAAGAAGCCCCCCAGGAGACAGCTAGCCACCAGGGCTGCTCGGAGAGGCGCTCTGGCCACCGGCAGAGTGAAGAGGCCTCGCCGTCACAGGTCCGTGGCTCTGAGAGAGATCCGTCGCTGCCAGAAATCCACGGAGCTGCTCATCCGTAAGCTGCCCGTCCAGCGCCTGGTGAGGGAGATCGCTCAGGACTTCAAGACCGTCCTGCGTTTCCTGAGTTTCGCCGTCATGGCTCTGCAGGAGACCAGCGAGACCCACCTGGTGGTCTCTTCTTCGCTAAGGGGGTCACCATCATGCCCAAAGACTTCCAGCTGGCCCGCTGCATCCGCGGAGAGAGAGCTTAGACTTTCTGCTGCACATCCACCAGCCATAATGCTCTGCACTGTGTGTCTATATATATACATTTATAGTAATATGGACATATGTTTACTAGATGTTGTTTTTTCTTGCCTTCTGATTGTTGCTCTGAGTGTTGCTGTCCCTGTGCTGTTGCAATCCTGGAATTTCCCCATTGTGGGACTAATAAAGGCTTATCTTATCTTATCTTATCTTAAAACTGACTTTTCTTGTACATTTGAAACTTTATTATAAATTTTTGTTTTATTTTATGGCTTATTTTTGTCTGTTTTTTAAAATAAAATTACTGTTTTATAAATAAATTTGAAACAGACTGTATTTTTTTTTTTTACTTTTTCCTTATAACAATTTATATTCTTGACCAAAACTTTGCAGTCAGACCAGAACAATAATTTAACTCTCATTACAAAGAAAAAAAATATTAATAAAATTGTATTTAATGATTTAAATTAACTTAAATGGCCAAGGATGCCGTTATTTGTGTTACAATATTTCTATATATTTATAGTTTTTTTTTTTTAGAAATCTCCTCACCGCCAAGAAAAACCTCCCTTATTTTGAAATCCAAATGCTGCCACGTTTAGTTTGTCTGAAGGCTGCTGACGGATTCAAGTCACTGACTTGGTGAATTTCGGTCATCTTAACCTGCCAGGTACATAATAGGGAACATAACTTAATATTGTAGTGGCTGGTGAAATATATCCTCAGCAATTCATCAGTCCCCCTTGCCTTTCCCTTCATATGAAGCCGGCTGCATTTGAATTCTAACCACATCTCTTAGCTTAGCGACTCTTCCATTATTGCTCCCGTTTCCAGCGGGTTAAAACCATGATAAACGCCAGTGTTTACATACATCTTCTGATTTTTTTTTCTGCGTTTAAAGTACTTTAATAAACTCATGTTTCTGTCGGACAGTCAAGCCTTATTATGCTGCATTTCCCCTCTAGTCCACCTTGGTCCACGTACACTTTGGACGAGCCTGGCACACACGCGGTGCTGTTCATGCTCACTTTTTTCATCTACCCAGGCCAAGCGGTTGATGTATGCACACAACCATCATTTGTAGTTTCACTCCCACCCGATAGGTAGCGCCAAGGTACTGACGCGCCAGGATTTTCACCAACGAAGAGACGGTGGACTTCTTCACAAATTTTCTCTTCAAATAGAGTCCATTTCTGCTGTTTGACTTCCCGATTTTCACTCCTTTTCCACGAAGATGCTGCTGCCACTAGCGAGACGCTGCCTGCTGACTGACTGGAAAGCTCGCATGGGCGGGGCGCTTCTAAACTCCGCGCAGATGACGGCCACGCGCGTTTTTCGTGTGTGCGCTTGCGGAAAGTCATTGCTTCATATATTTTTCTGAAATTCATATCTCCGTATTGGCGAGGCGGTAAATTTTCTGGCAAGGCGGCCCGCCACCAAGAAATGTTGCCAGAGGAAACCCTGAATCTGTATCCTTCATCTGTTCTCCAGACTCTCAATTGGACAACTAGTGGACTGGTTATTTGCCTTTTGTTCTTATTAAAGACAAAGATAGAAAGGAGATGCTTTTACCTTCTTTTCTTTACAAATGTCACATTTGGTCATGGGGGAGACGAGGACATTTACTGTTGAGTAACATTTGGTCATGGGGGAGACAAGGGACATTTACTGCTGAGTCACATTTGGTCATGGGGGAGACAAGGGACATTTACTGCTGAGTCACATTTGGTCATGGGGGAGACGAGGACATTTGCTGTTGAGTCACATTTGGTCATGGGGGAGATGAGGACATTTACTCCTGAGTCACATTTGGAAGAAGGGAAGACGAGGACATTTGCTGCTGAGTCACTGCTCCCTCCTGGGAGAAATGGGCAGTGAACTTCTCTCTGATGCGTACAGCCTCTCTGGTCGAGCTTGAAGACCCCAGCCTGCCCACCTTCTGCAGGGCCACGGCAGTCGCCTTCCCCGGTCCCGTGGTGTGTTGGGCCGCGTCGCCGTCCTGGATTCTCAGCAGATTGTGGAGGACACACATGGCCTTGACACACAGCTCGGCGGTCTCCGGACCGACGCCAATGACCCGGTGGTACAGACCCCACTGTGAGGACAGGATGTCAAACGTCTTGTCCACGACCGATCTGGCACGACTGAGGCGACAGTTGAAAACCTGCCGCTCCCTGGTCAGGGTAATGCCAGCAAACGGGCGCATGAGGTGTCTCTGGAGCGCGAAAGCCTTATCTCCAACAAAAACGTGAGGCAGCGGCACTCTGAATTTTGACCCCTCAAGGACACAGTCTGGAGGAAGACCAAGCGTGCCGTCCCGGAGACGTTCACCAAAGACAGATTTGTGGAAAGACCTGTAGTCGGTGGTTCTGCCATAGTCCCCAACCTGGATGACCCGGAACATGCAGTCGGTGTCCACAACTGTCAGGAGGATGAGAGAAAACGTCTCCTTGTAACCGTCATGCAGGGATCCAGAGGTAGCAGGAGCTGTGATGATGACGTGTCTGCCATCGATGACCCCCACACAGTTAGGAAAATCCAGTTTCTGATGGAATTCTCTTGCAATGGCCTTCCAGTCGTCCGGGGTCGGGGGTAGCATGACTTCGTTCTCCAGGCAGTTCCATATCGCTGCTGAGACTTCTTTGACAATGGTGATGACACTGTCGACATCAACACGGTGATTAAGACCAATGGAGAGCGAGGAGTCTCCAGAAGCCAGATATCTGTGGACACATGAAGGACACAAGAACTGCTGAAACAAGGCACATTAACAACAGAACTTCTGAAACGAGGCACCTTGAGAGAACTTCTATAGTTCAGTACAATATACTCAGTAGGTGATTTATTTTCAACAAATCACCAAATTAACATGAGGTACAGATGTGTAAAGGTAAACTAGGGACAAATCTGCAAGTATAAAGGTGCAAAGACGTGATAAAAGATGCCAATTTAAAAAGTCACAAATGACAATTTAATTAAAATAAAAATGTAACCAGCATCATGATGAGAACTGAAAATTTACTGGGAAAAAAGTCCCACATTTATAAGAAAAATAAGTTTTTGAGAAAAAAAAATTGTAGATTTATGAGAAAAGTGACAAATTTACAGGAAAAAAGTTGTAAATTTATGAGGGGAAAAAAGTCAAATGAGAAAAAGTCACAAATTTTTTGAGGAAAAGGTTGTGGATTTAAGAGAAAAAAGGTGCAAATTTACAGGAAAAAAAATTGCACCTTTGTAAGAAAAAGTCAAATTTTTAAGAAAAAAATGCAAATTTGAGTCACTTTTTGAGGAAAAAAAATCAAAAATTCTTTTCTTTCTTTGCATTTCTGCTCAGAATTGGCGGTTCAGTAACATGATATAGAACAGGGATCACCAAGTGGTGGACTCCGGTCCAGATCTGGACCTCGAGAGCCCTCTGTCTGGACTACGAAGCTTTTTAATATACCATACCAAATTGATTTATAAAGCACATTTAAAAACAATGACATTGACCAAAGTGCTGCACAGTAATAAATAACCTCAAGTACAAATAGACAAAAGATAAGTAAAAGACAATAAAAAAACAACAATGTGCAGCAGAAAAAGAAGCAACTCACAACTAGTGTAAAAACAAAATGATAACACCAAAAAATTTAATTTGGGGGAAAACGATACTGTTTTTAACTGAACAAAAAAGTGGAACTGAGGTGCTGTATCAGAGGCCGCCCAGACATTTTTTGGCGTGACACCTTGGACGTTCTCCAGGGGTGCAACAGGAGGCAAAATCACCGTTCGCTGCGGGCGTCACATGAGGCGCGGACAGCCACGCTTCCTTCCCGGTGTAACGCGCGGAATGAAGTGCTGCTGTGAAATTGTGTCCACTGCCATTCTGGCTGCCTGCCATGGTACGGCTCCACCTGGGGGTCTGCTGACGGAAGGTCCCCGCGCCTCCTCCACACCCTCCTGGGACAGCATCCCTGTTGGGCTAGCATGACACTGGTTATGGAGGTAATTTCCGCGACCCGCTGACATCATGTCAAAACAATCATCTGCTCTGCGCGTTACTGAACATGAAAAGGCTTACAGTGGGAAACGTTTTTTTAATACAGAAAATATAGTACCAGTGTTTCCTCTGGCTTAAAGACCTTGGCGTGGTGGTAACATACTTTCAGGGGCGGGGGGCAGAAAACACATGACACTATTGTAACCGGAATATGTTCATTTTATACTATTCATTTCTTTTTTAAATTTTGCACAGTAACACTGCATATGGAACTTTACCATTTGAAGTACTGTACAACCGAGGCTTGAATGTTGGAATACTGGGCCAGGTGGGGTCCCACCCAGACGTCCTGTGTTTGGACTTTTTACTGGTGTTATCCTTCTCTCCTGGACCCTCTGCCTGAACACTGTCCTCTCCTTGGCTCCTCTCTTCTGTCTCATCTTTCCCTCTCTGAACTCTGTCTAATTCAGCTTCTCTCTCTGTCTATGGTGGTATACAAACAGGTTAGAAAGTATCAAGTACCATGTAAATTAAAGGAGACAACCAAAAATTTCTAGTCAAGGGTACAAAGAGCAGCCACTTAAAACTTGAGTAATGACTTCAGTCTTGAAGGTTTGAGGTTTTTCTCCAAAATCTATTACAATTTTCTTATAGTTTTCTACTTTTCTCTATAAATTTACATAAATTTGAAACCATTTTCCTCAAATTTGTAATTTCCTCTTGTAAAATTGACTTTTCTTGTACATTTGAGACTTTATTGTAAATTTGTGGATTATTTTATGGCTATTTTTTTTAAACAAGATTAATGGTTTTTTTTTAATAAATCTGAAACAGACTGGGGAGTCACGTGGGTACGTCAAGCAAGGTGGCGGTGCACTAGTTTAGCTCTCCTCGCCCTGTCCGCCAAACTGTTTTATACCTGATCATTTGCTACATTCCTCCAGCCCCGGTGAGTGTTTTGGAGTCCAAATGACTTCTAAGGGGGGACAGGCAGGCCGCACATCTACCAGGAAAAGCTCCAGCCATGTGGAGGAAGCTGCGATACCCACTTAAAAATCCAATGTACAGGACGCCGAGCCAAAGAACATGGAGACGATGCTTGCCGAAATTACCAAAATAAGCATGACGCTTCAGGGGGTCGCAGCAGATACCTCAGCCATTAAAGCTACAGCTACGGAGCTAAAGAATGCAGTGAACAACATACATGAGAGGTTGGAGGAGATGGAGGTACGGATTTCTAAACTGGAAGATACAGTAGACCCACTGGTGAACGACAATGAAGCCCACGATAAAAAGATGGAAATGTTACAGAACCGCCTACAGGAGTTGGAAAACTACTCAGAGAAATAACGTGAGGCTTGTGGGTTTGAAGGAAACATACGGAACAAACGGCACGATGGAAGTGTGCGTGAAGAAAATCTTATGCGAGGGGCTCGGCATCGATGTGGACGGAGAATTTGAGGCGGAGAGAGCACACCGGACAGCGGCCCCCAGACCTGCCGAGGACCAGCCGCCCAGACCGGTGCTCATTAGATTTCTACGACAATCATTGAACATTACTTAGAGAATCAAAATTGGGAGCAGCTCATGTCAACATGTGAAGTAGATGATTGTTGTAATTTTATAACTGCAACAATCACAAAGTCTATAGAAAAATTTTCAAAGCAAATTAAAAGTAGACAACAGAAGATTAGCCTACCATGGTTAAATAATGAAATAAGAAAACTTATGAAGAGGCGAGACTCTGCACTGAAAACATCACTAACCTCCAAACTACAAAATGATCACCTTGTGTACAAAAGTTTAAGAAATAAAGTGGTACATGAGCTGCGAAAATCAAAAATATCTTATTACAATAAACTGATAGATCATGCAAAGGGTAACAACAGTTCCCTATGGAGGCATTTAAATAACTTAACTAATAAAAAAAAACGATCAGAAGGGGGTAAAGGAACTTAGAATCAATGGCAAGACCGTCAGTGACAAGGCTACTTTGGCAAATGAATTTAATTCACACTTTGTGGGCTCTGTGGAAGACTTAACAAAAATTTTTGTGCTGCCAAATGTGCTCAACAACACAAATTCCATACTTCCAACAGATACTTTTCACATCGATGAGGTAAATGAGAAGTTAATTGCTGGTATTGTTAAAACACTGTCAAACTCAAAAACTAATGATATCTACAATATGAGCACCTCCTTTCTCAAAATGCACAGCAAAATATTAATCAAACCACTGACTCACCGTGGCTGCACGGTGGCGCAGTGGTTAGCACTGCGGCAGCACAGTTTACCCTTGGCCGTGGGATTGTGGGTTCGATCCCAGCCCCCGACCAACAGTGATCTGTGTGGAGTTTGCATGTTCTCCCCGTGTTGCGTGGGTTTACTCCGGGATTTCTCCGGTTTCCTCCCACATGCCAAAAACATGCATGTTAGGTTAATTGGCTGTTCTAAATTGTCCCTAGATATTTGTTTCCTATAGGCCCTTAGAATAGAGGGTTAGTATTAATGAAAGCGCTTTGAGTGGTCTTTGTGACTAGAAAAGCGCTATATAAGTGTAGGTTAGTTAGTTAGTTAGTCATCTCATTAATCTCTCCATTAGGTCTAGTACATTTCCATCTGGCTGGAAAAAAGCTGTCGTCATACCAGTTCATAAATCAGGCAGTAAAGACGATATATGCAATTACCGCCCAATCTCTATCTTACCAGTCCTATCTAAGGTTCTTGAAAAAGTTGTAGCTACACAGCTGATAGACTACTTACAAGACAGTCAACTTCTTCATCCACATCAATTTGGTTTTAGACCAGGATACTCAACAGAAACAGCAAATTGTTGCCTTATTGAAAACGTCAAACAGTCCTTGGACAGGGGTAATGTGGTAGGAGCTGTTTTTCTAGATCTCAAAAAGGCTTTCGATACTGTAAACCACAGTTTGCTTTTATCCAAAATGGTATCTTTTAACTTCTCCCCAAATACATTAGAATGGTTTGCATCTTATCTCCAGAATAGAGAACAGTGTGTAAAAGTTCACCAGGATAAATCCTCATTTTTAAACAACCGCATGGGTATCCCACAAGGGTCCATTCTTGGTCCTTTACTTTTCAGCATTTTTATTAATGACTTGCCGTTACACTGCTCAGCTGCAACATGCCAACTTTATGCAGATGATGCAGTTATTTACACAGCTGCCAAGACTCCAGCACAGGCTGCAGATGTACTGTCTACAAGTATGGTTGATGTCCAAGAGTGGCTCCTCAAGAACCATCTATTGCTGAACCTTCAGAAAACAGTCTCAATGTGCTTTTCAATCAAAAAATGTAACCTGCAACATTTTAAAGTTAATATACATGATCATGACATCAGTTTAGCTACAGAATTCAAATACCTTGGCATTGTACTAGATCCTCAACTCAAATTTAATCTTCATATAAAGAAAATTTCAAAAACAGTAAAAAAAAATCTGAACTGCTTTAAATTAATTAGATATTACATACCTTACGAAGCAGCTGCACTGTATATGCATTCTATGGTTTTTTCTCATATATCATACTGTTTGACAGTCTGGGCTCAAGCAGCCCCTTCCACAATAAGACATATAGGTTCATTATATAATCAAACCCTAAAAATCTTGGACAAAAAGCCCATTAGGTGGCATCACTGTAATGTTTTAAAAAAATACAACCTATTGAGTTTTGAGAACTTCATTGACCTCTGTTTTCTGAAATTAACGTTCAAATGTTTCCATAAATCAGCACCCGAGCCACTTGCTGGTTTCGTCCAAAGACAGGACAGCAGCAGAGCCATCAGGAGTTCTGTTAACAATAACTGTAAAATATTCCACCGCAGAACCACATTTGGACAAACAGCTTTCTCTATAAAGGGCAGTCACATCTGGAACACAATGCCAAATGAAATTAAAATAATAACGGACTTTAAAACATTCACTAAAAATGTTAAAAACTGGCTGAAAAATAAACAAGAATGTACTCATGTATGAATTAATTGTCTGCAAAGTGAGAGTGAATGAAGGGAAGGAATAAATGTGTTTGTTTATAGTGAGTGACGGAGGGAGGAAGGCCTGAAATAGGCAAATGTGAGTTATGTTATATGTGTTAAATGTGAGTCAGGCTGTTATATTTGTGTATTTATAATATTTATAATATTTATGTTAAATGTGAGTCAGGCTGTTATATTTGTGTATTTATAATATTTATAATTGTGTATTTATAATTTTTCTGCATTGATGTATGTGGTTATTGTGTATATTTTTTATCTTGATTCTTTTTTCTAAAGCCCATCCAGGGACAAGAGTTGCAAATTAGCTAATAGCTATACACTCTACGTGCAACACATCAGATTGATTGTCTTTGATTAATTGTCTATGTTTATTGCACTGTCCCTGTCAAATAAACTAATCTACTACTACTACTATCAGCGAGGGAGAAACACGGAACAAAATGGGAGAATCTGAAATTATCGGTGTTCCCCGATGTTGCTAGAGAGCTGGCCCGAAAGAGGAAAACTTTCACGGCGGCGAGGAAAGCTCTGCAGCTCCATAACATAAGATACAAGCTGACATATCCAGCCATTTTGCGCTTTACATGGGAAGGGAAGAGCTGCAGCTTTACCGATGCAAGGGATGCTGAACAATATATCGAGGAGGGTCTTATTAGGCATGAATGAATCTACGTACCATTATTCATATAGCGTGGACCAACGACATTCTATGGGTAACAGATTTAATATTGTCGTTGAATTGGTGGGGGGCTGCGAGCTCAGCTCTGTGCCGCCTGAGCCAAGGCCAGAGGAGACACCTAGTGGCCAGGTGAGCGGTACTCCACGGTCCAAGATGTTTTTGTAATTAGGGCCCGAGCCACTGATGACGTCGGGGCGAGAGCCTATTGTAATTGTTAGAATTTTTTTTTTTTTTCTCCATCCAACATCTCATTTTTGGGGTAGTGAACGTGCACGAAAACTCACCATTTTTTGCAGGGACCTCAAGATTGGTGAAAAATTGAATATTTTGGAGGAAATATGAATGACCCCACAAAAATGGCTCCACAGCGCCACCTAACATGTGAAGTGGCACACGCTTACTTTCGTGTAGAAAGATGAAAATCGGGTGACATGTTCATCATGTCAAGACATGCAAAAAACTCCATAGAAGTGATGGTCTACACCCAACAGGAAGTCAGCCATTTTGGCAGGAAGCGGCAGTGACCTGATTTCCACCTCGCGGCACTGACTCGTATTTGGTCGAACTCGTCCTAAGGTTTTTGTCCGATTGAGCTCATTTGTAGTGATAATCATCTATACCCATGTGCCATTAAAAGTTATTGAAAACTTTTCCAAAAGCTCGACGGTTTGGCCGTAGGGGCGTGGCAAAGTTTGATGCCTCGCAATGATCATTCTGTGACCATTCTGACAGTAATAACGCTGGTATCCATTGTCAGATTTCAACCAAATTCAGAATTATGGATATCAGTCCAACTCCAAACAGTTCTATAGAACGATATTCATAGAAATCTACAGCGCCACCTATAGGAGGCAGAAAGTTTTACATCAGAAAGTTTGCATCGTGGTGTTTTTTTTTAATACCTTGGGAATGGAATGTCGGATTGGCACCAAGATAGGTATGATGTATATGGGTATGCCTCCGATCAATTACAGCTATGAATATTCATGAGTAGCAATAGCGCCCTCTCTTAAAGACATGAAGGTTACACCAAAGGTTTTCTTCAATATCTCTGAAATAAATAGTCTGATTGGTACCATTTGTGGTGACAAACATCTATACCCCTGTGCCATCAAAAGCTGATGAAAACTTTTCCAAATGCCTGACAGTTTGGCAGAAGGGGCGTGGCCAAGTTTGCAGTATGGCCATCACCCATCCAGTGGTTTTTCTCTGGCATACAGTGACTGATTTCAACCAAATTTTGTGGTGAATAGGTAGCCAATACTGATCATTTCTATAATAAAGAATGACGCAAAGCGACAGCGCCCCCTACCGCCAATGGACAAGAAGTTGCCATAACTCCCATGCCATACTCACGCGCCGCTTGCCAGAATGATGTGCAATTTTCTGAGGTTTATCAGACCACCTGGTTGATCATAACTGCACATCACCTTGAGCATGGCATCACTGCTGTTACCATGGACACGCCCTCCTCGCCATTCAATCCGTGATCTTGTTGGGGACTTGGGAAGGACTTGAGAGTCACGAAATCTGGAACATAGGTTGAGGTGACTGTCATATGTAGTCCCATATGGGTGGGCAACACATAACTGACAGGGAAGTGTTGCCATGGCGAAGGTTTGACTCCTCGCCATGGAACATCGGAAAGTTGTAAGTTGGACAAACTTTGATTTTCACCAAGTTTTCTACGATTGATATTAGTCCCGCCCCACACACTCCTACATAAAAATGAATGACAAAAGTTATAGCACCACCTACTGCTCACAGGAAGTACTGCACCAAATGGTTTATTCTTCACGCAGCGCTTGCTGTGACGACGGGAAATTTTCTGAGCCAGCTAGGTAGGACGGGCGCCAGGGTTGCACGGGGGCGAGGGTCCGCTTGCAGCTGCTTGCAACTTTAATTTTAAGCTGTTGTTTTTTCTTGGAGTTGCAATTTGCAAACGGTCCCTGCACATTCGTTTCCCTGGCAGCTCACAGACACCAGTGGAACTGCTGGCGTTCAGAGGACGGTGCTTTTTACTGAAAATGAGGCTGGAGCGCGTCGTCCGCTTCACCGGTGTACTAGACTGGTGTTCTTTGTGTTTTAACAACGTTCTCGTCAGGGGTTACTGAGCCGCAAAGTCTGAATCTGTGAACAAACAGCAATGTATCTGGCCTAGAAATGAGGCACAGCTGATGATGACGCGGGTTCAGGTCATGCACGGCTACATGGATATGCTTCCGGGGCGAGTCGACCCGGTACTGGATGCTCTACCACTATGCCACCACTGCGCTTTTGTCCTAGAACCATTCATTCATTCATTCATCTTCTTCCGCTTAATCCTTTTCGGGTCGCGGGGGGGCTGGAGCCTATCCCAGCATCTTTGGTCAGAGGCAGGGTCCACCCTGGACAGATCGCCAGTCCATCGCAGGGCAACACAGAGAGACACACAACCATTCACTCTCACGGTCACACCTAAGGACAATTTAGAATCCCCAGTTTGATGCCAGTTAACCTAACTTGCATGTTTTTGGCAATGGGAACTATAAAAATTGGTATTTAATGCATCACAGAAAAATAATAATTTGCTTTATTTGGAATTTAAGCCACTTCAAAACGAAAATTAAGAAACTTTAGGGTCTATTTTAAATTTGCTTTTCAGTGCTTAAACCGCCAAACTGCGGACGGCCATCATGTCCAGCACGCTGGGACTGTGTCCAAACGCCACGTCACCACCGTTTAACGTCACCTTGCGGCTCCGTCGGGCCCGCTTACCTCAGACAGATGGCCAGCCTCTCAGCAGCGGCCGTCTCCTCTCTGAAGTCGCTGTCCTGCCCGCGGATGTGTCCCCCGATCCTCTCCAGCACGTGCTCAAACTGTCCCCTGCTCAGGCCAAAATGCCGCCGGAACATGTGTCCTTCCAGCCGCAGCTCCCGAACCAGGCGGTGAAACGCGCCGCGGTTCTGGACGGCACCGAGCCGCCGGCGACGACGCATTTTTCTCCGTTTGTAGCGCAAATATAAGAGCGCAATCAGAAAAAGCCTCTTCTTTCTGCTGTCCATTGTTGACGAGCTGCGGTGCAGCACTTTTCTTCCCGGGTAGAAACGGCTCTGACTCCGCGTGGTTCCGCCCGCTCCTGCGGTGGACACGCGCCATCAGAGAGCAGCAGCGGACCGCCTGCAGCTGGAAATCCTCTCACACATTTGATTCTGTGTTTCAGCGTGCAGGTGCCATCCTCTGGGGAGCGTGGGGTCATGTGATCAGCAGACAGGAAGTTGTCAGTGTGACCGTTTGGCTGTGGGACCGCTGTGTGATCGCTGTTTGGTACGGAGATTTGACTGACCTCTGGTGGCTGCTACGGGCAACTACAACACACTCCTGCACCGCAGCCACGGGCGGAGATTTCATTCAGTGTCGGGGGGGCAAGAGACGGAACACTTTCTCCAGAGTCGAGGCTGAGGGGGGCAAAGAAGATGCAACCAATTAGAACCAGCGTCTATATGAATGTTGCCAATTTAGAAGAAAAAAAGTCACAAATTTACAAGAAAAAGGTGCAGATTTATGGCAAAAAAGTTTTCAGTGTACAAGGCAAAAAGTTCTAAATTTACAAGAAAAAAATGCAGAATTAAAGGAATAAAGTTGCAAATTTACAAGAAAACTTTGCAGATTTAAAAGAAAAAAAGCTGCAGATTGACAAGAAAAAATGGGAAAATTCTGAGGGAAAAAAATGCAAATTTATGAGAAAAAAGTTTCACATTTACAATAAAAAAAAATCTGCAAATTTATGACAAGAAAGTTTTAAATTATGAGAAAAGGATGCAAATTTATAAGTAAAAAGCTGCAAATTTATGAGAAAAAAAGTTTAAATTATGAGAAAAAAGTTCCAAATTTACAAGTAAAAAGTTGTAGAATTAAAGGAAAAAGCTGTAAATTTATGAAAAAAGGGTTCAGATCTACAATTTAAAAAATCTGCAAATTTATGAGCAAAAAAGTTTTAAATTATCAGAAAAACGTTGCAAATTTACAAGTAAAAAGCTGCAAATTTATGAGGAAAAAAGTTGCAAATTTACAACAAAAATACTGGAAATTTATGAGAATTTTTAAATGTATGAGAAAAAGGTTCCAAATTCACACAAAAAAAGTTGCAGAAATAAAGGGAAGAAGTTGCACATTTATGGAGAAAGAATTTGCTGATTTAAAACTGGTGCTTCAGCTCCATTTTATTGTTATGTAACAGGATATAGAACAGGTTCATGATGAATGGGGGGGGGGGGGTCTGTTCTTCTGGGTTGTTGGAGGGGACACGCCCCCCCCCCCTCCATTTACACCTATGACCACAACCTCTACTATGGAAAAGTATATGTTGAAAATTTTTGTCTGAAATAATCAGCACAAGGCAGAAAACACATTTGAGGTTTTCAGTTGTCATGACGACGAACAGGTCTGACATCAGGAAGAGGAGAGTTTGAAAGGTTTTCAAAGATCTTAAAGAGTAAATAACAATTCCTTGTTTTTGTATGCAGCCTCCAGTGGTCATTGTTGGAACTGCAGTTTCCTATCTAATTGTGGCCTTGGGTTAAAAGGTTTTCATGCTGCTGTGTTTGTGTCTTGGTGAATTTCAGCCAGGCTTTTGGGGACTGGGAAACTCCGTGTTCACGTGTTCACCCTGCAGCTGTGACGTCGGTGGAGCTCACGACAGCATGTGAGATTTTATTCTGCTTTTATATTCATTTATACAAAAAAATACTATACAAATTAACTGCTGAATTTTTTATTTTTAAAACCCATAAACCTCTGTTTAAACAAATGGAAGTTCTGCATGCAAGCTGTAAAAAAAAGAAAATTCCTCACTGAATAAACAAACTGGTGTGTGCCCTGGAAACACGAGAGAACTTCCACGCAAAAAAATTAAAACTCCTCGTACAGGCTGGAAAGAGTGAGAATTCCTGTAAAAAAATGTGGTTACTAGAGGAACTTTTTCTGTGTTGGACTTCCTCTCTATGTTGGACTTCCTGTCTCAGCTGGACTTCCTGTCTGTGCTGGACTTCCTGTCTGTGCTGGACTTTCTGTCTGAGTTGGACTTCCTGTTTGTGCTGGACTTCCTGTCTGAGTTGAACTTCCTGTCCGTGTTGGACTTCCTGTCCGTGCTGGACTTCCTGTCCGTGCTGGACTTTCTGTCTTGGACTTCCTGTCTGTGCTGGACTTCCTGTCTTGGACTTCCTGTCTGAGTTTGAGCTCCTGTCTGTGCTGGACTTCCTGTCTCCTCAGGTGCTCTCCCGAGGATGGACAATGTCGGTGTTTGCCCAACATGATTGGCCGGGACTGCTCTGACCCCGCCCCCGGCTACTTCCTCCCACCACTAGACTACTTCCTGTATGAGGCAGAACTGGCTGCACCACTGCAAGGAAGAAGACCCCCCGTTCCTCCTCCATATCCTACTCCTCCTGCTCCTCCTGCATATCCCACTCCTCCTCCTTTTACTCCTCCTCCTTTTACTCCTCCTCCTGCACCTCCTCCTGCTCCTCTTCCGTATCCGTATCCATATCCACATCTTCCTCCTTTTACGCCTCCCTCACCTCCTCCTCCTGCCCCTCCTCTTCCACACCAACCATATCCAACTCCTCCTCCATCTTCTCCTCTGGTGTGTAGTCATAGTTTTACTGTATGTTTCATAAATGAATGTCCGACATGAAATTGTCTCCAGATGTTCGTATTGACTCAAGAAATCCACACATGGAAAGAATCAAGACATTTAGGGTCACTGAGCAGTAAAAAAAAAAAAGTATTGAACACATTAGAAGACACAGTCCATCCATAACTGGCTAGAAGGAAGTGCTACCAAGGTGTAACATCTCATGGTGGGAAAAAGCCAAGAGCTCTCCAAAGACCTTGACAGCCTGATTGTTGCTAAACACATACATGGATTTGGTTGCAGACAGACAATAATAACTAAAACTAGTCTTGTTCTTGTATTGTAGGTGCTGGGCCGAGTGGCTCTATCTGCTTTAGTTTTTGAGATGATCGATCCCCATCTAGAGAGCAGCTGAGTTTCACAGATAGGCTAACTCATATTTCAAAACATGAATGTGTCTGTTGGCAGGTTAAGTATGCGCATATTTTTTATGAAAATTAAACTTTAGTTACGAAACCTGATAAGGCGGCTCTGAGGCGATCACTAAGGACGTCTATATGCTTAACCAATCAAAACAGTGCTCCATGATCACGTGACTTGAGTTCGACCAATGAGCTGCGTCACTGTCTGAAGTAACCGTAAAGGAAAGATGGGCTGATGAGGCTGCAGTTTCATCAGCCAGGTAAGCACAATAACGTTATATTGATGTAACCTGTGTTTTCTTCCCGTGTCACAGATCTCCATAGTTAATATTACAACCAAGTGCTGCTCCCCGTTGTCCCTCGTCTTGTGTAGCATATCGCTAAATAAAGTTACACGTCCTTCACGTTGTCCTGCTGATGTCAAAGAAGTCCTGCTGAAAAAACCAGCATCAGACCAGCACCAAGAAATAATAGTTTAGTGTTGTAAAGAGTCGTTTTAATATTGTGAGAGTTTTTGAGGGTTTATTGTTTTTGTTGCGTGTTTTGTCGTGTTTTTGGAGCAGCGTCTTGTTTTCGTATTGTTTGTCTTTTGTCTCTTTAGTTCTTGTTTTTATAGATTTTTTTTAAAATAATAATTTGTAAATAACTTGGTAAAAAATGTTGCGATCAGCTAGAGAGGAGAAAGCCCCGTGGAAGAGCAGGAAGTCTCAGCAGAAGTGTCCCAGTCTCACCCGCACTGATACAGTTTGGATCACTGCGTAGTTATTCCCAGCTTTGTTACAACAGTTTTTTCAGTACGGTATCTATTTATTTATATTACTTTCATTTTTTTTTCAATATCTAGTGTATTTTTTTCTTATTAGCTTTGTTTCAAATTGCTTTGTCACCGTTATATTTATTACTTACTTGTATACTGTTGAACATTTGTTTCTTTTGGATCAATCTTATCTAATCTTATGCTATATATTTATATTTTTAGAGATTGTTCCGATGAAGAACCATCCACCAGGACCAGCAGTGGAACAGGAGCAGCTGCAGAGGAACCGATTCCTGGACTGGCACCGAGCTCAGAAAACGCCTGGACATGGACACAGAAAACAGCCTGGAAACTGGACACTGGAAGTTCTGGACAAACACAGATGTTTGAGAACCTGTATAAGGGTTCCGTTTAATTTCTGCTATCGCAAAACTTTTGTTCATGTACATTTGAAATATTTATAGAGAAAACGGGTGAAAATTCAAATCTGTTTTTTGTTATTACACACTACTTTAAGCATTTAAAATATAATATTGACACATACTTGACAGATTCTGAAATGTACACTTCTGAAAAACAGGGCAAAATATTTTACTCAAAGGACATTTTATGACATATTTTAAAAAAAAAGATGAAAAGCACCAGGTGAACTATTATAATTACAGAACTAAAAGGCTTTAAAGAATTCCAGCGAGTTTCCAGCCAATGTCAAATGTTCCACAGGTGGAACACCGGAACTTTAAGAGGTGAAAGATTAAATATTCACCATTTCAAACAGGAGTAGCTCATTTTTCTGAATTAGCTTTAACATTTTTATTGGTGTTATAATCACCACAAAATCACCAACAAACAAAGAACAAGTGAAGCACAGCAAGGAAACTCACAGCAACGTTCCACACCCAGAAGTACGTCCAGAACACACTGTGTGTCTGTGTGGCCGAGTCACAAATGTTCTCACAGTCCAAGCAAGAACACGCGGCTGTGCATGGAAGCTCGTTCTGCCTGCACGTGCATCTCCCTTTCACAGTGTTGTGATTTTTTTACAGGAGCAGCATAGACGCTCCGTCTAGTCGATCTCTCAGGAGTCTCCCTCAGTCTTCCAGCCACGGGCCATTGGTGGAGGCATGTCTGGCTGACTCTGCAGGCATCTTCTAGAGATGCTGCTGCTAGTTTGTTCTCTGAATGTGTTTCTATAGTGAGTCTGTTGGGTGGCAGACTTCTGTCTGTGCTCTTCCACTCTTAAACACTTGGCCTCTTGATTAATTCACATCCTTGGAGCCTTTGAGGTCATACAGAACACAAGTTAATTTTTCAGTGGCCTCATACCGTTCTGGGAGGAGTTGAAAAGCTTTTCTCAGTGTCTTTAATGGCACACAATGTTCTTTGTTGGACAGTAGTATTTTCGTTGCTTAAGTTTCTCTCTTGGCCTCTTTCCATTATATTTTTGAGTTCTATACTTTTCCCTTCTGTATATGATGCGTTGGCTTGGGAGCAGATGTGGTGCTCTTCTTAGGTGGACTGGAACCTCTGTTTTTGTTGGCTGGAGAACCCAGTTTGGTTGGGGATTTGTAGCGGAAGTATGTGGTTCTTCATCTAAAATATCGTAAAGAAGACAAAATTGGCTGGGATGCTTAATTTGGGACAACTCTATATTTACTGCATAAGTGTTGATTCCAAAGACAACTACGTTGTGTTAACATTGTCTGTTCTGTTCTACAGCTGCTCAGACATTCCTGACACACTCCTGGACCTGTCTGGATCTTTCCGTCTTGTCTGAAATTGACTACTGGGGCAGTGGCTAGCCCTTGCTTGGAGCCGGTCTAGAATGGAGAAGTAAGGGGCTTCCTTCCCTCCACTAGCCTGGGTGTACACCTTGGGCAAGTGTTGGCACACCTTCAGCCTCCCTTGGCCGGGGATACGGCCTAGGTCACTACACTCAGTGGTTCTGCTTGTCAACCCGGCATCAGTCCCGGCAATCCTTCTTGTGAGCATGCCACCTCTGGGCTTGCCTAACTAGCATGTGAAGTCAGCCTTCAGTGGAAGCTTTGAGGCATCAGATGCTTCAGCAGGCTGGATGGCGATTGCTGCAACGTGTTGTGGACTGCAAAGAGCATGACGAGGCACAAGAAGTCACGGTCATCCACAGCATCTGTCTCTTCCTCCAGCCGTCTTGATGATGTCTTGCTGCTGAATCCAGGAGGAGTTTGGATGAGAGAGCAAGGTTGACGTGTCGCACAAACTCCTCCTCACTTTAAGCAATTTTTTTCGTGCAAGTCACCTTTCAAATTGACTATTAATGTTTACACTCATTAATGTACATGATCAGTTCAGCTGGAGTTCATCAGATTAAAATGAATTCTCACCATCACTTGTATAGACTGATTTTTGTGTCCTTTGTTGGGCTCTTTCAATATTTCTTGTCTTAGCATACTGCATGTAGCATTGTCTATGATAGCCTGTGTTAACTGGCACATCTGGTGGGTGGCTATCATGCAAATTATATTTTTCTATTGCTTTTCCAGCTATTTTGCTTTCCTTTGTATCAAGATTTACCCACTCTACTGAACACTGCACCAGTTTTTCCCGACAGCACTCCGTACCTGTCCCTGACAGTCATGCTAGCTAATGAACGCACGCGTCTGACTTGACATAACTGACATGTTATAAATAAAGTTAGGCCCATACCAAAGCAAGAAATTGAGCAGCAGACATGAGGGTGGGACAAACTACTTTATTTAAACATTTTGATCAGATCTAAATATAAGAAGTGATGCTGGTGTAATAGTATATTATGAATAAATATCAAATTTCCTCAGGATGTTGTGAGACGTTGTTCTTAATGGTATATATTTTGTTTACAGAATATAAACTTACCACTGCGCCACCGTGGGCTGCATGGTGCCGCAGTGGTTTAGCACTGCGGCAGCACAGTTTACCCTCGGCCGGGGGATCGCGGGGATCATGGGATCGTGGGTTCGATCCCTGCCCCCAGCCAACAGTGACCTGTGTGGAGTTTGCATGTTCTCCCCGTGTTTGCGTGGGTTTACTCCGGGATTTCTCCGGTTTCCCCCCCACATGCCAAAAACATGCAGGTTAGGGAGTTAAGGGGCGCTTGCGCACGCGGCGACCAGCAGCTGGTGGCTTGTCACCAGACTGCAAAACAAATCTACCTACGGGTACAAAATAAGTTAATAAAAAAAACCCTGAAAATGTCTGTGATAACTCGTGAGGTAATGAACCTGGGCTCATAAATGGATTATGCTGCATCATTTTGCACTTGGCTGGTTGTTTTTCAACAACCAATACATGGTTTTTTGTAAGCTGGTTAAATTCTTGAAAATTAATATTCATGTCAGACCCGCTGCAGTTTGATTTTTTATTTTATTTTTTTTTTACCCTGGAGGCACGGGGGAAAGGGGGGGTCCTTATTAAGTCGAACGTGATTGGTGTATGCGCTCACCTACCACAACCTGATTGGTTCATCAGCTAAAGCTGTTCTGAGAGATGCCAGAGAGGACTGACAATAAAAATGTAAGTTTATTAAAAAATGTGGGCAGACCGAGGCTGCCAACAAATTTTCTCAGATTTACCAAAAATAGAGAAGACTATATCTAAAAAATGGCGTACTCTGCTGATGCGGATCGATCGATGACCTGGCGCTTGGCCCACCGCCTATTAAGACAAAGCAAAGAGAAGTTTCACAGCTGTGACACATTCCGACTGTCGCCTGCAGTCTTCTTCAGAAAACGTCATCTGACCACTTATAGAACCTACAGAAGCACAAGACTAGTTTTACCATGAAGAAGACAAAATCAACCTGTTTGAAATAATGACTAGCAGGTGATTTTTTTTTGGGGGGGGGGGGAATCCCCCCATTAGCAAAATGACCCAAAGCCATCCCCCTTGTTAAGCTCCCACCCTCCATCCCCATTCGTAGGTGTGAATCAGGACACACACACAGGAGAACACCCCCCCCACACACCGTATTCAAAGTATCAATGAAAAAAAAATCTTACACATTTGCACCTTTTTTGGGGGGGGGGGGGGGGTTCCTCATAATTTCCAACTTTTTTTCTTGTAAATTTGCAACGTTTTCATAAAAAATGCAATTTTTTTCTCTTAAATTTATGATTATTCTCTTGTAAAATTTCAACTTTTTTCCTGTAAGTCTGCAACTTTTTTCTCATAAATTCTTTCCTCATAAATTTGCAAACTTTTTTTGTAAATCTGTTATTTTTCTCGTGCAAATTTTCAACTTTTTTCCTCTAAATTTGCAATGTTTTTTTTTTCTCTCATAAATTTGTGATTTTTCTCTTGTAAAATTTCAACTTTTTCTTGTAAATTTGCAACTTGAAGTGTAATTTGGAGGTGGAAGCATCATGGTGTGGGATTGCTCATCTCATGACACCCTCACACTTGTAGACAATGTTTTGATTTCCTCATACATGTGGATTTCTTGAGTTAATACCAAAATCTGATTTAAAAAAAAATTAACGCCAGGACCCTTATTGGGAATACATATACTGAAAAAAATGTTGACGTGTTCAGTCCTTATTTCCCCCACTGCATTATTAGTGACATGCAGTACGTGTGTAATTCCACATAGTACATGTGTGTAATTCCACACAGTATGTGTGTGTAATTCCACGCAGTACGTGTGTGTAATTCCACGCAGTATGTGTGTAATTCCACGCACTACATGTGTGTAATTCCACGCACTATGTATGTAATTCCACGCAGTGCGTGTGTGTAATTCCATGCAGTACACGGGTGTAATTCCACGCAGTACATCTGTAATTCCACATAGTACACATGTGTAATTCCACGCAGTACACATGCGTAATTCCACGCTGTACACGTGTGTAATTCCACACAGTACACATGTGTAATTCCACGCAGTACACGTGTGTAATTCCACGCAGTACACGTGTGTAATTCCACGCAGTACACGTGTGTAATTCCATGCAGTACACGTGTGTAATTCCACGCAGTACACGTGTGTAATTCCACACAGTACACATGTGTAATTCCACGCAGTACACGTGTGTAATTCCATGCAGTACACGTGTGTAATTCCACGCAGTACACGTGTGTAATTCCACGCAGTACACATGTGTAATTCCACGCAGTACACATGTGTAATTCCATGCAGTACACGTGTAATTCCACGCAGTACATGTAATTCCATGCAGTACACGTGTGTAATTCCACGCAGTACATCTGTAATTCCACATAGTACACGTGTGTAATTCCACGCAGTACACATGCGTAATTCCACGCTGTACACGTGTGTAATTCCACACAGTACACATGTGTAATTCCACGCAGTACACGTGTGTAATTCCATGCAGTACACGTGTGTAATTCCACGCAGTACACGTGTGTAATTCCACGCAGTACACATGTGTAATTCCACGCAGTACACATGTGTAATTCCACACAGTACACGTGTAATTCCACGCAGTACATGTAATTCCATGCAGTACACGTGTGTAATTCCACGCAGTACATCTGTAATTCCACATAGTACACGTGTGTAATTCCACGCAGTACACATGCGTAATTCCACGCTGTACACGTGTGTAATTCCACACAGTACACATGTGTAATTCCACGCAGTACACGTGTGTAATTCCATGCAGTACACGTGTGTAATTCCACGCAGTACACATGTGTAATTCCATGCAGTACACGTGTAATTCCACGCAGTACATGTAATTCCATGCAGTACACGTGTGTAATTCCACGCAGTACATCTGTAATTCCACATAGTACACGTGTGTAATTCCACGCAGTACACATGCGTAATTCCACGCTGTACACGTGTGTAATTCCACGCAGTACACATGTGTAATTCCACGCAGTACACGTGTGTAATTCCATGCAGTACACGTGTGTAATTCCACGCAGTACATCTGTAATTCCACGCAGTACACGTGTGTAATTCCACGCAGTACACGTGTGTAATTCCATGCAGTACACGTGTAATTCCACGCAGTACATGTAATTCCATGCAGTACACGTGTAATTCCACGCAGTACATGTAATTCCATGCAGTACACGTGTGTAATTCCACGCAGTACACATGTGTAATTCCACGCAGTACACGTGTGTAATTCCATGCAGTACACGTGTGTAATTCCACGCAGTACATCTGTAATTCCACGCAGTACACGTGTGTAATTCCACGCAGTACACATGTGTAATTCCACGCAGTACACGTGTGTAATTCCATGCAGTACACGTGTAATTCCACGCAGTACATGTAATTCCATGCAGTACACGTGTGTAATTCCACGCAGTACATCTGTAATTCCACGCAGTACACGTGTGTAATTCCACGCAGTACACGTGTGTAATTCCATGCAGTACACGTGTAATTCCACGCAGTACATGTAATTCCATGCAGTACACATGTGTAATTCCACGCAGTACACGTGTGTAATTCCACGCAGTACACGTGTGTAATTCCATGCAGTACACGTGTAATTCCACGCAGTACATGTAATTCCACGCAGTACACATGTGTAATTCCACGCAGTACACGTGTGTAATTCCATGCAGTACACGTGTAATTCCACGCAGTACATGTAATTCCATGCAGTACACGGGTGTAATTCCACGCAGTACATCTGTAATTCCACATAGTACACGTGTGTAATTCCACGCAGTACACATGCGTAATTCCACGCTGTACACGTGTGTAATTCCACGCAGTACACATGTGTAATTCCACGCAGTACACGTGTGTAATTCCATGCAGTACACGTGTGTAATTCCACGCAGTACATCTGTAATTCCACGCAGTACACGTGTGTAATTCCACGCAGTACACGTGTGTAATTCCATGCAGTACACGTGTAATTCCACGCAGTACATGTAATTCCATGCAGTACACATGTGTAATTCCACGCAGTACACGTGTGTAATTCCACGCAGTACACGTGTGTAATTCCATGCAGTACACGTGTAATTCCACGCAGTACATGTAATTCCACGCAGTACACATGTGTAATTCCACGCAGTACACGTGTGTAATTCCATGCAGTACACGTGTAATTCCACGCAGTACATGTAATTCCATGCAGTACACGGGTGTAATTCCACGCAGTACATCTGTAATTCCACATAGTACACGTGTGTAATTCCACGCAGTACACATGCGTAATTCCACGCTGTACACGTGTGTAATTCCACGCAGTACACATGTGTAATTCCACGCAGTACACGTGTGTAATTCCATGCAGTACACGTGTGTAATTCCACGCAGTACATCTGTAATTCCACGCAGTACACGTGTGTAATTCCACGCAGTACACATGTGTAATTCCACGCAGTACACGTGTGTAATTCCATGCAGTACACGTGTAATTCCACGCAGTACATGTAATTCCATGCAGTACACGGGTGTAATTCCACGCAGTACATCTGTAATTCCACATAGTACACGTGTGTAATTCCACGCAGTACACATGCGTAATTCCACGCTGTACACGTGTGTAATTCCACGCAGTACACATGTGTAATTCCACGCAGTACACGTGTGTAATTCCATGCAGTACACGTGTGTAATTCCACGCAGTACATCTGTAATTCCACGCAGTACACGTGTGTAATTCCACGCAGTACACATGTGTAATTCCACGCAGTACACGTGTGTAATTCCATGCAGTACACGTGTAATTCCACGCAGTACATGTAATTCCATGCAGTACACGTGTGTAATTCCACGCAGTACATCTGTAATTCCACGCAGTACACGTGTGTAATTCCACGCAGTACACGTGTGTAATTCCATGCAGTACACGTGTAATTCCACGCAGTACATGTAATTCCATGCAGTACACATGTGTAATTCCACGCAGTACACGTGTGTAATTCCACGCAGTACACGTGTAATTCCACGCAGTACATGTAATTCCACGCAGTACACATGTGTAATTCCACGCAGTACACGTGTGTAATTCCATGCAGTACACGTGTAATTCCACGCAGTACATGTAATTCCATGCAGTACACGGGTGTAATTCCACGCAGTACATCTGTAATTCCACATAGTACACGTGTGTAATTCCACGCAGTACACATGCGTAATTCCACGCTGTACACGTGTGTAATTCCACGCAGTACACATGTGTAATTCCACGCAGTACACGTGTGTAATTCCATGCAGTACACGTGTGTAATTCCACGCAGTACATCTGTAATTCCACGCAGTACACGTGTGTAATTCCACGCAGTACACATGTGTAATTCCACGCAGTACACGTGTGTAATTCCATGCAGTACACGTGTAATTCCACGCAGTACATGTAATTCCATGCAGTACACGTGTGTAATTCCACGCAGTACGTGTGTGTAATTCCACGCAGTACGTGTGTGTAATTCCACGCAGTACGTGTGTGTGATTCCACGCAGTACACGTGTGTAATTCCATGCAGTACACGTGTGTAATTCCACGCAGTACATCTGTAATTCCACGCAGTACACGTGTGTAATTCCACGCAGTACACATGTGTAATTCCATGCAGTACACATGTGTAATTCCACGCAGTACATGTAATTCCACGCAGTACATGTGTGTAATTCCACGCAGTACCTGTGTGTAATTCTATGCAGTACATGTAATTCCACACAGTACGTGTGTAACTCCACGCAGTACATGTAATTCCACGCAGTACATGTGTGTAATTCCACGCAGTACATGTAATTATGTATTGTGTATACATGTATTATCACTTAATCTTATCCTACACTTTATTACATGTATAGTTTATTTCTCTTATCTTATCATGTTTAATGTTGCAGCATTGTACCGAGACAAATTCCTAGTTTGTGTACTACATGAACAATGGCAATAAACCTGATTCTGATTCTGATTCTGATTCTAATTCCACACAGTACATGTGTGGAATTCCATGCAGTACCTGTGTGTAATTCCACACAGTACATGTGTGTAATTCCACGCAGTACATGTGTGTAATTCCACGCAGTACCTGTGTGTAATTCCACGCAGTACATGTAATTCCACGCAGTACGTGTGTAATTCCACGCAGTACCTGTGTGTAATTCCACGCAGTACCTGTGTAATTCCACGCAGTACATGTGTGTAATTCCACACAGTACATGTAATTCAACGCAGTGCATGTGTGTAATTCCACGCAGTACATGTGTGTAATTCTATGCAGTACCTGTGTGTAATTCCAAGCTGTACATGTAATTCCACGCAGTACATGTGTGTAATTCCACGCAGTACCTGTGTAATTCCACGCAGTACATGTAATTCCATGCAGTACGTGTGTAATTCCATGCAGTGCTTGTGTAAGTCCACGCAGTACACGTGTGTAATTCCTCGCAGTACACGTGTGTAATTCCACGCAGTGCATGTGTGTATTTCCAGTTGAACCCTGCAGTTCTACCTCAGTGTGTGAACTTCTTCAGAGAACGTGGATTTGACTTCAAATACCAGAATGGACGAGTCGTTCTGGTGCGGAGATCCCGCCGACTCACCGCTCACCATCGCCGCCGCCGCAGGAGGAGGAGACAGGATCAGGTGGGACTCACTTCCTGTTTGACTCTGACCAATCAGAGGCTTTTTACAGTTTTACCTTTCAGCCAATCAAACTGCTGTTTGTTTTGTTTTTTCAGGAGAACTTCATCCCTCTGGATCCGGGTCACGCCCTGCAGATTGTTCCCCGTCAAAGGTCGCCCGGTCAGCTGGTGACCTGGACCGGCCTGGGATTGGTCAGAGTGTCGGAGGGGGCGGGGCTCAGGTTTACGGTGGACAACCTGCCGTCTTCAATGGAGTACCAGCTGGTGATGCGGTATGAGCCGGAGGTAAAAACTAAAGCTGTGTTCCCACCACAGAGCAGTGGGAACCTTTTTAGGAGAAACAGTAGCAGAGGAACGCTTTTAGGAACTATGTTCTTTTTCTTGTCGCATTCCCACTGAGGCAAGGGCTGTTTGTAAAGCGACAAAATGGACAGCTGCATCTTTCTTCCTGTAAACTGACGGTTTTACCTCATAGATTTGCAGCATTTTGTTGTAAAAATTTGCTCATAAATATTCTCTTAAATGCAAAGTTTTTCTCTCAAATTTGAGATTATTCCCATAATTTTATTATCTTTTTGCCTCATAAATTCATATCTTCCTTTGTGTTAATACTTTTATCATAAGTCTGCAATTTTTTTTTACTGACAAATTCACAACTTTTTCAATCATAAAAGTGGAGCTTTTTACTTTTAATTTTGCAGCCTTTTTGCTCATAGTAGCTGAAAAGGAAATAAATTTTTCTTTCTTTTTCATAGATTTGGAACTCTTTTCAATTCAGTTCAATTCAACTTTATTTATATAGCGCCATTTCACAACAGTCATCTCATAGCACTTTCAACTGTAGGGAAACCCCCACAGTTGCAGGAAGACTCCAGCAATCAGGCGATGCCCTGTGAGCAGCGTTTGGCGACGGTGGAGAGGAAAAACTCCCTTTTAACAGGAAGAAACCTCCAGCAGAACCAGGCTCAGGGAGGGGCAGTCATCTGCTGCCACTGGCTGGGGGGTGAGGGGATAGAGAAGAAGAAAAGAACAGACATGTAGAGAGCAAACAGCATGACGGGGACTCTTTTCTCAAAAATTTGTATTTTTTCCCCTGTAAATCCTCAATTTTTTTCTCATAAATTTGTGACTTTTTTTTTTTATAAATTTGAGACTTTTTTCTTAAATTTTTTTATTTAAACTTTGCAACTTTTTTCCTCTAAATTGTTAACTCTTTCTCCAAAATTTGTGACTTTTTCTTGTAAATTTGTAGGTTTTTTTCATAAATTTGCAACTGTTTTCACATAGATTTGCAACTTTATTCTTATAAATTTGCAACTTTTTCCTCAAAATCTGTATTTTTTTCTTCCTGTAAATTCTCAGTTTTTTTCTCATAAATTTGACTTTTTTCTCATAAATTTTTAACTTTTTTTCTGTAAATTTGCAACTTGTCATACAGTAAATTTGCAGCATTGATCTGGAAGCGGGTTCAGTTTTTATTCTGTGTAAGTAAACTGTAATTTGGGACTTTTTAAATTTGAAATTGCCATCTTTATCACTTCTTTGCACCTTTATTCTTTGCACCCACTGAGCCAACGGAGTGGTGGCTCAGTTGGTAGAGCATCTGCCCCACACCCGGGAGGCAGGGGTTCAAATCCCGGCCGGGTCATGCCGAAGACCATATAAAAGTGGAACTTCCTGCCGTCCAGCTTGGTGCTCAGCAATAATGGAATGGAGGAGGGAACTCTGTGGCGGCGCCTTGCATGGCAGCGGCCCTCTGATTCTGCACTGGGGTGTGTGTGTGATTAACACAGTAGATAGGTAAAACACAATCTCGTTCTGCTGTACATGACTGGTTGTACAGCTGAATGACAATAAAGGGTGATTTGATTTATTCTTGCAATATTTCACCTAATTTACATTTATATGTTTGTAACTAATCGGTGAACACCCCCACCCTCTTGCTAAAAAAATAACAAACCACGTACTACTGAAAAGGTATTTTGGGGGTCTAAAAAAGTTCCTGCTTCGCCCCGTGGGAACACTGAATAGACCTGGAGTCCTACTGATAGATCCTGGTACTACAAAGGTTCCTGTGATGGTCAAACTCCCGTGATTTACAAATGATAAAACAGCATGTTGATTATAAAAAGGTAAAACTTGATCTTCCTCCACAGTCTCCGTCTGATTGGCTGGCTTCGATCAGCATCACCATGCTGTCGCCAGGCAACAGCGGTTGCAACAGCCACCCGTCAGGAAGTAAAACTCTGGTTCTTCCCGGGAACTCCAGGTGAGATCCTGGTCTACAAAGGTCACATGAATGTTTAGGTGACCTTCTACTGTGGGCGGAGCTTTTTTAATCAGTTTTTGGGTGAAAAATGATCAGGATGGAGCCAAAGTGTCTGACTGAGCTGCTGTCTTTACCTGACAGAGGCAGCGTCATGGACTCTTCGGTGTGTCTGAATGCAGGAGGTCGCTATTGGGTGGATGTGGTCTTCCATGAACCGTCTGGATCTGAAGGTTCACACATCCTCATTGACTCGGTGAGATCTCTTAATGGTGAAATATGGTGCCGTGAAAGGGACACAAATAAGGCTACTGACAACATGTAAGTGGTTATATCAACTCCTCAGCTAGCTGTCGAGCTGGTCGCTGCTTTACCAGCTGAGGAATGTTGACAATAATCCTTGGAATGCTAATAGTTAGCATTCCGACATCACCTGGAGTGAATATCAACAATGGAGGATAAGCTAACACTACAACCAAAATGAGACCACCACTCACCAGAGACAGACGGACCGGAGCTCCATAGCTGAGACAGACTGTCTGTAGTTCATATCCACCTATGACCTCCCGCTAGGCTACTACCAATCTGTTAACAAGGGTTAGCAGCTCCTGAAACTGGGTCTCGGTCCACCCGTTCAGTGCTGAAAACAGCCAACATTGAGATGCAGTTTCTGGTAAAGGCAGTGACATTTTCCCAACATGACTGTTGTTTGGGATTTCCGCAGCAGGCACACAGCAGCTGTAGAAGTTACGTAGGCTAACACCCGCTCCTCTGCAGGGTGACTTTTTGCTTGTTGATCTCAACTCTGGCGGCTGTGCTCACGAAAGCAGAGCAACGCGAATTTTCATTTTTTGCATTTGGTCTAAATCAGGGATGGGCAACTTTGAGTGAGGGCCACAAATTTTTTTCCTCACTTCTCAAGGGGCCACACTTACATGTAAACCTTGGTGGTGGGGGGTATTTTCTTCATCCTCAAAAGTTTCACAATTCAAACTGAAAATGCAAATGAAAATAAAAGCTGCTTAGTGTTTTATCATATTAGAATTAAAATTACTGACAAAATTATATCATGACCTCATTTTTAAAACTCTCTCCATCAAAATGACAAACAAAGAGAAATTCTGGATGGTAATTAACAAAAAAGCCAAGAAGAAAAGGAAATATGACGATGAAGAAAAATGTTTTTAAAATATTAGAATCAAATCAAAGCTTTATTTACTGTATATAGCACTTTTCATACAGAAAGATGCAACACAAAGTGCTTCACACACTGAAATAAAAAACAATTACCACACACACACACTCACACTCACACACACACAAAGAAACCTTCATCAGTGTAAAACTCATGGCTGGGCACCGAGGAGCCAAGTGTGGAAGCACCATCACCAGGGAGCCGCCACCAGCAGGGAAGGTACCAAGTCCGCGGCTGCAGGAAGACCGCCTCTGAGACCGCCCAAGTCCAACCCGAGGGGTCGACACCGCAGGTGTGGTGCAGCAGTGCACGACCCCCTCAGCCGCGTAGACCAGGGCGATCACAGGTGACCCGCAGCCAGAAAACAGACACGGTTCCCCGTGGGAGGGCTCACCATGAGGAAACGCCGAGCTTGGACAGGGTGATGGAAAAAAATAAAACGGTCACTGATAAATAAGAAGATAATTTGCTGATAAAAAGACAAGACAGTTAAGATGACTAAAAGAATAAAACAACACTTAAATACAGTCAACCAGACATGTCTTCATAAGTATTAATAATTCGCAGTAAGATCGGTAATTGTGACATAAAATAGGTTTAAAATCCTAAATTAAGACAATTAAAATAGGAAACTAATCAAAGCAAGGTTAAAATAATAGGTCTATTAGAAGAAAATGATCAAAGTAAAAAATAGTTTTACTGATAAATGTGCTACATTTCTGGTTTAAATTAGACATTTTTTGCAAATCTATATTTTATTTTGGTATTAGATGTTCAAGCCTCTACTGATAAATTTGCATCACTTTATTAAAAAAAATATAGCTTTTCAGTTGCACTGGGTTTCTTCTAAATTAGTGAGTTTTTCTGTTGTAAATTTGCTGTTTCTGATATAAATTTGTCTTCCAGTTTGAAACTTGCTCCTGTAAATTGTCCTCAGTGAGGCGCTGTAGCTTTTATTGTTGTTGAACAGCAGCCTGCTCTACATTACTGCTGCTGACAGCCTATTAATGCGGTCTCAGCGTGCAACACATGCACACCTTAAAGGCACTCCAGGGCACATACTCCCACTACCTCTGACTCTCTCGCTCTCGCTTGACCACTCGGACCTAGGTTTCAATTAGAGCTCCCTCTGCTGGCGGACTCTATAACTGCATTTAAGAATGCTGTTCCAAATACATTCAAACGGGATATAAATAAATAATTGATTTTTGGAAATGAACTGTCGGGCTGCAGTGGATGACATCGACGGCTGCATGCAGCCCGCAGGCCACCAGTTGCCCATCCCTGGTCTAAATATACTGTAAGAATGTTAACAGCCAGCCCAGGAATACTAATGATCAGCCAAGGAACGCTAATAGCCAGCCTATGAATGCTAACATTTATCTTTGGACTGCTAATAGAAATCCAAAGAATACATTCCTTTAGCAGGAATGCTAATAGCCACCCTAGAAATACCAGTAGCCAGCCTTGGAATGCTAAAGGCTAGCCTAGAAATAGTGATGACCAGCCTATGAGTGCTAATATTCAACTTAGGACTGATGATAGGCATCCTACAAATGCTCATAGCCAAAAGCTAGCTGAGGAATGCTAATAGCCACCCTAGAAACACCAGTAGCCAGCCTTGGAAAGCTAAAGGCTAGCCTAGAAAGAGTGATGACCAGCCTCTGAATGTTAATAGTCAGCCTAGGAATGCTAACATTCATCTTAGAAAACTAAGGGCCTGTCTAGGCAGGCTATTGTCAGCGAGGAATGGTAATGCGAGCCTAGAAATGCTAATAGCTACCATAGGAACCCTAATAACCACCTTAGGAATGCTAATGGAAAACCTCAGAATGCTAATAGCTAGCCTTGGATTACTAATAGCCAGCTGAGGATTGCTAATATTTAGGCAAGAAATGCTAATTGCTAGCCTAGGAATGACAGCTAGCCTAGAAATGCTAATTGTTAGCCTAGGAATGCTAATAGTTATGAGTAGCTGGTTTAGGAATGGATGCAGCCTCCATCACATTGTCAGTAAATTATTTTTGTCCCTTTTACTACACCGTACCCTGACACCAGCAGCCATATTCTCTAACTTCTATGGTTTTTAGTTGGGTCTGATTCCCAGGATGGAGTCTGTCCAGGACCTCTGCTCTCAGAGCGACCTCGACTCCTTCCGCCGATTTCGCTGCGTCGGACTGGCCGTTTCCGGGGAACCACTTCCTGAAGCCTGTGAGGGATTGGTGAAGAGCATGTCAGCACAAATCCACAACGGAGCCATTCGTAAGTGATTCACGTGGCTCTGGAGCCACAGGTTGAAGACCCCTAACAGACTTTTTATCATCTTAAAGTTCCCTCTGATTTGTTCTCCATTCCTCTGTGTTCTCCCTCACCTCAGCGTGTAGGTGTAATCTGATTGGCTCCCTTGGACTGTCCTGCAGTAAACTGGGCGGGTTCTGTGACTGTAAACCCAACGTGATTGGCCGCTGCTGTGACAGCTGCGCACCGTTGACGTTTGGGTTTGGTCCTGAAGGCTGCAAATGTGAGAAAATGAAAAAGACTTGGAATAAAAGTGTTCAAATAAAATTCACACAACCATGTTTCCATAGGAAAGTACTGGAACCTTTTTAGGAAAACTGTCAGCAGAGGAACTCTTACAGGAACTATTCTTTTGAGGCCTTTTTTACTTATGCCACTAAAAGGAAGCGCTGATAAGATGGAGGGCAGCTAAAAAGGTTCTTGCAGAGAGATTTTGAGGGACTTAAATAGTTCTGGTGCTCTCAGTGTGAACACACAGATGAAAAGGAACTCCTACTGATGTTCTGTGGTCCTAAAACAGTTTGCGTGATTGGAACATGGCTGATAAAATGTACACCATTGTTTCCAAGCTGTGAATGTGACCCTCAGGGCTCTGTGACGATAGTTCCTATAATGGTTCCTATGATTTAATGTACTGTTCAGTCTCCAGACTGTGACTGTGACACTCAGAGCTCTGTGACGATAGTTCCTATAACAGTTCCTGCTCTATTGTCTCCAGACTGTAACTGTGACACTCTGTGGTGATAGTTCCTATAACAGTTCCTACTCTATTGTCTCCAGACTGTGACTGTGACGCTCTGTGATGATAGTTCCTATGACAGTTCCTACTCTTTGGCCTCTAGACTTGACTGTGAGCCTCTCTGACGATAGTTCTTGTAACAGCTCCTACTCTGTTGTCTCCAGATTGTGACTGTGAGCCTCTGTGATGATAGTTCCTATAACAGTTCGTACTCTATTGTCTCCAGACTGTGACTGTGACACTTTGTGATGACAGTTCCTAAAACAGTTCCTAAAACAGTTCCTACTCTTTGGTCTCCAGACTGTGACTGTGACACTGTGATGGGTGAGCCTCTGTGATGATAATTCCTTTAACAGCTCCTGCTCTTTGGTCTTCAGATTGTAACTGTGTCCCTCTGTGATGATAGTTTCAATAACAGTTCTTGTTCTTTTGTCTCCAGACTGACTGTGACCATTTTTGATGATAGTTCCTCGGACAATTCCTTCTCCTTGGTCTCCAGACTTGACTGTGAGCCTCTGTGATGATAGTTCCTATAACAGTTCCTACTCTATTGTCTCCAGACTGTGACTGTGACACTCTGTGATGATAGTTCCTATAGCAATTCCTTCTCCTTGGTGTCCAGACTCAGCGGTGAGCCTCTGTGATGATAGTTCCTATAACAGCTCCTACTCTTCTTCTTCTTTTAGATTTGATTGGCGGTTGGCATCCAGCTGACAGGTGCATTACCGCCACTCTGTTGTCTCCAGACTGTGACTGTGACACTTCGTGATGATAGTTCCTATAACAGTTCCTACTCTATTGTCTCCAGACTGTGACTCTGATGCTCTGGGATGATAGTTCCTATAGCAGTTCCTACTCTTTGGCCTCCAGACTTGACTGTGAGCCTCTATGATGATAGTTCCTATAACAGTTCCTACTCTATTGTCTCCATACTGTGACTGTAAGCCTCTGTTGTGGAAGAAGGAAGCAGACGAGGCAGCGAGCTGCACGACACATGAACTTTATTTCCTCCTCCAACATCAAGTACAGTAAAAAGCTCTCTGGATCTCTGAGCACCTTCCTTTTAAAACCTTTAATTCCGTGCCATGAGACCCAGGGAGTCCAACAATCATCATTCAGTGGAACAAAGACATGCACGGCACATTAACATCACATAACACCAGTCCCACTTCTCACACCCTCTTTTCCTTCAGCCGCCCTGGTGCCTCCTCTACTCCTCGGGGGGAGAATAGTTCTTTCTGATCCATCTGAGACTCCCCGGTACCACAACTTCCTCCTTCAGTCCAGTGTTTCCTCTTCCACCTGGCTCCCAACTCTGGGTGGAGAATCCCCCTCACAGTGCCACCACATAGCCCCCCCCCCCCCAACACCCAGAAAGGGCACTAACTGGAGTGGTGGCTTAGTTGGTAGAGCATCCGCCCCACACCCGGGAGGCAGGGGTTCAAATCCCGGCCAGGTCATGCCGAAGACCATATAAAAAAAGCGGAACTTCCTGCCGTCCAGCTTGGTGCTCAGCAATAATGGAATGGAGGAGGGAAATCTGTGGCCGTGCCTTGCATGGCAGTGGCCCCTCTGATTCTATATATGGGGTGTGTGTGATTAACACTGTAGATAGGAGAAACACAATTTCGTTCTACTGTACATGATTGGTTGTATGGTTGAATGACAATAAAGGGTGATTTAACCCCTTGCACTCCGGTCAATTTCCCTAAAAACGCCAAAAAATAATGTGCCCAAATTAAATCCAAAGCTGTTCTTCAACCCTTTGCAGCATCTTCATGGGGTTGGTCTCATTTAAAAGAAAACACTTTGAATTTTTTGGCAAAACAGTCATAATCTCTCTAAGTGCTCCGGCCACTGAGTAACATTCATCTAAACATAGTGAACTTGAAGAAAATAAATTTCGCCTGGGTGTTTTTTTGGATACAAATGCTTGCAAATAACACACAGCTTCAGATCCGGGCTGGAAAATGCAACAGAAATGTAGAACCAAGTGTTATCCAGCTGAGGTCAAAATTTTGTAACAATACCACAAAAAATGAATATATTACACAGCTTTTTCCTCAGGTTGTTCCCAGGCGTTTTGGAACTGTGCCAAATTGTGCCAAATGGCACAGTTTGGAAAAACGTCTGTAACTTTTGAATGATTCAATGTAGAAGCATTTTGGGCTCTAATGAAAGGTCACACTCAGGGCTGTGTCTGTGTGTGTGTGTGGGGGGGGTTGCCCCCCCCCTTCGCTACAGAGGACGGAGATCGGCCATCGCTACATGACGGATTACACTCATGTGGCAATGTGGCGACCACGGCGCAGTCATCGCGGCTCCCCCCCCCCCCCTCGCTACAGAATAGTAGCGGGGGGGGGCGCGTTCACGGTCCGGAGGCAGCGAACGACCCGTGTACCGCGGCGCATGCACTTCGGACATCGTGCGCCGCACAGTTGTAATTTACCAATCGGTCAAAAGTCATTTTGGATTACAATTTTCAGGGATAAAGAATAATTTAGCTTATAACACCTTACCTCTTCACAGCAGTGTCCTGGCGAACTTCTCTTCCTCATTGTCAGATGAACGCAACGCTGGTCCGCTCGTGGTACTGGTCTCGCGACCCGGTCAAAACATAATTCCATGATTGCGGTGCGGCTGTGTCTGAAGTGGAAGAACTTTTTTTTTTTTTTTCAGTGCGCTCTCATGCGCCCTCGTGCGCTCGAGGATGCACGAGAGCACCCTCGTGCGCTCTGGGACGCAGAGACTTGCCCGCCCGCGGTACAACGGAGTGCAAGAGGTTAATTTTAATTTAATTTAACCCTTACAGGTTGTACAGGAGGGCACATCAGTCTGTAGAGGGAAAAAGGATGGGGAGAAAACATGTTAGGTTCACGAGCACAGGTCTCTATCAAGGGAACACCAACTTGCGGAGCCACCGACGGTGGTCGTCCATGCCAGGGAGCTTGGGCCAACACCACCTGTTCGTCTGCCAACACAAAAGTGGGCTTCAGCCTGTCGATGCAGATGGTCTCCCTACACCCCCCCCAACAAAAAATGCTTTGCCCCAGTTTTCAGCACCCTGAACGGTCCGTCGTACGGCAGGCGCAGAGGGGTCTGGTGCGCATCGTGCCTGACAAAAACAAAACTGGCATTCTGCAAGGTGTTAGGATGAAGGCGCGGGGAAAACAATGGTGGGTTGGGCCTGGTATGTTAAAAGCCTCTGTATTGTGCAAAAATTGTGTGGCCGGATGGGTCCCGGGTGTGGGGTTTTCCGGTAAAAGCTCCCCCGGGATCCGCAGCGGCTGAGAAAAACCGAGTTCTGCCGGGGTGCCTGCCAGATCCTTCTTAGGCATGGAGTGCAACCCTAAAAGAACCCAGGGCAGGCAGTCGACCCAGTTTGCATCTGTGAGCGAAGCCCTGAGCGCTGCCTTAAGCGACCTATGAAAACACTTGCATAACCTGTTAGCCTGGGGTTGTACGTGGTAGTGCGGTGAATTTTCAATTCAATTCAACTTTATTTATATAGCGCCATTTCACAACAACAGTCATCTCATAGCACTATCAACTGTAGGGGGAACCCCCACAGTTGCAGAAAGACCCCAGCAATCAGGCGATCCCCTGTGAGCAAGCACTTGGCGACGGTGGAGAGGAAAAACTCCCTTTTAACAGGAAGAAACCTCCAGCAGAACCAGGCTCAGGGAGGGGCAGTCATCTGCTGCGACTGGCTGGGGGGTGAGGGGACAGAGAAGATGAAAAGAATGGACATGTAGAGAGCAAACAGCACGATGGGGACTCAATCTATGGGAGAGAACAAACAGATGTTAATGACTAGCAAAAAAAATATTTCATTGAGAGTGAAGAAAGGAGTGAGGCCCAGTGCATTATTGGAGGTCCCCCGGCTGACTAAACCTATTAGCAGCATAACTAAGGGAGGGTTCAGAAACACATGATCCCTCCCTAATTGTAGGCTATATCAAAAAGGTAGGTTTTAGCCCCATTCTTAAAAACAGAGATCGAGTCTGACTCCCGAATCCAGATTGGCAGCTGGTTCCACAGGAGAGGAGCTTGATAACTGAAGGCTCTGCCTTCCCATTGTACTTTTGGAGATTCTAGGTATTACAAGTAATCCAGCATTTTGGGAGCGTAGTGCTCTGTTAGGATAATACGGTAGTATCAGATCTTTTAAATAAAAAGAAGCCTGATTGTTTAGAGCTTTGTAAGTAAGAAGAAGGATTTTAACATTGTGTATTTTTTGTGTATTTTTTTTTCTTTTCTTTTCTTTACTTGATTCTCTTTTCTAAAGCCCATCCAGGGACAAGAGTTGCAAATTAGCTAATAGCTATACACTCTATGTGCAACACATCAGATTGATTGTCATTGATTAATTGTCTATGTTTATTGCACTGTCCCTGTCAAATAAACTAATCTATCTATCTAAACTTAATTCTAAACTCTATGGGAAGCCAATGAAGGGAGGCCAGAACCGGAGAGATATGATCTCTCTTTCTAGTACCTGTTAAAACTCTTGCTGCAGCATTTTGGATCAGCTGAAGACTTTTTAAAGATGTTTTAGGACAGCCTGATAATAAAGAATTACAATAATCTAATCTCGAGCTAACAAAAGCGTGGATCAGTTTCTCAGCATCACTCTGAGACAAGATGCTCCTAATCTTGGCAATATTACGCAAATGATAGAAGGCAGTCTTAGAAACAAATTTAATATGTGAATTGAAGGACAGATCTTGATCAAAAATAATTCCAAGGTTCCTCACAGAGCTATTAAGAGAAAGGGTAACCGCATCCAAACTGAAAGTTTGATTTGGAAAGGTATTTCTAAGGTTTTTTGGACCAACAAGAATGACTTCAGTCTTATCTGAATTTAATAGCAGGAAATTACAAGTCATCCAAGCTTTGATTTCCTTAAGACAGGCTTCTAATTTGGCTAATTGATTACTATCATCTGGCTTCATTGACAGGTATAATTGTGTGTCATCTGCATAACAATGAAAATGTATAAGATAAGATAAGATAAGATAAGCCTTTATTAGTCCCACAATGGGGAAATTCCAGGATTGCAACAGCACAGGGATAGCAACACTCAGAGCAACAATCAGAAGGCAAGAAAAAACAACATCTAGTAAACATATGTCCATATTTCTATAAATGTATATATATACTGTAGACACACAGTGCAGAGCATTATGGTTGGTTGGTGAATGTGCAGCAGAAAGTCTAAGCTCTCTCTCCGCGGATGCAGCGGGCCAGCTGGAAGTCTTTGGGCATGATGGTGACCCCCTTAGCGAAGAAGAGACCACCAGGTGGGCCTCGCTGGTCTCCTGCAGAGCCATGACGGCGAAGCTCAGGAAACGCAGGACGGTCTTGAAGTCCTAAGCGATCTCCCTCACCAGGCGCTGGACGGGCAGCTTACGGATGAGCAGCTCCGTGGATTTCTGGTAGCGACGGATCTCTCTCAGAGCCACGGGCCTGTGACAGCGAGGCCTCTTCACTCTGCCGGTGGCCGGAGCACCTCTCCGAGCAGCCCTGGTGGCTAGCTGTCTCCTGGGGGGCTTCTTCCTCCAGTAGATTTTACGGGCGGTCTGCTTGGTTCTTGTCATCGCTCTTTATTATTCTGTCTTATATTTCTTGCACGCCGCCTAAACTCCAGCCCGGCACCCGCGTCGTTTTTGCTACAGCTCCCGGTATGTCGCGTTTCCCATTAGCACCGGGCGGCGGCCAAGTGCTAGCTAGCACTAGCTCCTCCCCGCTGTAACATCTCCCGCTGCAAACCGTGCCTCCGTCCGCCGACCCGGGAGACCCCCGGGGCGATCCGTGCGTCCCTGATATATATACAGAGTGAAAGGTGTAGAAAGAAGAAGGAAGATAAAAAAAAAGGCTGTTGCAACGGGCAACCTACTCGTGTGGCGCCACCGGTCCGGCGGAACCGGAACCGGTATATAGTGCTTTCTAATAATGTTGCCTAATGGAAGCATATATAAACTAAAAAGAGTAAGGCCTAGCACAGATCCCTGTGGAACTCCATGACTAAGCTTTGAGTTGAAAGAAAACTCATTATTTACATGAACAAACTGGAACCTATCAGATAAATAAGATCTAAACCACTGCAACGAAGTTCCATTAAGTCCTACATAGTGTTCTAATCTATCAAGTAGAATATTATGATCGATAGTATCAAAAGGACAGTGTGAATTGAAGGACAGATCTTGATCAAAAATAATTCCAAGGTTCCTCACAGAGCTATTAAGAGAAAGAGTAACCGCATCCAAACTGAAAGTTTGATTTGGAAAGGTATTTCTAAGGTTTTTTGGACCAACAAGAATGACTTCAGTCTTATCTGAATTTAATAGCAGGAAATTACAAGTCATCCAAGCTTTGATTTCCTTAAGACAGGCTTCTAATTTGGCTAATTGATTACTATCATCTGGCTTCATTGACAGGTATAATTGTGTGTCATCTGCATAACAATGAAAATGTATACAGTGCTTTCTAATAATGTTGCCTAACGGAAGCATATATAAACTAAAAAGAGTAGGGCCTAGCACAGATCCCTGTGGAACGCCATGACTAAGCTTTGAGTTGAAAGAAAACTCATTATTGACATGAACAAACTGGAACCTATCAGATAAATAAGATCTAAACCACTGCAACGAAGTTCCATTAAGTCCAACATAGTGTTCTAATCTATCAAGTAGAATATTATGATCGATAGTATCAAAAGCTGCACTAAGGTCTAAAAGGACAAGTACAGAAACCAGTCTATTATCAGATGCGATGAGGAGGTCGTTAGTGACCTTCACTAAGGCTGTTTCAGTACTATGATGGATTCTAAACCCAGATTGAAACTCTTCAAGTAAACCATTTCCCTGCAGGTGGTCAAATAATTGCGTAGCAACAACTCTTTCTAAGATTTTGGAAATGAAAGGGAGATTAGAGATTGGTCTATAGTTAGCTAAAGCTCCTGGATCTAGCGTTGGCTTTTTGAGTAAGGGTTTAATTACAGCCATTTTAAAAGCCTGCGGTACAGGGCCTAAAGTTAATGAAGAATTGATTTTATGAAAAATAAAGCTACCAATAAGTGGGAAGACTTCTTTAAATAACCTGGTAGGAATAGGGTCTAAAAGACAAGTTGAAGGTTTGGATGAAGAAACTATTTTGTCTAACTCACAAAGGTCGATTGGAGTAAACTCATCAAGACAGACATCAATAGAAGGAGTTGTAGTAGTTACGGTATTTAAATTAACTGTGGGAAGAATATGATTGATTTTATCTCTGATGGATGAAATTTTATTATTGAAAAAGTTCATAAAGTCCTGACTAGTAAGCTCTAAGGGAATGCTAGGATTGACAGAGTCCTGACTCTTTGTCAACCTGGCTACAGTGCTGAAAAGAAACCTGAGATTATTCTTGTTCTTTTCTATTAATGCAGAATAATAACTCATTCTAGCTTTTCTAAGAGATTTTTTATAAATTAAAAGATGATTTCTCCAAGCTAAATAGATTTCATCTAAATTAGTGGAGCGCCATTTTCTTTCTAATTGACGAGTCTTCTGTTTTAAGCTACGAGTTTCTGTGTTGAGCCAAGGAGTTAAAAATCTCTGATTAGACTTTTTCTTTTTTAAGGGGGCCACCAAGTCTAGAGTCTGATGCAGAGAAGCTGTAACACTATCCACCATGTTATCAATTACAGAAGGAGCAAGCTGTCTATAGCTTATTTCCGTTGTGTTGACACATGGCATAGAGGAAACAATCTGCATAAATTTGGTAACAGCATCATCTGAGAGGCATCTACTGTAATAATATTTTTCTTTAGGAGCCAAATAGTCAGAAATAGTAAAATCAAAGGTTAACAGACAATGGTCTGACAGTACAGGGTTATGAGGAGACACTACAAGATTTTCTATTTCTATGCCATATGTCAGAACAAGGTCCATTGTATGGTGGAGGTAATGAGTAGAATTTCCTACTTTCTGAGAAAAAACAATCGAGTCTAATATTGAATTAAATGCCACATTAAGGCAGTCACTATCTACATCCACATGTATATTAAAGTCCCCTACTATTGTGGCGGTTTGGGATAACCCCTGCAACAGACTAAGGACAGTCAGCTCGCTACTTCTGGTTTTTTTCCGCTGTACTGCTGTGATGTAATGTGTCATTCATGCATTGTGATGTTAATGTGCCATTCATGCATTGTGTTCATGGGTCCTGTCCTTACTGTGACCTAGGGACTGAGATCAATATGTAGATGTGCCTTGTAACCTCTTTGTCTTGCAGCTGGAGCAGAGGCCAGCAATCTACCTATTGTTATGTATGTCTCTCATATGCAAATGCCCATACCAACTGCTGTGAATGCTCTTCCATGTATTGTTTGTAACTGGGTATATATGCTGCACGATTTTGTAACTCATTCTCTCTGACTACTGCTGCTGACACACACTGTGTCCCTTTGCTGGAGAGCCTCTGGGCTTGCCCACTGGGCGAGCCTCGTGAAGGCGGTATGATAATAAACCTGCTTAAAACCTCTCATCGCTGCCTTTATTCTATCATCCGCCTCACTATAATTATTCGATCAGATTTCAGCACTAAATCAGCTAAGAAATCAGCAAATTCGGATAAAAATTCTGAGTAGGTTGATGGGGGACGATAAACTATGGCAAATAAAATTGGGTTTAAGCTAAAATTGCTAAAGTGTCCAATACTGAGGACCAGGCCCTCAAAGGAATTATAACATGTTTTTTGCTTTACATTAACTAGTAATTTGGAATGGTAAATTGTTGCTACTCCTCCTCCACGACCAGAACTTCTGGGATTTTGACAGTTTAAATAACCAGAGGGAGTTGATTCATTTAAACCAAATAATCCTCTTGTCCTAACCAAGTCTCTGTAAGTGATATTAAATCAATCTGATGATCAATTAACAGATCATGGACTAACAGAGACTTGGGAGTTAGAGACCTAATATTTAACAAACCACATTTAATTTTTAAATTATGAGGAAGAACAGAGGCCAAATCACTAAATTTAGAGGCTTCATTTTTAATTTGAGTTTTACCAGCTTTTTGTTTAATCACTTTGGGATGCTTATATATTATATTTTTATTTACTTTGGAGGGAGCAGACAATGATTCTCTGATGGGGAAGACAGGGGCTAAGTTGAGGGGTGGCGGATGAAGAGGAGCTGCAGAGAGGCGTGTAAGACTGCGACTCTGCTTCCTGGTCCCAACTCTGAGTAGTCAAGGATTTGGAAATTTGGATAAAAAAGATGCCAGATTGTTAGATAAATGAGACGCACCATCCAAAGTGAGATGGACGCTGTCTCGTCTCATAAGGCCAGGTTTTCCCCAAAATGAGCTCCAATTGTCAATGTAGCCCACGTTATTTGCAGGACCCCACACAGACAGCCAGCGGTTCAAGGATGACGAGCGGCTAAACATGTCATCACTGGTCAGATTGGGGAGGGGCCCAGAGAATACTACAGTGGCAGACATCGTTTTTGCAAAGTCACACACCGATTCTACATTAAGTTTCGTGACTTCCGACTGCCGGAGACGGATGTCATTAATGCCAGCGTGAATAACAATTGTGGAGTATTTACAGTTACTTTTAGCCAGCATTTTCAAATTTGACTCGATGTCGCCTGCTCTGGCCCCAGGAATGCATTTGACTATGGCCGCTGGAGTCTCTAGGTTCACGTTTCTGACTACAGAGTCGCCAATGATCAGAGTTTTTTCCTCAGCGGGTGTGTCGCTGAGCGGGACACCTTTGACCCCAGGCACTGAGCCATTGCGGACCAGAGTTCCGAAACGAATTGTGGACCCCTGTCAGAAGTGATGTCCGATGGGGAGCTGAACCGGGCAACCCACGGCGACAAAAAAGTGCGAGCCACTTCCGTGGACATGGTGGAAGCCAGCGGGACCACTTCAGGCCAGCGTGTAGTGTGGTCCACAATTGTCAAACAGTGGATGAAACCTTGCGACGGCAGGAGGGGTCCCATCAAATCCACGTTGACATGGTCGAACCTCCTGGCTGGGATTTGGAATGGCTCGAGGGGGGCTCTGGTGTGCTTGTGCACTTTGGCCCGCTGGCACGAGACACGCTGCAGCTCACTCTTTCACGTCCTTGCGCAAGCATGGCCAGACAAATTTCGCCCCCACCAGTTTAACCGAAGTGCGCACGCCTGGATGCAAAAGGGAATGGACTGACTCAAAAATGCGGCGGTGCCAAGCACTTGGAATTACCAGGCACGGGCAACTGGTGGAGACATCGCAGAGCAAGGGAGGGCACCCTTCTCGCACCACCCTGCTCATCAGCTTTAACCCAGTAGGTGCAGACTGGAACACGCAAATGTCTGCATCCCCGGCTTGCTCCATGGCCATGGTAGGGAAATCTATTCCCATGTAGACTGGGGAGACTAACGTACACGACAGGCATTGTCCACAACGTTGAGCTTACCGGCAATGTGTTGAATGTCAGTCGTAAACTCCAAGATCGTGGCCAAATGCCGTTGCTGCCGGACCGAACACGATTCCAAAACCTTGGACATCGCGTACGTCAGCGGCTTATGGTCAACGAATGTGGTGAACTCGCGCCCCTCTAGCCAAAACTGGAAATGGCGCATCGCCACGTGTAGAGCCAATAACTCTCTGTTGAACGTGCTGTCTTTGCATTCATTGTCGTGCAAAGTTCGACTGAAAAATGCGAGTGGCTGCCACAAACCGGAGACGTACTGCTCCACCACTGCCCCTATGGCAACATCAGACGCGTCCGTGGTGAGCGCTATCCTTGCTGACGGGTCAGGGTGGGCTAGCAAAGCGGTATCCGCAAGCGCTGTTTTGGTGTCTGTGAAAGCCTAGACTCGCTCAGGAGTCCAGTCGCTGTTTTCCACGGGCTTCATCTTCTTAAGCGCGGCATGCAACGGCTGCATTAGCTGGGCTGCCCGAGGGAGGAAACGGTTATAAAAATTGACCATTCCCAAAAACTCCTGAAGGGCCCTAATTGTCTGCGGACGCGGAAAGTCCGACACAGCGCGCACCTTAGCAAAATCGCACCCTCTGGCGAAATGCAGTGGCCCAAAAAATCAATCACTGGCACACCGAACTGGCACTTTGCCGGGTTCACTATCAACCTGTGTGCTTCCAACCTCTGGAAAACCATCCTGAGATGGGCGATGTGCTCCTCCTCAGACATGCTAGCCACCAGAATGTCATCTAAGTAGACAAAAATGAATGACAAATCATGGAGCACTGCATCCATCATTCTCTGGAAGGTCTGCACTGCGCCCTTTAATCCAAATGGCATGCGTAAAAACTCAAAAAGGCTGAAAGGAGTTATTACTGCTGTTTTAGGAACATCTTCCGCGCGCACCGGGACCTGGTGGTAACTGTGGACCAGATCCAGTTTCGAAAAAACACACGTCCCGGCCAGGTGCAAGGAAAAATCCTGGATGTGCGGGATGGGATACCAATCGTGTTCCATGGCATTGTTCAAGAGCCGGAAATTGCCACACGGTCACCATGACCCATTGGCCTTAGGCACCATGTGTAGTGGGGATGCCCACGGGCTGTTAGAGCACCTGACGATGCCCAGCTGCTCTAAGTTGGCAAACTCCTCGCGTGCGATGGCCAGTTTAGCCGCGTCCAGGTGCTGAGGTTGCGCAAACACCAGCGGGCCTTTTGTGGTTATGAAATGTTCGACCCCGTGTTTCATTACCGTAGCTGAAAAAGTCGGGACCGTGAGTGCTTTGAACTGCGCAAGTAAATGCTGGTACTTACCCTCTGGAGTTATAATGTTAGCCAGTGTTGTTGACACAGCTCCCCGAGCTGTGCAAGGCAGTGAGGTGAAAGAGACTGTGTCCACTAAACATCTGTTGACAACATCGACTAATAACCCATAAGCACATAAAAAGTCTGCACCTAAAATGGGGGCAGAACATACAGCCACTACAAAGTCTCACTGATAATTGTGTCTGTGCAAGCATATCGTCAGCCTCCGTTTGCCAAACATCCTGATGGTGGATCCGTTGGCAGCCGTGAACTTGGGACCACTGCCTCCTGCCGACCTGTCTGCGCTGACCGGCAGGATGAGGCTCTTCTGGGAGCTGGAGTCCACCAAAAACTGTCTCCCTGAACGTGTGTCCGTGATATAAACTAGCTTGTTCCTGTCACCAGCGGTTGGAGCTGCTACTGTCTGCTGGCCATGCCGTCCTCCCGGTTTCTTGAATTGGCACGGCAGCAAACAGCATTGGGCACTTGAGCCAAAAAGGCGATGATAGGAACAGATTGCCCTATTCCTTCATCTCTTGGTGCCCGTCCCGGCTACCACCAACGGCTCCTCGACCTCGCTGGAGTCCCTCCTGGATGCCAGTGCCACTGCCTGCACACTGAGAGTTCTGGTTGCCAAACTGATGCGGTCCACTTCCTGCGCCGAGGTGCGGTAGTCTTTGGTAACCAAAAGACTAACTGGCGAGTTAGCCAGGATTGCCCTCACTGTAGCAAGAAGGTTCATGAGGAACAAGTGAGTGAACAGGAAAGATTCGTCGTCCTTCCCCCTCAGCACCAACATGCTCTCCATGAGCTCCACAGCTGATCTGTCACCTTATTCTGAACGTGTTAGGAGTCTCTCTGCCCTCTCTCTGTCAGACAGGGTATAACGCTGGAGTAGCATCCGCTTGAGCGCTTCATATTTCCCTTGGGCCGGCGGCTCCTGAAGCAGACCAGATAGAGTGATGATATGGAGTGAAGTATGTGATGGTAATGCACCTGTAGGCTGGTTGCCAACCGCCAATCAAATCTAAAGAAGAAGAAGAAGAGGCTCCTGAAGCAGGCTCATCACCTGTTGCATGGCGCGCGCATCCAGTGCAGCGACCACTTTGTAATATTTTGTGTCGTCCGTTGTTATCCCGCGGAGTGCAAACTGGGTTTCTATGTGTAGGAACCACGCGGTCGGGTTGTGAGGCCAGAAGTCTGGGAGCTTGACTGAGACAGTGCACGCGGCGCTGGTGCTCTCCCTCCAGGTAGTCTCCGGGGCGGTGCTCGGCCTGTTCTCCATGGCATGTCTTGGGGTCACCAATGGGGAGGAAGGAAGCAGACGAGGCAGCGAGCTGCACGACACATGAACTTTATTTCCTTCTCCAACATCAAGTACAGTAAAAAGTTCTCTGGGTCTCTAAGCACCTTCCTTTTACCCAGAGCACCTTCCTTTTATAACCTTTAATTCCATGCCATAAGAACCAGGGAGTCCAACAATCATCATTCAGTGGAACAAAGACATGCATGGCACATAAACATCACATAACACCAGTCCCAATTCTTACATCCTCTCTTCCTTCAGCGGCCCTGGCGTCTTCTCTACTCCCCGGGAGGCGAATAGTCCTTTCTGTTCCGTCTGAGAACCCCCGGTACTACTTCCTCCTTCAGTCCAGTGTTCCCTCTTCCACCCGGCTCCTGACTCTGGATGGAGAATCCCCCACACAGTGCCACCACACTGTGATTATAGTTCCTATAACAGTTCCTAGTCTTTGGTCTCCAGACTGTGACTGCAACACTCTGTGATGATAGTTCCTATAACACTTCCTACTCTATTGTCTCCAGACTGTGACTGCGACACTCTGTGATGATAGTTCCTATAACGTTTCCTATTCTTTGATCTCCAGACTGCAACTGTGAGCCTCTGTGATGATAGTTCCTATAACAGTTCCTATTCTATTGTCTCCAGACTGTAACATCATCTAGCTACAATGCTCCGCACTGTGTGTTTATATATCTATATATTTATTCCATCTAGCTACAATGCTCCACACCGTGTGTCTATATATTTATGTTTATATGTACATATGTATACTCGCTGCTCTTGTTTTTTCTTGCCTTCTGATTGTTGCTCTGAGTGTTGCTATCCCTGTGCTGTTGCAATTCTGGAATTTCCCCATTGTGGGACTAATAAAGGCTTATCTTATCTTATCTTATCTTAACTGTGACGCTCTGCGATGATAGTTCCTTCTTCTTTTAGACTTGATTGGCGGTTGGCAACCAGCTTACAGGTGCATTACCGGCATGTACTTCACTCTATATCATCACTCTATCTGGTCAGGAGCTGTAGTCCTTCTATCATCATTGCTGTGTCCAATTGAACCTCGACTCTGCTTCTTCATCTCCTCATACTTTACTCTATATCATTACTCTACACATCTTAGCCGTGGCAAAAAGTTCCTACTCTGGCCTCCAGACTTGACTGTGAGCCTCTGTGATGATAGTTCCTATAACAATTCCTACCCTATTGTCTTCAGACTGTGACTGTGACATTCTGTGGTGATAGTTCCTATAGCAGTTCCTACTCTATTGTCTCCAGACTATGACTGTGAGCCTCTGTGATCATCATCATCATCATCATCATCATAGCAGTCTGTCGGGGGCGACAATGACTGTTTCATTTACAGTAGGTCTGATCAGATTCCTCCACGCAGTTCCGTCCTTCGCCCTCCGCTGCCAGAAACTCCTGACCTTGTTAACTCGGGCGACGTCCGAGCCGGTATGAGTTGCTTTCTGGCTGACCATTTCATGAAACTGCTTGCAAAGTATTTGAGTACCACTAGCTTTTGCTGGACGAGTGGCAATTTCTTGGCAGATGGAGGTATTATCAGTGGCAAGGACAGTCCAAGACAAACTGACATCAGTATCTGTTGCAGTGACTGACCAGATGATAGGTTTGTTTATCTCTGCTCTTTGTGTAGTGCATGTCACGATGCACCGACTGGCAAAAGTCCACTACAGACCTTGTGACAGATGTGTTTATCTGCCAGGATGTCCAATCTCACCCTATGTAACTGGGAGTGGTCCACCACAGACCTGTGACAGATATTGTTTTTAATTCTGTCAGGATGCCCAGTTTCACCCTCCACACCCTCGGAAGGGTGGGGTTGCCGGTTGAGTCGCCAACGGCCCGACCCATGAGACAGGTAGTACCGGTTTTCATGGTTATCCGGTAGCAAGCAAACCAATGCCTGACCTGACATGAAAGCCTCTGTGTTATGACCCGAGCGCCGGTTCTGATCGCGCTCGGGCTAAGTTATTCTCGCTGCCGGCTTTGACAGCTGCGGGCTGTATTCTGGCCTCGCCGGGCTCTTATTGTGAAAGTGCTCGGTGGGGCTTCCGCGTGTCAACGGCCGGTCAGCTGATTGTCATTACCGTCGTTAGTGCTTCGCCCTTTTAAGCCCAGCACTGACGACGGTAAGACGCAGGAGTATTAGTCGACATTGGTCAACGTTATGTCTGAGTGGCTTTGTCCTGCCAAGCCCTGGGTCTGCGCCTCGTCATACCTGTGAGTGCCGCAGACCTTCATGTCAGGTCTGTCATCATAATCATGTCACAGTTAGCTCGTAGTGGCTGAGTTAGCCCTACGAGCCCAAGTCTCGTTCATGTGTGTGTTTTGCCCTTATGGGTTCATAGTTGTGTTTTGTCACGTCTGGAAATAAATTAACATCTTAGCCAAACTCTCTGGTGAACTCTGTGGCGTCTCTTGGTGATCCACGAGGATCACCACATGACAGTATACTCCTGCCAGGTCGCCCAAACGGGGGCGCCGCATTGAGACGCCGTTTCACCGGGAGTTTGTGCCTTTATTGGACTGTTGTTTCTTCTCGTTTGGGTGTCAACGTCTGGAGAATGCCGCCTTCCAGGGGCCGTGGTCGGCGTCTGGACCAGGAGCTAGCGAGCGCGTTGGAATACGCCGATGGGGCGCTCCTCGCCGCTACATTTGACGACACCTCCAGTTACATGCGTTGGCATCTGGGCGTCGCTGAGGAGTATCTGGACAGCCTTCCCCTCGACTACGACGATCATCCGGAGGTGATATCGAGGTGGGAGGAACTCGCCGCTCAGCGCGAGGTTCTTCGTGGGCTGGAGGAGGAAGAGAGTGGGAAGCAGAGGAGGAGGCATCCTCGCTCCCCGCGTTGGTGTCCCGTTCCTGTCCCGGAGCAGGTCCAGGAGTATGCGCCGTCTGGGGGCCGACGAGGACGTCGGCGTAACGGCGCGGGCAACCCTCTGCAGAATCCCCGGCTGGACCCGCTGCCGGCGTATCCCGTCAGCGAATCTTCGAGAGCGGCCCCACCTCGTTTTCCTAGGGGGCCCTCTGTCGCCATCCAGCGAGGAGAAGGAGGAACGACGTCCCCCACAGCAGGAACCATCTCTGCCCCAGGAGGAAGGCAAGTGATCGTTTGTTTGTTTAATAATGATCTGCCTTGTCTGACTCCTGGGGGCGGAGTTCGGGGTTCGCAGCCCCCCGAGCTCCCTCCACCTGCTGTGGATGAAATTATTAAACCTACTGCCTCTGTGTTCTCCCCCGTTGAGCGGTCCGCGACGCCAGGCCAGCGTCGCCGGACGAAGAGGGCCCCTGCAGTGCTGGATAGCCTGCATCCGGCCCTGCAGTCACGTCTTGGACGGAGGAGAGGAGCGGACTGCGGCCCGGAGCCTGAGCCGACGAAGAAGCGTCCCCGGGTCTCCTCGCCGGAGCGGTCCGAGCCAGTGGGTCAAGGGTTCCCTGCCTCCACGCCATATGGGTCGTCGGCGTGGACGACAGCGTGGGAGGAACCTGAGGCTGCTGATGACATTGTGCCAGCTGCGGAGCCCGACGCAGCTGAGTCCGAGTCAGCTGACGAGAGTCACCCTGAACCCGGATCGTCGGAGTCCTGGGTGGCAACGGAACCCGAGTGCAGGCAAGTGCTCCCTCTTATGTCTCTGTCCTCTTTTGTTGAGCATTTTTGCCTGCCTCTCAGGGAGACGAGTGAGGAGCAGCCGTCTGCTGCGCCCGAGCTCGTCTCGCTGGGTTCCGTTGCTACCGGTGATGCTGATCCCGGTTTTCCTGTCCCCAAGCTTTGTTTTAGTGTCGCCGGCGGGGAACGAGTCGGAGTCACCGAGGTGGAGGTCCCAGGTTCGGGGGTGGAGTTCGTCAGCGGAGCTGCACCGGAGGCCCAATCGGGTCCCACCGCAGGGGCGGTTTCGGCCCAATCGGGGTCCACCGCAGGTGCGGTTCTGGCCCAATCGGGGCCCAACGTGGGTGCAGCTGGGACCCAATCTGGGTCCAGCAGTGATGCAGCGCGAGCGTGGTCCTTTGGCGGAGGAGGAGCTGCAGACCCTTCTTCGCGGAGCGGATTCTTGGCTTGTCCTGCTCATCAATCCCCTCAGAATCACCACCCCTTTTCATCATCGCCGGGGGCCATGGGGGTCCCTGTTCGCTCGCCCCGGTTCTCCCGAGTTTTGTTCTCGTCAGGGAGGCCGCTGCGGGTTGTTGATGCCCTGGACTGGTGGCTGAGGGACACGGGTCGGCCGCCGGAGGGACTGTTTTGCCGGTTCGGCGCCTCGGTTCGGCCACCCGACCTGTTATGTGTGCCATGGGGCTACCTAGTTCGACCACCGGAGAAGCGGACGTGCGGGACTTTGGACTCTGGTGAGCCGCCTGGTCCGCCTCCGTTGACCATCGGTTGACATAAACTGTCGGGGGGTGGTAGTGGTCCCTGGGTGTGTCTCTGTATTTGTGCTTTTTTTTTCCTCGTCCTGGTTATTTTGTATCTAGTGCTCATGCCTTTGTTTTGAAAGCCACAGTCAAGTCATAGTCATGTTATGTCAAAGCAATTTTAGTTTGTCTCTTGTGTTTTTGAAAGCCACAGTCTGGCCATAGTAAAGTTATGCTAAGCAATTTTAGATTGCTTCATGTATGTTGCAGTAGCCCTGCTGGCTTATGTATAGTCTGGGTAGAGCGTGTAGTGCTCTGTTTTGTTTTTTTTTTTTGTTTCATGTATAGTTTGGTTTGAGCAAGTAATGCTCTGTTTTTTGTTTCATATAGCCTGGTATGAGCGAGTAATGCTCTGTTTTTTGTTTCATAGTCTGGTATGAGCGGGTAATGCTCTGTTTTTGTTTTTTATGTATAGTCTGGTATGAGCGAGTAGTGCTCTGTTTTTTTTTGTTTCAGGTTAAGTCTGGTATGAGCAGGTAATGTGTTCTTGTATCTAGTTTATCTGAACCTGTAGTTCTGGTTTTTGTTTTTCTTTGTACATTTTTCCTTGTTAGTCTTGTCATTGTCTTGTATGGGTTTTTTTTGTCTTGTCATTGTCTTGTATGGTTTTTTTTCTTGTCATTGTCTTGTATGGTTTTTTGTCTTGTTCATGGGTTGGTTTCTCTCCCTCCGCACCTGTCCCCCAACCTCCCACCCTGGGGAGGGGGAGGGGCAGGGTGGTTCCTTGGGGCGTTCGGAGTCCGCCCGTGGAGGGAGGGTACTGTTATGACCCGAGCGCCGGTTCTGATCGCGCTCGGGCTAAGTTATTCTCGCTGCCGGCTTTGACAGCTGCGGGCTGTATTCTGGCCCCGCTGGGCTCTTATTGTGAAAGTGCTCGGTGGGGCTTCCGCCTGACAACGGCCGGTCAGCTGATTGTCATTACCGTCGTTAGTGCTTCGCCCTTTTAAGCCCAGCACTGACGACGGTAAGACGCAGGAGTATTAGTCGACATTGGTCAATGTTACGTCTGAGTGGCTTCGTCCTGCCAAGCCCTGGGTCTGCGCCTCGTCATACCTGTGAGTGCCGCAGACCTTCATGTCAGGTCTGTCATCATAGTCATGTCACAGTTAGCTCGTAGCGGCTGGGTTAGCCCTACGAGCCCAAGTCTCGTTCATGTGTGTGTTTTGCCCTTATGGGTTCATAGTTGTGTTTTGTCACGTCTGGAAATAAATTAACATCTTAGCCAAACTCTCTGGTGAACTCTGTGGCGTCTCTTGGTGATCCGCGAGGATCACCACATGACACTCTGTGATGATAGTGAGCCTCTGTGATGATAGTTCATATAGCAGTTCCTACTCTGTTGTCTCCAGACTGTGACTGTGACGCTCTGTGATGATAGCTCCTATAACAGTTCCTACTCTTTGGTCTCCAGACTGTGACTGCGACACTCTGTGATGGTAGTTCCTATAACACTTCCTACTCTATTGTCTCCAGACTATGACTGCAACACTCTTTGATGATAGTTCCTATAATGTTTCCTATTCTTTGATCTCCAGACTGTGACTGTGAGCCTCTGTGATGATAGTTCCTATAACAGTTCCTATTCTATTGTCTCCAGACTGTAACTGTGACGCTCTGTGATGATAGTTCCTTCTTCTTCTTCTTTTAGATTTGATTGGCGGATGGCAACCAGCTTACAGGTGCATTACCGCCATGTACTTCACTCCGTATCATCACTCTATCTGGTCAGGAGCTGTAGTCCTTCTATCATCATTGCTGTGTCCAATTGAACCTCAACTCTGCTTCTTCGTCTCCTCATACTTTACTCTATATCATTACTCTACACATCTTGGCCGTGGCAAAAAGTTCCTACTCTGGCCTCCAGACTTGACTGTGAGCCTCTGTGATGATAGTTCCTATAACAATTCCTACCCTATTGTCTTCAGACTGTGACTGTGACATTCTGTGGTGATAGTTCCTATAGCAGTTCCTACTCTATTGTCTCCAGACTATGACTATGAGCTTCTGTGATCATCATCATCATCATCATAGCAGTCTGTCGGGGGCGACAATGACTGTTTCATTTACAGTAGGTCTGATCAGATTCCTCCACGCAGTTCCGTCCTTCGCCCTCCGCTGCCAGGAACTCCTGACCTTGTTAACTCGGGCGACGTCCGAACCAGTATGAGTTGCTTTCTGGCTGACCATTTCATGAAACTGCTTGCAAAATATTTGAGTACCACTAGCTTTTGCTGGACTAGTGGCACATTCTTGGCAGATGGAGGTATTATCAGTGGCAAGGACAGTCCAAGACAAACTGACTCCAGTATCTGTTGCAGTGACTGACCAGATGATAGGTTTGTTTGTCTCTGCTCTTTGTGTAGTGCATGTCACGATGCACCGACTGGCAAAAGTTCACTACAGACCTTGTGACAGATGTGTTTATCTGCCAGGATGTCCAGTCTCACCCTATGTAACTGGGAGTGGTCCACCACAGACCTGTGACAGATATTGTTTTTAATTCTGTCAGGATACCCAGTTTCACCCTCCACACCCTCGGAAGGGTGGGGTTGCCGGTTGAGTCGCAGATGGCCCGACCCATGAGACAGGTAGTACCGGTTTTCATGGTTATCCGGTAGCAAGCAAACCAATGCCTGACCTGACATGAAAACCTCCGTGATGATAGTGAGCCTCTGTGATGATAGTTCATATAGCAGTTCCTACTCTGTTGTGTCCAGACTGTGACTGTGACGCTCTGTGACGATAGCTCCTATAACAGTTCCTACTCTTTGGCCTCCAGACTTGACTGAACCTCTGTGATGATAGTTCCTATAACAGTTCCTACTCTATTGTCTCCAGACTGTGACACTGTGATGATAGTTCCTATAACAGTTCCTACTCTTTGATCTCCAGACTGTGACTGTGAGCCTCTGTGATGATACTTCCTATAACAGTTCCTACTCTATTGTCTCCAGATTGTGACTGTAGAACTCTGTGATGATAGTTCCTAAAACAGTTCCTACTCTTTGGTCTCCAGACTGACTGTGAGCTTCTGTGATGATAGTTCCTTCAACAGTTCCTACTCTTTGGCCTCCAGACTTGACTGTGAGCCTCTGTGATGATTGTTCCTATAACAGCGCCTACTCTTTGGTCTCCAGATTGTGACTGTGTCCTTTTGTGATGACAGTTCCTGTGACAGTTTCTGTTCTTTCGTCTTCAGACTGACTGTGACCCTCTATATGATGATAGTTCCAAAAACAGTTCCTACTCTTTGGTCTCCAGATTGTGACTGTGACCCTCTGTGATGATAGTTCCTATAACATTTCCTGTTCTTTTGTCTTCAGCCTGTGACTGTGATCTCCGCGGCTCGCTCTCAGAGCTCTGTGATGAGGTCACAGGTCATTGTCAGTGTCGCTCTGAGGTCAGAGGACACCGCTGCGACCGCTGTCTGGACGGGTTCTGGGGGTTCCCCGCCTGTCGGCCCTGCCGTTGTAACGGCCTGTCGGAGACGTGTCACCCAGAGAGCGGAGAGTGTCTGAACTGCAGGGAGAACGCCGCCGGACAGAGCTGTGACAGGTGTGAGGACGCGGGTCTGCAACACGTGGGTCATGTGTTTGAATGTTTATGTGGCTTACAAATGAATTTATTTATGTTTTTTTTAATTATTATTTCTGTGTCTCTTTTCCAGATGTGTGGAGGGTTACCATGGCGACCCCATCTCCGGGCAGCCGTGTCAGCCATGTTTGTGTCCGGATGTGGAGGGCAGTGGACGATTCTTTGCCACTTCCTGTCGATTCAATCCACAATCCCTCAGTCTGACCTGTGACTGCAGGGAGGGACACACTGGTAGGAGACAGTTATTTAGCGGTTTGTTTTTGTTTGTTCTCAGTTTCGTTGCATTGTTTATTAGCAATGGAATTACAATAAAGGCACTTTGACTTTTTGACTTTGATATTTATAGTTTTTTTAAAAGCTAAAATTATGGCAGAAAACTCACAGAGTAACTGAATAAATCATTCTTTGCAGAGCTATAAAATAAAACACAAACTGACCAAAATAAGGCAGCCTGTACAGACCTGAATCCTGGACAGTCTGGTACAGAACAACTAGCAACTAGCTTAGCTAGCAACCTGACTGGGATTTTTAGAGTTCTTCTGTGTAAACCGTAGTGACTGTACTAGACCAGCTGATTTATTAATCCACAGCATATTATATATCTCATGCAATTCTGGCCATACAGTGTTATTTGGAATGGAAGCGACATAAACAACACGATAGCTGCACTATGCTAGGCTAACTTGGTGGACTATTAAACAGCTCAGTATGGTTACAAAAGAAGATGGTAGACAAAAGAAGAGATGGAAGGACAATATCATGGAATGGACAGGACTGAGCTTTCAAGAGGCTGTCAGAAAAGTTGAGAACCACGAGGAGTGGAGAGAGATAAGGAGTGGTGCCCCCACAGCCTAACAGGCTAAGAGAGAGATAGATAGATACTGTAGATAGATAGACAGACAGACAGATAGTGTGATGTTTCACGGGTTCACACAATGATGAGAGAGGATTTGGAACATAGTAGACATTTCATCACGGCCAAATTACACAGAACAGAGGGGAGGTCATTCACACAGACCCTCATCTCACTCAGGGTGACACAGACACGTAATCTCTCACACACAGGGAAAACAACACTAGCACAATCAGACTTATAACACAATTATAACGGTACAACAATAACACTCAGAACACAAGAATAATAAGAGTCTTTGAATACCCTGCAGCGCACAGCATGCCGGGAGAATTCCTCCCACCCCTTATCACTGCGCCGATGTTACACTGTCCACCCTGGACTGGTTTCTCTCCCCAGAACAAGTCCAACTCAAAAGTACAATACGAAACCGTCCAGGCATTGGGGGAGCCACCATTGTCGGCAGCTGGCACACACGGGCCCATTAGTGTCCATCTGAACCTCGGACGGGGTCCCCGGTCAGGATGGGGCCTCTGGCTTGGCCACCTGCAGGGCAGCTGGCTGGTACGGGGCAAGGCAGTCGCGGTGAAGCACCATGACCCGGTTCCTCTTCTGCAGCCTCACTCTGTACACTACATCCGACAGTCTCTGTAGGACCACACATGGTGCCGACCAGTGGCTTGCCAGCTTTGGTGACAGTCCCTTTTTCTGCTCCGGGCAGAAAATCCATACTTGATCCCTGGGTGCAAAGTCCCTCCCCTGACAGCGGGAGTTGTTCGCTCGCTTCTGTAGACTCCCTGCCGCTACCAGGGCCTCCCAAGCCAGTTCATGCACCGTGTGAAGACATTCTCTCAAGCAAAACAAAAACCCACCTCGTACTGCTGCAGGAGGGTGTGGGATTGCTGAGTCGGCCCTTTTTGAGCCATGCAGGTGTCACAGTGGTGGACATGGAACTTCATGTCCTGACGACACCCCGGCCAGTAGAACCAGGCCTGAAGACACTGCAGAGTCTTCTTCATCCCGAAGTGGCCTGCCCCCATCACTCGTAGACCAACTGGAGCACCTTGGGGCGGAGCCATCGGGGGTTCCAGCAGCTGCCAGACGTGACGCTGCCCAGCTGGAGCCTGCCACCACAGGTAGACGACACCCTCATGACAACAGAGGTTTGACCACCAGGAACACAGGGCCTTGGCTCTGGGTCCCGTGCAGACACAGACTCCCAAGCGGACCACTGGTCAGTGTCCAGCCACTGCCGGACTTGGGAGATGACAGGGTCTCTATCATGCTCGACCTGAAGCTGCTGTGCGCCAAGGGCCTCTGTGACATTATCGCTGGGGAGAGCTGGCAGATGATCTGAGGAAGAGCTGTGAGCCGCTATGCTATCCCAGGGCGCAGTGGTCTGGAGTGCCCGTGAGACTGCTGGGTCATGATCCTCAGCCTGCGCTGACTGTACCGGCCCCTTGATCATGCGGGTCCCCTGGTTCCCCATCTGGCTCTTGCTGCAGAGCGTGATGGTTGTAGCCCCCAGAAGGAGAGAAGAGCTGGCAGTGTTGAGCTTCCCACAACCATGCTGTGAGCAGATCTAAGCCAAGGATGCAGAGGTCCTGGATGTCAGCCAGCCAGAAGGGGTGATTCGTGTTCTGAACAGCCACTCCCACAACAAGGCCTCATCACTCTCCCAATCTGGTGCACTCACCAGTGGCTGTGGTAACACAGTGCCTGGTGTGTTCCCACCCTTGCGGTCTGAGTTCATCTGTACCGGGTCTGTACCGCCCCGGGTTGGGCCAGGTTGATGGTGGAACCGGTATTGATCAGGGCCCAGATTGGAGAGCCATCCAGGCTGCACTGCAGGTACAGCCCTGGCGAGTGTCCAAGTTGGCCCAGATGACAAAGACATGTAATCTCTCACACACAGGGAAAACAACACTATCACATCCAGACTTGGAACACAATTATAACGTACAACAATAATGCTCAGAACACAATAACAATAACAGTCTTTGAATACCCCGTGGCACAAAGCATGCCAGGAGAATTCCCCCTGCCCCTTATCACGGCCCTGACCTTACAGTAGATAGATAGATACAGTGGTATGAAAAAGTGTTTGCCCCCTTCCTGATTTCTCATTTTTTGTATGTTTGTCACACTTAAAATTTCAAATCATAAAAAAAAATTAAATATTAAACAAACACAAGTAAACACAAAATGCAGTTTTTAAATGAAGGTCTTTTTTATTAAGGTAAAAAAATCCAAACCTACATGGCCCTGTGTGAAAAAGTAATTGCCTCCTAAACCTAATAACTGGTTGGGCCACCCTTAGCAGCAACAACTGCAGTCAAGCATTTGTGATAACTGGCAATGAGTCTTTTACAGCACTGTGGAGGATTTTTGGCCCACTCATCTTTGCAGAATTATTGTAATTCAGCCACACTGGAGGGTTTTCGAGCATGAACCACATTTTAAGGTCATACCACAGCATCGCAATCGGATTCAGGTCAGGACTTTGACTAGGCCACTCCAAAGTCTTGATTTTGTTTTTCTTAAGCCATTCAGAGGTGGGCTTGCTGATGTGCTTTGGATCATTATCCTGCTGCAGAACCCAAGTTCACTTCAGCCTGAGGATATGAACAGATGGCCGGACATTCTCCTTCAGGATTTTTTGGTAGACAGCAGAATTCATGGTTCCATTTACCACAGCAGGTCTTCCAGGTCCTGAAGCAGCAAAGCAGCCCCAGACCATCACACTACCACCACCATATTTTACTGTTAGTATGATTTTCCTTTTCTGAAATGTTGTGTTTCTTTTACACCAGATGTAATGGGACACACACCTTCCAAAAAGTTCAACTTTTGTCTTGTCAGTCCACAGAGTATTTTCCCAAAAGTCTTGGGGGTCATCAAGATGTTTTCTGGCAAAACTGAGACTGTGGAAATGTGAAAATGACAAGGCAGAGTTTATCTCACGAGTCAGGTTTATTCACATCTTCCAACATCAGCAAAGCAGAAAGAGAGATCAAACACAGACATTCGTCCTTTAAATATCCAGGACCTTCAAAGCTCACAGTCACATTGCATTTAATCACAAGTAACAATGCATCTTTTCTTAAATCCTATCACATCCTCCTCATAGCCTCTGGCAGACCAGGAAATCCCCCAAGGCCGTCTCTTGCATACCAAAGACTAAATTTTCACATCCTCCTGTTATCTCACAGGAGGCCCAGTCCTTTGTTCTACTCTGAGATGTGAAGCTTAAAGTCATATATATGTGGCCCACATGACCCCCCCCCAAACATCTAAGATGGAACAACAGAAGAACAGTTTGCATGTCATGATAAAATCATTACACATTAACCCACGTGCTGCTTGGGCCTCAGTCTCCTCCCGTATCTGCTGTAAGCGGGCTTCGCCACTTCTGCGGCACCATCCTGCTGGGGAGCTGCTGTCTTGGGGTGAGAACTGTTTGTCACTCCCTGTGGGTGCTCTGGGGAATGTCCCCGAGGGGGTCTGTCGTGCCGAGAAGCCCTGGCCAACAGCACATCCTCATCCGCCACCACAAAAGCGGGTTTGAGCCTGTTTATGCCAATCTTTTCCTTCCTGCCCCCCAAATCTAGCAAAAAATGCTTGTCCCCTGTTTCCGGCACTCTAAATGGTCCATCATAAGGTGACCGCAGCATTGGGCGATGAGCATCGTGTCTGACAAAAACAAACTCCCCGTTTTTCAAAGCCTTCGGCACAAAAACACACGGAAAACTGTGGTGAACGGGGCCAGGCAGCATGCCCGATTCCGTGCCACACTGCAACCGCTGAGATGGGGAGCTATCTGGCGCAGGATTATCTGGGAGAAACTCCCCGGGCAGCCGAAGTGGCTGCGCAAAAACTAGCTCAGCCGGGGAGGCTTCTAAGTCCTCTTTAGGTGCAGAACGCAACCCCAATAAAACCCACGGTAGCCTGTCCACCCAATTTGCATCCGTCAGCGACGCTCTGAGAGCCGCTTTCAATGACCTATGAAAACGTTTGCATAACCCATTAGCCTGTGGATTGTACGCGGTTGTGCGGTGGATCGTTACCCCCAGGCTGCGGGCCATTGCTGACCAAAGTTCGGAAACAAATTGAGGACCTCTGTCAGACGTAATGTCTGACGGGACTCCAAAGCGCGCTACCCATGCTGTTAAAAACGCGTGCGCCACCTCCTCAGCTGTGGTTGACGCCAGTGGGACCACTTCCGGCCAGCACGTGGTGCGGTCTACCATTGTCAGAAGGTGTGTGCACCCCTGTGACGGCAGGAGGGGGCCTACAAGGTCCACGTGAACATGATTGAACCTCTTAGCCGGGATGTGAAATGGCTCCAAGGGAGCTCTCGTGTGTCTGTGCACCTTGGCTCGTTGACAAGCCATGCAGGCTGCTGCCCACTCCTTAACTTGTTTGCGCTGGCTGGGCCATACAAATTTCTCTCCTACCATTTTGACCGACGCGCGCACTCCCGGGTGCGCCAGAGAATGAATCGAGTCAAAAACGCGGCGCGCCACGCGGCCGGTACCACAGGATGCGGTCGCCCCGTGGAGACATCGCAGATTAGGGGGGGCATACCATTTTGCAGCACCCTGTTCTCCAGCCTTAACCCTGTTGGTCCAGACTGAAGCGCGCGCACGTCCGCGTCGCTAGCCTGATCCGCGGCCATGGCTGCATAATCTATCCCTACGCGGACTGGGGCCGCCACGGCGCATGAGAGACAGTCTGCCACTACATTCAGTTTACCCGCTACATGCTGAATATCGGTAGTAAACTCTGAGATGGCAGCCAGCTGTCTTTGCTGCCGGCCCGACCACGGTTCTGAAACCTTGGCCATCGCGAATGTCAGCGGCTTGTGGTCAACGAACGCGGTGAAACGGCGTCCCTCCAGCCAGAACTGGAAGTGGCAAATGGCCAAGTGGAGAGCTAACAACTCCCTGTCGAATGCGCTGTATTTTCGTTCACTATCGCGCAAAGTCCTGCTAAAAAAGGCGAGCGGCTGCCAAGCCCCGGCTACATGCTGCTCCACGACCGCCCCTATGGCCACATCTGACGCGTCAGTAGTGAGCACTATGCGGGCCGTTGGGTCTGGATGTGCTAACAACGCAGCGTTTGCCAGGGCTGTTTTGACCTCCGAGAATGCTCGCTCTCGCTCCGGAGACCATTCGATCTTATTTTTTGGTTTTTGTTTTTTGAGTGCAGCATACAATGGTTGCATGAGCTGCGCTGCGCGGGGGAGGAAACGGTTATAAAAATTCACCATTCCCAAAAACTCCTGTAACGCCTTGACCGTTTGTGGCTGGGGAAAATTTGCTACCGCGCGCACCTTGTCAGGCAGCGGAACCGCTCCTTCTGGAGAGACGCGATGCCCCAAAAAATCAATCTGCATCACCCCAAACTGACACTTCGCTGGGTTGATTATTAAACCGTGCTCTCCCAACCTCCGGAAAACTGCTGTGAGGTGGTTTTTGTGTTCGTCTTCGGACGCGCTGGCTACTAAGATGTCGTCCAGGTAGACGAATACGAAGGGGAGATCGCGCAACACCGCTTCCATCATGCGTTGGAACGTCTGCGCAGCGCCTTTAAGCCCAAATGGCATGTGCAAAAACTCGAATAGACCGAACGGAGTTATTACCGCTGTTTCGGGTATGTCCTCAGCACGCACTGGGACTTGGTGGTAACCGCGGACCAAGTCTATCTTAGAAAAAACGCGCGCCCCCGCCAAATGAACGGAAAAATCTTGGATATGCGGGATTGGGTAGCGGTCGTGTGCTGTGGTGTTGTTCAACCTGCGGAAATCTCCGCAAGGTCGCCACGAGCCTTCAGCTTTCGGGACCATGTGCAGTGGGGAAGCCCATGGGCTGTTCGAACGCCTGATGATGCCCAACCTTTCCAGGTTGGCGAACTCCTCGCGCGCTATGGTCAGTTTAGCTGAATCTAAGCGCCGAGCTTTTGCAAAAACGGGCGGTCCGGTGGTAGTAATAAAATGTTCCACTCCGTGTTTAGCGACGGCTGCTGAAAATGTGGGAACCGTGAGTGCTGGGAACTGAGTGAGCAGTGTGTGGAACTTACCGCTTGCGGTTGTGACGTTGGCTTGTGCTGTTGGCGGGGTCACTCGGGCTGTACAGGGGATAGAATAAAAAGAAAGTGCATTAGCCAGGCGCCTGTTAGCAAGATCAACCAACAAACCATGTGAGCACAGAAAATCAGCCCCCAACATATTGAAATTCACTGCAGCTATGACAAAAGTCCACTCAAATGTACGGCCGTGTAGGGACAGAAGCAGAGCCCTCTCACCAAAGGTCTTAATCTCCGAGCCGTTCGCTGCTGACGCCCCGTGACCTCTGGGAACCGCCAGCCGGTCAGCGGAGGAAGGCGTGATGAAACTCACTTGGAAGCCTGTGTCCACGAGGAATTGCCTCCCCGAGCGCGCATCCTTCAAGTAGAGCAGCTTGTTCTCCTCCCCGAGGGCCGCAGCTGCTAGCGACCCCCGGTCTTGGCGTTTCCCGAGCACTTGAACTGGCACGGTGGTATAAATTTGCGTGCCTTCTCTGCAAAGCGGTGATGGTAGAAACAGAGGGTGTCTCCTCCGCGATCCTTGGCCCCTGCCGCCGCTGTCGTCGGTGGGTCTGCTACCGCCGTCTCTGGCCCCCCGCCATCTCCGGCCGTCGCGCCGAACTCCGTCGCTGCCGCGGTGGCCGCGCGCTGTTTGCTGGCGTTGAGAATCCGGTGCGCCTCCTGGGCCAGCGCGCGGAAGTCCCACTGGTCCAACAACGGCGAACTGGCCAGGGTCGCTCTCGTGGCCGACGGTAGGGTCCTGGGGAAAATGTGGGTGAAGAGGAAGTCGTCGCCGTCTGAGCCTCTCAACCTCAGCATGTTCTCCATCAGGTCAATGGGCGTGCCATCTCCCAAGTCGTTCAGAGCCAGGAGCCTCTCCGTTCTCTCCTCGACTGAGAGAGTGAAACGCTGGATAAGCGCAGCCTTCAACCCGCCGTATTTGTCTTTGGCAGGTGGCCGCTCCAATAGACTCTGCACATGCCGAGCCGTGCGGTTGTCGAGCTTTGCGATCACATGGTAGAACTTCGTGTCATCTACCGTTATCCCCCGGAGGGCGAACTGTGCTTCGACCAAGTGGAACCAGGAGCACGGGTTGTCCTGCCAAAAGTCCGGTAGCTGGACGGTAGCAGCATACGCTTGGCTGGGAGCTCCTGACTCGGCTGGCCCGGGGGAATTTCTTTCATCCATGATACGTCTTAGGGTCACCAGTGTGGAAATGTGAAAATGACGAGGCAGAGTTTATCTCACGAGTCAGGTTTATTCACATCTTCCAACATCAGCAAAGCAGAAAGAGAGATCAAACACAGACATTTGTAAATATCCAGGACCTTCAAAGCTCACAGTCACATTGCATTTAATCACAAGTAACAATGCATCTTTTCTTAAATCCTATCACATCCTCCTCATAGCCTCTGGCAGACCAAGAAATCCCCCAAGGCCGTCTCTTGCATACCAAAGACTAAATTTTCACATCCTCCTGTTATCTCACAGGAGGCCCAGTCCTTTGTTCTACTCTGAGATGTGAAGCTTAAAGTCATACATATGTGGCCCACAAGACAAGCCTTTATGTTCTTTTTGCTCAGCAGTGGTTTTCATCTTGGAACTCTGCCATGCAGGCCATTTTTGCCCAGTCTCTTTCTTATGGTGGAGTCATGAACACTGACCTTAAGTGAGGCAAGTGAGGCCTGCAGTTCTTTGGATTTTGTTGTGGGGTCTTTTGTGACCTCTTGGATGAGCTGTCGCTGTGCTCTTGGGGTAATTTTGGTTGACCGGCCACTCCTGGGAAGGTTCACCACTGTTCCATATTTTTGCCATTTGTGGATAATGGCTCTCACTGTGGTTCACTGGAGTCCCAAAGCTTTAGAAATGGCTTTATAACCTTTTCCAGACTGACAGATCTCAGTTACTTTGTTTCTCATTTGTTCCTGAATTTCTTTGGATCACAGCATGATGTCTAGCTTTTGAGGATCTTTTGGTCTACTTCATTTTGCCAGGCAGGTCATATTTAAGTGATTTCTTGATTGAGAACAGGTGTGGCAGTTATAACGCCTGGGTGTGGCTAGAGAAATTGAACTCAGCTTTCCAAAGATGTGATAAACCACAGTTTATTTATGTTTTAACATGGGGGACAATCACTTTTTCACACAGGGCCATGTAGGTTTGGATTTTTTTTTACCCTCAATAAACACCTTCATTTAAAAACTGCATGTTGTGTTTACTTGTGTTATCTTTGTCTAATATTTAATTTATTTTTTTTTTCAAATTTTTTTCAAATGTATTTGATCATCTGAAACATTTAAGTGTGACAAACATACAAAAAAATGAGAAATCAGGAAGGGGGCAAATGGTTTTTCACACAACTGTAGATAGATAGATAGATAGATAGATAGATAGATAGATAGATATATGGTTACAAAAACGATCAAAATGTGAAACACAAACTTTATAAAGAGAAGAGCACTCTGAAGAGAGTGCAATATCCCCCACCTCCATTTTCTCTGAAGATCCCAATACTTACTGACAGAGAGCAGTTTTCAACTTTTCAATATAATTATTGTGGCAGAACCAAATTATGATAAGCCCATCATCCACAAATATACAACAAAGTATACAACCCGTAGTTGTAGGTCAGAATTCCGAGGTGAACCTGTGTAGCAAGTATGGTGACCCTGGAGAGCTTTACACGTTCTATAGTAAGAGATCATAGGGAGTGCCAACCTTGACCTTTGACCTTTGGACCTCAAACCTGTATGGTCTCAGAGTGAACGTGTGTACCAGGTTTGGTGACCCTAGCTTTTTCTGTTGTTGAGCTCTAGTTTATAAGCCGTGTTGATATTGACTTTTGACCTTGCAATCCCAAAACTATAGTTACACTTCAGGGTCACAGAGTGAACCTGTGTACCAAGTTTGGTGACCCTAACTTTACTCGTTATACAGTAATAAGGCATAGGGAATGTTAACCGTGACCTTTGACTGTTTGACCCCAAACCCATAGTTAGAGGTCAGGATCCTAAGGTGAACCTGTATACCAGGTTTGGTGGCCCTAGTTTTTGATATGATTTCAGAAACACCCAGAAACAGACACAGGCTCAGCAACAACGATGATCTTTTATTGAATGGAAGTGAAGGAGTGTGTGTGCGTTTGGTGTTGTGTGAGTGTGATGTAGTGGAAGCAGGAGCGTGAGCAGCAGGATGGGTCTGGTAACCCTGCAATGACAACAGAGACAGAGAGGTTAGGCTGAGGCAGGCAGATAACGATATTAACAGTGATTTGCAGTCTGACGGCAGCGAGGAGTTAATCTAGCGCTGGAGAGATGATTATCCAAATACCGGCCCAGCATCCCGCTGTAGTGCCGTGGTGCAGGTGCAGAATATTTACAGTGCAGTTCAGAGTGAGGAAAACATGCTGTGTGCTCCAGCTCACCAAACAGCGAGATGAGGTTAGTTGCTGTCCACAGACGAGGTCCGGTCTGCCGCCAGGAGGAAGGAGAGGTCCACCTGGAGGGTGGTCCACCTGTGCACAGGGAACAAAGGGAGAAGAGGCAGGTGCAGAGAATAACTCTGGGAAGGCTTACGTTTCATTGGGGAGATGGAACTCCCGTGAGACGAGAAGCAGTAGATAAGCGATAAAACTCTCAAGGCGTAGAGCTGTGGAGGAAGACACTAGGGAGGAGCTCTTCCTGGGAGAGAACGTAGACGTCTCTGTGCTGCCTTCTTGGCAGCATTCCTTATAAAGGGTGCTTAATGAGAAGGCGCAGGTGTGCCCGCAGCTGTGGAAGATAATTAGGGCAAAGGGCACACCCAGCGCAGATCACCACAGTTTTACTTGTTGTACAGTAATAAGGCATAAGAAATGCTAACCTTGACCTTTGACCTTTTGACCCAAACCCATAGTCTGAGGTCAGGATCCCAAGGTGAACCTGTGTAGCAAGTTTGGTGACCCTAGCTTTCTTTGTCATAGCGATATAGTTTATAAGCCATTTTTGATGTTGACCTTGTGATCCCAAAACCACAGTCACACTTCAGGGTCACAGGGTGAACCTGTGTACCAAGTTTGGTGACCCTAACTTTACTCGTTTTATAGTGATAGTAAATTCAAAGATTTCAAAGATTTTTATCTGTCAATACTTCTATACATACAGGGCATACAGTAGAATTGAAATGCCATTTCTCTCTCTCTTAGTGGTGTGTGCAATATAAAAGACAAGATGGAATAAGCATGGAAAACAACAATCTATGTACAGTAATGCTACCCATAGTGCAAATAATGGTAAAGACACAGCAATCCTATGTACAGTAAACCATAATACTGGTAAATTGTAAGTTCAGTGGAGTAACGGGGGTGCAGACAGTGACAGATTAGTCTGTGCATGATCAGTGTTGCAATAACAGACAGCAGCAGGTATGGCATTTGTGCAAATGGTTGCAGTAAGGTGCTGAGACATACAGCAGCAGATGTGGTACTGTTGGTGTGCCAGTCTTTCTGTGCAAACAGCTGAGGTAGAGTTATTGTGTGGGTGAGTGTGTTATGGTCCAGGGGCAGGGGGCGGGGGGGGGGGGGGGTTCTGAGTTGGCAGAGTTCAGGGTTCTGATGACCCGATGAACAAAGCGGTTTAGCAGTCTTGTGGAGTGGGCCCGGAGGCTCCAGTACCTTCTCCCCGAGGGCAGGGGGCTGAAGAGGGAGTGTGAGGGGTGGGAGTTGTCGACTGTGATGTTGATGGCTCTGCAGGTAAGGCGGGTGTAGTAGATGTCCGAGAGGGAGGGCAGATTCAAGAAGAGATTATTGTCTTTACACCACTGGACCAGTTGGTTCACCTCATTTCTGTAGTTGGCCTGTTCATTGTTTGTGATGAGGCCCACCACTGCCATGTCGTCCACAAATTTGATGATGTGGTTGGTACTGTAGGCTGGTATGCAGTCATGGGTCAGCAGGGTGAAGAGCAGTGGGATGAGCACGCACGCTTGTGGGGCCCCATTGTGATGGTCTGTGAGGTGTTGCTGCCGACCCGGACATTCTGTGGCCTCCCTGAGAGAAAGTCCTGCACCCAGTTATAGAGAGATGTTTTGAGTCCCAAGTGTCTGAGTTTTTGTATTAGGTGCTGGGGGATGATTGTGTTGAATGCTGAACTGAAGTCCAAGAACAGCATTCGCATGTAGAAGTTCTTTGAGTCCAGGTGGGTGAGGGCTGGATGGAGAGCACCAGTGGACCCACGCCCAGCCCAGTGCTCCAGAAACACGCCCCAGGAGCCTCCAGGTCCCCACACACAAGGAAGGTGGCAGCATCCCCAGTTGAAGGGAGCCCACTTGGCCAGGAGGTGCCACCCCCATTGGTCCAGCACCGCCTGACCAGCACATACACTCACTCTCACTCACCTTCACACAATCTTACACTCACACTCCCACACTCGGACTCATTCACTCTCACCCACTCCCATACTTGTTTAGTCTTGCTCCCATTCCCTCTCGCCCTCACAGTCGCTCGCCCTCACACATGCTTCCTTCCACTCACACTCACTTACGTGTACATGCTCTGACCCACTCACATTTACTCGTGCTCTCTCTTACACACTCATTCACACTTAATGCTTGGGACGACCGCGGTGCAGATGCAGCGGGCACGAACATGCATTAACACCCAGGAGAGGCCACCGGCATGGACCAGCAGCCACACAAAACTTACTTGTAAAACTTTTTTTTTTTCTCTTCTGCTCTGATGTCGGCTGGCAGTTTCTTTGACTTCAGAGGCAGCAGTGCTATTCTTGGCACGTTACAATTTGAGCAATGTGGGAATTGTAGTTTTTACTGATGAGTTGAAAACTACAGAAAGGATACACGTCGTCCTTTATCTTCAAAAGTAAACAGCAAAACATACAGTATATACACAGTGCAGGAGCATTGCAGCTAGATGGTATCAACAGCATTACAGTTAGTTAAATTACAAGCAAAATATAAATATTGACATGTTTTGAGACCCAGGAAGCAGACACAGACCCAGAAATCAACTCAATTATCTTTATTATGTAATGTGTGCTTGAGTGTATGCGTGTGTGTATGAATATAGCAGCCGTGGCGAGCAGAGCACCGTACAGCCTGGCAACCCTATGGAGAAGCAGAGACAGGGGAATTAGTAACCACACGCAGGTGGAACTGTGCAGTACTGTTAGCCTTACTGTTTGGTGAGTTGGAGAACAGTTCAGGCTTGGTCCCAAAGTTTCTGGCCAGGAAGACAGTGTCTTCAGCCCCGGTTGCAGCAGGAGTGAAGAGATGCAGGGAGCACTTGGTCCGCTGCCAGGTGGAGGAGGTCCACCGCCATGGATTTCCACCTGTACACAGGGGAACTGAGTGTGGAGAGATGATAGCGGTGAGAGGAGCTTACTTGGCGTCAGGGAGTGGAACTCCCGGGAGGATGAAGAGATGGAAGTGGTTGTCTTGGAAGACAAGGAAGGAGAGGGGTAGCCTCTGGAGAACGATGAGGTAGAGAGTTCTTCTTTGTCGATCGCTAGATGGTCACACCAGCTGCCCTGACGAATGCTGCCATCCTGCGGAGGTCCCCGAGGTCTCCGTGCAGCTTTTGGTTCAGCGATGTGGGGTCAGGCCACGTAGCTCGTCTGAGTGCAGCGTGGTCTGGGCAGTCTTGGAGGAGGTGTTCGCTGGTCATTTGGGCAGTACCACATGGGCATCTGTCCGATTGTCCAACGTTAAGTTTCTGGTGCATGTGAGCATGCATTCTGTTATGTCCAGTTCGGAGTCTGAACAGAACGACTTGTTCAGCCCTGCTCAGACTGTAGTAGTTGTCATCCTTGCAGAAGTTTGGATGTTGCTGCTGCCACTTCTTGTTAGACAGGGCCTTAATAATGGTTTTCTCCTCACTGTAAGAGGCCTGCCTGTCTTCCTGGTCTTGCTGCCCGCCCTCCTTAGCAAGTCTGTCAGCCGTCTCATTTCCATAGACTCCACAGTAGGCAAGAATCCACTGGAGTGATACGTGTTGATACGTGTGTTGCTAGTTGAGACAGAGTGAGGACGAGTTCATTCAGTTCTTTGCGTCGGGGGTCCTGAAGTGCATCCAAGACAGAGAGGGCATCAGTGAAGATGACGACCCCCTTGTGTGCCTTGTCTTGATGTTCCCTGACGTGGGCCGCTGCTGTTCTCAGGGCCTCTGCCTCAGCCCTGAAACTGGTGGAGTACTTTCCAGTCGCAATGGGAATGTGGGTCTCCTCGTCAGCGTACCTGATGTACACGCCGCCTCCTCCATTCCTGGTTGCTTCCATGGCAGAGCCGTCTGTGTAGACGTGAGTCCACTGCTCTTTAGGGTAGGCAGACCGAATGAACTCCAGGGCCAGCGACTTCCTCTCTTGGTCTGACTGTGTTCCTTTCTTCCCAATGCCCGATATGTCTGTGCGTATGGCTGGGAAGTTCTGCCGATTCCAGGAGAGAACAGATGCTATGGGTGGAATTGGTGTGGGTATGTGGTCCATCAGTTCTGGGTCTCTCCTTTCAAGTGCCCTGCTCTGGTGGATGAAGCTCGATCTCTTAAGTCTCCGTTTTGTTGGCTTGCTCAGTCTGTCCTTCATGGGATGGTTTTCCAGTCTTTTGAATTTGGCGGCTTGGGTCAGTACCTTGACATTTCTTCTGTCTTCCAGTGGTGCAAGGCCTGTTGTTGTCTCCAGCGCTTTGATAGGGGTACTGCGCATGGCTCCTGTCATCATTCGCATGGCTTGGTTTTGGAGTCTGTCCAGCTTCTCAGTGTTGCTTTTGGCAGCTGTTGAGGTTGCTGCCATGCCATACTCCAGAACAGGCCGAATCCTCCCCACATAGAGCCTCTTCAGGACGCCCTGGTCTGCACCCCAGTCTGTTCCTGACAGTTTCTTCAATAGGGCCATCCTGATCTTTGCTCTTGCCTGGTTCTTGCGCAGCTGGTTCTTCCAAGTCAGTCTGCGATCCATGGTGATCCTGAGGTATGTGGGTGCATATTCAGCTTGGAACTCATGGGAGTTGATCTGCAGTTTCACCTTCTGGGATTGGGTGGACAGGGTGAAGACGGTGTATGTAGTCTTCCTCTCATTTAAGCTCACAAGCCATGACTTGGTCCATGCCTCTATCAGCCGAAGAACTTGCTGCAGTCTGTAGTTTGCAGTCATGATGCTTTCCTCACTGCACCAGAGGGCTAGGTCATTGGCATAGATGGCACCTTGTACGTTCCTTGGCAAACTCTGGATGATGTCCTTTATGAATACAAGGAAGAGTGTTGGGGAGAGCACTCCTCCTTGTGGGACTCCTTCCCTCAACACCTTCTTCTTGCTGAAGTACTGTCTGACCTGGACTCTGGCTCTTCTGTTGTGCAGGTATTGAGCGATCCACTTGTACATGCGCCCAGCGACACCGCACTGGCGCAGTTTGAGCTTGAGGCTGTCTTTCCATACCCTGTCAAACGCCTTTTCTAGGTCAATCCACACAGCGAGGGTGTGCTTTTTTTCTTGGAAGGCATCTTCTATGGCTTGAGAGATGTATGTTATTTGGTCCTCTGTAGACCGGTTCTGCCTGAAGGCTGCTTGCTCTGGGCCGATGTGTTGTTTTCCTTCCAAGTGCCACATGTCACGCCGCGCCACTCATCAGCGGCGCCACCTGCTCACGCACCTGACAATCATCAGCGGCGAGGGATAAAAGCCGTCTCGCCCGGAGGCTCGGCCTGAAGCCGTCAGACTTCGTCCCTCACCGTTGTGAGCATACTTCTCTTCAGCATCATCATTTTGGTAAGAAGATCGCTTACCTCTCTTCTTCAGTCTGCTCCCCTGTGCACAGGTGGATTCCCCGGCGGCGGACATCTCCACTCCATCGCCCAATCCTCGCTGCTGTACGGAGCTCTCCAGGTGGCTGTCTTCCGGGCTTCGCCCCCTTGTTGTGCCAGCTATCCTGACAAACCAAATAAGTCCTTCTCTCGCCATAAATCCCTCCTGTGTTGGTGTATGCCCGTCACCCTCTCCCTGTGCTCTCTCCATAGGGTTGCTCGGCTGTACGGTCACCTGCCTCTGTGCCTGAAGCAGACGCCATCACCAACACATTTACATCCCGCAGACACGCACTCATTCACTCCTGCTGTTAATAAACTCTTTGAACTACTCTAAGCCTGTGTGTGTGCGTCTCCTGAGCCGTGCAATATGTCAGTACGGCTTCAGCAGAGCGGCTCGGTGGACGGCGGCTCGCACACCGGTTTTCCACTCTCGAGGCTAGAGTGGATCAAATAGCTTATCAACAACAGGTGATCTTTAATCAGTTATTGAATTTAACTAACCGGTTGGGCCGCTTGGATCCTCAACAGCCGTTCACCCCGGCTCGTCAGGGTGGCGCGGCTCCTGCTGTTCCAGCGGCCGTCCAGCCGGCTCCAGTGGCACCGGTTCGGCTCACACCGATTCCGACCCCCGCCCGCTTTAGCGGTAAGCTCGGCAGAGCGCGGGGGTTCATTATTCAGTGTGAGTCCGTGTTCCACCGTGTGCCCGGAGATTTTCCCTCGGATCACAGCCAAATTGGGTACATAGGGAATCTCCTGGAGGGGCGTGCGTTAACTTGGACCTACGCCATAATGGCGAGGCCCAGTTATGCCACCCTCACCTATGACCAATTCGTGGGGCGCTTTCTGGAGGTCTTTGACCATTGTCTGACCGAGACGGTCCAGGTCGATCAGCTTCTCGCTCTCCGGCAGGGAGACCGGTCGGCAGCGGACTACTCGGTCGACTTCCGGGTAGCGGCGGAGGAATTGGGCTGGGGGGAACGCTCCCTCTGCGGCCTGTTCCTCCGCAGCCTCAACGATGATCTGAGGGATGAACTGGCTGGACGGGATATCCCTGGGACGCTAGCGGAGCTGACATCCTTAGTGGTAAGTTTGGATAACAGGCTGCGCGAGCGCTCCTCGGGGCGGAAGTCTTCTTCTTCTCACCTTCGTGGAGTCTCGCCGCACCTGTTCCAAGCTCGCCCCCTGGCGGCGCCGCCAGCATCGTGCCCCGAGGAGTCGGAGCCGATGGTGATGGGCTGGACCAGGCTTTCCCCTGCGGAGAAACAACGCCGCCGTGAGTTGGGCCTCTGCATGTATTGCGGAGGCGACCAACACACCGTGGAGCGTTGCCCACGGAAAGCCAGTCGGCGGGGTCCACGAATCACTGTAGGGGGCCTCGCGGATCTCCACCGGTTAGACACACTTACCCAATTGAAGCTGCCCATCCGTTTCTGCCACAATCCCACTGGGCACCTCACCCACGCACTGGTGGATTCGGGCACAGAAGGCAGCTTCATTTCACAAGGCCTGGCAACCCGATTGGGCATCCGCTGTCAGGCACTCAAACACCCCATCTCCCTGGTCCATCTCTCCCGTGCCTCCCTTGGGAGAGTTACCCATCAAACCATTCCTGTCCCAGTCATCATCTCAGGGAACCACCGGGAGGAGATGGTTTTCTACGTCCTGCCCAACTCTGTGTCGCCCGTCATCCTGGGGTACCCCTGGCTACGCCTCCACAACCCTGTCCTGGACTGGAGGTCAGCTGGGGTGTCGGCATGGAGTACCTTCTGCATGGGCACCTGCCTTCAGTCCGCTGCCTGCTCCCCGTCCACAGCTCCTCCTGTGGCGGATACAGCACCTCCGGACCTGTCGCTGGTGCCTCCAGAATTTCACGACCTGGGTATGGTATTCAGTAAATCGAAAGCTATGTCTCTTCCCCCGCACCGACCATATGACTGTGCCATCAATCTCCGCCAGGGGGCTCCCCTGCCATCTGGTCGGCTCTACAGCCTGTCGGCGCCGGAGAGGGAGACAATGAATACGTACCTAAAGGAATCACTGAGCGCTGGGATTATTCGCCCATCGTCGTCACCCGTGGGGGCAGGGTTTTTCTTTGTCGGGAAAAAGGACGGTTCCCTCCATCCCTGCATAGACTACCGAGCGCTTAATGACATCACTGAGAGGGACCGTTACACCCTGCCCCTCATGGACACTGCCTTCCACTCCCTCCAGGGGGCGACCTGGTTTACCAAGCTGGATCTACGCAGCGCTTACCACCTCGTCCGGATCCGGGAGGGAGATGAATGGAAAACAGCCTTCCGTACCCCTAACGGCCACTTTGAGTATCTCGTCATGCCGTTCGGGTTGACCAACGCTCCTGCCGTCTTTCAGCGCCTCATTAATGACGTCCTCCGGGATTTCATCGGCCTTTTCGTGTTCGTCTACCTGGACGACATTCTGATCTTCTCCAGGTCCAGAGACAAGCACCAGGTCCATGTGAGGCGGGTCCTCCAAAGACTGCTGGAGAATCGTCTGTACGTGAAGGCTGAGAAATGCGAGTTCTACGCTAGGACCACATCCTTCCTGGGATTCATCATCGCCCAAGACCAGGTGCTCCCAGACCCAGAGAAGGTGAAGGCGGTGGTGGAGTGGCCTACTCCCGCATCCCGGAAGCAGGTGCAACAGTTTGTTGGCTTCGCCAATTTTTACCGCCGCTTTGTCCCGAATTTCAGCTGGATCGTCGGACCGCTGACCCGCCTCACGTCCCCGAAGGTCCCGTTCCGGTGGACCGAAGAGGTCGATGCTGCCTTTAAGGCGCTGAAGGCGGAGTTCTCCTCCTCCCGGGTCCTTCGCCAGGTCGACCCCACGCTGCAGTGCATTGTGGAGGTGGACGCATCGGACACGGGAGTGGGAGCAGTGTTATCCCAACGATCACCGGACGATGGCGCCAAGCGACCGTGCGCCTTCTTCTCCCGGCGCCTGTCCCCGGCGGAGAGGAACTACGATGTGGGGGACAGAGAGCTCCTGGCCATCAAACTCGCCCTGCAGGAGTGGCGCCACTGGCTAGAGGGGGCGGACCTGCCGTTTGTGGTCCTGACGGACCATAAGAACCTAGAGTACCTACGATCTGCCAAGCGCCTGAATGCCCGCCAGGCGCGCTGGTCTCTGTTCTTTGCCAGGTTCCGCTTTTCAATCACCTTCAGGCCAGGCTCCAAGAACGGCCTGCCTGACGCCCTCTCTAGACAGTTCACCCCCGTGGAGGCTGAGGAAACGCCCCACACTATCCTGCCCAGGTCGTGCGTCGTGGGAGCTGTCTCTTGGGACATTGAAGACAAGATCCGGAAGGCGCAGGAGGTGGAACCTGATCCTGGCGGCGGACCGGAGGGAAGACTGTTCGTTCCATCTGCGGTCTGAGGAGAGGTCATCCACTGGCTCCACACCTCCCGGCTCACCTGTCATCCCGGCACCTCTCGGATGATCAGCCTCCTCCAGCGGTCCTTTTGGTGGCCAGGCCTGCGGAGGGATGCAGCCCGCTACGCCCGGGCTTGCCCAATCTGTGCCACCAGCAAGTCGGGAAATGCCCCTCCAGCGGGTCTGCTCCAGCCTCTGCCCGTCCCTGGCAGGCCCTGGTCGCACATCGCGCTGGATTTCGTCACCGGACTCCCCGTTTCCAACTCTTTTGACACCGTCCTGACCATCGTGGACCGTTTCTCCAAGGCGGCACACTTCGTCCCCCTGCGAGGTCTCCCTACCGCCCTGGAGACGGCGGGCCTCCTCGTCCAACACGTGGTCAGGCTGCACGGGATTCCGGTGGACGTGGTCTCGGACCGGGGCCCCCAATTTTCATCCGAGGTTTGGAAATCTTTTTGTAACGCCATCGGAGCCAAGGTGAGCCTCTCCTCCGGCCATCACCCCCAGTCTAACGGGCAGTGTGAGAGGACCAATCAGGAGCTGGAGGCTGTGCTCCGCTGTGTTACCAGATCCAAGCCGACGTCCTGGAGCAACCATCTCGCCTGGGTGGAGTATGCCCACAACACCGCCCGCTCTTCTGCAACGGGGATGTCCCCCTTCAAGGCGTCCCTGGGTTACGACCCCCCGCTGTTTCCAGCACAGGAGAGCGAGGTAACTGTCCCCTCTGTTAGGGCGCACCTTAGGCAGTTCCGCTCCACCTGGGCTGCCGCGCGTCATGCGCTTTTACGCACAGCGGAGCGCAACAGGACCGTGGCGAACCGGCACAGACGACCTGCCCCAGCGTACAGAGTTGGGCAACTAGTGTATGTGTCTACCCAGGACGTCACATTAAAAGGCGAGAGGAGGAAGCTGGCACAGCGATTCATGGGTCCCTTTCCCATCACCCGGATCATCAACCCGGTGGCTGTGCGCGTGGCTATTCCCCCCTCCCTCCGCATCCATCCCACTTTCCACGTGTCGAAGGTAAAACTGGCAGTCACTGACCCCCTTTGCCCTCCTCCTGCAGCGCAACCCGTGCCCCGGATGATTGGTGGCCATCCGGCCTGGTCCGTCTCCTCCATCCTGGACTCCCGGCGCCGAGGTCATGGGTTGCAATACTTGGTGGACTGGGAGGGCTATGGGCCCAAGCATCGACAATGGGTGCCCCCGTCATTTGTGTTGGACCCATCGCTCATCGCGGACTTCCACCGAGCGCACCCGGATAAGCCATCGCCAGGAGGCGCTGCTAGAGGGGGGAGTACTGTCACGCCGCGCCACTCATCAGCGGCGCCACCTGCTCACGCACCTGACAATCATCAGCGGCGAGGGATAAAAGCCGTCTCGCCTGGAGGCTCGGCCTGAAGCCGTCAGACTTCGTCCCTCACCGTTGTGAGCATACTTCTCTTCAGCATCATCATTTTGGTAAGAAGATCGCTTACCTCTCTTCTTCAGTCTGCTCCCCTGTACACAGGTGGATTCCCCGGCGGCGGACATCTCCACTCCATCGCCCAATCCTCGCTGCTGTACGGAGCTCTCCAGGTGGCTGTCTTCCGGGCTTCGCCCCCTTGTTGTGCCAGCTATCCTGACAAACCAAGTAAGTCCTTCTCTCGCCATAAATCCCTCCTGTGTTGGTGTATGCCCGTCACCCTCTCCCTGTGCTCTCTCCATAGGGTTGCTCGGCTGTACGGTCACCTGCCTCTGTGCCTGAAGCAGACGCCATCACCAACACATTTACATCCCGCAGACATGCACTCATTCACTCCTGCTGTTAATAAACTCTTTGAACTACTCTAAGCCTGTGTGTGTGCGTCTCCTGAGCCGTGCAATATGTCACCACATGAGTCTGGTGTTGATGAGACGCTCTAGCAGCTTTCCTATGCAGCTTGTAAGGCTTATGGGGCGATAGCTTTCAGCCTTCAACTTACCTTTGCCTTTTTTGCGCACTGGAATCATCGTGGCTTCTCTCCAGATCTGAGGCACAGTCCCTGATCTCCAACTGTCGTTGAAAAGCTTCAGAAGTTTCTTCTTGGTTTTGGGGTGAAGATTCAGTAACATTTCATTTGTGATCTTGTCAGATCCAGGGGCTTTTTTCAGCTTCAGTGTTGTCATTGCATCCTCCAGCTCCTTGAGAATGAATGGCGAGTTCATCACTGGTTCTATCTGTGCGTTCTGATGAATTCGCTGGGCTCCTCTGACAACCTTTCTTCTCTCTGGTGGAATCTGAAGGTGGCTCGTCTTCGCATACTGGTTGATGAAATGGTCTGCTGCTTGCTTGCCAGTCAGCATGTTCTTGATCTGCCTGTACTGTGATCGGCGAGCTTTTGCTGTTCTCGTCGTTGAGGGCTTGAGCCAGTTTCCAAACCTTGTTGCCGTCCTTGTCCAAGTTGAGCTGCTCTGTCTTTTCTTGCCATCTCTTTCGAGCTTCCTGTATAAAGGTCTGCCTGTGTTTTGCAGTGGCCACCTTCAGGGCAATGTTGTTTTCTACTGTAGGATCTGCTTCTACTTTTTCCCTTGCCTCTGCCACACTGTCTTCAAGCTGCTGGAGCTCCTCTGTCCAGTAAGGCTTATAGTTCTTTCTGGCTCCCCGAGGTATAGATTCATTTGCAGCCTTCAGAATAGCATGGTTCAGCACCCTGACTTTCTTGTTGAGGTTCTGCTGCTTGTGACAGATCTCTGCAGAGTACCGGTCCACCAGTGTTGAGAAGCACACCCACTTGGCCTTCTTGTAATTCCACCTGGGGAATGTCTTAGCTTCTTGTGGTTTGTAGCTGATGTCCAGTCCAATCTTCACAGGTTTATGGTCACTTCCCCCGAGCTGGCCAAGTACCGTTCTTGTTGCCAGCCTGACCATGTCGTTGGTGGCAAACGCAAGATCGGGTGTGGTGTTACTCAGCCATATCCTGGAGAAGAACGTTGGTGGATCATCAGGATCATTCATTAGTAGAAGACTGTTGTCGACTTGCTAATCTTCCACCTCCTCTCCTCTTCTATCTGCTTCGCTGTATCCCCATGCCTCTGAGTGACTGTTGAAGTCACCGATGACTAAGCATCGGTGGTCTGGGAGTTCCATTTGGTCAAGTGAGAGCTCTCGCTCTGGGGGGCAGTACACATTGAAGATCGTGACGCTTTCATTGTGAACCATGATTCAAACTCCATGGATTTCTGCCTGGTTGTTGGTACTGACGTCAAACTCTTGTGCTGGTATGGCGTTTTTGACAAGAATCGCCACTCCTCCTTTTGTTCTTCCTTTTCTGTCTTTACTGAAGACCTGGTATCCCCTAACACTGAAGCGCTGGTTTTCCTTCAGGTGTGTCTCCTGTAGGCAGGCGACATCAATGTCTTCTGAGTGGAGTCTTTCGGCAAGGGATATTTTTTTTGTTGTAGACTCCTTCTGCGTTCCACTGGAGGATGTTGACGTTCCTCTCCTTTGGCATCTCTTTTCAGCCAGTAGCATTCCTCGTTCCCTGTCCCCTGGTTGTGTAGGACGAGGTGAGGTGACCTCCGGTAGCTGAGGGTGGGGCCCTTTGAGGCTGAGGGCCCGGCACTCTTCCTCCCCGGCGGATCCCCAGAGGATGAGCACCATCACGTGCAACATCAGTGTGACTCATCATGAAGTGGATATGCGTGATGCAGAGGTTTGTGGCACCACAGGGGTCCTGCATCTCCGTCTTCAGCCATGGACGTTTGTTGGGGGTCCCTCCCCTAGACCAACTGCCTTCCATGGCTGGGCTGTTGAGAGCTTGGTCCACCCTGTAGAAAGGTTGCCTGCCAAGGCTTTCCGAGACCCTTCTTCCCGTGCAACTGTCTGTCCTCCTCCGCCTTCACAGCCGTTGGGAGTTCGCTCTCCTCTCTGCCTGTTCCGCCGTTGGGACATTTGTTGCTGTAACAAAACTTGGGTTTTCCGTGAGTGATTTGTTACATGCTGCACAACCCCCTACCTGGAGGACCAGAGTGCACTCTTTAGTCTGGCCTCTACCCCACGCGGACCTGTTCAACATGGTTGAACCTTCTGGGAGCACTAGGCTCCCATCGACATAGCTCCAGGGGTTGCTAAGGCACGCAAGCCGCTGCACCCCAACAAGGTATGTGCACCATTGGCAGCAGAGGTAGAGAGTAATCTCGGCGATTTGACGAAGTGATGAGATGGTCTCATCAGACCAGGGAGAAAAGATGACTCTGTGCAGACCCGAGGGCAGCACAGCTAAAATAGTTCCGCTGATGAGGAAAGCAGGTGTGCATGCAGCTGTGGAGAATGAATTAACAGGTAAGCAGAGTGAATCACCACAGTACTCCTCCCCTACGTGGCGCCTCTCGGCGACCAATCTAGCCTGCCCGGGTGCATCCGGTGGAAGTCCCTGATGAGCTGAGGATCCAACACGAAGGAGGGACGCACCCAGGACCTCCATTCAGGACCATAGCCCTCCCAGTCCACCAGGTACTGTAGGCCGCGACCCTGGCGACGGACGTCCAGGATGGCATTGACCTTCCACGCCGGGTTGCCATCGATCACAACTGGTGGAGGTGGCGTCTTGAGAGGAGGACACAGAGGGCTGGAGCAGAACGGCTTCACCTGAGAGACGTGAAAGGTGGGACAGATGCGGACGGAGGGGGGAGAGCTAGGTGCACAGCCACATGATTCACAATACGGGTGATAGCGAATGGCCCAATAAAACGCTGAGAGAGCTTTTTCGACTCAGCCTTGAGTTTAATATTTTTTGTGGAGAGCCATACCTGTTGACCAACCCGGTAGGGTGGAGCCAACGTCCTGCGATGATTGGCAATGGTGGTGTTGCGCTCCGCCGTGCACCACAGCGTGGTCAGGTAGCCTTCCACAACCGGCGGCAGCGTCTCAGGTGGGCTCGCACAGAGGGTATGGCGATGTCTCCCTCCTCCTCGGGAAACAGCTGGGGATTGTAGCTCAGAGAGGTTCTCAAAAGGAGACATGCCTATGGCTGACAACACGGTGGTGTTGTGAGCGTACTCAATCCATGGCAGGTAGGTACTCCAGGAAGCTGGGTTGGCGGTGATGGCGCACCGTAGTGCTGCCTCTAGCTCCTAATTGGCATGCTCACATTGGCCGTTGCTCTGCGGGTGACACCCTGATGACAGGCTCACCGTAGCCCCCATGGCGTTGCAGAAGGCCTTCCACACCTGAGACACGAACTGGGGCCCATGGTCGGACATGATATCCAGAGGGATGCCATGCAGCCTTACCACATGGAGGGTAAGCAGATCCTCGATCTCCTTCACCATGGGCAGACTCTGCAGGGGGATGAAATGGGCTGCTTTAGAGAACCTGTCCACAATGGTGAGGATGACGGTGTGTTGTTGTAGGATGGGAAGCCGGTGACGAAGTCCAAGGCCACGTGGGACCAGGGCCTGCCAGGTATAGGGAGAGGGTGCAGCAGGCTGGCTGGAGGAGAGGAGGACGTCTTGCCAGTGGCGCACTGGGAACAGGTGCGGATGTACTCCCCGACATCCTTCCGGAGCAATGGCCACCAAAAGGTCCTTTGTAGGACAGCCACAGCGCGAGCCATCCCCGGATGACACAGAAGTTTGGAGGAGTGGGCCCAATTAATCACCTCGCCCCGGACGGCAGATGGAACATACAACCTCCCCAGCGGTCCCCCACCTGGGTCCGCCTCAGTCTCCTGCGCTCTCAGGACCCTCTCCTTGATACCCCATGAAAGGGCGCCCACGATGCACGATGGGGGAATGATGGGGTGCGCTGATACCGCAGCAGCATCAGAGGCAAATTGCCTAGATAACGCGTCGGGCTTGGTGTCCTTGGATCCAGGGCGATAGGTGATGGTGAAGTCAAAACGGCCAAAAAACGGACCAACGGGCCTGGTGCACATTCAGATGTTTGGCCTTCCTGAGGTATCCCAAGTTCTTGTGGTCCGTCCAGACGATGAACGGCTGGGAGGCCCCCTCCAGCCAATGGCGCCACTCCTCCAGTGCCAGCTTGACTGCCAGGAGCTCCCTGTCCCCGATGACATAGTTCCTCTCCGCCAGGGAGAGACAGCGGGAGAAGAATGCGCAGGGGCGAATCTTGTCGTCAACCGGGGAGCGTTGAGATAATCCAGCTCCAATGCCAGAATCCAATGCGTCCACTTCAACCAGGCACTGTAGCGCGGGGTCCACCTGTGCCAAGATCGGAGGAGAGGAGAATTGAGATTTTAAATACACAAAAGCCGCCTCAGCCTCCTCCGTCCACCGGAAGGGCACCTTGGAGGAGGTGAGACGAGTAAGAGGAAGGGCAATAAGGCTGTAATTTTTAATGAAGCGGCGGTAGAAGTTAGCGAATCCCAGAAACTGTTGAAGCTGCTTCCAGGAGGAGGGAGTCAGCCACTCTACCACCACTTTTACTTTGTCCGGGTCTGCGATGAGCTCGTTATGTGAGATGATGAAGCCCAGGAATGACGTAGCCGAAGTGTGGAATTCGCACTTTTCCGCCTTCACAAACAGCTTGTTCTCCAGCAGCTGCTGCAGGACTCGCCTAACATGCACCTGGTGTTCATCAAGGGACTGGGAAAAAATCAGGATATCATCAAGGTATACAAAGACAAATGAGCCCAAAAAATCCCTCAACATGTCACTGATCAGCCGCTGGAATACAGCGGGGGCTTTGGTCAGCCCAAACGGCATGACGAGGTACTCAAAGTGCCCGCTAGGGGTCTGGAACCCTGTCTTCCACTCGTCACCCTCCCAAATCCGCACCAGATGATAGGCGATGCGAAGGTCTAATTTGGTAAACCAGGAGGCCCCCCAGTGGGAATCAAACGCTGTATTGATGAGAGGGAGAGTGTATTTGTCCTTGATAGTAATATTGTTGAGTTTGCGGAAATCAATGCATGGTCTCAGCGAGCCGTCCTTTTTTCCCATGAAGAAGAATCCTGTCCCCACCGCCGAGGACAAAGGCCAAATTATGCCCGAGTTCAAGGACTCCTTGATATAAGTTTCCATCACCTCCCGCTCCGGAACCAACAGGCTGTACAGCCGACTAGATGGTAGCGGAGCTCCGGACTGGAGATTGGTGGCACAGTCATATGGGTGGTGGGGGGGGAAGAGATAGGGCTTGGGTCTTACTAAAGGTGCCCGCCAGGTCGTGGTGTTCCGTGGGAACTTTGGACAGGTCAGGCGGAGGTGTGTTAGGGACACCGAGAGACACGGATGGCGAGCAAGCAGCGGACTGAAGGCACGCACTGAGGCAAAATGAACTCCACGAGACTAAATTCCTGGAGCGCCAATCGATAGTGGGATTGTTCAACCGGAGCCAGGGGTAACCTAAGATGACCAGAGAGGTGGAGACCAGAAGCACAAACAGCCTGAGCTGCTCACGGTGATTACCAGACACGATCACTGATACCGGGGCAGTTTGCTTAGACACCATGGCCAGTGGGGCCTTGGACAGAGTGATAAGTTGGAGAGGTGTTCTCAATTGGTGGCACGGAAGCCCCAAACGGGTTGCCAGTTCTCCAGAGATGAAGCTCTGCTTGGCCCCTGAATTGATGAATGCATGTATGGCTATCTCAACTTGGTTATGAACAAAACGGATGGGTAACATGAATTTAGTGAGGGGATTGTCTTGGCATGAGTCCGTGAGTCCCCCTACTGCAATGCATGGACTCCCTCTTTTGGCCGTATGGGACAAGTAGCAAGTTTGTGTTCCTCGCTGCCACAGTATAGACATAGCCCTAACTCCCGGCGGCGCTGTTTCCCCGCTGGAGGTAACCTAGGTTGGCCTACTATCATGGGTTCAGGGGGGTCTCCTGAATCAGAGAGAGGTAGGGCCAACAGGGGGCGCTGCGGGGAGTGGCGAAACTGGGTAACAGAGCAACCGGAAGTCTTATGCTCGCTGGCCCGTTCCCTCAATCGGTTGTCTAGGCTGATGGCCAGGGAAATGAGCTCAGTTAATTTACTGGGCTTTTCCAAACGGGCTAGCTCATCCTACAGGCTAGGACTAAGGCTACAAATGAAGATGCTGCACAGTGAGGCATCATCCCACCCCACCTTCGCGGCTACCACCTGGAAGTCAACAGCGTAATCGGCTACTGATTTGCTACCCTGCCTTAAGTAGCCGGGAGGTCAGTACGCTATCACGGTCGGAGTGGTCGAACACCTCGTTAAATTCACTCACAAACTGGTTATAAGTTAATGTAGCATAGTCAGCCCTAGCCATGACCGCGTAAGCCCAAGCTAATGCCCGCCCCTCCAGGAGATTAACTACATAGCCTATGCGGCTGTGACTGGTCGGGAAATCCCCTGGGACCCGCTGGAAAACTATCCCACATTGCAAGAGAAACCCCCTAGCCTCCCCTAGCTTACCATTGAAGTGTGTGGGCATGAGGACTGGTGTCAGCCGGGATGGTGGAGACGTAGCGGGAATGGAGCTAGCTGGAGCGGCTGGGCTACCTGAAGCCAGAGGAAAGGGCTGTGAACCTGACAGCCGATCCAAGCGGGAGTTTATCTGAACTAGCTGGGTAAGTATAACTTGGTGTGATAATTGGTCAATACGAGCCTCTAAGATGTTAACCTTGTGTGCGAGCGTACTGTCTGCTGGGTCGTTCTGACGGCGTCATACTGACATGTTTTGAGACCCAGGAAGCACACACAGACCCAGAAATCAACTCAATTATCTTTATTATGTAATGTGTGCTTGACTGTATGCGTGTGTGTATGAATATAGCAGCCGTGGCGAGCGGAGCACCGTACAGCCTGGCAACCCTATGGAGAAGCAGAGACAAGGGAATTAGTAACCACACACAGGTGGAACTGTGCAGTACTGTTAGCCTTACTGTTTGGCGAGTTGGAGAACGGCTCAGGCTTGGTCCCGAAGGCTCCGGCCAGGAAGACAGTGTCTTCAGCCCCGGTTGCAGCATGAGTGAAGACATGCAGGGAGCACTTGGTCCGCCGCCAGGTGGAGGAGGTCCACCGCCATGGATTTCCACCTGTGCACAGGGGAGCTGAGTGTGGAGAGATGATAGCAGTGAGAGGAGCTTACTTGGCGTTGGGGAGTGGAACTCCCGGGAGGATGAAGAGATGGAAGTGGTTGTCTTGGAAGACGAGGAAGGAGAGGGGTAGCCTCCGGAAAACGATGAGGTAGAGAGTAATCGCAGCGATTTGATGAAGTGGTGAGACGGTCTCATCAGACCAGGGAGAAAAGACGACTCCGTGCAGACCCGCGGGCAGCACGGCTAAAATAGTTCCGCTGATGAGGAAAGCAGGTGTGCGTGCAGCTGTGGAGAATAAGTTAACAGGCAGGCAGAGCGAATCACCACAAATATAAACCCAGACACTATATATCCTATCCATCCCTCCTAGACAGCTGTCCACCCAGCCAGATCATCTACCAATCCTTGACAATATATTTTATTAATATATTATAGGACCTAGGGGAAGTCAGATTATTTAGCACCTCAGACAGAGACAGTGAATAAGCATGGGAGAACAATGCCCAGGGAATTCCTGGCGAGATAGCTGGAAGTAGTCAGGGACACAGGGGGTTGAATGCAGTGGAATGTAAATGTCATGGTGTGCGATGAGGAATTGCCATGAAACGTGTGAAGAGTGATTTGAGGGAAGAGAGGAGAGCTTGTTGAGATCATTCATTTTGTCCTGTGCTTGTGAGATGTGAAGTGTGTAATAAATCGTCTGTCTGTAGAAGAGCTTGGAAGAACGAGGCGGTGTGATATATAAACCAAAGTTTATTATCAGCTCCTCTAACAAGTCTCATCTAAGTGCAGAAGCAGAAGCAAGAAAAGAGACCGAATACCTCCGGCTCTGTGAACTTATACTTGCACATAACAAAAGACATGCATATCAAAGGCTGACATCCCTCATTATCTTAATCCCCCCATTGTCTCCGTACTCCTCCTCATGGCCCTGGGGGGTGAGGGCAGCTCCTCCGGTCTCCACCGCAGTGTCTGGGAACGTCTTTGTTCTTCACTGGCGGTTGAGAGGCTTTGTCCTTTCTGAGGTGTGAAATCGCCTTACATATGTAATCACCAAACATTCCCACATGCTTCAACATATGTAGGTTATGGAATATATGATTAATATAGCCCACAGCCCCCCCCCCCAAACGACTAAGAAAAGGACAATAGAAAAATTCACAGTTTAAGATAATTACTATGACATACTAACTGCTACCTCTTGCCACAGAAGAAACTTTCCAGCAGCCATGCTCCTAAGAGAGTTCAGTGGTAATCATAACAGCATAGTAAAATCACAAGTCAGTCCTAAACTGTTACAGCACAATTAGTGAACAACTGTTGAGTAGTTTGCATCAGTCCCTGTGCTGTCTGGGTTTTAATCTTCTCCCGAATCTGCTGTGGGTCCGCTTAGGCGTCCTGCTGGGACCTTCCTGTAAGGAATCTGCCGCTTGGGGAGGAGAGTGATTATTTGTTCTCTGCAGGGGGGCTGAGTCTTTTCTCTTGGGGGGTCTACCCCGCCGAGGTGCTCTCGCCAACTGTGCAGGCTCGTCTCTCAACAAGAAGGCAGGTTTAAGTCTGTCAATGCTGACTGTTTCTTTTCTATCCCCAAAATCAAGCACAAAGTGTTTATCACCAGGTTCCAGCACTCTGAATGGCCCATCGTATGCTGGGCGGAAAGTTGGTTTTAAAGCTTCATGCCTAACAAAAACGAATTCAGTGTTTTTTAGAGCTTGGGGGACAAAAACCCGTGCTCTTCTAGTCTCTGAAAAACCGTAGTGAGGTGCTGCTCGTGTTCTTCCTCAGACGAGCTGGCTACCAGCATGTCGTCGAGGTAGACGAAAACAAAAGGAAGGTCGCGTAATACTGCGTCCATCATCCGCTGAAAAGTTTGAGCAGTGCCTTTGAGGCCGAAAGGCATCCGCAAAAATTCAAAAAGGCCGAAAGGGGTTATTACCGCTGTTTTAGGAATGTCCTCTGCTCGAACTGGGACTTGATGATAACCGCGGACCAGGTCTATTTTTGAAAAAATGCGCGCACCCGCCAGATGCAGTGAAAAATCCTGAATGTGAGGGATTGGGAAGCGGTCATGCGCTGTTGCATTGTTTAATCTGCGGTAATCTCCGCACGGTCTCCAAGAACCGTCGGATTTCGGAACCATGTGAAGTAGCGAGGCCCAGGGGCTCTTCGAGTGTCTAACAATGCCTAATTTTTCAAGGGTAGTAAACTCGTCCCGAGCTATGGTGAGTTTGGCCACGTCCTCTTCTCCCCAACTTTCCCCCGACTCTCCGGTGCGTAAATTTCCGTGGAAACCTTCTGCGCCATGGACTGACTCGGAGATCCCGACAGCAGCGTGGATTCTCTTTCTCTTGGATTACCTTTGTTAATTTTCTCCGTGGGGAGCCGAGTCCCCCACTCACCCCCCCACCCCCAGCATGGAGGAGGAGGACGGAGTTCACGAGACCCGCGGCGCCGTGAAGGACTCGGAGCGGCAGCAGCGGCTCCGGCTCTGCGTCCTAAATGAGATCCTGAACACGGAGCGGGACTACGTCCGGACTCTGCTGTTCCTGCAGTCCGCATTCTTGCATCGGATCAGACAAACCGCTGATGACCAACAGTGTCTCTCACCCGAGCACGTCAAGATTCTCTTCTCAAACATCGAGGACATCCTGGAGCTGCACAGAGAGGTTCTGTCTACGGTGGAGGGCGCTCTGCAGCCTGAACCCCAACCCCATCATGCACTGGGACACGTCTTCCTCCAGTTTAAGGACAGTTTCTCCGTCTATGGCGAGTACTGTAGTAACCACGAGAAGGCTTTGCGGCTCCTCATGGAGCTGAACAAGATCCCCCACATCAGGACCTTCCTGCTGCACTGTATGCTACTGGGAGGGAAGAAGAGCACAGATATTCCCCTGGAGGGCTACCTGCTCACACCCATCCAGAGGATCTGCAAGTATCCGCTGCTGCTGAAGGAGCTGCTGAAGAGGACTCCTCAGAAGCACACGGACCACGCGGCGGTGGAGGCGGCTCTGCAGGCCATGAAGGCCGTCTGCTCCAACATCAACGAGACCAAGAGGCAGATGGAGAAGCTGGAGGCCCTGGAGCAGCTGCAGTCCCACATCGAGGGCTGGGAGGGCACCAACCTGACGGACATCTGCACGGACCTGCTGCTTCACGGCAACCTGCTGAAGATTTCAGCGGGAAACATCCAGGAGCGTGTCTTCTTCCTGTTCGACAACCTGCTGGTCTACTGCAAGAGGAAGTCCAGGGTTTCAGGAAAGAAGTCGACCAAGAGGACCAAGTCCATCAACGGGCCCCAGTACGTGTTCAGGGGCCGCATTAACACGGAGGTGATGGAGGTGGAGAACGTGGAGGACGGAACAGCGGACTATCACAGTAACAACTACACAGTGACCAACGGCTGGAAGATCCACAACACGGCCAAAAACAAGTGGTTCGTCTGCATGGCGAAAAACACTGAGGACAAGCAGAAGTGGCTGGACGCCATCCTGAGAGAACGGGAGCAGAGAGAGAGTCTGAAGCTGGGAATGGAGCGGGACGCCTACATGATGATTGCAGAGAAGGGCGAGAAGCTCTACCACATGATGATGACCAAGAGCCGCCACCTGATCAAGGACCGGCGCAGGAAGCTGAGCATCGTGCCCAAGTGCTTCATGGGAAATGAGTTTGTGTCGTGGCTGTTGGATTGCGGAGAGATCAGCAAACCCGACGAAGGCGTCAACCTGGGCCAGGCTTTACTGGAGAACGGCATCATCCACCACGTGTCGGACAAACACCAATTCAAGAACGAGCAGGTGTTGTACCGCTTCCGCTACGACGACGGCACCTACAAGGCCCGCAGCGAGATGGAGGACATCATGTCGAAGGGCGTCAGGCTGTACTGCCGCCTCCACAGCCTCTACATGCCTGTCGTCAAGGACAGAGACCACCACCTGAAAACCTTTAAATCTGTGGTTCCTGCCAGCAAACTAGTGGACTGGCTCCTGTCACAGGGTGACTGCTCCACCAGAGAGGATGCCGTGATGCTGGGAGTGGGTCTGTGTAACAACGGCTTCATGCACCACGTGCTGGAGAAGAGTGAGTTTAAAGATGAGTCCCAGTTCTTCCGCTTTTACGCAGACGAGGAAACGGAGGGAACGGGGACCAAAACCAAACAACTGCAGAGGAACGACTTCAAACTCATCGAGAACATCTTGGCCAAGTCTCTGGTGATTCACCCCGAGGAGGACGACTACGGCTTTGAGATCGAGGAGAAGAACAAGGCCATTGTGGTGAAGTCTGTTACCAGGGGCTCACACGCTGAGATGGCCGGGCTGCAGGTGGGCAGGAAGATCTTTACCATCAACAAGGACCTGCTGTTCCTCAGGCCGCTCTCCGAGGTCCAGACCATAATCAGCCAGGCCTTCTGCGCCCGGCGCTCACTGAGGCTGCTGGTGGCCACGAAGGCTAAAGAGATCGTGAAGATCCCCGACAACCCAGACAGCCTCTCCTTCAGACTGTGTGGCTCTGCCCCGCCTCACGTCCATGCCACCAGGAAAGGCTGGGAGGCAGCGGCAGCGGGTCTTCAGCCCGGTCAGGTAATCCTGAAGGTGAACGGCAGCAACGTCAACCATGGCGACTACGAGGAGGTCCTGGAGCACTTCACTGCGCACCACACCCATCAGGAGCCTCTGAAAGTGTGTCACTGGGTGTACCGGGCCTTTGAGGACGTGGAAGAGCGATGGAGAGGAGGAGGAGAGAAGGAGGAGGAGCAGGAGGAGGAGAGCCCATTCAAATGTCATCCAGTGGAGAATGGCTCTGAACACGAGGAGGAGAACAGCACCAACGGAAGAGACTACGAGCTGGGCCACCTCTCCCTCTCTGACGACCTGCCTCTGGTCAGCCTGACGGTGGACAACGTCCAGCTGGAGCACGCCGTCGTCTACGAGTACGTCAGCACCGCTGGCATCAAGAGTCATGTCCTGGAGAAGATCGTGGAGCCCAAAAGCTGCTTCAGCCTCTCTGCTAAGATCCTGGAGGCGTTCTGTGCAGACGACAGCCTCTTTGTCCAGAACTGCAGCCTCCTGATTTCCCAGAGCGACCGCGTGGTCACCATGCCTCAGCTGGAGTTCAGACAGATCTGTGACGCCAAGCTGGAGAGCATCAGACGCCGCATTAGCAGCTACCAGCAGTTTTCTGAGGAGCTGAGAAACAAGGTGTGTCCCTCCTTCAGACAGGCTGGTGGCAGCCCCCACCCTCTGGGCTGCATGGACTTCGTTCCCACCAACTGTCACGTCAACCTGATGCAGGTCTCCTACCCCAAAAGCACCACATCTGCCGGCAGGACATTCAGCATCCGCTTTGGCCGTAAAAACTCAATCATCGGTCTGGACCCCGACCAAGCCCAGCTCAACCCCATGTCACACACTCAGCACTGCATGACCAGCATGGGCGCCCCGTCCTGGAGGTGTTCGGGCCTGGAGGGAGACGAGTCCGACAGTGGGGACATGACGTCAGACGGGGGCCAGGGCATGATGAACGGCCGCCGGAGTTGCCATGGCGACAGCGGTCTGAGTTTCCTGCTCAAACAGGAGGACACAGAGACGCAGGATGCCTACGTTTACCTGTACAGCCGCCTGGACATTGCCGTGAGGGAAATGAGGCAGTACGTCGCCCAGATAGACGTGCTACTGTCCTCCATCACTGAGCCTACACAGCTGCAGGGGGGCGGAAAGCCGCCGGTCGATGAGGAGAACCCGTCGCCTTCGATGGCGTCCTGCGAGGACGGATGTGACCAGGACAAGGCGGAGCAGGGCGGCATCAAGAGAGTCTGCTTCAAAGTGACTGAGGAGGACCAGGAGGACTCGGGCCACGACACCATGAGCTACAGAGACTCCTACAGTGAGTGTAACAGCAACAGAGACTCGGTCCTGTCCTATACGAGTGTGAGGAGTAACAGCTCCTACCTGGGCAGTGATGAGATGGGGTCAGGAGACGAGCTGCCGTGTGACATGAGGATCTCCTCAGACAAACAGGACAAACTCCACGGCTGCCTGGAGCACCTTTTCAACCAGGTGGACTCCATCAACAGCCTCCTGAAAGGAGCCGTCATGACCAAAGCCTGTGAGGAGACCAAACACTTCTACTCCGACCACGGGCAGCCAGAGTTCAGGCAGACAGAGGACTGGACGGTCCGCGGTCGATGCGTCATCCACAAGAACATCCAGGAGGACCCGTGGAACCTTCCCACCTCCATCAAAACTCTGGTGGACAGCCTGCAGAGATTTGTGGATGACGGGAAGAACCAGCTGCTTCTGGCTCTGCTCAAGTGTACAGACACGTCCCTTCAGCTGCGGCGGGATGTGATTTTCTGCCAGGCAGCGACAGGCACCCTGTGCACACTGGCCGAGCAGCTGCTGATGGCGCTGAGGTCGCGCTTCAACAACGCCGGTGAGTACCAGGAGGACAGCAGGGAGACGAGCCGCAAGTGGTTGGAGCAGATCTCTGTCATCGGGGTTCTGATGCACTTTCAGTCCACGCTGGCGCCACATGTGAAGGAGGAGCGCACCATGCTGGAGGACACCAAGGCTGCCCTGTTGGACCTGGACAAAGTCACTGTGTTCTTCAGGCAACTGGATGACGAGTATCTAGTGGCAAACACGCCGGTGTGGTACCAGGTGGAAGGCAGCAGACACGCCCTGAGGGTCACCCTGTTCCTGGACAGCTGTCACTTCAGCGAGCTGCCCAGCAGGCTGCAGAATGGAGGAAGTCTGAAGATCCACACCGTCCTCTTCACCAGAGCTCTGGAGCGTCCAGACGGCGTCTGTCCTCAGGACCTGTCCTCCATGGAGGAGTTCCAGCAGCGCACCAACGCCGTGTCCCTGGAGAAGGTGAAGGTGTACTACCGCAGACTCAGGGCCTTCTACCTGGAGAAGTCCAACCTCCCCACTGACTCCAACACCACGGCCATGAAGATAGACCAGCTGCTGCGTCCTCTCAACACTCTGGACGACCTGTGCAGACTGATGCAGTCCTATGTCAACGTCCGCCCCGCTGCCCAGGGCCACCCATCGGGCGTCAGCGTGCTGTGTGTGTCCTCGGAGCTGTGCGATCGCCTGGGGGCCTGCCACGTCACCCTGTGTGGCACCGGCATGCAGAGGTGTACCTTGACCGTGACCCTGGAGCAGGCCATGATCCTGGCCCGGAACCATGGCTTGATGCCACGCTGCATCATGCAGACCATGGACATCATGAGGAAACAGGGAGCACGGGTGGAGCTCTCTGCCAAGAACCTGAAGGTGATGGACCAGATGCCTTCAGCAGCTCCAAGGCTCTACAAGCTGTGTCTGCCGCCTTCAGATGGAGACCTGTAGGAGCGCTGGGGGAGGGTGGAGCAACAGACACCACCATTAACAACCCAAGGATCATTCCAGCATGGACGCCGCGAGAGTCTTCGCCATGACTGAAACTGATACGACTTCTGACGACCAGTGCAGAGTATCTGATGATGGAGGAGAAGGAATTGTAGAGATGTTACTGCTCGTGTTATTAACTGGAATTAACCAAACTACCTGTAACCCAGATCATTTCGCCTTGGACTGCAAGCTCTGCCTCAGCATGGGATGGCATCCCCCAGGGCTCCATGCTGGGAACCCCTTGGTTTTAGCTGCAGGGAAGTCCCAGAACAGACTTTGGAAATTTGATTTTGGAAATAGGAAGTGACGGGAATGATAAAGATGGCAGCGGGGGGGGGGGGGCAGTTGCATGTGCAATTACTGTAGGTGTAGTGTGAGTACTGTATTACTGCACTATATGAAGGATAGCTATTTATTGTGTCCAGAAGGAGTTTTTATTCTTGTTTGTATTTTTTAATGGCTCACTTACTCGTATCAGGTATTAGAGTCTAAAAACATTCCAGTACTGAACAGTATTTAAAGGACCAATGGCTTGCCGTCGTAAACTGCTCCTGTTTTTGTTTTTTTTTGTTTTTTTAATTTAAGTGCGGGGATCTCAGCGATGTCAGGAAGTGTTGGTCTTCAGGGAGCGAAAAGGGACAAGGTGGAGTCGAGCTAGCTATAATCAGGAGTTTGGATGGCGGAAGCTAAAATCAAACTATAAGATAAATTATTAATATATTAATGCTAGTGGAGAGTTTTTAGCACATTTTTTAAAATTGACTTTTGTGTTGTTTGTTGAAAGAAGTGCACCGATTGGTCCATTCAGTGTTAGCAGAAGAAAAGTGTACTGTAACAAAAAGAGACTGTAGCATCAGTTTACTCTATTTTTTTTGTGTACATACAGATGTTAACGGCGTCAACAGATGGGAGATGAGATTCATTTTACATTATTGCTATAAATTAAATCTTATTTTTTATGGGAATAATATAGATTATAAAGTGGGGTTTTTGCAATTGTGCATTTGAAGAGAAGCTGTGTAACCTCACTGACGACACGTTGACAACTGTTAAAGATGGCTGACATTGAGGAAGCGTGGTCTGGTTTGAACTGAGCGGCGTCGCTCTGCTGTAGCATGACTAGCTTACGACAGACGTCCAGTTTAATTATCGTTTCAGTGTAAATTCACTAGGCCTCTAAGGATAATTAATATATCAACTTATCATATGAAAATTATTTTTTACACTTGTACAAAATGAGGAGGAAGAATATGAAGGCAGCTCATTTCAGTGTAAACAGCATTATATCATAAGTTCATTTTTTAAAATTATACTTAACACACTGATTTATCGAGGTAATTTTTATAACGTTTGTATACCACTGTTAATAGTCTCTCGGCGCCACACCAGTCGGCTGCCTTTTGCAACAGCGGCTCGATTCCGAGTTTTTTTTCCCCTTCCTCTCTCTTTTGATGCTCTGAGTGTTGCTATCCCTGTGCTGTTGCAATCCTGGAATTTCCCCGTTGTGGGACTAATAAAGGCTTATCTTATCTTATCTTATCTTGTCTAAGCGGCGAGCTTTGGCAAATACGGGTGGGCCCGTTGTGGGAATAAAGTGTTCAACCCCGTGTTTAGCCATAGTGGCTGAGAATTTGGGAATTGTGAGTGCTGGAAATTGGGTGAGGAGTTGCTCAAACTTACCTCCTGCCGTGGTGATGCTAGCCTGCACAGGTGGTGGAGAAACTCGGGCTGAGCAGGGAATAGAAGCAAAGGACAGTGCATTAACCAAGCGTCTATTCGCTAGATCAACTAATAACCCGTGTGCACACAAAAAGTCTGCGCCCAACAAGTTAAAACTCACCGCCGCTACAACAAATGTCCATCTGTAGTTGCGGCCGTGGATGTGGAGGTGCAGGCTGTTTTTGCCGAAAGTGTCAATGCTGGAGCCGTTGGCTGCCACCGCTCCGTTGCCCCGGGTGCCCATGGCTCGATCTGCTTGGGAGGGCATGACGAAACTCAGTTGAGCTCCTGTGTCAATAAGGAACCGCTTGCCGGTGTGTCCGTCCGTCACATATAACAGCTTACTCTTCTCGCCGAGAACCGCTGCCATTAACGGCTCTCGGCTTTGGCGTTTAAATTTGCAGGGGGGAACACATTTGTGAGCCTTCTCGGCGAAGCGGTGGTGGTAATAACAAACATCGTTCCGTCTGTCGCGTTTTGGCCGTGTCGCTGTCACCGCGGGCTGGATCTGCTCCGTGGGTTGAGGCTCGCTGTGGCTCTGGGCATCAGCGTTGAGGTCTGCGGATGCTGCTGTGGGTGTCTGTTCCCTGCAGGCGTTGACGAGTCATTGAGCTTCGTTGGCCAGCACGCGGAAGTCTTGCTGGGTGTTGCATCGCATGTTGGCGAGCGTCCCTCTCATGTGTGGCGGCAGCATGCTGAGGAATACGAATTGGAAGAGGAAGTTGTCATTGTCCTCCTCTTTAAGCTGCAGCAAGTCCTCCATGAGGGCTTTAGGTCTGCATCCTCTGTGGCCGTAGACTGCCAGGATCCTCTCGGCTCTCTCTTCGGCTGAGGGGACGTAATTTGCCACGATGGTTGCTTTCATTATTTCATATTTGTCTTGGGCCGGCGGCCGCCGGATTATGCTCCGCACACACCTCGAAGTGGCGGCGTCAAGTTTGGCAACGATGCGATAGAACTTCGTATCGTCGGCCGTGATGCCCGCCAGTGTAAACTGGGCTTCAGCTTGTTGAAACCACGAGGCGGGGTCTTCCTGCCAGAAGTCCGGCAGCTTGACAGCGACGGCATTTGTGTAGACCATCACTGCTGTGTCCGCAGGGTGAGAATGCCTTGCCTCGGCTCTCTCAGCGGCGCTGGTGCTCGGTTGAGCCCTCTCTATCACTTCTGCTGGGGGGGAACGTCGTCCATCTGTTCCCTTGTCTGCGTGGGCGCCGACGTCTGCCTGGGTCGCCACAGATGAGTCGATCGCGGGGGAACGCCTCAGGTCCATACTCGCGTCAGGGGTCACCAGTGTAGAAGAGCTTGGAAGAACGAGGCGGTGTGATATATAAACCAAAGTTTATTATCAGCTCCTCTAACAAGTCTCATCTAAGTGCAGAAGCAGAAGCAAGAAAAGAGACCGAATACCTCCGGCTCTGTGAACTTATACTTGCACATAACAAAAGACATGCATATCAAAGGCTGACATCCCTCATTATCTTAATCCCCCCATTCTCTCCGTACTCCTCCTCATGGCCCTGGGGCGTGAGGGCAGCTCCTCCAGTCTCCACCACAGTGTCTGGGAACGTCTTTGTTCTTCACTGGCGGTTGAGAGTCTTTGTCCTTTCTGAGGTGTGAAGTCGCCTTACATATGTAATCACCAAACATTCCCACATGCTTCAACATATGTAGGTTATGGAATATATGATTAATATAGCCCATATGTCCATGGATCTGCCTCTTATTTGACACACTCCACACTGGTGACCCAAGACGTATTATGGAACATGAGGCAAGAACCCCGGAGCTGGCCCGGTCGGGAAGCCCCAGCGATGCAGCAGCCATCCCACAGACAGCCCGGACTGGAGCCCCCAGCAACGCGTGTGTGGTTTCAATCAAGCTACCAGACTTCTGGCAGCACAACCCACGCTCTTGGTTCCACCACACCGAGGCCCAGTTCGCCCTCCGGGGAGTAACGGCAGACGACACCAGATTCTACCATGTGGTCGCAGCACTGGACGCCCGCACAGTTCAGTAGGTAGCGAACCTGCTCGATCAGCCGCCAGCCCGCAACAAATACGAGGCGCTCAAGGCTGCGCTCACCCGGCGTTACGCGCTCTCGGAATGTGAGAGAGCGGAGAGGCTCCTGAGACGGACCGAGTTAGGAGATGGTTCGGCCGTCAACCTGATGGAGAAGATGCTGGCGTTAATGGGCACGGACGACGGGCACTTTCTCTTTGCCCACCTTTTCCTCCGGAACCTTCCAACAGAGGCGAGAGCGGTTCTGGCCAATTCGCCGTTGCTGGCCGCGCGTGACTACCGTGCGCTAGCCCAGGAGGCAGACAGGATCATCCTCACCACCAGGGCGATCACAGTCAACGCAGCGGCGGCAGGGCCCAGTGAGACGACCAGAGGAGGTGAGGAGCCACCAACGGTAGCGGCAGCGGGGACCAAGGAGCGCCAGAGAGACACGCTCTGTTTCTACCACCGCCGCTTCGGAGAGAACGCACACAGATGTGCGCCACCGTGCCAATTCAAGCGCTCAGGAAAACGCCAAGGCCGGCAGTCGGTAGCAGCTGCGACCCTCGGTGAAGAGAACAAGCTGCTCTACATGACGGATGCGCGCTCGGGGAGGTGTTTCCTCGTGGACACTGGAGCCCAGAAGAGCATCATCCTGCCGACCTACGCCGACCGGCTGGCAGAACCTAGCGGCCCCAGGATGTTGGCACCAAACGGCTCGGAAATTAAGACCTTTGGTGAGAGGACACTGATCTTATCTCTACACGGCAGTACATATGAGTGGACTTTTGTCCTAGCAACACTGAATTACCATATCCTGGGGGCTGATTTTCTGTGTGTACATGGTTTACTGGTTGATGTTGCTAACAGGCGCCTGGTTAATGCACTGTCCTTTGACTCTCTCCCCTGTATAGCTTGAGCGACCCAGCCAACAGCACAAGCCAACGTCACAGCTCCAGGCGGTAAGTTCCACGCACTGCTCACTCAGTTCCCAGCACTCACGGTCCCGACGTTTTCGGCAGCCATCGCTAAACACGGGGTGGAGCACTTTATCACCACCACCGGGCCGCCCGTTTTTGCAAGACCTCGGCGCTTGGACGCAAGTAAACTGGCCATAGCGCGCGAGGAGTTCGCCAACCTGGAAAGGTTGGGCATCATCAGGCGTTCGAACAGCTCATGGGCATCCCCGCTACACATGGTCCCTCAGGCTGAGGGAGCGTGGCGACCGTGCAGTGATTTCCGCAGGTTGAACAACGCCACAGCGCACGACCGCTACCCGACTCCCCACATACAGGATTTTTCCGTTCACCTCGCCGGAGCACGCATTTTTTCCAAAATAGACCTGGTCCGCGGTTACCACCAAGTCCCAGTGCATGCGGAGGACGTACCTAAAACAGCGGTAATAACTCTGTTCAGTCTATTCGAGTTCCTGCGCATGCCATTCGGGTTAAAAGGCACGGTACAGACATTCCAGCGCATGATGGATGCAGTGCTGCGCGATCTCCCGTTCATGTTCGTCTACCTGGACGATATCCTGGTAGCCAGTGTGTCCGAAGACGAACACGAAACCCACCTCACGACGGTTTTCCGGAGTTTGGAGGAGCACGGGTTAATAATCAACCCGGCGAAATGCCAGTTCGGCGTGACGGAGATTGATATTTTGGGGCACCGCGTCTCTCCGGAAGGAGCGATCCCGCTGCCCGACAAAGTGTGCGCTGTGGCAGATTTTCCCCGGCCTCAGACGGTCAGGGCACTGCAGGAACTTTTGGGGATGGTGAACTTTTATAACCATTTCCTTCCCCACGCGGCGCAACTCATGCAACCATTGTACGCCGCGCTCAAGAGACAGAAACCCGCGGATGGGGTCAAATGGACCCCGGAGCGAGAGCAGGCGTTCTCGGAGGTTAAAGCAGCCCTGGCAAACGCCGCACTGCTGGCGCATCCGGACCCGGCGGCCCGGATAGCGCTCACCACCGACGCTTCAGACGTGGCCATAGGGGCTGTTGTAGAGCAGCGTGTCGCTGGGGCTTGGCAGCCGCTCGCTTTTTTCAGCAGAACTTTGCGCGACAGCGAACGTAAATACAGCGCATTCGACAGGGAGTTGCTGGCTCTCCACCTGGCCATACGCCACTTCCAGCTCTGGCTGGAAGGGTGCAGCTTCACTGCGTTCGTGGACCACAAGCCACTAACGTTCGCGATGGCCAAGGTTTCGGAACCGTGGTGGGGCCGGCAGCAGAGACAGCTGGCCGCGGTCTCAGAGTTTACTACCGATATTCAGCATGTGTCGGGTAAACTGAATGTGGTGGCGGACTGCCTCTCGCGCGCCATGGTGGCCCCGGTCTACGTGGGGATCGATTACGCCGCCATGGCCACGGAGCAGATTAGCGATGCAGACGTGCGCGCGCTCCAGTCTGGACCAACCGGGTTAAGGCTGGAGAGCAGGGTGCTGCAAGACGGCATGCCCCCCCTAATCTGCGATGTCTCCACAGGACGCCCGCGTCCAGTGGTCCCGGTCGCGTGGCGCCGCCGCGTGTTTGAGTCGGTTCACACTCTGGCGCACCCAGGAGTGCGCGCGTCTGTCAAAATGGTGGGAGAGAAGTTTGTGTGGCCGAGCCTACGCAAACAAGTAAAAGAGTGGGCTGCAGCCTGCATGGCGTGCCAGCAAGCCAAGGTACACAGACACACGAACGCGTCTGTCAAAATGGTGGGAGAGAAGTTTGTGTGGCCGAGCCTACGCAAACAAGTAAAAGAGTGGGCTGCAGCCTGCATGGCGTGCCAGCAAGCCAAGGTACACAGACACACGAAGGCTCCCTTGGAGCCGTTTCGGGTACCGGCTAAGAGGTTCGACCATGTTCACGTGGACCTTGTGGGCCCCCTCCTGCCATCACAGGGGTGCACGCACCTCCTGACAGTGGTGGACCGCACCACGCGCTGGCCAGAAGCAGTCCCGCTGGTGGCAACCACGTCCGCAGACGTGGCACGCGCTTTTTTAACAGCATGGGTGGCGCGTTTTGGAGTCCCGTCAGACATTACGTCCGACAGGGGCCCTCAATTTGTTTCCGAACTCTGGTCCGCGATGGCCCGCAGCCTGGGTGTTACAATTCACCGCACAACCGCGTACAACCCACAGGCTAATGGGTTATGCGAGTGTTTTCATAGATCACTGAAAGCAGCACTCAGGGCTTCAATGATGGATGCAAATTGGGTAGACAGGCTGTCGTGGGTTTTATTGGGGTTGCGCTCCACAGCAAAAGAGGATTTGGAAGCTTCCCCAGCAGAGCTTGTTTTTGCGCAGCTCCTACGGCTGCCCGGAGAATTTCTGCCAGATAATCCCGCGCCGGACAGCTGCTCGTCTCAGCTTTTGCAGCGGAGCGCAAACACAGGCATGCTGCCGGGCCCTGCCCACCACAGTTTTCCGCGTGTTTTCGTACCTAAAACTTTGACGAACACAGAGTTCGTGTTCGTCAGACACGACGCCCACCGCCCTCCATTGCGCCCACCCTATGATGGACCGTTCAGAGTGTTGGAAACAGGGGATAAGCATTTTTTGCTAGACGTGGGGGGTAGACGGGAGAAAATTGGCATAGACAGACTCAAACCCGCCTTTGTAGCGGCGGACGAGCAAGTGCTGTTGGCTAGGGCCCCTCGGCGTGGAAGACCCCCACGGAGAGCTCCCCAGGGAAACGATTCGCCAGAGCAGCCACACGGACAGAGCGAAGTTCACCCCCCCCCCTCGCCACGGCTCACCCGCAGTCAGACACACTCCCAGCAGCCCCCCACCGGCACAACAGCGCCACAGAGGCGGTAAACCCCAGTTACAGCAGATATGGGAGGAGACTGAAGCAGAAACGGTGTGTGGACTGATGTTCTGTCTTAAGATGCTGGGGGGGCGGTATAGGACCTTGGGGAAGTCAGATTATTTAGCAACTCAGACAAAGACAGTGAATAAGCATGGGAGAACAATTCCCAGGGAATTCCTGGCGAGATAGCTGGAAGTAGTCAGGGACATAGGGGGTTGAATGCAGTGGAATGTAAATGTCATGGTGTGCGATGAGGAATTGCCATGAAACGTGTGAAGAGTGATTTGAGGGAAGAGAGGAGAGCTTGTTGAGATCATTCATTTTGTCCTGTGCTTGTGAGATGTGAAGTGTGTAATAAACCGTCTGTCCATGGATCTGCCTCTTATTTGACACACTCCACAATATGTTATTTTAGCCTATTTTATAATAATAGTAATAATAATAATAATAATAATAATGCATTGGATTGATGAAGCACTTTTTCATGGACACTCAAAGCCACTATACAATGGATACATCACTCACTCCATAGATGATGGTAGTGGTAAGCTATCTCTGTAGCCACAGCTGCCCTGGGGCAGATTGATGGAAACATGGCTGCCAATCCATGCCAACAGCCTCTCCGACCACAACTGAACATTTATACACATTCATGCCCAGTGTCATGGACACTGGGGGCAAGGTGGGTAAAGTGTCTTATCCACGGACACAACGGCAGGATGGCTGGGGAGAGCGGGATTCGAACTGCTTACCCTCCGGTTATTGGATGACCCACTCTACCTCCTGAGCCACTGCCCCCTTATAGTTTATTAAACTTTAGACCAGAGACCTCTTCAATTAGCAACAGTTAGCAGAGTTAGCCATTCACTCATTCAGGGCTGTTTGTGTGATCATGACACCCCAACGACCGATCATGTGCTATCATCCACTCACACCACACACCCCTGTCTCTGATCATGAGTTATTATGAGTTTCACATTCTAACATCCAGCCAACATTTGTTAGCATGTTACATAATCTGACATCAAAAGCTAAAAGCTAATGTTAGCCTCAAACATGGGGCGCAAATAAAGCATAGAGAAATGATCAAAGATGGAGGGTGGGGTGAACTGGGGCTCATTAACATTTAAACCAACCTACCATTAAAAACAACCTGTTGTGAGCAGATCGCTCAAGTAGGTTCATTTTGTCTTCTTTTAATTATTTATCTTTTGTTCTTATTAAAGACCAAAATAGAATAGAAAGGAGATGTCTTCACGTTCTTAACATGTTTCGACTGTACACTGCAGCCTTCGTCAGAAGAGTCAGCTGATTGCTGCCAGGTGACATTTATCAGCTGACTTTCGTAGGCGGGGCCAGCTCAGCAGATCTGTCAGATCCACCGAGCCGGCCCCGCCTTCCGCCGTCAGATGGTCTCTGGAGAATGTGGTCCCAGGTGTGGGAAAGCATAAAGGGCCCCTCATCTCGGTTCATGGTGTCTTTTCCCCGCTTCCTGATTTCTATGGCCTCCTTGATCCAGCGTTTGTGTCTGTTGTGAGCAGAGCTCCTTCCCTGTGTGTAAAATGTTTCTGCAGTAATTAAACCCTGAGGCGTCACTGACGTTTCATTAACACCTCTGGAAGCTGAGTCAACATTTAACAGTGGAACTTCAAATGTGCACTAACTAAACCCGACTCCTCTCTCTCTCATATCAGGTCCTACCTGTGACAGGTGTAGCCCTGGTTTCTATGGCAACCTGACGTCACCAGGTGCTGTCTGTCAGGAGTGTCCATGCAACAATAACATCGACCCGAATGACCGAAACGCCTGCAGTGCCATAACGGGGGAGTGCCTGCACTGCCTCCACAACACCACTGGACCACGCTGTCAGACCTGCAAACCTGGTTACTACGGCGATGCGTTGGTCCGGGGCTGCAGAGGTAGATGACGTCATAGAGCTACAAACTGCATCAGTCCCTATAAACCTATAGTAAATATCTCTCTGTGTGTTTCCCAGAATGCTCCTGTGACCGGCGGGGCACCGAGGTGACCCGATGTCCTCTGGGCAGTCCGTGTTTCTGTGATCCGACGACGGGGCGGTGTCCCTGCAGGCGGGGGGTGACGGGGGACCTCTGTGACCGCTGTGAAGACGGGTTCTGGAACCTGGACGGCGCGTCGGGATGTCAGCCGTGCAGCTGTGACCCCGCTAACACACTGTCCAACGTCTGCGACAAGGTCATGCACACACACACTGAAAAGAGAGCAGGCCCGAAAGCAAATTTAGCACACTACAGCCCTACACGCTGTGTAGGCCCGAGGTTCTCACCTGCCTTACCCTGGATTTACACTGACTCTGGATGCAGGACGTCACAGCTGCAATCCAGCCTCCACGGCATATAGTTCCCATTCTTGTCAATTTTCTAATCCCCACCTGGTCGGACCGCTGAGGAATGAATCCGGCTCATCAGATTCGGTTCGCAAATGAAATGCGACGAGTCAATTTTTGACAGATGCCAGATCCAGTCCTCAAGGAAATCCTGCGGTATCTCACGGTATTTAATAGCTGTTTGTTTATTAAAAATGATTTAAGGATCGTCGGTTATTTTCTGAGGTCTCCTCCTCCACCACTGTGTCAGAGAAGGTGAAAACTTGACTTTTAACGTACAAATGCTTTGTAGATTTAAAATTAACAGATTACTTAGGTTTTATTTAGAGCCCAAAAATCCAAATGGGGAGCTGCTACTCACACTTCCTTGTTGTTATCACATGATCGTGATCCGTTCATCTCGGTCACTCTCAGGTCTTTCTCGAGATCTCGGGTTATTTTGTGTAACTATTGCGTGATCTTGTATTTCAAACTCTGTTCTCATCCATGCCGCTGCAAAACACAAACAGCAGGTAGGGATGAACGCAAGGGGCGATCCGCACTGCATCAGCAACGGACTGCATCCGGAGTCAGTGTAAATCCTGCGTTAGTCAGCTCGAGTAATCTAAACGCTACAACTAGACCATGCAAAGTTGAAGCTACATCAGGGCAGGCAGGATTTTAACAAAAGGAATTTCCTACAATTTTTCGATGGAGGATTGATCCCTTGTCCTAATTAGTTTTCTTTTTAAAACACATGCTTGCTTTTATTCGGCAGAGTTCGTTCATCCTCAGTACTTCTCTGCTTCCATTCACAAGTGTGTGTGTACAAAAACTCGTCTGTTTCGACTGTTTGAAAGACAGAGCTTGTGACCCATTTTAAACGCTCTGAGTCTGATCTTATCTTGGATGGTAATACATTTTTACATTTAAAGTGTGGAGAACATTATTGAGGGCTATTCTTAGCAGACTACATCCTAATTCAAAAGATTTAAAGAAACTAACTTACAACACAATACCTTTTAACCTTTGACTCTACTGCTCTCAAATGAGGCCATAACGGAAATGAGTAACTCACCCAAACAAAGACAAAAGGCTGAGACTGGTCCAAAGGTTTGAAGTGTCACTAACTGTGACATCTGTCTATAAATGCACAGAATCTGTGTGTGTGTGTGTGTGTGTGTGTGTGTGTGTGTGTGTGCCTGTTCCGCACAGAATCGTTTGTCAGATTGACCTAAGATTTTACACATCTTTTGCTGAGGTTATGAGGGTGTGCATCCCCTAATTTCAGCCTTCCCGGATATGTGGAAGTTCAGGAGGGGAAATCTTTAATGAACGTCCATAGAAGAGTTACTAAATGAACACAGAGGTGGAAAAGGTATAACTACTGGGATGTCAGGGCTGAAAATTTGGATTTAAGGCTACAATATTAAGCCCAATAACCCCTGTAAGTTTCAACCTCCCCAGATATGTTGAAGTTTAGGAGGGGAAGTCTTTACTGAACATTCATAGGGAAGCTATTAAATGAACACAGAGGTGTCAAAGTTATAACCACTGGGAGTTGGGGGCTGAAATTCACAGGGTGGACTCTGGAGGCTGGTGGGATAAAATGATAAAAAATAAAATTGGGGCCCGATCCGAGCTCTGGAACCGCATCTTCCTTAGAAGACCTTAGAAGGACTTGTTCAGAACTCCTGACCTCAGAATCCTTATAAGGAGTTCTTAAAAGGAGTTCTGAACAGCTCCTTATCAGGTGTTATTCAGTTCAGCAGGAAGTGAACACCTCCTTATATGGTCAGGCACTGCACTAGTTTAATTAAAGAACATACCCCCCCCCCCAAAAAAAAGAAAAACCCGTTTAAGTGCTAAAAAACAGGTGACACATGAAAAAATGCAGTCAAGCAGTTTAAACTATGAAAAAAAAACCTCTTAGGAACTTGAGTGTTGTGCCTGTGGTCGCTACCAGTCTTGATAAGCTCGAAGGTCATTTACTGCCGGTGGAATCCAGTTCTCTCCGGTTGAGTCAAAGATGGCGACGGAGCTTTCTCTGGCAGGAAGTTGACCATACATGGTCTGTCATTCGGGAGCCGGGTATTTCTAGCTGTTGTTGTTCTGTGGCTGCACAGCGAGGCCTTTCTGTGTGGTGTCCTTGAAGGCTGGATGCAGCCAGAGAGAGATGCCTGTGCAGTAGGGTGAACTAAGGTCACAATCAGGCCTTTACTGTCACATGGAATTCATGGAAGGTCAGAAGGTTTTCAAGATATGTCACTCTCTCAACACACACACACACACACACACACACACATGGGAGAATAAATGATAACGTGCCAACTCATCTGTGATGTTTCCAGGTGACGGGACAGTGTCCCTGTAGTCCGGAGTTTGGAGGGAGGCAGTGTGATGAGTGTGGGGAGAATCATTTTGGAAATCCTGACCTGCAGTGTATTCGTGAGTAAAACTCTGACACACACACATGCATGCACACACGAGCACATCTGGGGCCAAAAAAACAGACCCCAGATCACATCAATTTGGCCCCCAGTGCTCTGAAAGTAATTCTGTCCATCCGTTAAAATATAATCATCATTATTCACATTATTTCCACAGTTAACTTGTGATTAATCGCAAATTAATCACTTTTTTATCTGTTCTAAATGTTGCAACAGTTTGTGTAGTCATACTAGTACTAGCAGTTGTAATATTAGTAGTAGTAGTAGTATTAATAGTAGCAGAAGTCATACGAATGCTGTCAGTCCATTAAGTGGAACTAAAGGCTTGCATCATTGTATCACCATATTTTCTCGACTTTTAATTTGCCAGCATTCCGAGATAAGTCTTTGTTTTTGAAATAAACACAAATTTAACTCACTTTTAATGTCAATGAAGCTGAGGGAAAAGGTATTGTAATAACTATGCCAGGCCACTAGAGGTGGCAGTGCGACTTTTTTACAGCACAACACAGCACTTTTTTTTTACAGCACGTGGAGCTTAACTGTTATAAAATAGCAGTTACTGAAAAAAAAACATATTCAGCAGCTACACCACTTATTCATCACATCGATTGTTTTCACACTGGTTTTGCTGTTTAGTTTTGCAGAGGAAGGACGAGGTAAAACTCGTTAAAAACTCGCTAAAAACTCCAAGCCGCAACATTCCTCACCCGCAAATGGTCGCAGTGAACTGCGCATGCGCCTGGAAACTCCCACCACAGGGAAGCACTGAGTAATCCGCCAATACTGGGTGAACAAATGTCCGTCTTTTTGCCCGTCTGTTTTCTTCCTCTGCCACTAAACAGCAAAAGCTCCTTTTTATCTTGATTGTCTTGTATTCACGCACCTCAATCACTTCTGCCATTTAGTGCTTTTCTGTTGTGTTTGGATTCCAGCTGTTCAAATCAGGTTGGTGCCTCTTGGCTGCCGCCGACAGTACGGGCATGTGAACTGCAGATTATTTTCACTGCACATGCGTGTACTCCAAAACTACTGGATGGATTTGGATGAAATTTTTTTTACCAGAGGTGGTGCTTGGGCTAGAGAGGAACCCGTAACATTTTGATGATGATCCGAGAATGCATACCTCTGCCAAGACTCTGGCACTGAGCCATCAGCACCTTGGCATTTTCATTTGTATAACACTTTCAGATTCAGATTCAGATAACTTGATTTGTCCCTTGTGGACAATTCAGTTTACAGTCCCAGCCATAAAGACACGAACAATAATAACATCTGCATTCATACTCATACGCAACATTCAGTGTTCAGTGAGAAACGGCTCAGCGTAACGGAGATGCTGATTTCATTTTCCAGCAGGACTTGGCACATGCCCACACTGCTGCCAAAAGTAGCAAAGCCTGGTTTAACCCTTTGTGTGTATGGTGCAGAACTGCGCCATACCTCCTAGTGGTCAAGAGTGGTAAATATTTTTTGTCAATAAAATATACTGCTCAAAAAAATAAAGGGAACACTAAAATAACACATCCTAGATCTTAAATACTTTGTTCTTTACATAGTTGAATGTGCTGACAACAAAATCACACAAAAATTATCAATGGAAATCAAATTTATTAACCCATGGAGGTCTGGATTTGGAGTCACACTCAAAATTAAAGTGGAAAAACACACTACAGGCTGATCCAACTTTGATGTAATGTCCTTAAAACAAGTCACGGCAAGACACAGCAAACCTTCTTGCCACAGCTCGCATTGATGTCTCATCCTGGATGAGCTGCACTACCTGACCATCCGCCACCTCATCAGGAGCATGCCCAGGCGTTGTAGGGAGGTCATACAGGCACGTGGAGGCCACACACACTACTGAGCCTCATTTTGACTTGTTTTAAGGACATTACATCAAAGTTGGATCAGCCTGTAGTGTGTTTTTCCACTTTAATTTTGAGTGTGACTCCAAATCCAGACCTCCATGGGTTAATAAGTTTGATTTCCATTGATAATTTTTGTGTGATTTTGTTGTCAGCACATTCAACTATGTAAAGAACAAAGTATTTAATAAGAATATTTCATTCATTCAGATCTAGGATGTGTTATTTTAGTGTTCCCTTTATTTTTTTGAGCAGTGTAGTTCAGATTTCCAAGGCTATAACTTTAAAGTGGTAAGAGGTAATGGCCTACTATCAATTAGAAAGATGTAAAATATGATCCAACGTTTCAGATAGGAATAAATTTACGCTTCTAATTTGCATAATGTCGTTGCACCTCTTTAAATTCCAAAACTCAGTCAAAACTGGACTTTGGATGTATTTACACAAAAAATGGTTCAGTCTTTTGACACCATTTTTTGTACAGAGATACCTCATCATCTTATCTTCAAAGTATATGAACAAGAAGTCAGTACATTTAAAAAAAAAAAAAAATTTCTCACTTACTTTTCACAAAGTCAGTGAGAAGGCAGGCGCAGTGCCGTGCTCTGCCACTCGGGGCACGCAAATTCTCACACTCAAAGAGTTAATGACCATGGTATCAGCATATTTTACTGGCCAGCAAACTCTCCTGACCTAAACCCCATACAGAATCTATGAAGTATCGTCAGTAGGGAGATGAGAGACACCAGGCCCAACAATGCAGATGAGCTGAAGGCCGCTATCAAAGCAACCTGGGCCTTCATAATACCTCAGCAGTAACACAGGCTGATCACATTCCTGCCACGCCACAGGGATGCAGTATTAATTCATGCAAAAGGAGCCCTGACCAAGTATTGAGTGTGTGCATGGAAATACTTTTAGTCAGCCAACATTTCTATTTAAAAAATGGATTTTTAAAAATTGATTTTATGTAATATTCTAATTTTTTGAGAAACTGATTTTCGGGTTTTCAAGAGTTGCGAGCCATAACCATCAAAATTAATAGAAATATACACTTGAAACACTTGATCTGTCTGTAATGAATCTAAATAAAATATGAGTTTAATTTTATGAATTGAATTACCGAAATGAATCAACTTTTTGATGATATTCTAATTTAATGAGAACAAGTGAGAAACAAGTAGATTCTTTGTTGTCCACACTTAACATCTGACTCTGTGTTAGCCGTGAATTTCAGCTGAGAATCAAACACTGTTCCCAGATATTTGTAAGTCTCCACTAGTTGAACTTCCTCTCCATGTATAATACTAGGTTTAGGCTCTCCTCTGTCTTTCCGAAAATCAATAATCATCTCTTTAGTTTTAGTGACATTTAAATCCAAGAAGTTCTTGTGGCACCATTCCACAAATGAAGACAGGGCAGAGCCATGATCAGTCTGTGATCCCTGAAGAAGAGACAGCAGGGCTGTGTTGTCAGAAAACTTCACCAGATAGCTGTCCTGTTGAGAGGATCTGCAGTTGTCACTATTCATGATAAAAGGCAGAGGTGAAAGGACACAGCCCTGAGGGGAACCCATGTTTGAAATAATAAGATCAAACATAAGACTGTTAACACAGACCCGCTGAATGCTGTCAGTTAAAAAGTTTAAAAGCAATAATGAAATTTGATCAGGTAACCTGAAATAAAAAGACAATCAATTAAAATATGCAGCTGCATCTTATTAAAAGCAAAAGAAAAATCTGTAAATTAAAGCATGACATGTGATTTAGGCTTCTCAAGGTGTTTGTGCGATTTATGTAAAATAAAAAAGATTTGCATTGTCCACCCCTTTGCCAACTTGATATGCAAACTGCAGTGGCTCTAGCTGCCCATTAATTAAGGAAGCCAAACTATCTTTCAGGATCTTCTCAATTTCAGGATCTTCTTGATTTTCACAGATATAAGTCATGAAGTGCTTCACAGTGTCATGATTCAGTGCAAGTGAGGCTCAAACGCAGAGCTGCCAGAACGAACACTCAGACTCGAATGAAAAAGTTCACCAGTTTATTGTAAAAATAAAACACACAACACTAAATAAAGGTGCACAACTAAGGAAGATGACATAATGTCGGACCCAGGGAACACGCACACACAGGCTCAAGTTCAATACAATGATCTTTATTGAATAACCAGCAGGTATGTGGGTGCGTGTATGCGGTATGTGAGTGTTGTGTGGGTGAACGAGCTGCAGCCGGGGGTGAAACAGAGCGCCGTACAGCCTGGCAACCCTAGAAACAGAACCAAACACAGGTGTTAATCTCAGCCGTGTTATGATGGATGGAGAATAAACAGGGCTTACTTGCAGATGTCCTGGAGTTGGTGTCGGCTTGGGCTTTGGGCCTCCTGCCAGGGAGACAGCGCCTGCTGAGTGCACCCGGTGAAGCGTTGATGCGCGGCGTGGTGAGAGGGACGATTCCGCCGCCGCGAGGGAGAGAACCGCTGCCTGAGGGATCCACCTGTGCACAGGGGAAAGCCTGGGAGAAGAGGTAAGGTTGGAATTTGTTGAGCTTACGTGCCAACGGAGAATCCAACGATGAAGCGCAGGGCTGAGAGGAATCAGGGCGTGCGCAGGACGAAGAGCGTATCATAGCAGACGGCTCCGTGCCGAAGCTCTAGGCAGCACGGGCTATATAGCCCGGGGCTGATTACTCCCAGGTGTGCGCACAGCTGAGGCAGATGACAGCCCAGATAGTAGAGTCATTTTTGGGGGTTTCGTGACCAACCTCCCAGGACCTTTTTTTCTCACTGGATTTAGCATTCTAGGCCCATTTTAATGAAAATAAGCTCCCATGTACCTCCCAAAAATTACGGGAAACCTTTTTTTTGCCCAAAATTCAAAATGGCCACCAAAATGCATACCACCACCTATATCTCAGTAACTAATTCAGCTAGGAGGTTGATTTTGGTGTCTAGACATAGATTTTTGGGGTCAAGCATTCCATTAATGCTATTAGTTTACTTGTGAAACAAACCCATCACGATGAAATCCAATATGGCCGCCAATATGGCCACCGATTAACATTTTTTTTGTTTCTTCACTACTAAGGCACCTAGAAAGCTGATGTTGGTGTCAAAACAGAGGTTTAAGGGGTCATACTATCTGTTTAATCCAATAAAAGTGTGTTTAAATGATTACATAATCGAGAAATCCAAGATGGCGGCCGGCTGTCATTTTCACATGCAATGGACTTTTTCATATCCGTCACCAAATGAGCTAAAAAAAGTCAAGTGAGGCTCCTGTGAACCATCCATTGTGTTCATTAGTGCCCTCATTGTCTATCAAGCTCAAAATGGCCCCCAGCCGCCATCTTGGAATACACTTTACGCAGGCACATTTTCTCTAGACCTTATGTTAATGCCACGCAAACGTCCAACTCAATTACATGTAGTCCACTATCAATCACCACATCACATCCAATGCTGGACCGGAGCCTCTTCGGTGAAAAGAGAGAAGCAGATGGAGATGGATCCCCCTGAACTGATTGATTGTCTCTTTCAAGATCTACCTCTAATTTATGCTTACGTTTCTCGGCTTGAGATAGACAACGCTTGTTAGATAACGTGGTGTAACATGTCTGGTGCATATAATGCCCTTTTGGCCCTTTGGCCCAATCAATATTCCCACATTGAAACCGATCAAGTCCTTTCCATCGTAGAGTTTTTTCACGAATTGAATTCCATTTTTGGTCCTTGGTATTATCCAAAGAGTCACTTTTGGTACATGGTTGACCACAACATAGAATGCATTCGTATTCACCGGAAGACGTTGATGGTAATTCATCGTTGTCACTTGCAGTATCCATTTTATCCCTCACTTTATATGAATAAGTGTCTGAAAACAAAAACAAATTTGTCATTATCAGAACAGAGGAGAGAAAAAGGAGGGGTGACAAGACCTAGAGTCAAAGGCCCTTGTACTGTCTACTGTCATTACGGTAGCATTAAGCAAGCAGCATGGTCAATATGCTAACATTACCTGACTATACAGTATGGAACAAGATTCAGAATTCTAACCTCTCCAGATAAGTTTAAAGCTAAATTTATACATACCTGGCAACCTTGGTTAAATTGGAAAGATTAGGACTACATATTATGGCAGCACAGACGTTACAAAATCACTGCATCCTCTCTCTTGCTATGCAAAAAGGAATCAATGAATCAAGCATAGGATTCCGGGAATCCTAAGGGGATTACCCAAGTGTTCCTCAGTGAAATCACTGAATCAATGCAGGAGCTTTCTAATAATTATTAAAAATGAATGTAAGGATACCTCATTTGACATTTTTAGCTCATTTGGTGACGGATATGAAAAAGTCCATTGCATGTGAAAATGACAGCCGGCCGCCATCTTGGATTTCTCGATTATGTAATCATTTAAACACACTTTTATTGGATTAAACAGATAGTATGACCCCTTAAACCTCTGTTTTGACACCAACATCAGCTTTCTAGGTGCCTTAGTAGTCAAGAAACAAAAAAATTGTTAATCGGTGGCCATATTGGTGGCCATATTGGATTTCATCGTGATGGGTTTGTTTCATAAGTAAACTAATAGCATTAATGGAATGCTTGACCCCAAAAATCTATGTCTAGACACCAAAATCAACCTCCTAGCTGAATTAGTTACTGAGATATAGGTGGTGGTATGCATTTTGGCGGCCATTTTGAATTTTGGGCAAAAAAAAGGTTTCCCGTAATTTTTGGGAGGTACATGGGAGCTTATTTTCATTAAAATGGGTCTAGAATGCTAAATCCAGTGAGAAAAAAAGGTCCTGGGAGGTTGGTCACGAAACCCCCAAAAATGACTCTACTAAGAGTGAGTTGTAACAGCACTCCCCCCCCCCCGAGCAGCGCATCCTGGCGCTGGCTTACCTGGGTGTGCCTGATGGAAGTCCTTAATAAGGCGTTTGTCCAGCACAAACGACTGGCGCACCCAGGACCTCCACTCGGGGCCATACCCCTCCCAGTCCACCAAGTACTGCAAGCCGCTGCCCCGGCGGTGGACGTCCAGGATGGAGTTGACCATCCAAGCCGGGTCACCGTCGATCAACACGGGTGGAGGTTGGGCTCGAGGAGGGGGGCAGAGCGGGTTGGAGATCACGGGTTTGACCTGCGAAACGTGGAACGTGGGACAAACACAAAGAGAAGGAGGGAGAGCCAGACGCACAGCCAAAGGATTCACCACCTTAACAATAGGGAAGGGCCCAATAAAACACTTGGCCAGCTTCCTTTTTTCAGCCTTCAGGTTAATATGCTGCATCGATAACCATACCTGCTGACCCACCTGATACTGCGGAGCAGGTCTCCTGCGCCGGTTCGCCACCCTGGTGTTGCGCTCTGCTGTGCGTAAAAGGGCCTGGCGAGTAGCAGCCCATAGCCAACGGCAGCGCCTCGGGTGCACGTGAACTGATGGTACGGCCACCTCCCCCTCTTCTTCAGGGAACAGCGGGGGATCGTAGCCCAGCGACACCCTGAAAGGTGACATACCGGTTGCAGAAGAGAAAGTTAGGTTATGAGCATACTCTATCCAAGGCAGATGACTGCTCCACGATGATGGGCTGGAGGTGATGACGCAGCACAGAGTGGCCTCCAGCTCCTGATTTGCCTGCTTGCACTGCCTGTTGCTCTGGGGGTGATGACCAGAGGACAGGCTCACCGTAGGCCCCAAGACATTGCAGAAACTCCTCCACACACTGGACACGAATTGCGGGCCTCGGTCGGAGACAATGTCCACGGGGATCCCATGCAGATGCACGACATGCTGTACCAGAAGGTCCGCCGTCTCTCATGCCGTTGGAAGCCCACGCAGAGGAATAAAGTGGGCGGCCTTAGAGAAGTGGTCCACAACGGTCAGCACGGTGTCGAAGGTGTTGGATACCGGAAGACCGGTTACGAAGTCCAGGGCCACATGAGACCATGGCCTCCCAGGGACCAGCAACGGGTGAAGAAGGCCCGCTGGTGGAGAAAAAGACGTCTTCCCGGTGGCACACTGGGGGCAGGCACAAACGTAGCCAATGACGTCCCTCCGAAGCCCTGGCCGCCAGAATGATCTCTGGAGCAGCTCCACCAATCGGGAGATCCCAGGGTGGCAGGCAAGTTTGGATGAATGGGCCCAGTGGATCACATCACCCCGAACAGCTGATGGTACAAACAGTCTCCCGGTAGGGCCTCCGCCCGGATCCGGTTCAGTTTCTTGAGCCTTCAGGACCTTACCCCTGATGGCCCAGGAGAGGGTGCCCACGATACACGAGGCCGGGAGGATGGTGTGCTTCTGTTTTTCAGCAGCCTCCAAGGCGAACTGCCTGGACAGCGCATCTGGCTTCACGTTCTTTGACCCCGGACAGTAGGTGATGGTGAACTGGAAGTGCCCGAAGAACAGGGACCAACGCGCCTGGCGAGCATTCAGGCGCTTAGCCGTCCTCAGGTACTCCAGGTTCTTATGGTCCATCCAAACCACAAAGGGTAGCGAGGCCCCCTCCAGCCAGTGCCGCCACTCCTCCAGCGCGAGCTTGACCGCCAGGAGTTCTCTGTCACTGACGTCATAGTTCCTCTCAGCGGGTGACAGTCACTGAGAGAAGAAGGCACAGGGGCGGATCACTCCGTCCACCGGGGAGCGCTGTGAAAATACTGCCCCCACCCCCGAATCAGAGGCATCCACCTCGACCAAACACTGCAGTGCAGGGTCCACCTGTGTCAAGATCCGGGAAGAGGAGAATTCCGCCTTGAGGGCTGCAAAGGCCGATGCAGCCTCCTCTGTCCACCGGAACGGCACCTTAGGGGAGGTGAGGCAGGTTAGGGGGGCGGCGATCGAGCTGTACTTAGGCACAAACCGCCGGTAGAAATTGGCAAACCCCAGAAATTGTTGCAGCTGTTTCCTTGACGACGGGGGGGGGGTGTGTGGGGGGGGTGGAATCCACCACCGCCCTTACCTTCTCAGGATCTGGAATGACCTGGTTGTGTGAGATGATAAAACCCAGAAAAGAGGTCTTCTCGGTATAGAAATCACACTTTTCAGCCTTCACGAAGACTTTGTTCTCGAGCAGACGTTGAAGGACCTGCCTCATGTGAACCTAATGCTCCTCCTGAGATTTGGAGAAGATCAGGATGTCGTCCAGGTAGACGATAAAACAGGACCCCAGGAAGTCCCAGAGGACATCATTGATGAGCCGCTGGAAGACGGCCGGAGCATTGGTGAGCCCAAACGGCATGACGAGATACTCAAAGTGGCAGCTGGGGGTCCAGAATCCCGTCTTCCACTCATCGCCCTCCCGGATCCGCGCGAGATGGTAAGCGCTGCGGAGGTCCAATTTCGTGAACCAGGAGGCCCCCTAGAGAGAGTCGAAGGCAGAGTCCATCAGGGGTTAGGTGTACTTGTCCTTGATGGTAATATCATTCAGAGCCCGGAAGTCAATGCAAGGGCAAAGAGAACCGTCTTTCTTGCCCACGAAGAAGCCTGCCCCCACCGGTGATGACGATGGCCGGATGATGCCCGAGCTGAGCGACTCCTTGATGTACGCCTCCATAGCCTCGCGCTCCGGAGCCGATAAGCTGTACAAGTGGCTCAGCGGCAGGGGGGCGCCCGGGCGGAGGTTGATGGCACAGTCGTACGGGCGGTGGGGAGGAAGAGACAGCGCCTGGGCCTTGCTGAACACCGCTCCAAGGTTGTGGAATTCTGATGGCACCCTGGACAAGTCGGGGGGAGGAAGGGTGGGGGGGAGAGGGGAACCGCAGGAGAACAAGCTGCCGATTGGAGACACGCACTCAAACAGAATGAACTACAGGCGAGAACGCTGCCAGTCCGCCAGTCAAAAGGGGGGTTGTGCAAGCGCAGCCATGGGTAACCCAGGATGACAGGGGCAGCCGAGGTGGAGAGGACGAACAACCGGAGATCCTCACGATGGTTCCCAGAAATGATGGCCCAGACCGGGGCAGTCCGGTGCGTTACCCTTTCTAAGGGAGCCTTTGACAGGGTGATCAGGTTAAGGGGGGTCGGCAGAGCTTGGCAAGGGAACCCCAGTCGGGTTGCTAGTTCTTTAGAAATAAAGCTCTGTTCAGCCCCCGAGTCCACCAGTGCATGTGTGAGGAACTCAGTGCGGCTGTGACAAAACCTAATAGGCAGGAGACACTTGGATAGGGGATTAGATCGGGATGAGTCCGCGAGGCCCCCTATAGCAACTCACGGACCCCCCCTTTTGGCCTAACCAGGCAGGACTCAATGTCGTGCTGGTCATCCCCGCAATACATGCAGAGACCCAGGTCCCTGCGGCGCTGTCTCTCTGCCTGTGGGATCTTAGTTCGTCCCATCACCATGGCCTCTGAGTCATCCAGGCCCTCTAGCGCGGGCAGAGCCAAGGTGCGAGACTGGGAGGAGTAGCAAAATGGTTTACCCAAACTGCCGGAGGACCTCCGTTAAGCTGCTCGCTCCCTCATCCTATTATCCAAACTAATGGCCAATGAAATGAGCTCAGTGAGCCGCTCAGGCTTATCTAGGCAGGCCAGCTCATCCCATAGGCTAGGGCTCAGGCTACGGGTGAAGATGCTGCAAAGCGCAGCATCCTCCCACCCAACTTCCGCCGCTACCATCCGGAAGTCGACAGCGTAATCGGCCACCGACCAACTACCCTGGCCAAGGTTTAACAAATGGGTGGTTAGCACTCTATCATGATCCGAATGGTCAAATACTTCATGGAAATCTTGGATGAATTGGGCATAGGAGAGACTAGCGTAGCTGGGTTTCGCCATTATGGCATAAGCCCATGCTAACGCTCGCCCTTCCAAGAGATTAGCCACGTAACCAATACGGCTGTGATCGGAGGGGAAGTCCCCGGGAACGCCCTGAAACACCGTCTCACACTGGAGGATGAAACCCCGCGCCTCCCCGAGCTTCCCACTGAAGTGCGTGGGCGTGAGGATTGGCGTGAGACGCATGAGCACACCCGGGCTAGCCTGGCTAGATGGAGAACTAACGGGAGCTGGCCTGCTGCTCTGAGCCGGAGGGAACGCGCGCTGTCCTTCCAGGCGATCCAGCCGGCTGTTAATCTGACCTAGCTGGTTCAGAATAACCTGCTGCTGGTAAGTAATCTGGTCGACTCGAGCCTCCAAGATGTTAAAGCGGTGTGCGAGCCCGCTGTTCGCTGGGTCACCCTGACGGAGCCATACTGACATAATGTCAGACCCAGGGAACACGCACACACAGGCTCAAGTTCAATACAATGATCTTTATTGAATAACCAGCAGGTGCGTGGGTGCGTGTATGCGGTATGTGAGTGTTGTGTGGGTGAACGAGCTGCAGCCGGGGGTGAAACAGAGCGCCGTACAGCCTGGCAACCCTAGAAACAGAACCAAACACAGGTGTTAATTTCAGCCGTGTTGTAATTGAGGGAGAATTAACAGGGCTTACTTGCAGATGTCCTGGAGTTGGTGTCGGCTTGGGCTTTGGGCCTCCTGCCAGGGAGACAGCGTCTGCTGAGCGCACCCGGTGAAGCATTGTGATGCGCGGTGTGGTGAGAGGGACGATCCCGCTGCCGCGAGGGAGAGAACCACCGCCTGAGGGATCCACCTGTGCACAGGGGAGAGCTTGGGAGAAGAGGTAAGGTTGGAGATGTTGAGCTTACGTGCCAACGGAGAATCCAACGATGAAGCGCAGGGCTGAGAGGAATCAGGGCATGCACAGGACGAAGAGCGTAGCATTGCAGACGGCTCCGTGCCGAAGCTCTAGGCATCACGGGCTATATTGCCCGGGGCTGATTACTCCCAGGTGAGGCAGATGACAGCCCAGAGTGAGTTGTAACAGAAGAACACAACACAAAAATGCACACTTAAATGGACACAAGAGTGGTGGCCCCTGGAGCACACGTAGCCTACGGGAAAGAGCAGACAGAGATTATTGGGGACGAGACCTCCCGAAGGGGAGAATAATAATGGGAGAGCACTCTTACTCAGTGAGCAGAGGAGCCCAGCAGGGAACTCCTGCGTGGACCAGAGGGACAGGGGGAAGACTGTGACCTGTGTGGACGTCTGGCATCTTCTTGGTCAGGCGAGCATGATCAGCTCCGGAGGACACACCAACGGGTGGCAGCAACCTGAGAGACAGAAGGACGGAGGAGTGAGAACACAGGTCAAACCGAAAGAAAATGAGATATAAGGCTTAGACGTTTTGCAGAGGTAGCAAACCCAAAGGATCCAGCGATGGGTTCTCCATATGCTTGGTCATCAGGACGCAGCAGGTGTGTAATCACACAGGTGTGGCTGATCCTCCGGAGCTGAGAAGACAGGAACAGGAGGGGAGGGGGAGCACGCTTGCCTGATCATCACACACAGCTAATTAAAAATTTACAAATACACAAGAAATTAGCATCAATAGAAATAAGATAAAATACACACATACATAGAAATCCATAAGAGTGAACAATAAGAAAATAGAAGCCATTCAACGAGAGCTAAAAGCCTGTCTAAACAAATGTGTTTTTAACTCCTTCTTAAAGGAGTCAACAGGCTCAAGGCAGCGCAAAGACAGGGGAAGTGCATTCCAAAGCTGTGGTGCAACAGCCTGGAAGGACCAATCTCCACGGGTTTTAAATTTGGTTTGAGGGACCACCAGGAGTCTCTGATCTGAGGATCTTAATTCAGTTCAATTCAGTTTTATTTATATGGTGCCAAATCACAACACAGGTCATCTCAAGGCACTTTACAGAAAAGAGTGGGTTTAGGCCACACTCTTAGTTTATAGAACCCAGCAGAGACCCCTAAGAGCGAGCACTACGGTAACACAGGGGAGGAAAAACTTCCCTTTAATGGGCAGAAACCTTGGGCGGAACCATAGCTCATAGAGGACGGCCATCCGCCTCAACTGGCTGGGTTGAGTAGCTACATTCAAAACAAACATACAAATACAACATTCAAAGCCAAACAGTCTAGTACCAAGCCTAGCCAGGCTGCACATGCAAGCGAAGGCCTGGCAGGGGTAGCATTTCTAACTAAAGGCCTTATCAAAGAGAAAAGATTTCAACTTGCTCCTGAATAAAGAGAGAGTGTCTGCCTCCCGAACTGAACTGGAAAGATGGTTCCACAGGAAGGGAGCTTGATAGCTGAAAGCTCTACCTCCCAATCTATTTCTAGATACCTTGAGGACCACTAGTAGTTTGGATTTTTGGGAGCACAGAGCTCTGATTGGATGATATGGAACTAAGAGTTACTGAAGGTAAGAAGGAGCCATGCCATTAAGAGCTTTATAGGTTAAGAGCAATATCTTGAATTCAATTCTATATTTTATTGGGAGCCAATGTAAAGAGGCTAAAACTGGGGCAATGTGATCTCTTCTCCCTGTTCTCATAAGGATACGTGCAGCTGCATTCTGAATGAGTTGGAGAAACTTTATGGACTTATTTGGGCAACCTGATAAAAGTGAGTTACAATAGTCATGTCTAGAGGTGATAAAGGCATGGACAAGTTTCTCTGCATCTTTATGAGACAGGATGGACCTAGTTTTGAAAATATTACGCAGCTGGAAGAAGGCGGTCTTAATGGTTTGCTGTATATGAGAGTTGAAAGACATATCTTGGTCAAAGACAACTCCAAGATTCCTAACAGAAGACGTAGAAGCCAGTGCAATGCCATCTAGTGTTGTTATCTTGCTAAAAAGAGTACTTCTATCATGTTTGGGGCCAAGAACAATGACTTCAGTTTTATCTATATTCAGCAATAGAAAGTTGTAGTTCATCCAGGTTTTGATATCCTTAAGACACTCCTGGAGTAAACCCAACTGGCTGGGATCATCTGGATTGATGGATAAATATAGTTGTCGTCAGCGTAACAATGAAAATGAATAGAATGCTTCCTCATAATGTCTCCCAAAGGCAGCATGTATAATGTAAACAATACTGGTCCAATACTGATCCCTGAAGAACTCCATAGCTAACCGTGGTCTGAGTAGAGGACTTGTTATGGACATGAATAAACTGGGAACGGTCTGATAGATAAGTCTAGAACCATCTTAGTGTTGTTCCATTCAAGCCAATTTGCTGTTCAAGTCTCTCTAGCAGAATATGGTGGTCGATGGTATCAAAGGCAGCGCTGAGGTCCAATAAAACAAGGACGGAGACAAGTCCTTTGTCAAATGTCATAAGGATGTCATCACTAACTTTCACCAAACAGTATCTCTGTGCTGTGATGTTTCCTAAAACCTGACTGAAGTTTCTCAAATATAGAATTTTTTTCTAAAAAGGTGCATAGTTCATTGGCAACTACTTTTTTGAGGATCTTGGAAAAGTAGGGGAGGTTATATATTGGTCTATAATTGGCCAAAATCCCACAATCAAGCGAAGGTTTTTTTAAGTAGAGGTTTAATTACTGCCACTTTAAATGACTGCGGTACATGTCCTGTCAATAGGGTCATATTAATTTTGTTCAAAAGAGATGGACTAATCAGAGATAGTGACTCCTTCACTAGTCTAGTGGGGATTGGGTCTTAAAGACAGGTAGTTGGTTTAGAGGCTGACACTATTAGGGCTAGATCAGAATGATTAATACGAGAAAATTTAGAAAAGTGGAGTTCTGAGCCTGTGGGCGCAGCAGTGTTAGGTAGAGGCTTGGTATTTTTAGGGGGGCTATTTTTTGGAATATTATTCCTAATACTGACAATTTTATCATTCAACTAGAAAAGCACTCGGAGAGCGCAGACCTCCGCCAAGCGCAACAGTTCCCCCCATACAGTGTTTGTGTGTACGTTTTCAGATTCCTTGACCATGAAAACATATGACTAGCAATTTGATTGACAATGATAGGATTAGTGGTTCAGTAGTTATTCAGGAAAATGACATTTTCCGTAATGGCGGCCACAGTTCCCCCCATACAGTGTTTGTGTGTACGTTTTCAGATTCCTTGACCATGAAAACCATATGACTAGCAATTGGATTGACAATGATAGGATTAGTGGTTCAGTAGTTATTCACGAAAATGGCATTTTCCGTAATGGCGCTTTTCTTGTGGACGGTGATCCGGATCACCACCAAAATGTAATCAGTTCTTCCTTGTACCATTTCCAACAACGCCTGAAAGTTTCATCAAAATCCGTCCAAAACTTTTTGAGTTATCTTGCTAACCAACAGACAGACAAACAAACAGACAGACAGACAAACAGACAGACAGACAAACCCCGGCAAAAACATTACCTCCTTGGCGGAGGTAAAAATTTCAAAAAGTCATCAGCACTAAGAGTTGGAGGGATGTAGGGATCTATGGCATTTTGGCTCTTGGTTAGCTGAGCCACAGTGTTAAAGAGAAATCTGTGGTTGTTTTTATTTTCTTCTATCAAGGATGAATAGTACTGTCGCCTAGTACTACGGAGAGATTTCTTATAGGTGGTAAGGCTGGCATTCCAGGCTGAACAAGATTCTTCTGTCTTATTTGCGCACCAGAGCCTTTCACAGGATCTAACTTTCTGTTTTAATTTATGGGTCTGGGAGTTGTACCATGGAGCTAGTCTCCCATTTTTAATAGTTTTCTTTTTAAGAGGGGCTACGGAGTCGAGTTTTGACTGCAGTGAGGCTGCAGTACTACCAACTAAAAGGTCTAATTCTCATGGATTCAAGTAGTCAGTGCTGTCTGCTATATTGAGACGTGGTAATAGAGTAAGTGCTGAAGGGATTAATTCTTTAAAGCGAGCCACAGCACTATCAGGTAAGTGTCTGGTAACTATATTTCTGCTTGATGCTGTGAAATCGGATATCACAAATTTGAACGCTATCAAATAGTGGTCAGTCAGTGTAGGATTTTGAGGGATGACAAGCAGCTCATCAATTTCTACACCATAGGCCAAGACCAGGTCAAGGGTGTGATTATGATGATCAACATCCATATGAATATTAAAATCACCAGCTGTGATAATCTTGTCTGAACTAAGAACTAAGGTTGTTAAGAACTCAGAGAATTCAGACATAAATTCAGCAAAAGAAGCACTGGGAGGGCGATACTGTGGTAACTAAAATAGGCTGTTCTGTCCTCCAGGATGGGTGTGCAAAGCTAAAAATTAAGCGTTCAAAAGAGTTACAATTTGAGTTTAGCTTAGGCTGAGGGTTCATTGGTAATGTGGATTCATATATTACCCCAACACCACCACCTCGGTCAGTGTTTCTAGGAATATGAATATTACCATGGCTGGGGGGGTGGGGTGGCCTCATTGATACTGTAGAGAGAGGAATGAGCAGGTGAGGCAGTAAGTTGGAGCAGAGCAGACTTTATTACTCTCTCTCTATCATCATTCAAGAAGAAGAAGAAGCATGACCCAGGTCGCGGGCATCTCTCTTTTATACCATACAAACTCGCCTCGCGACCTGGGGCGTTCACATTAACATACATACACTTACAATAACTAAATAATTCCCTTTGTCACCCAGCCTGTCGGCGCATTATTATGCGGACTGGAGGAGAATGCGTATTATCATGCAGTCTTATGGAGAAAACCACAGTCTTGCATATCCGTTTCTCAGCTTTTATGTATCTCCTTCTGTGCCGTGCCATTCAGTCTGAGTAGAGAATGTATTGACTGGGTCCCCCACACTGCATCCCCCAGAAACTCAGACTGGGCCTTAACCCTCATGTCCTGTGGGCTTCAGCCAACGTCCGTAGCAGCTGTAACGGGGGGTCGCTGGCTCCGAGGCGCTGCTGTGCTGGTGGGGCACTCCTGGAGGCGCGTCAATCTGTGGGGTGACATTGGGGGGGACATCTTCAGCATGCCATTGTGACTGAGCTGATGAGTCATTTACCTGGGGAGTTCCCAGTGGGGTCATCCACGCCGAGGAGCTCAGGCCAATACCACCTGTTCGTCGGCTAATACGAAGGCGGGCTTAAGCCTGTCTATACAGATTGTTTCTCTGCGTCCCCCCAAGTCTAACACAAAATGTTTATCCCCAGGTTCCAACACTCTGAACGGGCCATCGTAGGGCAGGCGCAATGGGGTCCGGTGGGCATCATGCCTCACAAACACGAACGACGTGTCCTTCAAGGTCCTTGGCATGAAAGCTCGGGGAAAACAGTGGTGGGCCGGGCCGGGTACCGTTCCTGCCTCTGCGCTATGTAGTGAAGGCGGGGATGGATTGGTGTTCGGCGCGGGGTTGTCAGGCAAAAATTCTCCAGGGAGCTGCAGCAGCTGAGAAAAAACCAGCTCTGCTGGCGAAGCAGCCAAATCCTCCTTCGGTACAGAACACAACCTTAATAGAACCCACAGCAACCGGTCCACCCAATTTGCATCCCTAAGCGAAACCCTGAGCGCTGCTTTAAGTGACCTATGAAAACGCTCGCATAACCCATTGGCCTGGGGGTTGTATGCGGTCGTGCGATGAATTGTGACGCCCAGGCTCCGGGCCATCGTGGACCAGAGGTTGGAAATGAACTGTGGGCCCCGGTCGGATGTGATATCCGAAGGGGAGCCGAAGCATGCCACCCATGTCGTCAAAAAAGCGCTGGCAACTTCTACGGATGCGGTGGAAGTTAGCGGGACAGCCTTGGGCCATCGTGTGGTGTGGTCCACCGCTGTCAGGAGGTGCGTGAACCCCTGCGATGGCGTGAGGGGGCCCATAAGGTCCACGTGAACGTGGTCGAACCTCTTACCCGGGACATGGAATGGCTCAAAGGGGGCCTTTGTGTGCCAGTGCACCTTGGCTACGCATGCTACAGCCCGCTCTTTCACCTGTTTGCACAGGCTCGGCCAGACGAACTTTGCTCCCACCATTTTGACTGACGTGCGCACTCCTGGGTGCACCAGGGAGTGAACCAACTCAAAAACGCGGCGGTGCCAAGCGTGTGGGACCATCGGGTATGGGCGGCCTGTGGAGACGTCACAGATTAGGGGGGGTCCCCCATCTTGCAGTACTCTGCTCTCCAGCCTTAACCCCATTGGTCCAGACTGGAGCACACAAACATCTGCATCGCTGATCTGCTCAGCTGCCATGGCCGTGTAATCTATACCTAGGTAGACTGGGGCCAGTAATGCATGTGAGAGGCAGACTGCCACCACGTTGAGTTTACTGGCCGCATGCTGAATGTCGGTCGTAAACTCCAAGATCGCAGCCAGTTGTCCCTGCTGCCCGGCCGACCATGGTTCTGAAACCTTGGCCATCGCGTATGTTAGTGGCTTGTGGTTGACAAATGCAGTGAAGCTGCGCCCTTCCAGCCAGAACTGGAAGTGGCGTATGGCCAGGTGGACAGCCAGTAACTCCCTGTTGAACGCACTGTATTTACGCTCATTGTTGCGCAAAGACCTGCTAAAAAAGGCGAGTGGCTGCCAAGAACCGGTGATGCACTGCTCCACAACAGCCCCTATGGCCACGTCCGATGAGTCGGTAGTGAGCACTATCCAAGCCGCCGGGTCCGGGTGTGCCAGTAGTGCAGCATTCGCTAGAGCTGTTTTGGCCTCAAAAAATGTCTGCTCTCGCTCAGGAGTCCAGTCGACTCTGTCCGCCAGTTTCCATTTCCGCGGCGTACAGCGGCTGCATGAGCTGGGCTGCACGGGGGAGGAAACGGTTATAAAAGTTAACCATCCCCAAAAACTCCTGCAGCGCCCTGACCATCTGAGACCGGGGAAAATCTGCCACTGCACGCATTTTGTCCAGTAAGGGTATCGCGCCCTCCGGTGAGATGCGGTGGCCCAAAAAATTGATTCCCGTAACCCCAAACTGGCACTTTGCCAGGTTGATTATTAACCCGTGCTCTTCCAACCTCTGGAAAACTGTCCTGAGGTGGGCTACGTGTTTGTCCTTGGACGCGCTGACCACCAGGATGTCGTCCAGGTAGATGAACACAAATGGCAGATCACGCAACACCGCATCCATCATGCATTGGAATGTCTGCGCCGTGCCTTTTAACCCGAAAGGCATGCGTAAGAACTCAAAAAGACCAAATGGGGCTATTACTGCCGTCTTGGGTATGTCTTCCGCGTGCACCTGGACCTGGTGGTAACCGCGGACCAGGTCTGTCTTGGGAAAAAATGCGTGCCCCGGTGAGGTGGATGGAAAAATCCTGAATATGGGGGATTAGGTAGTGATGGTGCACTGTGACGTTGTTTAATCTGCGGAAATCTCCGCATGGTCGCCACGATCCCTTGGCTTTAGGCACCATATGTAGCGGGGATGCCCATGGGCTGTTTGAGCGCCTGATGATGCCCAACCCGTCCAAGCTGGCAAACTCCTTGCGCACACTGGCCAGTTTAGCTGCGTCCAGGCGCCGAGGTCGTACAAAAACAGGTGGCCCCATGGTGGTAATGAAGTGCTCCACCCTGTGTTTAGTGATGGCTGCCGAAAACGTCAGAACCGTGAGTGCTGGGAACTGGGTGAGTAGTGTATGAAACTTACCCCCTGGAGCTGTGACGTTGGCTAGTGTTGTGGACCCGGCTCCTCTAGCTGTACAGGGCGGAGAATCAAAAGACACTGCGTTAATCAGGCGTCTGTTAGCCACATCGACTAATAGTCTGTGTGCACACAAAAAAATCAGTGCCCAAAATGAGGAAGCTACATGCCGCTATGACGAATGTCCATTGGTATGTACGGCCGTGCAAGGATATAGTCAGTGTCCTCTCACCAAAAGTCTTAATGTCTGAGCCGTTTGCGGTCACCAGCTCGGGGCCGCTACTTCCCGCCAGCCAGTCCGCGTAGGACGGCAAGATGAGGCTCTTTTGGGAGCCGGAGTCCACAAGGAACCGTCTCCCCGAGCATGAGTCTGTCACGTAGAGCAGCTTGTTTGCGTCACCGGCAGTCGCAGCTGCTACCGACTGCCCGCCCTAGCGTTTCACGAGTGCTTGAACTGGCACGGTGGCACGCATCGGCGTGCGTCTTCTCCAAAACGGCAGTGGTAGAAGCAGAGCGTGTCCCTCCGGTGCTTCTTGGCCTCTGCTGCGGCTACCGTCGCTGGCTCCTCGCTCCCGCTGGCCATCTCGCTGGGTTCTGACGCCGCTGCATTCACAGCCATGGTTCTGGTGGTCAGGATAATCCAATCTGCCTCTTGTGGTAGCACCCGCTCTGGCCGCTGCCGGGAGGTTCCGGAGGAAAAGGTGGGCAAAGAGGAAATGTCCGTCATCTGTGCCCATCAACGGCAACATGTTCTCCATTAATTCGACCGCCGACCCGTCTCCCAACTCGGAGCACGTCAGGAGTCTTTCCGCTCTCTTGCCGAGAGCGTGTAGCGCCAGGTCAGCGCGATTTTGAGAGCATCGTATTTGTCGTGGGCTGGGGGCTGTTGGAGCACTATCGCCACCTGCTGTGTTATACGTGCATCCAGCGCTGCAACCGCGTAGTAGTATTTGGTGTCATCCACTGTCACTCCACGGAATGCGACCTGGGCCTCGGTGTGGAGGAACCAAGACTTCGGGTCATGTAGCCAAAAATCTGGGAGTTTGACCGAAACGGCGTACGTGGTGCTTGCGCCTGCAGACCGGGTCGTCTCCGGGGTGTTTGCATCGAGTTCCATTATGCGTCAATGGTCACCAGTGTAGAGAGAGGAATGAGCAGGCGAGGCAGTAAGTTGGAGCAGAGCAGACTTTATTACTCTCTCTCTATCATCAGTCAAGAAGAAGAAGAAGCATGACCCAGGTCGCGGACATCTCTCTTTTATACCATACAAACTCACCTCGCGACCTGGGGCGTTCACATTAACATACATACACCTACAATAACAATTCCCTTTGTCACCCAGCCTGTCGGCGCATTATTATGCAGACCAGAGGATAAACGTATTATCATGCAGTCTTATGGAGAAAACCACAGACTGTCCTGCATATCCGTTTCTCAGCTTTTATGTATCTCCTTCTGTGCCGTGCCATTCAGTCTGAGTAAAGAACGTATTGACTGGGTCCCCCACAATACTAACAAAATCGTCGGGGCAAAGCCATGTTTCTGTGAGACAGAGTATATTTATATTGTAATCCGTGATCATATCATTAATTAAGGTCGCTTTTGTGGAGAGCGTGAAATAAAGAGGCTGAATGATTTCTCAATTCAGGTTTATTGACGATCTCACATCTCCAGCTTCGTCTCAACAGAGTGAGAGAGCGAACTCCCCCAAACCCCCACTTTTATACCTGGGACATCAGAGACAGAATCACATTGTCATCACATCCCCCCAAGTCCCTTCGTCCTCCATCTGACCCCAGGAGGTCAGGAAGTCCTCTCAGAGTCCTCACCAAAGGCACCTCCACCTCCTGTTGTAATCCCCAGGAGGTCCAGCCACATTGTTCCTTCAAAGACGTGAGGTCACAGAATACATATGTAATTCTAAGCATCTCAATCCTGTGCTATGCATATGCAGTCAAAATATGTTCGCCACATCACCCCCACCAAATGTCGAAGAATGAAACAATGCAGCATAATCCACACAACATGATAAAACCACACATTAGTCCACATGCCGTCTGGGCTTCAAGCGTCTCCCAAACTTGCTGTAAGCGGGCTTCGCAGCCCCTGTGGTGCCATCTTGCAGTGAATCTGCCAACTGAGGATGAGAATCGTTATTTGATCCCTGCGGGGGCTCCACGACATGCTTCCTGGGGGGTCTGCCTCGTCGAGGAGCCCTCGCCACTCGTACAGACTCGTCGTTCATCACAAAAGCAGGCTTTAGTCTGTCTATACTGATTGTTTCCCTTCTGTCCCCCAAATCTAGCACAAAATGCTTATCACCTGTTTCCAGCACTCTATATGGGCCATCGTAAGGTGGGCGTAGGGCTGGGCGCAGAGCCTCGTGCCTGACAAAAACAAATTCGGCATTTTTTAAAGATTCGGGAACAAAAACATGCAGAAAAGTGTGATGAACGGGGCCCGGAAGCATGTCCGCTCCCGTGCCGATCAATGACCACTGAGCCGGGGGGCGCCCTGGCGTCGGATGGTCTGGCAGAAACTCGCCTGGCAGCCGGAGAGGCTGCGCGAAAACCAACTCCACTGGGGAGGCCTTTAAGTCCTCTTTAGGTGCGGAACGCAACCCCAATAAAACCCATGGTAGTCTGTTTACCCAATTTGCATCCGTAAGCGACGCTCTGAGGGCTGCCTTCAATGATCTATGAAAACGCTCGCATAAACCATTAGCCTGGGGGTGGTAAGCGGTAGTGCGGTGAATTGTCGCGCCTAAGCTGTGGGCCATCGCTGACCAAAGTTCAGACACAAATTGAGGTCCCCTGTCGGACATAATATCCAACGGAACCCCGAAACGCGCTATCCAAGCCGTTAAAAATGCGCGGGCCACTTCTGCAGCCGTGGTGGATGCCAGTGGGACCACTTCCGGCCAACACGTGGTTCGGTCCACCATTGTCAAAAGATGTGTGAACCCCTGCGACGACGGTAGGGGGCCCACGAGGTCGACATGTACGTGATCAAATCTCTTGGCCAGGATGTGAAACGGCTCTAAGGGGGCTTTTGTGTGCTTGTGAATCTTGGCCCGCTGGCAAGCCATACAGGCTTTTGCCCACTCTTTCACGTGCTTGCGCAGGCTCGGCCACACAAACTTTTCTGCTACCATTTTCACAGACGCACGCACCCCAGGGTGTGCCAGGGAGTGAATCGAGTCAAAAACACGGCAGTGCCAAGCAGCCGGCACTACCGGACGCGGTCGCCCGGTAGAGACATCGCAGATTAGGGGGGGGCATACCATTGCGCAAGTTCCTGCTCTCCAGCCTTAACCCTGTTGGTCCAGACTGGAGCGCGCACATGTCCACATCTCTACCCTGATCCGCTGCCATGGCCGCATAATCTATCCCCACGTGAACTGGGGCTGCGTGCGCTTCCGCCCTGCTATTTTGCTCTGCGGCCGCGGTAGTATAATCTACCTCTGCATGGACTGGTGCTGTTACCACGCGAGAGAGGCAGTCTGCCACTACATTGAGTTTACCCGTTACGTGTTGAATATCAGTAGTAAATTCCGAAATTGCGGCCAGCTGCCTCTGCTGCCGGCCTGACCAAGGTTCCGAAATTTTGGCCATCGCAAAAGTGAGCGGTTTGTGGTCGACAAACGTGGTGAAACGCCGACCTTCTAACCAGAATTGGAAGTGGCGAATGGCTAAGTGGAGCGCTAACAGCTCCCTGTCAAACGCGCTGTATTTACGCTTGGCCTCGCGCAAGGATCTGCTGAAGAAGGCCAGCGGCTGCCAAACCCCGGCAACGTGCTGCTCCACAACCGCCCCTATGGCCAAATCTGACGCATCCGTGGTGAGCGCTAAGCGGGCCGTTGGGTCTGGGTGAGCTAACAACGCAGTGTCTGCAAGGGCTTTTTTTACCTCCGCGAATGCGCGCTCCCGCTCCGGGGACCATTCGATTGCATTGGAGGGTTTTTGCTTTTTAAGCGCGGCATATAGTGGTTGCATGAGATGCGCCGCGTGGGGGAGGAAACGGTTATAAAAATTCACCATTCCTAAAAACTCCTGTAATGCTTTGACCGTTTGTGGCCGGGGAAAATCTGCCACTGTGCGCACTTTGTCCGGTAGCGGGACCGCCCCTTCTGAGGAGACGCGGTGCCCCAAAAAATCGATCTGCACCACCCCAAACTGGCACTTAGCTGGACTGATTATTAACCCGTGCTCTCCCAACCTCCGAAAAACTGTTGTGAGGTGTTTTTCGTGTTCCTCTTCGGATGTGCTGGCGACCAAAATGTCGTCCAGGTAGACGATCACAAAAGGGAGATCGCGTAACACGGCATCCATCATGCGTTGGAAGGTTTGCGCGGCGCCTTTGAGGCCAAAAGGCATGCGTAAAAACTCAAAAAGTCCAAACGGGGTTATCACCGCTGTTTTGGGAATGTCCTCAGCACGGACTGGGACTTGATGATAGCCGCGGACCAAGTCTATTTTAGAAAAAACGCGCGCCCCCGCCAGGTGTACTGAAAAATCCTGAATATGTGGGATGGGGTAGCGGTCATGCGCTGTAGCGTTGTTTAACCTGCGGAAGTCACCGCAAGGTCTCCACGAGCCGTCTGCTTTAGGGACCATATGCAGTGGGGAAGCCCATGGGCTGTTCGAACGGCGGACAATGCCCAACCTTTCCAGGTTGGCGAACTCCTCGCGCGCTATGGACAGTTTAGCTGCATCCAAGCGCCGAGCTTTCGCAAAGACGGGGGGACCAGTGGTAGTGATAAAGTGCTCCACCCCGTGTTTCGCAGCTGTTGCAGAAAAGGTGGGAACTGTGACTGCTGGAAACTGTGCGAGGAGTGTGTGAAACTTACCGCCTGCTGTGGCGACGTTGGTCTGTGCTGGTGGCGGGGACACTCGAGCTGCACAAGGAATGGAGTAAAAAGAGAGTGCATTAACTAGGCGTCTATTGGCAAGATCAACTAACAACCCATGTGAGCACAGAAAATCAGCACCTAACATGTTGAAACTCACCGCCGCTATAATAAAAGTCCATTCATAAGTGCGGCCGTGCAAGGACAGAAGCAGCGTCCTTTCGCCGAAGGTCTTAATGCTCGAGCCGTTCGCCGCTGTTGCCCCGTCACCACGGGGGCCTGACAGCCGGTCAGCGTAGGTTGGGGTGATGAAACTCACTTGGGCGCCCGTGTCCACGAGGAAGTGCCGCCCAGAGCGCGCATCCGTGAGGTAGAGCAGCTTGTTTCGCTCGCCGAGGGCCGATGCTGCTAACGACTCCCGGTCCTGGCATTTCCCGAGCTCTTGAACTGGCACGGCGGTACACACCTGCGCGCCCTCTCTGCGAAACGTTGATGGTAAAAGCAGAGGTCGTCTCCTCCGCTGCGTCGGGACCTCGCTGCTGCCATTGTTGGTGGGATCGATTCCGCCACCTCTGGCCCACCGCTGCTCCCGGCCGCCGCGCCGAGGTCTGCCGCTGCTGCGGTGGCCGCCTGCTCCTCGCAGGAGTTGAGGATCCGCTGCGCTTCTCGGGCCAGCGCACGGAAGTCCCGCTGGGTCACGAAATGAGTGCCTGTCAGGGTCGCCCTCGTCTGCGATGGAAGGGTTCTCAGGAAGATGTGCTTGAAGAGGAAATCATCGTTATCTGTGCCTCTCAGCTGTAGCATGTCTTCCATCAGGTCAACTGGCCTGCGTCCTCCCAAGTCATGCAGAGCTAGGAGCCTCCTAGCTCTCTCCTCGGCTGAGGGCGTGAAACACTGGATGAGGGCAGCCTTCAGCTCACTGTATTTGTCGCCAGCGGGCGGTTGCTGCACCAGGCTCCGCACGTATCGAGCTGTGCGGTTGTCGAGCTTGGCGATGACGTGGTAGAATTTTGTGTCATCTGCCGTTATTCCCACGAGTGCGAATTGGGCTTCGGCCTGGAGGAACTACGAGTCTGGGTTGTCCTGCCAGAACTCTGGTAGCTTGACCGAGACCGCGCTTGCTCGAGCGGTCCCTGATGAGTCTGGTTCGGGGGAACTGTCTCCGGCCATTGCACGTCTTGGGTCACCAATGTGGAGAGCGTGAAATAAAGAGGCTGAATGATTTCTCAATTCAGGTTTATTGACGATCTCACATCTCCAGCTTCGTCTCAACAGAGTAAGAGAGCGAACTCCCCCAAACCCCCACTTTTATACCTGGGACATCAAAGACAGAATCACATTGTCACCACAACCCCCCAAGTCCCTCCGTCCTCCATCTGACCCCAGGAGGTCAAGAAGTTCTCTCAGAGTCCTCACCAAAGGCACCTCCACCTCCTGCTGTAATCCCCAGGAGGTCCAGCCACATTGTTCCTTCAAAGACGTGAGGTCACAGAATACATATGTAATTCTAAGCATCTCAATCCTGTGCTATGCATATGCAGTCAAAATATGTTCGCCACAGCTTTATCTGACAGAGATCTTATATTCAGCAGTCCGCATTTAATTATTTTACTTAACTGTGGTAAATTAGTGATTTTAATCTTTATTAAGTTTGTTGTATTTGTCTTGGGTTATAATGTTTTGGGTAACAGGAGACAGATACAATCTCTATGGGGTTATGAATTGAAGACTGATCTAAACAGCGAGAATTATTTGGATTAATAGGATTAACATGAGAAGTGAAAGCAAGGAAGGGCTGGTTGGCAGACCCAGGTACTTTGGGGTGAGTTAACACACCAACTTTCAGTCACTGTACTGAAAAATGCTGAATGGAATAAAACAGATTGTCCCTTAGAATACATGCCCCGAGTCTATTTGGATGGATGCCATCTGGCCTCATAAATGATGGTCGGTTCCAGAACAGGTTGAAATTGTCTATAAAACCAATGTTAAAAGTAGGACACGTTGAGTACAACCAGGGATTAAGGGAAGGAGTTCTGCTGAAATAATTGCAACCTCTTCTAATAGGAGCAAGTGGTCCAGAGATAAACACACGTCTGCCACAGTTCTTAAGAGTGGATAGAAGGCTCCTGAAGTCTCTCTTTAAGATTTCAGATGTTTCATCTGGGATGTTGTTGCATCCAACATGCACAATAACAGTTTTAGCATGGGGGTATTCATTTAATAGGTCAAGGGTAAGAGCCTCATTGTCTGACACTTTAGCCCCAGGAAAAAAAAATTCTAACACAGTACCTGCTTCTTGATGTTACTCATTATGGAGTCACTGATTACCAGCATCATCTGGGGGGACTTTGTCGGTGGCTTCTGAAATGGTGGATAGTTTTGCCGTTGTTGTTGCTGCTGTGGCAGCGAGGTGCCAGTGTGGGGGGTTGCGCTCCCTTCTTTTTGAAGCTGGTGTAAAGTTTGGCACACCTAAGGTAGTTTTGATCCGGGGCTTGCGGGTTTGGGCCATTGCTGAAGGAGGAGGGGCAGCCATGGGAGGAAGATCAACGTCCAGGTGGGGGAAATCTTCCAGGGAAAGGATGTTAAATCTGTTTTCCAGCAAAAGGGGAGGGGAGGAGGCACAGCCATGTCTGGTCAATCCCTGACGTTTGCTATTGGGCCCAACCATGGTCCAGGGTGCACATTGAGGCTGTGAAGAACCACCCAGGGCTTTGGGTTTAGCTTCGAGCTGAAGCCAGTGTTTGGTGCTGGAGTCCTGGACAGCTGAGGTGACCGGAGCAGGGGTGGAGGTGGATGGCGATATGCTAATTTCACCCAGGTAAGTAGCCGTCCCTGCTAGCTGCGAGTCCGTCGCTGGTGCCAGTGTCCGTCCAAAAATGATCGTGTCCAGATGATTTTCACCCTCCCGAATCTTATACAGGTTAGAGAGTCTCAGTTCCAACTCAGAAACCTTCTTAGAGAGGGAAACACAGCTGACACAGGTCGGAGAGGGAGCCATGGCTTTCCAGGCCAGGAGTGGCTAACTAACAGGCAGGTTAGCCTAACCCGGTGAACAGCCCTGATTGGGGTCTGATTCACCTGTGAGCCAATACGGGGTGTTGTATTTACTGAGCTAACACTAAGTAAAAAAGTTAATATCAATTAAAGAGATACAAATTTAAAACGGAGTTAATACAATAAACAAAAATAGACAAGATAACCAGTACATGTAGAAGTGACTGAGTTTACAAACAGACGTGTTGTTGCATATGGAGTTAAGAGGGCTGAGATGTATGAAGGGGCTTGGCCATTAAGAGCTCTAAAAGTCAAAATTAAAATCTTAAAATGAAATCTAAAAGCAACTGGCAGCCAGTGAAGGAACGATAAAACTGGGGAAATGTGTTCTCTTTTCTTAGTCTAGGTTAAAAGTCGAGCTGCTGCATTTTGCACAGTCTGAAGATGGGCAACAGCAGTTTTATTAAAACACATAAGGACATTACAATAATCTAAATGAGACTAGATAAAAGCATGAATGATCATTTCTAGCTCAGGTGTTGAGACCATAGGTCTAAGTTTTGCTATATTCCTCAGACAAAAAAGCAGTTTCTGACCAGTTGTCTACTATGGCAAGCCAGTAACATGGCATTGTCAAAAACAACACCCAGGTTTCGCAGGCTGGACTGGACAGAAAGAGCCTAGGTAACCTAAGTGTTGCTTTATCAGAGGAATTTTGCTGTCTGGAGCAATGATCAGTGTTTCTGTCTTGTTAAGATTTAGTTGTAGAAAATTATTGTTTAACCATTTCTTGATGGCAGACAGGCAGTTGATTAGGTTTGATAAAATGTTCAGCTCATTTTCTTTAAAGGAGCAGTAAAGCTGACTATCGTCTGCATAGAAATTCAATTCAATTCAATTCAACTTTATTTATATAGCGCCATTTCACAACAACAGTCATCTCATAGCACTATCAACTGTAGGGAGGACCCCCACAGTTGCAGAAAGACCCCAGCAATCAGGCGATCCCCTGTGAGCAAGCACTTGGCGACGGTGGAGAGGAAAAACTCCCTTTTAACAGGAAGAAACCTCCAGCAGAACCAGGCTCAGGGAGGGGCAGTCATCTGCTGCGACTGGCTGGGGGGTGAGGGGACAGAGAAGAAGAAAAGAACAGACATGTAGAGAGCAAACAGCACGATGGGGACTCAATCTATGGGAGAGAACAAACAAATGTTAATGACCAGCAAAAAAAAAATATTTCATAGAGAGTGAGGAAAGGAGTGAGGCCCAGTGCATTACTGGAGGTCCCCCGGCTGACTAAACCTATTAGCAGCATAACTAAGGGAGGGTTCAGAAACACATGATCGCTCCCTAATTGTAGGCTATATCAAAAAGGTAGGTTTTAGCCCTATTCTTAAAAACAGAGATCGAGTCTGACTCCCGAATCCAGATTGGCAGCTGATTCCACAGGAGAGGAGCTTGATAACTGAAGGCTCTGCCTCCCATTGTACTTTTGGAGATTCTAGGTATTACAAGTAAACCTGCATTTTGGGAGCGTAGTGCTCTGTTAGGATGATACGGTAGTATCAGATCTTTTAAATAAAAAGGAGCCTGATTGTTTAGAGCTTTGTAAGTAAGAAGAAGGATTTTAAACTTAATTCTAAACTCTATGGGAAGCCAATGAAGGGAGGCCAGAACCGGAGAGATATGATCTCTCTTTCTAGTACCTGTTAAAACTCTTGCTGCAGCATTTTGGATCAGCTGAAGACTTTTTAAAGATGTTTTAGGACAGCCTGATAATAAAGAATTACAATAATCTAATCTCGAGCTAACAAAAGCGTGGATCAGCTTCTCAGCATCACTCTGAGACAAGATGCTCCTAATCTTGGCAATATTACGCAAATGATAGAAGGCAGTCTTAGAAACAAATTTAATATGTGAATTGAAGGACAAATCCTGATCAAAAATAACTCCAAGGTTCCTCACAGAGCTATTAAGAGAAAGAGTAACTGCATCCAAACTGAAAGTTTGATTTGGAAAGGAATTTCTAAGGTTTTTTGGACCAACAAAAATGACTTCAGTCTTATCTGAATTTAATAGCAGGAAATTACAAGTCATCCAAACTTTGATTTCCTTAAGACAGGCTTCTAACTTGGCTAATTGATTAGTATCATCTGGCTTCATTGACAGGTATAATTGTGTGTCATCTGCATAACAGTGAAAATGTATACAGTGCTTTCTAATAATGTTGCCTAACGGAAGCATATATAAACTAAAAAGAGTAGGGCCAAGCACAGATCCCTGTGGAACTCCATGACTAAGCTTTGAGCTGAGAGAAAACTCATCATTTACATGAACAAACTGGAACGTATCAGATAAATAAGATCTAAACCACTGCAACGAAGTTCCATTAAGTCCAACATAGTGTTCTAATCTATCAAGTAGAATATTATGATCAATAGTATCAAAAGCTGCACTAAGATCTAAAAGGACAAGTACAGAAACTAGTCCATTATCAGATGCAATGAGGAGGTCGTTAGTGACCTTCGCTAAGGCTGTTTCAGTGCTATGATGGATTCTAAACCCAGATTGAAACTCCTCAAATGGTAAGAGATACCCTTAAACTGGCTGGTAATCTGGCCAAGTGAGGTTGAATACAATAAAAACAAAATAGGGCCCAGAACTGAGCCTTGAGGGACCCCACAGGAGAGTCCTTTGAACTCTGACATCTTCTTGTTGAATGAAACACAAAACCCTCATAAGATGAGAACCAGTTCAGAACTGATCCAGAAATACCAAAAGTGTCCTTCATCCTATTTATCAATATATTGTGGTCCACTGTGTCAAAAGCAGCAGTGAGATCCAGCAACACCAGGACCGAGTACTGACCAGAATCTACTGCCATCATGATGCCACTGGAGACTTAGTGCTGTCTCAGTGGAATGCATTTTATGGAAACTGGACTGGAAGGTATCTAAGATTTTATTTTTCTCTATGAATGTAGTTAATTGCTCGGCTACTGTTTTCTCAAAGATTTTGGATAGGAAGGGGAGCTTTGAAACGGGCCTGTAATTGTTCAGTTCTGTAGGATCTAGGTTTTGTTTTTTTTAATTTGGGTTAAACCAAACTTACTTGTTTAAAAGAACTGGGAACAGTTCCTGATAAAAGTGACCAATTTATGATTTCCACAATTAGAGGTCCGATAGAGTCAAGTATTTTGAAAAACACTGAAGTTGGGAGGATATCTAAGGGGCTTGAAGAGGGCTTCATAGAGGCCAGAAGACCATTTACATCCAGTAGCATGACTGGAGTGAATAAGGACCACTTGTTAGAGGGGGCCTGATTCAGGCTAAGGTCCTCAGCAGATGGTGTAGTACTTACTCTAATATCATTCACCTTATTCATTATAACATTTGCAAAGTCATTGCATTCAGCATTAGAATAAGCAGGAACTGTCATGATCCTGGGGCACGGTGGGTGCCGTGCCCAGTCTCTAGTTTAAGTTCAGTCTTTTTCTGTCTGTTTCTGTTATTTTGTTCAGTTATTGTCTTTGTGCACTTGTAGTAATGTTTACATGTTGGGGTTGTGTTGTTTTATTATTGTTTCCAGTTATGTTTTATTTTGACAGCGCTGTGCAGCTTCCGGCTGTCAAACTGGTCGGAGCTGCACACCTGTTATTCATTCTGTTATTTTCTCAACTCATGTATCCACACCTGTCATTGGTTCGGCGGTGGCGGTGGCCTCCGTCGGTCTATGATGACCATGGAAGAGAATCCTAAACGTCTACTCTGCTGGAACAGGCCGATGCGCACCGGTGTTCTACCTTCCAGTGTTGGGTGTTGGTAGGATTCAAGCCTGGGCAGGAAGATATGGAGGACAAGATGTTACCCATGTAGCATGTCCCCCCTCTCCACGTCACTGATGAATCCAAAGGAACAGCAGGGCTGCTATAGTTTGGCATCAGCGCCGTCGCAGGAGCTGCCAGAACGATGTTGAGCACAACAGAGAACTGCCTTAGGGGCTCCGGCTCCGGATTTTTCCTCAGGGTTGACTCCCGAAGCCTTTCCCGTGACCGGGTGTGCCGCAAGGCAGCGGAGGTTTGAAATCAGGGTTTACCTTCCCTAGATGGGCTACCTTCCCAGGTTGACGAGCCACCATCTACCCGAAGCATCTGGTTTTAAGGCGCCAGAGATCCGCCCTCGCCCCTTCTCCTATTAGTAAAAGCAGTTCCGCCGGGCTTAGAGACTAAACGACACGGGCAGGCTAGGAGTTGGATTGGTAGTGTCAGTGGTTATGTACTGCATATAAGGGGGCGGCAAACCTCTGTGGTTTGTTGTGTCCTTCCACCATGTGTACCCATCCTCAGGAACAGGCTACTGAGTGTGTTTGGGTCCAGCTGTCGAGGAGAGTAGGTATGTTTGTCCCTTATTTCCAGCCGTGAGCCCCACTGCTTTTGGGAGAGCTCCGGCTGGACTCCGTCCCTGGCCAGGCATCCCCTGGCTTCTGTCCCCCTGGACGTCGAACTCCACTCTCCTCCAACATTCATCATTTTGTATTTGCCTTGCACTTCAGGATTTAGTTTTTGCATGTTTTTGTTCTTGTCTGTTTTTATGTTAATAAGTGTGCAAACTCACAGAGAGCATTTGGTGTCCTACTTTTGCCCGTGAAGTGGGCGATTTATGACAGGAACTGTCATGACTGCGTGGGAAAAAGCTCACGTGCAGGCTACTAACACCAGTGAAGGCACACGACAAAGAGGGAAAATGTTAAACACTACTTTATTGAAAAAAGAAACACAGCTATATGGAAAGCACCACACCCCAGAAGTATCTCACAGCCTGTGGAGAGAGGGAGACGAGAGCAGATTAGGAATGAGGAAGGAGGCTGGGCACAAAGAATAACAAGGGTAGGTCTTACTGTGGGCGAACAGAGAACCCGGCAGAGGAACCCAGCGAAAGCTGGAGGGACCAGCAGGGCAGAGCTGGCAGGAGAGTAGAGAGGCGTGGAACTGGGGAGTGAGTCTGACCGAGTGGAGAAGGCCGTCTGGAACAGAGATGATGACGATGGGACAGGTGAACACGCTGCAACCCTGGAGACGCACCGCGGAGATGGCAGCAACCTGGGGAGAGAGGAGGAAAAGGAGAGTTTAGCTGAGTTCCTAATAATACAAGTTACAACTTGACTTCAGGCAGTATACCCAATGAGCCAGCACCGAAGTGTCCACGAACAGTTCCTCTTATGCGCTGGCAGAGAAGAGGCAGCAGGTGTGTCCACTCACGCAGTTGCGCTGATGACCTGCGAAGCCGGGAGTCTGATGGACAACCTCCCACAGAAAGGGAAGGGGTGCACGCTGACCCGATCATCTCAGGAACAATGGCTAAATCAGGTGAGACAATGGAGTTGATAGTGTCAAACAAAAATTTGGGGTTTCCCTTGTTAAAGGATATAAGCTGAGCAAAGTAGTTTGTTCTCGCATCCTTCATCATATCATTTAATAAGGTTATAGGGTCTTTGAGGTGGAGTCTATGCACCTCAAGCTTAGTGGCCTTCCACAAATGCACCACCTTAGGGCAGCTTCTCCTAAGGGTACAGATCCCTTCATTTAACCAAGGGCATGGTTTCTTAGAAGAAGTATAGCTATATTTAATAGGAGCCACTTTATCAAGTCCCAATCAGCACTGTGGGTTAAAGTAATCTACCACAGAATTTACATCTGCACATCCTGCAACACTGAGTATCAAAAACTGAAACGAATCTATCCACAGCCTGCTGGTTAATAATACATCTCTGTCTTAATACTTTACATTCATGCTGTTCCACATTAACTGACAGCTCAAAGAAAACACAACAGTGATCACTGACAAGAACATCTTCCCCTTTACCATTCTCCAAATTCAGTCCCAGTAAAAAAAACAGGTCCAAGGTGTGCCCTTTTTATGTGTAGCACCAGAGATATGCTGGATGAAACAGTGAGCCTCTGTAATGTTTAAAAAGTCTGCAGCAGCAGCAATTACTCACATTATTCCCACAGTTAACTTGTGATTAATTGCAAGTTAATTGTGTGATTAATCACAATTTAATCACACTTTTGTTGATCTGTTATAAATGTACTACTAGTACTGGTAGTAGTAGTAGTAGTATTTTGTGTAATAGTGCTAGTAGTAGTTGTAGTAGTAATGCTGTCAGTCAATCGCATTTTCCCACAGTTAATGTATGATTAATCCCAAATTAATCACACATTTTTCATTTGTTCTAAATGTAGTAGTAGTAATGGTAGTAATTCACTCTGCTCCTGATAGTCCTTCTTTGTGCAATGGGATGATTCATGTGTTTATACGGGTCATCATATATTAAGCTGTGATGTATATAGGTTCTATAGTCGTGTTAAGTTTTTTTACTTTCCATGGGTAATCCCTTTGTCTGTCATGTGTGTTTATGTTGTTTGGCTGTCAACTGTCATGCTGCTGTTACACTGTAATTTCCCAGTTTGGGATCAATAAAATACATCTATCTATCTATCTATCTATCTATCTATCTATCTAATGCTGTCAGTCCATTAATATATTGAATGACAATTAATTGCATGATTTACAGCTGTCTTTAATCACAAATTAATTGCACATTTTTTCATTTGTTCTAAATATAGTACTTGTAGTGTCATAATGCTGAGCACAGGTGGAGAGCCATGCTCAGGCTTTAAGTTCAACTTGATTATTTTCTGTATTTCCCCACTTTAGTTTAGCTTTTATTCTGGTTGGTTCTGGATGTACAGTATGTTGTTATTTGAGTTTGCTATTTGTTTATGAGAGTTCCTGTTTTTGTTAGTACGATCATCATCATCATCATAGCAGTCTGTCATGGGCGACAATGACTGTTTCATTTAGGTCTGATCAGATTCCTCCACACAGCTCTGTCCTTAGCCTTCCGCTGCCAGGAACTCCTGTCTATATCCAACTTCTTCAAGTTTCTTTTTACAGTGTCTTTAAATCTGAGCCTTGGTCTACCCTGATTGCGTTTGCCCTCACATAACTGTGAGTAGAGTAACTGCCGAGGGAGACACTGGTGGTCCATCCTCTCAATATGTCCGAGCCATCTCAGGTTCATCTGTATTAGCATGTCCTCCATTGATGGTAGACCAGCTCGTTTCAACACTTCTGTGTTGGTTATCTTGTCTTTCCATGAGATGCTCATTATGGCTCGAAGGTGTCTCATCATGTACATGTGCAGTTTCTTCACCTGTACTCTGTAGACAGTCCAAGTTTCAGCACCGAACAATAGAGTAGCCAGTACTGTTGCTCTGTACACTTTGCATTTCACACGGATAGACACATGTTGATTGCTCCACAGTCTGTCCCTCAAGTTTCCAAACACAGCGCTTGCTCTTCCCATTCTGAGAGATAGTTCATCCTCCAGCCTAGCATTCTCTGAAACAGTACTCCCTAGGTACTTGAAAGTCTTGCACTTGACTAGTGGCTCTGTACCAATGCTGATCTCTTCTGGTAGTGATGTTGATAACTGGAACTTTGGTGGTTGATAAAGGCACTCTGTCTTCTTGATGTTGATTTGGAGGCTGAATTGGCTAGCTGGTCTTGTAAATTTCTCCACTAAAGATTGCATATCTTCCACACTGTGTGCAACTAGAGCACTGTCATCGGCAAAGAGTATTTCTCTTACTACCTTTATCGATGTCTTACTCTTGGCTTTAAACTGTGCCACACTGAACAAGTCTGCTTCTTTCCTTGTTTGAATGTATACTCCTTCTGAAGTGTGTTTGAAGGCCACCTCAAGCATGGCTGCCAGACATAGCAAGAAGAGTGTAGGTGCCAGCACACACCCTTGTTTCACCCTGTTGCTTACTGAAAAGTCTTTAGGTACTGAACCACTCATTGCCACGTTTGCTTGCATACCTGTATGGAGTGCCTTGATCAGGCTGACAAACTTCTCTGTACAACCATATTTCTTGAGTACCTGCCAAAGTCCTTGTCGCGAAACAGTATCGAAGGCTTTACTGAAGTCTATGAAGACTACATAAAGCGGCATGTTCTGTTCGATACACTTTTCTTGAACCTGTTACAAGCAGAAAATCATGTCCATTGTGCTTCTTCCACGTCTAAAGCTGCACTGGGTTTCCGGTAGTACAGGGGTCACCACCGCGGTGCCCGCGGGCACCATGTCGCCCGCAGGGACCACATGAGTCGCCCGCAGGCCTGTTCTAAAAATAGCACAACTCGCAAGTGAGCTGCATCTAAGATGTAATTTTTTCTGCCGCTATTTTTTAAAATCACACTTGCATTTATATAGATTTTAAAATGACAATGTCTTAAAAATAAAAAAAAATGAAAATATGTTTATTATACGTAAAGTTAAGGTGAACTCTGACCTAGTTCAAAGGTCAGTATTGTGCGCATGACAAAACCTTCGCGCTGGAGCGTAAGCTAGTGGGCAGTGAAGATGGTGAACGCACTGCTGTTTCCTAGCCCAAAAAAAAAGACAGAAAATTTATCATTTTCAAAGTGAGCGGGAGGAAGAGTTCTTTTTTACTACCGTGAAAGGAAGCTGCGTGTGTTTCATTTGCGAGGCGACGGCGAAGCGGCACTTCAACGCGTCATGAAACTGCTACCCACTCTTTTTTTTTGTATACGTAGGTAGATTTGTTCTGCAGTCCAGTGACAAGCCACCAGCTGCCGGTCGCAAGCGCCCCTTAACTCCCTAACCTGCATGTTTTTGGCATGTGGGAGGAAACCCACGCAAACACGGGGAGAACATGCACAGTCCACGCAGATCACTGTTGACCGGGGGCAGGGATCGAACCCACGATCCCCACGATCCCCCGGCCGAGGGTAAACTGTGCTGCCGCGGTGCTAACCACTGCGGCACCGTGCATATAAGCACTCTCAGCGCTGTTTAGCTTCTTCTCATGAAAGGACAGCGCTGGTTATTACTCCAGCATGATTCTTGGCAAGAACTGTATGGATATAATTCCAGTGAAGAAGAACACACAAAAGTGTGTTTATTAAATGTAACAGATTTTGAGCAGAATTGCAGCAGATTTGTTCAGTTAAAAATGTGATAAGATTTATTTAATATGAAAGTTGATTTTTCTTAAATGTTGCATAACTTTTTCAAACACGGTTCAACATAGTTCATGAATTAAAAGGGTTTAGTTTTTTATGGTTAAAAGGGACTGGTGAAAACTGGACATTTTTTTAATGAAATGTAGAAGGGATCATCTGAACAACTGCTGAGATTAATAAAAATAAAGTGTTGAATATTGATCTTGTCTGTTACCCACTCTAAGTTATTGATAATTATTTATTTGTGTGTATATATATATATATATATATACTATATATATACACAATTTGTTATTTTAGAGGAGTGTGTCAAGCTGGTGCCCTTCACATGACTCGATACCCATGAAGTAGCTCTTGGTTTCAAAAAGGTTGGTGACCCCTGCGGTAGTACATTCTAGGAGATGTGTTCATTGAGTCTGTTCAGTAATACACGTGAGAGAATCTTACCAACAGTGGCTAGCAGTGATATAGCTCGGTAATTTCCACAATCCTTCCTGTCACCTTTCTTGAACAAAGGCACAATACTTGCATCCTTCCAGTCTTGAGGTACTTTCTGGGCATCCCATATCTCTTGGATGAGCTTGTGCAGGCAGTTGGTCAGCTGAACACCACCAAATTTCCACACTTCTGCTGGAATTCCATCCCTTCCTGGAGCTTTACCATCCTGTGTTGTCCTGATAGCTGCCATTAGTTCATCAAAATTTGGTGGTTCATCCAGACTTGATACAGCTGGTCGCTGCACTAGAGCTTCTTTAGCCTCTTCAGTGAGATCTCCAGGGTTGTTTAGTAGTTGGTCAAAGTGGTCTGCAAATGTAACCCTTGCCTTATGTTCATTAGGTAAGGGAAATTATTAAGTGTAGACCAGTTGCTAGGTTCGTAAGGGTTACAATAGGGAATTAGAGTGAGTGTGGAATGAAATAGCTGGAGGCAAGAAATGAGCAATTCATATCTGTTATTAATAAAGATAGAAGGAGCAAAATATACCTTCTGTGCCGTGCCATTCAGTCTGAGTAAAGAACGTATTGACTGGGTCCCCCACAATACTAACAAAATCGTCGGGGCAAAGCCATGTTTCTGTGAGACAGAGTATATTTATATTGTAATCCGTGATCATATCATTAATTAAGGTCGCTTTTGTGGAGAGCGTGAAATAAAGAGGCTGAATGATTTCTCAATTCAGGTTTATTGACGATCTCACATCTCCAGCTTCGTCTCAACAGAGTGAGAGAGCGAACTCCCCCAAACCCCCACTTTTATACCTGGGACATCAGAGACAGAATCACATTGTCATCACATCCCCCCAAGTCCCTTCGTCCTCCATCTGACCCCAGGAGGTCAGGAAGTCCTCTCAGAGTCCTCACCAAAGGCACCTCCACCTCCTGTTGTAATCCCCAGGAGGTCCAGCCACATTGTTCCTTCAAAGACGTGAGGTCACAGAATACATATGTAATTCTAAGCATCTCAATCCTGTGCTATGCATATGCAGTCAAAATATGTTCGCCACATCACCCCCACCAAATGTCGAAGAATGAAACAATGCAGCATAATCCACACAACATGATAAAACCACACATTAGTCCACATGCCGTCTGGGCTTCAAGCGTCTCCCAAACTTGCTGTAAGCGGGCTTCGCAGCCCCTGTGGTGCCATCTTGCAGTGAATCTGCCAACTGAGGATGAGAATCGTTATTTGATCCCTGCGGGGGCTCCACGACATGCTTCCTGGGGGGTCTGCCTCGTCGAGGAGCCCTCGCCACTCGTACAGACTCGTCGTTCATCACAAAAGCAGGCTTTAGTCTGTCTATACTGATTGTTTCCCTTCTGTCCCCCAAATCTAGCACAAAATGCTTATCACCTGTTTCCAGCACTCTATATGGGCCATCGTAAGGTGGGCGTAGGGCTGGGCGCAGAGCCTCGTGCCTGACAAAAACAAATTCGGCATTTTTTAAAGATTCGGGAACAAAAACATGCAGAAAAGTGTGATGAACGGGGCCCGGAAGCATGTCCGCTCCCGTGCCGATCAATGACCACTGAGCCGGGGGGCGCCCTGGCGTCGGATGGTCTGGCAGAAACTCGCCTGGCAGCCGGAGAGGCTGCGCGAAAACCAACTCCACTGGGGAGGCCTTTAAGTCCTCTTTAGGTGCGGAACGCAACCCCAATAAAACCCATGGTAGTCTGTTTACCCAATTTGCATCCGTAAGCGACGCTCTGAGGGCTGCCTTCAATGAGCTATGAAAACGCTCGCATAAACCATTAGCCTGGGGGTGGTAAGCGGTAGTGCGGTGAATTGTTGCGCCTAAGCTGTGGGCCATCGCTGACCAAAGTTCAGACACAAATTGAGGTCCCCTGTCGGACATAATATCCAACGGAACCCCGAAACGCGCTATCCAAGCCGTTAAAAATGCGCGGGCCACTTCTGCAGCCGTGGTGGATGCCAGTGGGACCACTTCCGGCCAACACGTGGTTCGGTCCACCATTGTCAAAAGATGTGTGAACCCCTGCGACGACGGTAGGGGGCCCACGAGGTCGACATGTACGTGATCAAATCTCTTGGCCAGGATGTGAAACGGCTCTAAGGGGGCTTTTGTGTGCTTGTGAATCTTGGCCCGCTGGCAAGCCATACAGGCTTTTGCCCACTCTTTCACGTGCTTGCGCAGGCTCGGCCACACAAACTTTTCTGCTACCATTTTCACAGACGCACGCACCCCAGGGTGTGCCAGGGAGTGAATCGAGTCAAAAACGCGGCAGTGCCAAGCAGCCGGCACTACCGGACGCGGTCGCCCGGTAGAGACATCGCAGATTAGGGGGGGCATACCATTGCGCAAGTTCCTGCTCTCCAGCCTTAACCCTGTTGGTCCAGACTGGAGCGCGCACATGTCCACATCTCTACCCTGATCCGCTGCCATGGCCGCATAATCTATCCCCACGTGAACTGGGGCTGCGTGCGCTTCCGCCCTGCTATTTTGCTCTGCGGCCGCGGTAGTATAATCTACCTCTGCATGGACTGGTGCTGTTACCACGCGAGAGAGGCAGTCTGCCACTACATTGAGTTTACCCGTTACGTGTTGAATATCAGTAGTAAATTCCGAAATTGCGGCCAGCTGCCTCTGCTGCCGGCCTGACCAAGGTTCCGAAATTTTGGCCATCGCAAAAGTGAGCGGTTTGTGGTCGACAAACGTGGTGAAACGCCGACCTTCTAACCAGAATTGGAAGTGGCGAATGGCTAAGTGGAGCGCTAACAGCTCCCTGTCAAACGCGCTGTATTTACGCTTGGCCTCGCGCAAGGATCTGCTGAAGAAGGCCAGCGGCTGCCAAACCCCGGCAACGTGCTGCTCCACAACCGCCCCTATGGCCAAATCTGACGCATCCGTGGTGAGCGCTAAGCGGGCCGTTGGGTCTGGGTGAGCTAACAACGCAGTGTCTGCAAGGGCTTTTTTTACCTCCGCGAATGCGCGCTCCCGCTCCGGGGACCATTCGATTGCATTGGAGGGTTTTTGCTTTTTAAGCGCGGCATATAGTGGTTGCATGAGATGCACTGCGTGGGGGAGGAAACGGTTATAAAAATTCACCATTCCTAAAAACTCCTGTAATGCTTTGACCGTTTGTGGCCGGGGAAAATCTGCCACTGTGCGCACTTTGTCCGGTAGCGGGACCGCCCCTTCTGAGGAGACGCGGTGCCCCAAAAAATCGATCTGCACCACCCCAAACTGGCACTTAGCTGGACTGATTATTAACCCGTGCTCTCCCAACCTCCGAAAAACTGTTGTGAGGTGTTTTTCGTGTTCCTCTTCGGATGTGCTGGCGACCAAAATGTCGTCCAGGTAGACGATCACAAAAGGGAGATCGCGTAACACGGCATCCATCATGCGTTGGAAGGTTTGCGCGGCGCCTTTGAGGCCAAAAGGCATGCGTAAAAACTCAAAAAGTCCAAACGGGGTTATCACCGCTGTTTTGGGAATGTCCTCAGCACGGACTGGGACTTGATGATAGCCGCGGACCAAGTCTATTTTAGAAAAAACGCGCGCCCCCGCCAGGTGTACTGAAAAATCCTGAATATGTGGGATGGGGTAGCGGTCATGCGCTGTAGCGTTGTTTAACCTGCGGAAGTCACCGCAAGGTCTCCACGAGCCGTCTGCTTTAGGGACCATATGCAGTGGGGAAGCCCATGGGCTGTTCGAACGGCGGACAATGCCCAACCTTTCCAGGTTGGCGAACTCCTCGCGCGCTATGGACAGTTTAGCTGCATCCAAGCGCCGAGCTTTCGCAAAGACGGGGGGACCAGTGGTAGTGATAAAGTGCTCCACCCCGTGTTTCGCAGCTGTTGCAGAAAAGGTGGGAACTGTGACTGCTGGAAACTGTGCGAGGAGTGTGTGAAACTTACCGCCTGCTGTGGCGACGTTGGTCTGTGCTGGTGGCGGGGACACTCGAGCTGCACAAGGAATGGAGTAAAAAGAGAGTGCATTAACTAGGCGTCTATTGGCAAGATCAACTAACAACCCATGTGAGCACAGAAAATCAGCACCTAACATGTTGAAACTCACCGCCGCTATAATAAAAGTCCATTCATAAGTGCGGCCGTGCAAGGACAGAAGCAGCGTCCTTTCGCCGAAGGTCTTAATGCTCGAGCCGTTCGCCGCTGTTGCCCCGTCACCACGGGGGCCTGACAGCCGGTCAGCGTAGGTTGGGGTGATGAAACTCACTTGGGCGCCCGTGTCCACGAGGAAGTGCCGCCCAGAGCGCGCATCCGTGAGGTAGAGCAGCTTGTTTCGCTCGCCGAGGGCCGATGCTGCTAACGACTCCCGGTCCTGGCATTTCCCGAGCTCTTGAACTGGCACGGCGGTACACACCTGCGCGCCCTCTCTGCGAAACGTTGATGGTAAAAGCAGAGGTCGTCTCCTCCGCTGCGTCGGGACCTCGCTGCTGCCATTGTTGGTGGGATCGATTCCGCCACCTCTGGCCCACCGCTGCTCCCGGCCGCCGCGCCGAGGTCTGCCGCTGCTGCGGTGGCCGCCTGCTCCTCGCAGGAGTTGAGGATCCGCTGCGCTTCTCGGGCCAGCGCACGGAAGTCCCGCTGGGTCACGAAATGAGTGCCTGTCAGGGCCGCCCTCGTCTGCGATGGAAGGGTTCTCAGGAAGATGTGCTTGAAGAGGAAATCATCGTTATCTGTGCCTCTCAGCTGTAGCATGTCTTCCATCAGGTCAACTGGCCTGCGTCCTCCCAAGTCATGCAGAGCTAGGAGCCTCCTAGCTCTCTCCTCGGCTGAGGGCGTGAAACACTGGATGAGGGCAGCCTTCAGCTCACTGTATTTGTCGCCAGCGGGCGGTTGCTGCACCAGGCTCCGCACGTATCGAGCTGTGCGGTTGTCGAGCTTGGCGATGACGTGGTAGAATTTTGTGTCATCTGCCGTTATTCCCACGAGTGCGAATTGGGCTTCGGCCTGGAGGAACTACGAGTCTGGGTTGTCCTGCCAGAACTCTGGTAGCTTGACCGAGACCGCGCTTGCTCGAGCGGTCCCTGATGAGTCTGGTTCGGGGGAACTGTCTCCGGCCATTGCACGTCTTGGGTCACCAATGTGGAGAGCGTGAAATAAAGAGGCTGAATGATTTCTCAATTCAGGTTTATTGACGATCTCACATCTCCAGCTTCGTCTCAACAGAGTAAGAGAGCGAACTCCCCCAAACCCCCACTTTTATACCTGGGACATCAAAGACAGAATCACATTGTCACCACAACCCCCCAAGTCCCTCCGTCCTCCATCTGACCCCAGGAGGTCAAGAAGTTCTCTCAGAGTCCTCACCAAAGGCACCTCCACCTCCTGCTGTAATCCCCAGGAGGTCCAGCCACATTGTTCCTTCAAAGACGTGAGGTCACAGAATACATATGTAATTCTAAGCATCTCAATCCTGTGCTATGCATATGCAGTCAAAATATGTTCGCCACAGCTTTATCTGACAGAGATCTTATATTCAGCAGTCCGCATTTAATTATTTTACTTAACTGTGGTAAATTAGTGATTTTAATCTTTATTAAGTTTGTTGTATTTGTCTTGGGTTATAATGTTTTGGGTAACAGGAGACAGATACAATCTCTATGGGGTTATGAATTGAAGACTGATCTAAACAGCGAGAATTATTTGGATTAATAGGATTAACATGAGAAGTGAAAGCAAGGAAGGGCTGGTTGGCAGACCCAGGTACTTTGGGGTGAGTTAACACACCAACTTTCAGTCACTGTACTGAAAAATGCTGAATGGAATAAAACAGATTGTCCCTTAGAATACATGCCCCGAGTCTATTTGGATGGATGCCATCTGGCCTCATAAATGATGGTCGGTTCCAGAACAGGTTGAAATTGTCTATAAAACCAATGTTAAAAGTAGGACACGTTGAGTACAACCAGGGATTAAGGGAAGGAGTTCTGCTGAAATAATTGCAACCTCTTCTAATAGGAGCAAGTGGTCCAGAGATAAACACACGTCTGCCACAGTTCTTAAGAGTGGATAGAAGGCTCCTGAAGTCTCTCTTTAAGATTTCAGATGTTTCATCTGGGATGTTGTTGCATCCAACATGCACAATAACAGTTTTAGCATGGGGGTATTCATTTAATAGGTCAAGGGTAAGAGCCTCATTGTCTGACACTTTAGCCCCAGGAAAAAAAAATTCTAACACAGTACCTGCTTCTTGATGTTACTCATTATGGAGTCACTGATTACCAGCATCATCTGGGGGGACTTTGTCGGTGGCTTCTGAAATGGTGGATAGTTTTGCCGTTGTTGTTGCTGCTGTGGCAGCGAGGTGCCAGTGTGGGGGGTTGCGCTCCCTTCTTTTTGAAGCTGGTGTAAAGTTTGGCACACCTAAGGTAGTTTTGATCTGGGGCTTGCGGGTTTGGGCCATTGCTGAAGGAGGAGGGGCAGCCATGGGAGGAAGATCAACGTCCAGGTGGGGGAAATCTTCCAGGGAAAGGATGTTAAATCTGTTTTCCAGCAAAAGGGGAGGGGAGGAGGCACAGCCATGTCTGGTCAATCCCTGACGTTTGCTATTGGGCCCAACCATGGTCCAGGGTGCACATTGAGGCTGTGAAGAACCACCCAGGGCTTTGGGTTTAGCTTCGAGCTGAAGCCAGTGTTTGGTGCTGGAGTCCTGGACAGCTGAGGTGACCGGAGCAGGGGTGGAGGTGGATGGCGATATGCTAATTTCACCCAGGTAAGTAGCCGTCCCTGCTAGCTGCGAGTCCGTCGCTGGTGCCAGTGTCCGTCCAAAAATGATCGTGTCCAGATGATTTTCACCCTCCCGAATCTTATACAGGTTAGAGAGTCTCAGTTCCAACTCAGAAACCTTCTTAGAGAGGGAAACACAGCTGACACAGGTCGGAGAGGGAGCCATGGCTTTCCAGGCCAGGAGTGGCTAACTAACAGGCAGGTTAGCCTAACCCGGTGAACAGCCCTGATTGGGGTCTGATTCACCTGTGAGCCAATACGGGGTGTTGTATTTACTGAGCTAACACTAAGTAAAAAAGTTAATATCAATTAAAGAGATACAAATTTAAAACGGAGTTAATACAATAAACAAAAATAGACAAGATAACCAGTACATGTAGAAGTGACTGAGTTTACAAACAGACGTGTTGTTGCATATGGAGTTAAGAGGGCTGAGATGTATGAAGGGGCTTGGCCATTAAGAGCTCTAAAAGTCAAAATTAAAATCTTAAAATGAAATCTAAAAGCAACTGGCAGCCAGTGAAGGAACGATAAAACTGGGGAAATGTGTTCTCTTTTCTTAGTCTAGGTTAAAAGTCGAGCTGCTGCATTTTGCACAGTCTGAAGATGGGCAACAGCAGTTTTATTAAAACACATAAGGACATTACAATAATCTAAATGAGACTAGATAAAAGCATGAATGATCATTTCTAGCTCAGGTGTTGAGACCATAGGTCTAAGTTTTGCTATATTCCTCAGACAAAAAAGCAGTTTCTGACCAGTTGTCTACTATGGCAAGCCAGTAACATGGCATTGTCAAAAACAACACCCAGGTTTCGCAGGCTGGACTGGACAGAAAGAGCCTAGGTAACCTAAGTGTTGCTTTATCAGAGGAATTTTGCTGTCTGGAGCAATGATCAGTGTTTCTGTCTTGTTAAGATTTAGTTGTAGAAAATTATTGTTTAACCATTTCTTGATGGCAGACAGGCAGTTGATTAGGTTTGATAAAATGTTCAGCTCATTTTCTTTAAAGGAGCAGTAAAGCTGACTATCGTCTGCATAGAAATTCAATTCAATTCAATTCAACTTTATTTATATAGCGCCATTTCACAACAACAGTCATCTCATAGCACTATCAACTGTAGGGAGGACCCCCACAGTTGCAGAAAGACCCCAGCAATCAGGCGATCCCCTGTGAGCAAGCACTTGGCGACGGTGGAGAGGAAAAACTCCCTTTTAACAGGAAGAAACCTCCAGCAGAACCAGGCTCAGGGAGGGGCAGTCATCTGCTGCGACTGGCTGGGGGGTGAGGGGACAGAGAAGAAGAAAAGAACAGACATGTAGAGAGCAAACAGCACGATGGGGACTCAATCTATGGGAGAGAACAAACAAATGTTAATGACCAGCAAAAAAAAAATATTTCATAGAGAGTGAGGAAAGGAGTGAGGCCCAGTGCATTACTGGAGGTCCCCCGGCTGACTAAACCTATTAGCAGCATAACTAAGGGAGGGTTCAGAAACACATGATCGCTCCCTAATTGTAGGCTATATCAAAAAGGTAGGTTTTAGCCCTATTCTTAAAAACAGAGATCGAGTCTGACTCCCGAATCCAGATTGGCAGCTGATTCCACAGGAGAGGAGCTTGATAACTGAAGGCTCTGCCTCCCATTGTACTTTTGGAGATTCTAGGTATTACAAGTAAACCTGCATTTTGGGAGCGTAGTGCTCTGTTAGGATGATACGGTAGTATCAGATCTTTTAAATAAAAAGGAGCCTGATTGTTTAGAGCTTTGTAAGTAAGAAGAAGGATTTTAAACTTAATTCTAAACTCTATGGGAAGCCAATGAAGGGAGGCCAGAACCGGAGAGATATGATCTCTCTTTCTAGTACCTGTTAAAACTCTTGCTGCAGCATTTTGGATCAGCTGAAGACTTTTTAAAGATGTTTTAGGACAGCCTGATAATAAAGAATTACAATAATCTAATCTCGAGCTAACAAAAGCGTGGATCAGCTTCTCAGCATCACTCTGAGACAAGATGCTCCTAATCTTGGCAATATTACGCAAATGATAGAAGGCAGTCTTAGAAACAAATTTAATATGTGAATTGAAGGACAAATCCTGATCAAAAATAACTCCAAGGTTCCTCACAGAGCTATTAAGAGAAAGAGTAACTGCATCCAAACTGAAAGTTTGATTTGGAAAGGAATTTCTAAGGTTTTTTGGACCAACAAAAATGACTTCAGTCTTATCTGAATTTAATAGCAGGAAATTACAAGTCATCCAAACTTTGATTTCCTTAAGACAGGCTTCTAACTTGGCTAATTGATTAGTATCATCTGGCTTCATTGACAGGTATAATTGTGTGTCATCTGCATAACAGTGAAAATGTATACAGTGCTTTCTAATAATGTTGCCTAACGGAAGCATATATAAACTAAAAAGAGTAGGGCCAAGCACAGATCCCTGTGGAACTCCATGACTAAGCTTTGAGCTGAGAGAAAACTCATCATTTACATGAACAAACTGGAACGTATCAGATAAATAAGATCTAAACCACTGCAACGAAGTTCCATTAAGTCCAACATAGTGTTCTAATCTATCAAGTAGAATATTATGATCAATAGTATCAAAAGCTGCACTAAGATCTAAAAGGACAAGTACAGAAACTAGTCCATTATCAGATGCAATGAGGAGGTCGTTAGTGACCTTCGCTAAGGCTGTTTCAGTGCTATGATGGATTCTAAACCCAGATTGAAACTCCTCAAATGGTAAGAGATACCCTTAAACTGGCTGGTAATCTGGCCAAGTGAGGTTGAATACAATAAAAACAAAATAGGGCCCAGAACTGAGCCTTGAGGGACCCCACAGGAGAGTCCTTTGAACTCTGACATCTTCTTGTTGAATGAAACACAAAACCCTCATAAGATGAGAACCAGTTCAGAACTGATCCAGAAATACCAAAAGTGTCCTTCATCCTATTTATCAATATATTGTGGTCCACTGTGTCAAAAGCAGCAGTGAGATCCAGCAACACCAGGACCGAGTACTGACCAGAATCTACTGCCATCATGATGCCACTGGAGACTTAGTGCTGTCTCAGTGGAATGCATTTTATGGAAACTGGACTGGAAGGTATCTAAGATTTTATTTTTCTCTATGAATGTAGTTAATTGCTCGGCTACTGTTTTCTCAAAGATTTTGGATAGGAAGGGGAGCTTTGAAACGGGCCTGTAATTGTTCAGTTCTGTAGGATCTAGGTTTTGTTTTTTTTTAATTTGGGTTAAACCAAACTTACTTGTTTAAAAGAACTGGGAACAGTTCCTGATAAAAGTGACCAATTTATGATTTCCACAATTAGAGGTCCGATAGAGTCAAGTATTTTGAAAAACACTGAAGTTGGGAGGATATCTAAGGGGCTTGAAGAGGGCTTCATAGAGGCCAGAAGACCATTTACATCCAGTAGCATGACTGGAGTGAATAAGGACCACTTGTTAGAGGGGGCCTGATTCAGGCTAAGGTCCTCAGCAGATGGTGTAGTACTTACTCTAATATCATTCACCTTATTCATTATAACATTTGCAAAGTCATTGCATTCAGCATTAGAATAAGCAGGAACTGTCATGATCCTGGGGCACGGTGGGTGCCGTGCCCAGTCTCTAGTTTAAGTTCAGTCTTTTTCTGTCTGTTTCTGTTATTTTGTCCAGTTATTGTCTTTGTGCACTTGTAGTAATGTTTACATGTTGGGGTTGTGTTGTTTTATTATTGTTTCCAGTTATGTTTTATTTTGACAGCGCTGTGCAGCTTCCGGCTGTCAAACTGGTCGGAGCTGCACACCTGTTATTCATTCTGTTATTTTCTCAACTCATGTATCCACACCTGTCATTGGTTCGGCGGTGGCGGTGGCCTCCGTCGGTCTATGATGACCATGGAAGAGAATCCTAAACGTCTACTCTGCTGGAACAGGCCGATGCGCACCGGTGTTCTACCTTCCAGTGTTGGGTGTTGGTAGGATTCAAGCCTGGGCAGGAAGATATGGAGGACAAGATGTTACCCATGTAGCATGTCCCCCCTCTCCACGTCACTGATGAATCCAAAGGAACAGCAGGGCTGCTATAGTTTGGCATCAGCGCCGTCGCAGGAGCTGCCAGAACGATGTTGAGCACAACAGAGAACTGCCTTAGGGGCTCCGGCTCCGGATTTTTCCTCAGGGTTGACTCCCGAAGCCTTTCCCGTGACCGGGTGTGCCGCAAGGCAGCGGAGGTTTGAAATCAGGGTTTACCTTCCCTAGATGGGCTACCTTCCCAGGTTGACGAGCCACCATCTACCCGAAGCATCTGGTTTTAAGGCGCCAGAGATCCGCCCTCGCCCCTTCTCCTATTAGTAAAAGCAGTTCCGCCGGGCTTAGAGACTAAACGACACGGGCAGGCTAGGAGTTGGATTGGTAGTGTCAGTGGTTATGTACTGCATATAAGGGGGCGGCAAACCTCTGTGGTTTGTTGTGTCCTTCCACCATGTGTACCCATCCTCAGGAACAGGCTACTGAGTGTGTTTGGGTCCAGCTGTCGAGGAGAGTAGGTATGTTTGTCCCTTATTTCCAGCCGTGAGCCCCACTGCTTTTGGGAGAGCTCCGGCTGGACTCCGTCCCTGGCCAGGCATCCCCTGGCTTCTGTCCCCCTGGACGTCGAACTCCACTCTCCTCCAACATTCATCATTTTGTATTTGCCTTGCACTTCAGGATTTAGTTTTTGCATGTTTTTGTTCTTGTCTGTTTTTATGTTAATAAGTGTGCAAACTCACAGAGAGCATTTGGTGTCCTACTTTTGCCCGTGAAGTGGGCGATTTATGACAGGAACTGTCATGACTGCGTGGGAAAAAGCTCACGTGCAGGCTACTAACACCAGTGAAGGCACACGACAAAGAGGGAAAATGTTAAACACTACTTTATTGAAAAAAGAAACACAGCTATATGGAAAGCACCACACCCCAGAAGTATCTCACAGCCTGTGGAGAGAGGGAGACGAGAGCAGATTAGGAATGAGGAAGGAGGCTGGGCACAAAGAATAACAAGGGTAGGTCTTACTGTGGGCGAACAGAGAACCCGGCAGAGGAACCCAGCGAAAGCTGGAGGGACCAGCAGGGCAGAGCTGGCAGGAGAGTAGAGAGGCGTGGAACTGGGGAGTGAGTCTGACCGAGTGGAGAAGGCCGTCTGGAACAGAGATGATGACGATGGGACAGGTGAACACGCTGCAACCCTGGAGACGCACCGCGGAGATGGCAGCAACCTGGGGAGAGAGGAGGAAAAGGAGAGTTTAGCTGAGTTCCTAATAATACAAGTTACAACTTGACTTCAGGCAGTATACCCAATGAGCCAGCACCGAAGTGTCCACGAACAGTTCCTCTTATGCGCTGGCAGAGAAGAGGCAGCAGGTGTGTCCACTCACGCAGTTGCGCTGATGACCTGCGAAGCCGGGAGTCTGATGGACAACCTCCCACAGAAAGGGAAGGGGTGCACGCTGACCCGATCATCTCAGGAACAATGGCTAAATCAGGTGAGACAATGGAGTTGATAGTGTCAAACAAAAATTTGGGGTTTCCCTTGTTAAAGGATATAAGCTGAGCAAAGTAGTTTGTTCTCGCATCCTTCATCATATCATTTAATAAGGTTATAGGGTCTTTGAGGTGGAGTCTATGCACCTCAAGCTTAGTGGCCTTCCACAAATGCACCACCTTAGGGCAGCTTCTCCTAAGGGTACAGATCCCTTCATTTAACCAAGGGCATGGTTTCTTAGAAGAAGTATAGCTATATTTAATAGGAGCCACTTTATCAAGTCCCAATCAGCACTGTGGGTTAAAGTAATCTACCACAGAATTTACATCTGCACATCCTGCAACACTGAGTATCAAAAACTGAAACGAATCTATCCACAGCCTGCTGGTTAATAATACATCTCTGTCTTAATACTTTACATTCATGCTGTTCCATATTAACTGACAGCTCAAAGAAAACACAACAGTGATCACTGACAAGAACATCTTCCCCTTTACCATTCTCCAAATTCAGTCCCAGTAAAAAAAACAGGTCCAAGGTGTGCCCTTTTTATGTGTAGCACCAGAGATATGCTGGATGAAACAGTGAGCCTCTGTAATGTTTAAAAAGTCTGCAGCAGCAGCAATTACTCACATTATTCCCACAGTTAACTTGTGATTAATTGCAAGTTAATTGTGTGATTAATCACAATTTAATCACACTTTTGTTGATCTGTTATAAATGTACTACTAGTACTGGTAGTAGTAGTAGTAGTATTTTGTGTAATAGTGCTAGTAGTAGTTGTAGTAGTAATGCTGTCAGTCAATCGCATTTTCCCACAGTTAATGTATGATTAATCCCAAATTAATCACACATTTTTCATTTGTTCTAAATGTAGTAGTAGTAATGGTAGTAATTCACTCTGCTCCTGATAGTCCTTCTTTGTGCAATGGGATGATTCATGTGTTTATACGGGTCATCATATATTAAGCTGTGATGTATATAGGTTCTATAGTCGTGTTAAGTTTTTTTACTTTCCATGGGTAATCCCTTTGTCTGTCATGTGTGTTTATGTTGTTTGGCTGTCAACTGTCATGCTGCTGTTACACTGTAATTTCCCAGTTTGGGATCAATAAAATACATCTATCTATCTATCTATCTATCTATCTATCTATCTATCTATCTAATGCTGTCAGTCCATTAATATATTGAATGACAATTAATTGCATGATTTACAGCTGTCTTTAATCACAAATTAATTGCACATTTTTTCATTTGTTCTAAATATAGTACTTGTAGTGTCATAATGCTGAGCACAGGTGGAGAGCCATGCTCAGGCTTTAAGTTCAACTTGATTATTTTCTGTATTTCCCCACTTTAGTTTAGCTTTTATTCTGGTTGGTTCTGGATGTACAGTATGTTGTTATTTGAGTTTGCTATTTGTTTATGAGAGTTCCTGTTTTTGTTAGTACGATCATCATCATCATCATAGCAGTCTGTCATGGGCGACAATGACTGTTTCATTTAGGTCTGATCAGATTCCTCCACACAGCTCTGTCCTTAGCCTTCCGCTGCCAGGAACTCCTGTCTATATCCAACTTCTTCAAGTTTCTTTTTACAGTGTCTTTAAATCTGAGCCTTGGTCTACCCTGATTGCGTTTGCCCTCACATAACTGTGAGTAGAGTAACTGCCGAGGGAGACACTGGTGGTCCATCCTCTCAATATGTCCGAGCCATCTCAGGTTCATCTGTATTAGCATGTCCTCCATTGATGGTAGACCAGCTCGTTTCAACACTTCTGTGTTGGTTATCTTGTCTTTCCATGAGATGCTCATTATGGCTCGAAGGTGTCTCATCATGTACATGTGCAGTTTCTTCACCTGTACTCTGTAGACAGTCCAAGTTTCAGCACCGAACAATAGAGTAGCCAGTACTGTTGCTCTGTACACTTTGCATTTCACACGGATAGACACATGTTGATTGCTCCACAGTCTGTCCCTCAAGTTTCCAAACACAGCGCTTGCTCTTCCCATTCTGAGAGAGAGTTCATCCTCCAGCCTAGCATTCTCTGAAACAGTACTCCCTAGGTACTTGAAAGTCTTGCACTTGACTAGTGGCTCTGTACCAATGCTGATCTCTTCTGGTAGTGATGTTGATAACTGGAACTTTGGTGGTTGATAAAGGCACTCTGTCTTCTTGATGTTGATTTGGAGGCTGAATTGGCTAGCTGGTCTTGTAAATTTCTCCACTAAAGATTGCATATCTTCCACACTGTGTGCAACTAGAGCACTGTCATCGGCAAAGAGCATTTCTCTTACTACCTTTATCGATGTCTTACTCTTGGCTTTAAACTGTGCCACACTGAACAAGTCTGCTTCTTTCCTTGTTTGAATGTATACTCCTTCTGAAGTGTGTTTGAAGGCCACCTCAAGCATGGCTGCCAGACATAGCAAGAAGAGTGTAGGTGCCAGCACACACCCTTGTTTCACCCTGTTGCTTACTGAAAAGTCTTTAGGTACTGAACCACTCATTGCCACGTTTGCTTGCATACCTGTATGGAGTGCCTTGATCAGGCTGACAAACTTCTCTGTACAACCATATTTCTTGAGTACCTGCCAAAGTCCTTGTCGCGAAACAGTATCGAAGGCTTTACTGAAGTCTATGAAGACTACATAAAGCGGCATGTTCTGTTCGATACACTTTTCTTGAACCTGTTACAAGAAGAAAATCATGTCCATTGTGCTTCTTCCACGTCTAAAGCTGCACTGGGTTTCCGGTAGTACAGGGGTCACCACCGCGGTGCCCGCGGGCACCATGTCGCCCGCAGGGACCACATGAGTCGCCCGCAGGCCTGTTCTAAAAATAGCACAACTCGCAAGTGAGCTGCATCTAAGATGTAATTTTTTCTGCCGCTATTTTTTAAAATCACACTTGCATTTATATAGATTTTAAAATGACAATGTCTTAAAAATAAAAAAAAATGAAAATATGTTTATTATACGTAAAGTTAAGGTGAACTCTGACCTAGTTCAAAGGTCAGTATTGTGCGCATGACAAAACCTTCGCGCTGGAGCGTAAGCTAGTGGGCAGTGAAGATGGTGAACGCACTGCTGTTTCCTAGCCCAAAAAAAAAGACGAGCGGGAGGAAGTGAGCGGGAGGAAGAGTTCTTTTTTACTACCGTGAAAGGAAGCTGCGTGTGTTTCATTTGCGAGGCGACGGCGAAGCGGCACTTCAACGCGTCATGAAACTGCTACCCACTCTTTTTTTTTGTATACGTAGGTAGATTTGTTCTGCAGTCCAGTGACAAGCCACCAGCTGCCGGTCGCAAGCGCCCCTTAACTCCCTAACCTGCATGTTTTTGGCATGTGGGAGGAAACCCACGCAAACACGGGGAGAACATGCACAGTCCACGCAGATCACTGTTGACCGGGGGCAGGGATCGAACCCACGATCCCCACGATCCCCCGGCCGAGGGTAAACTGTGCTGCCGCGGTGCTAACCACTGCGGCACCGTGCATATAAGCACTCTCAGCGCTGTTTAGCTTCTTCTCATGAAAGGACAGCGCTGGTTATTACTCCAGCATGATTCTTGGCAAGAACTGTATGGATATAATTCCAGTGAAGAAGAACACACAAAAGTGTGTTTATTAAATGTAACAGATTTTGAGCAGAATTGCAGCAGATTTGTTCAGTTAAAAATGTGATAAGATTTATTTAATATGAAAGTTGATTTTTCTTAAATGTTGCATAACTTTTTCAAACACGGTTCAACATAGTTCATGAATTAAAAGGGTTTAGTTTTTTATGGTTAAAAGGGACTGGTGAAAACTGGACATTTTTTTAATGAAATGTAGAAGGGATCATCTGAACAACTGCTGAGATTAATAAAAATAAAGTGTTGAATATTGATCTTGTCTGTTACCCACTCTAAGTTATTGATAATTATTTATTTGTGTGTATATATATATATATATATATACACAATTTGTTATTTTAGAGGAGTGTGTCAAGCTGGTGCCCTTCACATGACTCGATACCCATGAAGTAGCTCTTGGTTTCAAAAAGGTTGGTGACCCCTGCGGTAGTACATTCTAGGAGATGTGTTCATTGAGTCTGTTCAGTAGTACACGTGAGAGAATCTTACCAACAGTGGCTAGCAGTGATATAGCTCGGTAATTTCCACAATCCTTCCTGTCACCTTTCTTGAACAAAGGCACAATACTTGCATCCTTCCAGTCTTGAGGTACTTTCTGGGCATCCCATATCTCTTGGATGAGCTTGTGCAGGCAGTTGGTCAGCTGAACACCACCAAATTTCCACACTTCTGCTGGAATTCCATCCCTTCCTGGAGCTTTACCATCCTGTGTTGTCCTGATAGCTGCCATTAGTTCATCAAAATTTGGTGGTTCATCCAGACTTGATACAGCTGGTCGCTGCACTAGAGCTTCTTTAGCCTCTTCAGTGAGATCTCCAGGGTTGTTTAGTAGTTGGTCAAAGTGGTCTGCAAATGTAACCCTTGCCTTATGTTCATTAGGTAAGGGAAATTATTAAGTGTAGACCAGTTGCTAGGTTCGTAAGGGTTACAATAGGGAATTAGAGTGAGTGTGGAATGAAATAGCTGGAGGCAAGAAATGAGCAATTCATATCTGTTATTAATAAAGATAGAAGGAGCAAAATATACAAACAATGTACAAATATACAAATATAACAACGGCCGGCATGAAATAAAACCCCAAAAATGTCCTACTGAGCTCAGTGTTTGTTTGTCCATTTGGTTTAGCTGTTTGACCAGTCAAGATATCTTGTATCTCCCGGCTCAGGTTTCTTTTCCTCTTTTAAAGCGGCAGCTACCACTTCAATGTTGTGCACTGGAGAGAGGAGGGATGTCCTTCAATCGAGACCTTGGTCAGACCTCTGTTCAATCTCGGTTCAGGCTCGCCATCTCCATTTGGAGAAAATCCAGGATCCAGAAGGTTTTTGGTCAGCAACCAAAAAAACCTAGCCTGCACAACAATATTGGTATTATTGTTTACAGTTAGAGTAATTTGTCTTCCAATCCCTTCTTAGATAACACCATAGCTTAGTGTTTAAATTCTTCTCTCACATTACTATTGATCTGTAAAAAATACAGTAAATTGTTTACTTGGGGTCTTAAAGGTGGTAATTTGTATAAAATTCACATGGGTGTATCGATGGAAAAGAGGAGTTGGAATTAATAAGTGTTCACTTCTTCCTTCTCCCTTTCGAACAGTGTATACTGTAACTTTATTGCATTTGCTATTTGCTTGTTTTTTGTTATATTTTTTGTGTTCGAAATAAACTATCTATCTATCTATTATTACAATCCAGCAATATAGTAATATCTTGCATTTCACATCTTACATCTTACATGCATGTGTTCTTTTCTCACAATCTCTCTGGTAGCACATGAAATACCCTTTTTTTCATGTAACCAATTAAATGAATTCCTCTTTTTATCTCAGCATCGTTTAACCATGAAATTATGATTAATCCTTTCTAACCTTGTCTTTGTAATTCATGAAATGAAATACAATTAATTTATCACATAACCAGGGAATATAAGATAAGATAAGATAAGATAAGCCTTTATTAGTCCCACAACGGGGAAATTCCAGGATTGCAACAGCACAGGGATAGCAACACTCAGAGCAACAATCAGAAGGCAAGAAAAAAAACAAGCAAGCAAGAGCAGCTAATAAACATATGTACGTATTACTATAAATATATATATACACACACACACACAGACACACAGTGCAGAGCATTGTAGCTGGATGGAATAAATATATGAATATATGAACACACAGTGCAGAGCATTGTAGCTAGATGGAATAAATATGTAAATATATAAACACCCACAGTACGGAGCATTGCAGCTAGGTGGAATAAATATGCAAGTATATAAACACACACAGTGCGGAGCAATGTAGCTAGATGGAATAATATGTAGATATATAAATATATAAACACACCCAGTGCTGAGCATTGTAGCTAGATGGAATAAATATGCAAATATATAAACACACACAGTGCAGAGCATTGTTGCTAGATGGAATGAAACAGCATAACCGTCTACTTAGTTATCCTACATGGTATGATTATGTGCCCATACATATTCTCACCCTCCATAGCGACCGGTATGTTCCTAGTTGTATGCCGGAGGGGACCATTGTGTAAGTCTATTGCATCTTTTGCATTCAAAAAACTATTAGTTTGTTACGTCTTTTTGCTATCTCTGCGAGCAGCCCTGCTTAGGTTGTACAGTCTGACAGCCGTTGGTAGGAAGGACCTACGAAACCTCTCGGTTGTGCACCTGGCATGATGTAGTCTGCTGCTAAATGAGCTCCTCAGTGCATTCAGTATGTCCTGCATAGGGTGGAACTCGGACTCCAGCAGAGATGACAGTTTAGCCACCGTCCTTCTCTCTCCTATCTCCTCCATCGGATCAAGGCGCTGCCCCAGGACAGAGCTAGCTTTCTTAATCAGTTTGTTCAGTCTCTTCCTATCGGCTGCAGTAATGCCACTGCCCCAGCAGACCACTCCAAAAGTGATGGCTGATGCCACCACCGTGTCATAGAATGACTTCAGCAGCGCCCCTTGTACACCAAAAGACCTGAGTCTCCTCAGCAGGAACAGCCTGCGCTGTCCCTTCTTGTAGAGTGCATCAGTATTGTGTGACCAGTCTAGTTTATTGTTCAGATGAATACCCAGGTACTTATAGGATGTCACCATCTCGATGTCTGTTCCCTGTATATTTACTGGTACTGTGAGGGGCTGCCCATGCCTGCGGCAGTCCACCACCAGCTCCTTAGTTTTCCTCGCGTTGATCTGGAGGCAGTTCCGATGGCACCAGTCCACGAAGTCCTGGATAAGCCCTCTGTACTCAGCTTCATCTCCATTGGAGATGAGGCCAACGATCGCAGAGTCATCAGAGAACTTCTGTAGATGGCAGTGTGTTGTGTTGTGTGAGAAGTCCGCAGTATAAAGAGTGAACAGGAAGGAAGCCAGCACCGTTCCCTGGGGGGCCCCCGTGCTACTGATGATCGTGTCGGACACACAGTCCCGGGTTCTCACAAACTGAGGCCGGTTCGTGAGGTAGTCCAGGATCCATGATGACAGGTGCTGGTCCACCCCTGCGCGCAGCAGCTTGTCCTTCAGGATCATCGGTTGGATGGTGTTGAAAGCACTGGAGAAGTCAAAGAACATGATCCTCACCATATTCCCGGGCTTCTCCAGGTGGGACAGAGAACGGTGAAGGAGGAAGATCACCGCATCCTCCACCCCAATGCCATGCTGGTAGGCGAACTGGAGTGGATCCATCGCTGGTTCCACCAGGGGGCGGAGGTGAGCAAGGAGCAGTCTCTCCAGGGTCTTCATCAAGTGGGACGTCAAGGCCACCGGTCTGTAGCTGTTCAGGTCTTTGGGGTGGGAAGTTTTTGGTACAGGTACCACACAAGATGTTTTCCACAGCTGTGGTACCCTCCCCAGTTTCAGGCTCATGTTGAAGATATACGTCACAATCCCACACAGCTGGTCTGCACAGGACTTGAGGAGCTTTGCGCTGATGCCGTCCGGTCCCGGCGCCTTCCTCGCCTTGATCTTCCTCAGCTCCGTCCTCACCTGGGTCCTGGTCAGGGTCAGGATGGGGGGCTGTGTGTTGGGAGTGGGGGGGTGTTGGTGGAGTGGGGAGTGGGCAGCAGGACTTGATTTCTTTAGAGGCAGCAGTGGTTGTTGTGCAGTCAGGGGGGAGGGCGGTTGGTCAAATCTATTGAAAAACAGATTCAGGTTGTTCGCCCACTCCCTACCCCCTGTGGCCTGGGGGGAGGTATTCTGGAGCCCCGAGATGGTTTTGAGGTTTCTCCAGACCCCGCTGATGTCGCTCTGTTGCAGCTTGTCCTCCATCTTCTTCCTGAAGCTGTCCTTGCCTTCTCTGATCTTTCTCCTCAGCTCCCTCTGTACGGACTTCAGCATCTCCCTGTTCCCTGACCTGAAGATCCTCTTCTTCTCTCTCAGAAGTGTTTTTATCTCAGGGTTGATCCAGGGTTTGTTGTTTGAGTGACGCCGTATGGTCTTGGTGGGAACGGATTTGTCCACACAGAAGCTGAGGTAGCCCGTGAAGGTGTGAATGAGGCCATCGATGTCCTCACCATGTGGATCGCAGAGCTGCTTCCAGGCGGTGGCTTCAAAACAGCCCTTTAGGGTGTCCATTGTCTCCTCAGACCATAACTCCACAGTGTGCATGGCCGGAGGTTGTCTGTGCACTAGGGGTTTGTACACCGGCCGGAGATGAACCAAGTTGTGATCCGATCTCCCGAGTGGGGGGAGTTGTGATGAGGTGTACGCCTCCTTAGTGTTTGCGTAGAATAAATCCAGTGTTTTATTGTCTCTAGTGTGGCATGTGACATACTGGGTGAACGTGGGTAGAATGGGAGACAGTGAAACATGGTTGAAATCGCCTGAGATGAGGAGAAGAGCATCTGGGTGTTCTGTCTGCAGCCTGCTGGTTACTGAATGGATGACGTCACGTGCTGTCCCAGCGTTCGCCGTCGGATTTGCATAAACAACAATGCAGATCACGTGTGAGTGTTCTCTCGGGAGATATGTAGGCCTCATGCTAACAGCTAGCAACTCAATGTCTTTGCTGCAGTGTCGTTGTTTAACAGCGATATGTCCCGGTCTGCACCAGTTGTTGTTAACATACATTATCACTCCACCGCCCCTAGCCTTGCCACTGTCTGGTGTTCGGTCAGCTCGTATCATGTGAAAACCCTCCAGCTCAATGTTAGCATCTGCTGCTAGTTCAGTTAGCCACGTCTCAGTAAACAAAAGGAGAGAGCACTCCCGGTATGTGCTATCATAACGGGAGATAGCCGCTAGCTCATCTAACTTTCCCAGTATCGACCGTACATTTCCCATGACAACAGATGGAAGGGAGGGTCTGTACCTTATATTTTTTGTCCTCCGCCTTACTCCAGCCCGGCAGCCGCGGCGTTTTCGCCTCAGTTCTCTCGGTATGTCGAGTTTTTCCAATGGGACCGGGTGGCGGTTGAATGCTAGCAGCTGTTCTCTGCTGTATCGTATCCTGCTATAGACAGTGGCTCCGTCCACCGGCTCAGGAGACATTTAGGACGATCTGTGTGTCCGTGATATAAGTGGGGTGAAAAAAAAAGACGGATCAAAAGAGAGAGGAAGGGAAAAAGACTCGGAATCGAGCCGCTGTTGCAAAAGGCAGCCGACTCGTGTGGCGCCGAGAGAAAAAAAAGAGGCCTCACGCTCACCTTGGGCACTTTACAAAAGCATGGAGAAACAGACTTACAATATACAAACCTTATTTACTCTGAGTCTGTTTCATGTCAGACCAACCATTCCCCATTTGGAGTGAGAAAGACCCAGGTTTATATTGGCACTTGTTTTTTACTTTCATGACGGAAAGAAACTAGATGGAAAACATTTTTAGCAATACTTTTATATTTGTTTGCTTCTGATTGTGCAGTTTTTTTCCTTTTATAAGATGACTTTTTTTTTTATACTGTCCCATCCCTTCCAATATTCCCAGTTAAAATCAGTAAAACCCGGTCTGAGCTACTGGGTTTAGCATAACCTATGCTTTTACATAGGGGACCAACACCATGTGCTTTTAGCATCAAACTACACATTACATTTGACAGAAATAGTGCATAAGAACTAAAAGTACTTCAGCATACTGTTGGGAACTGAAATCACATTTAGGAAAACCATACAGACACAAAGACAGCCTTTTCCATTACTTTTAAACAGGAAAAAATCCACTTGCGATTAGCATTAGCATAACGCTAACATTAGCATGTATCTCACTCACCAAGATGAGGTCTCAGTGTGAACACAGCAAAAGTCACCGCTTCACGGCCTCTCAAGCTCATGCTCCTGTCAACTTAGGATAATAAAGGTTGCAAATTAGTGTTTGGAGAGTGTTTAGATCCATTTATAGCATCTTTCTGAATTAACTCACCAAGAAGAGGTATCAGTGTGAACCAGACAGCTCACAGCCTCTCTCGTCTGCTCTCATATCGTGAAAGACCGAAACCCGAGTGCGCGCTTGCTGCCTCTACTCGGAAGGCGGGGCTAATATCGCTCTTAACGAATGGGAAGACCCAGATGACCCAACGTGACCATTAAACGGGAATCTAAAAGTTGGATAACGAGGATCACACTTCCTCTTCCCCAAAATAACCGTTTTTCAAAATAAAATCACACACTTTCATTAATACAAATGAAATCTGAGAAAAAGGGTCATTTTCTCAGCTGGGTTACACCCTCCCCCACTAAATATCATGCACGTCCCGTTGCATGTGTAACCAAGACTGTCCATCGCCAGTATTTAAAAACTCTGAGAAGGCTGTATTTAAACCTTGAAAAAGGGACTTAACAACAGTGACTAGAGGATTTCCTAATTCAGGATACTCTAGTCTTTTTGGGAGTTGTCTGATTCTTTCAGATCGTCGTATTGGTTGAATTGCAATGTGATCATTTTTGTCCATTTCATCAGGTAAATCATTCGATTGGTGTTCTTGCCCCTCGACTGAATTGTCAGAAGGTTCCTCTAGTATTGTTGCTGTTTCATTTTCCACAGGTTTGTCATTCTCAGTATTGTCTCCTTCCGGTATCATTTCCACAGGTGAATTATAGGAAGGTTCAATCTCAATTGCATTATGCTCCCTATCCGGTTCTGCATTGACAGTGGTCTCAGGTAAATCACAACCAGGGGGGTTTGTCATTTCCGGTGTTTGCAAAGGTTTTGGATAATCATGTACAGTAGTAAATCTGGTTATCTCCCCACATGGGGAATCCTCAACCCACGGAATCAAAAATTCATTTTCAATTTCGGTTAACTCTTCGTGATCACTGTTCTCTGCAACAGTTGTTTGGCGTGTCTTAGGACGGTGAATAGGCTCTGGCTCAGGTGTTTCTGCTGTGGCAACAGGGAGGAATCTGCAGGGAAGCAAAAGGTCTCTGTGTAAAGTTCTTGGGGGACCTTGCTTTGACTCGGGTTTAACCGTGTAAACGGGTAAATTACCTGCACGTTTGACTACCACATGAATGTCGGCCTCCCATTTATCAGCAAGCATATTTTTTCCACGCAGTCTCACTGTCATGGCGGCCTCTGGGCCGTCATTAGTGTCATTAGCCCCATCTGCGCACAGACCAACAGGTGTGAATCAACGGCTGTTAAAAGCCAGTGTCGCTGACAGCCCGGGACGGAGTCGTCTGTCTTCCTCAATGGAGAATGAACCTGCACTCCGCTCTCTGGTCTCGTCAAGAATATCTCTTGTCTCGTCTGGAACTTTGTCTGTCTCGTCAAGAACTTTGTCTGTCTCGTCAGGAACTTTGTCTGTCTCGTCTGGAACCTCGTTTGTCTCGTCTGGAACCTCGTTTGTCTCGTCAAGAGCTTCACTTGCTGCATCCAGGAACTCTTCCCAGCGTCAAGCAAGTAAGCGCACCATTTGCTACTCAACGCCAAACCTTTACCCCTGTGCACAGGTGGACCACCTTGGCGGCGGACCTGCGTCCCCAGCTGACGGGGTAACGCCATCACGTCTTCGTAGCGGCTCGCTACCACCACGCCTACCGGTACGTCTTGCTCCTCAATTGCCAGAACTATTATTGTATCAATTACAGGAGTATTGGCCAACGTTATCGGTGGAATCACTGTCATCAGCATCAGCTGTGTCGTCATTGCCACTATGTGTGGAGTCACTAACCTCGTCTTTTTCTGCATCATCATCTGTGTCATCGTCATCCCAGTCTGTGGAGTCACAGCCGGCGTCATCGTCAGGATCATCATCATCCCGGTCTGTGGAGTCACAGCCGGTGTCATCGTCAGGGCTGTCATTGTTACAGCCGGTGTCATTGTCAGGACTGTCATTGTCACAGCCACGGGTAGTAACCCCAGTACGGTCACGGACGCCTTCACCTCCACGCTGCCCGGCCGCTGGAACTCAGCAGAGCGAAGCCAGTGCTGCTCTCAAGTAAGCCTTGTTATCTACAGCTCTTTGCTAGTGTGGAGCATTAGTAATTTGTCTCTGCTTGTCTGTTCCAGGGTTGCCGGGTCTCCGTCCAGGTCGCTCAGCTCCAGTGACCAGAACGATATCCTCGCACTCACACTCGCATTACACTCACTCTCAATTAAATAAAGATTATTGTCACTATCTGCTCGTGTCAGTGTCTGTCTCCTGGGTCCTGAAACATGTCACTCACATTCCTAACCAAAACCCTATCCCCAGGTTCAAGTTCAGAAACAGTGATTTTTGCGGTCAAACCCGGCCTTGTTCTTGTCTGCAATCTTTTGTGCATTTTGTGAAGCTAACTTGTAGCTCTCTTTGAGCCTTTTCTTGAGATTTTCAACGTATTGCAAATGAGTAACTTTCTGATCTTTATTGAGAGGAAGTCCGAACGCTAGATCAACTGCCAATCTGGGTTTTCTACCAAACATTAATTCATAGGGAGTAAACCCGGTTACATCACTGCGTGTGCAGTTGTATGCATGTACTAACGGCATAACATAGTCTTTCCAGTGGGACTTTTGTTTGGACTCAAGCGTTCCTAACATACTCAGTAGCGTTCGGTTGAATCTTTCAGTGAGGTTACCCCTGGGGTGGTATGGGGTTGTTCTTATTTTCTTTATGCCTGAGATCTCACAAAGGTCTTTTATTAGTTTTGCCTCAAAATCAGGACCCTGGTCGTTGTGCAGGCGCTCAGGTATACCGTAGTGAACGATGAATTGATCCCACAAGCACCTGGCAACCATTTTGGACCTTTGATTTGAGGTAGGTAACGCAAGGGCAAATTTAGTAAAATGATCAGTTATTACGAGAATATTGCTGGTATTGCTACTGTCTGGTTCCAGACTGAGGAAGTCCATGCAGACTAGCTCTAAAGGTCGTGTGGTGGTTATGTTGACCAGGCTAGCCGCTTTTTCAGGAGGACTCTTCCTTCGTATGTACCGATCACATGTTTTTACCTTTTGTTCGACATCTGTTGCCATACGTGGCCAATAGAATCATGTTCGGACCAGATCAAGGGTTCTGTCAATACCTAAGTGGCCCATGTCATTGTGCAGACTTTGGAGTACGGGAGCTCTGAGCTCCCCGGGAAGAACGAGCTGGTGGGTCACTTGGTCTCCAATTTGTCTTTTTCTGTACAACACTTCATTGTACATCTCCAACCTATGGAGTTCTCTGAGTAAAAGAGGGAGATCTGGGAGTTCTTCTCTAGCAGTCGATGGGGGTGTTTGGCCATGTTCGATTTGTTCAATAACTTGTCTGATTGTCAAGTTCGCTCTTTGTTTGTCTTTGATTTCTGTTTGAGACAAGACAGGGATAGTGGATAAGCCATTGTCTTGCTCCAAGACATACAAGTCTGGGATTGCGTCAGCTGAGATGGTAAGTGACTCCACAAGTGTAACACCACTATCCTGATTGTCATCACGAATTTTAACAAGGTGGTTTTGACAGATGGCTTGAACATCTTCATCATTTACAATCTCTGTGGTGTCACTGTCAGCTAGGTGACGCTCTACAAAGCGGCTTACATGCTCCTGCTCTATCCTGGACTGGACATCATGAAGACGTCTAGACAACCCATCTGCGTCTAGGTTTTCCTTGCCTGGTCTATACTGTAACTTAAAGTTGTAGTTAGACAAACCTGCAAGCCACCTGTAGCTTGTGGCGTCTAATTTAGCAGAGGTCAATACGTAGGTGAGTGGGTTACTATCTGTAACTACCGTGAACTGACCACCATACAAATAGTCATGAAACTTTTCAGTTACTGACCATTTTAGAGCTAAGAACTCTAGCTTGTGAGCTGGATAACGTGCTTCGCTCCTTGATAACCCGCTACTGGCAAAAGCTATGGCCCTAAGCTGACCGTCCTGCTCCTGATAGAGTGCGGCCCCTAAGCCAGTGGTACTAGCATTGGTATGGAGTACGTAAGGCATCTTTGGGTCTGCAAAGCCTAAGATAGGAGCTGATGTTAACTTTTCGATGATGGAGTCGAAAGCTTTTTTTTTTTTGTAACTTAGATTTTTATTCATTTTTCATTATATATATTGCATTCAGATCACAGCCTACATTTAAAAAAACAAAGGGGCTAGAGTAAGAAAGAAAAAAAAAGGGGAAAAAAAGGGGGGGACAAATGTTGGAGCATCAAGTTTTTAGCTTCCATCTCTTAATTCTTCTGGTTTTTCCAGTGTCTTTGGTTATTCTTTCAATTTCTGTCTCGTTGTTGCACTTTGTAGTGTGTCCATTTCCGCCATTTTTTTTCATATTGTTCTTCTTGCATTCTTTGTCGATATGTTAGTTTTTCCATCATACGTATGTCCTCAACAATGTCAGTCCATTGCTCTTGGTCAGGAAGATTCCGGTTCTGGCCTCCCTTCATTGGCTTCCCATAGAGTTTAGAATTAAGTTTAAAATCCTTCTTCTTACTTACAAAGCTCTAAACAATCAGGCTCCTTTTTATTTAAAAGATCTGATACTACCGTATTATCCTAACAGAGCACTACGCTCCCAAAATGCAGGACTACTTGTAATACCTAGAATCTCCAAAAGTACAATGGGAGGCAGAGCCTTCAGTTATCAAGCTCCTCTCCTGTGGAATCAGCTGCCAATCTGGATTCGGGAGTCAGACTCGATCTCTGTTTTTAAGATTAGGGTTAAAACCTACCTTTTTGATATAGCCTACAATTAGGGAGGGATCATGTGTTTCTGAACCCTCCCTTAGTTATGCTGCTAATAGGTTTAGTCAGCCGGGGGACCTCCAGTAATGCACTGGGCCTCACTCCTTTCCTCACTCTCTATGAAATATTTTTTTTTGCTGGTCATTAACATTTGTTTGTTCTCTCCCATAGATTGAGTCCCCATCGTGCTGTTTGCTCTCTACATGTCTGTTCTTTTCATCTTCTCTGTCCCCTCACCCCCCAGCCAGTCACAGCAGATGACTGCCCCTCCCTGAGCCTGGTTCTGCTGGAGGTTTCTTCCTGTTAAAAGGGAGTTTTTCCTCTCCACCGTCGCCAAGTGCTTGCTCACAGGGGATCACCTGATTGCTGGGGTCTTTCTGCAACTGTGGGGGTTCCCCCCTACAGTTGATAGTGCTATGAGATGACTGTTGTTGTGAAATGGCGCTATATAAATAAAGTTGAATTGAATTGAATTGAATTGAATTGAAGAACTTCTGATCACCATTTTTTTGTGATTGTTTTTTTACATGCAATCAACAAGATTTTAACTAGATATCTGTCCTCAGCCTGTATTACATTGTCTCTTTTAAGATCACATAAGTACATCAGGTTACAGTTCATTGGTATATTATATCCTAATATCCTCTGTATTGTCACATGTATAGATTTCCAGAATGATGAGATTTTACTGCATTTCCAAAACATATGTGAGTGGTCTGCATTTTGAGCCCCACATCCCCTCCAGCATAAAGACTGGGTATTTGTATATTTTCCTTGAATCTGTGGTGTAATGAAAAAACGAATCAGGTTTTTCCATCCAAATTCCCTCCATATCCTTGAATTTGTTGATGTGTGTTGTGTTTTCCATATTTCCTGCCAGCTTTCTTCTGTTATGTTTAAATTGAGCTCTTTCTCCCATTTCTCCTTTATATAGTTACTTGAATGTTTGTTTGCCATAAGTTTCTGATATAGCTTTGAAATAATTCTTATTTTATTTCCTGTATATGAACTTAAAATGAATTGTATAATCTCGCTCACATCTGTTTGGAGGTTATGCCTAATCTTCTTCATATAATAGTCTCTCATTTGCAGATATCTGAAGAATTCCGATCTTTCTAGTTTAAATTTTCTTCTGATGTTTACAAAGCTCCCGAGAGCTTTCTTTCCGATATTGCCCCATGCTGTGATTCCCTTCTTCACCAGATTTTTGTATCCCCTATCTTGCTTTGCCGGTTCAAACTGACTGTCAAATGCTACCCATTTCAGTAGTTTTATGTCTTCCTTTATATTATACTTTTGTACTATTTTGTACCACAGTTCCAAAGTAAATTTAGTGATTGGGTCTATTTGTTTGATTTGCTTATATGCATCTTTATCTCCTATTATGCTTTGTACTGGGAGTCCCTCAATTTCCTTTTCCATTTCTTTCCATTTTGCCTCATATCCTTCGTCGCACCAACATATGATATATCTTATTTGTGCTGAGTAGTAATATTCCTTTAGACTCGGTAGGCCCATGCCTCCTTTCTCTTTTGGTAACTGGAGAGTTTTATATTTCACTCTTGGCTTTTTACCTCCCCAAACAAATCTTGATATCATCCTGTCCCACTTTGAGAACTGGGCACCTGGAATCTCTGTTGGTAGAGCCTGGAAGAGGTAGAGTAATCTAGGTTGTATGCTGATTTTGACTGTCTCAATTTTGGAGTTTAGATCCATATTTAAGATTGACTATCTATCAATATCTTTTTTTATTTCTTGTTCCAACCTATCATAGTTTGCTTTATAGATTTTGCTTAGATCTTTAGGTATGTTCACCCCAAGGTATTTTATTTCTTTTTGTTTCCAGTTTAGTTTGATCTTATCAGTTATCTGGTTTAGAGGGTTATAGTGGAATGTCAGTATTTGTGTTTTTGTTATGTTTATCTTGTATCCTGATAATTTTCCAAAATTTTCTATTAAGTTCATCATTTCCATTATTGATTCATCTGGTTGTTCAAGGTAAACTATAATATCGTCTGCAAATAGCCCAATCTTGTGTTCCGCTCCCTTTATTGTTACACCTTTTAATTTCTTATTTTGTCGTATCGCTTGAGCCAGTGGCTCTATGAACAGAGCAAACAAGGTGGGCGATAAGCAGCATCCCTGCCTGGTTGATCTTTGTATATTTACTTTGTCTGTTAAGCTACCATTTATCTTGATTCTTGTCACAGGTTCTTGATACAGCGTCCTTATGCATTGTACTGATTTTTCATTAAATCCAAAGCATTCCAGCACACTATATAGGAATTTCCAGTTAACCCTGTCAAATGCTTTTTCTGCGTCTAAACTCATTATTACTGCGCTTTTCTTTTCTTTATGTATTTGATTAATTATATGTATTGTTCTCCTGATATTGTCATGTGTTTGGCGTCCCTCTATGAAACCAGTTTGATCATCTTCTATCAATTCCGTCAAGAATGTCTTTATTCGTTTACATATAATTGTTGTATATATTTTATAATCCACATTTAATAAAGAGATTGGCCTATAGTTTCCGCATTGTTCTCTATCTTTCCCTGGCTTTAAAATAACTGAAATAATGGCTTCGTTCCATGATGGAGGTATTTTGTTGTTGTTTAATGTCCAATTAAATGACTTTAGGAGTTGTGGCGTGAGTTCTTCTATAAACAGTTTATAAAACTCAGATGGGTATCCATCACTACCTGGTGATTTACCGTTTTTAAGTGACTTAATCACATCTCTAATCTCTTGTGTTGTTATTTCTGCTGTTAGCTTTTCATTTTGTTGATTTCCTATTGATGGCAAGTCCAATGTGCCGAGAAATTTTTTAATATCCTTAGTATTTGTTTCTTCAGGTTGCGAGTATAGTTCTTGATAGAAATTATGGAATATTTCTTCGATGTTTTCTGGATTAACTGTGATTTTATTTGTGATGGGGTCTTTAATCTTATATACAGTATTCACTGTTTGTTGTTTTCTTAACCGTTTTGCCAGCAGTTTTGTGGCTTTTGGTCCCGTTTCATAATATTTTTGCTTTAGATATCTATTTTTCCTTTCAATTTCATCTATTTGTGTTTCTTTTATCTTTATTTTTTCTTCTTTAATTTCTTGGTATATTTTTGGGTCATTTGTGCTTTGATGTTTACGTTCTAATTCCCTCAGTCTCTCACATCTTTGTTCATATGTTTCCAGTTTAGACTTATTTGCTTTTCTTGTTTCAACAATTAATTTACCTCTTAACACGGCTTTTAGTGCATCCCATAGTATTGTTGGGTCCACTTCTTCATTATCATTCTCCTCGATATACTCGTTTATGTTTACTTTTATTCTTTCTTTCATTTTCTCATCATTTAACAGTCCTACATTAAGTTTCCATGTTGTTTGTCGTTTTCTATTGTTTAAATATATTTCCATGTATATAGGATTATGATCTGATATTTCTGCCCCTCCAATACGACAATTTCTCACCCTGTGTCTGTCACCTTCATTCATAAGGAAGTAATCTATTCTAGAGTGTACTTTATGGACTGCTGAATAATGTGTAGAGTCTTTTTCGAGTGGGTGCAGGTCCCTCCATATGTCTACCATACCCATTTCTGCCAGTGAGGTTCTTATGAACTTTGTTACATGTTTTTTTGTCTTCTTAACACTTGTTGTGTCAACTTCATGATCCATGACAGCATTTAAGTCTCCTCCACAAATTAGGACTCCTTCACTGTGTGTTGCTATGAGATCAAACAGTTGTTGAAAAAAACCCTTGTCACTTTCTGGTGGGACATAAATGTTCACTAATGTGATCTGCATACCATCTATTCTTCCCTTTATTATTACATACCTGCCTTCTTTATCCTGGATTTCTTGTTCACATTCAAATTGTATTTTATTTGAGATTAGTATCATAACCCCCCTTTTAGTTCCTCCCTTAAATGAACTGTAGTAGGAGTTCTTATAGCCAAATCTCTTTAGTTTCTCATGTTCTGTCTTGCTCAAATGTGTCTCTTGCATAAATATAATTTCGGGTTTTTCCTTCTTGAATTTTCTTATTATTCTTTCCCTTTTAACAGGTGAGTTCAGACCATTCATGTTTAGTGTCATTATCTTAAGATTTTTACCCATATTCATGTTTTTCCATTTTTTTAACTTGTGCTCCTAACCCCTTTAACAACAAAAATAACACATATTTATATAAAAACACATTAAAAAATCTCGACTTCCGTACTTTGGGCCTTTCTTCTGCCCACTGGTCCCTGTTGGTGGGTGGGGGGATTGTCCTCACCAAGTGAGGGGCCCTCCCTAGACCTGTATTTACTATCCAAGTAATAGTCATTAGTCTAGAAATGTCCAACAAAAATCACTTAAACCTCTCCTAGCCGTTTGTTTCTCTTTTACCTTGTCTTCTTGGCCTTCATTTCTTCTGTGCCTTTCTTAATCTTTGTTACGATCTAGGCTTTCAGTTGAAAGCCTTGCAGTTTTTCCTGGGCCCGCTGCTCCACGTCTCTTCCCCTTCTTCTGCCGTTCACTCGTCTCCACTCCGGCTGTCATGATGCGTTCAGTGCCGCCGCTGCTCCAGCCGCTTCCTCCGGCACGCTCACCACAAAGCCCCGCTCCATCATGTCCCGCGCTGCCTCTCTGGCTGTGTTGTATGTCTTCACGCCGTCCTCCCAATGAATCCTCATTTTCCTTAACGGCGTTTGGAATCTAATTTTTTTCTCTTTCAGCGTTTTTTTAATGTTGGCATACTTCTTTCTCTGCTGCACAATTTCTGTCAGGTAGTCATGATCAAAGAATATCTGTTTGTCGCCGATTCGTATCTTTTTTTTCCACGCTTGTGTCAGGATTCTTTCCTTTACATCATATTTCAGAAAGTTTACCACAACTGACCTGGGTGGAGAGTTTGGTTTCGGGTTCTGTGCCGAGGCTCTGTGCGCTCGTTGAATCTGCAGATCCGCTTCACCGGGCAGCTCCAGCTCTTTTTTTAAGAACTGATCCATGAATTTCGTCATCGAGTTGCCTTCAATGCCCTCCGGAATCCCGAAGATGCGTATATTGCTCCGTCTGGACCTGCTCTCCAGGTCGGTTATTTTTTCCTGCATCCTCTGCGTTTGTGCCGTCAGGGTCTGCAGCTGCTTGGTTGCCTCGCTCTTCCAGTCTTCCAGCTCCGATATTCGGGCCTGTGCTTCTGTCATACACGCCCGTTGAGAGCGCAGCTCCTCCATGTTTTCTGCTAGCTTGCACTCCATTTCTCTTCGGAGGCCCATAATTTCCTCCTTCATCTCTTTTTTCAGCTCCTCCTTAAGAGCCGCTAAATCCTGTTGGAGTTGCCGCTTGAAGTCTTTTAACTCTTTACCTAAATTGGCGAAGCCAATGTTCATGGTATCGAGTTTGGCGTCCTCCATTTTCCCTGCTGCAGTCACCTCGTTTTTTTGGGCCTCGTGTTCAGCGATTTCTCCTGCGTTGTTGAAGAGGAATTCTTTAATTTTACCCTGCTTTTGTCCGTGTGCCTGGCTCCTTCGTGTTTTCATCCCTTGGTTTATTGATCCGTTTATGTCGAGTTGGCCATTTACCGATGATTTTTAATCCGGCTAGGGAGAGCTCTCTGTTTAAGCGTTATGTCTCTCCGCCATCTTCCCGGAAGTCCTGTCGAAAGCTTTTTGACAGTCTGTGGTCCATCGACTCTCAAATGGCAGTTTGGGATCAAAGTAGGGTTGGTCAGTGACTTTGGATTTTGACTTTTTGTTGAGTGGTGGGTAACCGCGTGTAAGGTCATTGAGAGGGTGTACTATAGACGAGTACCCTTCAATGAAGCGTCTGTAGTACCCTGAGAACCCTAAAAAGGATCTCAGTTCCCTAAGATTCTTAGGCCGTGGCCAGGTCTTAAAGGCCTGAATCTTTTCAGGATCCATCTCGACACCGCTTTGGGAGACTACATGACCTAGGTACCGGACAGTTGTTTGAAAAAATTTACATTTTTCTAGCGATAACTTTAGCCCTTACTCTTTAAGATGATGGAGTACCCGCATGAGTCGCCGTTCATGTTCTTCCAAACTATTTGAAAAGATGATATCATCTAGAAAGACTAGCACCTCATTTAAGTTCATGTCACCGACGCAGCGCTCCCTGAGCTGCTGAAAGGTGCTTGGGGCGTTGGTTATGCCCTGCGGCATGTGGTTGAACTCCCAGAATCCAAGGGGTGTTACAAAAGCAGTCTTTTCTTTGTCTGCTTCTTCTACCTCGATCTGGTAATATCCAGACTTAAGATCGAGGACTGTAAACCACTTCGATCCTGTGAGCGCCGAGAACGTCTCCTTCAGATTTGGGAGGGCGTAAGAGTCCTTTCTTGTTTGCAAATTGAATTTGCAAAAGTCTATACATAGACACACGTCATTGTTTCGCTTCCTCACTACAACAATGGGGGACGAGTAGGGAGACTGGGACTCTCTTATCACACCTGCAGCGAGCAGCTCTTGAAGGTGTTTACGCACTGCCTCAAGGTCTTGGGGGTGTATAGGGCATGCACGGTGCTTAAAAGGAGTCGGATCATGAAGATTGATGGAGTGTTTCACTTTGCTCGTACACCCAAAGTCCAAATAATGGAAAGCGAATACTTTTGGGATGTCATTTAGTTGTTTGGTTATTCGCTCTTTCCACTCCTGTGGAATCGGTGAATCACCAAAGTTGAAACTCAGTTGTGGCTTGTTTGTGGCCGACTCATTTGCACTGACGACATTGTGCTGGGACAGGTACAATGGAAAGCTCCAAGTTCTGCGATGACACACATGGACGGCATTGTGACATCTTGCTCTGTTTCGTTCTTAATCATTACAGGCACTTTGTGTGGAGCTCGGGAAGGAAGTGTTATCAGGCAAGTTTTAACACAAAGGCCACCCAGCAAGGAAGACTGAGAGGGGTGTTCCACTATAGCACAGGTGTCTGAGGTACAGTGAATGTTGGCAGACCCCTCTAAAACTACAGTTTTACCTACTGGGACTACAGCTGGGGCTTTGCTTGACAAGGTAACTAATCCAATGTTCCCATCTTTGTTCTTTGTATGTCTTAGTTCGAGAGTTTTCAACAGTATCCTAAAACCGTAAGAGCTAGGTAAGTAATCAGGAGTCTTCATGTCTAAATACTTTCCATAAAGAACATCAAGTGTGTTTGTTCCCACTAACACTGGTGTCTGACTATTAGGATTGGCATCTGGAACAACGAGAGCTAAGGTCGGTATGTCAATCTCTGTGTATAAGAAGTCTTTTGGAAAGGTAATACACATCTCTATATATCCTGAATAGGGAGCGGGCTGACCTGCAGCGCCCTCTACTTCTAAAAGGTCATAGAGTGGTTTAAGGTTTTGATCGGGAAAGTTCTGTTTGTAAAACAACTCGGTGACTGTAGTCACTTGTGACCCTGAGTCAAGAAGACAATGCACATTAACATCAGAAATGCTAACTACAGCTGTGCATTTGGAGCCAACTAACCCTTTTGGTAGACTATACTTAGGTGGGTTAGTAACAGATTGCTTAAGGCTAGTGCGTTGCTTGTACTTAGTGGGACATGATTGTCTGGCTACAGTCTCCATTTGCCCCGTAATAGAGACTGTTCTTAGTTTAACCCGGTCTTTATTAGCTGTGGGATTTCTAGACCCCCATCTCTTTTGTTTCTCTTTAAACAGCTTACGCTTTTCAGTAACTAAAGCTGGGTTTGGTTCGTTTTCACAGTTCAGCTTGATGTGGCCATCCTCTCCACATTGGAAACAGTACCACGGTTTGGGTGGGGTACTTCGAGTTCTGACCGTTTGTTCTATGGGTTCCTTTGTCACTTTATTCGGCTTTCGTTTCTCTTTTGGCTTTGTACTGGGTGTACTTTTTGAGTTTTGAGCTTTTGGTTTTGCAGTTAGTTTTGCTAGTTTTTTTTTCCACAATATCTTTATTGAACCTTTTTTTTTTAACAAACATGATACAAACAATCAAACACTAACACTAAAGTACTACAAAAAAAAAATGCACTAAAAACACCAACAACCACCAACAAAATCAAGTCTTCAACAATGCTCCTCTGTTTAGTCTAGACAATCCAATACATAAGTATACATATTTTGTTCACCAGTTTGGAATTTACAAGGTCCACACACATCATTCACCTTCTTCTTCAAGAGTTATGTTTAAATTTTTTACATAATCAATAAAAGGTCTCCATATATTCTCAAACACAATTTCCTTTGATTTCAGTATATATGTTATTCTTTCTAATGGAAGGTTTGTTAACATCTGTCTTAACCACTGAGTCACATCTGGTCTATGAGTCTTTTTCCATAATAGTGCAATACATTTTTTGGCATTAAGCAAACTGAGGTCTATGAATGTTCTTTCACTTTTATTAAAATTATGCTTTTCTGGGTACAGACCCAACAAAAACAGTTTAGGGTTCAATATGATTTGTTTTGAGATTATTTTTTTAATTGTTACCCTCACCTCTTCCCAAAACATTCTTATTAATCTACATTCCCATACACAATGAAATAGAGTTCCTTTACTTTCCATGCATTTTGTGCATGTATCTGGTATATTTTTGTTATATCTATTTAACTCCTCCGGTGTAACATACATCTGCATTAACCATTTGAAATGTATCAATTTAAGGCGTACATTTATTGATTTGGTTTGAGCTTCTGTACAAGCCAATTCCCATTGTTCCTCTGAAATTTCAGTTTGCAGATCTTCTTTCCAATAGTTTAATCTTTTCAGTGAATTTTCACTTGAAAATAGTGTCAATGAGTTATAAAACTCTGAAATAATACCCTTTCTTTTACTATCTTTCATCAACATTTTTTCCAAGGATGAATAGATAGGTCGAGTGAGAGCTTTATTTTGATTTGATCGAATAAAGTTTCTAAGTTGAAGATATTTAAAAAAATGTGTTCTATTGAGATTAAATTTGATCCTCAGCTCTTCAAAAGACATTATGTTTTCTGCACATGGCAAATATAAATCCTGAATCTTTTGTATCCCTTTTTTTTCCACAATATCTTTATTGAACCTTTTTTTTTTTAACAAACATGATACAAACAATCAAACACTAACACTAAAGTACTACAAAAAAAAAATGCACTAAAAACACCAACAACCACCAACAAAATCAAGTCTTCAACAATGCTCCTCTGTTTAGTCTAGACAATCCAATACATAAGTATACATATTATGTTCACCAGTTTGGAATTTACAAGGTCCACACACATCATTCACCTTCTTCTTCAAGAGTTATGTTTAAATTTTTTACATAATCAATAAAAGGTCTCCATATATTCTCAAACACAATTTCCTTTGATTTTAGTATATATGTTATTCTTTCTAATGGAAGGTTTGTTAACATCTGTCTTAACCACTGAGTCACATCTGGTCTATGAGTCTTTTTCCATAATAGTGCAATACATTTTTTGGCATTAAGCAAACTGAGGTCTATGAATGTTCTTTCACTTTTATTAAAATTATGCTTTTCTGGGTACAGACCCAACAAAAACAGTTTAGGATTCAATATGATTTGTTTTGAGATTATTTTTTCAATTGTTACCCTCACCTCTTCCCAAAACATTCTTATTAATCTACATTCCCATAAACAATGAAATAGGGTTCCTTTACTTTCCATGCATTTTGTGCATGTATCTGGTATATTTTTGTTATATCTATTTAACTCCTCCGGTGTAACATACATCCGCATTAACCATTTGAAATGTATCAATTTAAGGCGTGCATTTATTGATTTGGTTTGAGCTTCTGTACAAGCCAATTCCCATTGTTCCTCTGAAATTTCAATTTGCAGATCTTCTTTCCAGTAGTTTAATCTTTTCAGTGAATTTTCACTTGAAGATAGTGTCAATGAGTTATAAAACTCTGAAATAATACCCTTTCTTTTACTATCTTTCATCATCATTTTTTCCAAGGATGAATAAATAGGTCGAGTGAGAGCTTTATTTTGATTTGATCGAATAAAGTTTCTAAGTTGAAGATATTTAAAAAAATGTGTTCTATTGAGATTAAATTTGATCCTCAGCTCTTCAAAAGACATTACGTTGTCTGCACATGGCAAATATAAATCCTGAATCTTTTGTATCCCTTTTAAATTCCATACTTTAAATACAGCGTCCGCTCTCCCTGGTTTAAAATATTGATTACCCCATATTGGACTAAATTGTGACAATAACTGTGGTTCTTTTAAATAGTTTTTAGCTTCACACCATATTTTGATCATATGCTTTACAAATGGATTTTTAACTTGTTTTTGTAATTTTTTTGCCGAATCTGAGTATATGAATATGGGAAGAGGTAAAGGTAAATTGTATGATTCCATTTCAGTCCAGTGAGGGAGATCATTTGATGAAAAATAATATGTCATAGACCTCAGTTGTGCCGACCAATAATACAACATAAAATTTGGACATTTCAGACCTCCACGATCAAATGGTAAATATAATAAAGACAAACGTAATCTAGCCCTCCTGTTGTTCCATATAAATTCCACTAACTTTTTTTTTATTCTTGAGAATAGATCTAAAGGTGGTGATAAGGGAATGTATTGAAATAAATAAAGTATTTTAGGTAAAATATTACTTTTAAGTGTATTGATTCTCCCGATCATCGACATTGGTAGTGACATCCATCTCTGAGTTAACTCACTGATATCTGACATTAAGGCTTCATAGTTGACACTGGCGACTGATTCTAGCTTAGGCATAATTTGGATTCCTAAATATTTAAACTGATTTACAACATTGAATTGATTTACCTCAGGGGCTGGGTAATTTCTCTGGGTCTCATTTAGCATTAATATTGAAGATTTAGTTTTATTTATTTTATATCCTGATATTTCCCCAAAATTCTTTATTAAATTCAACAAGGTTGGAATTGATTTTTTTAGATTCGACATAAACAAAATTATATCATCGGCGTACAGGGAGATTTTATGTTCTGTTGGTCCAACTTTAATTCCATATATTTGTGAATGTAAACGTATCGCTATCGCTAAAGGTTCAATTGCCATAGTAAACAGTAAAGGTGAAAGTGGACAGCCTTGTCGACATCCTCTATTGATTTTTATTGGTTTTGAAATATTGTTATTTGTTCGGATTTCTGCTGTAGCATTATTGTATATTATTTGAACCCATTTTATGAAATTATTTCCAAGTCCAAACCTTTGTAGGACTTCAAAAAGAAAGGGCCATTCAACTCTATCAAAGGCCTTTTCGGCGTCCAATGATAGGAGAGCTGTATCCGGTGCTTCTTTATTAAAATAAATAATATTAAATAGTCTTCTTACATTATGGAAGCCTTGTCTACCCTTTATAAAGCCATTCTGATCTCGATTAATAATATTTGGTAAAATTTCTTGTATTCGTCTTGCTAAAATTTTACAGATTATCTTAAGGTCGGCGTTTAATAGGCTTATTGGTCTCATATTTTCACATTTATTAGAGGGCTTACCTGGTTTTGGCAGCAGTATAATTAAGGCATTATTTATGTATGATGGTAAATTATTATTTTGAAATGCTTCTAAAACCATTTCCAAAAAAGGTTTTATTAATTTATTCTTAAATTTTTTATAAAGGTCAACTGGAAGACCATCTGGTCCTGCACTTTTTCCTGATTTCATATTATCAATGGCTAGCCCAACTTCTTCTTGACTAATTTTAGACTCCAATATCTCCCTGTTTTCATTTGGAATACACGGTATAGATAGTTCGTTCAAAAACCCATTTAGTTTTGTTAAATCGGGTTCATTTTTGGTATCATATAATTTTTCATAGTAATCTCTAAAGGCTCTATTAATTTCTAAAGGATCTATAACTACCTGTCCGTTACTTATAATACTGGTAATTGGTGTTTTAATTTCCAATTGTTTAATCTGCCATGCTAATAATTTTCCTGATTTTTCACCTTGTTCATAAAAAGATTGTTTCAATCTTAGAAGACTCGAGGCAGCTCTATTCGCTGATTTTTTGTCGTATTCAGCTCTCAAAATCAGTAATTCATTCTCCAACCTTGGGTCACTTCCTGCATACACTTTTTCCTGAAGATTTTTTATTTTATGTTCCAATTTAGCTCTCTCCTCTCGAGTCTTCTTAGATTTTGATCCTGTATAACTAATAATATGTCCCCTAATAAAAGCTTTGAAAGCCTCCCACTTTACACATGCTGATGTTTGTGTAGTATTGATGTCAAAGAACTCGTCTATCTGTTTTTCTATATACTTGACAAATTCCTCATCCTGAAGCCATTTATGCTGAAATTGCCATCTACCTGATTCCTTTGTCAATTTTTTATCTACATATATTAGACAACAGGGTGCATGATCAGAGATCACGATGTTATCATAAAAGCAGTTTTGAATCTTGGACCTTAATTCTGTGGAAATCAAAAAATAATCAATACGTGAGAATGTCTTGTAGGTACTGGAATAACAAGAATAGGCTTTAACTTGTGGTTTCATTTCTCTCCATATATCTAACAATCTCAATTCTTTCATAAAATGATTAATAGTCATCCTACATCCAATGTGCGTACAATCCAGTCCTGTTGATCTATCCACACCTGGATTCAATGTACAATTAAAATCCCCTGCTATTATATGTTGCCCTGTAAGTGATGATAAGATGAGAAATAAATTAGCAAAGAACTTCTGATCATCTATATTGGGACCATATAAGTTCACAAGATTTATATTTTCTAATAGCAAAGAACCTTGAATGATTACATATCTTCCAAATTTGTCTCCAATTACATTTTTCACTTGAAAAGGAACTGATTTATGTATGAGAGTCATAACTCCCCTGGCTCGGGATGAAAATGAAGAGGTGAATACACTTCCCTGCCATCTACTCCTAATTCTTTTAACATCCTCCTCTATCAGATGAGTTTCTTGTAAAAACACAATTCTTGAACCCATGTCCTTTATTTTATTCATAACTTGTTTAAGTTTTTTTAAATTTTGTAGACCTCTGCAATTCCATGAAGTTAAATTAAGATTAACACTTTGGTCCATGATCAATAGAGAGTTTGGGATTACCTTGCAGTGTAAACATGCTCATACAGAGAAGCAAAAACATGAGTGGTTGAACATTCATCCTACAAACTACACACAAACAAATTTCCCCTTCCCACACTTGTGGCAAACCCCCCAAAATCAAAAGAAAAATTCTGTCTCCCGATATAGCCATCGACCGTTCCACACCCACGGGGAACAGCCTAAGCCACTCCTTCTTCATCCTCCCAATCACCCTAACTCTACTGCTTTTAATGACGTAACATTAACTCTCCTCTGTAGTTTTCCAACTTAACTCCAAAATTTTTAACAACTTTGTACATCATAGTTTTTTTTTTGTTGTTTGTTTTGTTTTGTTTTGTTTTTTTAATATATAATACAATCTATATTTTGTAAACTTACTATTTACTTCAAGTCAGTCAGATGCCTGTGCAAATGCTTAATTATTCTACCTTATATTTTGTTCATGCTTAGCTCCCACCAGTCTCTTCTTCTTCTTTGATCTTCTTGATGAACTCCTGCGCCTCCTCTGGGGTCTTGAAGATGTAGGTTCTGCCCTCATACGTGGTCAGCAGTCTCGCAGGATAGATTACACCATGACGAATCCCAAGGTTGCGCAGCTCCTTACGTACGGGATCAAACTGCTTCCTCAATTGCTGGATTCCTGTGGCCAAATCTGGGTAGAACCGCACCTGCTGGTCCTGGTGTTTAATCTCTCCTTTAGCACGTGCAGCGTTGAAGATCTTCATCCTGTCTCTGTTGCTAAGAAACTTCATAATTAAGGTCCTCGGCGGTCCCTTATCTCTCCGTGGGCCAATACGATGTGCTTTTTCCAGAACCACTGCTGATTGCAACTCCTCGCTGCCCAGCACCTCCGAAATCCACTTTTCCAGAAAGGAACATACGTCCCGACCTTCTGATTCCTCTGGAAGACCCACCAGCCTCAAATTATTCTGTCTCGACCGAGATTCCAAATCCAAAATATTATCTTCCAGAGATTTTTTTTTTTTTTCCAAAGTGCGCACCTTTAATTGAAGACGGGTGACGTCATCTTCAGCACTAGCGAGACGGAGCTCCATCTGCGCCGTTCGTTCTACACAGTCACCCAATTCCTTTCTTATTCCTTCCAACGCTGTCATAATCCCATCAAATCTAGAGGAAAAGTCCGCTCTCATTGAACTCATGGCAGCCATCAGCGCATCTGCGCCATTCCCCGCAGATATCGCACCGTTGCCAGCCTCCTCCGCCATATATGGAGTTTTGTTTGCTGCGTCACAGACCTGAAAGTCCGTTAATTTGGACTGTTTCGGCGGCTCGCTTTTTCCTTTTCCTGGTTTTCCAGCCTTAGGCTTCGCCAACATATCCTCGCCCAAATGCTGGGATACGTTCTGTCCCAAATGAGAGAGTTATTTGCCGATTTTTTTTCTCCAGGAGCAGAGCAGAGCGAGACACGTCCGTCCTACGTGGCAGCCATAACCGGAAGTCCTTTTGTATCCCTTTTAAATTCCATACTTTAAATACAGCGTCCGCTCTCCCTGGTTTAAAATATTGATTACCCCATATTGGACTAAATTGTGACAATAACTGTGGTTCTTTTAAATAGTTTTTAGCTTCACACCATATTTTGATCATATGCTTTACAAATGGATTTTTAACTTGTTTTTGTAATTTTTTTGCCGAATCTGAGTATATGAATATGGGAAGAGGTAAAGGTAAATTGTATGATTCCATTTCAGTCCAGTGAGGGAGATCATTTGATGAAAAATAATATGTCATAGACCTCAGTTGTGCCGACCAATAATACAACATAAAATTTGGACATTTCAGACCTCCACGATCAAATGGTAAATATAATAAAGACAGACGTAATCTAGCCCTCCTGTTGTTCCATATAAATTCCACTAACTTTTTTTTAATTCTTGAGAATAAATCTAAAGGTGGTGGTAAGGGAATGTATTGAAATAAATAAAGTATTTTAGGTAAGATATTACTTTTAAGTATATTAATTCTCCCGATCATCGACATTGGTAGTGACATCCATCTCTGAAGTAACTCATCAATATCTGTCATTAAGGCTTCATAATTGACACTGGCGATTGATTCTAGCTTAGGCACAATTTGGATTCCTAAATATTTAAACTGATTTACAACATTGAATTGATTTACCTCAGGGGCTGGGTAATTTCTCTGGGTCTCATTTAGCATTAATATTGAAGATTTAGTTTTATTTATTTTATATCCTGATATTTCCCCAAAATTCTTTATTAAATTCAACAAGGTCGGAATTGATTTTTTAAGATTCGACATAAACAAAATTATGTCATCGGCATACAGGGAGATTTTATGTTCTGTTGGTCCAACTTTAATTCCATATATTTGTGACTGTAGACGTATCGCCATCGCTAAAGGTTCAATTGCCATAGTAAACAGTAAAGGTGAAAGTGGACAGCCTTGTCGACATCCTCTATTGATTTTTATTGATTTTGAAATATTGTTATTTGTTAGGATTTCTGCAGTAGCATTATTATATATTATCTGAACCCATTTTATGAAATTATTTCCAAGTCCAAACCTTTGTAAGACTTCAAAAAGAAAGGGCCATTCAACTCTATCAAAGGCTTTTTCGGCATCCAGTGATAAGAGAGCTGTATCCGGTGCTTCTTTATTAGAATAAATAATATTAAATAGTCTTCTTACATTATGGAAGCCTTGTCTTCCCTTTATAAAGCCATTCTGATCTCGATTAATAATATTTGGTAAAATTTCTTGTATTCGTCTTGCTAAAATTTTACAGATTATCTTAAGGTCGGCATTTAATAGGCTTATTGGTCTCATATTTTCACATTTATTAGAGGGCTTACCTGGTTTTGGCAACAGTATAATTAAGGCATTATTCATATATGATGGTAAATTACTATTTTGAAATGCTTCTAAAACCATTTCCAAAAAAGGTTTTAATTTATTCTTAAATTTTTTATAAAGGTCAACTGGAAGACCATCTGGTCCTGCACTTTTTCCTGATTTCATATTATCAATAGCTAGTCCAACTTCTTCTTGACTAATTTTAGACTCCAGTATCTCCCTATTTTCATTTGGAATACACGGTATAAATAGTTCGTTCAAAAACCCATGTAGTTTTGTTAAGTCAGATTCATTTTTGGTATCATATAATTTTTCATAGTAATCTCTAAAGGCTCTATTAATTTCTAAAGGATCTATAACTACCTGTCCGTTACTTATAATACTGGTAATTGGTGTTTTAGATTCTAATTGTTTAATCTGCCATGCCAATAACTTTCCTGATTTTTCACCTTGTTCATAAAAAGATTGTTTCAATCTTAGAAGACTCGAGGCAGCTCTATTCGCTGATTTTTTGTCATATTCAGCTCTCAAAATCAGTAATTCGTTCTCCAACCTTGGATCTCTTCCTGCATATACTCTTTCTTGAAGAATTTTTATTTTATGTTCCAATTGGACTCTCTCCTCTCGAGTCTTCTTAGATTTTGAACCTGTATAACTAATAATATGTCCCCTAATAAAAGCTTTGAAAGCCTCCCACTTTACACATGCTGATGTTTGTGTAGTATTGATGTCAAAGAACTCATCTATCTGTTTTTCTATGTATTTAACAAATTCCTCATCCTGAAGCCATTTATGCTGAAATTGCCATCTACCTGGTTCCTTTGTCAATTTCTTATCTACATATATTAGACAGCAGGGTGCATGATCAGAGATCACGATGTTATCATAAAAACAGTTTTGAATCTTGGACCTTAATTCTGTGGAGATCAAAAAATAATCTATACGTGAGAATGTCTTGTAGGTATTGGAATAACAAGAGTATGCTTTAACTTGTGGTTTCATTTCTCTCCATATATCTATCAATTTCAATTCTTTCATAAAATGATTAATGGTCATCCTACATCCATTGTGTGTACAGTCCAGTCCTGTTGATCTATCTATACCGGGATTCAATGTACAATTAAAATCCCCTGCTATTATATGTTGCCCTGTAAGTGATGATAAGATAAGAAATAAATTAGCAAAAAACTTTTGATCATCTATATTGGGACCATATAAGTTCACCAAATTTATGTTTTCTAATAGCAAAGATCCTTGAATGATTACATATCTTCCAAATTTGTCTCCAATTACATTTTTCACTTGAAATGGGACTGATTTATGTATGAGAGTCATAACTCCCCTGGCTCGGGATGAAAATGATGAGGTGAAAACATTTCCTTGCCATCAACTCCTAATTCTTTTTACATCTTCCTCTATTAGATGAGTTTCTTGTAAAAACACAATTTTTGAACCCATGTCTTTTATTTTATTCATAACTTGTTTAAGTTTTTTTAAATTTTGTAGACCTCTGCAATTCCATGAAGTTAAATTAAGATTAACGCTTTGATTTATGATCAATAGGGAGTTTGGGATTACCTTGCAGTGTAAACATGCTCAAACAGAAAAGCAAAAAAATGAGTGGTTGAACATTCACCCTACACACTACACACAAACAAATTCCCCCTTCCCACATTTGTGGCAATCCCCCCAAAAACAAAAGAAAAATTCCGTCTCCCGATATAGCCATCGACCGTTCCACACCCACGAGGATCAGCCAAAGCCACTCCTTCTTCATCCTCCCAATCACCCTAACTCTACTGCTTTTAATAACGTAACATTAACTCTCTTCTGTAATTTTCCAATTTAACTCCAAAATTTTTTAGCAATTTTGTACTTTTTTTTTTAATATGTAATACAATCTATATTTTGTAATCTTGTTATATGCTTCTAATCAGTTAAATGCTCAAATATTCTACCCTATATTCTGTTCATGCTTAGCTCCCACCAGTCTCTTCCTGGATCTTCTTGATGAGCTCCTGCGCCTCCTCGGGGGTCTTGAAGATGCGTGTTCTGCCCTCATATGTGACCAGAAGTCTTGCAGGGTAAATCACTCCATGACGAATCTCAAGGTTGCGCAGTTCTTTACGGATGGGGTCAAACTGCTTCCTTAATTGTTGGATTCCTGAGGCCAAATCTGGGTAGAACCGCACCTGCTGATCTTGGTATTTAATTTCTCCTTTGGCCCGCACCGCGTTGGAGATCATCATCCTGTCTCTGTAGCTGAGAAACTTCATAATTAACGTCCTCGGTGCTGCCTTGTTACCTCTCGGTGGGCCAATTCGGTGGGAGCTTTCCAAGACGACTGATGATTTTAGCTCCGCGTTGTTCAGCGCCTCCGGGATCCACCCCTCCAAAAAGGAGCATGAATCACGACCTTCGGCTCCCTCCGGTAAACCCACCAGCCTCAGGTTGTTCCGTCTGGACCGGGATTCCAAGTCCAGAACGTTATTTTCCAGATCTTTATTTTTTTTTTCCAAAGTGCGCACCTTTATTTGAAGTCCGCTGATTTCATCCTCCGCACTTGAAACACGAAGCTCCGCCTGCGTCACTCGCTCCACGCAGTCACCCAACTCCTTTCTCATTGCATCCAACGCTGCCATAATCCCATCAAGTTTAGCGGAAAAGTCTGCTCTCATTGAGCTAATGGCAGCCAGCACTGCACCTGTGCCGCCATCATCAGCAGTTACCGCACCACCGCTAGTTTCATCCGCCATATCCGCAGCTTTTTCTACTGCGCCACAAACTTTAAAGTCCATTAATTTGGACTGCTTCGGCGATTCAATTTTTCCCCCTCCTGATTTCCCAGCCTTAGTCTTCACCGGCATATCCTCACCCAAACGCTGGGAAAAGTTCTGTTCCAAATGAGAGAGTTATTTGCCGAATCTTTATTTCCAGGAGCAGAGCAGAGTGATACGCGTCCTTCTAGGCGGCCGCCATAACCGGAAGTCTCTAGTTTTGCTAGTTGATTTTGAATTTCTGCATCTTGTTTTGAGAGTTCTTGAATTGAGTTTAACGTGATTTTGTCCTCATTTTCATCTGAGCTACATTGCACAGTTTGCACGTGGGATGTCACTTTTTGTTTTGAACTGCTCAAATGTTGTCTCATTCGCAAGGCTTTGGCAACATTTTGGTCTTCTTCAGTATGTAGCAAGTGAAGCAAATCAGGAAAAGTTGGGGGATTTGTTCGTTTTTGTTTTAACTGGAGTGCAGTTAAAAGGGAATCATCCCAACAACCTCGACAAAACTGTGTGACAAGCAGCCTGTCAAAATCCTGGCTTGAAGCACCACCACGCTTCACAGTGTGAGTCAAAGCTACTTGAAGACGTTGTAGATATGATGAGGGTTTCTCACCTGTGTTTTGGAAGGTGTCAATAAACTTGGCGTAAAGCTCTCCGCCATCTTGAACTGTACCATAAGCAGAATCTAACAGCTGAAGATATTCTGATGGTGAGCTGTTGGGGTTCAAGTACTTGACTACATCAGCTGCTGGGGGTAAAAGAGGCTCAATGATCTTTCGGGATTGTTGCAATCTGGACATAGCAGGATCAGTCAAGATTAATTCTACACTGGAGCGCCAAGTATCATAATCTAGCTCATAAGTTGGTCAGAGGTCTTTGCCAGAAAAAGCTCCGAGCTTTTGTGAAAACGGCTGCACGGAAAAATCCTCCCTTTTTACAATGTGCTCGACTACCACACGTTGCACTTCTGGGGGATTTGAATCATGTGCAGGAATGGTGGGCATACTTCGAGCTGGGGTGCTCGCAGTGTGATTTGACTCAGAAATCTGTGACATCATGTCTTTCAGGACATCTGCAAAATCTCTGCCACTCATCTTCGCTAGGTTTTTAATATCAGTGAGATGTAACTTGATCATCTCATCAAGTTGCTCATCTCCAGCGATTTCACTCACTATCACTGCATTTAGAATTTTCACAGATTCACACTCAACAATATCCATTTTGGGTACGTTATAAGCTTGAAATAACGTAAGGGAGAGAAAAAAAAAGGGCTCCTGGCTGGGCTCGCCACTTCTTATTGTAACCCTTGCCTTATGTTAATTAGGTAAGGGAAATTATTAAGTGTAGACCAGTTGCTAGGTTCGTAAGGGTTACAATAGGGAATTAGAGTGAGTGTGGAATGAAATAGCTGGAGGCAAGAAATGAGCAATTCATATCTGTTATTAATAAAGATAAAAGGAGCAAAATATACAATGTACAAATATACAAATATAACAACGGCCGGCATGAAATAAAACCCCAAAAATGTCCTACTGAGCTCAGTGTTTGTTTGTCCGTTTGGTTTAGCCGTTTGACCAGTCAAGATATCTTGTATCTCCCGGCTCAGGTTTCTTTTCCTCTATTAAAGTGGCAGCTTGAGTTGTTACCACTTCAATGTTGTGCACTGGAGAGAGGAGGGATGTCCTTCAATCGAGACCTTGGTCAGACCTCTGTTCAATCTCGGTTCAATCTCAGGTCAGGCTCGCCATCTCCATTCGGAGAAAATCCAGGATCCAGAAGGTTTTTGGTCAGCAACCAAAAAAACCTAGCCTGCACAACAATATTGGTATTATTGTTTACAGTTAGAGTAATTCGTCTTCCAATCCTTTCTTATATAACACCATAGCTTAGTGTTTAAATTCTTCTCTCACATTACTATTATTACAATCCAGCAATATAGTAATATCTTACATTTCACATCTTACATCTTACATGCATGTGTTCTTTTCTCACAATCTCTCTGGTAGCACATGAAATACCCTTTTTTTCATGTAACCAATTAAATGAATTCCTCTTTTTATCTCTGCATCGTTTAACCATGAAATTATGATTAATCCTTTCTAACCTTGTCTTTGTAATTCATGAAATGAAATACAATTATTTTATCACAAAACCAGGGAATATACTGTCCCATCCCTTCCAATATTCCCAGTTAAAATCAGTTAAAATCAGTAAAACCCGGTCTGAGCTACTGGGTTTAGCATAACCTAGCATAGGTCCTATGCTTTTACATAGGGGACCAACACCATGTGCTTTTAGCATCAAACTACACATTACATTTGACAGAAATAGTGCATAAGAACTAAAAGTACTTCAGCATACTGTTGGGAACTGAAATCACATTTAGGAAAACCATACAGACACAAAGACAGCCTTTTCCATTGCTTTTAAACAGGAAAAAATCCACTCGCGATTAGCATTAGCATAATGCTAACATTAGCATGTATCTCACTCACCAAGATGAGGTCTCAGCGTGAACACAGCAAAAGTCGCCGCTTCACTGCCTCTCAAGCTCGTGCTCCCGTCAACTTAGGATAATAAAGGTTGCAAATTAGCATTTGGAGAGTGTTTAGATCCATTTATAGCATCTTTCTGAATTAACTCACCAAGAAGAGGTATCAGTGTGAACCAGACCGCTCACAGCCTCTCTCGTCCACTCTCATATCGTGAAAGACCGAAACCCGAGTGCGCGCTTGCTGCCTCTACTCGGAAGGCGGGGCTAATATCGCTCTTAACGAATGGAAAGACCCAGATCACCCAACGTGACCATTAAACGGGAATTTAAAAGTTGGATAACAGGATCACACTTCCTCTACCCCAAAATAACCGTTTTTCAAAATAAAATCACACACTTTCATTAATACAAATGAAATCTGAGAAAAAGGGTCATTTTCTCAGCTGGGTTACACAAATCTGTCCAGGATCTTGTCTTTCTCCTGCAAAACCGTTTCACCATCCATAGCCTTTAGTTGGATCAATCCTCTTGGTTTAGGGCTGTAGATTTCTCTCAAACCTGTGAAGAATTTCTTCATGTCCTTTCTGTCTGCTGCAGTTTGAAGTTTCTTCGCTTTTTCATCCCACCAGCTGGACTTCATATCTCTGGTGTACTTCTGTAGCTCACTCTGAGCCTTTGAGTATTTCTTCTTCTTCGACCTTGTGTTACACTAAGTTTTCCTGCCTAGCTGTATTCATCACTTCTAGTAGTTTCTTCAGGTGTTCATCATGCTCATCAAACCAATCTTGATGTTTCCTCTCAGGGTAGCCTAATACATCACTCACAGTCTGATACACCGTATCCTTCAGTGTTGCCCATTTCTCTTCTATGTCATTCTCTGAGTTGTTGCTGTCCCAGTCTTTCAAGTTTTCATCCATTTCCTGTGTAAGTTCTTCCTACTTCTTTTGGCCTTTCAGTGCACTAGTGTTTAGCTTCCGTGGTGGATTCACACCCGTCCTGCAGTGCTGTTTTCATCTTTAGATCCTTAATCTAGATCTCAGCATAACATGATCAGTACCACAGTCTGCGCCTCTCATTGCTCTTGTGTCCAATACATCCCTTATGTCTCTCTGCCTGACTATGATGTAGTCTAATAAGTGCCAGTGCTTGGATCTTGGGTGCATCCATGTCTTCTTGTGTGTGTCCTTGTGCTTAAATAGAGTGTTGGTTATCACAATGTTGTACTCTGAACATAGTGCAAGTAGAAGTTCTCCATTAGCATTGCACTTGCCTACTCCATGACTGCCTAGCACTCCTTTCCATTTCTCAGTGTCCGAACCAACTCTGGCGTTAAAATCTCCAACGAGTATCAGCCTGTCATCAGTCGGTACACGCCTGATAGTTTCATGTAAATCACTGTAGAACTCTTCCTTCACCTTCTCTGTGTTGGTCATTGTTGGGGCATATGCACTGATGAGTGTGGCATACATCTTCTGCTGTAGTGGGAGTCTCATAGTCATTATCCTGTCATTGATTGGCACTGGTTCCTCATCAAGCATTGCTGCTATCTCCTTTCTAACTGCAAAGCCCACTCCTGCTTCTTTCCTTTCTTGAGTTGATCTCCCACTCCAAAAGAAGATGTACCCATGGTCTTCCAAGCTGTCATATTCAGGCAATCTTGTTTCACTAAGTGCAGCTATGTCTACATTGTACCTGTTCATTTCCAGGGCCACAAGTGTGGTCTGTCTTTCTGGGCGCTGTGATGCTGTTCTGTCCAACAGAGTGCGTACATTCCATTCGGCTACGCACAAGGCTGCTGTTTTCCTCTTCTTTTGTCTTCCTTTGTTAGTACTATAATCTTGTTATATCATGCATCCAATGGCCATCCGGTTCCACTTTATAAATTACATCTGTTTGGTTTGACATGAGCCTACTCTCACCTTTATCTTTGGTCCTCATTTGTAATATTAGTATTGTATTATTTGCATCTCTTGTTTTTTGTATTTATCCTGTCTTTGCCTTAGTGGTTATGCTCCCCTTTGTTGTATTCTCTTGTCTGTTCCTCATTTTGTAATCATTCTATATTTTTAGTTGGCTCTCGTTTTGCCATTTGCTCCTATGTTTTTATTTTGGCAGCATGTCTTGTGTATTTCCTCTCCCAGCTGTAGTTCATGGTGTCAAAAACTCTCCATGCGCTTTTCCATAGCACACAGAGAAGGAGAAGAGGACAAATGGATTTACGTGCTGGGTTAACACCAAACACACATTTATTAACACAAGGGTGAATACACAAGAGACAAGACAACTCGGGTTAAACTGAGAGTCCTCCAGGATGCCCAACAAACACGGAAGGATACAACTGGGCGACAGCCAAAGCGTAGTAGTTGTGCCACACAGGGGGAGACGCTACAGAAAGCGTAGCAGCACAACTACGCACAGAAATGCAGACAGTTTACTCACAGTGTAGGGGCAGTTCAAGTAATCCCAGTCTCCCGGCGAGCACACACAAAAACAGTCCTTTGGAGACGTGACGGTTAGACGGCGGAAAACAACCATCTAACGCGTATAATGGTCCAGCGGCGTTTGTCTAGCAAAGAGCTGCTTATGAACAAATGCCGCTGGCGTGGTAAATTAGGAACACCTGGGCGAGGCGCGGGAAGGATGATTACCGGGGCTGGAAACAGCTGATGGAATACAGAGGGAGAGCAAGGGGGCGTGGCTGGACCAACAGACTGTCAGCAGCGTGACAGAAAGTAGGTCACTGATGCTGACTAACAGCTGCCAGTCAGGCAGTGGCTAAGGATATGGAAATCAGTACCAGAAAACACAAAAATGCACATAACCAGTAAAACCAAAACCCACAGAAAGATCGAGGCCGAGCCGGGGAAAGCCAAGTCGGCTCGGCTCGTGACACATGGGCTGTCACAACTGTCAGTGTTTGTTTGGTTATCCTCGCTCTTGTATCCACACCTGTAATCATTTGTTATTGATTCCGTTTGTCCTATTTGAAGGCCATTGCAATGCAGTTCATTGCAGCGTCCTTAACACTGTTTCCAGACATGAGTTCCACATCCAGTTAATTCTAATCGGCGTGTGCTCCACGCCTCAGCCTAGGTCCTGGCTGTTCTCATTTTTCTCAAGTTGGCTATTTGGTCGTACCGGTGTGAATTCCACGCTTCAGCCAATTTTTCCTCTCTGGCGTTTCCACACGCCATAGCTGTTTGTGCTATTCTTCTGTCCCATATCCTGCCTGTAAGTTATTTTGTTCTTGTTATATTTTGTATTTTCATTAAACATTTTTTGCAAGTCACAATCCAGTATTTGGGTCTTGGTTCTGCCCTGAGGGGTAAGTTATGACATGTAGTAGTAACTGTAATAGTAGTAGTAGTAGTATTGCTTTCAGACAATTAAAATAGTATTCAAGATTAATCGCATTTTCCTACAGTTAACTTGCAATTAATCACAAATTAATCACAACTTTTTCCATCATTTAAAATGTATTACTGTCCTTGTAGCACTTGTAGTAGTAGTAGTAGTAGTAGTAGTAGTATTAATGCTTTCAGACAATTAAAATGAAAATGTCATATGTCTGCCTTCAGCGAATATTGGTTTTACATAGGACCCAAGGTAGCAGGCAGGACATACAGTATCTTATAAAAGTGAGTACACCCCTCACATTTTTGAAAATATTTGATATCTTCTCATGGGACAACACTGAAGATATGACACTTTGATACAATGTAAAGTAATCAGTGTGCAGCTTGTATAACAGTGTAAATTTGCTGTCCCCTCAAAATAACTCAACACACAGCCATTAATGTCTAAACCGCTGGCAACAAAAGTGAGTACACCCCTAAGTGAAAATGTCCAAATTGTGCCCAAATTGTCAATATTTTGTGTGGCCACCATTATTTTCCAGCACTGCCATAACTCTCTTGGGCATGGAGTTCACTAGAGCTTCACAGGCTGACGCTGGAATCCTCTTCCACTCCTCCATGATGACATCATGGAGCTGGTGGTTGTTAGAGACCTTACACTCCTCCACCTTCTTGTTTGAGGATGAACCACAGATGCCCAATAGGGTTTAGGTCTGGATACATGCTTGACCAGTCCATCACCTTTACCCTTAGTTTCTTTAGCGAAGCAGTGGTCATCTCGGAATTGTGTTTGGGGTTGTTATCATGTTGGAATACTGCCATGCGGCCCAGTTTCCAAAGGGAGGGGATCATGCTCTGCTTCCATATGTCAGAGTACATGTTGGCATTCATGGTTCCCTCAATGAACTGTAGCTCTCCAGTGCCGGCAGCACTCATGCAGCCCCAAACTGACACTCCCACCACTATGCTTGACTGTAGGCAAGACACTTGTCTTTGTACTGCTCACCTGGTTGCCGCCACACATGCTTGACACCATCTGAACCAAATAAGTTTATCTTGATCTCATCAGACCACAAGACATAGCTCCAGTAATCCATGTCCTCAGTCTACTTGTCTTCAGCAAACTGTTTGCGGGCTGACCTCCCACCCCTTCAACCTCTGCAGCAATGCTGGCAGCACTCATACATGCATTTTCAAAAGACAACCTCTGGATATGACGCTGAGCATGTGCACTCAACTTCTTTGGTCGACCATGGCAAGGCCTGTTCTGAGTGGAACCTGTCCTGTTAAACTGCTGTATAGTCTTGGCCACCATGCTGCAGCTCAGTTTCAGGGTGTTGGCAATCTTCTTATAGCCTAGGCTATCTTTATGTAGAGCAACAGTTCTTTTTTCAGATCCTCAGACAGTTCTTTGCCATAAGGTGCCATGATGAACTTCCAGTGACCAGTATAAGAGAGTGTGAGAGCAATAACACCAAATTTAACACCCTGTTCCCCATTCACACCTGAGACCTTGGAACACTAACAAGTCACATGACACTGGGGAGGGAAAATGGCTAATTGGGCACAATTTGGACATTTTCACTTAAGGGTGTACTCACTTTTGTTGCCAGCTGTTTAGACATTAATGGCTGTGTGCTGAGTTATTTTGAGGGGACAGCAAATTTACACTGTTATACAAGCTGTACACTGACTACTTTACGTTGTATCAAAGTGTCATATCTTCAGTGTTCAGGTTCAGGTTCAGGTTACTTTATTTGTACCCGTAGGTAGATTTGTTTTGCAGTTGGTGACATCCATATTTACAAGCCACTAATTACATTCAACATAGACACAAACACAGGCACACATCTTACAAATAGGTAAATATAAAATATGTACAATATAATTTTTATAGCTTGTTCAACTCTTTGACAGCAGCAGGGACAAAGCTGTTTTTGTAGCGCTGGGTTCTACTTTTTGGTTGTGTTGTCCCATGAAAAGATATAATAAAATATTTACAAAAATGTGAGGGGTGTACTCACTTTTGTGAGATACTGTACGTGCAAAAGGATTTATTAACAAAACTCAAAACACAAATAAAAGACAGCACAGGGGCTGAGAACCAAAGATAGCAAACTGGCAAAACACTCACGGAAGACATATGGAACACTGGGGGAAGAACGACGATGACCTCACAATGAACAGAGAACAAAGACAGACATAAATAGGGGAACTAACAATTACATGAATGCAAGACAGCTGGGAGACAATCAGGGCTAAACAGTAACACATGAGGGAAAGTGGCTATCGCTATGGAAAAGATGAGGGACTGGGAACAATAGGTAAACAAGTATAAGGGATACACACAAGACTTGCACAGAAGACTAGGAGGGACACAGAGAACAATATACAGACAATAATCATCACAGAGAAACCAAAAGTAAGCTTAAAGCGTGGGCATGGCCCTAAGACCATTTACCCGATCATGACAGTAAGCAATATTAATCACATTATTCCTACAGTTAACTTGCGATTAATAGCAAATCACAAATTTTTCATCTGTTCTAAATGTAGTACTTATAGTAGTCATAGTAGTATTATTAATGCTTTCAGACAATTAAAATAGAAATCAAGATTAATTGTATTGTTCATTTAACTCACAATTAATCACAAATTCATTTTTTCATCTGTTCTAAATGTAGTAGTATTAGTGCTAGTTGTAGTAGTAGTAATGTTATCATATGATTAAAATATTAATCAAGATTAATCACATAATTCCCACAGTTACCTCATGATTAATCACAAGTTAATCACACATTTTTCATCTGTTCTAAGTGCAGTAGCAGTTGTAGTTGTAGTTGTTTGGGTAGTAATACTAGCAGCAGTTGTAGTAGTAGCAGTAATAATAGTAGTTTGTGTGTTAGTGGGTTGTATGCTCTGTGGCTCCATGCAGATTAAATTTTTTCATGTTTCCTGTCTCCTCCTCAGCATGCGACTGTAACCTGAAGGGAACCAAACGTCCGTCCTGTGACCCAGAAACTGGAGAGTGTCTCTGCCGCTCCGGCGTGACTGGGACCTTCTGTGACCAATGTGCCCCCGGCTACGACGTGGCGTTCCCCAAATGCAGGGCGTGCCACCCCTGTAATGCCATCTGGACCAACCACCTGATCGACGTGAAGCGGGCCGCAGAGAGGATGACCACCTTCATCCCCCGTCGCCCCAACGACGACCCGCAGCCCTCAGATAACCACCAGAAGAGGATGCTGGGAATGCATTTAATGATGGATGAGCTCACCAATCTGACGAGACTGTCCCCGGAGAAGCTGGAGGATGTGGAGGGGCTGTTGATGAGGATCAGGTAAAATTAACAAGAACAAGATCACACGTTTGTATGATAAAATGGTGAGGAAAAATGTGGAAAAAAATGTATGAATTTATTAGAAAATATTTGCAAATGTATAAGAAACATAGCATTGCAAAATAAATCTAAAATTAAATAAAAATTTGATTAAAAAATAAAAGAATTTGACAAAAATGAAAAGAAAACTTTAAAATTTTAAAAATTAAATAAAAATGTTGCAAATTTACAAGATTCACAAATTTAAAGAAATTCCACACAAGAAAACTTTAGGGCAAATTAAAATATGCTAATATGCAATTATAGTAATTAGCAGTTCTTTTATAGAGGTTACAAATGCAAATTGATCTGAAATTGTTCCAGCTTCCCATCTCAACAACAACAGTATGGTGAAACTTATTTGTTTCCCTGTAACAGGAAATTGAAGGCTGCGATGGACCCTAACATGGTCATCTTCAACCCGTCCGTCCTCCTCAACACGGAGATGGAAAACATCCGTCTGGAGTTTGATAAGCTGCAGAAAAACCTGAAGAACAAAGTCGCCCATGACCCCAGCTATGACCAGAAAAACCTCAAAGGTGCAGAAACATGGTTCAAAGAACACAGAAGAAGAATATTTTTCATAAATGTTAGCCTTTTTTGTAAATTAGTGACTTTCTGGCTGTAGACTTCATCTCTACGATCATGCTCACTGATGAAGTCATAGACTGGTTTTATTCCAGATCTTCAGGATGAGATCCAACGGGCCCATGAAGCTTTCATGTTGGATGAGAAGAGGGTGAGGAATGCCATGCAGGCTGTGGAGGACTCCATGGACACCAGACAGGAAGCCAAACGCAAAGTGGCTGAGTGTGGTAGCTGCGGAGGAGACCTGGCACCGCTGGAGAAGAAGGTCGAGGAGATGAACGTGACCAAACTCAACCAGAAGGTGAGGAACCAGAGTTCCATAACTGCTGGGTTCACATCTTACTTATCAGATGGGCATTCCAGAGTCCATATAAACAACCACATGTCCTCTACAGCACCCTTCACATGTGGAGTCCTTCAAGGCTCCATTCTTGGTCCAACTCTTTTCTCCTTATATATGCTGCCCCTAGGCCATCTGCTAAAAAGTTCCACAGGGTGGAGACACTGAGTGGAGGTAAAACCTGCAAAATCTTGGCCAGGAATGGAATGAGTTTGACATCTCTGCTCTATAGTCAGATGCACGTTCCCTTGAGATCCTACCATGTACACCCACTGGACACAGCCTGGTACAATCCCACCTAGGACTGTGTCACTAGAAGATCACACTACAATAGCACAATGCTACTGACACATTTATCAGGGTGGTCAGTCCTGCTTCAAATTCTTGATGACCAACCCACAGTCATGGGCGTTGGCCTCGTGTCTTTGAAATGAATGCTCTACCCAGAACCCTGACATGATGTCACCATGATCATTAACCATTACCACCTCACTATGGAAGTTTTGTGCATGTTTCAAACTTTCCAGTTCGTTCTTAATACACTCCAGAAAGCCTTGCCAAGACCCTGCAAAAACCATCCGTGTTCTGGCTGATTTCTCAGGTTGTAGCGCAGTCTTCATCCAGTGTGACAGAGGTTTAAAAAGAAACTGCTGCCATCTACAATATTTCTGTGAATGCAGCATTAAGATCTAGGTTAAAAGTTTTTATTAGCATTGTAGTCAAGTCCACGTCAAGACCAGACCAAGACCAGGGTGTGCAAAGATCAAGGCTTTGAGGGGTTGAGATCAAGTCAAGACCAATACCAGGCCTGGCAGAGACAACTGTGTATGTTGGTCTTGGTCTTGACCTCTTATAGTCTTGGTCTTGTACGGTCTTGTCTTGGCCTCAGGAGATTCTGGTCTCAGTCTGGTCTTGACAAGTGTAAAGTTGAACTTTGACCTATAGCGTGACTATTAATGAAGTCAGCAGCAGAGGTGGATGGGAACTAGATGTCAAAGCAGAATGTGATATCTGTGAACTGTTTGTGTAGGCCACAAGAGATCTTTGGAGAATAACAGCTTTGGGTGCCACCAAGTCTACGTCTGGTTTAGGTAAGGGGGTCCACTCCCTCACCCCCTTCACCTGCCAAGTATTGATAACTGTGGCATGACATTACACATATGTAGCAATGCAGCAGCCATATTGGAGCTGAAACTGGGGATTCTAAATTGTCCTTCGGTATGACTGTGAGAGTGAATGGTTGTCTGTCTCTCTGTGTTGGCCCTGCGATGGGCTGGCGATCTGTCCAGGGTGTACCCTGCCTCTCGCCCAAAGATGCTGGGATAGGCTCCAGCCCCCCCGCAACCCGAAAAGGATTAAGTGGTAGAAGATGAATGAATGAATGAATGAATGAATGAAAACAAATGCCTAGCAACCATTAAGATCCACTCTGAATGACAACGAGGTCTTGACTACAATCTAGTTTTCACACTGCCCTCAGATGACTTTCTGTTATGATTCAGTGGTATAATTGTGCATAGAATTTCATAAAGTAATGAAGAAGATAACGTGCGTGTTCTGTGATTGCAGGTGTGTGGTAGACCGGGACTGGACAACTGCTCCAGCTGTGGCAGTGCTCTGTGCACGGTGGGTCCAGGTCAGAGGAATTGCAGCAGTCCAAACTGTGATGGCGTTGTTCCTCTGAGTGAAAAAGCCGCCGAGGGTGCTGCGAAACTCACAGAAGAGCTGTTCAGGCTCCCGTCCCAACTGCAGGACTCCAGGAACAAGGCACGGTTATTACTGCTGGGGGCTTTGATTAAAGACTAATAAAGGAACATTTTCACTGTGAAATGGCAGTTTTAACTGTCTTATTTATTTATTCTGTGTCAGATCAACAATGCCAAACAGGCGGCTCAGGACACCAAAGACCGGACCAGAGACCTGCAGGACCAGATCAAGGACACCATTGACTCCTTTGAGGAGGACAAGCAGAAAACCAAGGAGCTGCTCCAAAAAGTCAAAGACTTCCTGCTGGGTAAACTTTGTTCCAGTTTAAACAAGACTTTTAGCTGCACTTTGACAATTACCACATGGCAAACAGGACAAAAAAACTTACCAATAAACCAGCAGGAAAGAAGGAGTTAGCCACTTCTACATTACATTTAGTAATCTACTGGATTAGCTAGCTATTAGTGTTCCACTGTTAGCTATAAGCATTCCTGGGGTGGACATTAGCATATCTTGGCTTGCTATTAGCATTGCTAGACTGACTCTTAGCATTCCTGGGGAGGACATTAGCATATCTGGGCTAGCTATTAGCATTCCCAGGCTGGCTATTAGCATTCCTGGGGCGTACATTAGCATATCTGGGCTAGCTATTAGCATTGCTAGGCTTGCTATTAGCAGTCCTGGGGTAGATATTAGCATATCAGGGGTATCTGTTAGCATTGCTAGGCTGGCTATTAGCATTCATGGGGTTAGGGTTGTCAACTGTACCCGTTTAGCCGGGACATCCTGTTTACTGGGCTAAATATGTTTGTCCCGAACAGGACTTGCATTGTCCCATGTACTTGAGGCTGCCTTAATGAACGGGCTATGCTGGGCTGAAGCCCAGGTGCCTACGAAGATCAGGGCCTATCATGAGCCAATGAAAAAGATCACATTGTTGTTAAGTGGTCAAATTCTATGTCGATCACTTGATATTCATGTGTGGCCGCTGCTGATTGGTCTAATCTACAAGTGACCCATGTGGGTACCACGTAACAATAGCCTGTCAGAGGAATTGTTTTGACATGTGATTATGCAACCGCCAATGAGACATAAGAAGTAATTAGCTCAGTCAAAATGTCTGAGTCAAAACACTGCAAATAGCATGTCTTAACATGCTATTTGCAGTGTTTCCAGCCACCTGTGCAGGTTTTCCATTGCTGCTGTTGTGCTTGTTTGAATCAGGAATACTTCGCCGATGTAATTTTATTCCAAAGGCAATATCTGTCACACTGTGAAAAGGGAAATCTCGGGGGCTTCTGGTTGGTCTCGCTATGGTATTTCTCGCTATGACGTGTTTTGGCAAGCTCCACCTTAACCTCACCTTTTACCTCACTTAGTTGTGGTTAACCCTCATTTATATGTACATACAGTATGTATACTCGCTGCTCTTGTTTTTTCTTGTCTTCTGATTGTTGCTCTGAGTGTTGTTATCCCTGTGCTGTTGCAATCCTGGAATTTCCCCATTGTGGGACTAATAAAGGCTTATCTTATCTTAAATTGGTCTAAGATAACTGCAACATGCCTTAAAAAGGACGAAGCCCAATAAAGGAAAGAAACAAAGAGCCCGGAGAAGATGACAGTACTGGTAGTGTGTCGCCCCTGACAAATATGGGAGTGGCTGAAGCTAACGCAGCTAGCCTGCCGCCACTTCCAATAACCAATGAGGAGATCCTGGCAGCGGTAAACAGTCTAGATACTACAGTCGACAAGCAGCCCAGTGATATCAACAAAGCTGTATCAGGCCTTAAATCTGCCATGGCTGACGTCGGTGAGTGAGTAACCTCATTAGAGGCTGCCTCGAAGTTACACGAGAGGAGAATTGAGGAACTGGAGAAGCAACATGCTAACCTAGCCTCACAGTATGTATAACAGCAGGCTAAACTAGAGAACTTAGAGGCCCGCTCTCGCCAGCTAAACATCCGTATTATCGGGATAAAAGAAAAGACAGAAGGCAGCAGACCAACGGAATATGCAGCTTCTTTACTTCTACAATTACTGGGGCATGAAAACTTTGACCGGCCGGTCAAGGTTGATCATGCCCATTGGACCCCAGCACCTGCTAAGGAGGGTAAAACACGGGCCATTACCGCAAGGCTACACCGCTTCCAAGTCAAAGAGCTCATGTTAAAACTTGTTTGTGAGAAAGCACCGCTTAGTCTCAAGGGACATCCTGTATTCATCTACCCCGATCTGATATTGACTATTATGGAGAAACGCCAGGCTTTCGAAGATGTCAGAGAGAAATGCAGAGCTAAAAAGATCAGATGTGGATTCCGGTTCCCGGCACAGTTTGTAGTCACAGCCAATAATACCACTGTTCAACTCTGCAGACGCAGCAGAGAAGTTCCTTGGCCACCAGGTGAAAGCTTGGACTAACACCAGCACATCAGATCAAGAAAATGCTAAAATAATGAGTAAACAGTTTTGTCACAATTATCGATTCCAGTTTCTGCGGGACCTGAGACGTACTAATATCTAAATTTGTGAGGATTTACAGTATATTGTTATATTCTTACATAAAGTGATGTGAAAAAGTGTTTGCCCCCTTCCTGATTTCTCATATTGTTGTATGTTTGTCATACTTAAACCCTGAACCGTAAAACATAAGCTGGGCTATGTTTCCAAAACCCTAATGTAGAGTTAAAGTTAGACCTAATGGTCAACATAAATATCCACCTTACCACAGTCTCGGGAGAGACCCCACCTAACATAGTGGATCGAGATTAGTGGTGTGAAAAAGTGTTTGCCCCCTTCTTGATTTCTCATTTTTTTTTGTGTTTGTCACACTTAAATGTTTCAGATCATCAAACAAATTTAAATATTAGACAAAGAAAACACAAGTAAACACAAAATGCAGTTTTTAAATGAAGGTGTTTGTTATTAAGGGGGAAAAAAATCCAAAACTATATGGCCCTGTGTGAAAAAGTGATTACCCCATAAACCTAATAACTGGTTGGGCCACCCTTAGCAGCAACAACTGCAATCAAGCGTTTGTGATAGCTGGCAATGAGTCTTTTACAGCGATGTGGAGGGATTTTGTCCCACTCATCTTTGCAGAATTGTTGTAATTCAGCCACATTGGAGGGTTTTCGAGCATGAACCGCCTTTTTGAGGTCATGCCACAGCATCTCAATCGGATTCAGGTCAGCACTTTGACTAGGCCACTCCAAAGTCTTCATTTTGTTTTTCTTAAGCCATTCAGAGGTGGACTTGCTGGTGTGTTTTGGATCATTGTCCTGCTGCAGAACCCAAGTGCGGTTCAGCTTGAGGTCACGAACAGATGGCCGGACATTCTCGTTCAGGATTTTTTGGTAGATAGCAGAATTCATGGTTCCTTTTACCACAGCAGGTCTTCCAGGTCCTGAAGCAGCAAAACAGCCCCAGACCATCACACTACCACCACCATATTTTACTGTTAGTATGATGTTCCTTTTCTGAAATGCTGTGTTACTTTTACGCCGGATGTAATGGGACACACACCTTCCAAAAAGTTCAACTTTTGTCTCATCAGTCCACAGAGTATTTTCCCAAAAGTCTTGGGGATTGTCAAGCTGTTTTCTGGCAAAACTGAGATGAGTCTTTATGTTCTTTTTGCTCAGCAGTGATTTTCATCTTGGAACTCTGCCATGCAAGCCATTTTTGCCCAGTCTCTTTCTTACGGTGGAGTCATGAACACTGACCTTAACTGAGACAAGTGAGGCCTGCAGTTCTTTGGATGTTGTTGTGGGGTCTTTTGTGACCTTTTGGATGAGTAGTTGCTGCAGTCTTGGGGTAATTTTGGTCGGCCGGTCACTCCTGGGAAGGTTCACCACTTTCCCATGTTTTCACCATTTGTGGATAGTGGCTCTCACAAAGGTGGATTGTCCTCTCTGGGTTGGGGACAGGCTCCTGCCCCAAGTGGAGGAGTTTAAGTATCTTGGGGTCTTCACGAGTGAGGGGAAAATGGAGCGAGAGATTGACAGATGGATTGGAGCAGCATCTGCAGTGATGCGGACGTTGTACCGGTCTGTTGTGGTGAAGAGGGAGCTTAGTTCTAAGGCAAAGCTGTCGATTTACCAGTCAATCTACTGTACGTTCCTACTTTCACCTATGGTTATGAGCTTTGGGTAATGACCGAAAGAACAAGATCGCGAATACAAGCGGCTGAAATGAGCTTTATCCGTAGGATTGCTGGACTCAATCTCAGAGATAGGGTGAGGAGCTCAGTCATCCGGGAGAGGCTCAGAGTAGAACCACTGCTCCTCCACATTGAAAGGAGCCAGTTGAGGTGGTATGGGCATCTGATTAGGATGCCTCCTGGACGCCTCCCACTTGAGGTGTTTTGGGCACGTCCCACTGGGAGGAGACCCCGGGGCAGTCCCAGGACTTGGTGGAGAGACTATGTCTCCCAGCTGGTCTGGAAACGCCTTGGTATCCTCTCTGAAGAGCTGGAGCAGGTGGCTGGAGAGAGGGAAGTCTGGGCTTCTCTGCTTGAACTGCTGCCTCCGCGACCCAGACCTCCGGAAAAGTGGTAGAAGATGGATGGATGGATGGATGGATGGATGGGCTCTCACTGTGGTTTGCTGGAGTCCCAAAGCTTTAGAAATGGCTTTATAACCTTTTCCAGACTGATAGATCTCAGTTACTTTGTTTCTCATTTGTTCTTGAATTTCTTTGGATCGCAGCATGATGTCTAGCTTTTGAGGATCTTTTGGTCTACTTCACTTTGTCAGGCAGGTCCTATTAAAGTGATTTCTTGATTGAGAACAGGTGTGGCAGTAATAAGGCCTGGGTGTGGCTAGAGAAATTGAACTCAGCTTTCCAAAGATGTGATAAACCACAGTTAATTTATGTTTTAATGGAGGGGGGGGGGGTGTCACTTTTTCCCACAGGGCCATGTAGGTTTGGAATTTTTTTACCCTTAATAATAAACACCTTCATTTAAAAACTGCATTTTGTGTTCACTTGTGTTAATCTTTGTCTAATATTTAAATTTGTTTGATGATCTAAAACATTTAAGTGTGACAAACATACAAAAAATTGAGAAATCAGGAAGGGGGCAAACACTTTTTCACACCACTAATCTCGATCCGCTATGTTAGGTGGGGTCTCTCCCGAGACCGTGGTAAGGTGGATATTTATGTTGACCAATAGGTCTAACTTTAACTCTACATTGGGGTTTTGGAGACGTGGCCCAGCTGATGTTTTATGGTTCAGGGTTGGGAGGGGGTTATGGGATGTTAGCAGTCCCTTGTTCTTTGTTCCTCTTTTTGTTCATTTTTTTTTTTAATATTTCGTTCTAAGCACATTTTCATGTTTTGTTTTCAATCCGTGCTCACCATGGCCTCAAGGCAGAATCTCAGAAGCAGTTCATGGCACATACTACGCATGCTGACCCACAAGCACACAGCAGTGCTCAGATCGAACTAATAAGCTGGAATGTTCGAGGTATAAATAGTCCATTAAAAAGGGGAAAAGTATACGCACACCTACGTGCACTCAAAACAGATAATCTGTTTTCTGCAGAAAACTCATTAAAAAAAATGGCAACACAAATACTCTGCCTGTGGAGAGCATGAAATGAAGAGACTGAATTTATTTCTCAATTCAGGTTTATTAAGAATCACGTGTCTCCAACATCTTCTCAAACAGAAAGAGAACTAACTTCCCACATCTCCCCTTTTTATACCCGGGACATCAGAGTACAGAATCACATTGTCATTCACTCCCCAGAGACAATACATCACCCCCCAGGTCCTCTCTTCTCCACCTAAACCCTGGTGGTCAGGAAGTCTTCTCAGAGCCATTTCTGAAGACACATTTCACACCCTCCTGTCATCCCCAGGAGGTCCAGACTTATTGTTCCTTCTAAGAGGTGAGGTAACAGTGATATACACATGCAGCCTAAGCATCTGAATGAATGAATGAATGAATGAATGAATTTTATTTATTTCGGATAGTACATTACAGGTTAAAAGAAACTGTATAATATAACAACAAGGTCAAATTAGACAAAGACTCCTTCTACTATACAATTCCACATGAGTTATCCGAAATGGGTGATGGCTGAAGCCGCAGCTTATATTGCCCACCCATATTCCATCCAAGAATTCAAAGGAGAAAAAAGAGAAAACAAGACAAGAGCGATTACAATTTAAAACAAGGCTAAGACAAAATGTGACTGAGAGAAAAAGAAAACTGAGCTAGTCTAAGTTAAGCGGTTACTATTCAAAAACAAATCTAAGACATAGTGTCACAGAGAAAAAAAGAAAAAAAGAAAAAACTAAGCTACAACACAACACAGGCTGGAAATGTCAATCCTTATGTGAGTTTACATGTCGTCTTGTAAATATGTTTGGAGTATTTCTTCCTTCAGTTTTTGTTTAAATTGTCCAAGCTTTGTACATGATTTTAATTCAGGTCCAAAATCGTTCCATAATCTGACTCCTTGCACTGAAACACAGTGTTGCTTGGTGGTTGTTCTCACTGTAGGCTTTTGAAATATACATGTTCCTCTGAAGTGATATCGTTTCTCCCTTGTTTGGAACAACTTTTGGATATTTGCGGGCAGTGATAGATTCTTCACTTTGAACATTATTATTGCGGTTTTAAAGTCAATCAGATCTTTCAACTTGAGAGTTTTTTGTTTAAGAAAAAGTGGGTTTGTTGGTTCCCTGTAAGCTGCTTTGGTGATTATTCTAATAGCTCTCTTTTGAAGCATAAAGAGTGGATATATGTTTGTTTTATATGTATTTCCCCATACTTCATTACAATATGTCATGTATGGGAGTATTAATGAATGGTACAAGGTGTATAATGTGGGTTGATTCAGCAAATTTTTCACTCTGTGTAATATTGCAATTGATTTGGATACTTTACCTTTTATATAATTAATATATAAATATAATATAATATATTTTATATATAACTAAAACCTCCCGTCACATGAACAGCTTCTTCCCCTCTGCCATCAGACTGCTGAACACTAAGTGACTTATTGACTCTCATGCACCATGTACAGCAGCTCAACCAGACTCATGTCAATCATCACTGTTTTCTTCCTGCATTACCGACTGCACTATATAGTTCTCCACAGTATCTGCTGCTCGCTAATATATTTTAACTGTTGACCAGTATCACTTAATCTTATTCTACACTTTATTACATGTATAGTTTATTTCTTTTATCTTATCATGTTTAATGTTGCAGCATTGTACCGAGACAAATTCCTAGTTTGTGTACTACATGAACAATGGCAATAAACCTGATTCTGATTCTGATTCTATATAATTAATATGTGGCTTCCAACACAGTTTGTTATCAATTATTACTCCAAGGAATTTAGTTTCGGATACCCTTTCAATCTCTACACCATTTACACTGAGTTTGGGTACTGGATTGTTGTGATGGTTGTTAAAGACTATAAATTTTGTCTTGCTTAAATTGAGCGTTAATTTGTTTGAATCAAACCACAGTTTCAGCTTTCCTAATTCCTTTCCGAGTGTATCCAGAAGTTGTTCCAAATTGTTTCCACTGCATAGCAGATTAGTGTCATCAGCAAACAATATTAAGTCCATTTTTTCTGAAACTTTACATATATCATTTATATACATATTGAATAATAATGGTCCCAAAACTGAACCCTGTGGGACTCCACAGGTGACCTTCAGTAACTCTGAGTTTTTGCTGTTAACACATGCAAACTGATATCTATTCTTTAAGTAACTACTTAACCAGGCCAGTGCTACCCCTCTAATACCACAATTTTGTAGTTTCTTTAATAATAGATTGTGATCTACTGTATCAAATGCTTTTTTAAGATCCAGGAATACTCCAACTGAATACTCTTTATTTTCAATGGCTGTTGATATTTTTTCTGTAAATTCCATTAAGGCATATGCAGTTGTCCTTTTGTGTCTGAACCCATATTGCTGCTCACACAATAAATCATTCTTCAGTATGAAGTTGTCAATTCTCTCATAGAATATTTTTTCAAGTATCTTGGAAAATTGCGGTAATAGTGAAATTGGTCTGTAGTTGGAGAGTTCCCCTCTGTCGCCTGTCTTGTAAATCGGAATTACTTTAGCTATTTTCATTGCATTGGGAAATATACCTGATTGGAGAGACAGGTTACAGATATACGTCAGTGGTTTCACTATGCATTCGATAACAGTTTTGACTAGTAGCATATCAATACCATCGCAGTCAGTAGATGTTTTACTTTTGAACGATTTAACAATTTCAATGACCTCTCTTTTGTCTGTGTTCTTTATGAAGATGGTGTCTTTTACAGCAGTGTTATTGCATATTGTATCACCTGTAGGCGCCGTAGTGGGTATTTCTCGGGCCAGTTTAGGTCCAATGTTAACAAAAAAATTATTAAATTCATCTGCAGGTGAAGCTATATTCACATTCGGAGTTGATTTATTATTTTTTGGAATATTAGTTGGGTAGCTAGTATTTCTGCTTTTATTTCCAAGGATACTGTTGATTATTGTCCATGTATTTTTAATATTGTCTTTGTTTTTTTCCAGTTCTTTACTGTAATAGTCTCTTTTACTGCATCTTATTACCTCCGCCAGGCCGAAAAGGCCAGGAGGAGGTTATGTTTTTGCCAGGGTTTGTGTGTTTGTGTGTTTGTCTGTCTGTCTGTCTGTTTGTCTGTTGGTTAGCAAGATAACTCAAAAAGTCTTGGACGGATTTGCATGAAACTTTCAGGCGTTGTTGGAAATGGTACAAGGAAGAACTGATTAAATTTTGGGGGTGATCCGGTTCACCGTCTGGATACAGGAATTTTTTTAAAGCATTTTTCAACACTGTGACATATGGCCATTTTCAACATGTGCGCAGGCGCAATGGAGGGCGCTGGGCGTCGTGTCTGACCAACACAAACTCCGCCTTCGTCAACGTTTTAGCCACAAAAGCATGCGGAAAACACTGCTGGCCTCGGACCCCCAGCGTGCCTCTGCCAGCCATAGGCGCTGCGCACATTGCGCTGGTCGTCGTGTCTGACCAACACAAACTCCGCGTTCTTCAACGTTTTAGGCACAAAAGCACACGGAAAACACTGCTGGCCTGGGCCCGCCAGCGTGACTGCTTTTGCGCCACGCTGCAAAACCTGACACGGACACCTGTCCGCCGCCCCATTATTTGCCACAAATTCCCCGCCCAGCTATAGGCGCTGCGTAAAAACGACCTCTCTGCCGGGGAAGATTCTAAATTCTGTTTTGCCGCGGAGCGCAACCCCAATATAATATAAAACCCACGGCAACCTGTCTAACCAATCTGCATCCGTCAGTGGAGGAGATGGACACACCAACACTTCAGTTTATTACCTCCGCCAAGGAGGCAATGCTTTTACAACCGTAAAACGGGGCTATAAGGGACGGCGGGGTAATATGGGACACTTTTCTAAATGTAATTCTGCTTTTTTAATTTTGCTTCCGCCTAGATTTGATGAAGGATTCATGGATATTTGACAATAACAACACAACTCAGCGTCCTGCTCAAAATAAAAAAAGCAGAATTACATTTAAAACATTTCCCACAAAAGTGTCCCTATTAACCCGCCGTCCCTTATAGCCCCATTTTACACTACTGAACCACTAATCCTATCACTATCACATTGATTGTCATTCATTAATTGTCTGTTTATTGCACTGTCCATGTCAAATAAACAAATAATCATTGTGAATCCAATTGCTACTCATATCTTTTCATGCTCAGGGAATCTGAAAACGTACACACAAACACTGTATGGGGGGAACTGTGCCGCTTGGCGGAGGTCTGCGCTCTCCGAGTGCTTTTCTAGTTATATATGTTAACTTATTTTTGTATGTTTTATACCGTTGCTCTGCTTCTTTTGTCCTTTTCTTTATGAAAGCTTTATATAATAAATTTTTCTTTTTACATGCCTTTTGTAGTCCTTTGGTTAACCATGGCTTATCAGCAAATTTGTGTTTAAGCTTTTTTTTAACTAATGGGCAGTTTTTTTCATAAAGAGTGGTTACTATGTTTATAAATGTGTCATAGGCTTCATTTACATCTGATACATAGACTTCTGTCCAGTCTTGCTTCAGCAAGTCCTCTTTAAAAGAACTGATTGCGTTTGGTGATTTGTGTCTGAACGATTTTGAGATTTTTTCTGGGTTGGGCCCCGTGTGGCCATGGATAAGTGCAAAGATTGGCAAGTGGTCGCTTATATCATTTATCAATAATCCACTTTCTATTTTCTTATCGAGAACATTGACAAACAGGTTGTCAATAAGTGTAGCAGAGTGAGCTGTGATTCTACTGGGATGTGTTATTGTGGGATATAGACTCATGCTGTACATAGAGTTCATGAACTCTGTAACTACATTTTGTTGATGTGGATTAAGTAGATCAATATTGAAATCTCCACAAATTGCTACCATTTTCTTACTAGTAATATTATTGTACAGCTCGACTAATTTATCTCTGAATGTCTCAATGCAAGTTCCCGGCGTTCTGTATATGCAGCTTATGATTAGATTTTTTGTTTTGTCTAGGTCAATCTCAACAGTAACACATTCCAAAATCCCTGGTAGTGCTGAGGACATTTCATTTACAAGCTTACATCTATATAGGTCATCAATATACAGTGCAACACCACCACCCTTTTTTTGAGATCTGTTAATGTTAAACATCTGATATCCCTCTATTGCCATCAGGGGAGCCTGGTCTGCATTAAGCCAGGTTTCAGAGACTGCTATAGCTGTGAATTTTCTGTTTAGCTGTTTTAAATAGTCCTGAATCTGTGAGAAGTTTTTGTTAAGACTTCTGCTATTGAAGTGTATTATTGACAGTTTACCATCTAATTGCACTTGACTTTTGAATTGCTTTTCAGTGTAATATTCACAGTGATTATGAATATTATTGAAAAAGTGGTTATCGGGATCAATATCATTCTCCATCTCTTGTGGTTTATGTTCAGCATAGTGGCATATTTTTAGAGTTTGAGTTTCCTCACTCTGTGTTTCATAGTCAGTGTTCATCTGTATTTATCTAAGTCAGTAGCATCTCTGATCATTATACTTTTTGCTTGCTCAGGTGTTCCATTTAGTTTAATCCAAATTCTACAATTTCTTGTCCAGGTTGTCTGTATCTTATTTTGTTTTTTTAGCATCCGTGCCTGCCGTGCTAATTCAGCGTTTTTGTTTTTTTTGTCAGGTGTTCATTTAGGTAAACTTGAGTTTCCTTTAGTTTTTTGGCCTGCCTCAGTATGTCATTTTTCACCCTCCTGTTCACAAAGCGCATCACAATTGATTTCTTTGTTTTGTTATCTTTCTTCGGTAAAGCATAACAGGCTGAGATCGCATTGGCTTCTACCTTAATGTCTTTATCATTAAGGAACTGAAGCACTTGGTTTTCTAGGGACATTGATTCACTTATGGAAGCATGTTCACCACTCAGTCCTGTAGCGGCATGGGCGTACGACTGATATCTGATGTCTAGTCCACTTATAACTAGGTCATCAATGCGAGAACCTTGTTCAAGATCCTCGACGCGTTGCTCCAAAAGACACCCGTGTTGCTCCAGGTCCATAATTTTTTGGTCTTTTTCTTTTATTATTGAATGTAGGGCTTGTACCTCTTGTATTAGGTTTATTATTTTGGCCTGTTGGTTAGTCATTTTGGCCAATTCTTCTAACACAAAGTTCAGAGATTTTTTAATTTCTTCCATTTCCTCTTTTTTGGGTGGCATTTTACTGACCTGTGGATAGAAATAAACAGAGAATCCGGCTAGGTTATCGCCGGCGCCTGCCTCCATCTCAAAAGTAATATACATATGCAGCTTAAGCATCTCAAATATGTGTGTGCCACACTGCCCCCTATGGGCATCACACATTTATCAGTCTAATTTTAGTACAAAAACTAGAGGGGTTGCAATATTGATTAAGGAAAATGTGAATTTCATTCACTCTGAAACAGTTTCTGACCAGAGGGGAAGGTACTTAATAGTCACTGGGATATTAAATTCTGTACTACTGACTCTGGTAAATATTTAGAGGCCCAATTCTGATGACAGTTTTTTCTTCCCAAGCCTTTTTAATACCATTCCTGACATCTCCGTCTCTAATATAATCATTGGAGGTGGCTTTAACTGTGTCCTGGACCCTGTCCTAGACATACAGCGTCCCCTAGTGAACATCTGGAAAAGCAGCCATTGTGAAGAGTGAAAATAACGAGACTGATTTATGCAGCAGACGATTTTATTCACTCTCACATCAGTCATACACAGAAAAAGCATGCCTCAATACACCATGGGTTCTCCTTTTATACCAACCCTATCTCACATCTGCATGACATTTCACATCACAATACATTCATCCCTTCTCCCCCCAACTCCTCCTTCCTGCTACCTCACCATAATCTCCATACCTATTGTCCTTCTCTGTTTACCCTCTACATCCAGTCTGAGATGATTAACCCAGCCTCTACACGCCCCCCCATACACCAACATGGTGTGAAGGGAATTAACTAAACTAACTAACTACACGCCCCCCCCCCCCCCGAATCTCAGACCGAGTTTCAGTTCTCACGTCCTTTTGGCTTCAGTCTCCTCCCATATCTGCTGTAACGGGGGTTTAGCGCCTCCGCGGCACTTCTGTGCCGGCAGGGGGCTCCTGGGGGTGTGTCTGTTCATGGGTGGGCAATGGTAGTGGTGGGGGGGGAACCTTCGACTTGGCCATGTGGCTGCCCTGATGAATCGTTTACCTGGGGAGTTCTCAGTAAAGGGTCTTCCACGCTGAGGGGCCTGAGCCAGCAGCACTTGCTCGTCCGCCACCACAAAGGCAGGCTTAAGTCTGTCTATGCATATTTTCTCCCGACGACCCCCCAAGTCTAACAAAAAATGCTTGTCCACTGTTCCCAGCACTCTGAACGGGCCATCGTAGGGTGGGCGCAATGGAGGGCGGTGGGCATCGTGCCTGACAAACACGAACACCGCGTTCTCCAAAGTTTTTGGCACAAAAGCGCGTGGAAAACAGTGGTGGGCCGGGCAGCGTGCCTGTGTCTGCACTGCGCTGCAAACGCTGAGACGGGCAGCTGTCCGGCGCAGGATTATCTGGCAAAAATTTCCCGGGCAGCCGCAGTGGCTGAGAAAAAACAAGCTCTGCTGGGGAAGCTTCCAAATCCTCTTTTGGTGCGGAACGCAACCCCAATAAAACCCACGGCAACCGGTCTACCCAATTTGCATCCGTCAGTGAAGCCCTGAGCGCTGCTTTCAGTGACCTATGAAAACGCTCGCATGTGCCGCCAGTGGGACTGCTTCTGGCCAGCGTGTGGTGCTGTCCATCACTGTCAGAAGGTGCGTGCACCCCTGCGATGGTGGGAGGGGGCCCACGAGGTCCACGTGAACATGGTCGAACCTTTTAGCCGGTATACGAAATGGCTACAAAGGAGCCTTCGTGTGTCTGTGTACTTTGGCTCGTTGGCACGCTACGCAGGCTGCAGCCCACTCTTTCACTTGTTTGCGCAGGCCTGGCCATACGAACTTCGCTCCCACCATTTTGACTGACGCGCGCACCCCTGGGTACGCCAGAGCGTGAACTGACTTAAACACGCGGCAGCGCCACGCAACTGGGACCACCGGGCGTGGGCGTCCCGTGGAGACGTCGCAGATTAGGGGGGGCTTGCCGTCTTGCAGTACTCTGCTCTCCAGCCTTAACCCTGTTGGTCCAGACTGAAGCGCGCACACGTCCGTATCGCCAGTCTGCTCTGCGGCCATGGCTGTATAATCTATCCCCACGCAGACCAGGGCCACTACTGCACGCGAGAGGCAGTCCGCCACCACATTCAGTTTACCTGCCACATGCTGAATATCGGTCGTAAACTCTGAGATCGCGGCCAGCTGTCTCTGCTGCCGGCCCGACCATGGTTCCGAAACCTTGGCCATCGCGAACGTTAGTGGCTTGTGGTCCACGAATGCAGTGAAGCTGCGCCCTTCTAGCCAGAACTGGAAGTGGCGTATGGCCAGGTGGAGAGCCAGCAACTCTCTGTCGAACGCGCTGTATTTACGTTCACTGTCACGCAAAGCCCTGCTGAAAAAAGCGAGCGGCTGCCAAGAACCGGCGACACGTTGCTCCACGACGGCCCCTATGGCCACGTCCGAGTCGGTAGTGAGCGCTATCCGGGCCGCCGGGTCTGGGTGCGCCAACAGTGCGGCATTTGCCAGGGCTGTTTTAACCTCAGAGAACGCCTGCTCTCACTCCGGAGTCCATTCGACTCTGTCCGCGGGTTTCCGTTTCTTGAGCGCGGCGTACAATGACTGCATGAGCTGAGCTGCGTGGGGGAGGAACCGGTTATAAAAGTTAACCATCCCCAAAAACTCTTGCAGCGCCCTGACCGTCTGAGGCTGGGGAAAATTTGCCACGGCGCGCACTTTGTTGGGCAAGGGTATCGCTCCCTCCGGTGAGATGTGGTGCCCCAAAAAATCAATCTCCGTCACACCGAGTTGGCATTTCTCCGGGTTGATTATTAACCCGTGCTCCTCCGACCTCCGGAAAACCGTCCTGAGGTGGGTTACATGTTCGTCCTCGGACGCACTGGCCACCAGGATATCATCCAGGTAGACGAACACAAACGAGAGATCACGCAGCACCGCATCCATCATGCGTTGGAATGTCTGTGCCGCTCCTTTTAATCCGAAGGGCATGCATAAAAACTCAAACAAGCCAAATGGAGTTATTACCGCTGTTTTGGGTACGTCCTCCGTGCACACTGGTACCTGGTGGTAACCACGGACCAGGTCTATTTTAGAAAAAATGCGTGCTTTGGCGAGGTGAACGGAAAAATCCTGAATGTGGGGAATCAGGTAGCAGTCGTGCGCTGTGGCGTTATTCAATCTGTGAAAATCTCCACACGGTTGCCACGATCCCTCGGCCTTAGGGACCATGTGTAGCGGGGATGCCCATGGGCTGTTCGATCGCCTGATGATGCCCAACCTTTCCAGGTTGGCAAACTCCTCACGCGCTATGGCTAGTTTAGCTGCGTCCAAGCGCCAAGGTCGTGCGAAAATGGGCGGCCTGGTTGTGGTGATAAAGTGTTCCACCCCGTGTTTAGCGATGGCCGCCGAAAACGTCGGGACCGTGAGTGCTGGGAACTGAGTGAGCAGTGTGTGGAACTTACCGCCTGGAGCTGTGACGGTGGCTTGTGTTATTGGCCCGGCCCCTCGAGCTGTACAGGGGAGAGAATCAAAAGACGGTGCATTAACCAGGCGTCTATTAGCAACATCGACTAGCAACCCGTGTGCACACAGAAAATCAGCTCCCAGGATCGGGAAACTCAGTGCCGCTATGACAAAAGTCCACTCGTACATACGGCCGTGTAGGGATAAAGTCAGTGTTCTGTCACCAGAAGTCTTAATGCCTGAGCCGTTTACTGCTACCAGCCCGGGGCCGCTAGGTCCTGCTAGCCAGTCGGCGTAGGACGGCAGGATGATGCTCTTCTGGACTCCGGTGTCTATGAGGAACCGTCTCCCCGGGCGCGAGTCCGTCACGTAGAGCAGCTTGTTCTCTTCACCGGCAGTCGCAGCTGCTAGCAACTGCTGGACTTGGCGTTTCCTGAGCGCTTGAATTGGCACGGTGGCGCACATCTGCGTGCGTTCTCTCCAAAGTGGCGGTGGTAGAAGCAGAGTGTGTCTCTCTGGTGCTTCCTGGCCACCGCTGCCGCTACCGTCGGTGGCTCCTCGCCTCCGCTGGTCGTCTCGCTGGGTTCCGACGCCGCCGCGTTCACTGTGAGGGCTCTGGTGGTGAGGATGATCCGATCTGCCTCCTGGGCTAGCGCACGGTAGTCACGCGTGGCCAGCAACGGCGAATTGGCAAGAACCGCTCTCGCCTCTGTTGGGAGGTTCTGGAGGAAAAGGTGGGCAAACAGAAAATGCCCGTCATCCGTGCCCATTAACACCAACATCTTCTCCATCAGTTCGACCGCCGAACCATCTCCTAACTCGGAGCGCCTCAGGAGCCTCTCTGCTCTCTCACAGTCCGAGAGCGTGTAGCGCCGGGTCAGCGCGGCTTTGAGAGCCCCGTATTTGTTGTGGGCTGGAGGCTGTTGGAGCAGGCTCGCTACTTGCTGAGACATGCGAGCGTCCAGCGCTGCGACCACATAGTAATATTTGGTGTCGTCTGCTGTTATTCCCCGGAGGGCGAATTGAGCCTCGGTGTGGTGGAACCAAGAGCGCGGGTCGTGCAGCCAAAAGTCCAGTAGTTTGACCGAAACAGTGCACGCGTTGCTGGGGGTTCCCGTCCAGGCCGACTCCAGGGTTCTTGCCTCGTGTTCCATAATTCGTCAAGGGGTCACCAGTGTGGAGAGTGTAAATAACGAGACTGATTTATGCAGCAGACGATTTTATTCACTCTCACATCAGTTATACACAGAAAAGCATGTCTCAATATGCCATGGGTTCTCCTTTTATACCAACCGCCCATCTCACATCTGCATGACATCTCACATCACAATACATTCATCCCTTCTCCCCCCAGCTCCTTCTTCCTGCTACCTCACCATAATCGCCATACCTATCGTCCTTCTCTGTTTACCCTCTGCATCCAGTCTGAGATGATTAACCCAGTCTCTACACCCCCCCCCCCCAAAATCTGCGACCGAGTTTCAGTCCTCACGTCCTTTTGGCTTCAGTCTCCTCCCATATCTGCTGTAACAGGGGTTTAGCGCCTCCGCGGCGCTGCTGTGTCGGCGGGGGGCTCCTGGGGGTGTGTCTGTTCGCGGGTGGGCAATGGTGAGGGGGGGGAACCTTCGACTTGGCCATGTGGCTGCCCTGATGAATCGTTTACCTGGGGAGTTCTCAGTAAAGGGTCTTCCACGCCGAGGGGCCTGAGCCAACAGCACTTGCTCGTCCGCCACCACAAAGGCAGGCTTAAGTCTGTCTATGCATATTTTCTACCGACGACCCCCCAAGTCTAACAAAAAATGCTTGTCCCCTGTTTCCAGCACTCTGAACGGGCCATCATAGGGTGGGCGCAATGGAGGGCGGTGGGCATCTTGCCTGACAAACACGAACGCCGCGTTCTTCAAAGTTTTTGGCACAAAAGCGTGTGGAAAACAGCGTGCCTGTGTCTGCACTGCGCTGCAAACACTGAGACGGGCAGTTGTCCAGCGCAGGATTATCTGGCAAAAATTCCCCGGGCAGCCGCAGTGGCTGAGAAAAAACAAGCTCTGCCGGGGAAGCTTCCAAATCCTCTTTTGGTGCGGAACGCAACCCCAATAAAACCCACGGCAACCGGTCTACCCAATTTGCATCTGTCAGTGAAGCCCTGAGTGCTGCTTTCAGTGACCTATGAAAACGCTCGCATAACCCATTGGCCTGTGGGTTGTACGCTTGTACGAGGTTGCACATTGTGCAATGAATTGCAACACCCAGGCTACGGGCCATCGCGGACCAGAGGTCGGAAACACACTGACGGCCCCTATCGGACGTGATGTCCGATGGGATTCCAAAACGTGCCACCCATGTTGTCAAAAAAGTGCGTGCTACGTCCGCGGACGTGGTAGCCGCCAGAGGGACTGCTTCTGACCAGCGTGTGGTGCTGTCCATCACTGTCAGAAGGTGCGTGCACCCCTACGATGGTGGGAGGGGGCCCACGAGGTCCACGTGAACATGGTCGAACCTTTTAGCCGGTATACGAAACGGCTACAAAGGAGCCTTCGTGTGTCTGTGTACTTTGGCTCGTTGGCACGCTACGCAGGCTGCAGCCCACTCTTTCACTTGTTTGCGCAGGCCTGGCCATACGAACTTCGCTCCCACCATTTTGACTGACGCGCGCACCCCTGGGTACGCCAGAGCGTGAACTGACTCAAACACGCGGCGGCGCCACGCAACTGGGACCACCGGGCGTGGGCGTCCCGTGGAGACGTCGCAGATTAGGGGGGGCTTGCCGTCTTGCAGTACTCTGCTCTCCAGCCTTAACCCGGTTGGTCCAGACTGAAGCGCGCACACGTCCGTATCGCCAGTCTGCTCTGTGGCCATGGCTGTATAATCTATCCCCACGCAGACCAGGGCCACTACTGCGCACAAGAGGCAGTCCGCCACCACATTCAGTTTACCTGCCACATGCTGAATATCGGTCGTAAACTCTGAGATCGCGGCCAGCTGTCTCTGCTGCCGGCCCGACCATGGTTCCGAAACCTTGGCCATCGCGAAAGTTAGCGGCTTGTGGTCCACGAACTCAGTGAAGCTGCGCCCTTCTAGCCAGAACTGGAAGTGGCGTATGGCCAGGTGGAGAGCCAGCAACTCTCTGTCGAACGCGCTGTATTTACGTTCACTGTCACGCAAAGCCCTGCTGAAAAAAGCGAGCTGCTGCCAAGAACCGGCAACACGTTGCTCCACGACGGCCCCTATGGCCACGTCCGAGTCGGCAGTGAGCGCTATCCGGGCCGCCGGGTCTGGGTGCGCCAACAGTGCGGCGTTTGCCAGGGCTGTTTTAACCTCAGAGAACGCCTGCTCTCACTCCGGAGTCCATTCGACTCTGTCCGCGGGTTTCCGTTTCTTGAGCGCGGCGTACAATGACTGCATGAGCTGAGCTGCGTGGGGGAGGAACCGGTTATAAAAGTTAACCATCCCCAAAAACTCTTGCAGCGCCCTGACCGTCTGAGGCTGGGGAAAATTCGCCACGGCGTGCACTTTGTCGGGCAAGGGTATCGCTCCCTCCGGTGAGATGTGGTGCCCCAAAAAATCAATCTCCGTCACACCGAGTTGGCATTTCTCCGGGTTGATTATTAACCCGTGCTCCTCCGACCTCCGGAAAACCGTCCTGAGGTGGGTTACATGTTCGTCCTCGGACGCGCTGGCCACCAGGATATCATCCAGGTAGACGAACACAAACGGGAGATCACGCAGCACCGCATCCATCATGCGTTGGAATGTCTGTGCCGCTCCTTTTAATCCGAAGGGCATGCATAAAAACTCAAACAAGCCAAATGGAGTTATTACCGCTGTTTTGGGTACGTCCTCCGTGCACACTGGTACCTGGTGGTAACCACGGACCAGGTCTATTTTAGAAAAAATGCGTGCTTCGGCAAGGTGAACGGAAAAATCCTGAATATGGGGAATCGGGTAGCGGTCGTGCGCTGTGGCGTTATTCAATCTGTGAAAATCTCCACACGGTTGCCACGATCCCTCGGCCTTAGGGACCATGTGTAGCGGGGATGCCCATGGGCTGTTCGATCGCCTGATGATGCCCAACCTTTCCAAGTTGGCAAACTCCTCATACGCTATGGCTAGTTTAGCTGCGTCCAAGCGCCAAGGTCGTGTGAAAACGGGTGGCCCAGTGGTGGTGATAAAGTGTTCCACCCCGTGTTTAGCGATGGCCGCCGAAAACGTCGGGACCGTGAGTGCTGGGAACTGAGTGAGCAGTGTGTGGAACTTACCGCCTGGAGCTGTGACGGTGGCTTGTGTTATTGGCCCGGCCCCTCGAGCTGTACAGGGGAGAGAATCAAAAGACGGTGCATTAACCAGGCGCCTGTTAGCAACATCGACTAGCAACCCGTGTGCACACAGAAAATCAGCTCCCAGGATCGGGAAACTCAGTGCCGCTATGACAAAAGTCCACTCGTACATACGGCCGTGTAGGGATAAAGTCAGTGTTCTGTCACCAGAAGTCTTAATGCCTGAGCCGTTTACTGCTACCAGCCCGGGGCCGCTAGGTCCTGCTAGCCAGTCGGCGTAGGACGGCAGGATGATGCTCTTCTGGGCTCCGGTGTCTATGAGGAACCGTCTCCCCGGGCGTGAGTCCGTCACGTAGAGCAGCTTGTTCTCTTCACCAGGGGTTGCAGCTGCTAGCAACTGCTGGCCTTGGCGTTTCCCGAGCGCTTGAATTGGCACGGTGGCGCACATCTGCGTGCGTTCTCTCCAAAGCGGCAGTGGTAGAAGCAGAGCGTGTCTCTCTGGCGCTTCCTGGCCACCGCTGCCGCTACCGTCGGTGGCTCCTCGCCTCCACTGGTCGTCTCGCTGGGTTCCGACGCCGCCACGTTCACTGTGAGGGCTCTGGTGGTGAGGATGATCCGATCTGCCTCCTGGGCTAGCGCACGATAGTCACGCGCGGCCAGCAATGGCGAATTGGCAAGAACCGCTCTCGCCTCTGTTGGGAGGTTCTGGAGGAAAAGGTGGGCAAACAGAAAATGCCCGTCATCCGTGCCCATTAACACCAACATCTTCTCCATCAGTTCGACCGCCGAACCATCTCCTAACTCGGAGCGCCTCAGGAGCCTCTCTGCTCTCTCACAGTCCGAGAGCGTGTAGCGCCGGGTCAGCGCGGCTTTGAGAGCCCTGTATTTGTCGTGGGCTGGAGGCTGTTGGAGCAGGCTCGCTACTTGCTGAGACATGCGAGCGTCCAGCGCTGCGACCACATAGTAATATCTGGTGTCGTCTGCTGTTATTCCCCGGAGGGCGAACTGAGCCTCGGTGTGGTGGAACCAAGAGCACGGGTCGTGCAGCCAAAAGTCCGGTAGTTTGACCGAAACAGTGCACGCGTTGCTGGGGGTTCCCGTCCGGGCCGACTCCAGGGTTCTTGCCTCGTGTTCCATAATTCGTCAAGGGGTCACCAGTGTGGAGAGTGTAAATAACGAGACTGATTTATGCAGCAGACGATTTTATTCACTCTCACATCAGTTATACACAGAAAAGCATGTCTCAATATGCCATGGGTTCTCCTTTTATACCAACCGCCCATCTCACATCTGCATGACATCTCACATCACAATACATTCATCCCTGCTGCACGGTGGCGCAGTGGTTTAGCACTGTGGCAGCACAGTTTTACCCTCGGCCGGGGGACCGCGGGGATCATGAGATCGTGGGTTCGATCCCAGCCCCCGACCAACAGTGAGCTGTGTGGAGTTTGCATGTTCTCCCCGTGTTGCGCGGGTTTACTCCGGGATTTCTCCGGTTTCCTCCCGCACACCAAAAACATGTAGGTTTAGGGCGCTCGCGCACGCAGCGACCAGCGGCCGGTGGCTTGTCACCAGACTGCAAACCAAGTCTACCTACGGGTACAAATAAGTAACAAAAAAAAAAAAAAAAAAAAAAAAAAAAAAAAAAAAAAAAAAATCCCTTCTCCCCCCAGCTCCTTCTTCCTGCTACCTCACCATAATCGCCATACCTATCGTCCTTCTCTGTTTACCCTCTGCATCCAGTCTGAGATGATTAGCCCAGTCTCTACACCATATGCTTAACAATCTTGTGCAAGCCTACAATCGAACAGATATCTGGAGACTTTTAAACCCTAGAGGCAGGGGTTACTCCTTTTTCTCCTCTGTTCACAATTTTTATTCCAGAATTGACTATTTTTTATTGGACTCCAAATTAATAACTTTAGTAATGATTGCTCTTACCACAATATACTAATTTCAGACCATGCACTGGTATCACTTGGTCTAAAATTCGATCACAAAAAAGGACATTTCAGTTGGCACTTTAATAGCACCTTGCTGAAAGACCAGACATTTCATCCATTCCTTTTAGACAAAATAAATTTATTTCATTAAACTAACAACAAAGGCGATGTCAACGAGTCCACTTTATGGGAGGCTATGAAAGTAGTTCTCAAGGGCCATATAGCATCCTGTGAGACAGCAGAAAAAAAAGAAATCTAACCAAAGATTAACTGAAATTAACCATGAAATAACAAAACTGGAGGCTTTGTACAGAACTCAAGGTCACCAGAAAGTGTTGAATAAGATGGCAGCTTTACACTATGAATACAATTCAATAATGTCTAAAAAGGTTTTTAAATTGTTGACACAAGTCAAGCAGAGACAGTTTTTGAATTCGGCTTTAAAAGCTGCACAGTAAACAATCAGTAACCTAACTCACGCTTTCAGGGCCTGTATTAAGCTCAGTGCATTTTGGAAAAGCATATTTCACTGCTATTCTTAAGCATTTGGCAGAAACTGGAAACCTGACCCACACACAGCCATCCTAGGAGTAACCAGTTCTTTCATCTCTGTAAACAAGTATGAAATAAATGCAATTCTGTTTGGAATGGTTGCTGCAAAGAAGCTAATTCTGAAACTGTAGAAGATGGACTCTGTGCCCACATATGAACTGTGGCTTGATGAAATGGCAAATACGCTCTACGTGGAGAGACTGAGATTTTTCAGTGAGGACAGGCTTGATGTGTTTGAGAACATCTGGAACCCTATTCTAACATTTCTTAAAAGTAAACAGTGGTATGCTGTGTATGTATGTATATGTGCCCTGCAGTCCTACTGTGTGCTACTTATTTATTTTCCTTGAACTGGGCATTCTCAATTGTCCTTAGGTGTGACTGTGAGAGTGAATGGTTGTCTGTCTCTCTGTGTTGCCCTGCGATGGACTGGTGATCTGTCCAGGGTGGACCCTGCCTCTCACCCAAAGATGCTGGGATAGGCTCCAGCCCCCCCGCAACCCGAAAAGGATTAAGCGGAAGAAGATGGATGGATGGATGTGTTCTTTGTTGTCTGCTATAGTTAAAAGCAATAAACATATTTTTTTAAAAAGGGAACTCTCAGTAAGATATAATATCCTAAATCAAGGCTTTATGGTTGTTTTTCTCTCCCAAGATAATTTTGACAAGAATTTCTTTTTGTAGTGCAGTTTTCTGTAAGATTTTAACTTGCTTTACGAAAGTTTTTACTTGTTTTAAGCAATTTAATCTTACTTTGTTGGCAGATTTTTTTTTTTAATTTTAACTAGAATTATCTATTGTCAGAATTTTTTGTTTATTTTAAGTAAAATTATCTGCCAAGACTTCCGGTTATGGCTGCCACGTAGGACGGACGTGTCTCGCTCTGCTCTGCTCCTGGAAAAAAAAAATCGGCAAATAACTCTCTCATTTGGGACAGAACGTATCCCAGCATTTGGGCGAGGATATGTCGGCGAAGCCTAAGGCTGGAAAACCAGGAAAAGGAAAAAGCGAGCCGCCGAAACAGTCCAAATTAACGGACTTTCAGGTCTGTGACGCAGCGAACAAAACTCCATATATGGCGGAGGAGGCTGGCAACGCTGCGATTTCTGCGGGGAATGGCGCAGATGCGCTGATGGCTGCCATGAGCTCAATGAGAGCGGACTTTTCCTCTAGATTTGATGGGATTATGACAGCGTTGGAAGGAATAAGAAAGGAATTGGGTGACTGTGTAGAACGAACGGCGCAGATGGAGCTCCGTCTCGCTAGTGCTGAAGATGACGTCACCCGTCTTCAATTAAAGGTGCGCACTTTGGAAAAAAAAAATAAATCTCTGGAAGATAATATTTTGGATTTGGAATCTCGGTCGAGACAGAATAATTTGAGGCTGGTGGGTCTTCCAGAGGAATCAGAAGGTCGGGACGTATGTTCCTTTCTGGAAAAGTGGATTCCGGAGGTGCTGGGCAGCGAGGAGTTGCAATCAGCAGTGGTTCTGGAAAAAGCACATCGTATTGGCCCACGGAGAGATAAGGGACCGCCGAGGACCTTAATTATGAAGTTTCTTAGCAACAGAGACAGGATGAAGATCTTCAACGCTGCACGAGCTAAAAAAGGAGAGATTAAACACCAGGACCAGCAGGTGCGGTTCTACCCAGATTTGGCCACAGGAATCCAGCAATTGAGGAAGCAGTTTGATCCCGTACGTAAGGAGCTGCGCAACCTTGGGATTCGTCATGGTGTAATCTATCCTGCGAGACTGCTGACCACGTATGAGGGCAGAACCCACATCTTCAAGACCCCAGAGGAGGCGCAGGAGTTCATCAAGAAGATCAAAGAAGAAGAAGAGACTGGTGGGAGCTAAGCATGAACAAAATATAAGGTAGAATAATTAAGCATTTGCACAGGCATCTGACTGACTTGAAGTAAATAGTAAGTTTACAAAATATAGATTGTATTATATATTAAAAAAACAAAACAAACAAACAAAAAAAAAACTATGATGTACAAAGTTGTTAAAAATTTTGGAGTTAAGTTGGAAAACTACAGAGGAGAGTTAATGTTACGTCATTAAAAGCAGTAGAGTTAGGGTGATTGGGAGGATGAAGAAGGAGTGGCTTAGGCTGTTCCCCGTGGGTGTGGAACGGTCGATGGCTATATCGGGAGACAGAATTTTTCTTTTGATTTTGGGGGGTTTGCCACAAGTGTGGGAAGGGGAAATTTGTTTGTGTGTAGTTTGTAGGATGAATGTTCAACCACTCATGTTTTTGCTTCTCTGTATGAGCATGTTTACACTGCAAGGTAATCCCAAACTCTCTATTGATCATGGACCAAAGTGTTAATCTTAATTTAACTTCATGGAATTGCAGAGGTCTACAAAATTTAAAAAAACTTAAACAAGTTATGAATAAAATAAAGGACATGGGTTCAAGAATTGTGTTTTTACAAGAAACTCATCTGATAGAGGAGGATGTTAAAAGAATTAGGAGTAGATGGCAGGGAAGTGTATTCACCTCTTCATTTTCATCCCGAGCCAGGGGAGTTATGACTCTCATACATAAATCAGTTCCTTTTCAAGTGAAAAATGTAATTGGAGACAAATTTGGAAGATATGTAATCATTCAAGGTTCTTTGCTATTAGAAAATATAAATCTTGTGAACTTATATGGTCCCAATATAGATGATCAGAAGTTCTTTGCTAATTTATTTCTCATCTTATCATCACTTACAGGGCAACATATAATAGCAGGGGATTTTAATTGTACATTGAATCCAGGTGTGGATAGATCAACAGGACTGGATTGTACGCACATTGGATGTAGGATGACTATTAATCATTTTATGAAAGAATTGAGATTGTTAGATATATGGAGAGAAATGAAACCACAAGTTAAAGCCTATTCTTGTTATTCCAGTACCTACAAGACATTCTCACGTATTGATTATTTTTTGATTTCCACAGAATTAAGGTCCAAGATTCAGAACTGCTTTTATGATAACATCGTGAGCTCTGATCATGCACCCTGTTGTCTAATATATGTAGATAAAAAATTGACAAAGGAATCAGGTAGATGGCAATTTCAGCATAAATGGCTTCAGGATGAGGAATTTGTCAAGTATATAGAAAAACAGATAGACGAGTTCTTTGACATCAATACTACACAAACATCAGCATGTGTAAAGTGGGAGGCTTTCAAAGCTTTTATTAGGGGACATATTATTAGTTATACAGGATCAAAATCTAAGAAGACTCGAGAGGAGAGAGCTAAATTGGAACATAAAATAAAAAATCTTCAGGAAAAAGTGTATGCAGGAAGTGACCCAAGGTTGGAGAATGAATTACTGATTTTGAGAGCTGAATACGACAAAAAATCAGCGAATAGAGCTGCCTCGAGTCTTCTAAGATTGAAACAATCTTTTTATGAACAAGGTGAAAAATCAGGAAAATTATTAGCATGGCAGATTAAACAATTGGAAATTAAAACACCAATTACCAGTATTATAAGTAAAGGACAGGTAGTTATAGATCCTTTAGAAATTAATAGAGCCTTTAGAGATTACTATGAAAAATTATATGATACCAAAAATGAACCTGATTTAACAAAACTAAATGGGTTTTTGAACGAACTATCTATACCGTGTATTCCAAATGAAAACAGGGAGATATTGGAGTCTAAATTTAGTCAAGAAGAAGTTGGGCTAGCCATTGATAATATGAAATCAGGAAAAAGTGCAGGACCAGATGGTCTTCCAGTTGACCTTTATAAAAAATTTAAGAATAAATTAATAAAACCTTTTTTGGAAATGGTTTTAGAAGCATTTCAAAATAATAATTTACCATCATACATAAATAATGCCTTAATTATACTGCTGCCAAAACCAGGTAAGCCCTCTAATAAATGTGAAAATATGAGACCAATAAGCCTATTAAACGCCGACCTTAAGATAATCTGTAAAATTTTAGCAAGACGAATACAAGAAATTTTACCAAATATTATTAATCGAGATCAGAATGGCTTTATAAAGGGTAGACAAGGCTTCCATAATGTAAGAAGACTATTTAATATTATTTATTTTAATAAAGAAGCACCGGATACAGCTCTCCTATCATTGGACGCCGAAAAGGCCTTTGATAGAGTTGAATGGCCCTTTCTTTTTGAAGTCCTACAAAGGTTTGGACTTGGAAATAATTTCATAAAATGGGTTCAAATAATATACAATAATGCTACAGCAGAAATCCTAACAAATAACAATATTTCAAAACCAATAAAAATCAATAGAGGATGTCGACAAGGCTGTCCACTTTCACCTTTACTGTTTACTATGGCAATTGAACCTTTAGCGATAGCGATACGTTTACATTCACAAATATATGGAATTAAAGTTGGACCAACAGAACATAAAATCTCCCTGTACGCCGATGATATAATTTTGTTTATGTCGAATCTAAAAAAATCAATTCCAACCTTGTTGAATTTAATAAAGAATTTTGGGGAAATATCAGGATATAAAATAAATAAAACTAAATCTTCAATATTAATGCTAAATGAGACCCAGAGAAATTACCCAGCCCCTGAGGTAAATCAATTCAATGTTGTAAATCAGTTTAAATATTTAGGAATCCAAATTATGCCTAAGCTAGAATCAGTCGCCAGTGTCAACTATGAAGCCTTAATGTCAGATATCAATGAGTTACTTCAGAGATGGATGTCACTACCAATGTCGATGATCGGGAGAATCAATATACTTAAAAGTAATATTTTACCTAAAATACTTTATTTATTTCAATACATTCCCTTATCACCACCTTTAGATCTATTCTCAAGAATAAAAAAAAAGTTAGTGGAATTTATATGGAACAACAGGAGGGCTAGATTACGTTTGTCTTTATTATATTTACCATTTGATCGTGGAGGTCTGAAATGTCCAAATTTTATGTTGTATTATTGGTCGGGCACAACTGAGGTCTATGACATATTATTTTTCATCAAATGATCTCCCTCACTGGACTGAAATGGAATCATACAATTTACCTTTACCTCTTCCCATATTCATATACTCAGATTCGGCAAAAAAATTACAAAAACAAGTTAAAAATCCATTTGTAAAGCATATGATCAAAATATGGTGTGAAGCTAAAAACTATTTAAAAGAACCACAGTTATTGTCACAATTTAGTCCAATATGGGGTAATCAATATTTTAAACCAGGGAGAGCGGACGCTGTATTTAAAGTATGGAATTTAAAAGGGATACAAAAGATTCAGGATTTATATTTGCCATGTGCAGACAACATAATGACTTTTGAAGAGCTGAGGATCAAATTTAATCTCAATAGAACACATTTTTTTAAATATCTTCAACTTAGAAACTTTATTCGATCAAATCAAAATAAAGCTCTCACTCGACCTATTTATTCATCCTTGGAAAAAATGATGATGAAAGATAGTAAAAGAAAGGGTATTATTTCAGAGTTTTATAACTCATTGACACTATCTTCAAGTGAAAATTCACTGAAAAGATTAAACTACTGGAAAGAAGATCTGCAAATTGAAATTTCAGAGGAACAATGGGAACTGGCTTGTACAGAAGCTCAAACCAAATCAATAAATGCACGCCTTAAATTGATACATTTCAAATGGTTAATGCGGATGTATGTTACACCGGAGGAGTTAAATAGATATAACAAAAATATACCAGATACATGCACAAAATGCATGGAAAGTAAAGGAACCCTATTTCATTGTTTATGGGAATGTAGATTAATAAGAATGTTTTGGGAAGAGGTGAGGGTAACAATTGAAAAAATAATCTCAAAACAAATCATATTGAATCCTAAACTGTTTTTGTTGGGTCTGTACCCAGAAAAGCATAATTTTAATAAAAGTGAAAGAACATTCATAGACCTCAGTTTGCTTAATGCCAAAAAATGTATTGCACTATTATGGAAAAAGACTCATAGACCAGATGTGACTCAGTGGTTAAGACAGATGTTAACAAACCTTCCATTAGAAAGAATAACATATATACTGAAATCAAAGGAAATTGTGTTTGAGAATATATGGAGACCTTTTATTGATTATGTAAAAAATTTAAACATAACTCTTGAAGAAGAAGGTGAATGATGTGTGTGGACCTTGTAAATTCCAAACTGGTGAACATAATATGTATACTTATGTATTGGATTGTCTAGACTAAACAGAGGAGCATTGTTGAAGACTTGATTTTGTTGGTGGTTGTTGGTGTTTTTAGTGCATTTTTTTTTTTTTTTTTGTAGTAGTACTTTAGTGTTTGATTGTTTGTATCATGTTTGTTAAAAAAAAAAAAAGGGTTCAATAAAGATATTGTGGAAAAAAAAAAATTATCTGCCAACAGAGCAAGAAAACTAGACTTATCAGATTGTGTAAAACAAAATAAAACTATTGGAAAGCATGTAAAATTTTCTTGCACATAAACTACACAGCAAGAATGAATATCTTGTCAGACAAAAAACAAGCATAAACAGCCTTTATTTCAGTTTCCTTATATTTGACTTTTTGCAGTGTAGTTGTGTTTTCTAGCTGAAAGTTGCATTATTTCCCAAAGAGAAACAAAAGTGAGGTGGTAGTGGCTCAGGAGGTAGAGCACGTTGCCCAGTAACCGGAGGGTTGTGTGGTGTTTACTTAAGGGACACATTCAGAGTGGGACACAGCCTGTGGATGACGTCATCCCCGATATATTATGGGCAGTCCGCCATCTCACTGGGAGGTGGTTAGTTGGCTGGTTAGAGGCGAGAGCCAAGAGTGGGAGATATTACTGAGTGTTCACACGTGCTTATACTAAAACAGTTCTATAATAAAGTTCAGTTCAACTACAGCGTCCTCGTCCGTCATCATTGCCAGATTTGTGGACATAACATTTGGCGACGAGAAGTGTTAATGTTGGAAGCTTGAGACTGCTACGGCCCTTTCTTGAGTCCCCGGGTGAACCGACCGTCCCGTGGCCATGATGGGTGGACGCGTTTGAAACCTACGTTGTAGTGTTGGACCTGGGAAAACTCAACAAAGTAAGGAAACAAGCACTTCATGTCCACAACCTCGGCATAGAGGGTCAGAATTTTCCACACGTTGGGTCCGACGGAGTCATATGTGGATGCTGCTGAACTGCTTGCTAGCTACTTTGCTACACCAGACGACGTGATAGCACGACAAATTCGATTCCGCCAGAAGCAACAGAGAGTTGGTGAGTCCATACTACAATTCGCCACCGACCTGAGACATTTGGCTAGCATGTGCCATTTTGGACTGCTGGAAGATGAGATGGTGCGGGACCAGTTAGCTGAGCACACGTGTAACCCGAGGCTAAGAGCTGAGATGCTGACAGCGCCAAACGACATGATGCTAGCTAGCACGATGGAGCTAGCATTCCAGCTTGAGGAAGCGGAGAGGTTAGCAACGGAGCTAAGTGGGCGCCAAACACAGAAGCTACCCGGACAGACGACACTAGCTAATGCGGTGAGCATGGAGGAATATGAGGACAAGGCAGAAGAGTATGAGATGAATGCCATCAGCCAAAGGACCACTCCAAAAGTCTCCATCTGTGGTAGCTGTGGGTCCCTGGTGCACCAGGACAGAGCATGTTTTTGCCCGGCAAGAGGACAGTGATGTAACAAGTGTGGATGCTTAAACCATTTTGCCAGAGTGTGCCAACGCCGTGGAGCCCACCAAGTAAGCCAAGCCGCCTGCCAACAACAACCATTCACACAGTAAGGTCCGACAGCAACGGTTATTCAAACAGCATGGTTGAGTTAGATGGGGTAACTGTACTGCTACTGCTTGACATGGTCAGGTCGATGTTAAACTGGGCCATGGTGAAGAAGTTTTTCCCCAACCACAAGATTAAGAAAAACCCAACGGCGCTGTACCGATACTGAGGTCACAGACTGTGCAATGTTGGAACGGTCGAGCTGACGGTCTACTACAAGTCTAAGATTGTGTACAACTTCACATTCCAGGTGGCAGCGTACGGTGACAACATTATGGGATGTGACCTCTTCTACAGACAGCTTCACTATCCGAGACAGCGCTGGGTTTGAATGGCCGGGTGTGGAAAATGGGGCACGATGGACCTCGATGACGACGATGTGGTGTGGGATGAGGTAATTCAGAACGGCACTGACAACAAAGCATCCGCCCCACACTCTTAGGAGGAGAGCTGCCAGGGGAGGAGGGTGGCAACCGGACTTGCCTCAGTTCCTCACTCAGCCAGAACCGGAGCTACAGGAGAGGAAGCCCGAGCACGTAGAAAGCCCCGAAGCACAGCAACAACAGCCGGGCACAGACACTGCTCACGATGTGGCACAGCAGAGCACTTCAGATGGGAGAAAGGAGGAGCTGGACTGTTCCGTACCCACATTCAGCAACAAGCTACAGAGGTTTTGACCGAGCCGACGGGTGAAAAGTCTGCTTCAACAAGCGACACCAGAGAGACACCGGACACCTTCCGTACCCACGACGAGCTTCAATCTATGGCAACGACGATGGAGACAATGGGTGAAGCATCCGCAACAAACACGGTAACAACAGAACCGCCACAGCATGACAGAGGTCCCAAGCCGGACGAGCATGCAGAGCCACTGGGATCACAATGATGCATGAAACTGAGCAAGGTGCCGCTCCAAGTTATGGACTGGGTTCGGGTTCGCACCGGCGAGAGACCGGGACGGTGACTGACTGGGCCACAGCCAATAAGACAACAGGCGCCGCTGAGGATTGTGGTGAAACTGGGATCAGCGGGCTTTCGACTGACAGACAGTTCGGTATGCAAACCAACTACGGCGTGTCCAGGTGGCTGCTCCAGACGGTGAGGCTTCGCTGGAGTCACCTGCCGCAGCGTGGGGCCCAGGATCCAGCATCATGAGGATTGGCCCTGGCCCCGGGGGTCCGACAGCTCCAGGGGTGTGTCCGCCACGGGCCCGCTACAAGGCCCCTCTGGCAGAACTGCTTTCCCTGTGGAAGACTGTGAAGGAAAAAGAAAAAAAAGACTGTTCAGGCAGGAGCGCGGCTGAGACGGTGGCAGAATTCCCCACCCAGCCACGTTGGGTCCAGCAGTGGTCTACCCACAGACCCTAGTTCTTAGTGTTGGTTCTGTGTTCCTTAAAAAAAAAAAAGAGTGTTCTTTAAAATAAAAAAGGGTAGTTGTGTGTTGATGTGAACAATGCTGTTAAATGTTTGATATAATAATGCTTAAAGAAATGTGTGTTTAATTGATAATACATGTTGATAATGGGGAATTTCAGTGCTAAATTGGGGAGGGCTGATTTGTCATTTTCTATATTGTGTTGTGCATTTTGCAAGGGAGGGGGATGTGATGTTTAGTTAAGGGACACATTCGGAGTGGGACACAGCCTGTGGATGACACCACCCCTGGTATATACTGTATTGGCCAGTCCGCCATCTCACTGGGAGGTGGTTAGTTGGTTGGTTAGAGGCGAGAGCTAAGAGTGGGAAATATTACTGAGCGTTCACACGTGCTTGTGCTGTAACAGTTCTGTAATAAAGTTCGGTTCAACTACAGCACCCTCGTCCATCATCATTGCCAGGTTTGTGGACATAACAGGTTGGTGGTTCAAATCCCTCTCCCCCCACCTTGCTGTTGTGTCCTTGGGCAAGACATTTTACCCACCTTGCCTCCAGTGTGTTCATGGTTCATGACACTGGTGTATGAATGTGAATAAATGTTCAGTGGTGATCTGAGGGGCCATTGGCGTGGATTGGCAGCCACGTTTTGCCTCAGTCTGCCCCAGAGCAGCTGTGGCTACAGAGGTAGCTTACCACTGTTATTGTCTGTGGTGAATGAATAATGGACTCATTGTAAAGTGTCTCTGGGTGTCATGAAAAGTGCTCTATAAATGCAATCCATTATTAAAAACAGCTATTACACATTCTTAAACTGAGATTCTGTATTCTGCAAAATCTGAACTTTTTAGGTATACAGTGTTACGGCCCCTTGGGTCCTGTAAGGGGTGCTGTAGCTTGCTGTCGGGTATTGATTGCCAAGTGGGATCACCTGTGGCGCCCAGGCGACCCAGGGCATTTAAGCCTGGCAGTAAACCCAGCAGTGAGGCCATTCAACTTGGGTTGCTCCAACCCATCACTGGGGGTTGGAGACCAGGCCTCTTTACCCCTCTAACCATTGTGCTTTTTCCCCTACAGGCAATCCTCTGTCATGGCTAGTTTGGTTATGTTTGGTTAAGTTAATTAGGTTTTGCACTGCTCAACGCCACATCATATTCTACACTCACTCCCACCCTACACTTCTGATGTTACTGATGAAACACACATTGTAAATACTTCAGTTATGTTTTTTCCTTAATTCGGTCTAATTTGGTTTAATTTGGTTTAATGAAGTTATGTTTAACTCCAACTCCACTTGGTGCGTCCTTTTGTTTGTTGTGGCCCTTGAGCCAGGTCATAACAAATGGGGGCTCGTCCATTAACTGCAAAATAAAAAATAACAACTTAAGTGAGAGCTTGTATTAAATGTAAGCTCATTTAATCTGGATTATTTGGAGTAATTGTTTGTTGTCGGTTTTGTGATTGCACAGTAATTGGTTCAGTGATTTCAACTGTGGGGGCGTCAACGGCGTGATGTGGGCGCACCGTGTGCTTGGGAGCTGCTGAGGTTCCGGCGTCGTGGTGGAGTTTTTTTTTACAGTGTTGTAAGTGTTGCTGTCTATCACGTATTCAGAGGTTTCTCCGCTAGGCTGAAGAAACTCTTCCCCTTTGGGCTGTATTTGTTTGTTGTTTTTGTAGTGCTGTGCGGAACGGTCAGTGTTAGCTGTCTTTGACAACTGTCTGGGGGGCACATCCTTGGTCTGTGTGGCAATTCGTTGTCAGATGGGAGGTTTCAGCGCTTAGTACACCCACTGCAGACCACATGAAGACTAGGTGGAGTTTTAGCTGGCTTCTTGGTTTGGCAGTTAAGGGGAAATCCTCTGGGGCATTGTGACAGCCTTTATATGTGTGGGGTGGTGAACACGTTACACTCTGTCAATTTGTAATTTGGCGTTATGGCGTCATTATCCAGGTTTTTTGATGCGCCTTCGGCAGCCTTTTTGTGCTCCAAGCTGCTCTCATTCCTGGGTGAGTTGACGCTGACTAGGGCTGTTGAGTTGGCGCTACAGCTGGAAGCAGCAGACAAGCTAACTTGGGAGCTAAGCGAGCGCCTTTCACCGGAAAATTCAAGATCCCCCATGGCCACGCAGGTAGTGGACCCGGACAGCGATGGGAGCATTGAGGACGACGTGGAGGAGGCCAACGCTGCACGGATGAGGTCTGCCCCAGGGAAGCCCAGGTGTATGGGTTGTGGATCCACGAAGCACCGCTACAAGGCTAGAGAGTGTGTGGCAAGAGGGAAGCGCTGCGGAAAATGTGACCGTCGACACCAATTCACGAGAGTATAGCAGTCAGCAGAGCAGGAGAGCCCGTGCAGGAATTCAGCCCCACCCCCACCCCGATGGTGATACACACGGAGTCGCTGAGTACCTGTGGGTACACACACTGCACGGTGGTTCTGGATGGAGTTCCAGCACCGATGCTGGTCGACACAGGAGCGGAGAGTTCGGTGCTGAATTGGGCTACAGTTATTGAATGTTTTCCCCACTACAGGATTGGATGTGTCTCAGCGCCACTTTATGGCTATGAAGGACGGTTGGCCACGGTGGGGACCGTCACACTGACAGCTCAGTACAAATCGGCAGAGATGGCAGATGTGGCGTTCGTCGTGACGGCCTACGGTTCTAACATCATGGGCTGCAACTTGTTTTATGGCCTTGGATTTTCCATCAAGAGTGGCGCTGGGGAGGAGTGGTCGGGCTGCGGACTGTGGGAACGACCGGTTCCTAGAGTTCAGGATGATGCTGTGTGGGATGAACAGCTGCTGGGCACTCCAGAATGTGGACTGGCTGTGTCACACTCAGGGTTGCCACAGGAGGGCCCCGGTGCCAGTGTCCAAACTGCCCCGGATGTGGGTGCCGGGCAGCACGGGGGAGGATCTGTGGCGGTGAGCAACACCCAAGCGATGGTCTCGGGTGTTCCTGGTGCACCGCCGTGGAGGACTGGTGAACACGGGACCACAGGGGCGGGGTCAGCAGCAGATCTCCAAGCAGTCGGGGCAGGACCGAGTGGCACTGGAGGAGTGAGTGCCAGGTGGAAACACCGCAGGCCGTGCAAGGCCCCGCTTGGAGTCGCGGACTGGGTTCGGGCGGAGGTGAGGTCCAGAGGCAGACTGATGGTGAAGGGTCTGGGGGGGGACCACGGGTCATCCTCACCAAGTCATGGTCGTGTTCCAGTTGTTAAATTTTGTTCTGTGTTTATAGTTTTGGGGATTGTTTTAGTACTATATTTTGTATAGGAGACACGACAGTAGTTTTTTTTAATGGACTTTTATAGCATAGGCAGCAGAATAACCCGCCTCGCCATGTGTGTGTGTGTGGGGGGGGGTAGTACGGCAGTCTACCCGCCTCCCCTAATTTTAGTTATTTTGTGTGAATGCTATAGGCCCCTTTTTGTGATTTGAGTTTAGTTAGCTTTCGTGGATGATTTGGGTTTCAAATTGGGGTGGGCTGATTGTGTGTGGGTTTTGGATTTTTTCTACGGGAGGAGGGGATATTATGTATTTGTTCAGTGTTCTTATACTGTTCTTATTGGAGCTCTTATTTGTATGGTACGGGGTGGTGGCTTCGGATTCCGGTCCCGCCAGCCTGGTGGTATAAGAGGGGCTGCAGGTTGGGGGGCGGTCTCTTCCGCCTTACCTCTGCCAGCAGCTGCATGTACGGCTGTAGCACTGAGATTCAGCATTATAATAAAGAAGTGTTCAGCTCCACTCCTGGTGTCATCCTTGTCTGTGAGTTACGACATAACAGATGGACATGGAGAAAACTGAACAACTGGAATTAGAGAGGTTTCATCAGGACACGGAGACAACTAAGTTAGATCTGGAATATGTTAGGCTGCAGTTGATCCATCAGGGTAAAATTTCTCCGGGCGGTGAATCTGCATCTAGGAGTGTGGATGTGGCTCTGTGGTTGGTCCCTAAATTTAATGAGCGTGATCCGGACGTTCCCCCCCCACATACACACACACACTCTTTGAGCGGGTAGCTGAGGCACAGAAATGGCCTGATAATGAGAAGGTGCTCCTGCTACAGTGCGTTTTTACGGGGAGAGCGCAGGAGGGGTTTTCAGCTGTATCCTCAGAGGGTGGTTTGAGTTATTCATCAATCCGTCTTCTTCCGCTTAATCCTTTTCGGGTCGCAGGGGGGCTGGAGCCTATCCCAGCATCTTTGGGCGAGAGGCAGGGTCCACCCTGGACAGGTTGCTAGTCCATCACAGGGCCAACACAGATTTGAGTTATGCTAAAGTAAAATCCACTGTTCTTAAGGCATATGAATTGGTTCCACCAACAATTTAGATGGTGGGTGAAAGGGGCCAAACAGACAAATGTTGAGTTTGTGCGCGATTTGTGGTCATATTTTGCGGGGTGGCATTTAGCCATGAAAGCGGATGATTTCAATAATCTCTGTGAGTTAATGGTCTTGGAACAGTTTAAGAACTCTGTTCCTCCATGAATAGCAGCCTATGTAATTGAACGTGAGGTAGTGAGTGCCCTTAGAGCGGCTGAGCTGGCTGATGATTTCATCCTAACTCATAAGATTAGTTTCCCTGATGTGCGCTCTGGTAATGAGTGGAAAGGGGCAAATGATAGCAGCCGGAGTCAGCGGGCTGGGGGAAAAATTTTTAAGTTGTCCCCCTCACAGTGGTTTGCTACTGTTTGCAATTACTGCAGCAGTGAGGGTCACTGGAAGGACCAATGTCCATTGTTAAAAGGTAGACTGAAGCGGCATGAGTCCTCTCAAGCACCAGTTATGTCTTGTGCTTCAGTTTCGGAAATGAAGCCAGTGTGTATGGAACATGGAGCGTTGTCCGGTTTTGAGCCGTTTATTTTGGACGCGTTCATGTCATTGATAGTGATGAGCGTGTGCCAATTAAAGTGTTGCAGGACACAGGTGCCAGACACTCATTTGATGTAGAGTCGGTGCTGCCTTTTTCTGCTGACTTGGAAACTGGGGGGTTTGTGTTAATGCAGGGGATGGAGCTGGGGTCAGTGCGGGTGCCACGCCATAACATTAAGTTGGAGTGTGAGTTGGTGAATGGCATTGTACCTGTCGGTGTGTGTCCAGCACTGCCTCTTGAGGGAGTTATGATGGTTTTGGGTAATGACCTTGCTGGCAGTGCTGTGCAAGCAGCTGGGCCGCCGTCTCCGGTAGTGGTGGAGAAACCGTTGCGTTCAGTGACACCAGATGTGAAAGATCTGGGGCTTTTGGGGATATTTCCAGCATGTGTTGTAACACAGGCACAAACACGTCAGGAAAATGTGACTGACTGTTTGGGCTCAGGGCCTGTGGACGGTGTTATTTTTCCTGAACCTCCTCCTGCAGTGTCACGTGAAGACTGGCTGGAGAGCCAGAAGTCTGATCTGTCTCTGTCTGCATTGTGAACTGACTTTGTGTCACTTAAGAAAATTAGAGATGTGGCGCACGGTTATTTTGTCCAGGGTGGTCTGCTGGCACGTAGGTGGGTGCCCTGTGACGGAGAGTTTTTGGGAGACCCTATTTTTCGGGTTGTGGTGCCAAGCACGTTTTGCAAACTGGCGTTAGAAACAATGCATGATAGCGGTGGTCATTTGGGAGTCAGCAAGACTTATGCAGAGTTTTGCATTATTTCTTTTGGCCTCGTTTGAAGCGCGATATAGCGGACTTTGTTAAATCGTGTCATACTTGTCAGCTGGTGGGGAAGCCCAATCAAGTTATTAAGCCTGCACCTTTTTGACCTATTCCGGCTATTAGCCAACCATTTGAACATTTAATAATTGACTGTGTGGGACCTTTGCCTCCATCTAAGTCTGGGTGTGCCTATTTGTTGACAGTAATGTGTCAGGTTAGTAGGTACCCTGCTGCGTTTCTCTTGCGCACGATTTCTGTGAAATCTGTGGTGAAAGCGTTGACTCAGTTTATTTCAATCTTTGGTATTCCGCAGATGATCCAAAGTGATCAGGGGTCAAATTTCACTTCCCATATGTTCCAGCAGATTTTGAAGCAGCTGGAAGTGAAGCACAATTGTGCGTCGGCATACCAAGGGGTGATGAAACGATTTCACCAATGAAATTTATGTTACGTGCTTATAGTGTGGAACTGGGGAAGGATTGGGAGGAAGGTCTGTCATGGCTCATGCTGGCAGCCAGGGAGGTTGTCCAGGAGAGCACAGGATTTAGTCCCAATGAGCTGGTTTTTGGCCATAAAGTTTGTGGGACCTTTAGCAGTCTTGCAGGATGATTTGGTGGGCAGGGAGCCACCCAAAAATCTGGCAGATTATGTTAATGGATTTCGCCGTCGGCTTTATAAGGCTGTGGAAATGGCTAGGGAAAATTTGACCAAGGCACAAAGTTCAATGAAGAACTGTTATGATCACCGTAGTGAATGCCGCCAGTTTAGTCCAGGAGACCAGTGGTTGGTACTGTTGCCACTGGGCATATCACCATTTCAGGCAAAGTTTGCTGGCCCTTATTGTGTTGAGAAGCAGGTGTCGGATGTAAATTATCTTGTTTCGACTCCTAACAGGAGAAAATCATCTCAGTTGTGCCGTGTGAACCTGCTTCTTTTCTGGCTTTCAGAGAGAGCAGACGCTTTTCTCTCCTCTCCTCTTCTCCTCTCTGATACTATTCCCTGCTTGCAATGTCTGTGGGGGTTTTTTTGTCGCTCTTCTTCTGGCTGAATCTTAATCCAAACGGAATTTATGGATCTGGAAAAGCGGCTTATATGCGATTGTCACCACTTTAAAAGAAGAAGATCGGGTCAGGGGGAACTCAAGGGGAAGACTCATGGACATTGGAACTCATGTGTCTGTATGATTCGACTGGAGATGCAAAAGACATCTATTGGCTATGATCACAGGACTTCTGTTTTTGGCTTTGGAGTTTCCTGATGTTTCAGAAATTGAGGAAGGTGGAGAGCTGTTCAAAATGCAGACCCAGGCAAGCTCCTTCACCAATTCGACCAGTTGTTGAGTGCACGAGGCGGCATGGTGAACTGAATGGTAATTGATTCAGATGGTGGAATACATCTTGAAGTCGCTAGTGCTCTCCAGAGAATGTTTTTTAAGCCTGTATGGAAATTATGAAGCACAGAATCGCATGAGAGAGGAAAATTCTATTCTCTGAGTGCACTGTGCAGATTTGACCTTGTTTTTTTTGGTGCCCTGTTTACATTCCTCCTCGATGAAGATAAGGCTGAAGAAGCGGCTAACCCAAACAATCGACAATTGCTGTTGTTTCAGCAGACCGAGCTCCAAGGACAGCGTTACCATGTGTCTGGACTATAGAACACATGACTGAATAATATCTATCCGTTGCCAGAGGGTGCCCTCAGCTGTTCACTAGCAATGACACACCTACACTACACACTGCATACAACATCACATGACTGATACATGTACACTGACACAAATACACACACACTGTCTCTCTCAACTCTTTGTAATGTGTGATCTATTGTCTGCTAACTGTGCATAGAGGGGTTTTTTTTCTGTGTAATCATAATTTGGCTCATTTGAGTTTATATGAGCTTATACGAGCGTTATTCTGATAACTATGTTTTTTTCTCTCTGCCTATTGTGTTTTCCCTGACCCTTGCCCTCTTTACCCTCCTGTTCGACTGGCGCCTTCGGGCTGCTGCGGCTATGGGATGCGCTTATAGAGCGCGCCCAATGTCAAGTCAAATTTCAATTCTCCTGTATGTATTGCACGTATGGTAGTATTGACAATAAACCTTTTCATTCATTCATTCATTCATTCATTAAGCCTTATTATGATTGTGGTGCTGCTGATAATGGGGTTTCTGTATCTCCAGCATTGAGTGTGGTTTCAGGCCTGGAGGTTCCTTTTTGGGAGGATATTAAAACACCGGATGTGGCGATGACAAGTGGGAGGCTTAAAAATTCAGAGTTTTTAAGTAATTTAGATAACTTACTAGGCCACTTGTCTGTGTCGCAGAGAGTGGAAATGATTTCACTATTAAGGGAGTTTTTGTCACTGTTTGGGGATACGCCATCACGTATGAATCTTAACCAGCACGATATGGATGTTGGCGACTCTCCTCCAATTGAATCGGTGAATTCAAAAAGGGCCCAAGTCCCCTTTGAAAAAGTGTGGACTTGGGCCCTTTATGAATTCACCGATTCAATTAAACAATGTTTTTATCATTGTTCGTTGGATAAGTGTAAGATCTTGGAGGCAGAGGTGAAGTATATGTTGGATAATCATATTGCTGTGTCATCATCTTCTAGTTGGGCATCCCCAAGTTTGATAGTGGCTAAATCAGATGGATCACCAAGTTCTGTAATGACTACCGGAAGGTGAATAAAGTTACCAAAGCTGATTGTTTTCCATTGCCAAGCGTGGAAGATTGCATTGATCGTGTGGGTTCATCTCTGTTTGTAAGCAAATTTGATTTGCTGAAAGGATATTGGCAGGTGCCTTTGACAGCTTTGGCACGGGAGATATCTGCCTTTGTGACACCCTTTGGTTGGCTTTAATATACGGTGATGAGTTTTGGTCTCCGCAATGCTCCAGCAACATTCCAGCACCTCATGAACCTGGTGACATCAGGTCTTGATGGTTGTTCTGTATATCTGGATGATGTTGTTTTCAGTGACACATGGGAGGAGCACATTCAACATGTCAGGGCCTTGTTCCAGCGCTTGACTGAAGCAGATTTGACGGTGAACTTGGCAAAATGTGAGTTTGCCGGGGCAACGGTTACGTACCTCGGTCAAGTAGTTGGGCAAGAGCATATTTGTCCGGTGGAGGCCAAGGTTCAAGCGGTGTCGCAATATCCAGTACCATCATCATCATAGCAGTCTGTTGGGGTTGACAATGACTTTTTCCATTTAGGTCTGATCAGATTCCTCCACGCAGCTCTGTAATTTGCCTTCCGCTGCCAGGAACTCCTGACCTTGTTAACCCAGGCACTGACGTCGGAGCCGGTATGAGTTGCTCTCTGACTGACCCATTTCATGAAACTGCTTGCAAAGTATTTGAGTACCGCTAGCTTTTGCTGGACTAGTGGCACATTCTTGGCAGATAGAGGTATTATCAGTGAGCAAGGACAGGCCGAGACAAACTGACTCCAGTATCTGTTGCAGTGACAGACCAGATGATAGGTTTGTTTATCTCTGCTCTTTGTGTAGTGCATGTCACGATGCACCGACTGGCAAAAGTCCACCACAGACCTTGTGACAGATGTGCTTATCTGCCAAGATGTCCAGTCTCACCCCGTGTAACTGGGAGTGGTCCACCACAGACCTGTGACAGATATTGTTTTTAGTTCTGCCAGGATGCCCATTTTCACCCTCCACGCCCTCGGAAGGGCAGGGTTGCCAATTGAGTCGCCGACGGCCCAAACCATGAGACAGGTAGTACCGGTTTTCATGGCTATACGGTAGCAAGCAAACCAATGCCTGACCTGACAAAAAGTACCAACTACAAAAAAAGAACTGATGCGGTTTTGGGGGCTGGTAGGTTATTACAGAGCTTTTTATAAGAATTTTTCTTCTGTGGTTGCTCCCTTGACTGATTTGTTGAAGGGGAAGGCTAAGTTTGTGTGGTCGGCTGCATGTCAAGAAGCATTTCAAAATGTGAAATCTTTGTCCAAACGAGGTGCAACAAGAGCTGGAGCCACACTCAACAAAGTGTTCAAATTGGAGGTGGATGCTTGTCATGTGGGGGCTGGTGCAGTGTTGCTTCAGGAAGTGCATGAGGTTGACAGGCCGGTTTGTTTCTTCACTAAGAAGTTTAATTCATATCAACATAACTATTCTGTTATTGAGAAGGAAATGTTGGCCTTGGTCTGGGCACTCCAGCATTTTTGAAGTGTATCTTGGTTTTGGTGGCAATCCTTTGATTGTATATATAGACCACAACCCCCTTAACATTTCTGTGCTCTCTGCGCAATCCAAATCGTCGGTTGTTCAGATGGGCTCTGTTCCTGCAGTCCTATATGTTGGACATTAGACATATTAAGGGTTTCCTCCCACAATCCAAAGACATGCATGTTAGGTTAATTGGTTGTTCTAAATTGTCCCTAGATATCTGTTTCCTATAGGCCCTTAGAATAGCGGGTTAGTACTAGTGAAAGCGCTTTGAGTGGTCTTTGTGACTAGAAAAGTACTATATAAGTGCAGGTTAGTTAGTTAGTTAGTTAGTTAGTTAGTTAGTTAAACATAATGTTGTGGCGGATGCGCTGTCTCGTGCACCAGTTGGTTAGTTTGGAACTTGTTTTTAGCTATTTTTGGTTTGCCTTTTGGGGGAGTTATTTGTTACGATGATCCCTTTGGGGACCCCGTCTTGGGGGGTCAAGCCCCTTGGGTCCTATAGGGGGTGCTGTGCTGTAGCTTGCTGCTGGGGACTGATTGCCAAGTGGGATGGCCTGTGGTGCCCAGGTGACCCAGGGCATTTAAGCCTGGCGCCAAACCCAGCAGTGAGGCCATTCCATTTGGGCTGCTCCATCCCATCACTGCGGTTGGAGACCAGGCCTTGCACCTATTTACCCCTCTAACCATCGTTTGTGCTTTTTCCCCTACAGGCAATCCCCTGTTCTGGCTAGTTTGGTTATGTTTGGTCTACTTGGTTATGTTTGGTTAAGTTAATTAGGTTTTGCACTGCTCAACACCACTACATCATATTCTACACTCACTCTCACCCTACACTACTGATGTTACTGATGAAACACTTATGTGTAAATACTTAAGTTATCTTTTTTCCTTAATTTGGTTTAATAAAGTTATGTTTAACTCCAACTCCACTTGGTGCATCCTTTAGTTTGTTGTGGCCCTTGAGCCAGGTCGTAACAAAAGTGTGGTATTTTTTTCCTTATAATATTAAACATGTCATTGAACATCAGTATTTTTAAGGTATTATCAAAGAAAAACAAAATCACAGTATTATGATAACACTAATGTCCACAACATCGTGGCACCGAGCAATCGTTAAAGCTCTCTGTCCATTATTTGGCTATAAGAAAATTGGCAACCCTACCTGGAGTGGACAAACACACATCTGGTCTAGCTATTAGCATTCCTGGGAGGGGCATTAGCATATCTGGGGTAGTTATTAGCACTGCTACTTATACTTACCTATTTCTTTTTTCCACAATATTTTTTATTGAACCTTTTTTTTTCTTTTTTTTTTACAAACAGCACACACAGTCAGACACTAACACAAAAGTAATTTAAAAATTAAAAAGAACAATAACAAAATAACAACAAAAAAATTAATTGTGTAATAAAAACAACAACAGCCACTAACAAAAACAGGTCATCAACAATGCTCCTCTGTTTAGTCTAGGTAATCTATTACATAAGAATACATATTATACATTCACCAGTTTGGAATTTGCAAGGTCCACACATATCATTCACCTTCTTCTTCAGAAGTTATGTTTAATTTCTTTACATAATCAATGAAAGGTCTCCATATATTCTCAAACACATTTTCCTTTGATTTCAGTATGTATGTTATTCTTTCTAGTGGAAGATTTGTTAACATCTGTCTTAACCACTGAGTCACATCTGGTCTATGAGTCTTTTTCCACAGTAGTGCAATACATTTTTTGGCATTAAGCAAACCGAGGTCTATGAATGCTCTTTCACTCTTATTAAAGTTATGTTTTTCTGGATACAGACCCAACAAAAACAGTCTAGGGTTCAATGTGATTTGTTTTGAAATTATTTTTTCAATTGTTACCCTCACCTCTTCCCAAAACATTCTGATTTTTCTACATTCCCATAAACAGTGAAATAGGGTTCCTTTACTTTTCATACATTTTGTGCATGTATCTGGTATGTTTTTGTTATATCTATTTAATTCCACTGGTGTAACATACATCCGCATTAACCATTTAAAATGTATCAGTTTAAGACGTGCATTTGTTGATTTGGTTTGAGCTTCTGCACAAGCCAATTCCCATTGTTCCTCTGAAATTTCAATTTGCAGGTCTTCTTTCCAATAATTCAGTCTTTTCTGTGAGTTTTCACTTGAGAATAGTGTCAATGAGTTATAAAACTCTGAAATAATACCCTTTCTCTTACTATCTTTCATCAAAATTTTTTTCAAAGTTGAATAAGTAGGTCGGGTGAGAGCATTATTTTGATTTGAACGAATAACATTTCTAAGCTGAAGATATTTAAAAAAGTGTGTTCTATTAAGATTGAATTTAATCCTCAGTTCTTCAAAAGACATTATGTTATCTGAGTGTGACAAATATAAGTCTTGAATCTTTTGAATCCCTTTTAAATTCCATACTTTAAATACAGCATCCGCTCTCCCTGGTGTAAAATATTGATTACCCCATATTGGGCTAAATTGTGACAGTAAGTGTGGTTCTTTTAAATAATTTTAGTTTCACACCATATTTTGATCATGTGCTTTACAATTGGATTTTTAACTTGTTTCTGTAATTTTTTAGCCGAGTCTGAGTATATGAATAAGGGAAGAGGTAAAGGTAAATTGTATGATTCCATTTCAGTCCAGTGAGGAGGATCATTTGATGAAAAATAATATGACATAGACCTCAGTTGTGCTGACCAGTAATACAACAAAGTTTGGACATTTCAGACCTCCACGATCAAATGGTAAATATAGTAAGGACAAACGTAATCTAGCCTTGCTATTGTTCCATATAAATTCCACTAACTACACTAACAAATCTACCTACTGTCACGGTGACCCTCACGAGCCACCATAAGACGCCAGCAGTCACCAGTGAGTTGCAGTGATGTTTATTAAGAGGTGCAGGAACAGAGAATGATACACACAATAGTGCGGGTAAGACAATCACAGGACGTACATTAACAGGGAAGTATAACAGGAGCGTATCATAACAGGTAGCTTAACGGGAAGGTTAACAGAGAAGTTTAACAGAGATTGCTGCATCGGGGTGCATTCAACGCCTGCTTTTAACCCCAGTCACTAATGACCCCGAATGCAGCACAGCTGTTGACTCTGACAGCAGGGAGCTCCACCGGGCGCTGTCACAATAAGAGCCCGGGGAGCTAGAAGGAAACCTCTGCTGTCAAAGCCTGGAAATGATATAAGATCCGAGTGCAGACGGAACCAGCACTCGGGCTGTAACACCTACAGGTACAAATAAAGTAATCTGAACCTGAACCTAACTTTTTTTTATTCTTGAGAATAGATCTGAAGGTGGTGGTAAAGGGATGTTTTGAAATAAATAAAGTATTTTTGGTAAGATATTACTTTTAAGTATATTAATTCTCCCGATCGTCGACATTGGTAGTGACATCCATCTCTGAAGCAACTCATTAATATTTGTCATTAAGGCTTCATAAGTTGGCATTGGCGACTGATTCTAGCTTAGGCAAAATTTGAATTCCTAAATTCAAATTCAAATTCAAACGTTTATTTCAAACTCAGGGTTCATATTATATGCAGAACATGGGTAAAAAAAAAAGTATATAAAACGTGTAGAAAATAAATATATATACAGTTCAGCAGTTACTCGGCGCTCTTGTGACAACAATAACATACAATATTGAACTCGATATAAAATAGAACGCCACCACTTCCAAATGCTGGATGGAGTGAAGTGTGAGTGACGAGTTGACAATTGCTGATATAAGATGATTGTTACATGCCAGCAACCTTCTCATAAATCTGTAAACATTCTTTCGTATCAACTCGCCAAAAGACGGAATGTTCAAGGACACAAACATCTTGCTTGCACTCGACCTACGAGGTATATCTAACAACCTTCTTAGGGAGTTATTATATGCAATGCGGATTTTGTTCCTAACAGCAACATTGCTATTAAACCATAAAGGCGAGCAATACATTGAGGTACAGAAGGTCTTGAACAGCATACATTTAACATCAGGAGAACATCTATGGAAATTTCGCAACAGTAAATTTGTTTGAGCATAGAGTTTCCTGAGTTGCCTGTTACAATCAACATTGGTCTTATCAGATTCAATCCATACACCTAGGTATTTGACTTTTTCAACAAAGTTCAGGCTATTACCACAAAGTGGCATAACAGGATTTGAAGTATTGACACCCTTCGGTTTGAAAGCCATACACATAGATTTAGTACAGTTGAACAAGATGTCATTTTTTTCACCATATTTCTCACATTCCGAGAGGAGATGTTGCATAGCTGCAGTAGACAAACTTAACAAACAGAGATCATCAGCATAGAAAATGTGATTTAGCAGTGCACCATTAATGGAGCCACCCACATTAGTATTGTTCAACAGTACACTGAGATCATCAACATAGACATTAAACAACAAGGGTGACAGTATACCACCTTGTTTAACACCATTGGTCACATGAAATTTGGATGAGGTAACATTGCCCCACCTAACAACCATAGACTGCCTTCTGTACCAGTATAACAGGATGCTAACAATGTAAATAGGAATACCTCGATCGATCAGTTTTCTAAACAAGCACAAGTGGTTAACCCTATCAAAAGCTTTGCTAGCATCTAAAAACGTAGCATAGACACTAGTGGATTGGCTTCTGAAGTAGTCAACAAATTCATGGAGTAGGTAGACAGTCTTATCAGTTGAATGGGCTGACTTGAAACCAAACTGATTGTCGTTTGTCCACAGATAATCCTCAATTCTGTTCAGAATTAAACCCTCTAACAATTTAGATATAACATTTGCAATAGCTATAGGTCTGTAGTTGTTCATATCAGACAGACTGGCACACTTGTTTTTCACCAAGGGAATAATAACAGAGTCCATCAACATATCTGGCATGTAACCATGAACAAACATACAGTTAAAACACAATGACCACAGAATACACAAATTGAAATCAGCATTGATGAGGCATTCACTGGTGAGACAATCAGGGCCAGCTGATTTGCCTTTCTTGAGAACTTTGATCAGTGAAGCAACTTCAACAGGAGTAACAGCAAAAATATTGGAGGTATCAAACATGTCATTATACAGGCGAACATCATGCATAACAGAATCCTTCATTGAAACATTCTTAAATATTAAATATCAGTTTAAATATCATAAATATTTAAACTGATTTACAACATTGAATTGGTTTACCTCAGGAGCTGGATGATTTCTCTGGGTCTCATTTAGCATTAATATTGAAGATTTTGTTTTGTTTGGGGATATATCAGGATATAAAATAAAGTTCTTTATTAAATTTAACAAGGTCGGAATTGATTTTTTAAAATTCGACATAAACAAAATTATGTCATCGGCATACAGGGAGATTTTATATTCTGTTGGTCCTACTTTAATTCCATATATTTGTGGATGTAAACGTACTGCCATTGCTAAAGGTTCAATTGCCATAGTAAACAGTAAAGGTGAAAGTGGACAGCCTTGTCGACATCCTCTATTGATTTTTATTGATTTTGAGATATTGCTGTTTGTTAGGATTTCTGTTGTAGCATTATTGTATATTATCTGGACCCATTTTATGAAATTATTTCCAAGTCCAAACCTTTGTAGGACTTCAAAAAGGCTGCACGGTGGCGCAGTGGTTTAGCACTGTGGCAGCACAGTTTTACCCTCGGCCGGGGGATCGCAGGGATCATGAGATCGTGGGTTCGATCCCAGCCCCCGACCAACAGTGAGCTGTGTGGAGTTTGCATGTTCTCCCCGTGTTGCGTGGGTTTACTCCGGGATTTCTCCGGTTTCCTCCCGCATACCAAAAAAACATGTAGGTTTAGGGCGCTCGCGCACGCAGCGACCGGCAGCCGGTGGCTTGTCACCAGACTGCAAACCAAATCTACCTATGGGTACAAATAAGTAACAAAAAAAAAAAAAAAAAAAAAAGATAGGGCCATTCGACCCTATCAAAGGCCTTTTCGGCGTCCAATGATAGGAGAGCTGTATCCAGTGCTTCTTTATTGGAATAAATAATATTAAATAGTCTTCTTACATTATGGAAGCCTCGTCTTCCCATTATAAAACCATTCTGATCTCGGTTAATAATATTTGGTAATATTTCTTGTAGTCGTTTTGCTAAAATTTTACAGATTATTTTAAGATCAGCATTTAATAGGCTTATTGGTCTCATGTTTTCACATTTATTAGAGGGTTTACCTGGTTTTGGCAACAGTATAATTAAGGCATTATTCATGTATGGTGGTAAATTACCATTTTGAAATGCTTCTAAAACCATTTCCAAAAGTGGTTTTATTAATTTATTCTTAAACTTTTTATAGAGGTTGACTGGAAGACCATCTGGTCCTGCTCTTTTTCCTGATTTCATATTATCAATGGCTAGCCCAACTTCTCTTGACTAATTTTAGACTCCAGTATCTCCCTGTTTTCATTTGGAATACCTGGTATGGATAATCCACCCAAAAACCCATTTAGTTTTGTTAAGTCAGTTTCATTTTTTGTATCATATAGTTTTTCATAATAATCTCTAAAGACACTATTAATTTCTAAAGGATCTATAACTACCTGTCCGTTACTTATAATACTGGTAATTGGTGTTTTAGATTCTAATTGTTTAATCTGCCATGCCAATAATTTTCCTGATTTTTCACCTTGTTCATAAAAACTTTGCTTCAATCTTAGAGGACTCGAGGCAGCTCTATTCGCTGATTTTTTGTCATATTCAGCTCTCAGAATCAGTAATTCGTTCTCTAACTGTGGGTTACTTCCTTCATACACCTTTTCTTGAAGAATTTTTATTTTACGTTCCAATTGGACCCTCTCCTCTCGGGTCTTCTTAGATTTTGAACCTGTATAACTAATAATATGCCCCCTAATAAAAGCTTTGAAAGCCTCCCACTATATACATGCCGTTGTTTGTGTAGTATTGATATCAAAGAACTCATCTGTTTTTCTATGTACTTAACAAATTCCTCATCCTGAAGCCATTTATGTTGAAAATGCCACCTAGCTGGGTCCTTTGTCAATTTCTTATATCTACATATACTAGACAGCAGGGTGCATGATCAGAGATCACAATGTTATCATAGAAACAGTTTTGAATCTTGGACCTTAATTCTGTAGAGATCAAAAAGTAGTCAATATGTGAGAATGTCTTATAGGTATTAGAATAACAAGAATAGGCTTTGACTTGTGGTTTCATTTCTCTCCATATATCTAGCAATCTCAATTCTTTCATAAAATGATCAATGGTCATCCTACATCCATTGTGCGTACAGTCCAGTCCTGTTGATCTATCTATATTGGGATTCAATGTACAATTAAAATCCCCTGCTATTATATGTTGCCCTGTAAGTGATGATAAAGTGAGGAATAGATCCTTGAAAGATCCTTGGATAGATATCTTCCAAATTTGTTTCCAATTACATTTTTCGTTTGAAATGGGACTGTTTTATGTATGAGAATCATAACTCCCCTAGCTCAGGATGAAAATGATGAGGTGAACACATTACCTTGCCATCTTCTTCTAATTCTTTTTACATCCTCCTCTATTAGATGAGTTTCTTGTAAAAATACAATTTTTGAATCTATGTCTTTTATTTTATTCATGACTTGTTTAAGTTTTTTAAGATTTTGTAGACCTCTGCAATTCCATGAAGTTAAATTAAGATTAACGCTTTGATCTATAATCAATAAGGAGTTTGAGATTGCCTTGCAATATGAACATACTCTTACAGAGAAGCATAAACATGGATGATAGAACATTCATCCTACAAACTAAACAAAAACAGATTCCCTTTCCTCACATTTGTGGTAATCCCCCCAAAATCAAAAAATTCTGTCTCCCGTTATAGCTAGTGACTGTTCCACACCTGCGAGGATCAGTCAAACCACTCTCTCTTTCTCCTCTCAATCACCCTGACTTTACTACTATTCTTATGACATTAACTCTCTTCTGTAGTTTTTTCAACATAACTTCAAAGTTTTATAGCAACGTTGTACATCATAACTTTTTTTTAATACAGTCTGTATTTTGTAGACATGTTTATGTTTCAGATCAATCAGATGTCTGTACATATGCTTAAATGTTCTACCTTTGTCATGTTCATGCTTAGCTCCCGCCAGTCTCCTTTTGGATCTGCTTGATGAGCTCCTGCGCCTCTTGAGGGGTCTTGAAGGTGTGGGTTCTCCCCTTATATGTGACCAGCAGTCTTGCAGGATGAATTACTCTGTGACGAATCCCTAGGTTGCGCAGCTCTTTGCGGGCGGGGTCGAACTGTTTTCTCAATTGTTGTATTCCTGCAGCCAAGTCCAGATAGAACCGCACCTGTTGGTCCTGGTATTTAATTTCCCCTTTAGTTTGCGTCGCATTGGTAACTGTCATCTTGTCTCTGTAGTTGAGGAACTTCATAATCAGCGTCCTCGGTGGTGTCTTATTATCTCTCAGTGGGCCGATACGGTGAGCTCTCTCTAAAACGACCGATGACTGCAGATCCGCATTATTCAGCGCTTCTGGAATCCACTTTTCCAAAAAGGAACACGGGTCCCGTCCCTCCATTCCCTCCGGGAGGCCCACCAGCCTCAAATTATTCCGTCGCGAGTGGGATTCCAAGTCTAGGACGTTATCTTCCAGACGTTTGCATTTTAATTCCAGTGTTTGCAGTTTAGTTTGCAGGCTGGTGACGTCATCTTCAGCTCTTGAAATTCAGAGCTCCACCTGCGAGAGCTCCACCTGCGACACTCGCTCCATGCAGTCATTTATTTCTTTTCTCATACCTTCTATCGCTGCTATAATCCCGTCGAATTTAGATGAAAACTCTGTTCTCATGGAGTTGATGGCAGTGAGCACTGCGTTTGTCCCCTCTTCAACTGTTCCCGCTCCACCGCTGGCTCCCTCCTCCGCCATTGCCTCTGGAGTTTTCTCTGTTTCGCCTCAAGTGTGGAAGTCTGTTAGCTTGGGTTGTTTTGTCGAGTTACCTTTTCCTCCACCTAATTTTCCAACCTTAGTCTTTACCATATCCCCGTCAAAACGCTAGGATGGGTTTTTGTTCCAATTAAGAGACTTTTAGTAATTTTTTTTTATTTTCAAGAGCAGAGCAGTGTGAAACATGTCTTCCTACGTGGCCGCCATAACTGGAAGTCATACTTACCTATTTCTGTTATAAAAACAATAGGCTAAAAGCCTGTTAACGGGTTGGGTCTTTCATCATATGACCTGTCATAACCATAATTGTTAAGCTGACTATTGGCATTCCTGAAGTGGTCATTAGCATATCTGGTCTAGCGATTTTTTCCCCCCTTGTCCTATCAGACAGCTAGGTGAGCAGAACAGAGATCTGCTACCCTTACTGTGCCAAAACAAATTTACTTTGCCAAAAGGAGCTTTCTACAGTACCTATCTATGTACTGTATATTGTTGTAAACTCCTCCTTTAATAACTTTTAATACTTTATTTAAAAGATTTTGCCCATGAAGGACCCAACAGGATGGGGAATGGGGAGAGGAAGGGGGAAAGAAAAGCGAGAAGAACAAACAAAAAAGACAACCAAACCAACAACTAAAACAAACAGAAGACAGACTCCTTCTTCCACCAAAGAGGTCTCAACATGAGTCTGTTATCCGCACCTGTTAAAGGGGAGACATTTGTGCGTGTGCGTGTATATGAGAGCGCGCGCAAAATAAGTGTGTGCATGTGAGTGGTTTGTCAGGAAACATACGAAGAGGGCGGCCAGTCACAGACCATCTAGTGGCATGGGGGTTGGCGATTCGGGGCCTGCCTGTCCCAGCCGCCCTGCCGTTGTGTCACAGGGCAGGGTGCTTTGTTGCATTGCCCCTGGTGTCTTTGGCGCCGGGTGTGTGTGGGTGCTTGGGGGTGGTCAGGTAGGGGCCATTGGCGAGGGTTGGCGGCCAGGTTGCCATCGGGCTGCTCTGGGGTGGCTGTCACTGCGGGGCAGCCTGCTACTGTTGGTGTGCGTCTGGGGTGGGTGATTAGTGGGCGCTCCGAGGTGTCACTTGGCGTGTGGGGTGCCGTATGGGTCCGGTCCATTGTTCACTATTGTGACTGTTGTTGTTATGCATGTTCGAGTGTGCAAGATGAGTGGGAATGGGTGTGGCTGCTCCGTCATGTTTGTGGTGCTGGGAGTGCCGGGGCACAACGCTAGTGGGTCCTGGGCTGCTCAGCCTGGTGGCCCTCTCCCTGGGTTGAGATTTGGGGGCAGTGGGTGGCCTCCTGAACCAGTTTGTGAGCTGGCTTCTGGGGAAGACGAGCTTGCTTTTGGACCGCCTCCCTCCCCGTCTTATTTCTTGCCCCCCCCTCCTCCCCCTGATTCTGGGTGAAACATACATCTTCTTGGATACACTTAGGACTTTGGGGTGGGGGTATGCTGCACTGTGTCGGTGAAGAGGACACCTCTGCTCTGCAGTGGGGCTGTCCTCACCTCAATTTTAATTGCATTTTAGACACTGAGGGATTGGTGGGATGGGGGCCCCGGTGCCTATCGCAGTGGCTAGTGGTGCTTCCACCACCATTACCCCAATTTTAACTGCACTATGGTAGTTCACACACCTGCACACAATCACATCATACAACTGACACACACCTATCATGATTTGTGCAAGGGAGTCGGGGGGGTGGGGGTCTTTCCACCCCTGTTGCTCTCCTTCTGCTGGGGGCCCGGTAGGGGGCCAGGGACCCGTCATGTTGTCAAAATCCCTGGGTGCTGCTGAATTAATAGATATGAGCAAGGGAGTGGGAGAGGGACTGAACAAGAGAGTAAGTGAGAGTGATGAGTAGAGATGGTGATGGTGGGTCGGTTTTGTGTGGCGCTTTGCTTGTCGGGTGGCATTTCAGAGCACCTGTGGTGGTCTGCTGATCATTTGCTGGAGTGGGCGCTGGGGGTGGGGGTCTGCTTCTGTGGCCGTGGCCGCGGGTGCCCTGGGGTGGGTCGGCAGAGGGGTGGCTACTGGCCTGCGCCAGTGGTCTTCCCGGCTACTGCCGGGCACTGGTGCACGTTCAGGCTCGCTGTATCTGCATCGCAATTGCCCTAAGAAATAAAGGTGAATGAGGGTGGGTGAGTGTGAGGGGGAGAGCATGAATGGATGTGAGTAGGTCAGCATGTGAGTGAGAGTGCGGGTATGGGTGAATGTGAGTGAGTGTGGGTGACTCTGAAGGCAAGTGGGAGTGAGATTGAGCGGGTACAGGAGTTAGAATGGTGGTCGTTGTTAACCCAGGCCTCGACCGTTCCGTTATGAAAGTCTCATTCGTCATGATCCTCATGTTTGATTTGGCAAAGGTTTTACGTTGGATGCCCTTCCTGACACAACTCTCTCCATTTACCTGGGTTTGGGACTGGCACCAGGAGTACACTGGCTTGTGCACCCCCTGTGGCTGGGTTAGATAATATAATAAACAATAGAATAAATCTAATGAGTGTGTTTTCTTTTTCTGCCAGATGACTCAGCTCCCCCGGAAGACATTGAGAAAATGTCCCGAGCCGTTCTGAACATCCAGCTGCCACGCTCACCCAGTCAGATCCGATCGATGATCAGAGAGATCAATGACCTGATGACCAATAACATCAGAGTCCCAGAAGACCTGAAGAACCTGGAGGAGGAAGCCAAGGTGGCCAAGGATCTGCTGCAGAAGGCTCAGGAAGTCAGGTCAGAGTCCCAGAAAATCATCAAAAATTATTTAAATACATAAAAATCATTGTGTCATTGTGATATGCTTACATAGCGTGCCAATGTCAAGTCAAATTCCTCGTGTGTTTTTTACATGCTTGGCAATAAAGCTTTTTCTGATTCTGATTCTGAAAAAAAGAGTACCAGAAAAAATTATCTTAAAAAAAGTCTGAAATTTACAAAAAATAAATCAGGTCTGTGAGGAGAAAGTTTCAGATAAAAGTGGCAAATTATAAGGAAGAAAATCTGCAAATTCACAATAAAAAGTCACAAATCTGTGAGAGGAACAACAGTTTGCTTCAAGGGGTCATTGACTGAAAAATGGTGTTTTGTAGGTTATTAACTGTCTGAAATCTGTCTTGGTCACATAATTATCAAAAAATATCAAAACAGTCAGTTCTCTTAAAAACACACAGCCTTTATCTCATTTTTCTCTGGCAGAAACGTTTTTGATTCTTCCAGGTAAATCATATACATCATGATCTGATAACGGCAACCCACAGTCGTCCTTGAGACCTGCCCACTGCTCTATTATTGGCCCACCTAACTGTCTGTCATGTCGATGGAAGGGGCTCTTGTGGGCACCATCATGAGTTGCCTCATGACTGGGCGTCCCTCCGCTGGCCGTGGGAGCAGAACGGAGTCCTCAGAGTGGCACACTGCCCTTTGAGATCCCGTGGCTTGGCAGCTTGGCCTCCAGCCAGTACCCTCGGGTCCCGTGCCAGACCGGTTGCAGCGATCGGGGGGGCTGCCTGGCACGTGGTGCTAGTGATTTGCTGTTGAATCATGGCAAAATTATTGGGAGATGGCCAGAGTGACGCAAGATACCCCATTGATTGTGGATCAGTGAACCAGCGCCACTCATCCGAGCTAGAAGGAGGCTAGAAGTGAAAGGCGAGAAGCTAGTCAGCTAAAGGCTAACTGACGTAAGAGGGAGGGTGGAGTTGAGTAGATGAAGGATGCTTCTTAAAGTGACAGGCTTTAAATCAGATCGTTTCAAGAAAGCCAGGAAAAAATGCAAAACAAATTTGCTTCAATAATCAAAAATTTGTCATGAACCTGGGTTTGGTGGTCCCAAACCCAGTTCTGACACCGGCTTTTTTGTCTCGTTTCACTGTCTATTTTCCATCAGGCGCTTCAGGGAGCCCTTTGGGTCCTCCACTCCCTGACAGCTCGGCCACGCCCCCTCCTGTCAGTATCACCAGCTGTTCCTTATTATTGGTGTCTCCCTTACGCACACACACACATGCCTTCATTCATTTCTATTTACATGCTTTGACACTCACTCATGCACACCTGTGTTCTGTTTGGTCCAGCCCACGCTCTTCCACACCGGCGGTCTCTTCCCTCATTAGTATTGTCATTACTTAAGCTCTGTTTGAGTGGGAAAAGATCGCCGGAGCATTGCGCAATATACACAGTAGCGTTTTCCTCTGTGTATGCAAACCTTCATGCCCTATGTTCACGTTCAGCCTGACTAGTTAAGTCTTCTCTAACGCTACTAAACTGTTGTTGGTTATTTGGTGTTAGCGGCTGTTCCTGCCTCGCCCTCATCCACTGGACAGCACGGACTGCCTTGGATCGCTCCAGCCCGTAAGTTCATGTTAGCCTTTCTCCTTGTGGCGACAGCTGTTCTGCGGCATTAGGCATTCTCCTCCCTCGGGCTGCAGAGCGTCCGGGTGGCGTCCCTGTTTTCCTGATGGCCTCTATTACAATTATATCAATCTTCTGTTTATTATCAGGACTGTTTGCTGGACAAAGTTTGGGTTTATGTTCAATAAAGTGCACAAAACTACTTCTGCTCGTGGGTTTCCATTCTTCCCTCTGTGCGCTGTGTAATGGCACATGAGGGGTCATAACAAAACTAAAGAAAATGTGAACAAAATATGTCACTAACACTTCATTAAATAGATGTTAAAATGTAGAAAAAGTGCAGTCAATGACTCCTTTAATAATTTGCATAGTTCTGGTACTTGTTGCTGGTGTTCGTGGTTATGCCATAGACTGTATTAATCGAGGCTTCTCAACAGCAATGCGTAGATCATGCACTGAAAACTAAAGAGGACTGTTGGTGTGATCGGTGGTACAGACACAAGAGCAGCAGGTATGTTTTCACTTGTATGAATGTCACAGATCTGACGTTTATGAGTCATATATGTCACCAGATGCAAGGCTGCTTGAAGTAAAATAATAAGGAACAGTTTGCTTCCTAAGGCTTAACGATTTAAGAAAGATATCAAAAAGTTTTTTTTGTGGGGGGGGTTGCATTTGTTGCACTGCCTTGGAGCAATATGGACTTCAGCATGCTTCAGCATGCATTAATTTTTAAATTATCACAAAATATAGGTCAATAAAATTCTGAACAATTGTCAGAAAAGGTCTGTACGTGTTAAGTTAAATAACAAGCATTCACGGCATGACAGCAGCATGAGCATTTTAATGTCGGAGTAAAACGATCAGCTGCAGCTGTCTGTTTTACCCCGACATTAAAACAGCCAAGAACGCTGTTGTGGTTCTTTGTGGCTCTGACTAGATTCTACATCTGTTCTGAGGTAAATCTGATTATGTCCAACATCTTTTAACAAAATACAACCGACTTTATTGTGGTGGAGACATTGATATATCTCAGAGCTTTTATTTGTTTACAACGTTAGCATGTTAGCAGCGGAGCTAACTAACGGAGCTACTGTCTGTGAGGACACTTTCTAAGGTCATCTTCTCATCCCCTCAATAGTCGTGGGAAGTGGTATGATTATATTGCTCTTTCTGAGGTGCAAAAGGCCGCGTTCCTACATTTCTGATGCCAAAGTCATTGTTTTTTAACAAGGAAAAGTGTCCCGTTTCTGTGACAACCACACATTCTAAACTAGTAACATCCTACGCCCACTGTTGCCAACTCCTCAGTAAGGAAAGTAGCTATTGGCTGTCCTAAAAGTCGACAAAAGTTGATAAATGACATCATCACCTAATTTGTATAATTGGTCATTTGAATGTAACTGTAATGGACACTGTGGTAGAGAAGAATAATGTCATGGGAGAGACAAAAAAGTGAGTAAAAAACACCCTAAATATGTTTAGAACTACAAATTGACTTTCTTCTGTTGGTTCTTGGTTTGTTTTAATTTTGCCATTTAAATAGGCCATCACTGACGGACAGTGAAGAAACATTTGCATCCTGTTAGAATAACATGAGACCGGAGCCGCATTCCACTGAGCACTGAACTAACTTTATTATAGAAACACAGCTCAATATATTCCCAGCCGTACCCCACCTAACGTCATCACCCACAACTCCCCGGCTAGGCTACAGCAAGCCCCAAATGTCAAATCCCCACACAACACCACCCCCAAAAAATAAAAACACAAAGAACCCCCAGAACATGAGTAACAAACATTGTTTCTCCCTTTTTTTTTTTCACTGAACAGCTAAAACTCAGTCGACTAAGTGGGCGCCTGGGTAGGCTACCAGAACGCCCCCTCGTGTTGGGGTGGATTATTCTGCCGCCCATTCCCAACACGCATTCGCCAACGCTGTCTTCAGAACATAGTCCTCCAGGTACCTGGGCCTCTAACATATTCTAGCCGAACGCCCTCTAGAAGGGGAGCCTGCTCCAGGCGCCATCGGCCGCACCTACGAGTCCCCGACCCCCCCCACCCCCCATCCGATAAGTCCCAACCCACACCAGTCCGTTCCGCCGTAGCTCCTGGACTCTGGGCAGGCAAGGACTTCCTGAGTCGGCTGGAGTGCCACCGTGACCCATCTGAGAGCTCGAACGTGTCCTGGCCCCACCACCTCACGATCTGTAGGGGCCTCCCTCCAGACAGGTTGCAACTTATGTGTGCAGTTGGAGTGTTTAATCCAAACCGATTAAATCCGACACCTCCAGTCCGTGGGCCCTCACCCTGAACTTCCTGTCAAACCATCGTTTCATCTGTTGCTGTTGGGCAGCAAACCGGTACCATGGAGGGTCTGTGCTCCCTGGAGAAGGGGTGGTGGGTGGTCTCAGTCGGTCCAGAGGCAGGTGGAGTTTGCGCCCCAGCATGAGTTTCGCCGGGGAACACCCTGTCGTAGCATGTGCTGTTGCCCTGTAGTGGAGGAGTGTGCTCTGGAGAGTGTCCGGGAACGTGAAGCCGTCTGCCAAGTGGGCTCCCAGTCCATTTTTCAGAGTCTTGCTGAAACGCTTCATGTCCCCATTGGCTTGCGGGTAATAGAACGTGGTTTTGATGTGCTCCACACCCCTAACACCCCAAAACTCCCCAAACACCCCAGAGGTGAACTGTGGGCCATTGTCTGTAGTGATGGCATCCAGGATCCCCCATCTGGCGAACAGTGACAAGAGGAAATTCGTAACCACATCCGCCATGACTGAATTAGTGGGCAACGCCTCTGGCCATTTAGAGAACAGATCGTAGACCACCAGCAGAAACCAGCTGTTCGGGGATGCTGCATGCAGTTTGCCACAGATGTTTAATTGGATGTGCTTCTAAGGGCGCCTCTGGGTACGGTTATGGTCACAGGGGTGGGAAGTCCGCCAGTCTTCCCGCTCTCCAAGCACAGGACACAGTTCTTTACCATAGTTTCAATGTCCTTATCAATACCAGGCCACCAAACTTAATCCCTGCAATGCTGCTTCACCTTGACCACACCCAGGTGACCCTCATGGAGCATCACCAGGACTCGTGATCTCAGAGATAGGGGGATCAATGTGCAGTGTCCCCACGCTGCACACACACACCATTCCAACAGCTCAGTTCATCCCTAAACCAGTGAAAAGGTGCCAGTTTGCCCTGCACTGTTGCGGGCCAACCCTCCCTGACCAAGCACAGATGCAACAACGTGGGGTCCCATTCCAATTCTGTCCGGCACTCCTGGAGGGATGTCATGTCCCGCAGGGGTCCGTGCAGCGTATTGATCAGATCCGCCTCCATGGGATCATCACCGTCGTTGTCTGGTTGCGTGGTGTTGGTCGTGGCATGGGACAGGAGGTCCGCCACTACGTTCTCTTTTCCAGTGGTGAACTGGGTAGTAAAGTTGTAGGCCCTCAGCTGCTCCATCCACCTGTGGATCCGTAGGGGTCTGTGTCCCAAGCCCATTGTCTCCAGTAGCGTTGTCATCGCCTGGTGGTTCGTCCGCAGTGTGAAGTGGTGCCCGTAGAGGTAAATGTGCCACCGTTCACATGCCCAGACACAGGCAAGCGCTTCCCTCTCACCCACGGTATATTTCTGCTCAGCCGCGAACGCCACTGGGCGCTCGATACCATCTTGCACCTGAGACATAACCTCCCCCACCGCCGAACCAGATGCATCACAGTGTAGAAGCATGCTCAAATAACGAGACTGAGTTTCAGTCATAAAACCAGCTTTATTTGACAGAACGCAGCTTCTAGCATTCTCAAAGCAGGAAAAAAAGAAAGAATCATACTTCAACACCTTTTTATACATTTCCAGCATCAGAATTCAAGTCACATGGTGTCTTCAGTCAACATACAGTTACAAAGCATCCCTTTGAAGCTTCACCATTGTCTCTCATTTCCTGATGAACCGGAATACCCTCCGGGGCGTCTTCTGTGGGACAAAGAGACAAATCTCACACTTCCTTGTTACCTCCTGTAGATTCGAGTCCTTAGTCCTTGCAGACGTGACACCCCACAATACACATTCAGTCCTGTCTCTGTGGCAGCGTGAGCCCACAATGTGTGTCGGCCACACTACCCCCCCCCCCCCAAACGTCTAGTAAGGCAAAATCTAAATGGCATAACAAAAAGAAAAACACAAAGCACTCCATACATCGCTAATCAATCCACCAACTGCCTAGGTTTTAATCTTCTGCCGAATCTGCTGCAACCTGGCTTGGCTGCACTTGCAACATCTCTCTGCACCTGTGGATTAAAGCCGTTAGCACCTCTCTGTGAAGACTTTGGAGAATGTCTCCTCGGTGGCCTGCCCCGGCGGGGGGGCCTCGCGAGCTGCACCTCCTCGTCAGCCAGAACAAAAGCGGGTTTGAGTCTGTTAATGCAAATCAGCTCCCGTCTGCCCCCTAAATCTAGCAGAAAATGCTTCTGCCCGGTCTCCAGCACTCGAAACGGTCCGTCGTAAAACGGCTGCAAACTTGGACGCTGGGCGTCATGTTTAACAAAAACAAACTCTGCATTTTTTAAAGCCTTGGGTACAAAAACGTGTGGGAAACTGTGATGGATTGGGCCAGGAAGCGTGTTTGCTCCTGAGTCGCTCTGCCACGGCTGAGCGGGGGGGCCATTAGGTGCGGGATTATCAGGAAGAAATTCCCCGGGCAAACGAAGCGGTTGAGCGAAAACTAATTCAGCCGGGGAAGCGTGCAAATCTTCCTTAGGTGCAGAACGCAACCCTAATAAAACCCATGGAAGTTTGTCTACCCAATTTGTATCCGTCAGCGACGCTCTGAGGGCTGCTTTCAATGACCTGTGAAAGCGTTCGCATAAACCATTAGCCTGGGGGTTATACGCGGTGGTGCGATGAATCTTCACCCCCAAGCTGCGGGCCGTCGATGACCACAGCTCGGAAATAAATTGGGGACCCCTGTCGGACGTTATGTCCGACGGTACACCAAAACGCGCAACCCATGCTGCTAAAAATGCTCGCGCAACTTCTTCCGCTGTGGTTGATGTCAGAGGAACCGCCTCTGGCCAGCGCGTGGTGCGGTCTACCATCGTCAAAAGATGTGTGTGCCCGTGTGATAACGGAAGCGGGCCGACCAGGTCAACATGCACGTGATCAAAACGCTTAGCGGGGATGTGGAAAGGTTCTAACGGGGCCTTAGTGTGTCTGTGTATTTTAGCTCGCTGACACGCTACGCAGGCTGCCGCCCATTCCTTGACCTGTTTGCGCAACCCGGGCCAAACAAATTTCTCCCCCACCAACTTAATCGATGCGCGCACCCCCGGGTGCGCGAGAGAATGGACCAAGTCAAAAACACGGCGACGCCACGCGGTTGGCACCACAGGGCGGGGCCGTCCCGTGGAGACATCGCAGATTAGCGGGGGCATACCGTTTTGTTGCACCCTGTGCTCCAGCCTTAACCCTGTTGGTCCAGACTGGAGCGCGCGCACGTCCGCGTCGTTAACCTGCTCCGCAGCCATGGCTGCATAATCTAACCCAACACAGACCGGGACTGCGCGCGCTCCCGCGTCGCTGCCCGGGCCCGCGGCCATGGCTACAGAGTCTGCCCCTATGTAGTAGTAGTAGATTAGTTTATTTGACAGGGACAGTGCAATAAACATAGACAATTAATCAAAGACAATCAATCTGATGTGTTGCACATAGAGTGTATAGCTATTAGCTAATTTGCAACTCTTGTCCCTGGATGGGCTTTAGAAAAAAGAATCAAGTAAAGATGGGAAAAAAAAAAAATATACACAATAACCACATACATCAATGCAGAAAAATTATAAATACACAATTATAAATATTATAAATATTATAAATACACAAATATAACAGCCTGACTCACACTTAACATAAATATTATAAATATTATAAATACACAAATATAACAGCCTGACTCACATTTAACACATATAACATAAGTCACATTTGCCTATTTCAGGCCTTCCTATGGGGCTTGGTGGTGCTACTGCACGCGAGAGGCAGTCTGCTACAACATTGTGTTTACCCGCGACATGCTGAATATCAGTAGTGAACTCCGATATTGCAGCTAGTTGCCTTTGTTGCCGGCCTGACCAGGGTTCTGAAATTTTGGCCATCGCAAACGTTAGCGGTTTATGATCCACAAAAGCGGTGAAACGTCGCCCCTCTAACCAGAACTGAAAATGACGGATGGACAAGTGTAGGGCCAAAAGCTCCCTGTCAAACGCGCTGTATTTCCGTTCACTATCGCGCAAGGTCCTGCTGAAAAACGCGAGGGGTTGCCAGGTACCTGCCACAAACTGTTCAACTACCGCCCCCACCGCTACATCGGAAGCGTCAGTGGTGAGCGCCATGCGGGCCGTTGGAACTGGGTGCGCTAACAAAACTGCGTTTGCCAGGGCTGATTTGACCTGGGCAAAAGCACGCTCCCGCTCCGGAGACCATTCAACTTTATTTGCGGGCTTTTGTTTTTTTAACGCGGTGTACAATGGCTGCATGAGTCGTGCTGCGCTTGGGAGGAAACGGTTGTAAAAATTAACCATCCCTAGAAACTCCTGAAGCGCCTTGACCATTTGAGGTTGCGGAAAATCCGTTATGGCACGCACTTTATTTGGAAGGGGAACTGCTCCCTCTGCCGAAACGTGATGTCCCAAAAAATCAATCTGCGCCACCCCAAACTGACACTTCGCTGGGTTAACTATTAACCCGTGCTCTGCCAACCTCTGGAAAACTGCTGTGAGGTGTTTTTCATGTTCGCCTTCGGACGCGCTGGCTACCAAAATATCGTCCAAATAAACGAACACGAAAGGCAGGTCGCGTAAAACTGCATCCATCATGCGTTGGAAAGTCTGCGCGGCCCCCTTGAGGCCAAAAGGCATGCGCAAGAACTCAAAAAGGCCGAAAGGCGTTATGACCGCTGTTTTGGGTACATCCTGCGCGCGCACTGGCACCTGGTGATAGCCGCGCACCAAGTCTATTTTAGAAAAAATGCGCGCCCCCGCCAAATGAACAGAAAAATCCTGAATGTGCGGAATCGGGTAGCGGTCATGAGCTGAAACGTTGTTCAACCTGCGGAAATCGCCGCAAGGTCGCCACGAGCCGTCAGTTTTTGGGACCATGTGTAACAGCGAAGCCCAAGAGCTCTTGGAACGTCTAACAATGCCCAGTTTTTCCAGATTAGTGAACTCCTCGCGCGCGATGGCCAGTTTAGCTGGGTCCAAGCGCCGAGCCTTTGCAAAAACGGGAGGGCCTGTGGTTGTTATGAAATGTTCTACTCCATGTTTGGCCACCGTTGCTGAAAACGTGGGGACTGTGAGTGCTGGAAACTGAGCAAGCAGAGTGTGAAACTTACCACCCGCAGCTGAGACGCTGGCATGTGCAGTCGGCGGGGCCACCCGAGCTGTGCAGGGAATAGAATGAAAGGACAGTGCATTAATCAGACGTCTATTAGCAAGGTCAACCAATAAACCATGTGAGCACAAAAAATCAGCCCCTAACATGTTGAAACTGACTGCTGCTACAATAAATGTCCACTCAAATGAACGGCCCTGTAAGGACAGAAGCATGGTCCTCTCACCAAACGTTTTAATCGTGGAGCCGTTCGCTGCTGACACTGACACCCAGGGGGCTTTAGAAGGCGACAGCCGTTCCGCGTAGGTGGGTGTGACGAAGCTCAGCTGAGAGCCCGTGTCCACGAGGAACTGTTTCCCCGAGCGTGCATCCGTCAGGTAAAGCAGCCTGTTCTCGTTGCCGAGGGTCGCGGCCGCTACCGGCCCTCGGTCTTGGCGTTTCCCTGGTGCTTAAAATTGCACGGTGGGACGCACCTGTGCGCTCTCTCTGCAAAACGGCGGTGGTAGAAGCACGAGCCGTTCTCCGCTCCACGTCGTCTGGCTCCTGTCGCCGCCGTCGTTGGTGCGTCTGGCGCCGCGGCCGCTGGACCCGCCCTGTCTCCGGACGCCGTTCCCGGACTGGCCGCCGCGGCCGAGACCGCGTTCCGCTTGTGGGCGTCGACCAACCGCTGCGCCTCCTTGCTCAACCCATGGTAGTCTCGCCTGGCCAATCGGGGTGACTCTGCCAGGGCCACTCTCACTGCTGGTGGTAGGGTTCGAAGGAAAAGGTGGGCGAAAATGAATTCACCATCCTCAGAGGCTTTGAGCTGCAGCATCTTCACCATCAGGTCCGCAGGTCTATCGTTTTTGGCCTCCGTCAGCGCCAGGAGCCCCTCTGCTCGTTGTTGGACTGAGGGGGTGAAATGGCTGATCAGCGCGTCCTTCAATGCGCTGTACTTGTCGCTGTCTGGTGGATGATTAACCAGATCTTCCACTCTCTGGACTGTGTCGCTGTCCAGCTTCGCTACCACGTGGTAGAATCTCGTGTCATCGTTGGAGATTCTCCGGAGGTTGAACTGCGCCTCGATTGCGCTAAACCATGAGCGCGGGCTGTGCTGCCAGAAATCGGGCAGCCGGATCGTGGAGGTGGCCATCAGGCTGGCTTCCACCGAGCCCCGCTCGGGAGAATTCTGTCTGCTCATTCTCCGTCGTAGGTCACCAGTGTAGAAGCATGCTCAAATAACGAGGCTGAGTTTCAGTCATAAAACCAGCTTTATTTGACAGAACGCAGCTTCTAGCATTCTCAAAGCAGGAAAAAAAGAAAGAATCATACTTCAACACCTTTTTATACATTTCCAGCATCAGAATTCAAGTCACATGGTGTCTTCAGTCAACATACAGTTACAAAGCATCCCCTTGAAGCTTCACCATTGTCTCTCATTTCCTGATGAACCGGAATACCCTCCGGGGCGTCTTCTGTGGGACAAAGAGACAAATCTCACACTTCCTTGTTACCTCCTGTAGATTCGAGTCCTCAGTCCTTGCAGAGGTGACACCCCACAATACACATTCAGTCCTGTCTCTGTGGCAGCGTGAGCCCACAATGTGTGTCGGCCACAACAGGTCACAAAAGTCGGCCATTTTGGATCAAAGTGAGCCAACACTGGAGGGGAGGGGAGTCAGGACTTCAGCCTAGCGACCGCCGCTGAGCAGGCCAGAGTCCACTGCCACGGTGCATCCTGTTTCAGAAGAACCCGGAGTGGTTCGATTGTCTTTGAATAATGGGGAATAAAACGTCCGTAAAAGTTCACCATGCCCAAAAACAAGGAAATTTGTGCGAGTGTCGTGGGATCCGGGAGACGCAGGACCGCCTCCACATTCAAGTGCAGGGGCCTCAGACCCTCGGCCGCCAGCCGGAATCCCACAAACTTGATGGAGTCCGCCGCGAAAATACACTTTTCCCCGTTCAGTGTGACTCTGTGTTCCTGTAACACCTCCATCACTCGTCCCGAATGACCATTGTGCTCCTCCTGCGATGCGTTGTGGACCACAATGTCGTCCAGGTTATGCCACCACACCCTTGAGGCCGGCCAGAATTGTGGACATGACCTTCTGAAAACAGCCAGGTGCTGAGCTCAGACCAAAAGGCAACGGGTGTACCTGAAAACGTCCACGTGGGTCACGAATGCTGTCAGTTTCCAGCTGGCTGGGTGAAGAGGCACTTGCAGGTAACCCTGGTGGAGATTCAGTTTTGTGAATACCCTTGAGCCGCTGAATGTTGCGGTGAGTTCTTCCATCGTAGGGAGCAGGTATTTGTCCGGAACAGTCACCTTATTCGCCATCCTAAGGTCAATACGCGGCCAGATGCCGCCCGTCTTTCCTGACCACCACGATGTTTGATATCCAGGGTGAAGCGTCCACCCTCTCCATGATGCCAGCTTTGAGCAGTCTGTTCAGTTCCACCGTAGCATCATCCTGCAGAGCGAGGGGAAACCGCCATAATGGTTGGATTTTCAGCGTCACTCTTGGGTCGATGAGGGGGCAGTGATAGAATGCCTTGATGCATCCAAAGCCCACAAAAAACGCCAGCTAGCAGACATGCCATTCGGGGAACACCGTCAGCACCGTTGAGCCCTCTGGGTCCATGTTGGAGAATCCCAATTCCCCCAGCAGGTCGATTCCCAGCAAGTTGACCCCCTGGCGTGAAACCTGGAAAGTGAACGCGGGAATAATCTTTAACACACATTTCACTGAGAAGCTGATTGTGCCCGCCATTTCAATTTCAGCTTGACCATACCCAAGCATTTTCACCGCTCCTGCATTGATGATTTTGCCACGGAAAAGTCTTTTCAATGTAGCCATACTTAATATGGACTTACCAACTCCTGAGTCCACCATAAGCGGCACATCAGCTCTGTCCAGCTGCAGGATGTACCACTTTAACAGTCCCTTCTTTGCATCCGCTACACATACCTTTGTCATGCTCTCAGGCTCCGCCGTCAATAGTTTAGTAGTGATGGTACAGATCCTGTCTTGTGCCACCATCTGCCTCCTTTTGGTTGTCCGCCCTGAAGAGTTAGCTACGTTGCTAACGGCTAGACTTGGAGGGAGAACTAGAGTAGCTACGTTTTCTTTAGCTAGTATTGGCAGTCCCAGCTGGGCAGTAGACTCAACCCACCTATTCAGTTCAACCACCTTCTCTAGTGTGACGACATCCGCAGTCAGTATCAGCTTGTCTTTCAGCTACTCATTGTTCGTACCGTGGGCTAGCTTGTCCCGGACTAGCTCCTCCTCGATAGGCCCAATGGTGCACTCCCTTGCTAAGCTACGGAGTTCCATAATGAAGGACTGAGTGGACTCACCAGCTCGCTGTCTTCGGTCAAAAAATTTATATCTTCGCACTGTGATGTTGGAATGATCCCTGAAGAAATAGTCCATTAAATCCAAACCTTCCTTCAGCGAGCCATTGCCACCAGCCCAAAAAATATCTGTTGGCCCTCCTCACCGAGGCAGTGAACAAGTAAGCTCCTCTCTTCATCGGCATCGCTTAGACCGGCCGCGGCCACATACACCTCAGATGTCTCCCACCAGCAGCCCCATGGTATAACTGTCATGCCCGGAGACTGTAAAAATGGAGGTGGCGGTCTAATGCACACTCAGTGGTTTATTCTCGTTGCCAAGATGTTTTGTCGGAATAACATGAGACCGGAGCCGCATTCCACTGAGCACTGAACTAACTTTATTATAGAAACGCAGCTCAATATATTCCCAGCCGTAGCCCACCTGACGTCATCACCCACAACCCCCTGGCCAGGCTACGGCAAGCCCCAGATGTCAAATCCCCACACAACACATCCCACTCTGTAAAACAGGGCAGGTTTGGCGGGGGGGTTGTGTATGCGCAATTCATTTGCAATCTGGACCCGAGTGGTGTGGATCTCCTGTCCTCTGACTGCTGCACAGTGTTGTGTTGCTAGATATACAATAGTTTTAGGGCTATACAATATACGATCAAACTTTTTAAAAAGACCAAATATACGATAGTTTTGGCATTTCTATGCTCACACCCCCCCCCCCAAAAAAAACAAGTTTTGATTTACGTGAACACCCACACATCACCAGAAACTGAAGCTTGCTCTTGACCGATCCGATCAGCTCGTACCTGGGCTGGCTCCTCCTCCCTGTCTGCCACTGCCAGTCAGTCACATCAGCAGCACTCAGCTCATGTTTCTTTGCTGTACGAGCACCGCAACAAACGTAAAGAGTGAACATGAGTTTGGACTCGGAGGAAAAAAAGAAGAGTCCGGCAGCACTGACACAGACGCTGGTAAGAGAAAAAGCAACCTGCTGGGACGGTCACAGCAGCTTTAGCACCCTGCCCTGCCTTGGTGTTATACCGTTTCACGTACATTTAAGGGATGGCTTGAACCTGTTGCTGGGAAGAAGGCTAAAGCACTTTGCCGCTGCTGCAACATTCAATTGGTATCATACTTTGCATTTCTGAAAAAAACTATTAATTTATCGTAAATGCAACACTGCTGTTGCATGAGGCTACTGTGAGACTGACTGAGACTGCCTGTGATTGGCTGCTTTGGGATGGGAAGGGGACAGGAGAGCGTCACGGTACCACCCACTGCTTGTTGAGGACGATGACTGCAGAGCAATCGCGCACTTTCACGTCAGTGTCCAAAACAACAGAAAAGTCTTTGATAACACCAGGAAAAGTCGTTACAATTGTCGCTGGTCGCGTTTGACAAAAAAAAATCGTCCAGGGGGGGCTGAAAAATCACCAGATTTAACGACAAAAGCGCCAAGTTGGCAACACCGTCTACACTTGGAGACTGCAGGTGTACACAGGCAAAACGCAAAGTGAACCAGGGGATGAGGATGGTCCTGGAGATGACGGAGGGGCTCCGGGGACACATCCTTACCTGCAACAACGCTTTCACCTGCTTTGCTCTGGCTGAGGAACTGCTCAGGAGGAAACTGACCCTGGTAGGCACCAAAACAAGCCTGAGCCTCCCCCCACCTGCTCCAGACAAGCGTGAGAGCAGTCTGTTATGTCTGTAAAAGGTGGCACAATAATGAGGCGAGTGGTGAACTGAACAGGACTTTATTATATAACTCACTGAATACAGCCAGACGCTCCCGCTAGGCAGAGAGGTGGTCGAAGAGGCCGTGCCTCTTCCGCATCGGCCCTTTATACCCCGGGTGGCAGCTCCACCTTTCCGGTTCCGCCGCCACCCATAACCACAATAATACATGGTATTAGTATTAATAAACAACATCACATTTTCCCCCCTTCCCTCCTTAAGAGTCCAAAACGCATACACACAAATACAGGCCCTCGCAAAATTTGTAACCCGAATCATACACTAAGAATAAACAGAAATATGCACAACCTATCCATGCACACAAATAACTAAAGCTAGAGGGGGCCAGGTGGACTACTGACCCACCTCCACATGGCCAGACAGATTATTCTGCCGTCTTTATTGCTGTATAGTCCATACTAAAAAAACTGCTGTGTTCCTAGTATAACACATAAAATAATCCCATGAACTTATGTACAGACAGGATAAAACCTTCATTTAACATACAACTCAGTCAATATTAACTCGCCCAACCAAAACCACCCCCATAACCCGGGCAAACCACCTCATAATAGACACCCCAAACACAATGGCACAAACATTACTCTGTCTCTTTTTTTTTTTTTAGATGGGCAACTCACATCATAACATCCGACAGAACACATCAGCTTGGGCAATTAGTAATAACACATATTAAATACAATGCCCCCCATTACCATACAGTCCCCATGGAGAAACCACCCCTCGGAAGCCTGTCAGGCGGGTCCCACCCAGAGCATCCTCTTCATTTTGCACCCAGAGATGACCCACTTCGACGCTGGGACACCTCCTTCTCGTCAGTGGCGTGCCACAGCACATTAGGATGTCTCCATGAGCCATCAGACAGCTGAAGATGACCGTCCTTCCGAACAGCCACCACCTGCAGCCGCCCCTGGTCCTCCCGTTGTTTGTGTTTCTTACAAACTCCTCTCGACCAGGCCACCCTTCTGGGCCGGATCACATCAGCAACCCCTAGAGGAGCCCAACTCAGCTTCCAGTGTTTCTGTGTGGCACGTCGTTCTACCGTACCAGCCGGTCCTGCCCCGCTCGCTTTCATTTCAGACACTGGCAAAGCCGTTGTGACCCCCTGCTTCCCAGTACCTCCCAACCGAACTCTGGTGGCAGGCTGGGTCAGCCACTTGGCTCCATCTGCTGTCACGGTTGTCTTACTGCACCGCCCAGTTCCCTCAGCTAGGGAAACTTGGACCCTGGTGCAGGCACCCTCCTGCGATGGCCCTGGATAGGGTTGGTCCTGCTCATCTCCCAGAATACTAGGCCAAGGTTCGTCCCAAAATGCGTCATCCAACACTTGTGGAAGGAGCCGGTCCCACAAGCCACAGCCTGACCACTCCTGTCTACTACTGCTGGTGATCGTGAAGCTAAGTCCGTAGAAAAGGTCGCAGCCCATCACATTCGCTCCACTAGCGGACACTACAAACTGCAGATTGGCTACCTCCTCTGCCCTGTATCTAGCCGCCTGTTCCTGCGAACCCACAATGGGCAGTCTATTCCCACCATATCCACAAAATGGCGTTGAAAGACCTCCCACCCGGTGATATGGGAAAAAACTCCTCACAGTAGGCCAGTTCAGCACAGACCTCACTGCTCCCATGTTCACCAGTAACGGCACCTCCTCGCCGTCCAACTTCACCATACAGTGTGCACGGCCATCTGTGCTTGGGGAGACAGTGTGAATCACCGTAGGAGTTGGAGTAGGGGTGTCCGCTTTGTGCCGCCATTCCCCTCGCTCAAACCTATTACAGTTCCTGGCAAAATGATGGAGGTATCCGCACTTGCCACAACGTTTACCTCTCGCCAGACACACTCTAGCCTTGTACTGGTGCTTAGTGGACCCACAACCCGAACATCTGGGTGATCCCGGGATGGACCTCATCTTTACAACTGCAGCGCTTTCCTCTTCTTTGCTGTCTTCACTGTCCGGATCCGCAGCCTGCGTCGTTGATTGTGAGTCATGGCGGCGTAGCGTAGCTCTGTCACCAAGGTCTTGTGATAGTTTGTCTGCTGCTTCACACTGTTAAGCTATCTCCACAGCCGTAGCTAAAGTTAATTCATTGGAGTATGTCAGCAATCTCGACCGCGCTGACGAACACAGTGTGTGCTCCACCAGCTGGTCGCGGACCATTTCTTCCTCTGAGTCTCCAAATTGGCAGTCTCCAGCCAGCTGCCGCAGGGCCGCAACACAGTGCTGCACCGACTCGACGGTCCACTGGACGCGCTGCCAAAATTGGATCCTTATGACGATGATGTTTGCAGGCATGTGAAAATGTTGCACCATTAGCTCAACCACGTCATTGAAGCTATTGATAGCTCCCAAGGTAGAAAGGATACGCTGTCCTTCCATACCTAAATTGTGGACTAAAATCGCCCGTGCTCGAATCTTCTTCAATTCGCCGAAGTTTAGTGCCACCAGATAGTTCTGAAAAGCGTCGAACCACCTCATCCAAGGCACCGGAGGCTCCCCAGAGTCTCCAAAAATGGCCGAATAGACGACATGCCCACATCCATACTTTATCCTAGTCGCCAAATGTTATGTCCGTAAAAGGTGGCACAATAATGAGTCGAGTGGTGAACTGAACAGAACTTTATTATGTAACTCACTGAATACAGCCAGACGCTCCCGCTAGGCAGAGAGGTGGTTGCACGGCCCTTTATACCCCAGGTGGCGGCGGAACCGCAAAGGTGGCTCTGCCACCCATAACCACAATAATACATGGTATTAGTATTAATAAACGACATCACACAGTCTTCTCCTCCACCTTTGCTTTTATGAAGACCCATACACTGGTCTCTTACATCCCCCAATGGGGCAAGAATGTGCTGCTCCTAAGCACCAAACGCCATAGTCCAGACATAAGTGATGAAATGTAGAGAAAACCTAAAATAATCAAAGACTACAACAGATGCAGAGGAGGTGTCGACAGCCTCGACAAGGTAGGTCCCATTTTGCATCGGTTACACGCACAGTTATTCTTACTCTTATGTTCTTGTCTAAAATATGTGGGGGGGGGGGGGGTTTCAAATAAGCATTTTCATATAAAATAAAAATATATATATCAGGAAAAAGAATACTTGGATCATTTCTTCATATTGTCTTGTTTGTTGTTCGGTTGTTGGCACCTACTGCTGCAGGAGGAGAACAAATCGGTGCCACTAGCCCCCGTCCACAACCTGACTGACGTGCCACTGTGCCACGCCTACATCCTGCGGACATCAATGGAGCCATGCTGGCAGCAGCAGAAACCCTTCAGGAGGAGGATCTACATCGAACAGACGGGAGAAGTGCCGGTGACCCTGCACCTTCCCCGCTCACCAGCCGCTGCAAGGGTGGTCGCACATCTGCAGGGTGCTGCTGCAGGCCGCTCGCTCATCGGCCAGCGTAAGAGCAGGGGGCAGTGCGACGCTGGCACGGAGAGAGAGGAGAGTTAGCCGCACCTGCTGCAAGTGTGGGACGTTTCCACGCGAAGACCACCGTCTGTCCATCTGCAGCGTCTGCTCCACCTGAGCCGCCCTGTCCCCGTCCACCACAGCGTCCCTCAGTGTTCCGCTTCCCTTTCAGTACTCATCATCATTCAATGTTCATTTTTCCAAAATAAAGGATTTTGTGGCTCAAATTATTTTTATTTACAGCCTATTTGGTGAAGGTGACATTTTCTGCCCTTAGGACCACGACTGTGAGGGTTTTTTAAAATCTGACGCTACAAAAAATAAACGATGCATGAAAATCAATGTTGCTGCCAATCACCGATCACCGTCTCAGGGCCCAAGAATAATAATGATCAAATATTCACTGAAACGTGTTTGATGGAGATTATTTTAGTTTTTTCCAATAAAAAACAGGGGAATTTTGTAAACATACTGGCCTTTAAAAACAAATGTTATAATTCCGAGTCAGAAACGTCTGGTTTTTAGCTGCGTTTTAATTTTTGTGTTTAGGGAGCGGGCGGAGAGCAGCGACACGGCGATGGTCATCACACACATCTACGAAGCCGACAGAGTTCAGAGCGAAGCCTCCGACCTTCTGGACAGAGCCAGCAGGGACGGGGACCAGGTCAGAGGCGTGCTCCTCCTTCAGGTAAACAGACCTCCCACAGGGGTCTCAACCTGGGGCTACGGGGCCATGTGTGGCTCGCTCACCCGTAGACAGTGGCAACGAGTTTCTGATGCTGCTACTTTGCAAGAAAAACGTCTCGGATTTGCAGGGAAAATGCAAAACTTTTTCTTTTTAAATTGTGACATTGTGGAGAGTGCAAATGAAGAAACCAGACTTGCACGGCAGATGAACTTTATTTCTCTCTCTCACTTCATTCATACACAGACAAAGCATTCCCTCAATACACCAGGGTCTCTCCTTTTATATCACTCCACTCCTTCCCCCTGCCGCCTGAAATCTTGCATCACAACACATTCAACACATCCACCCTTACTGTCCCCGCAGCTACTCCTTCCTGCTACATTACCATAACTTCTCTGTCCTCCTCTGTTTAATCCCCCACACTCTACCGGCAGAGGGACTATTTACCTCCCCTATATATCCCAGCGTGGGTTCCCTATATGCCCCCCCCCCCCCCCGAGTCTCAGACTGAGTTTCAACCCTCACGTCCTTTTGGCTTCAGTCTCCTCCCTTATCTGCTGTAATGAGGGACCTTCAACTCCACGGCGCTGCTGTGCCGGTGGGGGGCTCTTGGGGGGGTGTCTGTCTGCGGGTGGGCAGGGGCGAGGGGGGGGGGGGGCATTCGACTTGCCCGTGTGGCTGCTCTGATGAATCTTTTACCTGGGGAGTTCTCAGTGGGGGTCTTCCACGCCAAGGAGTCCGAGCCAACATCACTTGCTCATCTGCCACCACAAAGGCGGGCTTAAGTTTGTCTATACATATTTTCTCCCGACAACCCCCCAAGTCTAACAAAAAATGTTTGTCCCCTGGTTCCAGCACTCTGAACAGGCCATCGTAGGGTGTGCGCAATGGGGGGCGGTGAGCATCGTGCCTGACAAACACAAATGCCGCATTCTTCAAAGATTTTGGCACAGAAGCACGTGGAAAACAGTGGTGGGCCTGGACCGGTAGCGTGCCTGTATCTGCGCTATGCTGCGAACGCTGAGACAGATAGTTGTCCGGCATGGGATTATCTGGTAAAAATTCCCCGGGGAGCCGCAGTGGCTGAGAAAAAACAAGCTCCGCCAGGGAAGCCTCCAAATCCTCTTTTGTTGCGGAATGCAACCCTAACAGAACCTACAGCAACCGGTCAACCCAATTTGCATCCGTAAGCGAAGCCCTGAGTGCTGCTTTCAGCGACCTATGGAAACGCTTGCATAACCCATTGGCCTGTGGGTTGTACGCGGTTGTGTGATGAATTGCTACACCCAGGCTACGGACCATCGTGGACCAGAGGTCGGAAACAAACTGAGGGCCCCTATCAGACGTGATGTCCGACAGGATGCCAAAACGTGCCACCCATGTTGTCAAAAAGATGCGCGCCACGTCCACGGACGTGATTGCCGCTAGCGAGACTGCTTCTGGCCAGCGTGTGGTGCTGTCCACCACTGTCAGAAGGTGCGTGCACCCCTGCGATGGCGGGAGGGGGCCCACGAGGTCCACGTGAACGTTGTTGAACCTCTTAGCCGGTATACGAAACGGCTCCAAGGGAGCCTTCGTGTGTCTATGCACTTTGGCTCGTTGGCACACTACACAAGCTGCAGCCCACTCTTTCACTTGTTTGTGCAGGCCTGGCCATACGAACTTCGCTCCCACCATTTTGACTGACACACGCACTCCTGGATGCACCAGAGCATGAACTGACTCAAACACTCGGCGGCACCAAGCAACTGGGACCACCAGGCGCAGGCATCCCGTGGAGACGTCACAGATTGGGGGGGCGCTGCCATCTTGCAGTACTCTGCTCTCCAGCCTTAACCCTGTTGGTCCAGACTGGAGCGTGCACACGTCCGCATCGCCAATCTGCTCTGCGGCCATGGCTGTATAATCTATCCCTACGTAGACTGGGGCCACTACTGCACGTGAGAGGCAGTCCGCCACCACATTCAGTTTACCTGCCACATGCTGAAAATCGGTCATAAACTCCGAGATCGCAGCCAGCTGTCTCTGCTGCCGGCCTGACCATGGCTCCAAAACCTTGGCCATCGCATACATTAGCGGCTTGTGGTCCACGAACGCAGTGAAGCTGCGCCCTTCCAGCCAGAACTGGAAGTGGCGTATGGCCAGGTGGAGAGCCAGCAACTCTCTGTCGAACGCGCTGTATTTATACTCACTGTCGCGCAAAGCCCTGCTGAAAAAAGCAAGCGGCTGCCAAGAACCGGCGACGCGTTGCTCCACGACGGCCCCTATGGCCACGTCCGAGGCGTCGGTAGTGAGCGCTATCCGGGCCGCCGGGTCTGGGTGCACCAACAGAGCGGCGTTTGCCAGGGCTGTTTTAACCTCAGAGAACGCCTGCTCCCGCTCCGGAGTCCAGTCAACTCTGTCCGCGGGTTTCCGTTTCTTGAGCGCGGCGTACAATGACTGCATGAGCTGAGCTGCTCGGGGGAGGAACCGGTTATAAAAGTTAACCATCCCCAAAAACTCTTGCAGCGCCCTGACCGTCTGAGGCTGGGGAAAATTCGTCACGGCGCGCATTTTGTCCGGCAAGGGTATCACTCCCTCCGGTGAGACGCGGTGCCCCAAAAAATCAATCCCCGTCACGCTGAACTGGCATTTCGCCGGGTTGATTATTAACCCGTGCTCCTCCAACCTCCAGAAAACCATCCTGAGGTGGGTTATGTGTTCGTCCTCGGACGCGCTGGCCACCAGGATGTCATCCAGGTAGACGAACGCAAACGGCAGATCGCACAACACCGCATCCATCATGCGTTGGAATGTCTGTGCCGTGCCTTTTAAACCAAAGGACATGCGTAAAAATTCAAATAAGCCAAACGGAGTTATTACCGCTGTTTTGGGTATGTCCTCCGCACGCACCGGGACCTTGGTGGTAACCACGGACCAGGTCTATTTTAGAAAAAATACGTGCCCCGGCGCGGTGAACGGAAAAATCCTGTATATGGGGAATCGGGTAGCGGTCGTGCGCTGTGGCATTATTCAATCTGCGAAAATCTCCACACGGTTGCCACAATCCCTTGGTATTAGGGACCATGTGTAGCGAGGATGCCCATGGGCTGTTTGAGCGCCTGATGATGCCCAACCTTTCCAAGTTGGCAAACTCCTCGCGCGCTATGGCCAGTTTAACTGCGTCCAGGCGCCGAGGTCGTGCGAAAACGGGTGGCCCAGTGGTGGTGATAAAGTGTTCCACCCCGTGTTTAGTGATGGCCGCCAAAAACGTCGGGACCGTGAGTGCTGGGAACTGAGTGAGCAGTGTGTGGAACTTACCACCTGGAGCTGTGACGGTGGCTAGCGTTGCTGGCCCGGCTCCTCGAGCTGTACAGGGGAGAGAATCAAAAGACAGTGCATTAACCAGGCGTTTGTTAGCAACATCGACTAGCAGCCCGTGTGCACACAGAAAATCAGCTCCCAAGATTGGGAAACTGCATGTCGCTATGACGAATGTCCACTTGTACATACGGCCGTGTAGGGATACAGTCAGTGTCCTATCACCAAAAGTCCTAATGTCCGAGCCGTTTGCGGCTATCAGCTCGGGGTCGCTAGCTCCCGTTAGCCGGTCCGCATAGGACGGCAGGATGAGGCTCTTTTGGGAGCCGGTGTCTATGAGGAACCATCTCCCTGAGCGCGAGTCCATCACGTAGAGCAGCTTGTTTTCTTCACCGGCGGTCGCAGCTGCTACTGACTGCCGGCCTTGGCGTTTCCCAAACGCTTGAATTGACACGGTGGCACACATCTGCGTGCGTTCTCTCCAAAACGGCGGTGGTAGGAGCAGAGCTTGTCCCTCTGGAGCTTTCTGGCCTCTGCTGCCGCTACCGTCGCCGGCTCCTCACCTCCGCTGGTCGTCTCGCTGGGTTCCGACGCCGCAGCGTTCACTGTGAGGGCTCTGGTGGTGAGGATGATCCGATCTGCCTCCTGGGCTAGCGCACGGTAGTCACATGCAGCCAGCAACGGCGAGTTGGCCAGGACCGCTCTTGCCTCTGTTGGTAGGTTCCGGAGGAAAAGTGGGCAAACAGAAAATGCCCGTCGTCCGTGCCCATTAACACCAACATCTTCTCCATCAGTTCGACCGCCGACCCGTCTCCTAACTCGGAGCGCCTCAGGAGCCTCTCTGCTCTCTCACAGTCTGAGAGCGTTTAGCGCCGGGTCAGCGCGGCTTTGAGAGTCCTGTATTTATCGTGGGCTGGAGGCTGTTGGAGCAGGCTCGCTACTTGCTGAGTCGTGCGAGCGTCCAGCGCTGTGACCACATAGTAATATCTGGTGTCATCTGCCGTTATTCCGCGGAGGGCGAACTGAGCCTCGGTGTGGAGGAACCAAGACCGCGGGTCGTGCAGCCAAAAGTCCAGTAGTTTGACCAAAACAGCGCACGCGTTGCTGGGGCTTCCCGTCTGGGCCGACTCCGTGGTTCTTGCCTCGTGTTCCATAATTCGTCAAGGGTCACCAGTGTGGAGAGTGCAAATGAAGAAACCAGACTTGCACGGCAGACGAACTTTGTTTCTCTCTCTCACTTCATTCATACACAGACAAAGCATTCCCTCAATACACCAGGGTCTCTCCTTTTATAGCACTCCACTCCTTCCCCCTGCTGTCTGAGATCTTGCATCACAACACATTCAACACATCCACCCTTACTGTCCCCGCAGCTACTCCTTCCTGCTGCATTACCATAACTTCTCCATTCACAATACCTATTGTCCTCCTCTGTTTAATCCCCCACACTCTACCAGCAGAGGGACTATTTACCTCCCCTCTGCTTCCAGTCTGAGATCAGTATTCCAGCGTGGGTTCCCTACACCGGGATTCTTATAAATGTGAAACTTTTTTCTGGTGAAGTTGTGACTTAGTATTTCACATGAATTTTCAACTTTTTTCTTGATCAATTTGAAACTGTTTATCTGTAAATTTATGAATAATTTGTCATAAAATTCTTACTTTTTTTTCTCATAAATTCACAACTTTTTTCCTGTAAATTTTCAACTTTTTCTCATAAATTTGTGGGGTTTTTTCTCAAAAAGGAAAAAATATTTTTTTCTTGTAAATCTACAACTTTTTTCTTTTTGAAAGTAAATTTGAGGCTTTTTTCTCAAATTTTCAACTTTTAAATGTAATTTTTATTTTTTTTTTTCTCATAGATTTGCAACTTTTTTGAAAAAATTTTAAAAAAACTGTGACTTTTTCTCATAAATTTGTAAATTTTTCCTGTAATTTTCAACTTTCTTTCTCTTACCGGAGTGGTGGCCTAGTTGGAAGAGCATCCGTCCCACAACCGGGAGGTCATGGGTTCAAGTCCTGGCCCGGTCATACCGGCGACCATATAAAAATGATACTTCCTGCCTTCTAGCTTGGCGCTCAGCGTAATAGAATGGGGGAGGGGGAAGTTGTGTGTGGCGGCGCCTTGCACGGCAGCGACGCCTCTACATGTGATTGACACTGTAGATCGGAGAAAGCTAATTTCCTTCTACTGCACATGACTGGCTGGATGGACTGAACGACAACAGAGACGGCTTCTTCTTAAATTTGTGAATTTTTTTCTCAAAAATTAAATTTTTTTTCTATTAAATTTGTGACTTTTTTAAGTGAATCTGAGGCTTTTGTTCCCACAAATTTTCAACTTTTAAAAGTAATTTTTCAACTTTTTCTTGTAAATTTTGAACTTTTTTCTCAAAAATGTGCAACCTTTTTCTTTAAAATTTGTAATTTTTCCTCTAAATTTTCAACTTTTTTCTCATAGATTTGAAACTTTTTTGATAAATACAGTATGTGACTTTTCTCATAAATTTGTAACTTTTCTCTCAAAAATTTGCATTTTTTCCTGTTTTATCAACTTTTTTCATAAATTTGGCAGTTTTTTCTTTGAAATTTGTGACTTTTTTGTCATAAATTTGCTATTTTTTTCTCATAAATGTGACCAGCCATGGAAAAACCAGCAACAAGTTGGTCTGACATAATTCCTAAAAAACAGACAAATACTTTTTTTTTAAATATGCCAGTTGAAATCATGAAGAAGCCACTCCATACTTCAAATAACAGTGTGGGAGAGTTTAAAACTGTAAACTTTGTATTTAAAATAGTTTCAGAGGGAAAATATCATCCAGACTGCTTCCTAGTTTTGGGGGCGTGGCTACCACAGCTGATTTACATATCCGGTTTGTTTGGCTATTCACACGTCTTTGTTATTCATTTGGGCCAATCAGCAGCACGCTCAGGTAGAAGCACATGGCTACTGAAGCTGCTCATCTGCAGAGCTGCTTTTGAGAAGCACTGTGCTTTGTTGGATTCATGCTAAGTCATGCATATGAGCAGCTTTTGTTCCCGCCCCCACCTGGCTCCCCTGGAAGGGGACAGTCCTTGGAAACTTTGAACCTGAGTTTCTCAGCAGTCTGAGAGGTGCTGACATTTAAATGGCCACATCTTCTTCAAATCATTTCAGATTTCCATGTGTTAGGCATCATTGGAAAGCTTAGATTCCACACTTTTACAATCTGTAAATAACTCAAAATACCTTTCAGGAAACTTGTTCCTGGTTTTTCCATGGCTGGTCACAAACTTACAAATTTTTCCTATAATTTTCAACTTTTTTCTCTTAAATCTGTGATTTTTTTTTTCAAAAATGCATTTTTTTTTCATAAATTTGTGATTTTTGAAGTAAATTTGCTTTGGTTCTCATAAATTTTCAACTTTTAAAGGTAATTCAACTTTTTTCTTGTAAATTTTGAACTTTTTGTCTAAAATTTTCAACTTTTTTCCTCTAAATTTTTTGCTTTTTTCTCATTGATTGGAACATTATTTTTTTTTTTTTTATAAATATGTGACTTTTTTCTAATAAATTTGTATCTTTTTTTCATAAATTTGTGACTGTTTTTCTCAAAAAAATTGCATTTTTTTTCCTGTAATTTTCCAACTTTTTCCTCTAAATTTTCAACTTCTTTCTCCCACCTGGAGAAGCCTGGGAGCACTCTGAGGATCATGTTCTTTGATTTCTCCAGTGCTTTCAACACCATCAAACCAGTGATCCTGAGGGACAAGCTGCTGTGTGCGGGGGTGGACCAGCGCCTGTCATCGTGGATCCTGGACTACCTCACAAACCGACCAGTTTGTAAGAACTCAGGACTGTGTGTCTGACACCATCATCTGCAGTACGCCCCCCCCCCCCCCCCCAGGGAACAGTTCTAGCTCCCTTCCTGTTCACCCTCTACACTGCTGACTTTTCACACAACACACCACACGGCCATCTACAGAAGTTCTCTGACGACTCTGCGATCGTCGGCCTCATTTCTGATGTGGAGTACAGTGTCATATGGGATGAGACGCCGTGTCATCCGGCGCTTCATGCCATGTTTCCCCTCAGTCCGGCTTTTACTGTGACAGCGTCTCAGCGGGCTCCCAGCTGTCAAGTTATACGAGGCGGCTGGAGCCCAATTAACCCTCATCAGCTGAGGCGCTGCTAACGAGTATTTAAGAGAGCAGCTCTGATCATTCGGGGCTGTGACTTTGCACATCGTAGGCTGGAACCCCTTCGCCTGGCGCCAGCCACCTGCCCATCGTTTCTGCATTAGATGTGAGTGTTACACCTGTATGATTATTTGTGCTTTTTGGCCCCACGAGGCCGTGTTCCTTTTTCCCTTTTCCTTATCACAATAAAACATCGCAAACTCACTGGCTCGCCCTCGGCTCTCATTGTGTGGCTCGCGAGAGCCACACGTAACATACAGAGGACTTATCCAGGACTTTGTGGACTGGTGCCTGCAGAAGTGCCTCCAGATCAATGTGAGGAAAACTAAAGAACTGTTGATGGACTGCTGCAGGCGAGGACAACCCCCCACAACACCGGTTAACATCCAGGGAACAGACATTGAGATGGTGACATCTTACAAGTACCTGGGTGTTCACCTGAACAATAAACTGGACTGATCACACAACACCAACGCACTCTACAAGAAGGGGCAGCGCAGGCGGTTCCTCCTGAGGAGACTCAGGTCTTCAGGAGTGCAAGGGGCACTCCTGAAGACCTTCTACGATTCTGTGGTGGCATCAGCCATCACATTTGGAGTGGTTTGCTGGAGCAACGGCATCACGGCAGCCGACAGAAAGAGACTGAACAGGCTGATGAAAAAAGCTAGCTCTGTTCTGGGGTGACTCCTCGACCCAGTGGAGGAGATAGGAGAGAGGAGGATGGTGGCTAAGCTGTCATCTCTGCTGGAGTCCAAGTCCCACCCTATGCAGGACACACTGAACACACTGAGGAGCTCATTTAGCAATAGCCTGCATCATCCTAAGTGCTTGACGGAGACATTCCGCAGGTCCTTCCTACCTACGGCTGTCAAACTTTATAACCTAAGCAGGGCTGCTCGTAGAGGTCATATTAAACATCACAACATTGCACAACAGAGATCGTCTCCTCCAATACACAACTAAGACAATTACAATCATTACTGAGGGTGGCAACAACACTGTTGATTCAAATGTGAATATACTGTCTGGGTACATATTTATATTCTGCAGGGTAATTTAGCTGTAATGCTGTTGATACCATCTAACTGCAATGCTCCTGCACTGTGTATACAGTGGTGTGTAAAAGTGTTTGCCCCCTTCCTGATTTCTCATTTTTTTTGTATGTTTGTCACACTTAAATGTTTCAGATCTTCGAACAAATTTAAATGTTAGACAAAGATAACACAAGAAAACACAAAATGCAGTTTTTAAATGAAGGTGTTTATCATTAAGGGGAAAAAAATCCAAACCTACATGGCCCTGTGTGAAAAAATGATTGCCCCCATCCCCATGTTAAACATAAATTAACTGTGGTTTATCACATCTTTGGAAAGCTGAGTTCAGTTTCTCTAGCCACACCCAGGCCTGATTACTGCCACATCTGTTCTTAATCAAGAAATCACTTCAATAGGGCCTGTCTGACAAAGTGAAGTTGACCAAAAGATCCTCAAAAGCTAGACATCATGCTGCGATCCAAAGAAATTCAGGAACAAATGAGAAACAAAGTAATTGAGATCTATCAGTCTGGAAAAGGTTTTAAAGCCATTTCTAAAGCTATGGGACTCCAGTGAACCACAGTGAGAGCCGTTATCCACAAATGGCGAAAACATGGAACAGTGGTGAACCTTCCTAGGAGTGGCCGGCCGACCAAAATTATTCCAAGAGCACAGCGATTCATCCAAAAGGTCACAAAAGACCCCACAACAACATCAAAGAACTGCAGGCCTCACTTGCCTCACTTAAGGTCAGTGTTCATGACTCCACCGTATGAAAGAGACTGGGCAAAAATGGCCTGCATGGCAGAGTTCCAAGACGAAAACCACTGCTGAGCAAAAAGAACATAAAGGCTCGTCTCAGTTTTGCCAGAAAACATCTTGATGATCCCCAAAACTTTTGGGAAAATACTTTGTGGACTGATGAGACAAAAGTTGAACTTTTTGGAAGGTGTGTGTCCCATTACATCTGGTGTAAAAGTAACACAACATTTCAGAAAAGGAACATCATACCAACAGTAAAATATGGTGGTGGTAGTGTGATGGTCTGGGGCTGTTTTGCTGCTTCAGGACCTGGAAGACTTGCTGTGGTAAATGGAACCATGAATTCTGCTGTCTACCAAAAAATCTTGAAGGAGAATGTCCAGCCATCTGTTCGTGACCTCAAGCTGAAGCGCACTTGGGTTCTGCAGCAGGGCAATGAACCAAGACACACCAGCAAGTCCACCTCTGAATGGCTTAAGAAAAACAAAATGAAGACTTTGGAGTGGCCTAGTCAAAGTCCTGACCTGAATCTGACTTAGATGATGTGGCATGACCTTAAAAAGGCGGTTCATGCTCAAAAACCCTCCGGTGTGGCTGAATTACAGCAATTCTGCAAAGATGAATGGGCCAAAATTCCTCCACAGTGCTGTAAAAGACTCATTGCCAGTTATCATAAACGCTGATTGCAGTTGTTGCTGCTAAGGGTGGCCCAACCAGTTATTAGGTTTAGGGGGCAATCACTTTTTCACACAGGGCCATGTAGGTTTGGATTTTATTTACCCTTAATAATAAACACCTTCATTTAAAAACTGCATTTTGTGTTTACTTGTGTTATCTTTATCTAATATTTAAATTTGTTTGATGATCTCAAAGATTTAAGTGGGACAAACATACAAAAAAATGAGAAATCAGCAAAGGGGCAAACACTTTTTCACACCACTGTATATCTGTGTACATATGGATATTCATTTACTGCTTTGGCTAACCAGTTCTTTTCTTATTGTCATGTTAATTATTGCTCTGAGTGCTGCTATCCCTGTGCTGCTGTAATCCTGGAAGTTCCCCATTGTGGGACTAATACAGCGCTGATCTTATCTTATATATTTGCAACTTTTTTGATAAATCTGTTACTGTTGTCTCATAAATTTGTGACTTTTTTCCTGTAAATGTTTTGTCTTTGTTCTCATAAATTTTCATTTTTTTTCTTGTAAATTTCTAACGCTCATCTGTTTGCTGCTTAAATATTTTCCTAAGTAAACGGTAATTTGTGACTTTTTTAGTTTTTAAATTGGCATCTTTTGTCATCTTTTTGCACCTTTATTCTTGCAAATTTGTTGCTAATCGACACTCCAACATTTGTACCTGGCGCTGAATTGATGAATACCTGCCGGATGTGACGGTTGTGTGACTGTTTCAGACTGAAGAATTCCTGGACGATGTGGAGGCCAAGCTCCAGAACTTTCTGGCCGGCTTGCTGGACCAGATCCAGTCAGTGAAGAATAAGAGTGAGAGTAACAGAGAGGCGGCCAGAGAGGCCAGAGACGCGGCTGAGGACGCCCTGAGCCACGCCGACCACGCTCGCACGGTAACGTCACGCCTCACCCAGCCAGCATGTCCATGTGGGCCCACCACAGCTTACGCCTGGGCTGTCTTATGGGTCCATGTGGGTTTGTCCACATGGACTTGACTTGTTTTCTCATATTTTATTGTAAATTTGTGACTTTGTTCCTGTAAATTTGCAACATTTTACTTGAAAATCTGAAACTTTCTCATAAATTTTCAACTTTTTTTTACTGTAAACATGCAACTTTTTATCGTAAATTTGTGACTTTTTTCTGGTAAATTTTCAGTTTATTTACTCACATATTTGTGACTTTTTCTTTGTAAATTTACAACTTTTTCTAATTCTTTTTCCTCATAAATTTGTGACTTTTTTCTTGCAAGTTTGGAATTTTCTTGTAAATTTGAGATTTTGTTTTCTTGTAAAACTGTGACTTTTTTCTTGCAAATTTGCTTTTTCTTGTAATTTTGGAGCCTTCTCATAAATTTGCCGCTTTTTTACTGTAATCTTGCAGCTTTTTCTCACCAATTTGTTACTTTTTTCCTTGTAAATTTGTGACTTTTTCCCATAAATTTGTAATATTTTTTTTGTAAATTTGTAACATTCTCAGAAACTTTTAAAGTGTTTTTAATTTACTGTAAACTTGCAGTTTTTTCTCATTAATTTGTGACTTTTTTCTAGTAAATTTATGACTTTTTCCTCATAAATTTGTGATCTTTTCATGTGCTGCAGCAGTCGGCTGAGTGATGCTATGTTAACCACCAATTCTAAGCACAAATGCAGAAATACATTTTCAACTTTTTTTCTTGTGCATTTGCTGATTTTTTTTCTTGCAAATTTTTGACTTTTTTCCTCATAAATTTTAAAGCAAATTTTGTTTTTTCTTGTAATTTTTCAACTTTTTTTCTTGTGGGTTTCCTGATTTTTTTTTATTGTGAATTTGTCATCTTTTTTTCATAAATTTTCAACTTTTTAAAGTAAATTTTCAATTTTTTTCTCATAAATTTCAACTTTTTTCTGATAAATTTTCAACTCTTTTTCTTATTTGCTGATTTTTTTTCCTTGTAATTTTTTTCTTTACTTTTTTCCTCATAGATTTTAAAAATTTTCTCATAACTTTTAAACTTTTTAAGCAAATTTTAATTCTTTTCTTGTAAATTTTCAATTTTTTTCTGTAAAATTGCAGACTTTTTTCTCATAAATTTGAGAATTTTTCCCTCTAAAATTTGCAGTATTTTTCTTTTAAGAATTTTCCTCTGTAGTTTGAGTCTTTTTTCTCCAAGTTATCTTTAGAGTCCCACTGGTCGTGGGTGACCGTGGAGCCGCAGGTTGCAGACCGCTGTTCTCAGCCAATCAGAGGGTGTTTTTGCTGAACCGTTCAGGAGCTGGGCGACGTTCTGAGACTGTTTGAGGATCTGAAGCAGAACCCGTTGAATGAGACGTCTGGAGGAGAAGCTGCAGAGCGACTGGAGAAGATCAGGCAGGAGGCTGAGGACCTGAGGAGAGACGTGGAGCAGAAACTCCTGCTGATATTTGGTAGGGATCCCTCAGACTCACACATCATTCTGCAGCAGGAGATGCAACAGCCCGCTCAGCCAAACTACAAGTCCACCCTCAACATTTATTATAGCCGACAATTAAAACTGGTTTTTCCTCCTAAAATTTAAACTTTTTTCTTGTAAATTTTCTGGATTTTTTTCTTGTAAATTTGTGATTTTTTTTAAAATAAAATTTTAAAGGTTTTCTTGTGAATTTGTAGCATTTGTCCACATAAATGTGTGTGCGTGCGTGCATGCGTGCATGTGCATATGTGTGTGTGTGTTGGAGGTTAACTAAATTTGTGGCTTTTTTCTTCTTAAATTTTCAACTTTTTTTCTCATAAGTTTTCAACTTTTTTCTTGTAGATTTGTTGATTTTTTTCTTACAAATTTGTGACTTTTTTCATGACTTTTCAATTTTTTAAAGCAAATTTTTTAGTTTTTTCTTGTAAATTTGTGACTTTTTAAAGTAAATTTCAACTTTTTTCTTGTGAATTTTCAATTTTTTTCTCATAAATTTTCAACATTTTTTTGATAAATTTGCTGACTTTTTTCTCATAAATTTGTGACTTTTTAAAGTAAATTTGTCTTGAATGCCCCTCAGGGCAGAGAGGAGAGACCCAAACGCTGAACTGTAGTTTGTGATATTTACTGAAAACAACACACAAAGTCCAAACAGTACACAAACACAAAAATCCAAACTTGTACACAAAGCAAAACTTACTAACTGAGAAGACAACGGCGTAGACAGGTTGAACACAGGCATAAACATCAGAACAGGAGTTAGGATTCTGACGTGAGACTCTGACTGCCAGCAATAAGGGAGAGAAATAACCGTCCTTAAATAGAGCCAGAAAAAAGAACACAAATGATAGCAGGTGTGGATCACATGAGCAGGGAATGACCTAATTATTTGACAGCTCACAGCTGTGACACCCCGTGAACTGAAACAAGATGATCAGAAGGTGGGAGTGTCTGGAAGACGAGGTGGAGAGCTCATATCACAAAGAAAACAAAATATAAACACTAGGAACAAACGCCAGGATAATAATAACAATAATCACAATGAGGACATGAATGCATAACAGAACACCTGACAACTCAGAACACATCCTAATCACACACACATAAAGATAAACACATAACACTACAAAAAATATGGCAAATACTCAGGAATAAGTAAAAAGCCTGGGCACGGTGACACACCACGCTCAGCCTCATGACAGACCCCCCCCCCTCCCCAAGGGGTGGATTCCAGACAACCCAAGGTCACATCAAAGAAAAAGGAAGAACACCTCCCCCCCCCCCAAACAGGAGAAACACAAAGACCCAACCCCGGAGGGCGGTGGGGGAACCAGGCTATAAGGGACCGAAAAAATAAAACCCCGCTCAGGACCCACACCCAAGCAGAACCAAGGAACTTAGACCCCCTGGACTGGAGCACTGGACTGGTCAGGTGGTTGGCTAAAGTCCCAGACTTGGCAGATGGCATGATGGAAAGAGTTGGGTGGCCTACTGGAGAACGTAGGCCACCCAATCTAGCGGCACAGTCTGTCAGGTGGTCTGCCAGAGTTCTTTAACCACCTAAACAGAAAAGGTGGTCCAGGGGGTGGCTGCCCAACAGGGACACCTGGCGATGGGGAGGATGGAGGAATAGGGGAAACCATGTCGACGTCAGGTGGAGGAGAGGGGACCATGACAGCCTCGGGCAGAGGAGAAGGGACCACAACGGTTTCTGGCAGAGGAGAAGGGACCACAATGGTGTCTGGCAGAGGGGAGGGGATCACCACAGCATCTAGCAGAGGAGAGGGGACCCTGACACCCCCAGACTGCCCTACAGTACCCTTGGTGGTCCCAGACCAGGACACAGCAGTACCCGTGGTGGCTCAGGGCTGGAGCAAATCAGCACCTGCGGTGGCTCCAGGCTGGAGCAAAGCTGCACCCATGGCGGGCCCGGACTGGGCCAGAGCTGTACCCCCGATGGACCTGGACTGGGCCAGAGTTGCACCCACGATGGCCCCCGGGCTGGAGCGTAACAGCCACGGTGGACCCAAGCTGGAGCGCAGCACCCACGTTGCATTAAGGCTAGGGCGCAGCACCCACAATGGTCCCCGACTGGAATATAGCACCCACGGAGAGTCGGACTGAAGAGGAGCTGCACCCACAGAGGTCCCAGGCTGGGACAGAGCACCCGCAACAACCTCAGCAGAAAGGGGAGCAGCACCCATGGAGGCCCCGGGCTGGGACGGAGCACCTGTGAAGACCTCAACCGGGGGGGGGGGGGCACCCACGGAGGTCCCAGGCTGGGACAGAGCACCTACAATGACCTCAGCAGATGGGGAAGCGGCACCCTCGGAGGCCCCGGGCTGGGACGGAGCACCCACAAAGACCTCAACCGGAGGAGCTGAAGGAGCTGGACCCACGGTGGTCTTGGGCGGCGAGGCTCGATCCATGGAGACCTCTGGTGAAGTTGGGCAATTCTCGGTGACCCTGGGGAAAGGCTCAAACAGGAGAGGCAGAGATACAGGGTCAGTGTCACTGGCAGCAGTGGAGCCCGGCAGGTGAGCTCAGGTGCAGTTGACAGCTGCACTTGGCTCTCCCCACCAACAGCCAGGCAAGATCTCTCCAAAACAGAGACAGTGAAAACAAAGAAGAGCACTTGCCTGACCTCAAACTCCACTGCCGTCCAGGACTCCATCGATCCAGGCGGCGACGTCTCTGGCCCGGCCCTCTGGAGGTCCAGCTCTGACTCTGCTGTGGCAGCCCCTGCAGCAGATGTGAGATTTGGTGCAGTCCTGGAATCCTCCAGCAAAGTGACCCATGCAGGTGGCTCGCCCGGCGTGGTGACAGGAGGTCGGCTGCCTGCTGGCACAGAATCCTGTACTGCTGAAGCCAGGGGATGCTTCATCATCACCACAGGCTTCAGCTCAGTAACAGTGCTCTCCTTCTGTCCGGACCGTGGCTGCGGAGCTGGAACCAGGTCCTCCAGAGCCGCAGGCTCCTCCATCGTCCGGCAGCTCAATCCTGCGGCCGACGGACATTCAAGGAGCAAAGGAGGAGACACGGAGAGAGCAGGTGAAAAGTCTTTAGCTGCAGCAGGCGGTGAGAGTTCAGAAGACTGCGTAGGCTGAGCATCACCACCGGGAATCAGGCAAGATAATTTATGTGTTGGTGAATGAGGAAGGAAAAACACTTGCCTGGGTTCCCAGGGCACAACGATTTCTGCTGCAGCTGGTATTGAATCTGCCCTCTCCATGGCTACAGTTGTCATGGGCCCCTCAGAGGAATGTAGAGGAGCCACCCCTGCAGACGTGGTGATGGGCAGAGCCGGGAAGGAGGCAATCAGTCCTTCAGCAGAGGGAGGAATCGCCGAGGAGGAGGGAGAGGCAGCAGCAGCGGAGGAGGAGGCTGGCGGGACAGCAGGAGAAGAAAAACTGGATAAGGGAACTGCTGTGGGAGTTTTTGGCCTTGGCGAAGGAGGGACTGCTGACGAGGAGGTGGAGGCATTCCTCCGGCGGTCCAAAGCTGGATGGTGGCGTTTTGGAGCCGGCGGAGCGGGAGCAGGAATGAGTGATCTGGAGGTGGAGCAGGATGTCTGCCGCATAGCGTGCTTCTGCATCGGCTTCAGGCTCGCTGGGGCCGGCCCCCACGTCAGCCCAGGAAAAGACTGCTGCAGGACGGAGACCGTAGCCAGCAACTCTGCCAAATGGGGAAACCTCCACAACCTTGGGTGCGCCTCAACAATTACTGGTTGCTGATTTCATGCTCTCCCAGATCTTCTTAGGGCTGCAGGAGGCGAGAGCTTCATCCACGAAGATCTGGACAAACTCAGCTGCCCACTGCTCCTCTACTCTCGGGACCCCGCTGCCAATCTCCCTTTGTTTGCTGGAGGTCTCCATGCTGGAGACATGATGAGAGCTCCACAAACAAGTGAGTGAAAAAAAAAAATAACCACAAACCACAGCAGCTGGGTCTCTAGCTAGCTGGAGTCAACTGTCATGAATGCTCCTCGGGGCAGAGAGGAGAGACCCAAACGCTGAACTGTAGTTTGTGATATTTATTGAAAACAACACAATATTATTGAAATTTGATATTGATATTTATTGAAAACAACACAAAAAGTCCAAACAGTGCACAAACACAAAAATCCAAACTGGTGCACAAAGCAAAACTTATGAACTGAGAAGATAACAGCATAGACAGGTTGAACTTCTCTTCCGCCCTCCAAAGAGAGCAGACGCTTTTTCTCCCAGCTCTGGCTCCTTATCTCTCTCCTTCCCTAACTGACTGGATCCCAGCTTGCTATTGTCTGTCTGCGTGTCTTTACTGCTGATTATCGAACGAAATTATGGAATTAATAAGCTGGGCTTTGAACGCAATTGACACTGTTTTTTCAACGAGAAAAACTGGCCCGGGGGAGCCGATTTGCCCCGCAGGAACAGCTGCTGCGGGTTATTTGAAGGACACAAGTAATTGGAAACTCTTGTGCCTGTGTGATCTCTCTATCGAAGATGTTGAAGATTTATACCTCTTCGGAGCAATGGTCATCAGAATTCTACTGATTGGATTTGGGATTGTTCTGGTGTACCGCAAATTGAAGAAGATGGACGGAGCCTATCAAAAAGCGGACCCAGCGAGGCTCTCCCATCAAATTGACCAACTGGGCAGGACTCTGACAGCGGCTAATGGTGAACTGTACAGGAAAATGGATTACATCACGATCACGCTGAGAGCCGTCCATGATTCGATTTCAACGTCCAGCCATGAAGGATTTGAGCACTGAATCTGTAAGAGAATAAAAAGTTTTTTCTCTGAAGTCAGTGCTATTCGACCTGTTTTGACGCCCTCAGCACACAGTCCTCCAGATTATCTTCAGTATACTTGTTTTCATAACATGGCGGGCAGCATTTGACTCTCAAGGACAGCCAGCTGTCTGGCAGACTATTCCATCTGCCGTGCCAAGGACACGCGCCTCTGCTCAGACGCCAGTCATAACATCTGCTGCGGGAAGAGCCTTTTGTTGTCCTTAACTGATATCACTGTTTGCACTCAACACATTCACTCACACTGACTCACTATACTGACTTGAAGATTCATTCATTCACTGCTCTCTTTGTGTCATTGTTTGGATTCTATTGTCTGCTAATTGTGCATTGAGAGTTTTTTTTCTTGTAATCATAATATTGATCATATATGAACTGTATTCTGATAAACAATGCTTTTTTCTCTCTCCTATTGTGTTTATCCTCTTTCTCCCCCATTGCTTCCTGTTCCCACTCTGCTGACAGGTGCGTCACCGACGCTGTCGCGTCACTGAAAATGTCACATGTCGTTCTCAGTGTCAAGTCAAATCCCTCGTATATTTACCAGTTATTTACTTGTGAATGTACTTGGCAATAAATCCTTTTCTGATTCTGATTCTGATTCTGATTCTGAACACAGGAATAAACGTCAGAACGGGAGTAGGGTTCTGACGTGAGACTCTTTGACTTCCAGCAATAAGGGAGAGAAATAACCATCCTTAAATAGAGCCAGAAACAAAAGAACACAAATGATAGCAGGTGTGGATCACATGAGCAGGGAAGGTGACCTAATTATTTGACAGCTCACAGCTGTGACACCGCGTGAACTGAAACAAGATGATCAGAAGGTGGGAGTGTCTGGAAGACAAGGGGGAGAGCTCATATCACAAAGAAAACAAAGTATAAGATAAGATAAGATAAGATAAGCCTTTATTAGTCCCACAACGGGGAAATTCCAGGATTGCAACAGCACAGGGATAGCAACACTCAGAGCAACAATCAGAAGGCAAGAAAAAAACAAGCAAGCAAGAGCGGCTAATATACATATGTACATATTACTATAAAATAAATATATACACACACACACACAGACACACAGTGCAGAGCATTGTAGCTGGATGGAATAAATATATGAGTATATGAACACACAGTGCAGAGCATTGTAGCTAGATGGAATAAATATGTAAATATATAAACACCCACAGTACGGAGCATTGCAGCTAGGTGGAATAAATATGCAAGTATATAAACACACACAGTGCGGAGCAATGTAGCTAGATGGAATAATATGTAGATATATAAAAACACAGTGCGGAGCATTGTAGCTAGATGGAATAAATATGTAAATATATAAACACACACAGTGCAGAGCATTGTTGCTAGATGGGATGAAACAGCATAACCGTCTACTTAGTTATCCTACATGGTATGATTATGTGCCCATACATATTCTCACCCTCCATAGCGACCGGTATGTTCCTAGTTGTATGCCGGAGGGGACCATTGTGTAAGTCTATTGCATCTTTTGCATTCAAAAAACTATTAGTTTGTTACGTCTTTTTGCTATCTCTGCGAGCAGCCCTGCTTAGGTTGTACAGTCTGACAGCCGTTGGTAGGAAGGACCTACGAAACCTCTCGGTTGTGCACCTGGGATGATGTAGTCTGCTGCTAAATGAGCTCCTCAGTGCATCCAGTATGTCCTGCATAGGGTGGAACTCGGACTCCAGCAGAGATGACAGTTTAGCCACCGTCCTTCTCTCTCCTATCTCCTCCATCGGATCAAGGCGCTGCCCCAGGACAGAGCTAGCTTTCTTAATCAGTTTGTTCAGTCTCTTCCTATCGGCTGCAGTAATGCCACTGCCCCAGCAGACCACTCCAAAAGTGATGGCTGATGCCACCACCGTGTCATAGAATGACTTCAGCAGCGCCCCTTGTACACCAAAAGACCTGAGTCTCCTCAGCAGGAACAGCCTGCGCTGTCCCTTCTTGTAGAGTGCGTCAGTATTGTGTGACCAGTCTAGTTTATTGTTCAGATGAACACCCAGGTACTTATAGGATGTCACCATCTCGATGTCTGTTCCCTGTATATTTACTGGTGCTGTGAGGGGCTGCCCATGCCTGCGGCAGTCCACCACCAGCTCCTTAGTTTTCCTCGCGTTGATCTGGAGGCAGTTCCGATGGCACCAGTCCACGAAGTCCTGGATAAGCCCTCTGTACTCAGCTTCATCTCCATTGGAGATGAGGCCAACGATCGCAGAGTCATCAGAGAACTTCTGTAGATGGCAGTGTGTTGTGTTGTGTGAGAAGTCTGCAGTATAAAGAGTGAACAGGAAGGGAGCCAGCACCGTTCCTTGGGGGGCCCCTGTGCTACTGATGATCGTGTCGGACACACAGTCCCGGGTTCTCACAAACTGAGGCCGGTTCGTGAGGTAGTCCAGGATCCATGATGACAGGTGCTGGTCCACCCCTGCTCGCAGCAGCTTGTCCTTCAGGATCATCGGTTGGATGGTGTTGAAAGCACTGGAGAAGTCAAAGAACATGATCCTCACCATATTCCCGGGCTTCTCCAGGTGGGACAGAGAACGGTGAAGGAGGAAGATCACCGCATCCTCCACCCCAATGCCATGCTGGTAGGCGAACTGGAGTGGATCCATCGCTGGTTCCACCAGGGGGCGGAGGTGAGCAAGGAGCAGTCTCTCCAGGGTCTTCATCAAGTGGGACGTCAAGGCCACCGGTCTGTAGCTGTTCAGGTCTTTGGGGTGGGAAGTTTTTGGTACAGGTACCACACAAGATGTTTTCCACAGCTGTGGTACCCTCCCCAGTTTCAGGCTCATGTTGAAGATATACGTCACAATCCCACACAGCTGGTCTGCACAGGACTTGAGGAGCTTTGTGCTGATGCCGTCCGGTCCCGGCGCCTTCCTCGCTTTGATCTTCCTCAGCTCCGTCCTCACCTGGGTCTCGGTCAGGGTCAGGATGGGGGGCTGTGTGTTGGGAGTGGGGGGGTGTTGGTGGAGTGGGGAGTGGGCAGCAGGACTTGATTTCTTAGAGGCAGCAGTGGTTGTTGTGCAGACAGGGGGGAGGGCGGTTGGTCAAATCTATTGAAAAACAGATTCAGGTTGTTCGCCCACTCCCTGCCCCCCGTGGCCTGGGGGGAGGTATTCTGGAGCCCCGAGATGGTTTTGAGGTTTCTCCAGACCCCGCTGATGTCGCTCTGTTGCAGCTTGTCCTCCATCTTCTTCCTGAAGCTGTCCTTGCCTTCTCTGATCTTTCTCCTCAGCTCCCTCTGTACGGACTTCAGCATCTCCCTGTTCCCCGACCTGAAGATCCTCTTCTTCTCTCTCAGAAGTGTTTTTATCTCAGGGTTGATCCAGGGTTTGTTGTTTGAGTGACGCCGTATGGTCTTGGTGGGAACGGATTTGTCCACACAGAAGCTGAGGTAGCCCGTGAAGGTGTGAATGAGGCCATCGATGTCCTCACCATGTGGATCGCAGAGCTGCTTCCAGGCGGTGGCTTCAAAACAGTCCTTTAGAGTGTCCATTGTCTCCTCAGACCATAACTCCACAGTGTGCATGGCCGGAGGTTGTCTGTGCACTAGGGGTTTGTACACCGGCCGGAGATTAACCAAGTTGTGATCCGATCTCCCAAGTGGGGGGAGTTGTGATGAGGTGTACGCCTCCTTAGTGTTTGCGTAGAACAAATCCAGTGTTTTATTGTCTCTAGTGTGGCATGTGACATACTGGGTGAAAGTGGGCAGAATGGGAGACAGTGAAACATGGTTGAAATCGCCTGAGATGAGGAGAAGAGCATCTGGGTGTTCTGTCTGCAGCCTGCCGGTTACTGAATGGATGACGTCACGCGCTGTCCCAGCGTTCGCCGTCGGATTTGCATAAACAATAATGCAGATCACGTGTGAGTGTTCTCTCGGGAGATATGTAGGCCTCATGCTAACAGCTAGCAACTCAATGTCTTTGCTGCAGTGTCGTTGTTTAACAGTGATATGTCCCGGTCTGCACCAGTTGTTGTTAACATACATTATCACTCCACCGCCCCTAGCCTTGCCACTGTCTGGTGTTCGGTCAGCTCGTATCATGTGAAAACCCTCCAGCTCAATGTTAGCATCTGCTGCAAGGAATGGAACAAAGGAACAAATGCCAGGATAATAATAATAATCACAGTGAGGACATGAATGCATAACAGAACAACTGACAACTCAGAACACCTCCTAATCACATGCATAAAGATAAACACACAACAGTGCAAAAAATACGGCAAATACTCAGGAATAAGTAAGAAGCCTGAGCACGGTGACACACCGCGCTCAGCCTCGGGACAAAATTTTCATTTTTTTTTTTTCATAAAATTTCACTTTTCCGTAAGTTTTCAACTTTTTTCTTGTAGATTTGCTGATTTTTTTTCTTGCAAATCTGTATCTTTTTTCTCATAACGTTTCAACATTTTAAAACACATTTTTGATTTTTTTTTTTCTTGTAAATTTGTGACTTTTTTAAAGTAAATTTCAACTTTTTTCTTTTGAATTTTCAATTTTTTCTCATAAATTTTTAACTTTTTTCAGCAAATTTGCTGACTGCTTTCTCAGAAATTTTAAAGTAAATTTTCTTTTTTTTCTCATAAAATTCCACTTTTTTCCATAAATTGTTTTGTAAATTTTGGGGGTTTCTTGTAAATTTGTGACTTTTTTTAAAAGTAAATTTTCAGCTTTTTTCTTGTGAATTTGTAGCTTTTTCTTCATAACTTTGTGGGGGTCTTTAAGTAAATTTGCGGGGTTTTTTCTTCTTAAATTTTCAATTTTTTTTTCCATGAATTTTTGACTTTTTTCTTGTGAATTTGCTGATTTTGTTTCTCATAAATTAAGTAAATGCCGGAGCCGCTGGAAGAAGAAGGGTGTGAGAGCGGCTCCAGCATTATGTCATGTTAACGTGCCACACAGGCTTTGTTTTAAACACAATGTATGATGGTTGGAAGTTCTGGGTCTCAATGCACAGAGACCTGGGAGCTCTTTCCCTGTACTGTATGTTGGAGATGAAATAAAGTTTCTGTGTCGTCCAGCTCGTTGCCTCGCCTGCCTCCTTTCTCCACATTGGTGACCCTAAGACGTGCCATGGAAAGCGAGCCGAGCACCGTCCCGGAGACTGCCTGGAGGGGGAGCACCAGCACCATGTGCATGGTCTCAGTCCAGCTCCCAGACTTCTGGCTCCACAACCCGACCGCGTGGTTCTTGCACATAGAAGCCCAGTTCACACTCCGTGGGATAACAACGGACGATACCAGGTATTACTACGTGGTCACTGTGCCGGATGCGCGTGCCACGCAACAGGTGGTGAGCCTGCTCCAGGAGCCACTGGCCCAAAGAAAATATGAAGCGCTCAAGAGGATGCTTCGCCAGCGCTATACCCTTTCTTACAGTGAAACGGCAGAGAGACTCCTAACGCGTTGGGAGTTAGGGGACAGATCAGCAGTGGAGCTCATGGAGAGCATGTTGGCGCTGAGGGGGAAGGATGATGAAGCTTTCCTTTTCACCCACTTGTTCCTCAGGAACCTATCGGCTCCAGCAAGGGCAATCCTGGCCAACTCGTTGTGGCTGTAGCTTAGGACTACCGCGCCCTGGCGCAGGAATCGGACCGCATCATTTTGGCGACCAAAACTCTCAGCGTGCAGACAGTGGCACCAGCATCCATGAGGGACTCCGGCAAGGTTGAGGAGCCGCGTTGTTAGCCGCGTTGTTATCCCACCCGATCCGTCTGCACGGATAGCGCTCACTACAGACGCGTCTGATCTTGCCATAGGGGCAGTGGTGGAGCAGTACATCTCAGGTTCGTGGCAGCCGCTTGCTTTTTTCAGCCGAACTTTGGGCGACAACAAATGCAAATACAGGACGTTCAATAGGGAATTGCTGGCTCTCCACCTGGCAACGTGCCATTTCCAGTTTTGGTTAGAGGGGCGCGAGTTCACTGCGTTCATGGACCATAAGCCACTGATGTATGCGATGGCCAAGGTCTCGGAACCGTGGTTGGCCCGGCAGCAACGGCACTTGGCCATGATTTCAGAGTTTACTACCGACATTCAACACGTCACCAGTAAGCTCAACATCGTGGCCGATTGTCTGTTGCGCACATTAGTCTCCCCGGTCTACATGGGAATAGATTTACCTGCGATGGCTGCGGAGCAAGCCAGGGACATGGACATTTGCACGCTCCAGTCTACGCCTACAAGGTTAAGGCTGGAGAGCAGGATGGTGCAAGAAGGGTGCCCTTCCTTGCTCTGCGACATCTCCACCGGCTGCCCGCACCCAGTGGTTCCGAGCTCTTGGTGCCATCGCATTTTTGAGTCGGTCCACTCCCTTTCGCATCCAGGAGTGTGCGCTTTGGTGAAGCTAGAGGGGGCAAAATTTGTCTGACCACACTTGCGCAAGGACGTGAACGAGTGGGCTGCAGCTTGCGTCATGTGCCAGTTGGCCAAAGTGCACAAGCACACCAGAGCCCCCCTTGAGCCGTTCCAAATCCCATCCAAGAGGTTTGACCACATCCACGTGGATTTGGTGGGACCCCTCCCATCGTTGAAAGGTTGCACGCATCTTTTAACAATCATGGACCGCACCACATGCTGGCCTGAAGTGGTCCCGCTGGCTTCTTCCACATCCACAGAAGTGGCTTGTGCTTTTTTGTCGGCAAGGGTGGAACAGTTCGGATTCCTGTCGGACATCACTTCCGACAGGGGTCCACAATTCATTTCGGAACTCTGGTCCACAATGGCCCAGAGCCTGGGGTCAAAATTCAACGCACTACCACGTACAACCCCCAGGCTAACGGGTTATGCGAGCATTTTCATAGGTCACTTAAAGCAGCGCTCAGAGCTTCACTCACGGATGCAAACTGGGTCGACGACATGTCCTGGGTTCTTTTAGGGTTGTGCTCTGCACCTAAGGAGGATTTGGCAGCCTCCCCAGCAGAACTCGTTTTTTCTCAGCCACTATGGATCCCCATTGAGTTTTTACCGGAAAACCCCGCACCCGAGACTGATCCTCCCATGCAATTTTTACACAGTATGGAGGCTTTTAACATACCAGGCCCAGCCCACCATTGCTTTCCCCGCACCTTCATCCCAAAAAGCTTGCAGAACACCAGGGGTTTTTTTTTGTCAGACACGATGCGTACCGGACCCCACTGCACCCACCATACAATGGACCATTCAAGGTGTTGGAACCTGGGGCGAAGCATTTTGTGTTAGACTTGGGGTGACGTAGGGAGACCGTCTGCATCGACAGGCTGAAGCCCGCTTTTGTGTTAGCAGACGAGCAGGTGGTGTTGGCCCAAGCTCCCCAGCGTGGAAGCCCACCATTGGTGGCTCCGCAAGCTGGCAATCCCTTGGCAGGGACCTGCGCTTGCAAAGCTGATGTGTTTTCTCCCCCTCCCTTTTTCGCTCCACAGACTGACGTGCCCTCCTGTACATCCCTCCAGCAGGACGATTCGACTGGATTGGTGACCCCCCGCTACAGCCGCTATGGGCGCTAGCTCAAGCCCAAAGGACGGGGGGGTTAGTGCCCTTTCTGGGTGTTCGGGGGGGGCTGTGTGGGGGCATGGTGTGGGACTTCTCCACCCAGAGAAGAAGGCAACTGGGGTAGGGGGGAACAATGGACCGAAAGAGAAGGTATCACCGGGGGGTATCAGACGGGACAGTAAGGACTGTGCGCCCCTCGGGGAGAGGAGTAAATGCTGGAGCCACTGGAAGAAGAAGGGTGTGAGAGCGGCGCTGGCGTTATGTCATGTTAATGTGCCACACAGGCTTTGTTCTAAACACGATGTATGATGGTCGGAAGTTCCGGATCTCCATGCATGTTCTTAAAGATATAAAAGAAGACTACACAGAGACCCAGGAGCTCTTTTCCTGTACTGTATGTTGGAGATGGAATAAAGTTTCTGTGTCGTCCAGCTCGTTGCCTCGCCTGCCTCCATTCTCCACATTACCATAAATTTTCAGCCTTTTTTTTTTAATTTTCAGCTTTTTTCTTGTGAATTTGTTGATTTCTTTTTCTTGAAATTTTTTTTTTACTTTTTTCTCACAAATTTTAAACTTTTTAAATGTTAAATTTTTTCTTGTATTTTTGTTTTACTTTAACGTAAAATTTTATACTTTTTTCTTCTAAGTTTTCAATTGTTTTTTTCTGTAAATTTTCAACTTTTTTCCTCATAAATTTTGAAAAATCTTTTTGTCATAAATTTGTGACTTTTTAAAGTAAATTTTCAGCTTCTTCTCATAAATTTTCCATTTTTTTCTTTAAATTTTCCATTTTTTTCTCATAAAATTCCACCTTTTTCTGTAATTTTGCTAACTTTTTACTCATAAATTTGGGACTTTTTAATGTTATTTTTTAATTTTTTTCATAGATTTTCAACTTTTTTTAATTTTTAGCCTTTTTCTTGTGAATTTGCCGATTTTTTTTTCTTGTAAATTTTTTACTTTTTTCTCTTAAATTTTTAACTTTTAAATGTTCATATTTTCTCATAAATCTGTGACTTTTTAAAGTAAATTTTCAGCTTTTTTCCTCATAAATTCTCTTTTCCCCCACTCTTACTCATAAGAGTTTGCCTGTTTTCTTTTCCTCTTGTTTCTCATCAATGCTCCGTGCTCCCATGGACGCTGCCGGACCGTTTTCTCCTGTGCTGTCATGACTTCAGAGACGACAGTGATGCAGATGTGGTGAAACATTCCAGTCTGTTTATTATCAGGGAACTTGTGGGTTCACTATTGTCCAATCAGACTGCCCGCTGCCTAACCACATTTTTAAGCCCCTCCTCCATCGTCTGTGTGTCCCTGACAGATGTGGAGCAGAAGATCCTGCAGCTTCATGAGAGGAAAAAGCAGAAATCAGACGAAGTTTCAGAGCTGCTGAAGAGGGTCGAGGAGCTGAGGAATGACATCGTGGCTGCGGCGGAGAAATCCGTCAGCTGCAGGGTGTAGAGACTGATGATGGCGATGATGGTGGGGCGCGGCTCATCACATCTGTATGCCCTTACACACCTGTGTCCTGTCGTTAATATACTGTCATGTTGTCAAGAAAAGTCAAAGAAAACTGTTGGATTTTCTCTAAAGTTTCTGCTGCTCATTTTTCTCATCAGCTGCAAAAATCTACAAACCTGATTTAATGATTTTAACGTCGTTTAAAAGGAAATCAAAGGTCACGACTGAGTTACATTTACTCCAGTACACCATCATACAGCAGAACACAGGAGCTGGGGACTTCTGACTGGGTGGTTTTCGTGGTGGTGGTGGTAGTGGTTTTTAATGGGGGGGGGGGTCACCAGTTTAGCTTAAGCTACAAATGGATAAATGGAAATGAGACCTAAATCTGCATCGGAGTGGTGGCTTAGTGGTAGAGCATCTGCCCCACAGCTGTGAGGTCGTGGGTTTAAGCCCCGGCTGAGTCGTACCAGAGACCATATAAAAATGTACTTCCTGTCTTTTAGTTTGGTGCTCAGCATAATAGAATGGGGGAAGGAGAAGTTGTTTATGGCAGCAACCCCTCTGATTCTAGATGTGATTAACATTGTAAATAGGAGAAACATAATTTCTTCTACTGTACATGATTGGCTGTATGACAATAAAGCTGGAAAAAAAAAAGAATGTGGTGTAAAAGTTGCAAATTACATGGAAAAAAATTTAAGGAGTATCCAGAGGAATGGTGAAAATTTATAAGATGAAAATGTAGAGGAAAAAATGTGAAAATTTATGAGTAAAAGGTTCCAAATTTACAAGAAAAAAGTTCCACATTTACAAGATAAAAGTTCCAAATTTAAGATACAAAAAGCCTTTATTAGTCCCACAATGGGGACAAGAAAAAAGTCCCGATTTACAAGAAAGAAGTTCCAAATTTAAAAGAAATTTTCAAATTTACAAGATTAAAGTTCCAATTTTACAAAAGTCCCAAATTTACAAGATAAAAGCTGCGATTCTGAAAAGAAAAAAAAAAAAATCCAGTTTTACAAGAACCAATTTCTAAATTCACAAGATAAAAGTTCCAAATTTCCAAGATTAAAGTTCCAATTTTACAAAAAAATGTCCCAAATTTACAAGATAAAAGCTGCGATTCTGAAAAAAAAAAAAATTTAAAAAAAAAATCCAGTTTTACAAGAACCAAGTTCTAAATTTACAAGATAAAAGTTCCAAATTTCCAAGAAAAAAGTTCCACATTTACAAGATAAAAGTTCCAAATTTAAGATACAAAAAGCCTTTATTAGTCCCACAATGGGGACAAGAAAAAAGTCCCGATTTACAAGAAAGAAGTTCCAAATTTAAAAGAAATTTTCAAATTTACAAGATTAAAGTTCCAATTTTACAAAAAAAAGTCCCAAATTTACAAGATAAAAGCTGCGATTCTGAAAAGAAAAAAAAAAATAATCCAGTTTTACAAGAACCAATTTCTAAATTTACAAGATAAAAGTTCCAAATTTCCAAGATTAAAGTTCCAATTTTACAAAAAAAAGTCCCAAATTTACAAGATAAAAGCTGCGATTCTGAAAAAAAAAAAAAAATCCAGTTTTACAAGAACCAAGTTCTAAATTTACAAGATAAAAGTTCCAAATTTCCAAGAAAAAAGTTCCACATTTACAAGATAAAAGTTCCAAATTTAAGATACAAAAAGCCTTTATTAGTCCCACAATGGGGACAAGAAAAAAGTCCCGATTTACAAAAAAGAAGTTCCAAATTTAAAAGAAAATTTCAAATTTACAAGATTAAAGTTCCAATTTTACAAAAAAATGTCCCAAATTTACAAGATAAAAGCTGCGATTCTGAAAAGAAAAAAAAAAAAATCCAGTTTTACAAGAACCAATTTCTAAATTTACAAGATAAAAGTTCCAAATTTCCAAGAAAAAAGTTCCAATTTTACAAGAAAAAAGTTCCAATTTTACAAAAAGTTACAAATTTAAAAGAAAAACATTGCAGTTTTGCAAAAAAAATTCCAATTATACAAGAAAAAAGCTCCAAGTTTACAAAAAAGTTCCACATTTACAAGAAAAAAGTTTCAATTTTACAAAAAAAGTTCCCAATTTAAAAGAAAAAAAGGTTCAAATTTACAAGAAAAAAGTTCCAATTTTACAAAAAAGTTCCAAATTTAAAAGAAAAAAGTTCCAAGTTTACAAGATAAAAGTTCTAAATTTAAAAGAACAAAGTTGCAATTTTCCATCCATCCATCCATCCATCTTCTACCGCTTTTCCGGAGGTCCGGGTCGCGGAGGCAGCAGTTCAAGCAGAGAAGCCCAGACTTCCCTCTCCCCAGCCACCTGCTCCAGCTCTTCAGAGGGGATACCAAGGCGTTCCCAGACTAGCTGGGAGACATAGTCTCTCCACCGAGTCCTGGGTCTGCCCCGGGGTCTCCTCCCAGTGGGACGTGCCTGAAACACCTCAAGTGGGAGGCGTCCAGGAGGCATCCTAATCAGATGCCCATACCACCTCAACTGACTCCTTTCAATGTGGAGGAGCAGCGGTTCTACTCTGAGCCTCTCCCGGATGACTGAGCTCCTCACCCTATCTCTGAGGGTGAGTCCAGCAATCCTACGGAGAAAGCTCATTTCAGCCGCTTGTATCCGCGATCTCGTTCTTTCGGTCATTACCCAAAGCTCGTGACCATAGGTGAGAGTAGGAACGTAGATTGACTGGTAAATCGACAGCTTTGCCTTAGAACTAAGCTCCCTCTTCACCACAACAGACCGGTACAACGTCCGCATCACTGCAGATGCTGCTCCAATCCGTCTGTCGATCTCTCGCTCCATTTTCCCCTCACTCGTGAACAAGACCCCAAGATACTTAAACTCCTCCACTTGGGGCAGGAGCCTGTCCCCAACCCGGAGAGGACAATCCACCTTTTTCCGGCTGAGGACCATGGACTCGGACTTGGAGGTGCTGATTCTCATCCCAGCCGCTTCACACTCAGCGGCAAACCGTCCCAGCAAGAGCTGTAGGTCATTGCTGGATGAAGCCAACAGGACAACATCATCTGCAAACAACAGAGATGAGATCCTGTGGTCACCAAGCATGACACCCTCCATTCCCTGGCTGCGCCTAGAAATCCTGTCCATAAAAATTATGAACAGGACCGGTGACAAAGGGCAGCCCTGGCGGAGTCCAACTCTCACTGGGAATGACTCCGACCGAGTGTTGGCAATGCGAACTAAACTCTCACAACGGTCGTACAGAGACCGAATAGCTCGTAACAACAAGCCCGATACCCCATACTCCCGAAGCACCCCCCACAAAAATCCACGAGGGACGCGGTCAAATGCCTTCTCCAAGTCCACAAAACACATGTAAACTGGTTGGGCAAACTCCCACGAGCCCTCAAGAATTCTCGAGAGGGTAAAGAGCTGGTCCGATGTGCCACGGCCAGGACGAAAACCACATTGCTCCTCCTGAATCCGAGGTTCGACCAACGGCCGGACTCTCCTCTCCAGTACCTTGGCATAGACCTTCCCAGGGAGGCTGAGGAGTGTGATCCCTCTAAAGTTGGAGCACACCCTCCGGTCCCCTTTTTTGAAGAGAGGAACCACCACCCCGGTTTGCCATGCCAAAGGCACTGCCCCCGACCTCCACGCAATGTTGCAGAGGCGTGTCAACCATGACAACCCAACAACATCCAGGGCCTTGAGGTACTCGGGGCGAATCTCGTCCACCCCCGGGGCCCGGCCACCAAGGAGATTTTTAACCACCTTGGCGACCTCAGCCCCTGTGATAGGCGAGTCATCCCCCTCGTCCCCAAACCCTGCTTCCTCTGTGGAAGGCGTATCAGTGGGATTGAGGAGATCCTCGAAGTATTCCTTCCACCGCCCGACGATATCCCCAGTTGAAGTCAACAGTGTCCCATCCGCACCATACACAGTGTGGACGGGGAGCTGCTTTCCCCTCCTGAGCCGCCGAACAGTTTGCCAGAATCTCTTTGAAGCCGACCGAAAGTCTTGTTCCATGGCCTCACCGAACTCCTCCCATACCCGGGTTTTTGCTTCAGCAACCACCCGAGCTGCACTCCGCTTGGCCTGCCGGTACACCTCAGCTGCTTCGGGAGTCCCACAAGCCAACCAAGCTTGATAGGACTCCTTCTTCAGCTTAATGGCCCCCCTCACCACTGGTGTCCACCACTTGGTTCGGGGGTTGCCACCACGAGATGCACCGACCACCTTGCGGCCGCAGCTCTGGGCTGCCGCTTCAACAACAGAGGTGGAGAACATGGCCCATTCAGACTCCATGTCTCCAGACTCCCTCGGAATGTGGTTGAAGTTCTTCCGGAGGTGGGAGTTGAAGACCTCCCGGACAGGGGCCTCAGCCAGACGCTCCCAGCACACCCTCACTATACGTTTGGGTCTACCAGGTCTGAATGGCTTCCTCCCCTGCCATCGGATCCAACTCACCACCAGGTGGTGATCAGTTGACAGCTCTGCACCTCTCTTTACTCGGGTGTCCAAGACATACGGTCGCAGGTCTGATGATACGATAACAAAATCGATCATCGACCTGCGGCCTAGGGTGTCCTGGTGCCAGGTGCACATATGGACACCCTTATGCTTGAACATGGTGTTCGTTATAGACAGACTGTGGTTAGCACAGAAGTCCAATAACTGAACACCACTCGGGTTCAGATCGGGCAGGCCGTTCCTCCCAATCACCCCCCTCCAGGTTTCACTGTCGTTGCCCACGTGCGCATTGAAGTCCCCCAGTAGGACAATGGAGTCTCCAGGAGGAGCACCCTCCAGCACCCCAGTCACAGACTCCAAAAAGGGTGGGTACTCTGAAACATCATTTGGTGCATAGGCACAAATGATGGTCAGGACCCGTTTCCCAACCCGAAGGCGCAGGGAAGCAACCCTTTCGTCCACCGGGGAAAACTCCAATATAGAGGCAGCAAGGTGGGGCGATACAAGAATACCTACCCCTGCTCGTCGCCTCTCGCCCGGGGCAACTCCAGAAAAGGCCAAGCTCCAGCCCCTCTCCAGGAGACTGGTTCCGGAACCGGAGCTGTGTGTTGAGGTGAGGCCGACTATATCTAGCCGGTATCGCTCAATCTCGTACACCAGCTCAGGCTCCTTCCCCACCAGAGAGGTGACATTCCACGTACCAAAAGCCAGTTTAGAAAGCTTGGGATCAGTCCGCCAAGGTCTCCGCCTTTGACTGCCACCTAATCCACATAGCACCGGACTTCCATGATCCCTCCTGCAGGTGGTGAACCTACTGGAGGGCGGACCCATGTAACTCCTTCGGGCTGAGCCCGGCCGGGTCCCATGGGTGGAAACCCGGCCACCAGACGCTAGCCTTCGAGCCCCTCCCCCAGGCCTGGCTCCAGGGTGGGGCCCCGGTAACCCCATACCGGGCGGGGTACACTGAATCCTTGATATACAATTTATCATGAGAGTCTGTTGGATCGTTCTTCGTCTGGCCCTTCACCCAGGACCAGTTTGTCTTGGGAGACCCTATCAGAGGCAAATTGCCCCGGACAACATAGCTCCTGGGATCACTGGGGCACGCAAACCCCCCCACCACGATAAGGTGACGATCCATGAGGGGAGTTGCAATTTTACATGAAAAAAGTTCCAAATTTGCAAGAAAAAAGCTGCAATTTTGCACAAAAAAATATTACAAAAACAAAGTTCTAAGTTTACAAGATAAAGTTCCAAATTTACAAGAAAAAAAATCCAAATTTACAAGATAAAAGTTCCAATTTTACAAGAAAAAAGTTCCAATTTTACAAAAAGTTACAAATTTAGAAGGAAAAAGTTACAAATTTACAAAATGAAAGTTCCAGTTTTCCAAGAAAAACATTCTAATTTTACAAGATAAAAGTTCCAATTTTACAAGAAAATAATTCCAAATTTGAAAGAAAATAGTTCCAAATTTCCAAGATAAAAGTTCCAAATGTGTAAGAAAAAAGTTCCAAATTTGCAAGAAAAAAGCTGCAATTTTGCAAGAAAAAAAAATCCAATTTTACAAAAACAAAGTTCAAAGTTTACAAGATAAAGTTCCAAATTTACAAGAAAAAAGTTCAAATTGTACAAAAAATTACAAATTTAAAAGAAAAAAATTACAAATTTAGAAGAAAAAAGCTCCAAATTTGGAAGATGAAAGTTCCAATTTTACAAGAAAAAGTTCCAAATTTGAAAGAAACTAGATCCAAATTTACAAGAAAATTGTTGCAATTTTGCAAAGAAAATTCCAATTTTAAAAGATAAAAGTTCCAACCTTAAAAGAAAAAAGTTCCAAGTTTACAAAAAAGTTCTAAATTTAAAAGAACAAAGTTGCAATTTTACAAGAAAAAAGTTCAAATTTTACAAAAAGTTACAAATTTAGAAGAAAAAAGTTACAAATTTACAAGATGAAAGTTCCAATTTTACAAGAAAAAGTTCCAAATTTGAAAGAAACTAGATCCAAATTTACAAGAAAAATGTTGCAATTTTGCAAAAAAAATTCCAATTTTGCAAGAAAAATGTTCCAAATTTACAAGAAAAAATTGCAATTTTACAAGATAAAAGTTCCAAATTTTCAAGAAAAACATTCCAAATTTCTGAGGAAAAAATGTGAAAATTTTTGGGAAAACAGTTGTAAATTTATGAGAACATTTATAAGAATTTTTTTTTTCATTTCTGCTCAGAATTGGTGCATTTTTATTTTTTCATTTGTAATTGGTGTGGTTTTTGTGGTGATCTGCGCTGTGTGTGCCTTTGCCCTAATTATCTCTCACAGCTGCAGGCACACCTGCGCCTCCTCATCAGGCAGCCTTTATAAGGAACGCTGCCCAGAAGGCTGCATGCAGACGTCTACACTTTCCCAGGATGAACTCCTCCCTAGAGTCTTCCTCCACAGTGCTACACTTAGAGTTCATCTCTAATCATCTGCTTCTCGTCACACGGGAGTTCCGTCTCTCCAACCTGTGTAAGCCTTCTCAGAGTTATTCCGCGTACAGGTGGACCACCCTCCAGGCAGACCTCTCCTTCCTCCTGGTGGCAGACCGGACTTCGGCTGTATACAGCGACATTCTCTTCTCACAAATTGGTGAGCTGGAGCACACATCACGCATTCTTCACCCAAGCTGCACTGTAAATATTGTGCACCTGCACCACGGCATCACAGTGGGATGCTGGACTGATATTGGAAAATCATCTCTTCAGAGCCAGATTAACTCTTCGCTGCCGTAAGACTGTAAAATCTTTAATATCATTATCTGCCAGCCTGAGTCTAATCCCCTTATCTCTGCTGTCGTTCCAGGGTTGCCAGACCTCTCCTGTCGTTCACGCTCCTGCTCCCACTACACAACACTCACACAACACCATTTGCATACACACACCTTCATTTTCATTCAATAAAAGATCATCATTGTTGTTGAGCCTGCGTCTGCTTCTGGGTGTTTCTGAAAACCATGTCAGTTTTATTCAGTTCCATCACGAGTGTGGATGAGAGGGAGGCAGGTGTAATGGTGAAGCTGGAAGGAGTCAAGGTAGGCAAGGTAATGTCATGAACGCCCCTCCGGGGCAGAAGGACAGACCTAGGCGCTGAACTATGATTGTAACATTTATTAACAAGAATACCAAAACTGTGCAGACAACAAAAAATGCAAACAAGAAGGACTTACTGAGAAGGTACACTCCAGAGCCGGTAATGCTCTGGAGCAGATGAGGGGGAAACACGGAGGGAATAAAGTCCATACAACTGCAAACAATGCAATACAATAGTGCTGCACTAGTCAAAGGGAAAGGCAGTGTTTAAATAACGGGAATGGATGAGTCGCAGGTGTGAGCCACTGAGCGAGTAGGTGATCTAATTACCTAACTGCCCACAGCTGAGGTGACAGGGAACAGACTGTGAGCAGCTAGTGAGAGTGTCTGGAGAGAGAGGGCACATGAGACAAAAACCACAATATATGCATAACTGACAAAATAATAACAACAGATATACAATACTCAAAAATAAGTTAAGAGTCTGGGCTCTGTGGAACACTGTGCCCAGACTCATGACAGAGTCCCCCCCCCTTTAAGGGATGGATTCCAGACACCCCCAGGTAACACCAAAAAGACCCCCCCCCCCCCCCCCCATGAGAAGAAGGTACAGTAATACAACAATAATACACCAGTCAGGGTGGGAGGTGGGGGAAACTGGTTGGGGAAACTAAAACATAGAACCCGCTCAGGACCTGCACCCACGCTACATCACGGCTTTGAGCCCCCCAGACAGTTTGGGTGGCCGGCCGAAGTCCCAGGCCAGCCGGACGGCCAGATGGAATGAATCGGATGGCCTACTAGAGAATATGGGCCACCCGACCCAGCGGCTCAGTCCTTCAGGTGGCCGGCCAGAGTTCTTAAGCCACCAGGACCGCAGGAGTAACCCTGGAGGTAGCTCCCCCACGGGGAGGCTTGATGAAGGGGTGAAGGCTCAAAGGAGTGAAATCACATCGGTGTCTGGTGGTGGAGGAGGAAGGGGGACCACAATGACCTTGGTGGTTTTGGGCTGAGGAATTGTTGCACCCATGGGGGTCACAGACTGGGACATAGCTGCACCCATGATGGCTCCAGGCTGGAGCTCTGCAGCACCCACGATCGCTCGGGGCTGGAGCTCTGCCACACCCGCGGTGGCTCCAGGCTGGAGCACTACAGCACCCTCGGTGGCTCCGGGCTGGAGCACTGCAGCACCCTCAGTGGCTCCGGGCTGGAGCACTGCAGCACCCTCGGTGGACCCAGACTGGGCCATGGGTGCACCCACGGTGGACCTGGACTGGGCCAACGTAGAACCCATGGTGGACCCTGACTGGGCCAACGTAGCACCCACGGTGAACCGGACAACCCGTGAGAGCACCAGGCCAAGGAGGCGGTCAATCAATGGGACCCCGGGTGAGGACAAAGGAGGAAGGTCCACGACGACCTTGGGCTGGGGCACAGCAACATTTGCGGTGGCCCCGGGCTAGGGTGTAGCTCCTGCAATGACCTCCACAGCAGGGAAAGCTGGATCCCTGGCGACCTTGGGCGGTGAGCCTGGACCCACGGAGACTTCTGGCTGTGCTGGAACATTCCCGGTGACCCTGGGAGAAAGCTCAGACACACATAGAGAAGAGGGATCAGGGTCAATGGCAGCGGCGGAGCGAGGCAAGCTCAGGTTCAGCGGGAGGCTGCACCCAGCTCTCCTCCCCGAGAGCCAGGCAAGATTGCTCCAAAACAGATAAGAGAACACAAGGGAGAACACTTGCCTGAGCTCGAGCTCCACCGCCGTCCAGGACTCCATCGATTCAGACAATGATGTTACTTCGGGCTCGGCCCTCTGGAGGTCCAGCTTGGAGTCCACTGCGGCGGCTTCCGCAGCAGGCGTGGTGGTGGTTGCAGTCTCGGTTTCCCCAGGCGACGTTACCCACGCTGGTGGCTCTTCTGGTGTGGCAGCTGGGGATTGACTCACCGCTGGTACTGGGATTGGATCCTCCAGCACCTCAGGCTCCTCCCGCGTCTGGCGGCTCAGTCCCGGGGCCGACGGACACTCAGAGGGAAAAGGAGGAGACATGGAGAGGGCTGATGAGTAGAGGGTGGCTGCAGCAGGTAGTGAGAGCTCAGGGGACTGCAAACCCTGAGCCTCATCACCGGGAATCAGGCAAGGCATATCATCATTATTAGAAGAAAAAATAAATGACACTTGCCTGTTGTCCCGGTGTCTGATGTTGCCTGCTGCAGGAGGTGGAAAGTTGTCCCTCTCCGTGGCTATGGTGATCACGGGCCCCTCTGAGGATTGTACAGGAGCTGCCCCTGTAGTCGCGGAGGCGGACGGAGCCAGGAAGGATGCAGAGAGCCTCCCAGCAGCAAGAGGAGTCACCAGGAGGAAGTGGAAGGCAGCAGCTGCACAGACACAAGACGCTTTGGGTGCAATGCTGCGGAAATCTTCCGTTCCGACGAAGGAGGGGCTGCTGGCGAGGAGGAGATCTCATTCCTCCGGCGGTCCAGAGCTGGACAACGCAGTTCTTGTGGAGCTGGAGATGTTAAGCTGGGACAGAGGATGAGCAAATTTACAAGATAAAAGTTCCAGAGTTACAAGAAAAAAGCTGCAATTTTACAAGAAAAAAATTCCAAATTTACAAGGTAAAAGTTCCAAATTTACAAGAAAAAAGTTGCAAATTTCTGAGAAAAAACAGCTGTAAATTTATCAGAACATTTATAAGATTGTTTTTTGTTTTTTTTCCATTTCTGCTCAGAATTGGTACATTGGTTTTATTCAGTTCCATCACGAGTGTGGATGAGAGGGAGGCAGGTATGATGGTGACGATGGAAGGATGCGAGGTAGTGAAGGTAGAGAAGTTGGAAAAAGAAAAAATTCCAAATTTACAAGAAAAAGTTCCAATTTTACCAGGAAAAAAGTTCCAATTTTACAAAAAGTTACAAATTCAAAAGAAAAGAGCTCCAAATTTACAAGAAAAGTTCCAATTTTACAAAAAAAAGTTCCAAATTTAAAAGAAAAAAGTCCCAAGTTTACAAGATAAAGGTTCTAAATTTACAAGAACAAAGTTGCAATTTTACAAGAAAAAAGTTCCAAATTTACAAGAAAAAAGTTGCGGTTTTACAAGAAAAAAGTTCCAGTTTTACAAAAAGTTACAAATTTAAAAGAAAAAAGTTACAATTTTACAAGAAAAATGTTCCAAATTTACAAGTAAAAAGTTACAATTTTACAAGATGAAAGTTCCAATTTGATAAGAAAAACATTCTAATTTTACAAGAAAAAGTTCCAATATCTCTCGCTCCATGGGGGAAAATGGAGCGAGAGATCGACAGACGGATTGGAGCAGCATCTGCAGTGATGCGGACGTTGTACCGGTCTGTTGTGGTGAAGAGGGAGCTTAGTTCTAAGGCAAAGCTGTCGATTTACCAGTCAATCTACGTTCCTACTCTCACCTATGGTCACGAGCTTTGGGTAATGACCGAAAGAACGAGATCGCGGATACAAGCGGCTGAAATGAGCTTTCTCCGTAGGATTGCTGGACTCACCCTCAGAGATAGGGTGAGGAGCTCAGTCATCCGGGAGAGGCTCAGAGTAGAACCGCTGCTCCTCCACATTGAAAGGAGTCAGTTGAGGTGGTATGGGCATCTGATTAGGATGCCTCCTGGACGCCTCCCACTTGAGGTGTTTCAGGCACGTCCCACTGGGAGGAGACCCCGGGGCAGACCCAGGACTCGGTGGAGAGACTATGTCTCCCAGCTAGTCTGGGAACGCCTTGGTATCCCCTCTGAAGAGCTGGAGCAGGTGGCTGGGGAGAGGGAAGTCTGGGCTTCTCTGCTTGAACTGCTGCCTCCGCGACCCGGACCTCCGGAAAAGCGGTAGAAGATGGATGGATGGATGGAAGTTCCAATATTACAAGAAAAAAGTTCCAATATTACAAGAAAATAGTTCCAAATTTACAAGAAAAAAGTTCCAATTTTAGGAGAAAAAGTTCCAGATTTACAAGATAAAAGTTCCAAATTTACAACAACAAAGTTGCAATTTTACAAGAAAAAAATTCCAATTTTACAAGAAAATGGTTCCAAATTTACAAGAAAAAAGTTCCAATATTACAAGAAAAAAGTTCCACATTTGAAAGAAACTAGTTCCAAATTTACAAGAAAAAAGCTCCAAATTTACAAGATAAAAGTTCCAAATTTACAATACAAGATAAAAGTTCCAATATTACAAGAAAATAGTCCCAAATTTGAAAGAAAATAGTTCCAAATTTATAAGAAAAAAGTTCCAAATTTACAGGATAAAAGTTCCAAATATACAAGAGCAAAGTTGCAATTTTACAAGATAAAAGTTCCAATGTTACAAGAAAATAGTTCCAAATTTGAAAGAAAATAGTTCCAAATTTACAAAAAAAGCTCAAAATTTACAAGAAAAAAGTTCCAATTTTAGGAGAAAAAGTTCCAAATTTACAAGAACAAAGTTGCGATTTTACAAGAAAAAATTTCCAATTTTACAAGAAAAAAGTTCCAAATTTACAAGAAAAAAGTTCCAAATTTATGAGATAAAAGTTGTAATTTTACAAGAAAATAGTTCCAAATTTACAAGAAAATGTTCCAATTTTACAAGAAAAAAGTTCCAGTTTTACAAGAAAAAAGCTCCAAATTTTAAAAGAAAAAAGTCCCAAGTTTACAAGATAAAAGTTTTAAATTTACAAGAACAAAGTTGCAATTTTACAAGAAAAAAGTTCCAAATTTACTAGAAAAAAGTTTGTTTTACAAGAAAAAAGTTGCAATTTTACAAGAAAAAAGTTACAAATTTACAAGTAAAAAGTTCCAAATTTACAAGATGAAAGTTTTAATTTTATAAGAAAAACGTTCTAATTTTACAAGAAAAAGTTCCAATATTACAAGAAAAAAGTGACAGTGAGACTGGGACCTGCATCTGCCCTTTGTTCTGTGGGCGTACCGGACGGCAGCACAGGAATCCACCTGGTGCACTCCTGCAGCGCTGATGTTTGGATGCAAGCTGCGCACATCGGTGGATTTGGGGTGTGTGTCCGCCCCCCCCCCCCCCCCGGAGCCGGAGGTGGAGGGCAAACCGGGGTTGGATTATTTGTTTTGCTTGAAGGAAGATCTCCACACGGTGCACGGACTGGCTCGGGAGGCCCTGGCAGCAGCGGGGAGCCGGCAGAAGCGGGCATATGACTCCTGCTGCCAGGGGAGGGACTTTGCACCAGGAGATTGAGTCTGGGTTTTCTGCCTGGAGCGAAAAAGGGGACTGTCACCAAAACTGGGGAGCCATTGGTCGGGACTGTGCGAGGTCCTACAGCGACTGTCGGATGTTGTGTACAGGGTGAGGCTGCAGAAAAGAGACCGGGTCGTGGTACTCCACCATGACCGTCTCGCCCCGTACCAGCCATCTGCCCCACGGGTGGTCGATCCAGGGCCTTCATCCCGACCAGATACCCCGGTCGAGGCACAGATGGACACTAGCGGGCCTGTACGTACTGGTCGCCGACAACGGCGGCCGCCCCGACACCTAGACGGATTTGTGTTGGGCTTCTGAGCTGGACTTCATTATTCTGGGGACAGAAACCAGCCCAGTGGGGGACAGTATAACGTTGGGGCTGTGTTAAGGGGGCGGGGATTCTCCCGGCATGCTTGGGCTGCCCAACTCCCGTGGTTCTGCCTCGTCCATACCTGGCAGCACTCCGGGTTGGACCAGGGAGATGATAGAACTGGTGTCGATTAGGGCCTGGATCGGCGTGTTGTCCAACCTGCACTGTAGGTACATCCCTGGCGAGTGACCAATTCGGCCCACACGTGGTGACAGTTCATCGGGGAAAATGTCTGTGGGAGGCGGCAGGTCCCCATCTGTACCACCTTGCTCTAGTTTAACGTTGGCGAGGGGCTGGTTTGTCGTGGGGTGGGTGCTGGGCAGTACCGCACAATATGTCCTGGCTCCCCACAGCGGAAGCACCCTTCCTCGCGCCGCCGTGGCCGTCTTCTCCGTGGCCACATCGCTGTGGTCTGCGCAGCTCCTCCTCCTCCTTCTTCTTGCTCTCAGCCGTGGCCTGGAAGGCTCTCTGCCTCGGTGCCGATGCATCAGCTGCACAATCCATTAGCGGTTCCACCCGCTCCACTTCTGCCACAGCTGTCTACCAGCTGCTCGCGGCATGAATCCGGATGTGGCTCTGGAGCTGGGCTGGGTGGAGCCTCCGGATGAAGTTCCGGAGGGCGAGCTTCTCCACTGCCCCTGGCTCGAAATCCGGGTAGCTACACCGTGTCAGCAGCTGTATGTCCACTGTGTAGGCTCCCAGGCTCTCTCGGCTGCCTTGCCGGCGGTTGGCCAGCTGTTCCTGGGCGTGCTCAGTGTTGGCCGCTCTCTCAAACCGCCTCTGGAGTGCTCCTTGTAGCGCTGGCCAGCTGTGACGTTCCTCGGACCAGAGGTCGGATAGCATGCAGAGAGCCCTTTCCTCCAGGGTCAGTGTGACCTGCATGGCGGTCTCTTCGGGTGGCCAGCTGTTTGACGCAGCAGCCAGCTCGACCTGGACCAGATAGTTGTCCAGCAGGGTTTCACCATTAAAGGGGGGAAGTTTGGCCCAGTGGTGGATGGGTGGGATGGTCGCCTCTTGGTCGATCGCCGCCCCTGGTTGCAGTGGAATCGCCGGCCTGTCCTGCCCTGAAAAGGGCGGGGAGCAGGGCTGATCTGCTCTGCTTAGCCCGTCCTGCCTTGAGAAAGGCAGAAGGTGGGGTATGCTGGTCCCGTCAGGTCCGCTGCTCCATTCATCCCGGTGAGCAACTCTGGGGGTTGGTGTACCAGCTCTGTCGTCCATTCCCAGCTGAGCCATGAACCGCTCCAGCTGCTGAATCTCTGCTCTGATCCCAGCTTCCATCTGCTCCATAGTTCCACTTCTGACACCAGTGTGATGTTGTGAGGCTTCACACAAGAAAGGAGAGATGATTGTGACGAGAGCAGGTTTTATTTATCCACCCCCACTCAACACAGACGGGGGGGGGGAGTCATTCACACAGACCCCGGTCTCACTGAGGGTGACACAAACGCATGATCAGGCACTGCTCTGACTGATCTTATAATACTGCTGTGTCATTATAACTGTGTTATAATGACACAGCAATAACACTTAGAACACACGAACAATAACACTCTTTGAATCCTCCGCGGCCCAAGCATGCTGGGAGAATCTCCGCCCCCTTAACACAGCCCCGACGTTACAATATCAAAGGAGTGGCTTCAGCACAACTCTGTGAATGTCCTTGAGTGGCCCAGCCAGAGCCCAGACTAGAATCCAACTGAACATCTCTGGAGAGATCTGAAAATGTCTGTGCACCGACATTTCCCATCCAACCTGATGGAGCTTGACAGGTGCTGCAAAGAGGAATGGGCCAAACTGCCCAAAGATAGATGTGCCAAGCTTGTGGCATCATATTCAAAAAGACTTGAGGCTGTAATTGCTGCCAAAGGTGCATCAACAAAATATTGAGCAAAGGCTGTGAATACTTATGTACATGTGATTCATAGTTTTTTATTTTTAATAAATTTTTCAAAAATCTCAGAAAACAACTTTTTCACATTGTCATTATTGTGTGCAGAATTTCGAGGGGAAAAAAAAGATTTTCATCCCCTTTGGAATAAGGCTGCAACATAAAATGTGGAAAACGTGAAGTGCAGTGAATACTTTTCGGATGCACTGTATGTTTATAAATGTAAACGCGGTTTTATGAATGAAAGTAAATCTTTAACCATTCATTGTCCTTCGTCGGGGGGAGGCAGGCTCCTCCCAGTCGTTTGAGGAAGAATGGGTGGATGCAAGGGGTGCATATAAGGTGAGCATCCACAGGTGAGATTTGGTATAATGCTCCTGTCCCGAGGATCATGGTCATGTGGTTCACTTTCATTCACAAAACTGCGTTTACATCCAGAAACGTAGGATCTTTTGGTCCACTTCACTTTGTCAGGCAGGTCTTATTGAAGTGATTTCTTGATTGAGAACAGGTGTGGCAGTAATCAGGCCTGGGTGTGGAGAGATAAATTGAACTCAGCTTTCCAAAGATGTGATAAACCACAGTTAATTTAGGTTTTAATGGGGGGGCAATCACTTTTTCACACGGGGCCATGTAGGTTTGGATTTTTTTTACCCTTAATAATAAACACCTTCATTTAAAAACTGCATTTTGTGTTTACTGGGGGATCCTGGGTTCGATCCCAGCCCCCGACCAACAGTGATGTGTGTGGAGTTTGCATGTTCTCCCCGTGTCTGCGTGGGTTTACTCCAGGATTTCTCCGGTTTCCTCCCACATGCCAAAAACATGCAGGTTAGGTTAATTGGCATCAAACTGGGGATTCTAAATTGTCCTTAGGTCTGACTGTGAGAGTGAATGGTTGTCTGTCTCTCTGTGTTGGCCCTGCGGTGGACTGGCGATCTGTCCAGGGTGGACCCTGCCTCTCGCCCAAAGGTGCTGGGATAGGCTCCAGACCTCCCGCGACCCGAAAAGGATTAAGCGGAAGAAGATGGATGGATGGATGGATGGATGGGTCAACCATCCACAGCAATGGAAAATGGACTGATGCTCCTTCGTCTTCATCTGCTGCTGTTCACCTCCATCACCACGGGAGGGAGGAAGACTTCATCTGTGAACCTGTGTGTGTGTGTGTGTGGGGGGGGGTGATAAGCTGCTCTCTGATTGGCTGAGAGTTCAGTCTGCAGGCTGCCACATGTTCCCAGTCATTGCCCACAATGCGCGAGTGAATGTGTTCAGGTGGGGGGTCTGACATGACGGCCTCCCCCACCAAACCACACAGACCCCTCCCCCCCACTGAACCTCACCTGCATCAACAAAGGAGGAGGGGTGGGGGGGGGGCAGAGGAATTTCTTTTGTGTTGCTGTGAGACTCCACGGAGACGGCGTGAAACACCAGAGCAGCGTGGCGTTCCCGACCTGCACGCGCTCTGCTGACGGCAGGCCGTTAAAACTCGTCCAGTCTCGCTTCTGCGCACCTGCGCCGCAACGCCTCACAAATGTCGCACTTTTTTCACTTTTTTCCTGTGAATCCGCAGTTTTCAGCTGGATGCTGCTAAAAAAATTATGATGTGTAATTAAATTGTAATTTGTGACTTTTTAATTGTAAATTAGCATTTTTATCATACTTTTACACCTTTATTTTTGCAGATTTGTACCTAAATTTGTGACCTTTTTGTCTCATCAATTTAAAGTTATTTTTCCTGTAAATTTTCAGCTTTTTTCTCATAAATTTGTATTGCTTTTTCTCAAGAATTTGAGAATTTTTTTCTCAAATTTTTTAACTTTTTTTCCTCATAAATTTGCAATTTTTTGTCAAAGGCTTTTTTTTTTACTTGTAAATTTTCAACTTTTTCCTGTAAATTTTCAGGTTTTTTCTCATAGATTTGCTATTTTTTCTCATTTTTAAAAAACTTTTTTCCATAAATCTTTTACATGTAAATTTTTTACTTTTTTCTCATAAATTTGTAATACTCATCTTCTGTTAAATTAAACTGTAATTTTTGACTTTTTAAATTTTCAATTTAACATCTTTTTCAGATTTTTGCACTTTTATTCTTTCAAATTTGTACCTAATTTACATTTATGCTGCCAACAGCCAATCACAGGGCACCGCTGTAGCCACCAGCAACTAAACACTCTGTGATTGGCTGTTGGGACTGAGGTCATAGTCGCCATGTTTGTAGTTTTTTCCCAGTAGAAAGTTCTACTTTAAAGTCTTGGTTGAACAGAGAGCTTTATTTTGAAAGTGCTCCAGAGGAACCGGAGGAGGGGGAGGTCTGAGGTCTGAGGAGGCTCTGTGGGGGTCTGAGGAGGAGCAGCGGTTCAAAGGCGCTGCGGGAGTGACGGGGAGAGGAGGTGTGAGGAGGTGTGCGGCTTTTTCTTCAGAGACCGGGAGCAGAACCAGAACCAGAACCAGGACCAGGACCATGGCGCAGCTGGTGCTGCTGATCAGCGGTGAGTCGTTCAGGTGTGACTGATGATGAATGAAGCCGCTGCGGCGCAGACTGGACGTCAGCCCCGCAGCGACGGCGCTCACGCACAGCTGCTCTCACGCGCGCATCTTCCTGTCCATGTTGATGATGAACGCAGAACGTCACTGTATATATAAGTTGTTGTTTCTGACGGAAGCAGAAACAGTGGAACAAACCGGATCATTTCTTGTCTTCTGCGTCTTATCTCACAAAATGTTTTTCCTCATAAATTCTCAACGTTTTAAAGTCATTTTTCCAACTTTTTTCTTGTGAATTTTCAACTTTTTTCTTAAAAATTTGTGACTTTTTTCATAAATTTTCATTTTTTTTTAAAAATAAAGCATTTTCTTGTAAATTTATGACTTTTTCCCTTATAAATTTGACTTTTTAAAAGTAGATTTTCAACTTTTTTCTCAAAAACTTGACTTCATGAATTTTCAAATTTTTGTGACTAAATTTTCAATTTTTTTTCCTCAGAAATTTTCAACATTTTAAAGTAAAATTTCAATTTTTTCTGTGAAATTTCAACTTTTTTTCTCATAAAACTTCAATTTTTTCCATAATTTTCCTACTTTTTTCTTCTAAATTTTCAGTTTTTTCCTCATAAATTTTATTTTTTTTCCAAGTAAATTTTCAACTTTTTTTCTCATAGATATTCATTTAAAAGTAATTTTTCCAACTGTTTTCTTGTAAATATTCAACTTTTTTCATTTAAATTTTCTAATTTTTTTCCCATAAATGTTCAACATTCTCCCACAAATTTGTGATTTTTTTTTTAATAAATTTTCATTTTTAAAGTAAATCTTAAGCATTTTCTTGTAAATTTGTGACTTTTTTCCTCATAAATTTATTACTTTTTTAAAGTAAATTTTCACCTTTTTTCTCAAAAATGTTCAATTTTTTCTGCAATTTTTCAATTTGTTTCTGATGAATTTGTGACTTTTCTCATGAATTTTCAGCTTTTTGTATCTAAATTTTAATTTTTTTCTTCATAAATTTTCAACAGTTTGATGTAAAATTTCAATTTTTGTTCTCATAAATTTTCAACTTTATTTAGTTATTTAGACAAAAACATGCAGGTTAGGTTAATTGGCATCAAACTGGGGATTCTAAATTGTCCTTAGGTGTGACTGTGAGAGTGAATGGTTGTCTGTCTCTCTGTGTTGGCCCTGTGATGGACTGGCGATCTGTCCAGGGGGGACCCTGCCTCTCACCCAAAGATGCTGGAATAGGCTCCAGCCCCCCCGCGACCCGAAAAGGATTAAGCGGAAGAAGATGGATGGATGGATGAATTTTCAACTTTTTCAATGCAATTTTATTTAGCGAATGCAAAGTCCTTAAGCCAAGCAATGCAATTCAATGCAATTCAACTTTATTAATACAGCACCATTTCACAACAACAGTCATCTCATAGCACTTTCAACTGTAGGGGAAACCCCCACAATTGCAGAAAGACCCCAGTAATCAGGCGATCCCCTGTGAGCAGCACTTGGCAATGGTTGAGTGGAAAAACTTCCTTTTAACAGGAAGAAACCTCCAGCAGAACCAGGCTCAGGGAGGGGCAGTCATCTGCTGCAACCGGCTGGGGGGTGAGGGGATAGAGAAGAAGAAGAAAAGAGCAGACATGTAGAGAGCAAACAGCACGATGGGGATTCAATCTATGGGAGAGAACAAACAGATGTTAATGACCAGCAAAAATATTTCATTGAGAGTGAAGAAAGGAGTGAAGCCCGGTGCATTATTGGAGGTCCCCCAGCTGTCTAAACCTATTAGCAGCATAACTAAGGGAGGGTTCAGGGGCACCTGATCCCTCCCTAATTGTAGGCTATACCAAAAAGAATCAGAATCAGCTTTATTGATTAAAAAAGGAAGGTTTTAACCCTATTCTTAAAAACAGAGACCAAGTCTGACTCCCAAATCCAGATTGGCAGCTGGTTCCACAGGAGAGGAGCTTGATAACTGAAGACTCTGCCCCCCATTCTACTTTTGGAGATTCTAGGTATTACAAGTAATCCAGCATTTTGGGAGCGTAGTGCTCTGTTAGGATAATAGGGTAGTATCAGATCTTTTAAATAAAAAGGGGCCTGATTGTTAAGAGCTTTGAAAGTGAGAAGAAGGATTTTAAACTTAACTCTAAACTCTATGGCAGGGGTGCTCACACTTTTTCAGCATGCGAGCTACTTATAAAACAACCAAGTCAAAATGATCTACCCACTACAAAAATGCAAAACATATAATTATTTTCAAATGTATTAAGGATTCTTTGTATGTACAATGTATGTTGATGTACCTTGCATAACTGAATAAGCCAATATTGCACAACACACATAATAAATAACTATTAACATTTTTTGTAATTACCTGAGTTTACTTTGATGACTTGCACTGAATTGAATTGAAAATGCCGCTCCACATTTCCCTTCTTTGGCATTGCGATGGTAGACTGGCAGATGAGGCAAACGCACTTCGAAAATGACATTGTGAAAAAAAAGTCCACCTCCCATTCCGTATGAAAGTGATATGTTTTTGCCTTCTTACTTGGCCCAGCTTTCTCACTCATTTTGATCACCATATGTTTTAGCAAGGGCTTAAAATCTGAGGTAATTCGCTGACTAGCTTGTAAGTTTTGCTGCGCTTAACGCCGTTGTTTACGCATGAGCGGTGACCTAAAGGTCAAAATTCAGTTGTCATCTGAATGGTTGCCCTGTATGTCAATCAAGTGACGGGATGTTTGATAGGCTGACAAATATTTTTTTTAATGTCACGCTGCGATCGACCAGTAGATCGCGATCGACCAGTAGATCGCGATCGACGTAATGAGCACCCCTGCTCTATGGGAAGCCAATGAAGGGAGGCCAGAACCGGAGAGATATGATCTCTCTTTCTAGTACCTGTTAAAACTCTTGCTGCAGCAGTTTGGATCAGCTGAAGACTTTTTAAAGATGTTTTAGGACAGCCTGATAATAAAGAGTTACAATAATGTAATCTAGAGCTAACAAAAGCGTGGATCAGTTTCTCAGCATCACTCTGAGACAAGATGCTCCTAATCTTGGCAATGTTACGCAAATGATAGAAGGCAGTCTTAGAAATTAATTTAATATGTGAATTGAAAGACAGATCTTGATCAAAAATAACTCCAAGGTTCCTCACAGAGCTATTAAGAGAAAGAGTAACCGCATCCAAACTAAGAGTTTGATTTGGAAAGGTATTTCTAAGGTTTTTTGGACCAACAAAAATGACTTCAGTCATTATTTTCCATAATTTTCCAACTTCTTTCTTTTAAATTTGTGACTTTTTTTCCTCAAGAATTTGACTTTTTTTTTTTTTTTTTAAAGTAAATTTTCATCTTTTTTTCATAAATTTTCACCGTCCTGGGTATGACGTTAAACTGCATCCATGCGAGGGGGTCTGTTGGAGTAGGAGGATGATGGAGTACCTCTTAACCTTCACTGATAGCCCCAGTTGTCCCTTGGGCAAGTAATAGTACCTGTTAGCCTCCCTTGCCAGGGTCACAGTGAAACTCTCTAATAACTTTGTGTGTTATTATCCCCTAAGGGGACCCAGGGTTAAAGTGGTTCCGAGCACCCCCTTGCTGATCATATGAGGTGACAGTTGGGGCAACTTGTTTGCCATGAATTATGACCCGTGTTAGTGGCAGAAGAGGTCTTTGTTCTTGAGGAATGTGTCTTGCTGTGGCTGTCACAAGTTCAACACAGTGCTTTGGCTCCTACTTCACTTAGACGGGAGGTTGGAAGGGCCCGGTTCAATCAGTCGGCTTGTCAAGGTCTACTCTGGGATGTCTTTTGTCAGTGTAACATCTCCTAATCCCAGAAGCCTATGGCGGAGGGTCAGTCGAGTAATTTGCACATTTGTGTTTTATTGCTCGAGTATACCATCCCTGGTGCATAACCTGCAGGAAGTCCGCGGCTCTGTGCATCCCCTTGTAGGGCTCCGAGAGGGTGGGGAGCAGGGATGATGAATCATATGCTATAAAATATGGCTATTAAACAAACCCCTAGAAAAACGAATGTTGGAAGATGACGTGGATGACCCAGGAATTAGCAGGATGACTCTTTCAAATGGTGATAATTGGCCAAGGCTTATTGTTTTAGAGTCGCTCTCATCAGATAAGCTTCTTTCTAAGCTGTCCCCTTTAGATGTACAGAAAGGAATTTCAGGTATTGCAGAATCAGTTAGGGATGTTAAAAAATTGAGGTCTGGCCAGATTTTGGTGGAATGCTTAAAGAAATCCCATTCTGAAAATTTGTTGCGGTGTAATGTGCTGGCTGGTGTTCCGGTGAAGGCTTTTCCTCACCCTTCCCTAAACAGCTGCAAAGGAGTAATTCGTATGAGAGAACTCCACGATATGGAAGAGGATGAAATAGCCTCAGAACTGCAACAACAAGGAGTCACACATGTGAAGAGGATAACCATTAAAAAAGATGACCGAACAGTAAAAATTGGCACTTACATTCTGACGTTCAACTGGCATCAACTCCCAGACAGAATCCAAATAGGATACCTGAGTGTAACTGTTGATACCTTTATTTCAAACCCATTGAGATGTTTTAACTGCCAGAAGTTTGGCCATGGCTCCGCAGGATGTAAGAATAAGCCAGTCTGCTGCAAATATGGAGAGGAAAGGCATGAGTTGGCCTGCACAACACCTCCCAAATGTAGTAACTTTTTAGGCAGTCATGCAGCATCATCAAAGGAATGTTCTTGTTGGATCAAGGAAAAAGAAATTCATACTGTCAAATGTACTAAGAAAATTAGCTACCCTGAGGCACGTAAACTGGTAGGTTTCCCAAAGTACAAATTCCAGCAACTTTCTCCTCTGTTGTGAAACCTAAGATGCAGCCTGCTGAGTGCCAGTCAGATCTGACCTCGTTAACTAAAGATAAGCTCTCATTATTAAGTAATATTAAAAATTCTGGAGTCCCAGTTAAAAGTAAAATGAGTACTCAAAGCCTAACTACAATAAGCCAACCCTTAAATCAAAGTCTAAGTAAGCCCGCAGAATAATACCAATCATCAAAAGAAAAGAAAAAAACATCCAGCTCCTCTACTCAGCCAAAATCAAGCCAAGAAAATAAATTGCTAAAGAATGGGAATCAAGTAGAAGCAGAAATGTCTGAAGTCACGACTTGCCGTAGTCGCAGCCCCTCCCCCAAAAGCAAGCATAAGGAGCGTGCGTTTGTTTTACCTACCTGATGGTGGGTAGCCACATTATCCAGTGGAACTATCATGGCTTTCAGGCTAATTTCTCTGAAGTGCAGCGTTTAGCTGCTAGTTTTAATCCTCTTGCTTTTTGTGTTCAAGAAACTCCTACTATCAATCAATCCCATGTCTCTGAAACATTATACTATGTATAATACAAAAGTGCATCGTCCATCTGGTGGTTCAGCAATTTTAGTAAGGAATGACCTAATTCACAGCCACTTGGCATTAGTCTCCAACTTGCAAGCAGTGGCAGTTTGTCTAACTTTGCATAAAGCAATAACCTTATGCTCTGTCTATATACCATCAGATATGACTGTGACACCGGAAAATCTTGATGCCCTTCATGATCAGTTGCCATCCCCATACATCCTTATGGGTGATTTTAATGGTCATAATCCTTTGTGGGGAGGAGTTTGCTCAAATGCAAAAGGCAGGATACTGGGGGATTTTATTGCTAAAAATGATCTGTCTCTTTGGAATGATGCGTCTCACACATACCTCCACCCAGGACATGGACCCTATACTGCAATTGACTTACAGTATCTATATGTAATCCTGAGCTAGTACTGGAATTCTCGTGGCGGGTCTTGGATGATCTTTGTGGAAGTGACCACTTTCCACTAATATTGACGTCTACAGAAGTGGATGTGCAATCAAGAACTCCGCGATGGCAACTCAAAAAAGCAAACTGGCCTTCCTTTGTTTCTCTGTGCAAAGAGAAATTCAGCCAAAAACCTCAACCACACTGTCACTCTGTTCAGAGCTCAAACCTTAATTACAATTGCTGTCCCAAAAACATCAGCAAAGACACATTGTAGGTCCAACCCATGGTTCAGTGATGACTGTAAAAAGGCCATTGAGGCAAGAAAAAAAAAAAACAGAGAGGATGTTCAATAAACATCCAACAACAGAAAACCCGACCAGATTTAAAATCTGTCGAGCTAAAGCACGCAGGATCATCAATGAAGCAAAGAGACAGAGCTGGAGGGAATTTGTATCAAGCCTCACATCCAACACATCTACCAAAAAGATCTGGGATTTAATCAGAAAGATGAAGGGTAAGGAGAATGGACTTCAAATACAGCATATTAATCATCAGGGCAATCTGCTGACGACAAAATATGAAATAGCTAATCAACTAGCAAAATCGTTTGAGAAGAATTCATCTATTGGAAACTATCATCCTGAGTTCCAAATCATACAAGCACAAGAAGAACAAAAAGAAATAATCTTTTCTTCAGATAACTCAGAACCATACAACCAAGATTTCACTATTGAAGAACTTTTGTTCTCAATAAGGAACTCTCATGACACTGCTGTGGGGCCAGATAAAATTCATTATCAGTTTTTAAAACACTTACCCCCCCCAGTGCACTATCCATTCTCTTGATGGTTTTCAACAACATCTGGAAGTTGGGCAGTATTCCTGAAAGGTGGAAAGAAGCAGTAGTTATACCTGTTCCAAAACCCGAGAAAGATCATACTGATACCAACAACTACCGTCCAATAGCTCTGACAAGTTGCCCCTGTAAAACCATGGAAAGAATGGTAAACAATCGCCTTGTGTGGGTGCTTGAGTCTGAAGGCCTTTTAACTGATTACCAGTGTGGCTTCAGATGTGGTAAAAGCACTTTAGACCACCTTATCAGATTAGAGGCCTATATACGTGATGGTTTTATTAGAAAAGAACATGTAGTTGCTGTATTTTTTGATTTAGAAAAAGCATATGACACAACATGGAAATACGGTATTTTAAGATACTTACATGGCATGGGTTTTAGGGGACATTTGCCCTTTTTCATTTCAAACTTTTTATCCAATAGACACTTCAGAGTCCGAGTAGGAGATCCCCTTTCAGAGCCCCATGTGCAAGAACAAGGAGTCCCCCAGGGAAGCATCCTCTTGGTTACTCTTTTTAGCATTAAGATTAATAGTGTAGTTGGTGCTCTTAGACCAAATACCTTTTGTAGTCTTTACGTAGATGACCTCTGTATTTGCTACAGGGGGAAAGACATGAGCACAATTGAAAAGCAACTACAGCTGTGCATAAACAAGATTAATATGTGGTCAGTCAGTAATGGTTTTATATTTTCAAAAACAAAAACTGTCTGCATGCACTTTTGCCTGCTGCGGTGTCTTCACCTCGACCCTGAGCTTTTCATAGATGGAGAAGCTGTAAGGGTGGTAAAAGAAACCAAATTCCTTGGACTTATTTTTGATAATAAGCTGTCTTTTATTTCACATACAAAATTTCTACCAATCAGATGTTTTAAAGCCCTTGATATTATTAAAGTTTTGACAAAAACTAAATGGGGTGCGGACTCTACTGTGCTGCTGCGTCTCTACAGAGCACTTGTAAGATCTCGGCTAGAGTATGGGAGCATAGTTTATGGATCAGCAAGGAAATCCTACATCAGGATGCTGGAAACTGTCCATCACCAGGGGCTAAGGCTTGCCTTGGGAGCTTTCAGAACCTCTCCTGTTAAAAGTTTGTATGTTGAAGCAAACAAGCCTTCACTTCTAAACAGGTGCCTGAAATTGTCTCTCCAGTATATGGTTAAACTTAAAGCTGACCATAGAAATCCAGCCTACTCTGCAGTTTTTCACCCTCGATTTTTGCAGATGTGTAAGGTCAGACCTTAGAGCATCACTCCTTTTGGACTCCATATAGAACCTCACCTGGTTAAATTAAACCCTGAAATGAGCAACGTAACACAGACACAAATTTGTCCCATTCCACCATGGAGTTTGAGGAAACCCAATATCATTCTGGATCTGAGTCAAAACAAAAAGAAAGACACTCACCCAAATGTGTACCAGCAGCAGATCTTGGACATTAAATGCCGTTTTCCTCACCATATTTCCATATACTCTGATGGTTCTAAAGTAGATGGCTCAGTCTCTGCTGCAATTGTCACCAGGCACAATCAGCATGGTTTGCGGATTCCCAAACAATGTTCAGTTTTTACAGCAGAGGCTCGTGCTTTCCTTCTCGCATTGGAACACATTGAGAGAACCAAACAACAGAGCTCCTTAATTTTTACTGATTCCAGATCCTGTCTTCAGGCACTTGGGTTTTTGAAGACTGATCACCCCATTATTATTCGGATTTTAGAGAAACTAGTTTTTGTTTTTTGTTTTTTTGTTTTTTACAGAAACATATTTTTAATATCATCTTCTGTTGGATCCCCAGCCATGTTGGCCTGTCAGGTAATGAGCAGGCAGACAGTGCTGCCAAGAAAGCCCTTACTGTACCCAAGAAGTCACTCAATGCCAGATCCCAGCCTCAGACCTCAGGCCTCTAATAACCTCCTATATTTTAAAGAAGTGGCGGACTGAATAGGACACCATCCATCCATCTTCTTCTGCTTAATCCTTTTCGGGTCACGGGGGTCTGGAGCCTATCCCAGCATCTTTGGGCGAGAGGCAGGGTCCACCCTGGACAGATGCCAGTCCATCACAGGGCCAACACAGAGAGACAGACAACCATTCACTCTCACAGTCAGACCTAAGGACAATTTAGAATCCCCAGTTTGATGCCAGTTAACCTAACTTGCATGTTTTTGGCATGTGGGAGGAAACCACATGTACTGCAAATAAACTGCATGACATTAAACCTGCCATAAGCCATAGACACTTGCATCACTTTCAAAACCGACATGATGAGGTCGTGTACACTAGATGCCATATTGGCCACTCAAGGCTCATGCACAGCTTTTTATTAAAAGGTGAAGCCCCACCATATTGTCAGTTCTGCTGAGGTTTTTTTTAATCAGTAAAGCACATTTTACTTGACTGTCCTGTTCTCATGACAACAAGACAACGTTTTTATTCTCAAAAGTCACTGAAAGATATTTTTAATAAGGCACCACCAAAGGAAGTTTCAGGGGTTTTGGCACACGTGCATTTGAAGCATCTTATTTAATTTTTCTATTTTCTTGTATCTGCTGTGACGGGTTGTGGGAGTGTGTGTGGAAAAGCAACAGGACACAAGTGCTGGGAAATCACACTGCGTGTTTTTAATAAGGAAAAACTGCATACAGACCGGCTGTAGAGCCACTGACGTGTCGCACATGCACTCAGCCTTTCACATACCCGGACTGCCATCACAGACAAACGAGGATTAATAATAGTCCTGAAGCTTAGACAACGGCATACATGTGTATCTTTGAACTCCTTCCCGCCGAAGAATGAGAGTCGGGGCGCGCTCCCACAACGTCACAAGAAGGCGACGGAGCCAGAGTCCCTCAAAGTTACAGTAAAGCAATTTCACTTGTTACACTACGTATCTATCTCTATTTATCTATCTGTCCATCTATTTATTTATTTATTCTTTCATTTATCATCCTATCTCTATATAATTTTTAACTCAATTTTATTTACCGTGAAGCTATAGATGCTGACATGACACTAAACAAGAACACTCAAACTCAAACTCCTCTAACACCAACCCTCTCCATGTCCTCCTTCACTACATCCATCAATCTTCTCTGTGGTCTCCCTCTTCTCCTCCTGCCTGGCAGCTCCATCTTCAACATCCTTTGTCCAATATCTCCACTATTCCTCCTCTGCACATGTCCAAACCATCTCAGCCTTGCCTCTCTTACTTTGCCTCCAAACTGCTCAACCTGAGCTGTCCCTCTGATATACTCATTTCTAATCTTGTCCCTCCTAGTCACTCCCAATGAAAATCTTAGCATCTTCAACTCTGCCACGTCCAGCTCCACGTCCTGTCTTTTTGTCAGCGCCACCGTCTCCAAACCATATATTATAGCAGCTCTCACTGCCGTTTTGTAAATCTTCCCTTTCACTCTTGCTGCTACGTTTCTGTAACAAATCACCCCTGACACTCATCTCCACCCACTCCACCCTGCCTGCACTCTCTTCTTCACCTCTCTTGTGCATTTCCATTGCTTTGGATGGTTGACTCCAGGTATTTAAACTCCTCTGCTTTCATTACCTCTACTGCTTCCATCTTCACCGTTACACTTGCCTCCCTCTCATTCACACTCATGTATTCTGTCTTGCTTCTACTGACTTTCATTCCTCTTCTCTCCAGAGCATACTTCCACCTCTCCAGGTTCTCTTCCACCTGCTCCCTACTCTCACTGCAGATCACAATGTCATCTGCAAACATCATGGTCCACAGAGACTCCTGCCTGACCTCATCTGTCAGCCTGTCCATCTCCATGGCAAACAAGAAGTGGCTCAGAGCTGATCCCTGATGTAACCCCACCCCCACCTTGAACCCATCTGTCACTCCTACAGTGCACCTCACCACTGTCTCAGTGTCTTCATACATGCCCTGCACCACCCTCACATACTCCTCTGCCATGCCTGACTTTCTCATATAGTACCACACTTCCTCTCTTGGCATCCTATCATCTGCTTTTCCTCGATCCACAAAGACACTGTGCAACTCCTTCTGACCTTCTCTATAATACTTCTCTATCAACACTCTTAGAGCAAACATTGCATCTGTAGTACTCTTTCTTGGCATGAAACCATACTGCTGCTCACTGATTGTCACCTCTTCTCTTAACCTGGCTTCAACAACTCTTTCCCATATCTTCATAGTGTGGCTCATCAACTTTATGCCTCTGTAGTTACTGCAGCTCTGAGCATCACCTTTGTTCTTGAAAATTGGTACCAACACTTCTTCTCCACTTCTCAGGCATCCTCTCACTCTCCAAGATTGTGTTTAACAATCTGGTTAAAAAGTCCACTGCCATCTCTCCTAAACATCTCCATACCTCCACAGGTATGTCATCTGGACCAACGGCCTTTCCATTCTTCATCCTCTTCAAAGCTGCCCTCACTTCTGCCTTGCTAATCCTCGGGACTTCCTAGTTCACCATCTTTCCTTCATTCATCCTCCTCTCTCTCTCATTTTCTTTGTTCATCAGCTCTTCAAAGTTTTCCTTCCACCTTCTCAACACACTCCATCATTTTAGTACATTACCATTTTGTCCTTAATCAACCTAACCTGCTGCACATCCTTTCCAGCTCCATCTCTCTGTCTAGCCAATAGATACAAGTCCTTTTCTCCTTCCTTAGTGTTTAGCCTCTCATACAACTCACTACTGTATATGCCTTTTCCTTTGCCACCTCTCTCTTTGCCGTGTGCCTAGATTCCAAATACTCCTGTCTACTTTCTTCATCTCCCTGACTATCCCACTTTTTCTTTGCCAACCTCTTCCTTTAAATACTTTCCTGTACCTCCTCATTCCACCACCAAGTCTCCTTGTCTTCCTTCCTCTGTCCACTGGATACACCACATACCCTTCTACCCATTTCCCTCAATACTTTTGCTGTACTTTCCCAGTCATCTGGTAATTCTTCCCTACCACCCAGAGCCTGTATCAAATCCTTCCTGAACGCTGTGTCCCCTTCTGTAACTTCCCCCACTTAATCTTTGGCTCTGCCTTCACTCACTTCCTCTTCTTGCTTTTCAAAGTCATCCTACAGACTACCATCCGATGCTGTCTATCTACATTCTCCCCTGCCACCACCTTGCAGTCTCCTATGTCTTTCAGATGTTTTCTTCTGCATAAGATGTAGTCCACCTGTGTGCACCTTTCTTCACTCTTGAAGTCACCCTATGTTCCTCTTTCTTCTTAAAGTACGTGTTCAGCACAGCCATTTCCATCCTTTTAACACAATCTGCAGCCATCTGTCCTTCCACATTTCTCTCCTTAAGACCATACCTACCCAGAACCTCCTCATCACCTCTGTTCCCTTCACTTACATGTCCATTAAAGTCCCCTCCAATAACCATTCTCTCCCCCCTGGGAACACTCTCTACCACTTCATCCAACTTACTCCAGAATTCCTCTTCCTCTTCTATCTGACATCAACTTGTGGGGCATACACACTGACAACATTCAACATCACCACATCAAAGCTGAACACTGTCTCATATTTGATATTCAATTAAGCCCTTTCACAATAAAAACCTTTTCTCTGGTCTCAGTCCTGCAGGCATTCGCCTTTGCTCAGGATGGCGAGGTTCTGGTGGTCGGGGCCCAGGAGGAAGAAGTGGTGCTTCCAGAGCTCGTGGACGTGTGCACCGAGGGCAGCTGTTACCCAGCGACGGGAGACCTCCTGATTGGCCGGGCCCACCAGCTGTCGTCCACCTCCACCTGCGGACTGAATCGACCGGAGCCGTTCTGCATTGTCAGCCACCTGCAGGTCAGTTCTGCTGAGTGTTGTTTCAAACAGAGATGGAGAGCTTTCCCACGGCCTCCTGTTGGTCAGCAAGTTGTTTTAAGTTCCACTCTAAAATTAGGCTGATTAGTAGATGGACCATCAGAATGGTTTCCTTCTTTCTGCCTTCTAAACCAGCCTGTAATTTAGGAGCTCTAATTGGAAAGTTCTGGCAGCAAACTGAAGGTCAGTCAGAGGTCTTGGTGTGCTGAGGCATCAAGTGTATGAAAAGAAAGTGCATCATCAGCAAAAAACCAAACACACACGTGTTAATTAAGAATAATTTTGTCTTTTAAGCTAAAGTACAGTGGGCCAAGGTCAGAATCCTGTGGAACACCTCTTCTGATGTTAATATTTTTGAGAAAATGCTATCGTGTCATGAAATAAAAAATGCTCATTGTACACATTCGGTATGGGACGTTCCACTGCTGGTCCTGCCTGCTGTCAGTTCTATGTCAATGTGCCTTCATCATTAGCTGCAGTCCGCACTTGGCATGTTCCATACATATACCACTCATGTCCCATATGTGACCATTGTAAATAAATGCAATTGCAATTGTTAATAAATAAATAAATACAATAAGAAACTAAAAAGCATACCATAAGGATCATACCCGAACATTGTCGGTTGTCAGCCCAGTCGTGTTTGTTCATTAATGGTGGTTGACGCCACGCATGCAGACATTAGTGTTTCTGCACATTGGTGGCATTTGTTCCCGTGTACTTGTAGCAAGCATGAAAACCCCATTGCCCAGCGTACCTCTGGTTCAAATTATCAACACAAATCTGAAGACGACATCAAAAAAATGTCTATGAAACATGTACAATGACAAGAAAAATTGTGACAGATAAATCACAAAAAGCGTATCAGTTTTTTCCCGATAGAGCCAGTTTTAGAAAAAAATGTTTATAAACAAACTGTTTCTGATGCCAATGCTTTTGTAGCATTCCATATAGAATGTTCAGTATCTATGGAGCATGTACGACAGGCACTTGGGAACATTAACAGGTTGAACTGCTAGCTAGCAGGACTGCTAGCATTCCGTATCTACGGAACCTGTACATAAGACACTTGGGAACATTAGCAGGCTGGACCGCTAGCTAGCAGGACCACTAGCGCTCTGTATTTACGGAACCTGTAAATAAGGTACTTGGGAACATTAGCAGGATGGACTGCTAGCTAGCAGGACCACTAGCGCTCTGTATCAACGGACCCTGTACATAAGGTACTTGGGAACATTAGCAGGCTGGACTGCTAGCTAGCAGGACCACTAGGGCTCCATGTCGATGGAACATGTACATAAGACACTTGAGAACATTAGCAGGCTGGACCGCTAGTTGGCAGGGCCGCTCGAGTTCTGTATCTACGGAACATGTACATAAGGCACTTGGGAAAATTAGTAGGCTGAACCACTAGCTAGTAGGACCATTAGCGTCCTGTACGGAATGTTATGTATCAACAGAACATGCACAGAACATGTAAGTAAAACACTTGAGACTACTAGCTAGCAGGACCTCTAGTGTTCCATAGGGATGTTCCATAGCTAATGTTCCGTACGTAAGGCACTTGGGAATGTCAGGAGGCTGGACTGCTTCCTAGCTGGACCTAAGAACATGTACCTAAGGCATTTAGGAATGTTCCATGTGAAGCTAGCTGGAGCTAAGAACATGTACATAAGGCATTTAGGAATGTTACGTACAAAATATGTTTGGTGCAGGACGTGTATGGAACAAGTACAGAGCTCATACGGAACATTCCATACTGTACCGCCATTCCATGTTTTAGTAATCTCCCCTGTCTCTGATGATGATTTATTTCATAGTTTAAGCTCTCACCATCAGTCAGTATTTGTTAGCATGTTACATAGTTGCTAAAAGCTAATGTTAGTCTCAAACATGGCGTCGATGAACCTACTCGAGCTATGGCGTTGCCGTTAAAATGGAGATGGAGGGTGGGCTGAGGTCAGGCTCATTAGCATTTATTTAGCAGCGTAGCCGTTAAATGGCCCATTTTGAGGAGAGCTGCTTTCCCGTGTGTAACATGGCATAGCAGTAATTAAACCCTGAGGTGTTCTGATGAAATTGTGTAACAGACATTATTTCGTCATCACCTCTGAGAGTTGTCAACATGCGAAAAACGAGCAGAATAGGGGAACTTCAAAAAAATTTAGAAAAAAGCCTAAAATGTGGGAGAAGAATCCCAGTTTCAGAGGGAAAGACATCGCCAGTTTAGAAAACAAGTTCATGGTGAACTTCAACAATTGTAAAAAAAAATCTAGAAGTTTCTACAAAGCAGAAGTCCCAGATTTACAAGGCTAATTAATTAATTAGTTAAAATGGAGACCATTCCCACACTTTTCATTCTGTGAGCCGTTTCACAGACAGCCATTAGTCAGTCTGACCTTTGAACCCTTTCCTGGCTCTAAGGTGTTGTCGGTGCTTTAGACCAGCCTGTAATTCAGGAGCTCTGATTGGACGGTCAGCAGCAGATCAGAGGTGAGTTTCCATCAGCTGCTGAAATGTTCACAACATAAAACTGAACTGAGATCTGCCGTTTGGGATGACTACCGTAGGTGATTTGAGGGGGGATGGGGGAGGTGTTATCCCTGTTGTTAGGAAAATGACTCCCCCCCCCCCCACACACACACACACACTAACCTGCCTCCATCCCTGTTCATAGGTGAACCACCAATTCTAAGCAGAAATGCAAAAAAAACCCTTTACAGTGTTTTCCCTATAAATTTACATTTTTTCCCATCAACTTTTTTTAGATGGATAGATAGATAGATGTACTTTATTGATCCCAAACTGGGAAATTACAGTGTAACAGCAGCATGACAGTTGACAGCCAAACAACAGAAACACACACGACAGACAAAGGGATTACCCATGGAAAGTAAAAAAGAAACTAACACGACTATGGAACCTATATACATCATAGCTTAATATATGATGATGACCCGTATAAACACATGAATCATCCCATTGCACAAAGAAGGACTATCAGGAGCAGAGTGAAATGTGAGGTACCAGTTAGTCTGTAAGGTGCAGTGTGGCAGCATAGCTATGACCAGAATACAACATCATAGTGAGTTATTGTACAGTGAAATTGCATGTGGCAGGAAAGATTTCCTGTACCTGGCCGTTCGACAACGAAGCTGTAGTAGTCTACTGGAGAAAGTGCTTCGCTGCCTAGCTAGTGTGTGGTGGAGGGGGTGATCAGGATTGTTCATGATGGATCGCAGTTTATTTAGTGTTCTCCTCTCCACCACTGTCTCAAAGGTCTCCGGTCTGAGACCAATCACAGAGCCAGCCCTCTTGATAATCTTGTCAAGTCTGTTGGTATCTCTGGCCCTGATACTGCTACCCCAACAGACCGCAGCAAAAAAGATGACGCTGGCGACAACAGTCTGGTAGAAAAGCTCCAGCATCCTGCTGCACACGTTGAAGGATCTCCGCTTCCTCAGGAAGTAAAGTCTGCTCATCCCCTTCTTGTGCGCAGCATCGGTGTTGGATCTCCAGTCCAACCCGCTGCTGATCCTGACACCCAGATATTTGTAGTCTTCAACCACTCCCACATCCTCCCCCCTAATCTGCAGTGGCTGAGAAGGAGCCTTCTTCTTCCTAAAGTCATTCACCATCTCCCTGGTCTTGCTGACATTCAACCTCAGGTGATTCTGTTCCATCCACTCCACAAATCTGTCTACCAGTGTCCTGTACTCCCCCTCCTCTCCTCCTCTTATACACCCAACAACAGCTGAGTCATCAGAGAATTTTTGCAGGTGACATGACTCAGTGTTATACTGAAAGTCCGTGGTGTATAAGGTAAAAAGAAAAGGAGAGAGCACAGTCCCCTGTGGCGCTCCCGTATCACTAGCCACCACTCCAGACAAGACACTGTCCAGCCTGACAAACTGTGGTCTGCCTGTCAGGTAGTCGGTAATCCAGGAGATCACAGAGCTGTCAACCCCATCCCCCGCAGCTTCTCGCCCAGCAGCAGTGGCTGGACGGTGTTAAAGGCACTGGAGAAATAAAAAAAAGTGATTCTCACAGTATCTCCTCCACCATCCAGGTGCTAATGGGCTTGTTGCAGCAAGTAGATGACAGCATCTTCAACTCCTAAATGGGGCTGATATGCAAACTGCAGAGGGTCCAGCCACGTCTCCACCTGCGGCCTCAGGTGGGCTAAGACCAGTCTCTCCAGGACCTCCATCACATGAGATGTGAGAGCAACTGGTCGATAGTCATTCAGATCCGATGGAGATGACTTCTTGGGGACAGGAACCAGGCAGGATGTCTTCCACAGCACTGGTACTCTCTCCAGACTCAGGCTCAGGTTGTACAGGTGTTTCAGTACTGGAGCTAGTTGGTTGGCACAGGTCCTCAGGATTCTAGCGGAGATGCCATCCGGGCCCGAAGCCTTCTGCTGACGGAGTCTCTTCAGCTTTTTCTCATTAATGGAAAAAAGTTGCAACTTTTTCTCATAAATTTGCAACTTTTCCCCATAAATTTGCAACTTTTTTCTTATAAATTTGCAACTTTTTCTCATAAATTTGCAACTTTTCCCCATAAATTTGCAACTTTTTTCCATTAATTTGTAACTTTTCAAAAAAAATTGCAACTTTCTTCCCATAAATTTGCAAGTTTTTTTCTCATAAATTTACAATTTTTCCCCATAGTTTGCAGTTTTTTGAAAAAACTGCAACTTTTTCTCATAATTTTGCAACTTTTTCTCAAAAAATGCAGCATAACATTTTATAAATTTGTGACTTTTTTGCAAAATTGCAACTTTTTTCTTGTAAATTTCCGATTTTCATCTGGATGCTGGTTAAATTTTTTTCTGTATAATTAAATTGTCATCAGTGACTTTGTAATTATAAATGAGCATGATTTAACATTTTTGCACATTTATACTTCCAGATTTCTACCTAATTTAAATTTACACCTCCTGCTAAATTGTGACCTGTGCTCGAGTCACTTTGAGGAAATTATGAAAGCTGAGGTCACACTTTTTTCCATATTCTTTTTTTTTTTTAAGTTTTTGTAAAGGGTATACAGGTCATTACAGCATTGCATTGTTTACATTTTCATCACATGTTCCCTTATTTTTTGCTATTTGACAACATTGGAAGAATAATTATTACAACACCCCCTTTTTTTTTAAAGTGAAAGAAAAAGTGAAATTAAAGAAAATAAAAACAAACAAACAAAACAGCAAAAAACAAACAAAAAGAAAAAAAAAGTTTTTCCCATAATTCCAATTGTAAAGTGAAATTCCCTTCTTTTTCCCATCTCTCTTTTATATATGATGTGTTGTCTCCTTTTAAGTCTTGAAGACCTTGGTATATTTTAGAAATGTATCTGATCCCTGGGATCCCTTTATATGCCATTAAGAAGACCTTCAGAACACCTGACTGGGCCCTTTCCAAATCCTCCTTTTTAAGTATATTGTTTATGTGGTGTCTAAGCTGAAAGAACCTGTAAAGATCTTGATTTATTAGACCTTGTTTTTTCAAATCTTCAAAACTTCTTAAAGTTTGCCCCTTAAAAAAAAATCGTAATATTTTATCAGCCCTTTCTCTTTCCACTCTTTAAATCTAGTGTCTGTTTTATTAGGAGTAAAGTCTTGATCATAGGCAATCCATTGCAGAAGTCAATAGGGCTCTTTTGCTTGATTCTCTCTGACTATCTTAAACCATATTTTTAGCGGGGTCTCTATCCACGGGTTAGTGTTGTTCAAGAGTTTAGGTAAGGCCTTGTTCCCTATTATCGCCTGTAGGGGGATGTCACTTGTTATTTGGCATTCCATCTCCTTCCATTGTGCAGTGTAGACTGGGTTACATATCTCTATTAAAGTTTTAATTTGTGTGGCTTTAAAATAGTCCCTGATATTTGGCAGCGCAAGCCCACCTTTGTCTTTGTTTAGCTGTAAGGTTCTATATCTGATTCTAGGTCTCTTGCCCTGCCATATGAATCTTGAGATCCTTCTGTCCAGCTCCTGCCATGTTTTTTTGGGAGGTTCTACCGGTATTGTTTGGAAAAGGTATAGAAGACGTGGAAGTATATTCATTTTGACTGCTTCAATTCTTTGTGCAGTACCCAAGAATGGTATCATATTCCATCTTGCTAGGTCAGATTTTATTTTTGTCACCAGTGGATCATAGTTTAGTGTTATAATTTTGTTGAGTTGTTTCGGGATATTGACCCCCAGATATTTCATAGATTCCATCTCCCAGTTAGTTTTGAGTTCACTTAGTGAATAATGATTTGGGTCATAGTTGAATGTTAAAACTTGGGTTTTATGCATGTTTAATTTGTACCCCGATAAATCTCCAGACTCTGAAAAAACTGAGATTAGTTCTGGTAAAGAAGTGTCCGGCTGCCCTAGGTATATTAAAATGTCATCAGCAAAGAGTGCTATTTTATGTTCCTTCTGACCAAGTGTAATACCTTGAATTTTTTGATTCCGTCTTATCCATTGGCTCAGAGGTTCTATGAAGATTGCAAAGAGCAGTGGAGACAGGGGGCAGCCCTGACGACATCCTCTTTCCAGCTCAAAAGATGATGATAAATTACCGTTAATCCTTATTTTAGCTGTTGGTTTTTTATATAATGCCTGTATAGTTCTAATGAAGTTGTTATGAAAATTGAAACTGGATAAGATTCTATATAGGAAAGACCAGTCAACCGAATCAAATGCTTTTTCAGCATCTAATCCCAATATGACTGCATTTAAGTTATATTTTTTTATATGATGAATTATGTGTAAAGTGCGTCTAATGTTGTCTTGTGTCTGTCTTTGTCTTATAAAACCTGTTTGGTCTAAGTGAATTAAGTCTGTCAGTATATTTTCTAACCTTTTGGCAAGGATAATGGTAAAAAGCTTATAGTCCTGATTTAATACACTGATTGGTCTGTAGTTGGAGCATTCTAGTTTATCCTTTTCAGGTTTAGGTATAACTGCAATGACCCCTTCTCTCCAGGAGGGGGGGGATTTCCCCTGTGTGGAGGACATAGTTAATTGTTTTCAGGAGGAGAGGAGATAGTTGCTGTTTAAAGGTTTTGTACCACTCTGCTGTATAGCCATCTGCTCCTGGGGATTTGTTAGCTTTAAGTTTCATAATTGCTTTTTCCAATTCTTTAGGTTGTATTTCTGACAGTAGTGTTTTATTTTGTGGCTCCGTAAGTTGGGGAAGGTTTAATGTGTTTAGGAATGCCTCGGATGCGTTTTTATGTTTTTTGTGGGAGTATAAGTTCTTATAGTAATTCTCGAAGCTTTTAAGAATATCCTGAATTCAGAATTTTATTTCCTTTGATACTGGGTCTCTGATTTTGTAGATTGCTCTTTCTGTTTGTTGCTTCCTCAATTTATAGGCTAGTAATTTTGCCGATTTACTGCCTGCTTCATAGTGTTTTTGTTTCAGAAATGTAAGTTTCTTCTGGATTTCTATTGTGTAGATCTCATTTATTTGATTTTTAATTTCTTTAATCTTGAGCGAGTCATTAGAATGAGTGTTGCCTTTGTGTTCTTTTTCAAGGTTCTTAAGTTCTGACTCTAATGTGGTTAGTTTTTCTTGTCTCAGTTTCTTTTGGGTTGCCAGTTTTGCAATAATTTTTCCCCTTATTACAGCTTTGCATGCATCCCACAGTATTAAAGGGGATACTTCTCCATTATCGTTTTCTTCCAAATATCTGAGAATATCTGATTCCAATTCATCTTTCAGTGGACCTTTCAGGACATTTGAATTCAGCCTCCAAGAAAATGTATTATTTGTGTATTTTTGGATATTTAAGTCCATATAGATCGGACTGTGGTCAGAGAGATCCATCAGTCCTATTTTACATGTTTTTACTCTTCCAATGTCTCTATTAAACATAAAAAAGTAATCAATCCTTGAGTAAGATGAATGTGGCGTTGAATAAAATGTATAATCTTTTACCTTGGGGTTGAATTCCCTCCACACATCACAGATTCCCATTTCTTTTAGTAGCATCCGAGTTTTCCTACTTTGAGTGTTATTTTGATGTGAAGAAACCTGTTGCATCCCAGTATGGATTCAGTCTTAGATTGAAGTCTCCACCACATATCACTAAACCTTGGGCTTTAGTTATCATTAGGTCAAATACATTTTTATAAAATTTCCAGTTAGCCCCTGGTGGTGCATATACATTCAGCAGGGTGATATTTTCTCCCTCTAGCCGCCCAATTACCAAACTGTACCTCCCTTCTTTATCTTTGTGTTCTGATTTTTTTTCAAATGTAATTTTGGTTGATATCAATGTCGCTACTCCCCTCCTCCTCCCTGACTTATATGAAGATGAAGAGATCATTTTAAACCCTTGTCTATTGAGTTTAGTGTGTTCCACGTCTGTTAGGTGGGTTTCTTGTAAAAATATTATTCCTGCTTTGTCTTTTTTCATTTTGCCTAGAATCTTGGATCTTTTAACTGGATTCAGGATCCCTTTTACATTATATGAGATTATTTTGGTTACACCCTGTTTCTCCATTGTATTGTCTTATTTAGTATAACAGTGTGGTGGCCCTCTTTTTTGCTACTCAGAAACTGAAAGAACATTAAGAACATAAAAAACATTAAGAACATAGTGTACAAAACTTTAAAACAAAAAATTGTCAAAAGAACTTCCTGAGCTGAGGTCTTTTTAAAGACCCTGTAAGAGCCTTGATGGAGTGTAGGCTCTGAGGGAAATTCCTCAAACTCTGTTACGTGTTGAGGGCCCTCTCTTACCCCTGTAAGTTGTCCCATGTTTATAACGTGAATTTCAGATCCCAATCCGAACTTGTAATGATTTTTTTTTTTTTTTTTATGCCTATACCCTATGAAATTGTGTGCACCCTCCCACCCCCATCACAGCAAACATTCACTCTAATACAGTATTTGTTAGTGTGGGGAGAACATGTGGGTCATTGTCACATTTCTATTTTAACAATTTTTTTTTTTTTTAATTAAAAAGACATTTGTTTCTAATGCTATGACTGATCCATGAAATGTTTTACCACATGCTGATTCTGCATCTCCTTTAATGTTTGTTACCTTGTAGGAGGGGGGTTGGAAGTGCAGAATGACTAAAAAAAAAAAAAAAAAGGTCGCTATTCCCTCCTGAAACTGGCAGGCTTATCCTTGTAGCTCTGGCGCTGGGTTTCCCGCTGCTGGCCCGTGGATTTTGAAGGTCTCTGTGTGGACCACATTTGAGCCTTGATCCTATCGCTCGGGTCTGCTGCGGGTTTAAACACCGATACCGGGAGCCCTCTTCTTGCCATGTCAATTGTTGCTTCTTCCGCCGAATTATAGAGACATGACTCTTCACCGTAAAAGACCCTTAACTTCGCAGGAAATGGCGTCTGAAAGCGCAGTTTCTGTTTCCGTAGCACCTTTTTAGCGTCATTGTATTCCCGGCGATTTTTAAGAACCTCCGGGGCGTAATCGTGCTCCACGAAGACTTTTTTCTCTTGGTGCATAAATCCTTTTTTCTGCCAAGCCCGTCTTACAACCTCTTGTTTTATTTTGAAATTGGCGAATCTCACCACCACAGAACGTAGGGGCGCTTCCGCCGCTGGCTTTGCGGCTAATGTACGATGGGCCTTTTCTATCTTCAAATCAGTTGTTTGTGGAATATCCAACTTCTCTCTCAGTAAGGATTCCACGCATTCCGCCAATGTGTTGAAACCATCTTCGGCTCCTTCTTTCAGACCGTGAATTCTAATGTTGTCTCTTCTCTGTCTTCCTTCTTGGTCAGTTAGCTTAGCCTCCAGTCTTGACTGTCTTTTGTGTAAATCCAGCACGGAATCTTCAAGCACTTTGATTCTTTCTTCAGCTTCCAAGATTCGGTTCTCGGCCTGGTCCACTCTGCTGTTCGTCCTTTTTAATTCATCTCTGAATTCACGGAATTCGGCCCAAACCTCTCGGCGAAATCATTGTAATTCTTCAAGTAACGTTTTCAAGCTAACCTTCTTGTTAGCTATGTTCAGCTCCTCGTCTTCTGAACGGAGGTCCTCCGGTTCAGATTCTCCGGCCGATGCGTGTCCTAGCCTGGGAAATGTCAGTTTCTTCTGTTTTTGTTTAGGCATGATGTTTTTGTCTTTTGATTTTTACTCTTCCAAAAATCCGTTAAGTCTGATTTTAAAGATGTTTTCCTGGATTAGGTCTGGGAGCTTCAGCGTTAAGCTGCTATCACCATGGCGTCCAGACTGGAAGTCGCTTTTTTCCATATTCTGTGGTGAAAGACCTTCAAAATGATTCATTTGTAGGAAGTGTGTAAAAACGGACCTGGAAAAAGCTGATTTGTTTATGTTTTGGCTAGGTTTAAAACTCGCATTCGATCGGTTGGGAGTTGCGTTTTCTGCCAAAACATATATATTTCTAGAAAGTACGATATCTCAGCTTTCCAATGATACCAGGCGCTCATGGGGTTTTCCCAGGACTTGCTGCTAGCAAGCAAAGAGTGATGATTTATGACTCGTCCTGCCTGTAGCTCGTAATGACGCGATGTGCATTCTGACTCATGTTGCCAGCGTGGGTCACATTTGATGAACACCCTCACCCAACTGTTAAAACATACAGTGGGGCAAAAAAGTATTTAGTCAGCCACCAATTGTGCAAGCTCTCCCACTTAAAAGATGAGAGAGGTCTCCAATTTTCATCATAGGTATACCTCAACTATGAGAGACAAAATAAGAAAAAAAAATCCAGAAAATCACATTGAAGGATTTTTAATGAATTAATTGGTAAATTCCTCGGTAAAATAAGTATTTGGTCACCTACAAACAAGCAAGATTTCTGGCTCTCACAGACCTGTAACAACTTCTTTGAGAGGCTCCTCCGTCCTCCACTCGTTACCTGTATTAATGGCACCTGTTTGAACTCGTTATCAGTATAAAAGACCCCTGTCCACAACCTCAAACAGTCAGACTCCAAACTCCACTATGGCCAAGACGAAAGAGCTGTCAAAGGACACCAGAAACAAAATTGTAGACCTGCACCAGGCTGGGAAGACTGAATCTGCAATAGGTAAGCAGCTTGGTGTGAAGAAATCAACCGTGGGAGCAATTATTAGAAAATGGAAGACGTACAAGACCACTGATAAATCTCCCTCGATCTGGGGCTTCACGCAAGATCTCACCCTGTAGGGTCAAAATGATCACGAGAACGATGAGCAAAAATCCCAGAACCACATGGGGTGACCTAGTGAATGACCTGCAGAGAGCTGGGACCAAAGTAACAAAGGCTACATCAGAAACACACTACGCCGCCAGGGACTCAAATCCTGCAGTGCCAGACGTGTCCCCCTGCTTAAGCCAGTACACGTCCAGGCCCGTCTGAAGTTTGCTAGAGAGCATTTGGATGATCCAGAAGAGGATTGGGAGAATGTCATACGGTCAGATGAAACCAAAATAGAACTTTTTGGTAAAAACTCAACTTGTCGTGTTTGGAGGAGAAAGAACACCATACCTACTGTGAAGCATGGGGGTGGAAACATCATGCTTTGGGGCTGTTTTTCTGCAAAGGGACCAGGACGACTGATCCGTGTAAAGGAAAGAATGAATGGGGCCATGTATCGTGAGATTTTGAGTGAAAACCTCCTTCCATCAGCAAGGGCATTGAAGATGAAACGTGGCTGGGTCTTTCAGCATGACAATGATCCCAAACACACCGCCCGGGCAACGAAGGAGTGGCTTCGTAAGAAGCATTTCAAGGTCCTGGAGTGGCCTAGCCAGTCTCCAGATGTCAACCCCATAGAAAATCTTTGGAGGGAGTTGAAAGTCTGTGTTGCCCAGCGACAGCCCCAAAACATCACTGCTCTAGAGGAGATCTGCATGGAGGAATGGGCCAAAATACCAGCAACAGTGTGTGAAAACCTTGTGAAGACTTACAGAAAACGTTTGACCTCTGTCATTGCCAACAAAGGGTATATAACAAAGTATTGAGATGAACTTTTGTTACTGACCAAATACTTATTTTACCGAGGAATTTACCAATTAATTCATTAAAAATCCTTCAATGTGATTTTCTGGATTTTTTTTTCTCCTCATTTTGTCTCTCATAGTTGAGGTATACCTATGATGAAAATTGGAGACCTCTCTCATCTTTTAAGTGGGAGAACTTGCACAATTGGTGGCTGACTAAATACTTTTTTGCCCCACTGTAACAGATCCCCTACAGGACAAAAACATGAAAACTGAGTCGTGGCCTGTTATTATTTGTGACTTTTTGAACATGAATTTTTGCCCGTTTTGCAGTTTTCCTGAAACACACGTGAGATTTTTTTGTAAATTTGCACCATTTCTGGCCTCACAGAGCCACAGGTTGGAGACCTCTGATAAGTCGTGTGAGCTCCTGCAGCGTTCCTGATGGTCTCTGTTTGGTTTATTCCAGCTGAGTGTGTCATTGTGTGTGTGTGTGTGCTGGAGTCTGCAGCGTTTCCTGTGTAAACCCATCTACCTCCCTATAAGGAACCCCACAGCTGCGAGGGCAGACAGATGTTTGTCCAGATGTTCCAGCAGAGAAAACTTTCTGGGCTAAAGGTCGGCTCCTTCTTATAAACCAGGCATGAATCCGGTTCAGCTGAAACACTTTGTTTCAGTTCATTACGGCAGAGGAACGTCTCCGTAAATGTGTGAAATGTAGAAATAAAACCAGGGTGACTGCTGATGAAATTACCCATGATCCTCCACTGAAGGGAAAAGTCTGCTTATGTGCACTTGAAGGTTCTGATTTATGGAGTCATCAGTTTTTGCTAAGGGCATAGTTCAGAGTAGATGTGGGATGATGTGAGTAGTCCTGTAACTACCTTAATTAGTTGGTGGTCTGAGGGAGGACAGCTGAGCATAGAGTCAGGGCTGCAGTAGAGTGGAAGGGATTCATGTTCCGAGTTCCAAAAGTTGCAAATTTATACAAAAAACCCACAAATTTGAGAAATATTGCAAATTTACAAAAGAAAAACAACAAATTTTTAGAAGAAAATTGCCCACCCCCTTATTTTATTTTATTTATTTTTTTTTTAGAAAAAATACCGATTTACAAGAAAAAAAGTTTTAAAATTTTTGAGGAAAAAAACGAAATTTTTTTTTAGGAAAAAGTTGCAAATTTGCAAGAAAAAGATGCAAAATTACAAAAGAAAAGTCACAAATTTATGAGAAACCCCCCCCACAAATTTCAGAAAAAGTTGCAAATTTACAAGAGAAAAAAAAACAGATTTGTGAGGAAAAATATTGCTCATTCCCTTATTTTATTTTTTATTTTTAGAAAAAAAAATGCATATTTACAAGAAAAAAGTTTTAAATTTTTTGAGAAAAAAATGAAAATTTTTGCAGAAAAAGTTGAAAATTTACAGGAAAAAGTTGCAAAATTACAAAAGAAATGTTGCAAATTTACAAGAGAAAAGCTGCAAAATTATTTAAAAAAAAGTCACAAATTTATGAGAAAAAAGTTGCTAAATTTTGAGGAAAAAATACATTTTTGATAAAAAAAAAAAAGTTGCAAATTTACAGGAAAAAGCTGAAATTTTACACGTGAAAAGGTCCAAATTACAAGAAAAAAGTTGCAAATTTACGAAAGAAAAGCCACAAATTTATGAGAAAACATTTCAGTTCTTCAAAAAAGGTCACAAATGTTTGAGAACTTACTTTATAGGGGAGGAAATAAATGAATGAGGAAAAAGCTGCAAAATTAGACCGTAAGTGTCTCAAATTTACAAGAACTCGTGCGTGCCCGTAGAACCAAGTCTTCCTGTGTGAAACGGGGATCCAGTCGGGCTCTCCAGGCCCAGATGGAGGCTGGGTTTGAATACAGAGGTGGAGCCTATATGGAGGCAATCACATGTCAGACTTTGACAAATATAAAAGGGAGTAAACGGCACTAAGATTTATTTGACTGTGTGAATATTAATTACAGAATAGCTAATTATTGAAAATGAATGGGACATCAATATTAGTGACTGTTTCAGATCCCTTGTAACTGCAATCAACCGAATTAACCCCTTGCACTCCGGTCAATTTTCCTAAAAACGCCAAAAAATAATGTGCCCAAAGTAAATCGAAAGCTGTTCTACAACCCTTTGCAGCATCTTCATGGGGTTGGTCTCATTTAAAAGAAAACACTTTGAATTTTTTGGCAAAAAAAACATGATCTCTCTAAGTGCTCCGGCCACTGAGTTACAGTCATCTAAACATAGTGAACTTGAAGAAAATAAATTTGGCCTGGGTGTTTTTTTGGATACAAATGCTTGCAAATAACACACAGCTTCAGATCCGGGCTGGAAAATGCAACAGAAATGTAGAACCAAGTGTTATCCAGCTGAGATCCAAATTTGGTAACAATACCACAAAAAATGAATATTTTGCACAGCTTTGTTCTCAGGCTGTTCCCAGGCATTTTGGAACTGTGCCAAATTGTGCCAAATGGCACAGTTTGGAAAAATGTCTGTAACTTTTGAATGATTCAATGTAGAATCTTCATTTTAGGCTCTAATGAAAGGTCACAGTCAGGGCTGTGTCTGTGTGTGTGTGTGTGTGGGGGTTGTCCCCTCCCCTCTCGCTACAGCGGACGGAGATCGGCCATCGCTACATGACGGATTACACTCGGATGTGGTGATGTGGCCACAGCAGCGCTGTCACCGCGGCGCCCCCCGCCCCCGCTACAGAATCGTAGCTGCGGGGGGGGGGGGCGTTCACGATCTGGAGGCGACGAACAAACCGATCGGTAAATTACAACTGTGCGGCGCACGCACTTCGGACATCGTGCGCCGCACAGTTGTAATTTACCGATCGGTCAAAAGTCATTTTTGATTACAGTTTTCAGGGATAAAAAATAATTTGGCTTATAACACCTTACCTCTTCACAGCCACATTGTCCTGGCCAACTTCTCTTCCTCATTGTCAGACAAACGCGACGCTGGTCCGCTCGTGGTTCTGGTCTCGCGACCCGGTCAAAACATAATTCCATGATTGCGGTTTTGGCGAATGATTTACGACCTTCGTTGTCGGCCTCCGTCGGTCTATGATGACCATATAAGAGAATCCTAAACACTCTGCTGGAATTAAAAAAAAAAATAAAAATAAAGCACTGCCTGTGGCTGCTGAAGCAGTCTCTCTTCACCCAGCCTTTGTAGACAAAACAGCTCAGCGAACTTCTGTGCTTCAGTTGGCTCGCTGCGTTGGTAGGCGGGTCCTTCTTGCCAAGTTTTCAGTCATTGGTTCTTCAAGGTTTCAGAAACCCAATTCAAGGCTCTTATTGGTCGAATGAGAGGTCAATCAGATGAACTAATCTGTTCGCGGCTGTGTCTGCAGCTTTTATTTTCAGTGCGTGCTTGGACGCCATACACCACCTACATCACAATCTCCATCATGCGTCCTAGAGCGCACAAGAGCACCCTCGTGCGCTCTAGGACGCAGAGACTTGTCCGTCCGCGGTACAACAGAGCACAAGAGGTTGAGTAAAAAAACACCCAGCATCAATAAAGTACTTCTATCTATTATTATTCACAGCAGAAGGAGCCGTTTGACTGCAACCGTTGCATCAGTGTTGCCCATTTGTCGGTAAATATTGAACTAAAAATGATGTATTTCATTATTTGGGTATTTTTGTGTCCTGCGTTTGGTCATCAAGTCATTCCATATGCCGAGAATTGCATCCCATCCGTCAAAACTATAAAATATAACACTACAGCCAAGCTTGTAACCATTTGTGCATTTTCAGAAGCAAAAATTGTTATTACCTCTTGTAAATTATCTGTAAATTAAGTTTATTCACCAGACATTTTAGTGTTTCAAAGAGAGTTAGAAATCATAGTGATCCAACTCCACGTATGGGATGCAGTTCTCAGCATAACACCGGCCATTCCGCTCCACAATCTTGGCAGTATGAAGTTTTTAAGATACTCATGCAGGAGGGCTGGTCTCGCAGTCCTGCAGAGTCCAGTGGTACCACACAGGTGAAGCAGAAGCAGGGACTCCCATCCACCACTGACTGGCCAGGCTGGGTGTTCCTCCCCGCCAAGGACCGTGTTCCGCCCCGTTAGGCTGCTGCTTCTCCCGGTATGTTCTGTGACCCGGGTCCCCACTGACGCTCCGCCCAGTCTGCTCGTACACCTCATGTTCTCCACATATGCCGAATTATCCTTTAGATCTATGCAATCACAGCAACTTTATAGTGTAAATTTTTTAAGCATTAAATCTTCAGTATTATATTTTTCTAGTCAAATTTGTCATTTTTCACTTCCTTGTTTTGTCCAGGGACCACTGTGGTGACTGACAGGTCGTGATGCCGCATATTGTCCAATGAGCACGGAGTTGATCCAAAACCAAACCCCGCCCACCCTTCTTAAAGCCAGGACACAGAGGGCGGTCACAGAGCGGTGGCTAAAACTTTTATTGATAAAAATTACATTTTTTGACCGAGCAACTCCACATTTGGTGAAGCACACCCTGGTAACCTCAGGAAACCATTTTTAAAATCTAAGGCCAGTCTGACAAACGGTTCAAGAGATATGTGTGGAACACACACACACACACACACACACACACACACACACAGAGATTTGCTGAATTTATAGTCTTGAAAAAGTCAAAACTTGGGCATCAGGTGTGCTGGCAATGGAGTAGGTGTGTGCGTTGCTGGCTCCTGCTATATTTTTTTTTTCTTACTTTTTAAACCCTACTTTGCTGTAAGCTGTCAACGTTTTGGACATTTAATACGTGCGGAATCTGTTTTGAGTTGAGAAATATGTCCCAAACAAGAAAGCAGACTGAACAGGAGGCAGCAGTGAACAATACTAACACCAGCTTAGCTGAGGATGCTAGTATCAGCCTTAACCCTGCACTTGTTGCCTTGCTTGAGCAACACAGAATGTCCATAGCTGCTGACTTTAAAGCTTCATTTGAACTTATTAATGGTAAGCTGGACAAGATTCAAGCAGATGTAGCAAACCAGGAGCAACACATTGGCGACCTTGAAAGCAACGCGGAGGACGTCAGCCAGCGCCTAGCGGCGCTTGAAGCTACGTGTGAGTCAATGCAGGAGGAGAACAAGCTTTTGAAAAACAAACTTTCTGACCTGGAGGGAAGAAGCAGGAGGCTGAATATTCGTCTGGTGGGTCTGCCGGAGTCCTTTGATGTGGGTCCACGGCCGTCTGAATTTTTTTTCTCGGCTGTTGGTGGACATCTTTGGCATACAAACTTTGCCATCTCCCCCAGAGCTGGATAGAGCCCACCGCAGCCTCATGCTCAAGCCGGGTCCGAACGGGAAGCCGCGCGCTGTCATTATTTGTTTCCACCGGTTTCGGACCAAAGACTTGGTGATGAGAGAAGCGCGGAGACGCCGTGGGACTTTGGAATATCGTGGACATAAACTCCAGTTCTACGAGGATTATAACGCCGACGTTCAGAAGCAACAAGCTGAATATAAGGAGGTTATGTCCGAATTGTACAAGAGAGGTTTTCGTCCTTCTCTTCTCTTCCCCGCCAGGCTCTGGATAACTCTTCCAGACGGCAAAAACCAGTGGCTGGCGTCTGTCTCGGGGGCCACCCGCTTCATGCAAACCATGGAGAGAAACCAGCAATTTTCGCCCTGAACTGGACATTCCTGGGTTGACCAGCTGCCGCGCTGGACTGCTTGATTACTACTTCATTAAAGCTGCACTGACTGGACATTGATGCATTTTTAGATGTTCAAAAACAAGGTAAAATTGGCTCCCTATACGTTGTTGTTCACTTAATTTTTTTTTTTTTTTTAGGGTAAAATGTTCATAGTATGCAGGATTGAAGCCAGTTGTATGGGAGTATTTTGTTAGGATGAGAATAGAGCAGGAGATGGAGCGGTTGCTGTTCTTTGCAACCAGCTGGAGTGTGGGTTTGGTTGTTGAATTTTTTTTTTTTTTTTTTTTTTGTTATGGATTTATTTACACCCCCCTTACCCCCTCCCCCCCCCTTTTTTTTTTTTTACCCGTACCTCACCCCATTCTTTTTTGGGCTACACAACACAATATATAAATTTTACTCTTTGAATGAATATTAATCTTACTTTGGTAAGCTGGAATGTGAAGGGGTTGAACCATCCAATTAAACGAAAGAGAGTCATGTCACGTCTAAAGCAGTTTAAGCCTGGGGTACTGTTTTTGCAGGAAACCCATTTGCAGGATTCCGACCACTTGCGTTTGTCAAAATGTTGGTCAGGACAATTTTTTCATTCAAATTTTAAAGCTAAGGCCAGGGGCGCTGCTATTCTTATTGATCAAAATATCTCATTTATTCCCTCTAATGTTGTATTAGATAAAAATGGACGATTTGTAATAGTATCAGGTAAACTTGGCAATAAACATGTCACCTTTGCTAATCTGTATGCGCCGAATTTTGATGATGTACACTTTTTTCGCAACCTTTTTTCGCAACTTCTAGATTTAAATACTCATTCTCTAATTCTTGGGGGTGACTTTAATTTGTATATGGATCCGATCTTAGACCGCTCATCCTCAAAACCTGCTAGTCTTAATAAATCTGCAACTTATGTTAAGTCTTTTCTTGAGGAATATAGCCTTACAGATCCTTGGCGTTTTTTACATCCTAACGGCAGGGACTATTCTTTTTTCTCTCACGTACACCATACTTATACCAGAATAGATTATTTTTTTGTTGACAATTTATTAATTAATAACCTTTGCTCTTGCAGTTATGATAGCATCTCGGTTTCTGATCATGCCCCTCTTGTACTTATGATCCTCCATGGATGCGACTCCATGAGAAAGCATTGGAGATTGGATCCATTATTACTTACAGATGAAAAATTGGTTGCGAATATTTCTTCTAAAATTAATTTTTTTTTGAAAGAAAATAAAACTCCTGGTATGCCAAACAAAACGATATGGGAGGCCATGAAGGCATTTCTTAGGGGGGAATTTATCTCATTGGCAGCATTTAAAAGACAATCCACAATACAGGAACAGAAGGCTATTTTAGATCAAATCTTGGACATTGACAGACAATATGCTCAATCTCCATCACCCGCTCTGTACAAGGAACATATGACATTACAAACTAAACTTAATTTACTTTCTACTCGACAAATTGAAGGTTGTTTAATAAGGAACAAGAGTGAATTTTATGAACATGGCGAAAAAACCAGTAAACTTCTAGCTAATCAACTGCGTGGTATTAGAGCTAAGCAAATTATTACTGGAGTTAGGACAGATAAAGGAGAGGTGACATCTGATCAACAAGTGATTAATGATATTTTCAGGTCATTTTATTCCAAATTATATACCTCAGAATATACAACAGACTTAAAAGGATTTGAAAATTTTTTTTGATTCTATTGATATCCCTTCGATTTCCTCAGAATCTCGGCAAATTCTAGAAGCTCCCATCACAAAAGAAGAAATTCAGCTGGCAATATCATCCATGCAATCAGGAAAATCTCCAGGACCTGATGGGTTTTCCGCTGATTTTTTTCAAAAAATTCTCTGACGACCTTGCCCCTTTCCTTTGTCAAGTTTATCAGGCCTGTATCACTGTGTTGCTTAAAAAAGACAAGGATCCTGTTGATTGTGCTTCTTACAGGCCTATTTCCTTGTTAAATACCGATGTTAAAATTTAAAGTTGTTAGCTTCAAGGTTGGAAAAGATTCTTCCTTTTATAATTTCACAGGACCAAACCGGTTTCATTAAAAATCGCCATTCTTTTTTTTAACTTGCGGCGGTTGTTTAATATTATTTATACTCCTCACCACAACATACCTGAATGTCTTATTAGTTTGGACGCTGAAAAGGCATTCGATAGGGTTGAGTGGGAGTATTTGTTTTTTACTTTGGAGAGGTTCGGTTTTGGTCCTTCCTTCTGTTCCTGGATTAAACTTCTCTATGCTAGTCCTTTAGCTTCAGTGTTAACTAATTGTCGCTATTCTGACTATTTTAGACTTTACCGTGGTACGAGGCAAGGCTGTCCTTTGAGCCCGTTGCTCTTTGCCTTGGCAATTGAGCCGTTAGCTATTGCAATCCGTGGGAGCCGGGACTTTCTAGGCATTCGTAGGGGTGGTATCGAGCATAGGGTTTCACTCTATGCCGACAATCTTTTACTATTTCTCTCCAACCCACTTACTTCATTACCCGCTATACTCAACATTTTGGATAGTTTTAGTAGGTTTTCTGGTTATAAAATTAATCTTAATAAGAGTGAATTGTTTCCGATTAATGAAAAGATTCAAGTTCAGGATCTTGAAAATTTTCCTTTCAAGGTTGTTATTGATCATTTTAATTATCTTGGGATATGTGTCACTAAACAACTTAATTACTTGTTTAAAAATAATTTTCTCCCCTTATTTGACCAGTGCAAGCTAATACTTTACAAATGGTCCCCATTATCCTTGTCCTTAATTGGCAGAATCAATTCTGTAAAAATGATGTTACTTCCAAAGTTTTTATATTTGTTTCAATGTCTCCCCATTTTTATTCCTAAATTCTTTTTTAAGTCTTTGGATTCTCTGATTACCTCATTTATTTGGTATGGTAAACATCCGAGATTGAGGAAAGTTTTTCTTCAAAGACCCAAATCAGTGGGTGGCATGGCTCTGCCTAACTTTCAATATTACTACTGGGCAGCAAATATCAGGTGCATCTTATATTGGAAACATTTCTATCTGGAACCCAAATCACCCATTTGGATCCTTATGGAGTCACATGTGGACAATCAAACCTCCCTACTGGCAATTTTAGGTTCACCACTTTCCCTTGCTTTGTCTACACTGGGTAATAATAAAGTAGTTCGTCAGTCTCTTAGAATTTGGTCTCAATTCAGGAAAAATTTCGGTCTTCAGTTTTTCTCCATTAGAAGTCCAATTGCTGCAAATCATTTATTTACCCCATCAACTATTGATGGTGCATTTCATATATGGCACAGAAAAGGTTTAAAATCTTTTGCGGATTTATATTTTGATGGTCAATTTGCAAGTTTTTCTCAACTTTCCACTAAATTCGACATCACTTCTACACATTTTTTCCGCTTCCTCCAGGTCAGACATTATGTGCAAACCATGACAAAACGATTCCCTCAAAAACCTTCTGATAATCCTCTAGATGATTTTTTATTAGTTAAACCAACTTATAAGGGGGTAATATCAGTTTTATATAATTTAATTTCAAATTTACAATCTTCTTCTCTGGCCGCTATTAAATTGAATTGGGAACAAGATCTTAATTTTACTTTTACTGATGAACTGTGGGACTCTAATCTTGGCCAGGTTCACACTGCATCAATGTGTGCTCGTCACGCTCTTATTCAATTTAAGATTGTACACCGGGTGCACCTGCCCAAGGTTAAGTTAGCACGTATTTACTCGGATATAGACCCAACTTGTGAAAAGTGTGGTCGCGCTCCTGGCACTTTGCTTTACATGTATTGGTCCTGCCCTTCATTGATGAATTTTTGGCATTCTGTTTTTATCACTATGTCTGAAGTCCTGCAATATCAAATTAAACCTGATCCATTATGCGCCATTTTTGGTGTGGCTCCAGAACTTGTCTTGCCAAATTCCAAATTAAAAGTATTCAAATTTTCATTATTATTGGCCAGACGTGCTGTATTACTGAAGTGGAAAGACTCTTCGCCCCCTTCACATTTACAGTGGATAAAAGATATAATGTCCTGTTTGGATTTAGAAAAAATCAGATATACAGTTCGTGACTCTGAAAACAAATTCTATAAATTATGGCGCCCGTTTCTTGATTTCTTTGAAAGACCCACGATTATAGTTTCTGAGTAGCTCATATCCCCTTTACCCCACCCCCACCTCACACACACAATTTTTCTTTTTTTTTGGTATTTTTTTTATTATTGTTTATTTAAAGGTTTTGTGTTTTGAAGCATCCACATTTGTTAGTTTTAAATTCTAGTTTTGCACTGTTTGGTTAAAACAAAAATGAAAATTTCTAATACTTTGTATTGTATTGATACTTCAATTAATAATAATAAAAAGACCTTTGAAAGAAAGAAAAAGTCAAAACTTTACATGAGAAAACTGTCGGTGTAAATGAGACAAGCTTCAAATTTTAGCAGAGTCATAAAAATGTTCAGAGAAGCTCTTGTGCTCAGAATGTTTTAGGTTCAGTGTGGAACATCTGTAAACTGGTGTTTTAGTGACACCCTGTGGTCACATCAGTGAACTTTTTTTTTTTTTTTTTTTTGTACTTATTTTGTACCCATAGGTAGATTTGTTCTGCAGTCTGGTGACAAGCCACCAGCTGCCGGTTGCTGCGTGCGCAAGCACCCCGTATCCCTAACCTGCGTCTTTTTGGCATGTGGGAGAAAACCGGAGAAATCCCGGAGTAAACCCACGCTACACGGGGAGAACATGCAAACTCCACACAGATCACTGTTGGCCGAGGGCAGGGATCGAACCCACGATCTCATGATCTCCGCGATCCCCCGGCCGAGGGTAAACTGTGCTGCTTCAGTGCTAACCACTGCGCCACCGTGCAGCCCTGAACTGCAGCCTTATTCACTCCCATTCATTTCTGTCCATCCGTCTGCAGCTGTAACTTCACAGCCAAAACTGCCAAACTTGGTACAGTTTTTCATCTTAAGGTCCCCTTGACCTGGCCTACTTTTGGGGTTGAAAGGTCACAGGTCAGGGTCACAGGGTCTCTTGTTATATTTTCCCACGTTTACATTCATGCTGTTGTTGTTGTCAGTGCTAGGATCACCCAGCTCTCGGCGGTGGTCGGTCTGAAGTTCTCCCGGGTGGTTGTGGAGAACTAAGAGCAGAGGTGGGGGTCTGCGTCCCTCCCTGTAGATGAGTTATGAGCCTCGGTCATCCTCAGAAACAAACCGGGCTGCTGAGAGTCGCTGTGTGAGTCACTGACTTCCCGTCACAGATCCTGCACCGCTCCACTTTCCCACAGGCTGGGCCTTCTTCATTTATCACACGTTTACAGTAAAGCTGCTGTAAAACTGTCAGAATGATTAAGTTTTCTCTCTGGGCGCATTCCGATCGCCCGATGGTGTCCTCCGAAGTGGACTGCGTGAGGTGTTCCACCATATTAACTGAGATTCCAAACCGAAGGGAGCGAACGGTCTTCAGTCCAAAGGGAACTGAGCAGGGAAGAAGTGAACAACCCTACATCACTTCACTGGAGGTTGACAGGAAGATTACCCATAAGCCATTGCACCTCAAATACGAGTAAAACAAACTATTGTTGCTAACGTTAACGAGCTAAACTGATGTTGGTTATTGTTCATATCAGGGATGGCAGCTGTGGTGGTATTGAGGGCCACAAATGTTTGACACTTTACATACAAAGATTTTTTTGGGGGGGGGGATTTTCTTCAAAGTCAAAAGTTTTACAATAAAAATGAAAATAAAAGCTACTCAGTGTTTTATCATACTAGAATTAAAATTACTGATTAAATTATATCATGACCTAATTTTTAAAACTCTCCATCAGAATGACGAGCAAAGAGAAATTCTGGACTGTAATTAACAAAAAAGCCAAGAAGAAAAGGAAATATGACCATGATGAAAAATGTTTTTAAAATATTATGAGAAAATGATCAAAGTTAAAAATAAGTCTATTGATAAATTTGCATCATTCTATTTAAAAATGTATAACTTTTTAGCTGTACTGGAGTATCTTCTAAATTAGTGATTTTTCTGTCATAAATTTTCCGTTTCTTGTATAAATTTGCTTTTCAGTTTGAAACTTGTTGCTGTAAATCCTCCTAGTGAGGAGCTGTAGCATTTATTGTTGTTTAAAAGCAGCCTACTCTACATTGCTGCTGTAATGCATCCATACCTTAAAAGACCTACTCCGGGGCGCACTGCTCCCTCTGTCTGTGGCTCCCTTGCTCTCGCCTGGCCACTCCCACTGGTACCTAGGTTTCCATTAGAGCACCCTCTGCTGGCAGACTCTGTAACTGCATTTAAGAATGCAGTTCCAAATATGTTCAGACGGGATATAAATAATTTATTTATTTTGGGAAATGGACTGGCGGGCCGCAGTGGATGACATTGGGAGCTGCCAGTTGCCCATCCCTGGTTTATATTGACTGATTGTAATAAAAATATATTTGTATTAATATTTTATTTAAGAAACATAAATTTTCCACTGTAGTATCGGTACGTGTCCATGGTTATCGTGGTAACACACGGAGGAGGAGCTGACAGTTACAGCATGTTTCAGATGGAGAAATTTTGTGAAGGGCAGTTAACTGATATTCCCTGAGAACGGAGCAGGGAGTACAGTTGCTTCTCTCTCTCTCTGTTGTTCACTTCCTACCTCGTTTGACCACTCCGTTCCTCGGTGGCTTTCTTTCGTGTTTATACCCAGCCAGGGTGTCTGTGGGCTCACTATAGGTGAAATCTGGGTGGTCCTATGGCTTCCATGTGGGCTTAATGCAACTGAGCAGCTTACAGTAATACTGGCACCACAGGGAAAACTACAAGAAAAAAAGTCACAAATTGATGAGGAAAAAAAAATGATGGACATTTTTGAGAAAAAAGTTTGAAATTCCTGAGACAGAAGTGTCTTGAAATTCCCTGCTGGGTATTTTAGTTGCGTGACTTAATGACAGTGTTGGGCAAGTTACTAAAAAATAGTAACTAGTTACAGTTACTAGTTACTTCTTTTCAAAAGTAACTGAGTTACTTTTTGAGTTACTGCATGATTAAAGTAACTAGTTACTTGGAAAAGTAACTTTCACGTTACTTTTAAATGCATACTTAAATCATCTTGCACACACAGCTAGATCAGAAAAAAGAAGAAAAAGAAAACTGATGAGGAAAAAAGTCTCATCTTAAAGAGAAAAAGTGTCTCAGATTTACATAAACTGCTGTAATCAGTAGAAAGTCAGAAATTTATGAGAAATAAAGCTGTAAATTCACAGAGAAAATGTTGGACCCCCTGGTGGGCCGTTTTTGGCCCATGAGCCATATGTTTGACACACCTGGACCAGCCCATTAAAAATGCATATTTAGAGGATTTACTTGCATGAAATAGTTGCAGCTCACATCAGTCTGTAAATGAATGAGATAAAATAAAATGAAAAGTGCAGATAAATGAAAGTTGACCTTAGAAGAAGCTTCATTTGTTCTTTACAGCAACAAATCAGTCACTTTTTCTCTGTGTGGCAAGAAAACATTTACACAACTGTGGACATTAAATGCAGTTTCCTGCTCTAAAACTACTCATGTTTAACCACAGAGGTGGGAGCTGTTGGGGGCTACTCACCGCTCGGACAACAGGTGATCAGGGCTCGATATGAGAAGTCACCACAGCATTTCTTCCAACTGATTTGCAGCATGAACTGGGACAGGAAAGGAAACCGGCCCATGGAGGAGACTGACGGCTGCGTCAGCTACGTAGGATCAGTTTATATTTGCGCTAAATATATCTGTCCATATTAACAAAACAAGTAATGCATCTGATCAAATTTGAGTAACTGTAACGCATTACTGAATTTTTGAACAGTAATTTCATTACACATGATGCTACTGCAAAAGTAGTGGCGTTACAGTAATTCGTTACTTTGTAATGCGTTACTCCCAACACTGCTTAATGAGCTGTTGTCATCATCAGTTCTGGGGTTGTCGTCCACATTTAATGTGAGCTGGACTTCAGCTCATTTTAAAACTGATCCAGTGAACATTTAAACAGTTTTTTGTTCATCTTCAGACTGAATTAATCTTCTATCTGTATGTAAATGTGTGGAATCTCTGTGTGTGTGTCTGTCCGTCTGTCTGTTCCTCACATATCTAAACTGTTCATCAGACTGACCTCAGATTTTATACGTACTTTGCTGAGGTTAAGATGGTGTGCATCCCTGAGTATGGAGTTGTTCAGTTAAAATATGTAATTTTTATCAGTAAAAGTTTAGCCACCCCTACGTCTCATGCTCTGGCTTCTAGAAGTGTGGGCGGGATTTTGGATCGACTCTGTACTGATTGGATAATACACAGCATCAGTAACCACAGCGCTCCATGAGCAAAACAAGGAAGTGAAAAGCAACAAATCTGACTAGGAAAAGATAATACTGAAGATTTAATGCTTAAAAATTATGCCATAAAGTTGCCATGTTTGCATAGGTCTAAAGGATAATTCCGCATATGTGGAGAACATGAGGCGCGTGAGCAGACTGGGCGGAGCGTCAGCGGGGACCAGGTGTTTCTGTCAGTCTGCCCCAGGGCAGCTGTGGCTACAGAGGTAGCTTACCACTATCATTGTCTGTCTTGAGTGAATGAATAATGGACTCACTGGAAGCGCTTTGAGATGTCACTTGACATCTAAAGCGTCGTATAAATCTAATCCATTGTTATTACATTTGGGCCTGTAAAGCCTGATTGGGATACGTGTTTCAGACAGGAATACGTGGTCCTACCAGCATGCACCAGTCATTTCTGAGTCACCATCATCAGCGTTGACGGTCCTGCTGGTGTTTCCACCCTTGATGCTTTCAGGAGTTTCCTGTGGTCAGAGCCGTCCCTTATCTCCACAGTGGCCGCTGCAGAAGAATCTGAGGAATTCGCCTCCTCAGAGTTGACCCTTTCCTCCCCGTCACTAACCTCTTCCTCCCCCACCCTCTCCCTCTTTCTGTTAACCCAGGAGGAGAAGAAGTGCTTCATGTGTGACTCGGCGACGGCGTACGATGAGCCGTCCAACCACACCAGCAGCCACCGCATCGAGAACGTCGTCACCACCTTCGCCCCCAACCGCCTCAAGACCTGGTGGCAGTCCGAGAACGGTGAGAGGGGAGCAAAACGTGCAAATACATGGTCAGATGTGACTGATTTGGTGCACACGAACATGCACTGTCCTTTAAAAAACAAAATAGATGATCAATTATTCTTAGAAATTTGTGGGGTTTTTCTCAGACTTTTTCTCCAAATATTTGCATCTTTTTCCATAAGTTTGCATCTTTCCCTACAAGTTTGAAAGTTTTTTTCCTGTAAATTTGTGGCTTTTTACCAGTAAATTTGCATAATTTTCCCTGCAAGTTTCATTTTCTTCTCAAGTTTACAAAGTTTGCATTTTTTCCCTGCAAGTCTTTTTCCTGCACATTAACAAGGTTTGTTCTGATAAATTTGCTCCTTTTTAACCATGTTTCCTGTTTCAATGTTTTCTCTTTAATTTTACATCTTTTTCCCATAAGTTTGCAAAGTTCTTTCCTGTAAATTTGTGCCTTTTTACCAATAAATTTACATTTTTCTCCATAAATTTGCATAATTTCATTCGTAAATGTCTCTTGTAAATTTACAAAATTGGCAACTTTTTCCCCATTATATTAGCTTTGTAAATTAGCGTTTTTTTCTTATAAAATTGATTTTTTTTCTTGTGCATTTGCAGCTTTTTCATCATAAGTCTGCATCTTCTGTCTGCATCAATTTTTTCTCGAAGTTTGCATCTTTTTTTCATCTAAATAGGAATGTTTTACATGCAAATGTGCAAATTTATTACTTTTTTCATTATTATAAATGTAAAACATTTATGGGACAAGTTTCAACTTTCTGAGAAAATGGCCACAAAAGTGTCCCACGGTTCCCAGAGAATTAGTGAGGAGGATATCAGGTTTCCTAAAGGACCTGGGCTGACGGCTGAGTTAATGGTTAGTGCTTCTCAAGCTGCGGGGCGTGTCCCTGCTGGAGGCCCCATGTAGAGGGGGGCGGGGGATTTCTGCTATAGCTGTGGGGGGATTTAAAGATGCTTCATTCAGACAAAACACAGGTTTAGCAATACAGCAGTTGATCTGAGGGGGATGGTATCCACCCTGTCAGCAAAATGACCCCAAATCATCCCCATTCACAGGTGAATTACCAATTCTAAGCAGGAATGCAAAACAATTCTTATAAATTTACAATGTTTTTCTCATGAATTTGCAACTTTTTCATAGATTTGCAACTTTTTTCTCATAAATTTGCAACCTTTTGAAAAAATTGCAACGTTTTCATAAAACTGCAAAATCAGGGAGCATAATATAATAAAGAATAGGCCCGTCAATATTTTAAACCAGGGAGAGCGGACGCTGTATTTAAAGTATGGAATTTAAAAGGGATACAAAAGATTCAGGATTTATATTTGCCATGTGCAGATAACATAATGTCTTTTGAAGAGCTGAGGATCAAATTTAATCTCAATAGAACACATTTTTTTAAATATCTTCAACTTAGAAACTTTATTCGATCAAATCAAAATAAAGCTCTCACTCGACCTATTTATTCATCCTTGGAAAAAATGTTGATGAAAGATAGTAAAAGAAAGGGTATTATTTCAGAGTTTTATAACTCATTGACACTATCTTCAAGTGAAAATTCACTGAAAAGATTAAACTACTGGAAAGAAGATCTGCAAACTGAAATTTCAGAGGAACAATGGGAATTGGCTTGTACAGAAGCTCAAACCAAATCAATAAATGTACGCCTTAAATTGATACATTTCAAATGGTTAATGCGGATGTATGTTACACCAGTGGAGTTAAATAAATATAACAAAAATATACCAGATACATGCACAAAATGCATGGAAAGTAAAGGAACTCTGTTTCATTGTGTATGGGAATGTAGATTAATAAGAATGTTTTGGGAAGAGGTGAGGGTAACAATTGAAAAAATAATCTCAAAACAACTCATATTGAATCCTAAACTGTTTTTGTTGGGTCTGTACCCAGAAAAGCATAATTTTAATAAAAGTGAAAGAACATTCATAGACCTCAGTTTGCTTAATGCCAAAAAATGTATTGCACTATTATGGAAAAAGACTCATAGACCAGATGTGACTCAGTGGTTAAGACAGATGTTAACAAACCTTCCATTAGAAAGAATAACATATATACTGAAATCAAAGGAAATTGTGTTTGAGAATATATGGAGACCTTTTATTGATTATGTAAAAAATTTAAACATAACTCTTGAAGAAGAAGGTGAATGATGTGTGTGGACCTTGTAAATTCCAAACTGGTGAACATAATATGTATACTTATGTATTGGATTGTCTAGACTAAACAGAGGAGCATTGTTGAAGATTTGATTTTGCTGGTGGTTGTTGGTGTTTTTAGTGCATTTTTTTTTTTTTTTTGTAGTACTTTAGTGTTAGTGTTTGATTGTTTGTATCATGTTTGTTAAAAAAAAAAAAGGTTCAATAAAGATATTGTTGAAAAAAAAAAAAAGAATAGGCCCGTTGTCATTTCCAACACATGTAAACTAATTAAATATTGTCCAGTGCAGAAGTCGGTGTGTAAACATATACTTGTTGATTTAGGTTTTGTGGGTCATGTGACTCACACCGGCAGCTGGTTAGCTTGTTAGCTGTGTACTGGGGGAAGTCCTCGATGCCACACGGGGATTACGAGTCGTTGATCGGGACAGTAAATCCAACCTCAGCTTGTCCAGTTTGTTGTCTGTTCCTCCACTCTATAAACGGTTGAACTGATGTAGATAGCGGTTAGAGGCTAACGGGGATTTAGCTTTGGCGCAGTTCCATGTTAGCTTTGCTTGCTTTTTCTTGGCATCTTTAGATGAAATGAAGAGTCAGTCATCACATACTGTGTGGATGGGGAAGAACTGAAAAAATTGAAATGAGTAAGATTACTTTGGTTTAATGTTGCGAACATTGTTTTTTGTGTGGGTTTTTTTTAATTTATCACTCAGTCCACGTACACACTAGCAAAATGAAGCACTGACCGCTGGCACTTTCTTTGGATTTGAGCACAAATCAGCACCAGTGTAGCGCTAACCCATGCTACTGTTTTTTGACTGTTAACAAGTTACTAGCTAGTAGCACATTTTCTTATTTTTCTTATTGATGTTTGTATAGATGTAATCTGATTACTTCTGGTTCAGGTCAGGAGAACGTCACCATCCAGCTCAACCTGGAGGCCGAGTTCCACTTCACTCATCTCATCATGACCTTCAAGGTGAGGAATTATGGGTAAAGGATGATGTTAGAATCGGAGAAAATGTTCGCTGGGAAGTTCAAGTTTTCACCACATACAATCATCCCCTCAACGAGCGTTTCTTTGGCCAATCCGTTTTTGTTTTCTCACCTCAGACGTTTCGACCCGCTGCCATGGTGATCGAGCGGTCGGCCGACTTTGGGAAGACCTGGCAGGTTTACCGTTATTTTGCCTACGACTGTGAGTCGTCATTCCCGTCCGTTCCCCAGGGTCCAATGAGGAAGGTTGACGACATCATCTGTGACTCGCGGTACTCTGACATCGAGCCGTCCACAGAGGGAGAGGTACTGCTACTATGTTTACTGCGACTACTACTAATACTACTATTACACAAATACTAGTACTACGGTGAAATGTCTGGGGTTTTTTCCCTCTCAGGTGATTTTCAGAGTTTTGGATCCAGCGTTCAGGATTCAAGACCCCTACAGTTCCCAGATCCAGAGTACGTATGTTTGGTTTTTAGAGAATGAATATAATTTCCACAAGGGCTCAAGTCTTTCATTTAATCATGCTAAAGTCTCACGTAAACTTGGGATTAAGTCTGACGTGAATCCAAGCTAAAGTCTGACATCAACTTGGCCTTAAGTCTGATGTCAGCTCAGGCTAAAATAGTGTTTCTCAAATAGTGGGGCGTGCCCCAGCACGTGTTACCCCAGAGAACATGCACGATGGAACTAATATCTTAACTTTTTCATTGCCCTTCCAAAACAAAGCGTAATTGCACACCTGCTACAGTAGATGGCAGTGGTGCTTTCATGCCTACATGTGGTGTGCCATTAAACTCTAATAACACCACAGAGGAAGAGATACATACTGTAGTGTATGATTGTGGGGATATTAGGACTGGTACGTGGCCTGCGGCTGACGTCACCACGCCACTATATATTGGGCGGTCCGCCATCTCACTGGCAGTTGTAGTGTGGTTGTTATGTTGGAGTTCTGAGAGTGAGTTGGCATCCGGTTATACTGAGTGTGTTACTACACTGATTGTAATATTACAATTATTGTGATAAAGTTGAGTTCAACAACAGCATCCTCATTGGTTGTCATTGCCAGGTTTGTAGACATAACATTTGGTGATGAGAGATTAAACCATGGAGGCGTGCTTGAGACCGTTACGGCCCTTTCTAGAGTCCCTGGGTGAACTGAGCGCTCCGTGGCTGCGATGGCTGGATGCGTTTGAGACCTAAGTTGCAGCATTGGACCTGGGAAAACTCGACAAAGGAAACAAGCACTTCTTGTCCACAACCTTGGCATAGAAGGCCAGAGAATTTTCCACACGTTGGGTCAGACGGAGTCATACATGGATGCTGTCGAGCATCCTGCTAGCTACTTTGCTACACCGGACAACGTGATAGCACAACAAATTTGTTTTCTCCAGAGACGACAGGGAGTCGATGAGTCTATTCAACAATTCGTTGCTGACCTGAGATATTTGGCTAGGATGTGCCGTTTTGGACTGTTGGAAGATGAGATGGGTTAGGTTGGAGATGAGGCCGACAATCGCAGTCGTCAGAGAACTTCTGTAGATGGCAGTGTGTTGTGTTGTGTGAGAAGTCCGCAGTATAAAGGGTTAAAGGTAATACTACTAATACTACCCACAGCAGTCCAAAGGGTATCCGTCATGCTGGATGAGACAAGTGCTGCAAAAATAAAAACGATCTCACTTTCACATGACACTATTGCCAGACATACAGTCATGTGAAAAAATTAAGACACCCTATGAAAGTCCGTGTGTGTGTGTGGTTTTTTTTTTTTTACATATTTGGACATATGGATATTTAATATCAATTTTAACAATACTGGGAGATTAACGTAATATAACTGAACAATTAAAACTGAAGAAAAGACTTTATAAAATTTTCTGTAAAATGTAAATCTAAAAACATGCAATTTCTGGTGAGGAATAAATTAGGACACCCTTACATTTATTCCCACTTAAATGGCTAAAATCACACACAGGTGTAACACATCAGGTGCACATGATTAGAACATCGTTTCTCAGCATTTGGAGGAAGCTTGTCCTATTTAAACCTCAGACATTTAGTTTGGTGTGCTCCTGACTGTTGAAGTGAGAGTGAACACCATGGTGAGATGGAAAGAGCTGTCTGAGGCCATCAGAAAGAAGATTGTAGCAGCCAGGGCTGGATTAAGGAGGTTGTGGACTCCGGGCTAGAGCAATTTTTATTTTTAATGCTAACAGTCCGACAAACATCTTGTGACTGTAAAGTTGACACTGTCCGACTGGCTGTCTCACAACGTAAAAAAATCCTGTCAATTTAGGAGTCTTTTTTTTCAAACCTCCTCACGTACCTGTTTTTCTTTCTTCTTTTTTCTCTTTTGGACGCCACTATCATTCATTCATTCATTCATTCATTCATCCATTCATTCATTCATCCATGGATTCACTATCAGCCCACGTCCAATCTTAATCAGGTCAAATGTTAACTCTTAACCAGTTAAATTAAACAGGCGGGACAGACGTACACCTCAACAAATAAAAAGTTGATATGCCAAATCAAACCCTCCAATAAATGTTGGGCATGGCAGAATTAGCAAAAAAAAAAAAAAGTTTCTTTCAAGGCCCCTGCCCCAGTAAGCCCTCTTGATAATCCACAGCAGGTAGCAGTTTGAGTCTGGTAAGGGATTTTAAAAGAGCTCAAAAGAATTTGAAATCAGCCATTCCACTGTCCATCAAATAGTCTACAAGTGGAGGACATTCAACACAATTGCCAACATGCCCAGGCCTGGCCGTCCAAGCAAGTTCACCCCGAGAGCAGACTGCAAGATGCTAAAAGAAGTCTCCAAAAACCTAGTCTAAAACTGAATTATTTTGACGTCAGAACAGAAGAAGGTGTTTGGCGTAGACCAAATACAGCATTCTAGGAAAAGAAGCTCATACCAGCTGTGAAGTATGGAGGTGGAGATGTCATGGTTTGGGGATGCTTTGCTGCAGCAGGACTTGGCCAGCTCACCATCATAGAATCCACCATGAATTCTACCGTGTATCAGAGGGTGCTTGAAGTCCATATGAGACCATCTGTTTAAAAAAAAAAAAAAAAAAAAAAAAAAAAATTAAAGCTGAAGTGGAACTAGACCCTGCAACATGACAATGACCCAAAACATTCCAGTAAAGCCACCAAGGACTGGCTAAAAACTAAGAAATGGAGAGTCCTGGAATGGCCGAGTCAAAGCCCAGATCTTAATCCTATTGAGACGCTGTGGGGTGTACATGCCAGAAACCCCTCAAACATCTCACAGCTGAAAGAATTCTGTGTTGAGGAGTGGGGCAAACTTTCCTCAGACCGATGTCAGAGTCTGGTAGATGGCTACAAGAAGCGCTTCACTGGAGTTATTTCAACCAAAGGGGGTAACACTAGCCATTAGGCGGTAGGGTGTTCTAACATTTTCTTCAGTTAGAATACACATTTTTGTTGATATCTTTTATTTAATTAGGAAAACAAGGTTAATTTTTGTTATTTACCTACAATAAAATAGAATAGAATGTGCTTTATTGTTATTGTACAATAGTACAGTACAACGAAATTGTGGGTGTTCCACCAGGCTACTGCGCAGTAAAGTAGGAGAGAAACATTAGATAAAACACGGTTACAGAACACATGATTAAACACACGACTGAAATAAAAATAAAAATGGCTCAGGATTATGGAAGTATACACAGGTCTGGTAGTGGCTATGTAGGTGGAACTATGTACATAAGATTGCAGACACACAGTTGAGTAAAATGGCCCACCTTCTTTTCCAGAGATAAATACAAACAAGATTAGACATCAGTATGTGACCATTTCTTAGTAAAGAACTGAGTATTTAATGGGGTGTCCTAATTTTTTTCACATGACTGTATAAGTGGCATTTCAAATGATATTCAGGAACAGCTGACAGAAAAACTCAAACGTTTTACCTTACAGTTAGATGAAGCAACTGACAGCGATAAAGACTGCTTGTTTATTGCCTACGCGCGTTTTGACATGACAGTCTCTGTGGGAGGATTTACTTTTTTGTTAATATGTCTGACACAGAGCCACAGCTGAAGAGCTATTCAGTCTACTTGATTGCTACCAGACTGACAATGGGCTTAAGTGGGAGAACTGCATTGGTGTTTGCAGTGATGGTGCACAGACCATGGCAGGGATGAAAAAAGGGCTTTGGACACTAATCAAGAAGGCCTCACCTAATGCTGAGTGGACACACGGTGTTATACACAGAGAAGCACTGGCATCAAGGCACATTAGCCCTGAACTAAATGAGGCTATGACTGATGTTGTAAGTGTGGTCAATGTTTTAAAGACCAGGCCACTGAAAACAAGAGTTTTTTCTGCTATCTGTGAGATGGGAACCAAACATAAATCTGTGCTTTTTCACAGTGAGGCGAGGTGGCTGTCACGAGGTAAAGTCTTGTCCAGAGTTTTTGAGCTCAAAGAGCAAATAAGGATGTTTTTGGGAGCAGGAGTGCATGTATGGAGTTTAGTGATGAAAACTTTCTGGTGAAACCAGCCTACCTCGGTGACATACTTGGAAAGCTAAGTGAACTAAATCTACAGCTTCAAGGCAAAGATAAACACCTCCCTAAGTCATAGACAAGATCAACTCTTTCACCCAAAAGCTTGAGATGTGAGGAAGGTGACTTGATCAAGGAAATACTGATTCATTTAAGAACCTGCATGAATTTGTTGAAACTACTGACTGTGAGGCCAGCCCAGTTATTCCATATCATAAGCAGCACATTTCATCACTGATGGGATTCTTCAAAAAGTACTTCCCTGAAAATGGTTCCCAGTATGACTGGGTGAGAGATCCATTCAATGCAGCAGCTCCTACTGGTTTCAGCTCTGCAGAGGGACCAGTTCATTGACATGGCATCGTCCCCTCGCAGACACTGAGTGAATTCTGGCTAAGTGTGTTAAGGCAGTATCCACTTCTAGCGCAGAGGGCCGTAGGCATTCTTCTTCCCTTTGCAACATCATATCTATGTGAAATTGGCTTTTCTGCTGTTGCTGCACTGGAGACAAAGTACAGATCCCAGCTAAACATTGAGCAGGAGGTGAGAGTTGCAGTGTCAAGCTTGAAACCCTGCTTTGAAAAGATGTGCAGTGCAAAATAATTATGGTTTGCATTTATATAGCGCCTTTTAAGAAACCCAAAGCGCTTTGCAATGAAAGTCTATTATTCATTCACTCTACAGACAGACAATAGTAGCGGTAAGCTACTACTGTAGCCACAGCTGCCCTGGGGCAGACTGACGGAAACGTGGCTGCCAATCTGCGCCAGTGGCCTCTCCGACCACTACCAAACATTTGTGCACATTCATACCCAGTGTCATGGACACTGAAGGAAAGGTGGGTAAAGTGACTTGACCAGGGACACAACAGCAGGAAGGCTGGGGAGAGCAGGATTCAAATTGCCAGTGCTCTGGTTATTGAATGTTCCGCTCTACCTCTTGAGCTACTGCTGCCCACATTTCCCTCCTCTGTTCCATTTTTGCTGAGCACCAAGCTGGACGGCAAGAAGTTCCACTTTTATATGGTCTTTGGCATGACCCAGTCAGGACTTGAACTCTGACCTTCCGGTTGTGGGGCAGATGCTCTACCCTAGGCCACCACTCCATTGTGCTCATTGTAGCCATTAATCCTGTGAAAGACTTCATCATTTTGATTAAAGAATCAGAACAATATATTTTATTCATTTTCTTTTTGTAGATTAAAGTGTTTTTATTGTGCTCCTGAGGTAATGGCAGGTAATAAACATATGATGTTATGCAGAGGTGTGCTTGTAACAATTCTATAGACAAACACAGTACTGTTTATAGTAGTGGGGGGAGAGGGGGAGCAGAATGTTTACTGCTTTCTAGGGGGGCTCAACAGAAAACGATTGAGAACCCCTTGGCTAAATTCTGACGTCAATGTGGGCTTAAGTCTGACCTCAATGTGGGCTAAAGTCTGACGTCAGCTTGGGCTAAAGTCTGACCTCAATGTGGGCTAAAGTCTGACGTCAGCTTGGGCTAAAGTCTGACCTCAATGTGGGCTAAAGTCTGACGTCAGCTTGGGCTAAAGTCTGATGTCACCATGGGCTAAAGTCTGACATCAGCGTGGGCTAAAGTCTGATGTCACCATGGGCTAAAGTCTGACGTCAGCGTGGGCTAAAGTCTGACATCACCGTGGGCTAAAGTCTGACGTCAGCATGGGCTAAGTGCTGACATCAGCGTGGGCTAAATTCTGACGTCAGTGTGGGCTAAATTCTGACGTCAGTGTGGGCTAAATTCTGACGTCAGTATGGGCTGAATTCTGACGTCAGCTTGGGCTAAATTCTGACGTCAGCTTGAGCTAAATTCTGACGTCAGCGGTGGCTAAATTCTGACGTCAGCTTGGGCTAAATTCTGACGTCAGTGTGGGCTAAATTCTGACGTCAGCATGGGCTAAATTCTGACGTCAGCTTGGGGTAAATTCTGACGTCAGCTTGGACTAAATTCTGACGTCAGCGTGGGCTAAATTCTGACGTCAGCGTGGGCTAAATTCTGATGTCAGCGGTGGCTAAAGTCTGATGTCAGCTTGGACTAAATTCTGACGTCAGCGGTGGCTAAATTCTGACGTCAGCTTGGGCTAAATTCTGACGTCAGCTTGGGCTAAATTCTGACGTCAGCGTGGGCTAAATTCTGACGTCAGCTTGGGGTAAATTCTGACGTCAGCTTGGACTAAATTCTGACGTCAGCTTGGGCTAAATTCTGACGTCAGCTTGGGCTAAATTCTGACGTCAGCATGGGCTAAATTCTGACGTCAGCTTGGGCTAAATTCTGACGTCAGCGTGGGCTAAATTCTGACGTCAGCTTGGACTAAATTCTGACGTCAGTGTGGGCTAAAGGCTGACGTCAGTGTGGGCTAAAGTCTCATCTCAACGAGGCTAACGTATGACATCCACTTTGCCTAAAGTGTGTACGTGAACCGGGGAGGTAAAGTCGTACATCAAAGGGTGGGAAAAGACACAAAAGCAGTTGCACAGAAACGGTCTCACATTAACAAGAATCCAGACTATTTCCTGATGTCTTGTGACCCAAATGTGATCAAACTCTTTTTTCAGATTTACTAAAGATCACCAACCTGCAGGTGAAGTTCATCAAGCTGCACACGCTAGGAGACAACCTGCTGGACTCCCGGATGGAGATCAAAGAAAAGTACTATTACGCCATCTATGACATGGTGGTCCGAGGAAACTGTTTCTGCTACGGACACGCCTCTGAGTGTGCTCCCGTCAAAGGGACGGGGGAGACCACAGAGGGCATGGTGAGTTCAGATGGGGGCAAAAAAAAAGACAACAGCCACTGTGATGCTAGCCTAAAATGGACCTCGTGTTTAACATAGGGTGGCGTACCACACTTTATAGGCAGCTGGTCAAAACTACCTTGCTTTAGCTCACGACACAGTGCACACTGGTCATTAAAGCAGCACTATGTAACTTTCCTGTTCCTCGTAGGGGCACTGAGAAGACTACAGCTGGTACATTGCACAAGGTGAGTCCCAACAGCCAACTGTAGTCTTTTTGGTGTTCTTATCAGGAGCAGCAAAGTTATGTAGTGCTGTTGCAGGTTATGCAGGCTCGGTCAGGCTATGGAGGAAGTGACATTCGCCCCATCACAGCCGGATATACCATCAGAAATGATTTTGGAAACATTGTTTTAAGGTGAAAATCTTACACGGTGTTGCTTTAAATCAGTTTATCCACTTTCACTTATCATTGTGTATAATAAGATAAGATAAGATAAGATAAGCCTTTATTAGTCCCACAACGGGGAAATTCCAGGATTGCAACAGCACAGGGATAGCAACACTCAGAGCAACAATCAGAAGGCAAGAAAAAACAAGCAAGCAAGAGCAGCTAATATACATATGTACATATTACTATAAAATATATATATATACACACACACACACACACACACACAGTGCAGAGCATTGTAGCTGGATGGAATAAATATATGAATATATGAACACACAGTGCAGAGCATTGTAGCTAGATGGAATAAATATGTAAATATATAAACACCCACAGTATGGAGCATTGCAGCTAGGTGGAATAAATATGCAAGTATATAAACACACACAGTGCGGAGCAATGTAGCTAGATGGAATAATATGTAGATATATAAAAACACAGTGCGGAGCATTGTAGCTAGATGGAATAAATATATAGATATATAAATATAAACACACCCAGTGCAGAGCATTGTAGCTAGATGGAATAAATATGTAAATATATAAACACACACAGTGCAGAGCATTGTTGCTAGGTGGGATGAAACAGCATAACCGTCTATTTAGTTATCCTACATGGTATGATTATGTGCCCATACATATTCTCACCCTCCATAGCGACCGGTATGTTCCTAGTTGTATGCCGGAGAGGACCATTGTGTAAGTCTATTGCATCTTTTGCATTCAAAAAAAAACAAAAAACTATTAGTTTGTTATGTCTTTTTGCTATCTCTGCGAGCAGCCCTGCTTAGGTTGTACAGTCTGACAGCCGTTGGTAGGAAGGACCTACGAAACCTCTCGGTTGTGCACCTGGGATGATGTAGTCTGCTGCTAAATGAGCTCCTCAGTGCATCCAGTATGTCCTGCATAGGGTGGAACTCGGACTCCAGCAGAGATGACAGTTTAGCCACCGTCCTTCTCTCTCCTATCTCCTCCATCGGATCAAGGCGTTGCCCCAGGACAGAGCTAGCTTTCTTAATCAGTTTGTTCAGTCTCTTCCTATCGGCTGCAGTAATGCCACTGCCCCAGCAGACCACTCCAAAAGTGATGGCTGATGCCACCACCGTGTCATAGAATGACTTCAGCAGCGCCCCTTGTACACCAAAAGACCTGAGTCTCCTCAGCAGGAACAGCCTGCGCTGTCCCTTCTTGTAGAGTGCGTCAGTATTGTGTGACCAGTCTAGTTTATTGTTCAGATGAATACCCAGGTACTTGTAGGATGTCACCATCTCGATGTCTGTTCCCTGTATATTTACTGGTGCTGTGAGGGGCTGCCCATGCCTGCGGCAGTCCACCACCAGCTCCTTAGTTTTCCTCGCGTTGATCTGGAGGCAGTTCCGATGGCACCAGTCCACAAAGTCCTGGATAAGCCCTCTGTACTCAGCTTCATCTCCGCTGGAGATGAGACCAACGATCGCAGAGTCATCAGAGAACTTCTGTAGATGGCAATGTGTTGTGTTGTGTGAGAAGTCCGCAGTATAAAGAGTGAACAAGAAGGGAGCCAGCACCGTTCCCTGGGGGGCCCCCGTGCTACTGATGATCGTGTCGGAAACACAGTCCCGGGTTCTCACAAACTGAGGCCGGTTCGTGAGGTAGTCCAGGATCCATGATGACAGGTGCTGGTCCACCCCTGCGCGCAGCAGCTTGTCCTTCAGGATCATCGGTTGGATGGTGTTGAAAGCACTGGAGAAGTCAAAGAACATGATCCTCACTAAATGATATTGACAATTCAGTTTTGTATATAGACTTTGAAGTGTCTATTTGATCGATAGCCTGGTTAGCGTAGCTTAGCTATTGTGTTTTTTACATCTCGCCAATTCCAAACAACACTACATAGGTGCTAATGAAATAGTAAAATACATCAAAACATATGTTACATATGTTATTGTTGTTAGCCTGGTTAGTTTGCAGTTGCTAGCATGTTACTGATTTCACTTATTAACCTTTAGCCCACTCCTATTAAGTGTGGGCTCAAATTAACTAGCGGTACCAAGGACTTTGATTTTACATAGCACAGAATTATTGTTAGCTTCCTGAAGGAACAAAAACATCCTGCAGAAAAGTGATAAATTAAGCTTGATAACATGCTAGCAATTGCAAGCTAACCAAGCTAACGTGCCGCACTTAACTGTTTGACTGCCTATGGTGCTCTGTTGTGCCGTCAGCCCCTAGTGGTCAAGGTTTTTTTCAAGAAAATATTCAGTTCAGATGTCAGAGATTTCCAAAGCTATAACTTGAAAGTGGTAAGAGATAATGGCTTGCTGTCAATTGGAAAGATGTAGAATATGATCCAAAGTTTGAGATAGGAGTAAATTTACACATCTAATTTGCATAATGCCACATCAGCCATATTGAATTACATAACTTTCAGTCAAAAGTGGACTTTGGACATATTTACACAAAGGATGGTTTTGGTTTTTGTCACCGTTTGTTGTTTTAGGTATTTTAGTATCTTGTCTTTAAAGTATGTGAACCAGAAAGTCAGTTACAACGTAAACAAACCAATAAATTCATCACTTACCGCTGGCCAGGCGGCTCTCGATTCATCCATTTTCGTCCATCCTGGTCGTTATTTTGCCTTCCGTTGGTCATTTGCGCTTTCTCGCCCATATCCAGGAACTCATATGATTATCCCACCTCAATTTTGCTTTTTTATTTCCGCCAAGGAAATAAATCCATCCTCCTCATGGATCGTCACCTTATCGTGGTGGGGGGGTTTGCGTGCCCCAGTGATCCCAGGAGCTATGTTGTCCGGGGGCAATTTGCCTCTGATAGGGTCTCCCAAGACAAACTGGTCCTGGGTGAAGGGCCAGACTAAGAACGATCCAACAGACTCTCATGATAAATTGTATATCAAGGATTCAGTGTACCCCGCCCGGTATGGGGTTACCGGGGCCCCACCCTGGAGCCAGGCCTGGGGGAGGGGCTCGAAGGCTAGCGTCTGGTGGCCGGGTTTCCACCCATGGGACCCGGCCGGGCTCAGCCCGAAGGAGTTACATGGGTCCGCCCTCCAGTGGGTCCACCACCTGCAGGAGGGATCATGGGGGTCCGGTGCTATGTGGATTAGGTGACGGTCAAAGGCGGAGACCTTGGCGGACTGATCCCAAGCTTTCTAAACTGGCTTTTGGTACGTGGAATGTCACCTCTCTGGTGGGGAAGGAGCCTGAGCTGGTGTACGAGGTTGAGCGATACCGGCTAGATATAGTCGGCCTCACCTCAACACACAGCTCCGGTTCCGGAACCAGTCTCCTGGAGAGGGGCTGGAGCTTGGCCTTTTCTGGAGTTGCCCCGGGCGAGAGGCGACGAGCAGGGGTGGGTATTCTTGTATCACCCCACCTTGCTGCCTCTATATTGAAGTTTTCCCCGGTGGACGAAAGGGTTGCTTCCCTGCGCCTTCGGGTTGGGAAACGGGTCCTGACCATCATTTGTGCCTATGCACCAAATGATGTTTCAGAGTACCCACCCTTTTTGGAGTCTGTGACTGGGATGCTGGAGGGTACTCCTCCTGGAGACTCCATTGTCCTACTGGGGGACTTCAATGCGCACGTGGGCAACGACAGTGAAACCTGGAGGGGGGTGATTGGGAGGAATGGCCTGCCCGATCTGAACCCGAGTGGTGTTCAGTTATTGGACTTCTGTGCTAACCACAGTCTGTCTATAACGAACACCATGTTCAAGCATAAGGGTGTCCATATGTGCACCTGGCACCAGGACACCCTAGGTCGCAGGTCGATGATCGATTTTGTTATCGTATCATCAGACCTGCGACCGTATGTCTTGGACACCCGAGTAAAGAGAGGTGCAGAGCTGTCAACTGATCACCACCTGGTGGTGAGTTGGATCCGATGGCAGGGGAGGAAGCCATTCAGACCTGGTAGACCCAAACGTATAGTGAGGGTGTGCTGGGAGCGTCTGGCTGAGGCCCCTGTCCGGGAGGTCTTCAACTCCCACCTCCGGAAGAACTTCATCCACATTCCGAGGGAGTCTGGAGACATGGAGTCTGAATGGGCCATGTTCTCCACCTCTATTGTTGAAGCGGCGGCCCAGAGCTGCGGCCGCAAGGTGGTCGGTGCATCTCGTGGTGGCAACCCCCGAACCAAGTGGTGGACACCAGTGGTGAGGGGGGCCATTAAGCTGAAGAAGGAGTCCTATCAAGCTTGGTTGGCTTGTGGGACTCCCGAAGCAGCTGAGGTGTACCGGCAGGCCAAGCGGAGTGCAGCTCGGGTGGTTGCTGAAGCAAAAACCCGGGTATGGGAGGAGTTCGGTGAGGCCATGGAACAAGACTTTCGGTCGGCTTCAAAGAGATTCTGGCAAACTGTTCGGCGGCTCAGGAGGGGAAAGCAGCTCCCCGTCCACACTGTGTATGGTGCGGATGGACACTGTTGACTTCAACTGGGGATATCGTCGGGCGGTGGAAGGAATACTTCGAGGATCTCCTCAATCCCACTGATACGCCTTCCACAGAGGAAGCAGGGTTTGGGGACGAGGGGGATGACTCGCCTATCACAGGGGCTGAGGTCGCCAAGGTGGTTAAAAATCTCCTTGGTGGCCGGGCCCCGGGGGTGGACGAGATTCGCCCTGAGTACCTCAAGGCCCTGGATGTTGTTGGGTTGTCATGGTTGACACGCCTCTGCAACATTGCGTGGAGGTCGGGGGCAGTGCCTTTGGCATGGCAAACCGGGGTGGTGGTTCCTCTCTTCAAAAAAGGGGACCGGAGGGTGTGCTCCAACTTTAGAGGGATCACACTCCTCAGCCTCCCTGGGAAGGTCTATGCCAAGGTACTGGAGAGGAGAGTCCGGCCGTTGGTCGAACCTCGGATTCAGGAGGAGCAATGTGGTTTTCGTCCTGGCCGTGGCACGTCGGACCAGCTCTTTACCCTCTCGAGAATTCTTGAGGGTTCGTGGGAGTTTGCCCAACCAGTTTACATGTGTTTTGTGGACTTGGAGAAGGCATTTGACCGCGTCCCTCGTGGATTTTTGTGGGGGGTGCTTCGGGAGTATGGGGTATCGGGCTTGTTGTTACGAGCTATTCGGTCTCTGTACGACCGTTGTGAGAGTTTGGTTCGTATTGCCAACACTTGGTCGGAGTCATTCCCAGTGAGAGTTGGACTCCGCCAGGGCTGCCCTTTGTCACCGATCCTGTTCATAATTTTTATGGACAGGATTTCTAGGCGCAGCCAGGGAATGGAGGGTGTCATGCTTGGTGACCACAGGATCTCATCTCTGTTGTTTGCAGATGATGTTGTCCTGTTGGCTTCATCCAGCAATGACCTACAGCTCTTGCTGGGACGGTTTGCCGCTGAGTGTGAAGCGGCTGGGATGAGAATCAGCACCTCCAAGTCCGAGTCCATGGTCCTCAGTCGGAAAAAGGTGGATTGTCCTCTCCGGGTTGGGGACAGGCTCCTGCCCCAAGTGGAGGAGTTTAAGTATCTTGGGGTCTTGTTCACGAGTGAGGGGAAAATGGAGCGAGAGATCGACAGACGGATTGGAGCAGCAGCTGCAGTGATGCGGACGTTGTACCAGTCTGTTGTGGTGAAGAGGGAGCTTAGTTCTAAGACAAAGCTGTCGATTTACCAGTCAATCTACGTTCCTACTCTCACCTATGGTCACGAGCTTTGGGTAATGACCGAAAGAACGAGATCGCGGATACAAGCGGCTGAAATGAGCTTTCTCCGTAGGATTGCTGGGCTCACCCTCAGAGATAGGGTGAGGAGCTCAGTCATCCGGGAGAGGCTCAGAGTAGAACCGCTGCTCCTCCACATTGAAAGGAGTCAGTTGAGGTGGTATGGGCATCTGATTAGGATACCTCCTGGACGCCTCCCACTTGAGGTGTTTCAGGTACGTCCCACTGGGAGGAGACCCCGGGGCAGACCCAGGACTCGGTGGAGAGACTATGTCTCCCAGCTGGTCTGGGAACGCCTTGGTATCCCCTCTGAAGAGCTGGAGCAGGTGGCTGGGGAGAGGGAAGTCTGGGCTTCTCTGCTTGAACTGCTGCCTCCGCGACCCGGACCTCCGGAAAAGCGGTAGAAGATGGATGGATGGATGGATGGATGGATTTCCGCCAAGGAGGTTATGTGATCATCGGCGTTGGTTTGTCTGTCTGTTTGTTTGTTTGTTAGCAAGATAACTCAAAAAGTTATGGACGGAGTTTCATGAAATTTTCACAGATTGTCAGAAATGGGGTATCCTACAGATGATTAGATTTTGGTGGTGATCCGGATCACTGTCCAGAAGAAAACCGCTATTATGGAAAATGACATTTTCGTCAATAACTACTGAACCACTAATCCTATCATTGTGAATCCAATTGCTAGTCATATGTTTTCATGGTCAAGGAATCTGAAAACGTACACACAAACACTGTATGGGGGGGAACTGTTGCGCCAAACCGCCATTACGGAAAATGCCATTTTCGTCAATAACTACTGAACCACTAATCCTATCATTGTGAATCCAATTGCTAGTCATATGTTTTCATGGTCAAGGAATCCGAAAACGTACACACAAACACTGTATGGGGGGGAACTGTGGTGCTTGGCGGAGGTCTGCGCTCTCCGAGTGCTTTTCTAGTATTCCACTGCAATTTATCTCATATGATGACCGGGAACTGGTGCGATTGTTCTGTACAGTCACATGGCGCTGGGGGTCGATGGCAGGTGCAAATCAACCAGCTTCGCCCACCCTCTGTTATATATATTAAAAAAAAAAAATGTAGATATTTACCTTCATAGGTTAAAGCGTACCTGTGGTGGTCGTGGAAAAAAAAGATATATTGAGCCCCTGTCTCACGTTCTAGTTCAAGTTTAAGTTGAAATTCATGTTCAAAGCAATTTGATATAAATCCATTACTGATGTGCTGGTTCAGTTATGTCAGCAAAACATGAGTGCAGCCATACTAGCGGCTACATGGCCTTCCAGGACGCTTCCTGTGACGTAATTTCGTTGACACCGCGATCTGGATCAGTATTGGCTGAGCCTGCAGTGCCCAGATGAGCAGTGGCTTTCGGGATATTCAAATTCAAATTCAAATGTTTATTTCAAACTCAGGGTTCATATTAAATGCAGAACTAAAACGATTAGAAAATAAATAAATAAATGCTTAAATTCAGCGGGCCGTCTCGTCTGATCTGAGCTCGTAAAGGCCGATGATTCTAAAACTATGCGATCTGGATCAATATTGGCTGAGCCTGGAGTACCCGGATGTGCAGTGGCTTTCGGGATATTCAAATTCAAACGTTTATTTCAAACTCAGGGTTCATATTAAATGCAGAACTAAAATGAGTAGAAAATAAATAAATAAATGCTTAAATTCAGCGGCTTGTCTCGTCTGATCTGAGCTCGTAACAGCTGCGAGACGGGCTGGGCTCCTCCCTCGCCGCGGGAGCAGCAGAGAGAGAGAGCAGCAGAGAAGCAGACACTCGGCGCTCTTGTAACAACAAAAACATACAATGTGATATGGATATCGCAACATGGCGGAATGTAAAGCCTTTGGATGTCTCAATAATAAGCGAAAAAACAAAGATAAACACTTCTTTTGTGTACCCAAACCCAGCTCACCTTGTCAGACGATCGGAGCGGAAAAGTGATCTCGGAACAGGGCACAAACGAATCCTTTCAGACGAAATTGCGTTGTGTGTGAGGACCACTTTTAACCCTCAGAAGACCTTTCTGGCTCAAACCTGTAGCCATGTTGGACGAATTCTTCCCCAGAGTCTGACAATTCAGCCATAATAGAATAAAAACACTCACAAAAGCACCCTAGTCTCTCATACAGGCGGAGCATTGACTGTTGAGTATCAACGAAGTGACGTCACATCCGCATGTGTCAGCTTTTCGCTTATTATTGAACTGCTCAAGACTCAATGGAGATTGAAACTGGTGATCTGAAATGAATGCTGAAATTATAAAAAGTAATGGTATGTTGGAATTTTATTTCTATTATGGAATAGATAAAATTAACTGATTTTGATTTGATCAAGTGTTAAAGCATGTGATGGATAATGCTTGTTGGAATATTTTAGGAATGCTATCTTCTTGGAACATAAGTCAATATTATACAGTAATAAGTGGCATTCAGCTGTTTGTTTTATGTCATTTAAGCACAGTTCTGGTACTTAAAAATCATAAAAACCCAGGAGCTTTGGGGGGCTTTGCCCCCCTTGCCCCCCCACCGGGGCTAGCCCCAGACCCCCTGCTAAATTTTCAGATAATTTCCCCAACCCCAAATCACATCCCTGGTTCATGTTGGAATTCTGAGCTTTCGGTATTGTTTTCAGCGGAATTATGAGATTTTTATTGAAGGATCAGGAGTCATCAGTGCTAGAAATAGACAAAAGTGTCAAAAATAAGTTCAGATGGAATTGGCTTGAGAGAAAAGTGACGGTAAAGGTGAAAATTGGCTCAAAGTTCGACGAGGTAATAGAAACACTCGGACAGTTTCTGAAGAAACCAGAAAAGGAGATGAAGTTCAAAGTTCAGAGACTGACACAGCTTGCTGCCAAAAGGAAGAAAGTTTCACATTAGAAGTGACTTGGTGACCAGTGTAAATAGTGTAATAAACACTTATAGAACTGTTAAATATGTTGGACTAAAGACAGTGAGACAACACTGAAGAAAAAGTAAGTTAACTTTTCATTAAATTTAATGATTTATCTAAGTCTAGTATTTCGTTTTTTTTAATCATTTTTTTTCAGTCTAAATTACTTCTGTTTTACTGAAAACCTCCCAGCTTCAGGGGGGCTGTGCCCCCCCGGCCCCCCCATAAGTCAATCGACCAAATTAGATTTCAGCTGAAATCAGAATTTCCTGTTGCCATCCCTGCATTAGTCCTCCAAGGCAAGAGCACTAAGTTATACATGTCTGCCACTTTGTGAGGTGGAATTCTTAGTACACCTGGGGATTTTTTGGCCATGTCACATGACATCGCATGACAGGCGCAGCACTGCGCCATAGGCAGTAGGGGCGCTATCTGTTCATGCGATCAAGGATGTCAAAGGGTTAAGTTAATAATAAAATTAAGATTTGATTCGGTGTGATTCAGTGGGTCATTAGAGCCCATGCAGTGTTATTAGGAATGGGTAGGAGACGTAAACAACATGCTATACTATGCTAACAGGGTTAACACACAATAGCAGACACTATGATTATCCATCAGTGATTGTTTAGACATTATCGATTGTTAGTGTGATTTTTGTGTTTGAGGTTCAGGGTCACCACATGACACGCAAACAACGCACTAGCTATGCTATGCTAAGCTAACAGGGCTAACACACAGTAGCAGACACTGTGATTATCTATCAGTGATTGTTTAGACATTATTGATAAGATTAGATTTGCCTTTAGGTTCACGGCCACTGCATGTGTAACCACAACACCAAAGGTCTGAACTGTGAACGGTGTCAGGACTTCTACCATGACCTTCCTTGGAGACCCGCCGAGGGACGCAACACCAACGCTTGCAAGAGTGAGACTGCTTTTTCACAGAAATTAAACACTTTTCATGCTAATTTAAGACTTTTTCATACAGTTGACATAAAAATTTAACATCCACCTTTCAAAATGCTAAGTTTTGTCATATTAAAAGAATTAGACCATAAATAATAATGTACTAGCTTTTCCCACCATTAATCTGGCTTGGCGCCCTTGGTACAAAAACCCTCTCAGTGGCAAGCGTTTTTTTGTCGCTGCGCTCATGGAAAAAAACTGAAAGAAGTTAAAGTTTTGGAGTGCCGCAGTGCTCAGGAGCAGCACATCTCTGCAACCAGCCAATCAGAATTAGACTAAAAGGGACACCATGATCAATATTTAACAGCAGAAGCTTGGAGGTATGCATGTTTTCTTACCAGTTTGATGTGCTTTAGTGCAGCTCTTTTTTATGAGCATCTGTGAAGTGCCCAGGAAAACAGGTCTAGTGTTTTTAGGTACTCTGTGGACACTCTGCCTTAATCTGTTAGGGGGGAAAATAAAAATTACAATAAAAAATGTACAAGCTGGTTGCATAGGTCTGGACACCTTCAAACCAATACTTAATCTGCTGCATTTTTTCCTAATAAGTTTGAAACAATTTCCATGTAAATTTTTTTGTCTTAAACTGTCAGCATTTCTTGTAAATTTGAGCTGCTTTTCATGTAACATCGTGATTTTTTTTTTTTTTTTTTCAAATTTGTGGCTTTTTTTTCTTATGAATTTGCATTTTTCTCTTAAGCTTTTTTGGGGGCAAACTTGTAAATTTTTCTCGTAAACTTGCTACTTGTAATTTGACTTTTCTTAAAAATCTGACTTAAATTCATAAATTTGCAGCTTTTCTTCCCATACTTTTGTATTTTCCTAAATTTGCCTCTTGTAATTCAACCCCCTTTTCATATATTTTTTTCCCCAAAAACTGATTTTTTTTTGTCCGTCACAAATAGCCGCAGTTGTCAGACTCCACATTAACACTCAATGATAAAAATCAAGCCTCCATTACTGACTGTAACCTGGATTTTTTTTCCTCCCCAGAGTGTAACTGTAACCAACACTCAGACCTGTGTCACTTCGACATGGCCGTGTTCATGGCCTCGGGAAACGTCAGCGGAGGAGTTTGTGACGACTGTCGTCACAACACCGACGGACACAACTGTGAGCAGTGTAAACCGTTTTATTTCCTACACCCAGAGAGGGACATCCGAGACCCCGACATCTGCCAGCGTGAGTCCATTTTTAATACAGCAGTAATATTACAGCAATTTAATGACAGTATAACGTGAGTATAACAGCAATGCTATATATAAGGGCACTATTGTGGGGCTATAAGGTTATTAACATGGGACTATAGTGCAGTATTGCGCTACTATAGGCATACTATAATCTGACTATAATGCCACAAAACGTGTTCAACTATTTCAGGAGGTCTCATAAATTTTCTTGCATATTTGTGGTTTCATTCTCTTGTAATTTTGAGCCTTTTTTCACTGTAAATTTCCACAGCTTATGTAGTCTTTTTTGCAGTCTTCTCATGAATTTGCAGTTTTTCAAGTACTACATAGATTTTTGGATTTTTTTTCTTTCAAATGAGTTTTTACTCTATTTGTGGCTTTTTTCCTGTAAACTTTTTGTTGTTTTTCCACATAACTGAGACTTTTTCTCAACTTCTGTATGTCTTTGTGCACATTTTAGTCTCTTAATTTTGCAGCTTTTTTCTTGTATTTGAGCTTTATTAATTCAGATTATCCCACTGTGCTTCACAAGTATTTAATGTGTAAGCTTCAAAGTTCTCACATTTTTCTCAGTGGATCTTTTTTCTCACCATTGATGGTGGTTTTCTGATCTCAGTTTTCTGTAAAGATAAAATTAAGAGCTCGGTCATAGCTCAGCGATCTGCTGGTGTTTTGGATGTGACGCTCTCAGACAGAGACGGATGGACTTTGATTTGAGTTTGTCAGCAGAAGGAAGATTAAAGGTTGAAAATGAGACTAAACATGGAGGAGGAGGAGAAGCTGTGTGATGTTTGAACTTTGATGCGTTCAGAGTTTGTGGTTTCCTCCAGGCTCAGACCTGCCTCACCAGCGGAGAACAAGAGAACAGTTTTTACTCAACATTTAACCTCTCATATACAGAGATTTTGAACCAGCCTGGCTGTTTCATAAAGGCAGAACAGCAGAGTTAAAAGAATGAGCTGGAATGACAACATCAGTCAGAGGTTTTAATGGTATCAGAATCAGAATCAGATTTATTGCCAAGCACATTTACAAGTAAACAAGTAAACATATGAGGAATTTGACCTGACATTGGGCGCGCACGAAAGGCGCATCCCAATGACGCGGCAGCCATGACGAGGCGCCTGTCATACGGGGGTGGGGGGGTGGGGAAAAAACACAATAGGCAGGTACAGATTATAGCTAATAAATTTTAGTGATGGCAATCAAGGCGCGATAACTGCATGGCAGCTGATATCGCGATTAATTGTGTGCCATACAATAACCGTGATTAGAATAAGTAAAGCTCGGTGGAGCAGTGGTTAGCACTGTGACAGCACAGAAGAAGGTCACGGGATCGATTCCACCCCTGACTATGGCGGCCCTTCTGTGTGGAGTTTGCCTGTTCTCCCCGTGTCTGTGTGGGTTTACTCGGGCACTCCAGTTTCCTCCCACAGGCCAAAGACATGCAGGTTAGGTTAATTGGCATCAAACTGGGGATTCTAAATTGTCCTTAGGTGTGACTGTGAGAGTGAATGGTTGTCTGTCTCTCTGTGTTGGCCCTGCGATGGACTGGCGATCTGTCCAGGGTGGACCCTGCCTCTCGCCCAAAGATGCTGGGATAGGCTCCACCCCCCCCCCGCGACCCGAAAAGGATTAAGTGCTAGAAGATGCATGGGTGGATAGAATGTGTAAATTAATTAATTTACAACTTTTTTTCTCATTAATTTTCAGCTTTTTTCCTCATTAATCTGCACTTTTTTTCTCATTAGTTTGCAACTTTTCCTCATGAGTTTTCAGGTTTTTTCTCGTTAATCTGCCATTTTTTTCTCATTGATTTCCAATTTTTTCTCATTAATTTGCAACTTTTTCATGTAAATTTGCAATCAATCGTGCATCGTACAATAACCATGATTAGAATGTGTAAGTTAATTTAAAACTTTTAACTCATTCATTTGCAACTTTTTTCTAGGTAGTTTCCACATTCTTTCTCCATAATTTGCAACGTTTTTGTCCATAATTTTCAAGTTTGAAACCAGTGATCTGTAAAGAATGAGGAGTGATCTGTGATCCAAAATATGTTTTGCTTTGTTTAAAATCGCAATCGTTCTTGATATTTTTGAGTTTAAATGTTTTATATGCTGTTTCCAGTTAATTTTATCATCAATTATCACCCCAAGAAATTTGATTTCATTGACTCTTTCAATATCTGTTCCACCTATTTGTATTTTTGTTCTACAGTTGCCAAATACCATCATTTTTGTTTTGCCTAAGTTTACTGATACCTTGTTTATGTCAAACCACATCTTCAGTTTTTCCATTTCTATGTTGATGTCATCCAGTAATTGCTATAGATCTTCTCCTGCACAAAAGATGTTCGTGTCCTCAGCAAACAAAACCAGTTTTAATATTTGTGACGCTTTACAAATGTCATTGATATAAAGAATGAACAATTTTGGACCCAACACTGACCCCTGGGGGACACCACAGACAATATCCAAACATAAAGAGCACCATTTACCCAAACTCACAAACTGTCTCCTATTACTCAAATAACTCTTTAGCCATTGCAACACAACCCTTCTGATACCATATTTTTGCAATTTTCTTTCTAATATATCATGATTTATTGTGTCACATGCCTTTAGATTGATGAATAGTCCAACAGCATGTTTTTTTCTGATCAATGGAATGCGTTAGATCCTCTGTTGTATCTAATAATGCACATTGCACACGTTGAAGGATCTCTGCTTCCTCAGGAAGTAGAATCTGCTCCTCCCCTTCTTGTACGCAGCATCGGTGTTAGATTTCCAGTCCAGTCCGTTGCTGGTCATGACACCCAGGTATTTGTAGTCCTAGACTACCTCCGCACCCCCCCCCCCCCCCCCATCTGCAATGGCTGTGAAGGCATCCTCTTCTTCCTAAAGTCAATCACCATCTCTCTGGTTTTGCTGACATTCAGCCTCAGGTGATTCTGCTCGGTCCACTCCACAAATCTGTCTGCCAGTGCCCTGTACTCCCCCTCCTCTCCCCCTCTTATACACCCAACAACAGCTGAGTCATCAGAGAATTTCTGCAGGTGGCATGACTTGGTGTTATACTGAAAGTCAGTGGTGTATAAGGTGAAGGGAAAAGAAGAGAGCACAGTCCCCTGTGGAGCTCCCATATCACTAGCCACTGCTCCAGACAAGACACTGCCCAGCTGGACAAACTGTGACCTGCCTGTCAGGTAGACAGTAATCCAGGAGATCACAGAGCTGTCAGCCCCCATCACCCGCAGCTTCTCACCAGCAGCAGTGGTTGGATGGTGTTAAAGGCACTGGAGAAATCAAAGAACATGATTCTCACAGTGTCTCCTCCGCCATCCAGGTGCAAATGAGCTCATTGAAGCAGGTAGACGAGAGCATCTTCAACTCCTACATGGGGCTGATATGTAAACTGCAGAGAGTCCAACCACGTCTTCACCAGCGGCCTCAGGCAGGCTAAGACCAGTCTCTCCAGGACTTTCATCACATGAGATGTGAGGGCAACTGGTCGATAGTCATTCAGGTCCAATGGAGACTACTTCTTGGGGACAGGAACCAGGCAGGATGTCTTCCACAGCACCGGTAGCCTCTCCAGACTTAGGCTCAGGTTGTGCAGGTGTTTCAGTACTGGAGCTAGCTGGTTGGCACAGGTCCTCAGGATCCTGGTGGAGATTCTATCGGGACCTGTAGCCTTCCACTGACGGAGTCTCTCCAACCATTTCTTAACCTGGTCTGTAGTTACAGTGATGGGGGCTGAAGTCTCCAGAGGAGGGGGAGGGGGGTGAGGGGTGCGAGAGAGAGAGAGAGGTGCTGCACAGGAGGGGGAGGGGGGAGGAGTATGTGGGGGTCTGGCTGTGTTGTGGGGGTAACAGACAGTGAGTTGAACCTATTAAAAAACAGATTCAGTTCATCGGCTCTCTCCTGGCTCCCCGATGTCTGTCTCTCCCCTTACATCCAGTGAAGTGTTTCATTCCTGTCCAGATGTCCTTCGTATTGCTTTGTCTGAGTTTATCCTCCAACTTCCTCCTGTAAGTGTCTTTGCACCTCCTCAGCATCTCTCTCAGTTCACGCTGCACTCTCCTCAGTTCTTCCCTGTCTCCAGACCTAAAAGCTCTCTTCTTCTTGTTCAGGAATGCCTTCAGGTCACTGGTGATCCATGGTTTGTTGTTGAGGAAATAGTGCCTTGTCTGAGCTGGCATGGTTGTGTTTTCACAGAATCTGATGTATTCTGTGATGCAGTTGGTCATATTGCCTATGTCCACCCCATGTGGTTCACAGAGTACGTTCCAGTCCGTCGTCTCGAAGCAGTCCTGTAGTTCATCAGCAGCATCCTGTGTCCACCTCTTCACAGTCTGATAAACAGGCTGCCTTTGCCCTAGGGGAACGTACTTGGGTGATAACAGGACCAGGTTGTGATCTGATCTGCCAATGGGGGGTAGAGCTGTGGCACTATATGAATCTCTGACATTGGCATACAGTAGATCCAGTGTTTTATTTTCCCTGGTGGGACAGTCAACAAACTGGTGGACATTTGGTAATGTTTTGCCCAGTGAGACGTGATTAAAATCACCTGTGATGGCCATGAATGCATCAGGGTGCTGCTCCAGTAATGTAGCCGCAGTGGAGCTGATGACGTCACAGGCCACCGCTGCATCAGCTGACGGAGGGACGTAAACAGTAATCACAACGGCATACATTAACTCTCGCAGCATGTAATAAGGTCACATACTCATAGCCAGCAGTTCAATGTCGGGGTTGCAGTGCCGTTCCTTCGCATAAACGTGTCCAGGGTAACACTACCTTACATTCACAAGAACTGCCAATCCTCCTCCCCTCCTTTTCCCGCTATTTATAACGTCCCTGTCCCACCGGATAGTTTAATGTTTATTTGAAAGGGACATTACATACTAATGAACATTAATACAAATGTAAGTATGCCAGATTTAGCAATACTGCTAATTTGCATCTGTAGTCCCCTGGCGGGTCACAAAAACACAGTCATACACGAGAATAACATCTGCAAGGAAACTGTACAAAGTGGACATGCTAAACTGCAAGAGTTAAGGTGCTACAAAACAAAACATTCAAAATTCTAACTTGTAAAGTTAGTTTTCTTTTGTTGTTATAAATATGTATGATTTTCCTGATCAGTTTTTTACTTTTTCATGACGAATTTACAACTTTTTGTTGAAAATTTGTGCATTTTTGTTGAAGTATTTTCCTATGACTCTTAGGTAAAAATCCTCTTTAATACTTCTTTGGAGGATGTGAACTCATAAATCGGTGACATTTCTTTGTTGTTCCTGCAGCCTGTGACTGTGACCCCGTGGGCTCCCTGAACGGAGGAATCTGTGACCGGAGGACGGACGTGGTTGCCGGGCTGATCGCCGGTCAGTGCCGCTGCAAAGTCAACGTGGAGGGAGAACGCTGTGACCGCTGCAGACCGGCTCACTACGGTCTGAGTGACCAACCCGAGGGCTGTGAAGGTGCCAAAACACACCTGGAACACGACAAAAACAAAACCCAAAAAATTACCTGAAAACATGGTACAAATTTATAAGAAAACGAAAAATTACTAAGAAAAAAAACCTTACATGTTTGTGAGGAAAAAATTTTAAAATGACAAGAAAAAAGTCACAAACTTACAAGCTAAGAAAAAGGGTCACATTTACAAAATTCGTGAAAAAATAACATTTTTCTTTTGTGTTGTATTTTTTTACCTTTTTGAAGGGGGAGGAGCTTAACTGAACTTTCACAGCAGAAAAACATAGATGTGATTTAGCTCTTGATATGTCTTGTATGTCATAAAAAGCTGATTTTCACTGGAGCGTGACTTTAACGGATCTACAGAAATTCTTTCATGTTGTTTGTTGTTTCAGTGGTTTGTTGTTACTCTGCTTAATTTTCTTTTGTAATTTTATTCCAGCGTGTAGCTGCAGTCCTCTGGGAACTCTTCCTGGAGGAAATCCATGTGACGGTGAAACGGGAAGTTGTTTCTGTAAACGCCTGGTGACGGGATGGGACTGTGACCAGTGTGTGGTGAGAAATCTGATCTGTTGATTCGTTTAGCCGCACGTAGAGCAGCTGCAGCGACACGGAGGTGATGGCTGTCTCAGGTCTGCACAAACATTAAGATAGAGGCTACATGTGGGCTCAGAATGCCACATCTGAGAGGGGAAAAAACCCAAGCTGGTGAGTCAAGTCACAGTTTTAGAGGAGAAACGTTCCAGAAGTGCATCACAAAAAAATCAGACAATTTTCCCAAAGAAAAAACAATGGTGCCCAGGAAAAGGTTAGGAAGAGGGAAGAAGAAAATTTGCAACTTTTTTCTCAGTAATTTGCAACTTTTCCCTCATTAATTTTCATTGTTTTATGTAAATTTGCATATTTTTTCTCATTAATTTGTGACTTCCATCCATCCATCCATCTTCTACTGCTTTTCCGGAGGTCCAGGTTGCGGAGGCAGCAGTTCAAGCAGAGAAGCCCAGACTTCCCTCTCCCCAGCCACCTGCTCCAGCTCTTCAGAGAGGATACCAAGGTGTTCCCAGACCAGCTGGGAGACATAGTCTCTCCACCGAGTCCTGGGTCTGCCCCGGGGTCTTCTCCCAGTGGGACGTGCCCGAAACATCTCAAGTGGGAGGCGTCCAGGAGGCATCCTAATCAGATGCCCAAACCACCTCAACTGGCTCCTTTCAGTGTGGAGGAGCAGCGGTTCTACTCTGAGCCTCTCCCGGATGACTGAGCTCCTCACCCTATCTCTGAGGGTGAGTCCAGCAATCCTACGGAGAAAGCTCATTTCAGCCGCTTGTATCCGCGATCTTGTTCTTTCGGTCATTACCCAAAGCTCATGACCATAGGTGAGAGTAGGAACGTAGATTGACTGGTAAATCGACAGCTTTGCCTTAGAACTCAGCTCCCTCTTCACCACAACAGACCGGTACAACGTCCGCATCACTGCAGATGCTGCTCTGATCTGTCTGTCAATCTCTCGCTCCATTCTCCCCTCACTCATGAATAAGACCCCAAGATACTTAAACTCCTCCACTTGGGGCAGGAGTCTGTCCCCAACCCAGAGAGGACAATCCACCTTTTTCTGGCTGAGGACCATGGACTCGGACTTGGAGGTGCTGATTCTCGTCCCAGCCGCTTCACATGCAGTGGCAAACCGTCCCAGTAAGAGCTGTAGGTCATTGCTGGATGAAGCCAACAGGACAACATCATCTGCAAACAACAGAGATAAGATCCTGTGGTCACCAAGCATGACACCCTCCATTCCCTGGCTGTGCCTAGAAATCCTGTCCATAAAAATTATGAACAGGATTGGTGACAAAGGGCAGCCCTGGCGGAGTCCAACTCTCACTGGGAATGAGTCTGACCGAGTGTTGGCAATACGAACCAAACTCTCACAACGGTCGTACAGAGACAGAATAGCTCGTAACAACCAAGCCCGATACCCCATACTCCTGAAGCACCCCCCACAAAAAACCACGAGGGACGCGGTCGAATGCCTTCTCCAAGTCCACAAAACACATGTAAACTGGTTGGGAAAACTCCCACGAACCCTCGAGGATTCTTGAGAGGGTAAAGAGCTGGTCCGATGTGCCACGGCCAGGATGAAAACCACAGGTGGTTTTCAGTGATAGTCTATGATGATAGACTATTGATGGTGCATTTCATATATGGCACAGAAAAGGTTTGAAATCTTTTGCGGATTTATATTTTGATGGTCAATTTGCAAGTTTTTCTCAACTTTCCACTAAATTCGACATCACTTCTACACATTTTTTCCGCTTCCTCCAGGTCAGACATTATGTGCAAACCATGACAAAACAATTCCCTCAAAAACCTTCTGATAATCCTCTAGATGATTTTTTATTAGTTAAATCAACTTCTAAGGGGGTAATATCAGTTTTATATAATTTAATTTCAAATTTACAATCTTCTTCTCTGGCCGCTATTAAATTGAATTGGGAACAAGATCTTAATGTTACTTTTACTGATGAACTGTGGGACTCTATTCTTGGCCAGGTTCACACTGCATCAATGTGTGCTCGTCACGCTCTTATTCTATTAAAGATCGTACACCGGACTTCCGGTTATGGCTGCCACGTAGGACGGACGTGTCTCGCTCTGCTCTGCTCCTGGAGAAAAAAAATCGGCAAATAACTCTCTCATTTGGGACAGAACGTATCCCAGCATTTGGGCGAGGATATGTCGGCGAAGCCTAAGGCTGGAAAACCAGGAAAAGGAAAAAGCGAGCCGCCGAAACAGTCCAAATTAACGGACTTTCAGGTCTGTGACGCAGCAAACAAAACTCCATATATGGCGGAGGAGGCTGGCAACGGTGCGATATCTGCGGGGAATGGCGCAGATGCGCTGATGGCTGCCATGAGTTCAATGAGAGCGGACTTTTCCTCTAGATTTGATGGGATTATGACAGCGTTGGAAGGAATAAGAAAAGAATTGGGTGACTGTGTAGAACGAACGGCGCAGATGGAGCTCCGTCTCGCTAGTGCTGAAGATGACGTCACCCGTCTTCAATTAAAGGTGCGCACTTTGGAAAAAAAAAATAAATCTCTGGAAGATAATATTTTGGATTTGGAATCTCGGTCGAGACAGAATAATTTGAGGCTGGTGGGTCTTCCAGAGGAATCAGAAGGTCGGGACGTATGTTCCTTTCTGGAAAAGTGGATTCCGGAGGTGCTGGGCAGCGAGGAGTTGCAATCAGCAGTGGTTCTGGAAAAAGCACATCGTATTGGCCCACGGAGAGATAAGGGACCGCCGAGGACCTTAATTATGAAGTTTCTTAGCAACAGAGACAGGATGAAGATCTTCAACGCTGCACGTGCTAAAGGAGAGATTAAACACCAGGACCAGCAGGTGCGGTTCTACCCAGATTTGGCCACAGGAATCCAGCAATTGAGGAAGCAGTTTGATCCCGTACGTAAGGAGCTGCGCAACCTTGGGATTCGTCATGGTGTAATCTATCCTGCGAGACTGCTGACCACGTATGAGGGCAGAACCCACATCTTCAAGACCCCAGAGGAGGCGCAGGAGTTCATCAAGAAGATCAAAGAAGAAGAAGAGACTGGTGGGAGCTAAGCATGAACAAAATATAAGGTAGAATAATTAAGCATTTGCACAGGCATCTGACTGACTTGAAGTAAATAGTAAGTTTACAAAATATAGATTGTATTATATATTAAAAAAACAAAACAAAAACAAAACAAACAAAAAAAAAAAACTATGATGTACAAAGTTGTTAAAAATTTTGGAGTTAAGTTGGAAAACTACAGAGGAGAGTTAATGTTACGTCATTAAAAGCAGTAGAGTTAGGGTGATTGGGAGGATGAAGAAGGAGTGGCTTAGGCTGTTCCCCGTGGGTGTGGAACGGTCGATGGCTATATCGGGAGACAGAATTTTTCTTTTGATTTTGGGGGGTTTGCCACAAGTGTGGGAAGGGGAAATTTGTTTGTGTGTAGTTTGTAGGATGAATGTTCAACCACTCATGTTTTTGCTTCTCTGTATGAGCATGTTTACACTGCAAGGTAATCCCAAACTCTCTATTGATCATGGACCAAAGTGTTAATCTTAATTTAACTTCATGGAATTGCAGAGGTCTACAAAATTTAAAAAAACTTAAACAAGTTATGAATAAAATAAAGGACATGGGTTCAAGAATTGTGTTTTTACAAGAAACTCATCTGATAGAGGAGGATGTTAAAAGAATTAGGAGTAGATGGCAGGGAAGTGTATTCACCTCTTCATTTTCATCCCGAGCCAGGGGAGTTATGACTCTCATACATAAATCAGTTCCTTTTCAAGTGAAAAATGTAATTGGAGACAAATTTGGAAGATATGTAATCATTCAAGGTTCTTTGCTATTAGAAAATATAAATCTTGTGAACTTATATGGTCCCAATATAGATGATCAGAAGTTCTTTGCTAATTTATTTCTCATCTTATCATCACTTACAGGGCAACATATAATAGCAGGGGATTTTAATTGTACATTGAATCCAGGTGTGGATAGATCAACAGGACTGGATTGTACGCACATTGGATGTAGGATGACTATTAATCATTTTATGAAAGAATTGAGATTGTTAGATATATGGAGAGAAATGAAACCACAAGTTAAAGCCTATTCTTGTTATTCCAGTACCTACAAGACATTCTCACGTATTGATTATTTTTTGATTTCCACAGAATTAAGGTCCAAGATTCAAAACTGCTTTTATGATAACATCGTGATCTCTGATCATGCACCCTGTTGTCTAATATATGTAGATAAAAAATTGACAAAGGAATCAGGTAGATGGCAATTTCAGCATAAATGGCTTCAGGATGAGGAATTTGTCAAGTATATAGAAAAACAGATAGACGAGTTCTTTGACATCAATACTACACAAACATCAGCATGTGTAAAGTGGGAGGCTTTCAAAGCTTTTATTAGGGGACATATTATTAGTTATACAGGATCAAAATCTAAGAAGACTCGAGAGGAGAGAGCTAAATTGGAACATAAAATAAAAAATCTTCAGGAAAAAGTGTATGCAGGAAGTGACCCAAGGTTGGAGAATGAATTACTGATTTTGAGAGCTGAATATGACAAAAAATCAGCGAATAGAGCTGCCTCGAGTCTTCTAAGATTGAAACAATCTTTTTATGAACAAGGTGAAAAATCAGGAAAATTATTAGCATGGCAGATTAAACAATTGGAAATTAAAACACCAATTACCAGTATTATAAGTAAGGGACAGGTAGTTATAGATCCTTTAGAAATTAATAGAGCCTTTAGAGATTACTATGAAAAATTATATGATACCAAAAATGAACCTGATTTAACAAAACTAAATGGGTTTTTGAACGAACTATCTATACCGTGTATTCCAAATGAAAACAGGGAGATATTGGAGTCTAAAATTAGTCAAGAAGAAGTTGGGCTAGCCATTGATAATATGAAATCAGGAAAAAGTGCAGGACCAGATGGTCTTCCAGTTGACCTTTATAAAAAATTTAAGAATAAATTAATAAAACCTTTTTTGGAAATGGTTTTAGAAGCATTTCAAAATAATAATTTACCATCATACATAAATAATGCCTTAATTATACTGCTGCCAAAACCAGGTAAGCCCTCTAATAAATGTGAAAATATGAGACCAATAAGCCTATTAAACGCCGACCTTAAGATAATCTGTAAAATTTTAGCAAGACGAATACAAGAAATTTTACCAAATATTATTAATCGAGATCAGAATGGCTTTATAAACGGTAGACAAGGCTTCCATAATGTAAGAAGACTATTTAATATTATTTATTTTAATAAAGAAGCACCGGATACAGCTCTCCTATCATTGGACGCCGAAAAGGCCTTTGATAGAGTTGAATGGCCCTTTCTTTTTGAAGTCCTACAAAGGTTTGGACTTGGAAATAATTTCATAAAATGGGTTCAAATAATATACAATAATGCTACAGCAGAAATCCTAACAAATAACAATATTTCAAAACCAATAAAAATCAATAGAGGATGTCGACAAGGCTGTCCACTTTCACCTTTACTGTTTACTATGGCAATTGAACCTTTAGCGATAGCGATACGTTTACATTCACAAATATATGGAATTAAAGTTGGACCAACAGAACATAAAATCTCCCTGTACGCCGATGATATAATTTTGTTTATGTCGAATCTAAAAAAATCAATTCCAACCTTGTTGAATTTAATAAAGAATTTTGGGGAAATATCAGGATATAAAATAAATAAAACTAAATCTTCAATATTAATGCTAAATGAGACCCAGAGAAATTACCCAGCCCCTGAGGTAAATCAATTCAATGTTGTAAATCAGTTTAAATATTTAGGAATCCAAATTATGCCTAAGCTAGAATCAGTCGCCAGTGTCAACTATGAAGCCTTAATGTCAGATATCAGTGAGTTAACTCAGAGATGGATGTCACTACCAATGTCGATGATCGGGAGAATCAATATACTTAAAAGTAATATTTTACCTAAAATACTTTATTTATTTCAATACATTCCCTTATCACCACCTTTAGATCTATTCTCAAGAATAAAAAAAAAGTTAGTGGAATTTATATGGAACAACAGGAGGGCTAGATTACGTTTGTCTTTATTATATTTACCATTTGATCGTGGAGGTCTGAAATGTCCAAATTTTATGTTGTATTATTGGTCGGCACAACTGAGGTCTATGACATATTATTTTTCATCAAATGATCTCCCTCACTGGACTGAAATGGAATCATACAATTTACCTTTACCTCTTCCCATATTCATATACTCAGATTCGGCAAAAAAATTACAAAAACAAGTTAAAAATCCATTTGTAAAGCATATGATCAAAATATGGTGTGAAGCTAAAAACTATTTAAAAGAACCACAGTTATTGTCACAATTTAGTCCAATATGGGGTAATCAATATTTTAAACCAGGGATAGCGGACGCTGTATTTAAAGTATGGAATTTAAAAGGGATACAAAAGATTCAGGATTTATATTTGCCATGTGCAGACAACATAATGTCTTTTGAAGAGCTGAGGATCAAATTTAATCTCAATAGAACACATTTTTTTAAATATCTTCAACTTAGAAACTTTATTCGATCAAATCAAAATAAAGCTCTCACTCGACCTATTTATTCATCCTTGGAAAAAATGATGATGAAAGATAGTAAAAGAAAGGGTATTATTTCAGAGTTTTATAACTCATTGACACTATCTTCAAGTGAAAATTCACTGAAAAGATTAAACTACTGGAAAGAAGATCTGCAAACTGAAATTTCAGAGGAACAATGGGAATTGGCTTGTACAGAAGCTCAAACCAAATCAATAAATGCACGCCTTAAATTGATACATTTCAAATGGTTAATGCGGATGTATGTTACACCAGAGGAGTTAAATAGATATAACAAAAATATACCAGATACATGCACAAAATGCATGGAAAGTAAAGGAACCCTATTTCATTGTTTATGGGAATGTAGATTAATAAGAATGTTTTGGGAGGAGGTGAGGGTAACAATTGAAAAAATAATCTCAAAACAGATCATATTGAATCCTAAACTGTTTTTGTTGGGTCTGTACCCAGAAAAGCATAATTTTAATAAAAGTGAAAGAACATTCATAGACCTCAGTTTGCTTAATGCCAAAAAATGTATTGCACTATTATGGAAAAAGACTCATAGACCAGATGTGACTCAGTGGTTAAGACAGATGTTAACAAACCTTCCATTAGAAAGAATAACATATATACTAAAATCAAAGGAAATTGTGTTTGAGAATATATGGAGACCTTTTATTGATTATGTAAAAAATTTAAACATAACTCTTGAAGAAGAAGGTGAATGATGTGTGTGGACCTTGTAAATTCCAAACTGGTGAACATAATATGTATACTTATGTATTGGATTGTCTAGACTAAACAGAGGAGCATTGTTGAAGACTTGATTTTGTTGGTGGTTGTTGGTGTTTTTAGTGCATTTTTTTTTTTGTAGTACTTTAGTGTTAGTGTTTGATTGTTTGTATCATGTTTGTTAAAAAAAAAAAAAAGGTTCAATAAAGATATTGTGGAAAAAAAAAAGATCGTACACCGGGTGCACCTGCCCAAGGTTAAGTTAGCACGTATTTACTCGGATATAGACCCAACTTGTGAAAAGTGTGGTCGCGCTCCTGGCACTTTGCTTTACATGTATTGGTCCTGCCCTTCATTGATGAATTTTTGGCATTCTGTTTTTATCACTATGTCTGAAGTCCTGCAATATCAAATTAAACCTGATCCATTATGCGCCGTTTTTGGTGTGGCTCCAGAACTTGTCTTGCCAAATTCCAAATTAAAAGTATTCAAATTTTCATTATTATTGGCCAGACGTGCTGTATTACTGAAGTGGAAAGACTCTTCGCCCCCTTCACATTTACAGTGGATAAAAGATATAATGTCCTGTTTGGATTTAGAAAAAATCAGATATACAGTTCGTGTCTCTGAAAACAAATTCTATAAATTATGGCGCCCGTTTCTTGATTTCTTTGAAAGACCCACGATTATAGTTTCTGAGTAGCTCATATCCCCTTTACCCCACCCCCACCTCACACACACAATTTTTTTTTTGTATTTTTTATTATTATTATTATTGTTTATTTAAAGGTTTTTGTGTTTTGAAGCATCCACATTTGTTAGTTTTAAATTCTAGTTTTGCACTGTTTGGTTAAAACAAAAATGAAAATTTCCAATACTTTGTATTGTATTGATACTTCAATTAATAATAATAAAAAGACCTTTGAGAGAAAGAAAACCACATTGCTCCTCCTAATTTGCGACTTGTTTCTCATTAATTTGCAATTTTTTTCTCATTAATCTGCAACTGTTTTCTCATTAATTTGAAACTTTTGTTCCCATCAGTTTGCAACTTTTTTCTTAATTTGCAACTTTTTTCTCATTAATTTGTATCTTTTTTCTCATTAATTTGCAACTTTTCCCTCATTAATTTTCATCGTTTTATGTAAATTTGCAACCTTTTTCTCATTAATTTGCGACATCTCATTAATTTGCAATTTTTTTCTCATTAATCTGCAGCTGTTTTCTCATTAATTTGAAACTTTTGTTCTCATTTGCAACTTTTTCTCATTGATCTGCAACTTTTTTCATTTAAATTTGCATTATTTTTCTCGTTAATTTGCAACTTTTTTAATTTGCACCTTTTTCTCATTAATCTGCAGCTTTTTCATGAAAATGTACATCTTTTTTCTTAATTTGCGACTTTTTTTCCTCATTAATTTGCAACTGTTTTCTCATTAATTTGCAATTTTTTTCTCATCGCTTCGCATCTTTTTTCTCATTAATCTGCAGCCTTTTTCATGTAAATTTGCATCTTTGTTCTCATTAATTTGCAACTTTTTTCTCATTATTTTGCAACTTTTTTCTCATTAACCACAGAGTAAAATCACAATTTTACAGGACAAACGGGCATTTAAAAAAAAAAAAATCTGACAATTTTCACAAAGAAAAGTCAATGCTGCTTTTTGTCGGGAAAGAAGTGAATAAATTATGAAGAAGGGAAAAGTATTGCGTAGTGAAAAATGCACAAATTGATGAGTTTCAGGGGAAAAAGTTCACAGATTTATGTGGGGGTTAAAAGCCTTAGTTTTAGGGAAGAAGCGTCGCCATCAGTGAGTGTGAAGCTGCGGCTGTTGGCGCGTGTTTATCTGCCTTGTGTTATGTGTTTACTGAGATTAACGACAGAATGACTTCCTGTCACCGCCGTAAATCAGCTCTAACACTTAGAAACCAGCCGGGAGGTCCGACACCTCCCCTAATGACACGTTTCCTGTCTGTGGCTGTTTGTTTTTCCAGGCAGAACACTGGGGTCTGAGCAATGACATGGACGGCTGTAGACCATGTGACTGCGACCTCGGAGGAGCGCTGCACAACCGGTCAGTTCACGTCCATCACCGTCTGTCCGTCTGACGACTTTCCAGCCCCTGATGTGGGATAATTTACAGCTGTTCATTCACAGTTTTGGTGGGAAAGAAATGTATGGAAAAACTATAAGAAAAGTAGCATTTTTCAGAGAAATTTCCAAATGTTTACAAATTTCTGCAAGCAATTGTGAAAAAAAAATGTAAATTCATAAAAAAGAAAAAGGTGCATATTTTATGTGAGAGTGTCAATTTTTTGAACAGCTTTTGTCATTTCAAAATGTGAAAATGAAATCATCCAGAAATGTATAATTTCATAGACAAATTATAAATTCCCCTGTTCTGTTGACGTCACAAAAACGCTCTGTCTAAACCAGCCATTTTGATGGGGGAGGAGCTTAACTGAACTTTGACAGCAGGAAAACACAGACATGACAAATCGGAGCGATTTAGCGCTCGATATGTCTTGTAAGTCATAAAAAGTTGATTTTTAATAAGAAAAAAGTTGCAAATTACCGAGAAAAAACCTGCAAATTAATAAGACAAAAAGTTGCAAATTTCCATGAAAGAGTTGTAACTTTTTCTTGTTAATTTGCAAATTTCCATCCATCCATCCATCTTCTACCGCTTTTCTGGAGGCCCAGGTTGCCGAGGCAGCAGTTCAAGCAGAGAAGCCCAGACTTCCCTCTCCCCAGCCACCTGCTGCAGATCTTCAGAGAGGATACCAAGGTGTTCCCAGACCAGCTGGGAGACATAGTCTCTCCAGTGTATCCTGGGTCTTCCCCGGGGTCTCCTCCCAATCGGACGTGCCCAGAACACTTCAAGTGGGAGGCGTCCAGGAGGCATCCTGATCAGATGCCCAAACCACCTCAACTGACTCCTTTCAATGTGGAGGAGCAGCGGTTCTACTCTGAGCCTCTCCCGGATGACTGAGCTCCTCACCCTATCTCTGAGGGTGAGTCCAGCAATCCTACAGAGAAAGCTCATTTCAGCCGCTTGTATCCACGATGTCGTTCTTTCGGTCATTACCCAAAGCTCATGACCATAGGTGAGGGTAGGAATGTAGATTGACTGGTAAATCGACAGCTTTGCCTTAGAACTCAGCTCCCTCTTCACCACAGCAGACCAGTACAACGTCCGCATCACTGCAGATGCTGCTCTGATCCATCAATCTCTCGCTCTTTTCTCCCCTCACTTGTGAATGAGACCCCAAGATACTTAAACTCCTCCACTTGGGGCAGGACCTTGTCTCCAACCCTGAGAGGACAGTCCACCTTTTTCTGGCTGAGAACCATGGACTCGGACTTGGAAGTGCTGATTCTCATCCCAGCCGCTTCACACTCGGTACCAAACCATCCCAATAAGACCTGTAGGTCGTTGCTGGATGAAGCCAACAGGACAACATCATCTGCAAACAACAGAGCTGAGATCCTGTGGTTACCAGCATGACACCTTCCATTGTCTGGATGTGCCTAGAAATCCTGTCCATAAAAATTATGAACAGGATCGGTGACAAAGGGCAGCCCCGGGGGAGTCCAACTCTCACTGGGAATGAGTCCTACTGAGTGTTGGCAATATGAACCAAACTCTCACAATGGTTGTATAGAGACCAGATAGCTCGTAACAACAAGCCCGATACGCCATACTCCCAAAGCACCCCCCTTGAAAAACCAGGAGCGACGAGGTCAAATGCCTTCTCCAAGTCCACAAAACACATGTAAACTGGTTGGGCAAACTCCCACGAACCCTCGAAGATTCTCAGGAGGGTAAAAAGCTGGTCTGATGTGCCACGGCCAAGACAAAAAACACTTTGCTCCCCCTGGATTTGAGGTTTTACCAACGGCTGGACTCTCCTCTCCAGTACCTTGGTATAGACCTTCCCAGGGAGGCTGAGGAGTGTGATCCCCTAAAGTTGGAACACACCCTCTTGTCCCCCTTCTTAAAGAGAGGAACCACCACCCCGGTTTGCCATGCCAAAGGTACTGACCCCGGCCTCCACACAATGTTGCAGAGTTGTGTCAACCATGACAGCCTTACAACATCCAAGGCCTTGAGGTACTCAGGGTGAATCTCATCCACTCCTGGGACCCAGCCACCAAAGAGTTTTTTAACCACTAAAGCGACCTCAGCCCCTGTGATGGGCGAGTCAACCCAGTCCTCAGGCTCTGCTTCCTCAGTGGAAGGCATGTCAGTGGGATTGAGGAGATCCTCAAAGTATTCCTTCCACTGCCCAACGATATTCCCAGTCGAAGTCAACAGCACCCCATCCGCACCATACACAGTGTGGACAGGGGGCTGCTTCCCCCCTGAGCCGCCTGACAGTTTGTCAGAATGTCTTTGAGGCCGAACGAAAATCTTGTTCCATGGCCTCACCAATCTCCTCCCACACCCGAGTTTTTGCTTCAGCAACCACTCAAGCTGCGCTCCGCTTGGCCTACCAGTACACCTCAGCTGCTTCGGGAGTCCCACAAGCTAACCAAGCTTGATAGGAGTCCTTCTTAAGCTTGTTGGCGCCCCTCACCACCTCGTGTCCATCACTTGGTTCGGGGGTTGCCACCACAAGATGCACGGACGACCTTGTGGCCGCAGCTCTGGGCAGCCACTTCAACAATGGAGGTGGAGAACATGGCCCATTCGGCGCCTTTTTTCATGCAAGTTTGCAACTTTTCTCTCATTAGTCTGCAACTTTTTTCTTGTTAATTTACAATGTTTTTCTCATTAATTTGCATCCTTTTCTCATTACTTTACAGATTTTGTCTTGTTAATTTGCAATTTTTTTCATGCAAATTTCCAAGTTTTTCTTTATTGATCAGCAACATTTTTCTCGTTAATTTGCGACTTTTTCTTGTTAATTTGCTACTTTTTTCTCATTAATTCACAACAGTATGCATTAAATTAATACAATCTAGCTGCAATGCTCCTGCACTGTGTATATAACTGTGTACTACTGTATGTATAGTTATTTACTGATTTGGCTAGCCAATTCTTATCTTATTATCTTAGTCACTATTTCTCTGAGTGCTACTATCCCTTTGTTGCTGCAATCCTGTAATTTCCCCATTGTGGGAATAATAAAGACTTATCTTATCTACTGATTGCTGGGGTCTTTCTGCAACTGTGGGGGTCCCCCCTACAGTTGATAGTGCTATGAGATGACTGTTGTTGTGAAATGGCGCTATATAAATAAAGTTGAATTGAATTGAATTGAATCTTAAATATGATTTTTTCAAATAAAAATTTAAGTAAAACTTAATTTTAAGGGACATTTCAGTGCGCACGAAACAGTGAAAGTACATCGGCCAGCCCTAGTTATATCTTGTATTTTTGCAGAGGACGGAAACGTCTAATTTGCACATTTAGGAAAAAAAGATGCTAATTTATGTGATCATTTCTACTTCCTGTTCCTGTGTGCAGGTGTGACCAGGTGAGTGGTCAGTGTGTGTGCAGAGATCACATGTTTGGCCGCCGCTGTGACCAGGTGGAGTCGGGGTTCTACTTCGTCGCTCTGGACCACTACACCTATGAGGCCGAGGATGCCAAGTTTGGACCCGTCAGTGTTTAGATTTTTATTTATGTTTGACAAAAGAAAAAACTGATTTCCAAGATTTTTTTTTTTTTTTTAACCAAATTTCAGAAAATTTTGGGTTGTCGATCCAATTCATTAAATTTGAACTTCTATATGATAAATGTTGCCACTAGATAATTTATTGTAGTAAAATACAGTGGTGTGAAAAAGTGTTTGCCCCCTTCCTGATTTCTCATTTTCTTGTATGTTTTTCACACTTAAATGTTTCAGGTCATCAAACAAATTTAAATATTAGACAAAGATAACACAAGTAAACACAAAATGCAGTTTTTAAATGAAGGTGTTGATTATTAAGGGTAAAAAAATCCAAACCTACATGGCCCTGTGTGAAAAAGTGATTGCCCCATGTTAAAACATAAATTAACTGGTTTATCACACCTTTGGAAAGCTGAGTTCATTTTCTCCAGCCACACCCAGGCCTGATTACTGCCACACCTGTTGTCAATCAAGAAATCACTTCAATAGGACCTGCCTGACAAAGTGAAGTAGACCAAAAGATCCTCAAAAGCTAGACATCATGCTGCAATCCAAAGAAATTCAGGAACAAATGAGAAACAAAGTAATTGAGATCTATCAGTCTGCAAAAGGTTATTAAGCCATTTCTAAAGCTTTGGGACTCCAGAGAACCACAGTGAGAGCCATTATCCGCAAATGGCAAAAACATGGAACAGTGTTGAACCTTCCCAGGAGTGGCCGACTGACTAAAATTGCCCCAAGAGTGCAGCGACGACTCATCCAAGAGGTCACAAAAGATCCCACAGCAACATCCAAAGAACTGCAGGCCTCACGCCTCAGTTAAGGTTGGTGTTCATGACTCCACCATCAGAAAGAGACTGGGCAAAAATGGCCTGCATGGCAGAGTTCCAAGATGAAAACCACTGCTGAGCAAAAAGAACATAAAGGCTCATCTCAATTTTGCCAGAAAACATCTTGATGATCCCCAAGACTTTTAGAAAATACTCTGTGGACTGATGAGACAAAAGTTGAACTTTTTGGAAGGTGTGTCCCCCATTACATCCGGCGTAGAAGTAACACAGCACTTGAGAAAAGGAACATCATACCAACAGTAAAATATGTTGGTGGTAGTGTGATGGTCCGGGGCTGTTTTGCTGCTTCAGGACCTGGAAGACTTGCTGTGGTAAAAGGAACCATGAGTTCTGCTGTCTACCAAAAAATCCTGAATGTCCGGCCATCTGTTCTTGACTTCAAGCCGAAGCGCACTTGGGTTCTGCAGCAGGACAATGAACCAAAACACACCAGCAAGTCCACCTCTGAATGGCTTAAGAAAAACAAAATGAAGACTTTGGAGTGGCCTAGTCAAAGTCCTGACCTGAATCCGATTGAGATGCTGTGGCATGATCTTAAAAAGGCGGTTCATGCTCGAAAACCCTCCAATGTAAAGCAGTGAAAGCAGTTAAAGCAGCCACCAAGATCATCGGTGCCCCTCTGTCCCCCCCTCTTGGACATCTACCTCACCTGCAGAGCCATCAACATTGCAGGTGACACCTCCCACCCCTCACACTCTCTCTTCAGCCCCCTGCCCTCGGGGAAAAGGTACTGGAGCCTCCGGGCCCACTCCACAAGACTGCTAAACAGTTTTGTTCATAAGGACATCAGGACCCTGAACTCTGTTTACTTCCCTGTGCCCCAGACTGTAACGCACTCACCCGCACAATAAATACCCCAGCTGTTGGCACAGAAAGACTGGCGCACCAATAGTAATACATCTGCTGCTGTATTTTTAAAAAAAATTTTTTTTTTGTACTTATTTTGTACCCGTAGGTAGATTTGTTTTGCAGTCTGGTGACAAGCCACCAGCTGCCGGTCGCTGCGTGCGCAAGCGCCCCGTATCCCTCTGCACCTTACTGCAACCATTTGCACAAATGTCATACTGTATCTGCTGCTGTCTGTTACTGTAATACCAATCATGTACAGTCTTATCTGTGACTGTCTGCGCCTACGCTGCCACATTGAACTTGCAACTACGAGTATTACTGCTCTACTTTTCTGTATATAGGATTGCTGGGTTTCATCATTTATCTTTATTTGCACTATGGGATGTCTGGGTCTATCTTTTGTCGCCATTTGCACTGCTGTTGTTGCTTTTCCAGCCTTGTTTTTTTTTTTTTTTAATATATTGCGGACACCACTGAAGAGAGAGGGAAATGCCATTTCAATTCTCCTGTATGTCCTGTACGTACAGTAGTATTGACAAATAAAATCTTTGAATCTTTCAATATCTTGTTGGAAGGTTGAAGGTTAACACAAAGAGCAGCAGAAATTCAGCAGATTAAAGTCTTCCAGGGACTAACATATGCAGAAGCTGCTAAAAAGGTGCTAGCTAAAAAAGTGGGAGTGGACTAGAACAGGGAAAGTGTGCAGACTTGCAGTGCATGCAGTAGCATTAAGGAAGATACTCTGGTTTTGTAAGGAAAATAATTTTGTCTTATTTGTGGTAGATGTGATAAACTGCACTGCGCAGACTTCCAAGAAAACAGAAAAAATCAAAATCATTGTGAAAGTAGCAGAAAAATATCTTGGCATTAAGGGGCTATAGTGGGAAGCAGTTGAGGACTTGTTCAGTGGGAGTCAAGTTTGGGGACATCGTGGGCTGGTGGATCAGCCACCGTTCGGGTCTTGGGGGGAAGGAGGGGTGATGGGATGGAGCGCGGGTGTGGACTGCAGCTGGTGGGGGGGGAGACACAGATGCGAGATTGAGGGGGAGGAGGAGCGTCGCAGGGCTGTGGGGGGGACGTCATAGGGCTGTGGGGAAGATGTACCAAAGCTCTGAGGGGAATGTCACAGAGCGGTGAGGGGGACGTCACTGAGCTGGGGGGGGGGGGGGGGGGCACATAAAACTATGAGGAAATGATAATCAAGTCAGTGGCGGTAATGCACCTGTAAGCTGGTTGCCAACCACCAAGCAAATCTAAAAGAAGAAGAAGACCCGAAGACGACTTCGGACCCCCAACAAGGATGACAGGACACAGTCCAAGGACGGATAATTTTTTCATACATAGGGAGTTGTTCAGAACTCCTTATAAGAGCTCCTTATACAAAGATATAGAGTGATGATAATCAAGTCAGTGGCAGCAATGCACCTATAAGCTGGTTGCCAACCGCCAAGCAAATCTAAAAGAAGAAGAAGCAACTGTAAGGGCAAGAGTGACTGCAGCTTGGGTGAAATGGAGTGAAAACATCAGGAAAGAGCTGGGTGTAAACAACATTAATGAGCAGGTGAGTGAGATCAGGATGAGATGGTATGGCCATGTGATGAGGATGGATGATGGAAACCCAGTGAAGAGTGTGATGAACATCAGAATTGAAGGAAGAAGTGCCGAGAGGAAGACCACAGAAGAGATGGATGGATGGATGGATAATGTTAAAAACGACACCAGAGGAAGCCGTGAACAGACAGCTCTGGAAGACCAAAACAAGGGCAGCCAACCCTGCATGTTTGCGGGACTATGTGGCTTAGGAGAGAGAGGGAGCGATCCCATCGGAAGCAATTTATCACCAGATATTCAAAGATTTTATTTGTCAATACTACTATACGTACAGGACATACAGGAGAATTGAAATGCTGTTTCTTTCTCTTCAGTGGTCTGCACAATATTTAAAAAAGGAATAAGGCTGGAAAGACAACAACAGCAGTCTGTGTACAGTAATGCTACCCGTAGTGCAAATAATGGTAAAAGATAAAACCCAGACATTCCACAGTGCAAATAAAGATAAACAATAAAACCCAGCAACCCTATATACAGAAAAAGTAGAGCAGTAATACTCATAGTTGCAAGTTCGATGCGGTAGTGTCGGTGCAGACAGTGACAGATAGGACTGCACATGATCAGTATTGCAATAACAGCAGCAGGTATGCATTTGTGCAAATGGTTACAGTAAGGTGCCGAGACATACAGAAGCAGATGTATTACTGTTGGTGTGCCAGTCTTTCTGTGCCAACAGCTGAGGTAGTTATTGTGCGGGTGAGTGCATTACAGTCGGGGGGTTGGGGGGTGGACAGAGTTAAGGGTCCTGATGGCCTTATAAACAAAGCTGTTTAGCAGTCTTGTGGAGCAGGCCTGGAGGCTCTGGTACCTTTTCCCCGAGGGCAGGGGGCTGAAGAGGGAGTGTGAGGGGTGGAAGGTGTTGCCTGCAATGTTGATGGCTCTGCGGGTGAGGTGGGTGAGGTAGATGTCCGTGAGGGGGGGCAGAGGGGCACCAATGATCTTGCTGGCTGCTTTCACTGTGTGTTGTGGTGTCTTCCAGCACGAGGCAGTGCAGCTTCCATACCACACTGTGATGCAGCTGGTGAGGATGCTCTCAATGGTGCCCCGGTAGAATGAGCACATGGTGGGGGGGGTGGGACTCCTGCTCGCCTCAGTTTGCGGAGGAAATGGAGGCAAGTTTGAGCCTTCTTGGCCAGTGAAGTGGTGTTGTTGGATCAGGAGAGGTCCTCAGAGATGTGCACCCCCAGGAATTTGGTGCTGCTCACCCTCTCCACAGCTGCTCCATCGATGATCAGAGGGGGATGCTGTGTGTGTCCCCTCCTGAAGTTGACCACAATCGCCTTGGTTTTTCTCAAGTTGAGGAAGAGATTATTGTCTTTACACCACTGGACCAGTTGGCTGACCTTGTTTCTGTAGTTGGCCTCCTCATTGTTGGTGATGAGGTCCACCACTGTCGTGTTGTCCACAAACTTGATGATGTGGTTGATGTTGTAGGCTGGTACACAGTCATGGGTTAGCAGGGTGAAGAGCTGTGGGCCGAGCACGCGCTCTTGTGGGGCCCCTGTGCTCAGTGTGATGGTCTTGGAGGTGTTGCTGACAACCCGCACATTCTGTGGCTTCCCTGTAAGAAAGTCCTGCACTCAGTTACAGAGAGAGGTTTTGAGTCCCAAGTGTCTGAGTTTTTGTATCAGGTGCTGGGGGATGATTGTGTTGAATGCTGAACCAAGTCCAATCCATCCATCCAATCCATCCATCCATGTCCAAGAACAGCATTCGCACGTAGGAGTTCTTTGAGTCCAGGTGGGTGAGGGCTGGATGGAGAGCAGCAGAGATGGCATCTTCTGTGGATCTGTTTGACCTGTATGGAAACTGAGACGGGTCGTGGGAGGGAGGGAGGATGGACTTGATGTTCTGCATGACCAGCTGCTCGAAGCGCTTCATTATGATGGGGGTCAGTGCTACGGGCCGGTAATCGTTGTAGCTCAGGGGTGCCCAACCTGGGGCTCCTAGAACGTTCAGGTTTCTGTGGGAAATTTTCTTATTTCACTTCTTAATTGATCCAAAGATTTGCAAATAATTTGCTGTTGTTGTGCATGGGTGCAAGGGTCCCTACAGAACACATGCACAACAATGACAGATTATTTGCAAATCTTTGGACCAATTAAGAAGTGAAATTAGAAAATTTCCCACAGAAACCTGAATGCTCCAGGAGCCCCAGGTTGAGCACCCCTGTTGTAGCTGAAGGGGACGGGCTTCTTTGGGACTGGTATTATGGTGGCAGTTTTGAAACATGTGGGGACAGCAGCTTGACTCGGGGAGATGTTGAAGATGTCGGCCAGGACATTCTTGAGCTCCTCTGCCCAGTCCTTCAGGACGCGACCTGGTACGTTGTTTGGTCCAGCTGCCTTGCGTGGGTTAATCCTGCAGAGGGTCCTCTTCACGCTAACTAGATCCAGACTTATAGCCTGGTCATCTGGGGGAGGAGTGGTCTTCTGTCCTGATGTGGTGTTTTATGTTTCAGAGCAGCCAAAGAAGTCATTTAGGTTGTTAAGCAGTGTGATGTCACTCGCACAGATACATCATTGAATGCAGTCTATTTCCTGGTATCCATCCATCCATCATCCAATATAATATATCACACAATATATTATCCAATACAATATAACACCCAATATATCTTCTGGTGCGATATATCGTTGAGTAGTATATAGTGCCTGAAATATCTTTATCTATAAATGCATGAAATCTGTCTGTGTTTGTGTGTGTGTCTGTCTGTCTGTTCCACGCATATCTCTTAAACCGTTCCTCAGACTGACCTAAGATTTTATACGTGTTTTGCTGAGGTTACGAGGGTGTGCATCCCCGAGTATGGTCGCTCAGTCAAAATATGTAATTTTTATCAATAAAAGTTTAGCCACTGCTCTTTCACCGCTCTGTCTTTTTATGCCTGGCTTCAAGAAGTGTGGGTGGGGTTTCAGATTGACTCTGTGCTGATTGGATGATACACGGCATCACGGCCATGCTGACTGGATAACAGGAAGGCTTGCTTTCTACGTGCATGCACTAGTATCAACTAATATGGTATACTGGTATCTTTGTGTCAGTATTTCAGTATAGTCTATTGGGTGATATATTGGCGTTATTATAGCAATATATTAACCAATCCTGATATCACTCAATATATCACCCAATGATATATCTGCTGCAAACAATATATCAGTACCATATCATTGTGTTATTGGATACAATATATCAGCAATGGTTGATATATTGGTGTGATGATGCCAATTCACTGGTTGATGTATCAATATGTCGTCAATAATATATCAGTGCATCCTTAGGGGTTTTGGAGACTTTTTTCCTCATTATTTTGTAACTTAATGCTTGTAAATTTGCAACTTTTCATATGAATTTAAGACTTTTCTTTTCCCCACTCATGTATAAAATGTTATAACTTTTCTGCACACTCTACCTTTAGAATTTTCCTCTTTTGTTCTTCATGTAAATGCATTTTTTCAAAAATTTATCTGGTTTTCCCGTCTTTTTTTGTTCATCATTGCATCTCTAGGGCGTGACCGTGGTGCCGAGGCCCCGCCCCCAGGACCGCAGTCCCACCTGGACAGGTGTGGGTCTTGCCAACGTTCCTGAAGGAGCCTTCCTGGAGTTCACCGTGGACAACATCCCCCACTCCATGGAGTATGACGTCCTCATCCGCTACGAGCCGCAGGTCGCTGCTTTTCTTTCTTTAACCAAATTTTAAACTTGTTCTTCATTTGAAAAAGTTTTCTTGGAAATTTGGATATTTATTGTTAAATTCAAGTTTTTTGTCGTAAATATTTTGAATTTTTTTTTTTAAAACTTGAAACTTTATTTGAAATTTTAAACTGTAAATGTATTTTGTAAATTCAATTTACAACTAAAAATTTGCAACTTTTTATTTTCTTATTTGCGAATAAGCTCTTTTGTACATTAGCATTTCTCAGAATTGTTTTTTTTGCAATTTTTTTTTAAAGTTAGACTTTGAACATTTGCAAATTTTCATGTAAATAAGCAATTTATTTCTTGTAATTCACCTTTTTTTTTCCATGTAAATTTGTGAATTTTAATTTTTTTTTTTTTGTGCGATTTTTACTCTCTTGTGTTTGACGGGTCCCCCCCCCCCCCCTCATAAAATGACCAAATGTTTCCTGGTAATTTTTAAAAAATCTTCTTAAGCCATCAGGTTCCAGTGTTTAACGACACCAGAGCCACAGGTTGTGACTCCTCCTTCCTTACGCTCTCACCCGTTTTTGTGCCGCAGCTGCCTGACCAATGGGAGGAGGTCCTGATGACGGTGATGAGGCCCGGACCAATCAGAGCGGACAGCCGCTGCATCAACACCATGCCCGACGACGACAACCAGATGACCTCGCTGCACCCCGGCTCACGGTCCGGCCACAGCTCGCCTTCACTGCAGTTTACCACAAATTTCAGGCATTTTTGCATAAATTAGATTTTTTTGGTCATTTTAATTTTTCTTTTAGCCTTTTGTTCCTTTAACAAATTTAATTTTTTTAAATTATTTTAAAAGCATTTTTTGCTGTTGTCTCATAAATCAGAGCGTCTTTAAACAATAATTGTGCCAAACATCTGTACGTTTCCACACAGGCGATGCTCATGACTTCTCCTCATAAATTGGTTTTCATTGTATTTTTGGAAAAGCTTGATATTTTTTCTTATAAGTGTATTATTTTTTCCCTCAGATAAACATATTTTTATTGCATTTTTGATTGTAAGTTTGACACTAATCCTTGTAAATATAAGACTTTTTTCTCTTGCAGACGTGTGACAATTTTCTCTCAAATTTGCAGTTTTTCTTAGAAATTTATTTTTCCTTTTCATATTTTTTTAAAAAATAAATATTTTCCTGTTGTACATTTTTCATCAATTTTCTGTGAAACGTCTCTTGCATGTATTTTTTTAAATACTTTTTACTGTAATTTTGCAGCTTTTTCTTGGAAATCTGTGGGTGTTTTTTCTTGTAAATTTGCAGATTTTATCAGATTCTTGATTTGTGATGTTTTCTCATAAATTTTCAATTTTTTTCTCATAAATTTGCTCCTTTTTCATGGTGTAGCTGTGTATGTATTTGACAGCGTTTTTGTGGATGAGATTGTGCACTGATGCTTCTTCCACAAATGAAGTTCCTTGTGGAACAATAAAGTTATTTGGATTGAAATGAATAAATCTGCCTCATTTTTTCTCATAAACTTTCAACTTTTTCTCAAAAAAAAACGTATTAACTTTTTTCTCAATTTGTGATTTTATTAAATCATAAATTTAAGACTTTTCTCATAAATATGTGCAACTTTTCTCTCATGAATTTGCGACTGTTACTCATAAATTTTCAACTTTTCTCTCATTTTTTTTCATGTATTTGCTACTCCTTGCAATTATGTTTGTAATTTTTTCTGATAAGTCGTGTTTTTTTTGTTTGTTTTTTTTTGTCATTGTCTGAAATTGTTTTTATCCTGAAAATTTTTCCACATTTCTCCATATAGATTTCAAAATTTCCTCATAAATTGTGACATTTTATTTGCAACTTGGCAACATTTCTCTTGAAACTTTGCTATTTTTAATCACAGCCTTGCAGCTTTTTTATTGTAAATTTTCAGCTTTCCCCCATAATTTGTGTCAGTTTTTTATATATAAATTTGTTAGGTTGTTTTTTAGCGTTTATGTTATGTGATTACGGGCAAACGTGCCACGTGTGGCTCTGCAGCTGCAGGCTGGAGACCCCTGATCCAATGGATAAATGTGACTAATAAATGCTGTGGTCTCCCATCAGGCTGGTGGTCCTACCCAGACCGGTGTGTTTTGAGTCCGGTCTGAACTACACCATCCGCCTCAGTCTGCCGCTGTACTCCGCCCTCAGTGACGTCCAGTCTCCGTACACGCTCATAGACTCGGTAAGACATCGCGTCTCTGCCATACATATTTCACTGACATTACAGGTGCGGGGGTGTGGCATTGATGACTACATCACCACACCACAGGACTGTTTCTGGATTTGTTGGGGGGTTGCCTGATGTAAGATTGTGTTGGGGTGGACCATATGTTTTGTAATTGGGGGGGGGGGCTTTAAAGCATTTAAAATGGAAAAAAAATCTCCCCTCCCATTAAAACCATTAAAGAATAAACTTGGGTCATTATGTCATCCCAGTGTTTTTCAACCTTTTTCAGTCACGGTACCCCACCCACCCTAAATGTTATAAAATGACTAGTGGTGTTGGACGATTAAAATTTCTAATTGCGGTTAATCTTTTGGAACGTTGAGTTAATAATACATTAATCGCGTGTTTTTCCATTCAGATACAGTGCACCTTAAGTTGGTAATTTTTCAAGTTTCTCATACTGTTATAAAACATGGTAGTGGACAAATGTACTTGCTTTCTCCACCTGCAGGTTTATCAAAGCTGTCAACATACCCAAAATGACAAAACTATCCAGTATATTCTCCAGAAATAATATTTCTGATGTGCACCGCGTCATTATGAGCTACAGGCACGAGAAGTGCATAAGTCATAAATCATGACTCTTTCTTTGTTTGGTAGCAGCAAGTCCCTAGGAAAACCCCCATGAGTGCCTGGTATCAGTGGAAAGCTTAGAATTCGTACTTTCTAAAAATACATGTGTTTTTGCAGAAGATGTAACTCCCAACCGATCAAATGCGAGTTTTCAACCTAGCCAAGATATAAACAAATCGTCTTTTTCCAGGCCGTTTTGGGGCACTTCCTACATTTAAATATCATTTTGAAGGTCCTTTCAATACAGAATATGGAAATAACATTACCTCAGTTTTGTCCTCAAAGTGACTCATTTTGCCAGCACGGGTCATTTGTTTATAGTGTTAGCATCTTAGCAGTGGCGCTAACAAACAGAACTACTGTCGCGCTCATGACGACACCCCAACGTGCTACAAAAACGGCGAGGGAGTGAATGGACATTCCAAACACAGCTTGAGAATTTTTTTTAGACTGGTACTCACCACCATTGGACCTGTGGGGATGAAAACAGGCGAATTTCTGTCCGTCTCAGCAGATGGAGATCAGCTATAACCTAGCATGTAGCTACTAGCTATGAGCTAGCTAGCTTCCACAGAAGAACAGCACAACATCCAGGCGAAGTTTTGGAGGAGGCTGTAACAATTATCCAGGTGAGAGCTCCGACAGGTAACGTAAACTTGAACATGACAGTACTTTGATGATATCCATGGCTGTAATCAAGCTTGTCTGCATGGCGCACGTAGTGTCAGTGGCCACAACGGCCTTGGTACGGAGAGCGGCTAGGCCATAAATGCTGTTTACGCTTTCTGCCGTTAACCGTGATCACAAAATCTGTCGCCGTTAACAGGGGCAAAGTGTTAATGGGTGATTAACGCGATAACTCCAACACCACTAAAAATGACACATTCTAGCCTAATACAGCATAGCTGTCCACCAGTTAGCCTTGTAACTGGGCCTGTAACAATAATAAATTTTTAATAGCATATTTTATCATGTTAATATTTTTTATTTTATTTAACCTTTATTTAACCGGCCAGGGCAGATTAAGAACACATTCTTATTTACAACTGTGGCCTAGCGGGAAGGGGGAAGGGACAACTCACATTCATAACCTCCTCAGTTGGTGCCAATAAACCCAACCTACATGTTTTTGGCCCCTGTGGGAGGAAACCGGAGAAAACCTACACTGACACGAGGAGAACATGCAAATTCCAGACAGAAGGATCACCGTTGGTCAGGGGATGGGATCAAACCCCAGGTCCCATGGCCACGGGTGAGTTGCTGTGCTGCCACCGTGCTGCCCACATATGCGTTGTTGGTCAAAGGCTCCTTTATAGCAGACTGTGGGGAAATGGGGGCTCTGCATGTCTAAGTGCACTTTTGTTCCCACTTGGAAAAACGGAGTGGGATGGTTGTGTTTTTAATGCACTTTTCAGTTTTTGTTAAAACTCTTTTCAAATGTAGGCCACATACCAGCTCATTGACATTACTGGGCTCTCATTGGGCTTCAGTCCAAAATGCTCCCACACCGGAGCTTTGGAATTCAGTTTTCTGTTTATTCTTACAAACTTTGTGGAATTGTGGAGCTGTCAGGAAATAAGAAAATGTAATTTTTTTTTCTCAAAAATGTGCAACTTTTTTCTCATAAATTTGCAGGGTTTTTTCCTGTAAATTTTCTTTTTGTCATAGATTTGCAACTTTTTAATTTTTCTAAAACTTTTTTCTGTAAATTTTCAACTTTTTTTTCTCATAAATTTGACTTTTTTCCACAAATTTTCAACTTTTTTTTCATAAGCTTTCTCATTTTTTTTACCCTAAATTTGCTACTTTTTTCTCTTAAATTTGCAACATTTTTCTTATAAATTTGCAACTTTGTCAGGAATTTGCAGCACTCAGTTAATTTTTTATTCTGTGTAATTTGTAATTTTTTTTAATTGGTACCCTTTGAACCCATTATTCTTTAAAATTTGTACCTAATATACAGACGTGGACAAAATTGTTGGTACCCCTCTGTTAATGAAAGGAAAACCCACAATGGTCACAGAAATAACTTGAATCTGACAAAAGTGGTAATAAATAAAAAGTCTATTGTGTAAAATGTGAAAATGACAAGGCAGAGTTCATGTCACGAGTCAGGTTTATTCACATCTTCCAACAACAGCAGAACAGAAAGAGGAAGAAACCCAGACCTTCATCCCTTTTCATACCCCAGGAGCTTCAAAACTCCAGTCACATTGCATTTAATCCCAAATAACAATGCATCCCTTTCAGATCTTATCACCCTCACCCAAAGTCACTGGCAGCCAGGAAATCCCCCACGGCCATCTCTTTGCATACCAAAGCCCACATTTCACATCCTCCTGTTATCTCCAAGGAGGCTCAGTCCTTTGTTCATCTGAGACGTGAAGCATACAGTAAGCATACAGTGATATACACATGAAGCATAAGGTGATATACATTTGTGCATATGAAACCCACATATGTGTCCCACATGACCCACCCCAAACGTCTAAGATGTAACAACGGAATAACAGTCAGCCTGTCATGATAAAATCATTACACATCAGCCCACATGCTGCTTGGGCTTCAGTCTCCTCCCGTATCTGCTGAAAGCAGGCTTCAACACTTCCGTGGCGCCATCCTGCTGGGGGGCTGCTGTCTGAGGGTGAGAACTGTTAGTCAATCTCTGTGGGTGTTCTGGGGAATGTCCCCTAGGGGGTCTGCCGCGCTGAGGAGCCCTGGCCAACAGCACATTTTCGTCCGCCACCACAAAGGCGGGTTTGAGCCTGTTAATGCCAATCTTTTCCTTCCTGCCCCCCAAATCTAGCAAAAAATGCTTATCCCCTGTTTCCAGCACTCTAAATGGTCCATCATAAGGTGGTCGTAGCGGTGGGCGATGGGCATCATGTCTGACAAAAACAAACTCCGCGTTTTTTAAAGCCTTAGGTATAAAAACGCACGGAAAACTGTGGTGAACGGGGCCAGGCAGCGCGCCCGATTCCGTGCCACGCTGCAACCGCTGAGCCGGGGAACATTCTGGCGCAGGATTATCTGGGAGAAACTCCCCGGGCAGCCGAAGTGGCTGCGCAAAAACTAGCTCAGCCGGGGAGGCTTCTAAATCCTCTTTAGGTGCAGAACGCAACCCCAATAAAACCCATGGTAGCTTGTCCACCCAATTTGCATCCGTAAGCGACGCTCTGAGAGCCGCTTTCAATGACCTATGAAAACGTTCGCATAACCCATTAGCCTGCGGGTTGTACGCGGTTATGCAGTGGATCGTTACCCCCAGGCTGCGGGCCATCGCTGACCAAAGTTCAGAAACAAATTGAGGACCTCTGTCGGACGTAATGTCCGACGGAACTCCAAAGCGCGCTACCCATGCTGTTAAAAACGCACGCGCCACCTCCTCGGCTGTGGTTGACGCCAGTGGGACCACTTCCGGCCAGCGCGTGGTGCGGTCTATCATTGTCAGAAGGTGTGTGCACCCCTGTGACGGCGGAAGGGGGCCTACGAGGTCCACGTGAACATGATCGAACCTCTTAGCCGGGATGTGAAACGGCTCCAAAGGAGCCCTCGTGTGTCAGTGTACCTTGGCTCGTTGACAGGCCATGCAGGCTGCTGCCCACTCCCTAACTTGTTTGCGCAGGCTCGGCCATGCAAATTTCTCTCCCACCATTTTGACCGACGCGCGCACTCCCGGGTGCGCCAAAGAATGAATCAAGTCAAAAACGCGGGGGCGCCACGCGACCGGTACCACAGGACACGGTCGCCCAGTGGAGACATCGCAGATTGGGGGGGGCACACCGTTTTGCAGCACCCTGTTCTCCAGCCTTAACCCTGTTGGTCCAGACTGGAGCGCGTGCACGTCCGCGTCGCTAACCTGATCTGCGGCCATGGCTGCGTAATCCATCCCTACGCGGACTGGGGCCGCGCGCACTTCCGCGTTGCTAACCTGATCCGCGTTGCTAACCTGATCCGCGGCCATGGCTGCATAATCTACCCCCACGCGGACTGGAGCTGCCACCGCGCGCGAGAGGCAGTCTGCCACTACATTAAGTTTACCCGCCACATGTTGGATATCGGTAGTAAACTCTGAGATCGCGGCCAGCTGTCTCTGCTGCCGGCCTGACCACGGTTCTGAAACCTTGGCCATCGCGAAAGTCAGCGGCTTATGATCAATGAACGCAGTGAAACGGCGTCCGTCCAGCCAGAACTGGAAGTGGCGAATGGCCAAGTGGAGAGCTAACAACTCCCTGTCGAATGCGCTGTATTTTCGTTCACTATCGCGCAAGGTCCTGCTGAAAAAGGCGAGCGGTTGCCAAGCCCCGGCTACATGCTGCTCCACGACCGCCCCTATGGCCACATCTGATGCGTCAGTAGTGAGCGCTATGCGGGCCGTTGGGTCTGGATGTGCTAACAACGCAGCGTTTGCCAGGGCTGTTTTGACTTCCGAGAATGCTCGCTCTCGCTCCGGAGACCATTCGATTTTATTTGTGGGTTTTTGTTTTTTTAGTGCGGCATACAATGGTTGCATGAGCTGCGCTGCGCGGGGGAGGAAACTGTTATAAAAATTCACCATTCCCAAAAACTCCTGTAACACTTTGACCGTTTGTGGCTGGGGAAAATTTGTTACCGCGCGCACTTTGTCGGGCAGAGAAACCGCTCCTTCTGGAGAGACGCGATGCCCCAAAAAATCAATCTGCGTCACCCCGAACTGACACTTCGCTGGGTTGATTATTAACCCGTGCTCTTCCAACCTCCGGAAAACTGCCGTGAGGTGGTTTTTGTGTTCGTCTTCGGACGTGCTGGCTACCAAAATATCGTCCAGGTAGACGAACACGAAGGGGAGATCGCGCAACACCGCGTCCATCATGCGTTGGAACGTCTGCGCCGCACCTTTAAGCCCAAATGGCATGCGCAAAAACTCGAATAGACCGAACGGAGTTATTACCGCTGTTTTGGGTATGTCCTCAGCGCGCACTGGGACCTGGTGGTAACCGTGTACCAAGTCTATCTTAGAAAAAACACGCACCCCCGCCAAATGAACTGAAAAATCTTGGATATGCGGGACTGGGTAGCGGTCATGCGCTGTAGCGTTGTTCAACCTGCGGAAATCTCCGCAAGGTCGCCACGAGCCATCAGCTTTCGGGACCATGTGAAGCGGTGAAGCCCATGGGCTTTTCGAACGCCTGATGATGCCCAACTTTTCCAGGTTGGCGAACTCCTCGCGCGCTATGGTCAGTTTAGCTGAATCCAAGCGCCGGGCTTTTGCAAAAACGGGCGGTCCGGTGGTAGTAATAAAATGTTCCACCCCGTGTTTAGCCACGGCTGCCGAAAATGTTGGGACCGTGAGTGCTGGGAACTGAGTGAGCAGTGTGTGGAACTTACCACTTGCAGCTGTGACGTTGGCTTGTGCTGTTGGCGGGGCCACTCGGGCTGTACAGGGAATAGAATAAAAAGAGAGTGCATTAACACTAGAAGACCCAGACATTAGCCCTCTTGTGGCCACTTGATGGTCCCCCTATGGGTTTTCTAGCCAAAAAGGCCAAATGGCCCCTCTCTGGGACTTCTAGTGTTAACCAGGCGCCTGTTAGCAAGATCAACCAACAAACCATGTGAGCATAGAAAATCAGCCCCTAACATATTGAAATTCACTGCAGCTATGACGAAAGTCCACTCAAATGTACGGCCGTGTAGGGACAGAAGCAGAGTCCTCTCATCAAAGGTCTTAATCGCCGAGCCGTTCGCTGCTGACACCCTGGGACCACTGGAAGGTGCCAGCCGGTCAGCGGAGGAAGGTGTGATGAAACTCAACTGGGAGCCTGTGTCCACGAGGAAATACCACCCCAAGCATGCATCCCTCAAGTAGAGCAGCTTGTTCTCTTCACCGAGGGCCGCAGCTGCTATCGACCCCCGGTATTGGCATTTTCCCAGGTGTTTGAACTGGCAAGGTGGTATACATTTGCGTACCTTCTCTGCAAAGCGGCGATGGTAGAAACAGAGGGTGTCTCCTCCGCGATCCTTGGCCCCTGACGGCGCCGTCATTGGTGGGTCTGCTACCGCCGTCTCTGGCCCCTCGCCATCTCCGGCCGTCGCGCCGAACTCCGTCGCCGCCGCAGTGGCCGCGCGCTGTTTGCTGGCGTTGAGAATCCGGTGCACCTCCTGGGCCTGCGCATTGAAGTCCCGCTGGGCCGATAACGGCGAACTGGCCAGGGCCGCTCTCGTGTCCGACGGTAGGGTTCTCAGGAAAATGTGGGTGAAGAGGAGGTCATCGTCGTCTGAGCCCCTCAACCTCAGCATGTCCTCCATCAGGTCAACAGGTGTGCTATCTCCCAAGTCATTCAGAGCCAGGAGCGTCTCCGCGCTCTCCTGGACTGAGAGAGTGAAGCGCTGGGTGAGCGCAGCCTTCAACCCGCTGTATTTGTCGTCGGCCGGTGGCTGTTCCAAAAGGCTCTGCACATGCCGGGCCGTGCGGTTGTCGAGCTTGGCAATCACATGGTAGAATTTCGTGTCGTCTACCGTTATCCCCCAGAGGGCGAACTGTGCTTCGACCAAGTGGAACCAGGGGCGCGGGTTGTCTCGCCAAAAGTCCGGTAGCTGGACGGTCGCGGCATGCGCCTGGCTGGGAGCTCCTGACCCGGCTGGCTCGGGGGAATCTCTTTCACTCATGATACGTCTTGGGGTCACCAGTGTGGAAAATGTGAAAATGACGAGGCAGAGTCCATCTCACGAGTCAGGTTTATTCACATCTTCCAACAACAGCAGAACAGAAAGAGGAAGAAACCCAGACCTTCATCCCTTTTCATACCCCAGGAGGTTCAAAGCTCCAGTCACATTGCATTTAATCCCAAGTAACAATGCATCCCTTTCAGATCTTATCACCCCCACCCAAAGTCACTGGCAGCCAGGAAATCCCCCACGGCCATCTCTTTGCATACCAAAGCCCACATTTCACATCCTCCTGTTATCTCCAAGGAGGCTCAGTCCTTTGTTCATCTGAGACGTGAAGCATACAGTAAGCATACAGTGATATACACATGAAGCATAAGGTGGTATATATTTGTGCATATGAAACCCACATATGTGTCCCACACTATGAAAATTAACCAGTGAAAATCAGACAATGCTTTTGAATTGTGGTTCAACAGAATTATTTTAAAAAACAAACTCATGAAACAGGCCTGGACAAAAATGATGGTACCCTTAACTTAATATTTTGTTGCACAACCTTTTGAGGCAATCACTGCAATCAAACGATTTCTGTAACTGTCAGTGAGACTTCTGCACCTCTCAGCAGGTATTTTGGCCCACTCCTCATGAGCAAACTGCTCCAGTTGTCTCAGGTTTGAAGGGTGCCTTCTCCAGACAGCATGTTTCAGCTCCTTCCACAGATGTTCAATAGGATTTAGATCAGGGCTCATAGAAGGACACTTTAGAATAGTCCAATGTTTGGCTCTTAGCCATTCTTGGGTGTTTTTAGCTGTGTGTTTTGGGTCATTATCCTGTTGCAAGACCCATGACCTGCGACTGAGACCAAGCTGTCTGACACTGGGCAGCACATTTCTCTCTAGAATACCTTGATAGTCTTGAGATTTCATTGTACCCTGCACACATTCAAGACACCCTGTGCCTGATGCAGCAAAGCAGCCCCAGAACATAACAGAACCTCCTCCAAGCTTCACAGTAGGGACAGTGTTCTTTTCTTGGTATGCTTCATTTTTGCGTCTGTGAACATAGAGCTGATGTGCCTTGCCAAAAAGTTCCAGTTTTGTCTCGTCTGTCCATAGGACATTCTCCCAAAAGCTTTGTGGCTTGTCAACATGCAGTTTGGCAAATTCCAGTCTGGCTTTTTTATGATTTGTTTTCAACAGTGGTGTCCTCCTTGGTCGTCTCCCATGAAGTCCACTTTGGCTCAAACAGCGATGGATGGTGCGATCTGACACTGATGTACCTTGACCTTGGAGTTCACCATGAATGTGTTTAGAGGTTGTTCTGGGCTCTTTTGTTACCATTCGTATTATCCGTCTCCTCCTGCGGCCACGTCCAGGGAGGTTGGCTACAGTCCCGTGGATCTTAAATTTCTGAATAATATGTGCAACTGTAGTCACAGGAACACCAAGCTGCTTGGAGATTGTCTTATAGCCTTTACCTTTAACATGCTTGCCTATAATTTTCTTTCTAATCTCCTGAGACAACTCTCTCCTTTGCTTCCTCTGGTCCATGTTTAGTGTGGTACACACCATGTCACCAAACAGCAGTGACTACTTGTCACCCTTTAAATAGGCCAACTGACTGATTACAAGTTTGTAGACACCTGTGATGTTAATTAGAGGACACATCTTGGTTGAACATGTCCCTATGGTCACATTATTTTCAATCTTTTCTAGGGGTACCATCATTTTTGTCCAGGCCTGTTTCATGAGTTTGTTTTTTAAAATAATTCTGTTGAACCACAATTCAAAAGCATTGTCTGATTTTTATTGGTTAATTTTCATAGAATTTTTATTTATTACCACTTTTGTCAGATTCAAGTTATTTCTGTGACCATTGTGGGTTTTTCTTTCATTAACAGAGGGGTACCAACAATTCTGTCCATTTACCTCATGCTAAACTGGTGAACAGCCCATCCCCATTGTTGAAAAATTCATCGACTGGTCATAACCAACTGCTGTCTGCAGCTCGTTTGTCCAGTTTTCCTGCTAAGTGTCTGTTTTTCAGTGGTGTTTTTCTCCAGTTTAATTAAACTTGCATATCTCCCCTCAGATCGTGCTGATGCCTCACTGTAAAAATCTGGACATTTTTACGGGCTTGGAGGGCAGCGACTCCACAGGAAACGCAGCATGGGAGACGTTTGAGCGGTACCGATGTCTGGAGAACAGTCAGAGTGTGGTGAAACGGCCATGACGACATCTGTAAAACTCATTTTCAGCATCTCTGCCATGTTGCACGCCGAGCAAAAGGTACTAAATCACAGTTTATGAGAAATTTATGAGAAAAAGACACAAAGTCAGGAGGGGAAAAAAGTCAGATTTAGGAGAAGAAAGTCACAGATTTGAGAAAAAGATGCAAATTTATGACAAGAAAGTTGCAGATTTTATGAGAAAACGGTCACAAATTTACAAGAAAAATTGCAAATTGATGAGGGAAAAAATAGCAAATTTTCAACAAAACAACAAATGTGAGGAAAAAAATCTCAAGTTGCAAGTTGAAGGAAAAGGTGCAGTTTTACACACAAAAAAATACTAATTTATGATTAAAAAGAGTCAAGGAAAAAAAGTTTTTGCATATCTAAGAGAAAAAAGTTGAAAATTTCCACAAAAAGTTAAAAATTTCAAATAAAGTCTTAAATTTTTAGGAAAGGAGCCAAAGAAGCATTTATGAGGGGAAACCTCGCAGAAACGAGGAGGACCGTCTCTCTGCTGTTAAAGCTGACCGACCCCGTCTGACCTTTGACCTCTGCGGAATGAGTCTTTAGACGGAGGAATTCGCCCAAGGCTTTAATCAAGTGGGTTCAGACAGGATTAACTCGGACCGATTTTAAACCTAAAACGGCGCACAGAGACGTTCAACTGACGCTTCTGAGGCTAAACATCACAAATTTACAAGATTTTACAAGACGTTTTTTTCTTGTAATTTTGGAAACATTTTTTATCTGAAATTTACAGCCATTTTTTCCTGGTAAATTTGTAATTATTTCTTTTGTACATTTGCAGCTTTTCTCATAAAGTTGCTCAAATTTGTCTGTAATTTGCCACTTTTTCTCTCATGAATTTACAGCTTTTTTTTTGTTTAAATTAGATTTTTTTTTGACAGGTTGCAAATTCATGAGTGAAATGAATAAGAAATAAAATGTTTCATATTTCTGAGAGAAGAAATCAGCAGATTTTAGAGGTAAAATGATCATTTGAAGGCAGAGTTGCACACTGATGTCACACCAGCGTGGCGGTCGAGCAGAGGCTCGAGGAGTGAATTCATCTCCACGGTGTGGGCGTGGCCGGCATCTGTGGCTGCTGCCGGAGCAGATAAAAACACTGATCTGGATCCTGGTCAGGGGACTGATACCTTAGTGCAGAATGATCATTTCAAGGAAAAAAGCTGCAAATTGATTGGGGGGGGGGGGGGGTTGTCCCAAAATAATGAGAAAAAGTTTAATTTTTCAGAGTAAAGAACAGCTGGCAGTTTCCCACGGGAAAAAAACCCTGTACATTTATAAGGAAAATAATGTAACTTTATAAGTTAAAAACTGAATTTAGAAGGAAAAAACTGCAATTTAATATGAAAAAAATACAAATTAATAAGGAAAAAATGCAAATTAATAAGAAAAATGCAGATTTATAGGGATAAAATTTTCAAATTTACAAGGAAAAAACTACAAAATTATAAGGAAAAAAAGCAAATGAGGAAAAAAACAGCAATTTAATATGGAAAAAATACAAGTTAATAAGAAAAAATGCAAATTAATAAGAAAAAAATGCAGATTTGGAGGGATAAAATCTTCAAATTACAAGGAAAAAACTGCAAATTAATAATGAAAAAACTGCAATTTTCCAAGGAAAAAAACTGCAAATTTATAAGGAAAGAAATTGCAAACTGATGAGGAAAAACCTGCAATTTAATATAGAAACAATATATAAATTAATAAGGAAAAATGCAAATTAATAAGAAAAAAAATGTAGATTTATAGGAATAAAATCTTCAAATTTACAAGGAAAAAACTGCAAATTTCCAAGGGAAAAAATGCAAATATATAAGGGGAAAAAAAGCAAATTGATGAGAAAAAAACCTGCAATTTAATATGGAAAAAATGCAAATTAATAAGAAAAAATGCAGATTTATAGGGGTAAAATCTTTAAATTACAAGGAAAAAACTGCAAATTAATAATGAAAAAACTGCAATTTTCCAAGGAAAAAAACTTGCAAATTTATAAGGAAAGAAATTGCAAACTGATTAGGAAAAACCTGCAATTTAATATAGAAACAATATATAAATTAATAAAGAAAAATGCAAATTAATAAGAAAAAAATGCAGATTTATAGGAATAAAATCTTCAAATTACAGGGAAAAAACTGCAAATTAATAAAAATGCAGATTTATAGGGAAAAAAATCTTCATATTTACAAAGAAAAAACTGCAAATTAATAAGGGAAAAACTAATTTTCAAGACAGAAATGCAACTTGACAAAGAATGAAAAAAATGATAAAGAGCAAAGTTGAATCTTTCAAAGTGAAAACTGTCCTGTTACTGATGCTAACAGGGTTTTCTTCAAAACTCTCATTTTTCCTTCATTCTAAGTCTCTGATGTATTTATCGTCGGACAGAAACTTCCCAGCTCTTTTCCCTCCTCCGTCGAGGTTTTCCGACCTTTGGTCTCTCCTGTGACATTTGTAATCCCGACTGGCGTCTCTCCTGGTTGTTTCCATCTCTGCGGACCTCTGACGAGTCTGGACGGGTTAGTTCTCCGTCACATTCCTCAGACGTGATAAATCCGTCCTCGCTGGCCGCTGGCGTCACATCTGTCCAAGCGTCAGTCTTCACACGGCGTGATCTAATCCAGGGGTCTGCGGCCCCAGGCTACCCACACTCACGGCTCTGCTGTTCACTCCACAAATGAAATTAATTAAAAATAAAACGGAGTAAAATAATTTTAAAAAAATCACATTTGTTAGGAAACAAGTTGCAGGTTACAAAAAACCCATAAATTTGCATGTAAAAGTGCCAAAAAAGTTGAAAATCTATGAGAAAAAAAGTCACAAATTTATATGAAAAAGTTGAAAAATTATGAGAAGAAAGTTAGATATTTCTGAGAAAAAATGTGCAGATTTACAGTTCAGCCAAAAATATTTGGACAGTGACACAAGTTTTGTAATTTTAGCTGTTTACGAAAACATATTCAGGATACAATTATATAATCAATATGGGCTTAAAGTGCAAACTCTCAGCTGCAATTTGAGAGTATTCACATCCAAATTGGAGCAAGGGTTTAGGAATATACAGCTCTTTAATACGTAGCCGCCTCTTTTTCAAGGGACCAAAAGAAATTGGACAATTGATTCAGAAGGCTGCAAAAAAAATAACAAGCTGCATGGGCTCTTCCCTCATTAACCTGTCATCAATTAAGCAGTTAAAAGGTCTGGAGTTGATTCCAGGTGAGGCGTTTGCATTTGGAAGCTGTTGCTGTGAACACACACAACATGCGGTCAAAGGAGCTCTCAGTGGAGGTGAAACAGACCATCCTGAGGCTGAAAAAAAAGAATCATCCATCAGAGAGATAGCAGAATGTTAGGAGTGGCCAAATCAACAGTTTGGTACATTCTGAGAAAAAAGAGTGCACTGGTGGAGCTTGGGAACTCAAAAAGGCCTGGACGTCCCGGAAGACAACAGTGGTGGATGATCACGGAATCCTTTCCATGGTGAAGAACAACCCCTTCACAACATCCACTCAAGTGAAGAACACTCTCCAGGAAGTAGTGTGTCAGTATCGAAGTCTTCCATAAGAGAAGACTTCATGAGAGTAAATGCAAAGGATTCACCACAAGGTGCAAACCATTAATCAGCCTCAAAAATAGAAAGGCAGAATTGACTTTGCCAAAAAAACACCTGAAGAAGCCAGCCCAGTTCTGGAACAGCATTCTTTGGACAGATGCGACTTAAGATCAACCTGTACCAGAATGATGGAAGAAGAAAGTTTGGAGAAGAATTGGAACAGCTCATGATCCAAAGCACACCAACCTTCTGTAAAACATGGTGGAGGCAGTGTTATGGCATGGGCATGCATGGCTTCCAGTGGCACTGGGTCACTTGTGTTTATTGATGATGTGACAAAAGACAGAAGCAGCCGGATGAATTCTGAAGTGTATAGGGATATACTTTCTGCTCAGATTCAGCCAAATGCAGCAAAGTTGATTGGACGGCGCTTCACCAATGATCCAAAACATACTGCAAAAGCAACCCAGGAGTTTTTTAAAGCAACGAAGTGGAATATTCTGCAATGGCCGAGTCAATCACCAGATCTCAACCCAATCGAGCATGCATTTCACTTGCTCAAGACAAAACTTAAGGCAGAAAGACCCACAAACAAGCAACAACTGAAGACAGCTGCAGTAAAGGCCTGGCAAAGCATCACAAAGGAGGAAACCCAGCGTTTGGTGATGTCCATGGGTTCCAGACTTCAGGCAGTCATTGCCTGCGAAGGATTCTCAACAAAATATTGAAAAGTAACATTTTACTTCGGGTTATGTTTATTTGTCCAATTACTTTTGAGTCCCTGAAATGAGGAGCGTTTGTATAAAAATAGCTACAATTCCTACATGTTTAATCATATATTTTTGTTCAACGCCTTGAATTAAACCAGTCTGCACTTCAATTCCGTTGTAGTTGTTTCATTTCAAATCCAATGTGGTGGCATGCAGAGCCCAAATCATGAAGATCGTGTCACTGTCCAAATATTTCTGGGCCTAACTGTATGAGAAGAAAAGCTGAAAATTTATGAGAAAAAGTCACAAATTAACAAAAAAAAAATTCAAATTGATGAGGAAAACCTACACTGCTGTATACTAAGTGCACTGCTGGTCATTGCAAACTGTCACTGTTTGCACCTCCTCCACCGCAGTGAGCTTCTACTACAGGTATTACGGTATTACTGTACATAGGATTGCTGTGTTTCTTTTTTTAATCTTCATTTGCACTACGGGTAGCGTTACTGGACTTCAGGAAGAACAGTAAAGACCACCCCCCCATGTTTAGTTTAGTTTATTGGTTTATTTGTCAGCGACCATGTACAGAAACACCGGGTAAAGATGCTCTGTACCAGATTCTAGCGTTCTCACTAACGTCCATCTGTAGTCCCTGGAGCAGGCAGGAAGATATTAAAAGAAAAGCAGCACATTCAGGTCGGGTTTCAGGAAACTGTTGACCAGCAAGCAGGGAGTAAGTTTAAAGGTAAAAAGACAAGAGAGACGGCACACATAAAAAAACAAAACAATTTAAGAGTACAATTTCGTAATCCCTTTTAAGGGAGAAGAGTCCAGTGCTGGCAGGCTGCTGGCCTTCTACCACTGCTCAGTGGAGAGCGTGCTCATGCACTGTCTGGGGGTGTGGTATGTCGGCTCCACGGCTGAGAACAGGAAGGCTGTGCAGAGGGTCATCAACACCACCTAAAAGTCACAGGTGGCCCTCTGCCCTCCCTGGAAGACATCTCCAGATCCTCCTGTCAAAGAAGGATCAAGGCCATCACAGGAGACCCCTCACATCCCGCCACCACCTGGTTGACCTGCTTCCCTCTGGACGACGGTTCAGACTGATCAGGTCCCACACCTCCAGACTGACAAACCGATTTCTTCCCCCTGGGCCCACCGGACTTGCAAACAGTCAGAGGCCCCCCCCCCTCCTTCTGAACGCACATGCACAGAACTGAGACCTATTAATTATCACAATAACTCACCTGTCTTTACACTCCAACTTTCATGCATGTTGACCCCATCATGAACCCACTACATTCTGTGTATATTTTCCATAATCCCTTGGGCCATTTCATTCAATCATCTGTTCTGCACTCCACTCTTATGTACATACAGTATCTCACAAAAGGGAGTACACCCCTCACATTTTTGTAAATATTTTATTATATCTTTTCATGGGACAACACTGAAGATATGACACTTGACTCCAATGTAAAGTAGTCAGTGTACAGCTTGTATAACAGTGTAAATTTGCTGTCCCCTCAAATAACTCAACACACAGCCATTAATGTCTAAACAGCTGGCAACAAAAGTGAGTACAACCTACAGTGGAAAACGTCCAAATTGTGCCCAATTAACCATTTTCCTCCCCGGTGTCATGTGACTCGTTAGTATTACAAGGTCTCAGGTGTGAATGGGGAGCAGGTGTGTTATTTGGTGTTATCACTCTCACACTCTTTCATACTGGTCACCTGGAAGTTCAACATCGCACCTCATGCCAAAGAACTCTCCGAGGATCTGAAAAAAAGAATAGTTGCTCTACATAGAGATGGCCTAGGCTATAAGAAGATTGCCAACACCCTGAAAGTGAGCTGCAGCACGGTGGCCAAGACCATACAGCGGTTTAACAGGACAGGTTCCACTCAGAACAGGCCTCGCCATGGTCAACCAAAGAAGTTGAAGTCCACATGCTCAGTGTCATATCCACAGGTTGTCTTTTGGAAATAGACGTATGCTGCAGCATTGCTGCAGAGGTTGAAGGGTGGGGGTGGGGGGTCAGCCTCTCAGTGCTCAGGACCATATGCTGCACACTGCATTAAATTGGTCTGCATGGCTGTCGTCCAGAAGGAAGCCCCTTTTAAAGATGATGCACAAGAACCCTGCAAACAGTTTGCTGAAGACAAGCAGACTAAGGACATGGATTACTGGAACCATGTCCTGTGGTCTGATGAGACCAAGATAACCTTATTTGGTTCAGATGGCGTCAAGCGTGTGTTGTGGAAACCAGGTGAGGAGTACAAAGACAAGTGTGTCTTGCCTACAGTCAAGCATGGTGGTGGGGAGTGTCATGGTTTGGGGCTGCCTGAGTGCTGCCCATGCTGAGGAGCTACAGTTCATTGAGGGAACCATGGACTGCCAACATGTACTGTTGACATACTGGAACAGAGCATGATCTCCTCCCTTTGGAAACTGGGCCGCAGGCAGTATTCCACATGATAACGACCCCCAAACACACCTCCAAGATGACCACTGCCTTGTTAACGACACTGAGGGTAAAGGTGATGGACTGGCCAAGCATGTCTCCACACCTAAACCCATTGAGCATCTGTGGTTCATCCTCAAATGGAAGGTGGAGGAGCACAAGGCCTCTACTATCCACCAGCTCCGTGATGTCGTCATGGAGGAGTGGAAGAGATTCCAGTGCAACCTGTGAAGTTCTAGTGAACTCCATGCCCAAGAGAGTTAAGGCAGTGCTAGAAAACAATGGTAGCCACACAAAAGTATTGACACTTTGGGCACAATTGGCCATTTTCACTTAGGGGTGTACTCACTTTTGTTGCAGTGGTTTAGACATTAATGGCTGTGTGTGAGTTATTTTGAGGGACAGCAAATTTACACTGTTATACAAGCTGTACACTAACTACTTTACATTGTATCAAAGTGTCATATCTTCAGTGTTGTCCCATGAAAAGATCCATCCATCCATCCATCTATCTTCTACCACTTTTCCGGAGGTCCGGGTCATGGAGGCAGCAGTTCAAACAGAGAAGCCCAGACTTCCCTCTCCCCAGCCACCTGCTCCACCTCTTCAGAGAGGATACCAAGGCGGTCCCAGACCAGCTGGGAGACATAGTCTCTCCACCGAGTCCTGGGTCTGCCCCGGGGTCTCCTCCCAGTGGGATGTGACCAAAATGCATCAAGTGGGAGGCGTCCTGATCAGATGCCCATACCACCTCAACTGGCTTCTTTCAATGCGGAGGAGCAGCGGTTCTACTCTGAGCCTCTCCCGGATGACTGAGCTCCTCACCCTATCTCTGAGGGGGAGTCCAGCAATCCTACGGAGAAAGCTCATTTCAGCCGCTTGTATCCGCGATCTCGTTCTTTCAGTCATTACCCAAAGCTCGTGACCATAGGTGAGAGTAGGAACGTAAAGTGACTGGTAAATCGACAGCTTTGCCTTAGAACTCAGCTCCCTCTTCACCACAACAGACCGGTACAATGTCCGCATCACTGCAGATGCTGCTCCAATCCGTCTGTCAATCTCTCGCTCCATTCTCCCCTCACTCGTGAATAAGACCCCAAGATACTTAAACTTCTCCACTTGGGGCAGGAGCTTGTCCCCAACCTGGAGAGGACAATCCACCTTTTTCCGGCTGAGGACCATGGACTCGGACTTGGAAGTGCTGATTCTCATCCCAGCCACTTCACAATCAGCGACAAACCGTCCCAGTAAGACCTGTAGGTCATTGCTGGATGAAGCCAACAGGACAACATCATCTCCAAACAACAGAGATGAGATCCTGTGGTCACCAGCATGACACCCTCCATTTCCTGGCTGCACCTAGATATCCTGTCCATAAAAATTATGAACAGGATCGGTGACAAAGGGCAGCCCTGGCGGAGTCCAACTCTCACTGAGAATGAGTCCGACCAAGTGTTGGCAATACGAACCAAACTCTCACAACGGTCGTACAGAGTCCGAATAGCTCGTAAAAACAAGCCCGATACCCCATACTCCCGATGCACTCCCCACAAAAAAACACGAGGGACGCAATCAAATGCCTTTTCCAAGTCCACAAAACATATATAAACTGGTTGGGCAAACTCCCACGAACCCTCGAGAATTCTTGAGAGGGTAAAGAGCTGGTCTGATGTGCCGTGGCGAGGACGAAAGCCACATTGCTCCTCCTGAATCCGAGGTTCAACCAATGGCCGGACTCTCCTCTCCAGTACCTTGGTATAGACCTTCCCAGGGAGGCTGAGGAGTGTGACCCCTCTAAAGTTGGAGCACACCCTCTGGTCCCCTTTTTTGAAGAGAGGAACCACCACCCCGGTTTGCCATGCCAAAGACACTGCCCCCAACTTCCACGCAATGTTGCAGAGGCGTGTCAACCATGACAGCCTAACAACATCCAGGGCCTTGAGGTACTCAGGGCGAATCTCGTCCACTCCTGGGGCCCGGCCACCAAGGAGATTTTTAACCACCTTGGCGACCTCAGCCCCTGTGATAGGCGAGTCATCCCCCTCGTCCCCAAACCCTGCTTCCTCTGTGGAAGGCGTATCAGTGGGATTGAGGAGATCCTCGAAGTATTCCTTCCACCGCCCAACGATATCCCCAGTCGAAGTCAACAACACCCCATCCGCACCATACACAGTGTGGACAGGGAGCTGCTTACCCCTCCTGAGCCGCCGGACAGTTTGCCAGAATCTCTTTGACGCTGACCTAAAGTCTTGTTCCATGGCCTCACCGAACTCATCCCACACCTGAGTTTTTGCTTCAGCAACCACCTGAGCTGCACTCCGCTTGGCCTGCCGGTACACCTCAGCTGCTTTGGGAGTCCCACAAGCCAACCAAGCTCGATAGGACTCCTTCTTCAGCTTAATGGACCCCCTCACCACTGGTGTCCACCACTTGGTTCGGGGGTTGCCACCACGAGATCCATGGACGACCTTGTGGCCGCAGCTCTGGGCCGCCGCTTCAACAACAAAGGTGGAGAACATGGCCCATTCAGACTCCATGTCTCCAGACTCCCTCGGAATGCGGTTGAAGTTTTTCCAGAGGTGGGAGTTGAAGACCTCCCGGACAGCGGCCTCAGCCAGACGTTCCCAGAACACCCTCACTATACATTTGGGCCTACCAAGTCTGAATGGCTTCCTCCCCTGCCATCGGATCCAACATCAAATCCATGAAAAGATATAATAAAATATTTACAAAAATTGTGAGGGATGTACTCACTTTTGTGAGATACTGTAGTTCCATCTGTGAAGCCACTACCATACCTGTGGGCTAGTTTTATTTCTATTGCTATGTTTAATTGTGTGTTCTGTAACCATTTTATCAAGTCCTTCTCTCTTACTTAATTGTGCAGTCGCCTGGTGGAGCTCCCACAATTAAGTTGTACTGTACAACTGTACAATGACAGTAAAGCCTATTCTGTCCTATGTAGACTGCTGTTGTTGTTTTCATCACTTCTTTTTTATACATTACGCATACTACTGAGAGAGTGAGAAACGACATTTCAATTCTCCTGTATGTCCCCTACATATAGAAGTATTGACAAATAAAAATCTTTGAATCCCTGAAAAAGTAGATCATTTGCAAGAAAAATGACACGTCAGAAAAATATCTCAAGTTGCAAGTTGATGAAAAAAGTTGCAATTTTAGATGGAAAAAGTTACCAAGTTATGATTATTGTCATGGACATTGTTGGAATGTTCAAATAAATAGAATCAATCAATTATAAAGAGTTAAGAACTGTAAAGAAGTTTTTGCATATTTAAGAGAAAAAAGTTTCAGATTTATGAGAAAAAAAACTGAAAAATTATGAGGAAAAAGTCACAAATTTATAAGAATTTGCAAATTAATGAGGAAAAAGTAGCTAATTTGCATTTTCTTTAACTTTTCTGATACAACTTTTTTCTCATAAATATGCAGCTTGTAAACTTGATTTTTGCTTAAATTCAAGGGTTTTGTTCAAAATTTGTCTTTTTTTCCTCTTAAATTGTTTTTTTTTTCTTTATAAACTGCATTTTTTTCTGCATTTACAGCTTTTTTCCTTCATAAATCTGTATTTTTTTTTTACATGTAAATGTGTGAAGATTTTCATTTAAATTGGAGGTTTTTTCATATCAATATTTTTCCTCTTAAATCGGAAAGATTTCAATTTTAACAAAACCTTGGAATTTAAGCAAAAATCTTCAAGTTTACAAGTTGTATATTCCATCCATCCATCTTCTACCGCTTTTCCGGAGGTCACAGAAGCAGCAGGTCAAGCAGAGAAGCCCAGACTTCCCTCTCCCCAGCCACCTGCTCCAGCTCTTCAGAGAGGATACCAAGGCGTTCCCAGACCAGCTGGGAGACGTAGTCTCTCCACCGAGTCTTGGGTCTGCCCCGGGGTCTCCTCCCAGTGGGACGTGCCCGAAACACCTCAAGTGGGAGGCGTCCAGGAGGCATCCTGATCAGATGCCCATACCACCTCAACTGACTCCTTTCAATGTGGAGGAGCAGCGGTTCTACTCTGAGCCTCTCCCGGATGACTGAGCTCCTCACCCTATCTCTGAGGGTGAGTCCAGCAATCCTACGGAGAAAGCTCATTTCAGCCGCTTGTATCCATGATCTCGTTCTTTCGGTCATTACCCAAAGCTCGTGACCATAGGTGAGAGTAGGAATGTAGATTGACTGGTAAATCGACAGCTTTGCCTTAGAACTAAGCCCCCTCTTCACCACAACAGACCGGTACAACGGCCGCATCACTGCAGATGCTGCTCCGATCCGTCTGTCAATCTCTCGCTCCATTCTCCCCTCACTTGTGAATAAGACCCCAAGATACTTAAACTCCTCCACTTGGGGCAGGAGCCTGTCTCCAACCCAGAGAGGACAATCCACCTTTTTCTGGCTGAGGACCATGGACTCGGACTTGGAGGTGCTGATTCTCATCCCAGCCGCTTCACACTCAGCAGCAAACCGTCCGACCAACGGCCGGACTCTCCTCTCCAGTACCTTGGCATAGACCTTCCCAGGGAGGCTGAGGAGTGTGATCCCCTAAAGCTGGAGCACACCCTCCGGTCCCCTTTTAGATAATATTTTGAAATTTACATTTTTGAAATTTACATGAAAAAAATACTCAGATTTAAATTAAAATATATACAAACTTATGCAAAAAAAAGTTGCAAATTTATAAGAGAAAATTACAGATTTACAAGAAACAAATTCTAAAATTTAAATGAAAAATTCTCAGAAATTTACAAGTTAAAAGAAATCAGAGTTTGTGGTAAAAAGTTAAATATTTTTTTTGAAAGAGCTGCAAATTTCTGAAGAGAAAAGTTACTGATTTAAGAGGATTATGTAAGTGAAAACAAAACCTTTATTACTTTATTTTTTACATGTAAAAAGTTGCAGATATATGAAGGAAAAAAGCTGTAAATGCATGAAAAAATGACCAATTTAAGAGGAAAAAGAAGATAAAAATTTTTAGCAAAACCCTCAAATTTAAACAAAACATCCAAATTTTCAAGTTGCATATTTATGAAAAATGTTGCAGTGTGTTAAAAAAATTACATGAAAAAAATGCTCTAAATTTAAATGAAAATATATACAAATGCAAGCACAAAAAGTTGCAGATTTAAAGGAAAATAAGTCAGAATTTATGAGAGAATTGTTACAGATCTATGTGAATCAAACTGCTTCTTGAGGGGAATAAAAGTTGTAGATTTATGAGAGAAAGTTGTAAACATATTTAAAAAAAAAGAACATTTTTAAGGGGAAAAATTGCAAATAAAAAAGAAAAGCGTAAAATTTTGTTTGAATAATCCCAAATTTACGAGCTGAACGCTGCACTTTTTTTTGTCTCATGGCTGGAGTTTCCCAGCCCTGATCTAACGTTGCTTTTGACTCCATTTCCCAGAATGCCAGTGTGACCCTCAGGGCTCCCTCAGCTCCGTGTGCGACCCCCAGGGCGGTCAGTGTCAGTGTCGGCCTAACGTCGTCGGCAGGAACTGCGACCGGTGTTCTCCCGCCACCTTCCAGTTCGGACCCAACGGCTGCAAAGGTCAGAGTCGCCAGAACCTCCGTTAATGCTTTTACGCTGAAAGTTGCGTTAGTAACACTTCTCTCGGCGGGTTCTTACAGACTGCGAGTGCGACCCTCAGGGCTCTCGCGGTCCGTTCTGCGATCAGCTGAGCGGCCAGTGCTCCTGCATCCCGGGCTCGTACGGGCGACGGTGCGACCGCTGTCTGCCGGGTTACTGGGGCTTCCCTGCCTGCCGGCACTGCTCCTGCAACGGACACGCCGAGTCCTGCGACCCTGACACCGGCCGCTGCTTCGACTGCAGGGACCACACCACCGGACACGGCTGTGACAGGTACGTCTCCACCGAGAACGCTTAATGGTGTGAATCAAAGGGGGAGCAGGGGGACGTTGCCCCCCCCATCTGGGGAAAAAAGACAGAATTGTCCCTCATTGTCGTCGTAAACTTTCTGTCATGTTACACAAATGAATAACACGACTTGGAACAACAAATTCTAAGCAGAAAATGCAACAAAAAAAATCATAAAGTTTCAGCTTCCTTGTAGAGTTGCAGCTTTTTTCTCATAAATTTGGAACTTTTTTCACATACATCTGCATGTTTTTCCTAAAAATTTGTGACTTTTTGTCATGAATTTGTAACTTTTTCCTTTAAATTTGCAACTTTTGTCCTCAAAAAGGCTGCATTTTTTTCTATTTAGTTGTGGCTTTTTTCTTCAAAAATGTACGGCATTTTTCTCATAAATTTGTGATTTTATTTTCCTCAAATATTTTGATTTTTTTTTCCCTCAGCAAAGTGCACCTTTTTTCTTCATACCTCTGCAATGTTTTTCCTAAAAATTGGGACCTTTTGTGTCATAAATCTGCATTTTTTCCTCATTAATTTGACCTTTTTTAAAAGAATTTGCAGCTTTTTTCACATAAATCCGTGAAGTTTCTCCTAAAAAATTTGCACTTTTTATCTCGTAAATTTGCATTTTTCCCCCTTTAAATTTTCCTCATAAATTTGTGATTTTTTTCCTCATGAATTTCATTTTTTTCTCATAAATTTTCAAGGTTTTTTTTTTTTTTTTTTTTTTTTTGAAATTTGAATTTTTTTTCCCTGTCACTTTTTTTTCATAGATTTACAACCTTTTCTCAAAATTTTTTTTCTCATAAAGTTAATTTTCTGTAAATTTTCAACTTTTTTCTCACAAGTTTGTGCAGATTTTTTTTTCTATTAAATTTAGACTTTTTTCCTGTAAATTTTATTTATAGCTTCAACATGATGTGCAGATTTTTTTCTTATAAATTTGAAACTTATCTTCTCAAAATTTGCCATTTTTTTCTCCCTGCTACAAATTTTCAGCTTTTTTTCTCATACATTTGCAATACAATCTGGTTGCAAGGTACAATTTTATTCTTTTTTTTTTTTTTTTTCCACAATATTTTTTATTGAACCTTTTTTTTTTTCCACAATATATTTATTGAACCTTTTTTTTAACAAACATGACACAAACAATCAAACACTAACACTAAAGTACTACAAAAAAAAAAAAATGCACTAAAAACACCAAACAACCACCAACAAAATCAAGTCTTCAACAATGCTCCTCTGTTTAGTCTAGACAATCCAATTACATAAGTATAAATATTATGTTCACCAGATTGGAATTTACAAGGTCCACACACATCATTCACCTTCTTCTTCAAGAGTTATGTTTAATTTTTTACATAATGATAAAAGGTCTCCATATATTCTCAAACACAATTTCCTTTGATTTCAGTATGTATGTTATTCTTTCTACTGGAAGGTTTGTTAACATCTGTCTTAACCACTGAGTCACATCTGGTCTATGAGTCTTTTTCACAGTAGTGCAATACATTTTTTGGCATTAAGCAAACTGAGGTCTATGAATGTTCTTTCACTTTTATTAAAATTATGCTTTTCTGGGTACAGACCCAACAAAAACAGTTTAGGATTCAATATGATTTGTTTTGAGATTATTTTTTCAAATGTTACCCTCACCTCTTCCCAAAACATTCTAATTAATCTACATTCCCATACACAATGAACTAGGGTTCCTTTACTTTCATGCATTTTGTGCACGTATCTGGTATGTTTTTGTTATATCTATTTAACTCCCTCTGGTGTAACATACATCCGCATTAACCATTTAAAATTGTATCAATTTAAGACATACATTTATTGATTTGGTTTGAGCTTCTGTACAAGCCAATTCCCATTGTTCCTCTGAAATTTCAGTTTGCAGATCTTCTTTCCAGTAGTTTAATCTTTTCTGTGAGTTTTCACTTGAAGATAGTGTCAATGAGTTATAAAACTCTGAAATAATACCCTTTCTTTTACTATCTTTCATCAACATTTTTTCCAAGGATGAGTAAATAGGTCGGGTGAGAGCTTTATTTTGATTTGATCGAATAAAGTTCCTAAGTTGAAGATATTTAAAAAAAATGTGTTCTATTAAGATTAAATTTGATCCTCAGCTCTTCAAAAGACATTATGTTATCTGCACATGACAGATATAAATCTTGAATCTTTTGAATCCCTTTTAAATTCCATACTTTAAATACAGCATCCGCTCTCCCTGGTTTAAAATATTGATTACCCCATATTGGGCTAAATTGTGACAGTATGTGTGGTTCTTTTAAATAGTTTTTAGTTTCACACCATATTTTGATCATATGCTTTACAAATGGATTTTTAACTTGTTTTTGTAATTTTTTTTGCCGAATCTGAGTATATGAATATGGGAAGAGGTAAAGGTAAATTGTATGATTCCATTTCAGTCCAGTGAGGGAGATCATTTGATGAAAAATAATATGTCATAGACCTCAGTTGTGCCAACCAATAATACAACATAAAATTTGGACATTTCAGACCTCCACGATCAAATGGTAAATATAATAAAGACAGACGTAATCTAGCCCTCCTGTTGTTCCATATAATTCCACTAACTTTTTTTTTATTCTTGAGAATAAATCTAAAGGTGGTGGTAAGGGAATGTATGAAATAAATACAGTATTTTAGGTAAGATATTACTTCCTGATCATCGACATGGTAGTGACATCCACTCTGAAGTAACTCATTAATATCTTCATTAAGGCTTCATACTTGACACTGGTGACTGATTCTAGCTTAGGCACAATTTGGATTCCTAATATTTAAACTGATTTACAACATTGAATTGATTTACCTCAGGGGCTGGGTGATTTCTCTGGGTCTCATTTAGCATTAATATTGAAGATTAGTTTTATTTATTTTATATCCTGATATTTCCCCAAATTCTTTATTAAATTCAACAAGGTCGAATTGATTTTTTTTAGATTCGACATAAACAAAATTATGTCATTGGCATTACAGGGAGATTTTATGTTCTGTTGGTCCAACTTTAATTCCATATATTTGTGACTGTAAACGTATCGCCATCACTAAAGGTTCAATTGCCATAGTAAACAGTAAAGGTGAAAGTGGACAGCCTTGTCGACATCCTCTATTGATTTTTATTGATTTTGAAATATTGTTATTTGTTAGGATTTCTGCTGTAGCATTATTATATATTATCTGAACCCATTTTAATGAAATTATTTCCAAGTCAAACCTTTGTAAGACTTCAAAAAGAAAGGGCCATTCGACTCTATCAAAGGCCTTTTTGGCGTCCAGTGATAGGAGAGCTGTATCCCGGTCTTCTTTATTAGAATAAATAATATTAAATAGTCTTCTTACATTATGGAAGCCTTGTCTTCCCTTTATAAAGCCATTCTGATCTCGATTAATAATATTTGGTAAAATTTCTTGTATTCATCTTGCTAAAATTTTACAGATTATCGTAAGGTCGGCATTTAATAGGCTTATTGGTCTCATATTTTCACATTTATTAGAGGGTTTACCTGGTTTTGGCAACAGTATAATTAAGGCATTATTCATGTATGATGGTAAATTATTATTTTGAAATGCTTCTAAAACCATTTCCAAAAAAGGTTTTATTAATTCATTTCTTAAATTTTTTATAAAGGTCAACTGGAAGACCATCTGGTCTGCACTTTTTCCTGATTTCATATTATCAATGGCTAGTCCAACTTCTTCTTGACCTAATTTCAGACTCCGTATCTCCCTGTTTTACACGGTATAGATGGTTCATTCAAAAACCCATTTAGTTTTGTTAAGTCACATTCATTTTTGGTATCATATAATTTTTCATAGTAATCTCTAAAGGCCTCTATTAATTCTAAAGGATCTATAACTACCTGTCCATTACTTATAATACTGGTAATTGGTGTTTTAAATTCCTAATTGTTTAATCTGCCATGCAATAATTGTTCCTGATTTTTTCACCTTGTTCATAAAAAGATTGTTTCAATCTTAGAAGACTCGAGGCAGCTCTATTCGCTGATTTTTTGTCATATTCAGCTCTCAAAATCAGTAATTCGTTCTCCAACCTTGGATCACTTCCTGCATACACTTTTTCCTGAAGACTTTTTATTTTATGTTCCAATTGGGCTCTCTCCTCTCGAGTCTTCTTAGATTTTGAACCTGTATAACTAATAATATGTCCCCTAATAAAAGCTTTGAAAGCCTCCCACTTTACACATGCTGATGTTTGTGTAGTATTGATGTCAAAGAACTCATCTATCTGTTTTTCTATGTACTTGACAAATTCCTCATCCTGAAGCCATTTATGCTGAAATTGCCATCTACCTGATTCCTTTGTCAATTTCTTATCTACATATATTAGACAGCAGGGTGCATGATCAGAGATCACGATGTTATCATAAAAGCAGTTTTGAATCTTGGACCTTAATTCTGTGGAAATCAAAAAATAATCAATACGTGAGAATGTCTTGTAGGTACTGGAATAACAAGAGTAGGCTTTAACTTGTGGTTTCATTTCTCTCCATATATCTAACAATCTCAGTTCTTTCATAAAATGATTAATGGTCATCCTACATCCATTGTGCGTACAGTCCAGTCCTGTTGATCTATCTATACTGGGATTCAATGTACAATTAAAATCCCCTGCTATTATATGTTGCCCTGTAAGTGATGATAAGATAAGAAATAAATTAGCAAAGAACTTTTGATCATCTATATTGGGACCATATAAGTTCACCAAATTTATATTTTCTAATAGCAAAGATCCTTGAATGATTACATATCTTCCAAATTTGTCTCCAATTACATTTTTCACTTGAAAAGGGATGATTTATGTATGAGAGTCATAACTCCCCTGGCTCGGGATGAAAATGATGAGGTGAAAACACTTCCTTGCCATCTACTCCTAATTCTTTTTACATCCTCCTCTATTAGATGAGTTTCTTGTAAAAACACAATTTTTGAACCCATGTCTTTTATTTTATTCATAACTTGTTTATCCATCCATCCATCTTCTACCGCTTTTCCGGAGGTCCAGGTCGCGGAGGCAGCAGTTCAAGCAGAGAAGCCCAGACTTCCCTCTCCCCAGCCACCTGCTCCAGCTCTTCAGAGGGAATACCAAGGCGTTCCCAGACCAGCTGGGAGACATAGTCTCTCCACCGAGCCCTGGGTCTGCCCCGGGGTCTCCTCCCAGTGGGACGTGCCTGAAACACCTCAAGTGGGAGGCGTCCAGGAGGCATCCTAATCAGATGCCCATACCACCTCAACTGACTCCTTTCAATGTGGAGGAGCAGCGGTTCTACTCTGAGCCTCTCCCGGATAACTGAGCTCCTCACCCTATCTCTGAGGGTGAGTCCAGCAATCCCTACGGAGAAAGCTCATTTTCAGCCGCTAGTCTCCCGCGATCTCGTTCTTTCGGTCATTACCCAAAGCTCGTGACCATAGGAGAGAGTAGGAACATAGATTGACTGGTAAATCGACAGGCTTTGCCTTAGAACTAAGCTCCCTCTTCACCACAACAGACCGGTACAACGTCCGCCTCACTGCAGATGCTGCCTCCAATCCGTCTGTCGATCTCTCGCTCCATTTCCCCTCACTCCGTGAACAAGACCCAAGATACTTAAACTCCTCCACTTGGGGCAGTAGCCTGTCCCCAACACGGAGAGGAACAATCCACCTTTTTCGGCTGAGGACCATGGACTGGACTTGGAGGTGCTGATTCTCATTCCAGCCGCTTCACACTCAGCGGCAAACCGTCCCAGCAAGAGCTGTAGGTCATTGTGGATGAAGCCAACAGGACAACATCATCTGCAAACAACAGAGATGAGATCCTGTGGTCACAAGCATGACACCCTCCATTCCCTGGCTGCGCCTAGAAATCCTGTCCATAAAAATTATGAACAGGATCGGTGACAAAGGGCAGCCCTGGCGGAGTCCAACTCTCACTGGGGGAATGACTCGACCGAGAGTTGGCAAAACGAACCAAACTCTCACAACGGTCGTACAAGAGACTGAATAGCTCGTACAACAAGCCCGATACCCATACTCCCGAAGCACCCCCACAAAATCCACGAGGGACGCGGTCAAAACGCCTTCTCCAAGTCCACAAAACACATGTAAACTGGTTGGGCAAACTCCCACGAACCCTCAAGAATTCTCGAGAGGGTAAAGAGCTGGTCCGATGTGCCACGGCCAGGACGAAAACCACATTGCTCCTCCTGAATCCGAGGTTCGACCAACGGCCGGACTCTCCTCTCCAGTACCTTGGCATAGACCTTCCCAGGGAGGCTGAGGAGTGTGATCCCTCTAAAGTTGGAGCACACCCTCCGGTCCCCTTTTTTGAAGAGAGAAACCACCACCCCGGTTTGCCATTCCAAAGGCACTGCCCCCGACCTCCACGCAATGTTGCAGAGGCGTATCAACCATGACAACCCAACAACATCCAGGGCCTTGAGGTACTCAGGGCGAATCTCGTCCACCCCCGGGGCCCGGCCACCAAGGAGATTTTTAACCACCTTGGCGACCTCAGCCCCTGTGATAGGCGAGTCATCCCCCTCGTCCCCAAACCCTGCTTCCTCTGTGGAAGGCGTATCAGTGGGATTGAGGAGATCCTCGAAGTATTCCTTCCACCGCCCAACGATATCCCCAGTTGAAGTCAACAGTGTCCCATCCGCACCATACACAGTGTGGACGGGGAGCTGCTTTCCCCTCCTGAGCCGCCGAACAGTTTGCCAGAATCTCTTTGAAGCCGACCGAAAGTCTTGTTTCATGGCCTCACCGAACTCCTCCCATACCCGGGTTTTTGCTTCAGCAACCACCCGAGCTGCACTCCGCTTGGCCTGCCGGTACACCTCAGCTGCTTCGGGAGTCCCACAAGCCAACCAAGCTTGATAGGACTCCTTCTTCAGCTTAATGGCCCCCCTCACCACTGGTGTCCACCACTTGGTTCGGGGGTTGCCACCACGAGATGCACTGACCACCTTGCGGCCGCAGCTCTGGGCCGCCGCTTCAACAACAGAGGTGGAGAACATGGCCCATTCAGACTCCATGTCTCCAGACTCCCTCGGAATGTGGTTGAAGTTCTTCCGGAGGTGGGAGTTGAAGACCTCCGGACAGGGGCCTCAGCCAGACGCTCCAGCACACCCTCACTATACATTTGGGTCTTACCAGGCTGAATGGCTTCCTCCCCTGCCATCGGATCCAACTCACCACCAGGTGGTGATCAGTTGACAGCTCTGCACCTCTCTTTACTCGGGTGTCCAAGACATACGGTCGCAGGTCTGATGATACGATAACAAAATCGATCATCGACCTGCGACTAGGGTGTCCTGGTGCCAGTGCACATATGGACACCCTTATGCTTGAACATGGTGTTCGTAATGGACAGACTGTGGTTAGCACAGAAGTCCATAACTGAACACCACTTGGGTTCAGATCGGGCCAGGCCGTTCCCTCCCAATCACCCCCCCCTCCAGGTTTCACTGTCTTTGCCTACGTGCGCATTGAAGTCCCCCAGTAGGACAAAGGAGTCTCCAGGAGGAGCACCCTCCAGCACCCCAGTCACAGACCTCCAAACAAGGGTGGGTACTCTCGAAACATCATTTGGTGCATAGGCACAAATGATGGTCAGGACCCGTTTCCCAACCCGAAGGCGCAGGGAAGCAACCCTTTCGTCCACCGGGGAAAACTCCAATATAGAGGCAGCAACGTGGGGCAATACAAGAATACCCACCCCTGCTCGTCGCCTCTCGCCCGGGGCAACTCCAGAAAAGGCCAAGCTCCAGCCCCTCTCCAGGAGACTGGTTCCGGAACCGGAGCTGTGTGTTGAGGTGAGGCCGACTATATCTAGCCGGTATCGCTCAACCTCGTACACCAGCTCGGGCTCCTTCCCCACCAGAGAGGTGACATTCCACGTACCAAAAGCCAGTTTAGAAAGCTTGGGATCAGTCAGCCAAGGTCTCCGCCTTTGACCGCCACCTAATCCACATAGCACCGGACCCCCATGATCCCTCCTGCAGGTGGTGAACCCACTGGAGGGCGGACCCATGTAACTCCTTCGGGCTGAGCCCGGCCGGGTCCCATGGGTGGAAACCCGGCCACCAGACGCTAGCCTTCGAGCCCCTCCCCCAGCGCCTGGCTCCAGGGTGGGGCCCCCGGTAACCCCATACCGGGCGGGGTACACTGAATCCTTGATATACAATTTATCATGAGAGTCTGTTGGATCGTTCTTAGTCTGGCCCTTCACCCAGGACCAGTTTGTCTTGGGAGACCCTATCAGAGGCCTATTGCCCCGGACAACATAGCTCCTGGGATCACTGGGGCACGCAAACCCCCCCCACCACGATAAGGTGACGATCATGAGGGAGATAACTTGTTTAAGTTTTTTTGTTTTTGTTTTTTTTTAAACTTTTTTTTTAAAAAAGTTTTAAAAACTTAAAATAACTTGTTAAGTTTTTTTAAATTTGTAGACCTCTGCAATTCCATGAAGTTAAATTTAAGATTAACGCTTTGGTTTTGATCAATAGGGAGTTTGGGATTACCTTGCAGTGTGAACATGCTCAAACAGGGAAGCAAAAAAATGAGTGGTTGAACATTCATCCTACAAACTACACACAAACAAATTCCCTGTCCACAATTGTGGCGATCCCCCCAAAATCAAAAGAAAAATTCCGTCTCCCGATATAGCCATCGACCGCTCCACACCCACGAGGAACAGCCAAAGCCACTCCTTCTTCATCCTCCCATTCACCCTAACTCTACTGCTTTTAATGACGTAACATTAACTCTCCTCTGTAGTTTTCCAACTTAACTCCAAAATTTTTAGCAACTTTGTACATCATAGTTTTTTTTGTTTTGTTTTGTTTTTTTTAATATATAATACAATCTATATTTTGTAAACTTGCTCTTTGCTTCAAGTCAGTCAGATGCCTGTGCAAATGCTTAAATATTCTACCTTATATTTTGTTCATGCTTAGCTCTCACCAGTCTCTTCTTGGATCTTCTTGATGAACTCCTGCGCCTCCTCTGGGGTCTTGAAGATGTGGGTTCTGCCCCCATACGTGGTCAACAGTCTCGCATGATAGATTACACCATGACGAATCCCAAGGTTGCGCAGCTCCTTACGTACGGGATCAAACTGCTTCCTCAATTGTTGGATTCCTGTGGCCAAATCTGGGTAGAACCGCACCTGCTGGTCCTGGTGTTTAATCTCTCCTTTAGCTCGTGCAGCGTTGAAGACCTTCATCCTGTCTCTGTTGCTGAGAAACTTCATAATTAGGGTCCTCGGTGGTCCCTTATCTCTCCGTGGGCCAATACGGTGTGCGCTTTCCAGAACCACTGCTGCTTGCAGCTCCGCGCTGCCCAGTGCCTCCGGAATCCACTTTTCCAGAAAGGAACATGAGTCCCGACCTTCGGATTCCTCCGGTAGACCCACCAGCCTCAAGTTGTTCCGTCTCGACCGGGACTTCCAAATCCAGGATATTATCTTCCAGGACATTTATTTTTTTTTTCCAAAGTGCGCACCTTTAATTGAAGACAAGTGACGTCATCTTCAGCACTAGAGACACGAAGCTCCACCTGCGCCATTCGTTCTACACAGTCACCCAATTCCTTTCTCATTCCTTCCAACGCTGCCATAATCCCATCAAATCTAGAGGAAAAGTCCGCTCTCATTGAACTCATGGCAGCCAGCAGCGCATCTGTGCCGTTTCCCGCAGATACCGCACCGCTGTTAGCTTCCTCCGCCATATATGGAGCTTTATTTGCTGCGTCACAGACCTGAAAGTCCGTTAATTTGGACTGTTTTGGCGGCTCGCTTTTTCCTCTATCTGGTTTTCCAGCCTTAGGCTTCACCGACATATCCTCACCCAAACGCTGGGATACGTTCTGTCCCAAATGAGAGAGTTATTTGCCGATTTTTTTTCTCCAGGAGCAGAGCAGAGTGAGACGTGTCCTTCTCACGTGGCAGCCATAACCGGAAGCTATTGAACCTTTTTACAAACAAAACACAAACAATCAAACACTAACACTAAAATAATTTTTTAAAAAAATTACTAAAAACACCAACAACCACTACCAAAGGCAGGTCTTCAACAATGCTCCTCTGTTTAGTCTAGGCAATCCATTACGTAAGTATACATACTATACATTCACCAATTTGGAATTTATAAGGTCCACACACATCATTCACCTTCTTCTTCAAAAGTTATGTTTAAATTCTTTACATAATCAATGAAATGTCTCCATATATTCTCAAACACAATTTCTTTTGATTTCAGTATGTATGTTATTCTTTCTAGTGGAAGGTTTTAACCACTGAGTCACATCTGGTCTATGAGTCTTTTTCCACAATAGTGCAATACATTTTTTGGCATTAAGCAAACTGAGGTCTATGAATGCTCTGTCACTCTTGTTAAAGTTATGCTTTTCTGGATAAAGACCCAACAAAAACAGTTTAGGATTCAATATGATTTGGTTTTGAAATATTTTTTTCAATTGTTACCCTCACCTCTTCCCAAAACATTCTAATTTTTCTACATTCCCATAAACAATGAAATAGGGTTCCTTTACTTTCCATACATTTTGTGCACATATCTGGTATGTTTTTGTTATATCTATTTAACTCCACCGGTGTAACATACATCCGCATTAACCATTTAAAATGTATCAATTTAAGATGGACATTTATTGATTTGGTTTGAGCTTCTGCACAAGCCAATTCCCATTGTTCCTCTGAAATTTCAGTTTGCAGATCTTCTTTCCAATAATTCAGTCTTTTCTGTGAGTTTTCACTTGAGGATAATGTCAATGAGTTATAAAACTCTGAAATAATACCCTTTCTCTGGCCTTTCTCTGTGCTGGCCGGATCATAGCCGATCCCTCACACCCTGCTCATGTACTGTTTGCCCCCCCTCCCCTCTGGTAGAAGACTTCGGTCCATCCAGACTAAAACCTCCCGTCACATGAACCGCTTCTTCCCCTCTGCCATCAGACTGCTGAACACTAAGTGACTTATGACTCTCGTGCACTATGTACAGCAGCTCAACCAGACTCATGTCAATCCTCACTGTTTTCTTCCTGCATTACCGACTGCACTATATAGTTCTCCACAGTATCTGCTGCTGGCTAATATATTTTAACTGTTGACCAGTATCACTTAATCTTATCCTACATTTTATTACATGTATAGTTTATTTCTTTTATCTTATCATGTTTAATGTTGCAGCATTGTACCGAGACAAATTCCTAGTTTGTGTACTACATGAACAATGGCAATAAACCTGATTCTGATTCTGATGCTGATTCTCTTACTATCTTTCGTCAAGATTTTTTCCAAGGATGAATAAGTAGGTCGGATGAGAGCATTATTTTGATTTGATCGAATAAAGTTCCTAAGCTGAAGATATTTTAAAAAATGTGTTCTATTAAGATTAAATTTGATCATCAGTTCTTCAAAAGACATTATGTTATCTGAACCTGACAAATATAGTCTCGAATCTTTTGAATCCCTTTTAAATTCCATACTTTAAATACAGCATCCGCTCTCCCTGGTTTAAAATATCGATTACCCCATATTGGGCTAAATTGTGACAGTAAGTGTGGTTCTTTTAAATATTTTTTGGTTTCACACCATATTTTGATCATATGCTTTACAAATGGATTTTTAACTTGTTTCTGTAATTTTTTTGCCGAGTCTGAGTATATGAATATGGGAAGAGGTAAAGGTAAATTGTATGATTCCATTTCAGTCCAGTGAGGAAGATCATTTGATGAAAAATAATATGTCATAGACCTCAGTTGTGCTGACCAATAATACAACATAAAGTTTGGACATTTCAGACCTCCACAATCAAATGGTAAATATAGTAAGGACAGACGTAATCTAGCCTTCCTATTGTTCCATAAAAATTCCACTAACTTTTTTTTAAATTCTTGAGAATAGATCTGAAGGTGGTGGTAAAGGAATGTATTGAAATAAATAAAGTATTTTGGGTAAAATATTACTTTTAAGTATATTGATTCTCCCAATCATCGACATTGGTAGTGACATCCATCTCTGAAGTAACTCATTAATATCTGTCATTAAGGCTGCATAGTTGGCACTGGCGACTAATTCTAGCTTAGGCACAATTTGAATTCCTAAATATTTAAACTGATTTGCAACATTGAATTGATTTACCTCAGGAGCTGGGTGATTTCTCTGGGTCTCATTTAGCATTAATATTGAAGATTTAGTTTTATTTATTTTATATCCTGATATTTCCCCAAAATTCTTTATTAAATTCAACAAGGTCGGGATTGATTTTTAAGATTCGACATAAACAAAATTATGTCATCGGCATACAGGGAGATTTTATGTTCTGTTGGTCCTACTTTAATTCCATATATTTGTGGATGTAAACGTACTGCCATCGCTAAAGGTTCAATTGCCATAGTAAACGGTAAAGGTGAAAGTGGACAGCCTTGTCGACATCCTCTATTGATATTTTTTGATTTTGAAATATTGCTGTTTGTTAGGATTTCTGCTGTAGCATTATTGTATATTATCTGAACCCATTTTATGAAATTATTTCCAAGTCCAAACCTTTGTAAAACTTCAAAAAGAAAGGGCCATTCGACCCTATCAAAGGCCTTTTCGGCGTCCAATGATAGGAGAGCTGTATCCGGTGCTTCTTTATTAGAATAGATAATATTAAATAGTCTTGTTACATTATGGAAGCCTTGTCTTCCCTTTATAAAGCCATTCTGATCTCGGTTAATAATATTTGGTAATATTTCTTGTAGTCGTCTTGCTAAAATTTTACAGATTATCTTAAGGTCGGCATTTAATAGGCTTATTGGTCTCATATTTTCACATTTATTAGAGGGTTTACCTGGTTTTGGCAACAGTATAATTAAGGCATTATTCATGTGTGATGGTAAATTACTATTTTGAAATGCTTCTAAAACCATTTCCAAAAATGGTTTTATTAATTTATTCTTAAATTTTTTATAGAGGTCAACTGGAAGACCATCTGGTCCTGCACTTTTTCCTGATTTCATATTATCAATGGCCAGCCCAACTTCTTCTTGACTAATTTTTGACTCCAGTATCTCCCTGTTTTCATTTGGAATACACGGTATAGATAATCCGTCCAAAAACCCATTTAGTTTTGTTAAGTCAGTTTCATTTTTTGTATCATATAATTTTTCATAATAATCTCTAAAGGCACTATTAATTTCTAAAGGATCTACAACTGGCTGTCCATTACTTATAATACTGGTAATTGGTGTTTTAAATTCTAATTGTTTAATCTGCCATGCCAATAATTTTCCTGATTTTTCACCTTGTTCATAAAAAGATTGCTTCAATCTTAGAAGACTCGAGGCAGCTCTATTCGCTGATTTTTTGTCATATTCAGCTCTCAGAATCAGTAATTCGTTCTCTAACTTTGGGTCACTTCCTGCATACACTTTTTTTTGAAGAATTTTTATTTTATGTTCCAATTGGACTCTCTCCTCTCGAGTCTTCTTAGATTTTGAACCTGTATAACTAATAATATGCCCCCTAATAAAAGCTTTGAAAGCCTCCCACTTTATACATGCTGATGTTTGTGTAGTATTGATATCAAAGAACTCATCTGTTTTTCTATGTATTTAACAAATTCCTCATCCTGAAGCCATTTATGCTGAAATTGCCACCTACCTGGTTCCTTTGTCAATTTCTTATCTACATATATTAGACAGCAGGGTGCATGATCAGAGATCACAATATTATCATAGAAGCAGTTTTGAATCTTGGACCTTAATTCTGTGGAGATCAAAAAATAGTCAATACATGAGAATGTCTTATAGGTATTAGAATAACAAGAATAGGCTTTAACTTGTGGTTTCATTTCTCTCCATATATCTAACAATCTCAATTCTTTCATAAAATGATTAATGATCATCCTGCATCCATTGTGCGTACAGTCCAGTCCTGTTGATCTATCTACACCAGGATTCAATGTACAATTAAAATCCCCTGCTATTATATGTTGCCCTGTAAGTGAAGATAAAATAAGAAAGAAATTAGTAAAGAAATTTTGATCATCTATATTGGGACCATATAAGTTCACCAGATTTATATTTTCTAATAACAAAGATCCTTGAATGATTAGATATCTTCCAAATTTATCTCCAATTACATTTTTCACTTGAAATGGGACTGATTTATGTATGAGAGTCATAACTCCCCTGGCTCGGGATGAAAATGATGAGGTGAACACACTTCCTTGCCATCTTCTCCTAATTCTTTTTACATCCTCCTCTATTAGATGAGTTTCTTGTAAAAACACAATTTTTGAACCTATGTCTTTTATTTTATTCATAACTTGTTTAAGTTTTTTTAAATTTTGTAGACCTCTGCAATTCCATGAAGTTAAATTAAGATTAACGCTTTGGTCTATGATCAATAAGGAGCTTGAGATTACCTCGCAATGTAAACATGCTCACACAGAGAAGCAAAAACATGAGTGGTTGAACATTCATCCTACAAACTACACACAAACAAATTCCCCCTTCCCACATTCGTGGTAATCCCCCCAAAATAAAAAAAATTCTGTCTCCCGCTATAGCCATTGACTGTTCCACACCCGCGAGGACCAGCCAAAGCCACTCCTTCTTCATCCTCCCAATCACCCTAACTCTACTGCTTTTAATGACGTAACATTAACTCTCTTCTGTAGTTTTCCAACTTAACTCCAAAATTTTATAGCAACTTTGTACATCATAGTTTTTTTTTAATAATATATAATACAATCTATATTTTGTAAACTTGCTATATGCTTCAGATCAGTCAGATGCCTGTTCAAATACTTAAATATTCTACCTTATATTTTGTTCATGCTTAGCTCCCACCAGTTTCCTCTTGGATCTTCTTGATGAACTCCTGCGCCTCCTCAGGGGTCTTGAAGATGTGGGTTCTGCCCTTATACGTGACCAGCAGTCTTGCAGGATAAATCACTCCATGACGAATCCCAAGGTTGCGCAGCTCTTTACGGGCGGGGTCGAACTGTTTCCTTAATTGTTGGATTCCTGTGGCCAAATCTGGGTAGAACCGCACCTGTTGATCCTGGTATTTAATTTCTCCTTTGGCTCGCGCCGCGTTGGAGATCGTCATCCTGTCTCTGTAGCTGAAGAACTTCATAATCAGCGTCCTCAGTGCTGCCTTGTTATCTCTCGGTGGGCCAATTCGGTGGGCGCTTTCTAAGACGACTGATGACTGCAGCTCCGCGTTGTTCAGCGCTTCTGGGATCCACTTTTCCAAAAAGGAGCATGGATCCAGACCCTCCGTTCTCTCCGGGAGACCCACCAGCCTCAGGTTGTTCCGTCTCGACCGGGATTCTAAATCCAGAACATTATCTTCCAGACGTTTATTTTTTAATTCCAATGTGCGCACCTTTAATTGTAGGCCGGTGACGTCATCCTCAGCACTGGCAATTCGGAGCTCCACCTGCGACACCCGTTCCATACAGTCACTTAATTCCTTTCTCATTCCTTCAATCGCTGCTATAATCCCATCAAATTTAGTGGAGAAGTCTGCTCTCATTGAACTAATGGCAGCGAGCACCGCATCTGTGCCGTCAGCAGCAGTCACTGCTCCTCCGCTAGCTTGTTCCGCCATATCTGGGGATTTTTCTGCTGCGTCACGGACGTGAAAGTCCATTAACTTGGACTATTTCGGCGGTTCAGTTTTTCCTCAACCTGATTTCCCAGCCTTAGGCTTTACCGGCATGTCCTCGCCCAAACGCTGGGATAGTTTTTGTTCCAATTGAGAGAGTTATTTGCCGATTTTTTTTATTTTTAGGAGCAGAGTAGAGGGAAGCACGTCCTTCTATGTGGCGGCCATAGCCGAAAACACAATTTTATTCTTTTTAATTAACTTGTAATTTGCAACTTTTTATATTTTTTAATTGGCATTTTTTGTCATATCTTTGCCCCTTTTATTCTTTCAAATTTGGACCTAATTTACATTTATACATTTGTACCTGATGCTAAATTCATCTTAATGTTAGGCATTACCAGGGAACCCACAGTTGTTACTGGAGCAGATAAAACACCCATCCGGATCCTGGTGTGTCACACTGGCCTGTTTGCACCTGAGTTTTGGTTTCATGGGTGATGACCTTTAGTCTTTAATGAGTGCAGACTGATTTCTTTAGTCCTGCAGTACATTTTTATTAAGTAAATACAATAAATGAATTGGTGTTATTGTACGTCTTTTTGTTTGCACCTGCTATAAATATGCAGTTTTTCTTTAGTAGCTCATGTGTAAAACGACCATAACCCTCTGCTCTACATCACTCAGGTGCCTGGATGGTTACTACGGCGACCCCGTTTTGGGATCCGGGGACCACTGTCGTCCCTGCATGTGTCCCGATGGCCCCAACAGCCAACGACAGTTTGCGGGAAGTTGTTACCGTGGTGATGACTCACAGCAGGTTGTCTGTGTCTGCCAGCCTGGACACAAAGGTAAAAACTTTATTGACATCCTGATTGATACAGATGCACAGCCTCTCCTGTTCACTTAATACTAATTCTAATTGTCATAGTAAATGTATTGATGTCAAGTGTAGTTGCGCTGCAGCAGAAACTATAGAGCCACAGTACAGTTACAGTTGAAATGCAGTAAGAAGTAGTTTAGCTCTAGAAATGCAGTAGTTTGCATCAGAGATTCAAGAACTTAAGTAGCATAAACATGGTTGTATAAAACATACAGTAGTTTGGCAGTCGAAATGCAATAATTTAGCCTAGAAAATTTTTAGCAGCAGCAGTGTGCTAGGCTAGCAGCGGGATAAAGTGTGCTAGGTTGACAGGAGAAAGAAATCTGCTAGGTTGACAGGGAGAAGAAGTGCTCTTGGCTAGCAAGGAAAAGGCACTAGGTTGGAGGCAACAGTGAGTGAGGTAGGCAGCAACAGTACTGTAGGTTGGAGGCAACAGTACACTTGATTAGCAAGGGAAGTGCACTAAGTTGGCAGCAATAATGCTCTAGCATAGCAGTGGAAAGAAGTGTGCTAGCGAAGTAGTGGGGAGAAGCACTGTAGCGTTGCGGTGGAGAGAAGCGCTGTAGCATTGCGGTGGAGAGAAGCACTATGGCGTAGCGGTGGAGAGAAGCGCTGTAGCGTAGCGGTGGAGAGAAGCACTTTAGTGTAGCGGTGAAGAGAAGCACTGTTGCGGTGGAGAGAAGCACTGTAGCGTTGCAGTGGAGAGAAGCACTGTAGCATAGCGGTGGAAAGAAGCACTGTTGCAGTTGCGGTGGAGAGAAGCACTGTAGCGTTGCGGTGGAGAGAAGCGCTGTAGCGTTGCGGTGGAGAGAAGCACTGTAGCGTTGCGGTGGAGAGAAGCGCTGTAGCATAGCCGTGGAAAGAAGCGCTGTAGCATTGCAGTGGAGAGAAGTGCTGTAGTGTAGCGGTGGAGAGAAGCGCTGTAGTGTAGCGGTGGAGAGAAGCGCTGTAGCGTAGCGGTGGAGAGAAGCGCTGTAGCGTAGCGGTGGAGAGAAGCGCTGTTGCGGTGGAGAGAAGCACTGTAGCGTTGCAGTGGAGAGAAGCGCTGTAGTATAATGGTGGAAAGAAGCACTGTAGCGGTGGAGAGAAGCACTGTAGCGTAGTGGTGGAGAGAAGCGCTGTAGCGTTGCGGTGGAGAGAAGCGCTGTAGCATAGCAGTGGAAAGAAGCCCTGTAGCATAGCGGTGGAGAGAAGCGCTGTAGCGTAGCGGTGGAGAGAAGCGCTGTAGCGTAGCGGTGGAGAGAAGCGCTGTTGCGGTGGAGAGAAGCACTGTAGCGTTGCAGTGGAGAGAAGCGCTGTAGTATAGCGGTGGAAAGAAGCACTGTTGCGGTGGAGAGAAGCACTGTAGTGTAGCGGTGGAGAGAAGCGCTGTATCGTTGCGGTGGAGAGAAGCACTGTAGCGTTGCAGTGGAGAGAAGCGTGTAGCATAGCTGTAGAAAGAAGCGCTGTAGCATTGCAGTGGAGAGAAGTGCTGTAGTGTAGCGGTGGAGAGAAGCGCTGTAGCGTAGCGGTGGAGAGAAGCGCTGTAGCGTAGCGGTGAAGAGAAGCGCTGTTGCGGTGGAGAGAAGCACTGTAGCGTTGGAGTGGAGAGAAATGCTGTAGTATAGTGGTGGAAAGAAGCACTGTTGCGGTGGAGAGAAGCACTGTAACGTAGTGGTGGAGAGAAGCGCTGTAGCGTTGCGGTGGAGAGAAGCGCTGTAGTGTTGCGGTGGAGAGAAGCGCTGTAGCATAGCAGTGGAAAGAAGCGCTGTAGCATAGCAGTGGAGAGAAGCGCTGTAGCGTTGCAGTGGAGAGAAGTGCGCTAGTGGAATTGTTCCTGCAGCGGCACCCCCAGGAATAAGGTGGATTAAAAAAAAAAAAAAAAACAACATTTGTTGCAGTTAGAGTGATGATGTAGAGTGATGATGTAGAGTGAAGCACGTGGCGGTAATGCACCTGTAAGCTGGCAGAAGAAGAAGTGTGCTAGCGTAGCGGTGGAGAGAAGCGCTGTAGCGTAGTGGTGGAGAGAAGCGCTGTAGCATAGCGGTGGAGAGAAGTGCGCTAGTGGAATCGTTCCTGCAGCGGCACCCCCAGGAATAAGGTGGATAAAAAAAACATTTGTTGCAGTTAGAGTGATGATGTAGAGTGATGATATAGAGTGAAGCACGTGGCGGTAATGCACCTGTAAGCTGATAGAAGAAGAAATGCACTAGCGTAGCTGTGGAGAGAAGTACTGTAGCGTACCAGTATGGAAATGTGCAATCATTTAATATTGGAAATGCAGTAAAGGAAGTATGCTAGGTTGGTGGAAATGGCAAAGGTAGGTTGGCAGCAACAGTGCTCCAGGTTAGCAGCGGAAGAGTGGGAGGTTAGCAGCAGGAATGCGCTAGATTAGCAAATGAAATCCAGCTAGCAGCAGAAATAGAGCAGTTGTGCAGCAGAATTGTAGTTGTGTGGTGGAAGCACAGTAGTTTGTAAATGAAGGTTTAAGTTTAGCAGAGGAAATGTGGCGGTTCGGCCGCAGAAACGGTGATTTAAGATGGAGGACTGTAAGTTTAATCATAAAATCAGAATGTGCTGACATGGTAAAGCCTATCAGGAGACACACAGCTGACAGAGAAATGTTCTGATGCCAGGTCAGCTGGTTTGTGTCAGGGAGTTTCCCCGTTTTTTTGTCGCCGCGATGACAGCCATGCCCCGTGGAGATGAGCGGGCTTTTAATTTGAAGGGGAGCAGCTGTGATGAAAACAGGAGGAATGAGATGTGACGGCAGGTGTATTATTAGAGGAAGGAAATGAGACGTTGAGGCAGAAATCGGCTGCTGACAGACGGCTGAATCACAGGTTTTCTCCTTCAGGTTCTGTCGTCCCGCCGTCAGGTCGTTAAAGCACTCCGATTGGCCGTCAGCCATCAACCTTTAAACGCCATAAACTCACAGCTGCAGGATTAGACGACATGTCAGGTGACGGATTATTTAGAGCCACTAAATTACCGGTTAGAGACGGAGACGTTACTGCAAGTGATGAGGAGGGGTAAACAGACCTGGGTGGAAACGCACCGGGGGGATTTTCCTGTGGTGTTTTTTACGTGTCCACAGATCTCTAAAAAGTCTTTTATATGTTCATCCACAATTACTGTTTTAATTAACCTTAAAATGTCAATTAATCCTTAAATCTCCCTTTCAGATCTCTTCAAAACACCTCAGATGTGATAAATGTGGCAGCTGTGTTTTCTTCCATTTATGAGGCAATTTGGGGAATTTATATATTTATTTATTGACTGTTTTTGTCTTTTATTGATTCTAAACACTGGAAATAATAAGGGAAAGTGAAATTAGCTTAAAATTCTCTTAAATTTGAGGCTTTTTAATAATACTAGTGTCTACCTGTGCATGCCTGTGGAAAGCGGGTGTAAGCAAGCATGTCAGCACTCGTTCAGTGATGTCTGCCTTTGATCTTTGATGATGTCATAGCGAGTCCTATGATCATGAGTGATGCCGTCAGTACGGATAATTTTTTCACACATAAGGAGTTGTTATACATACGAACATCGTAGGACATCATGCAGACATCATAGGAACATCATAGGCAGTCCTATGATCTTTGGCTGGGACACACTGACAGACACACTGACACACACAGATTTCTTGAATATATAGACTGATTTGTGGCCCTTTTTCTCTGGAATTTGAGGATTTTTGTGTTTTGTTTTTGTTTTTTTGCCTTTTTTCAAGTGAACTTGTTCCTTTTTTTTTTCCCTCCTTTTTAAAAAATTCAATGAGCCCTGTGTCGTTTTCATGAAAGTTGGACTTTTTTTTTGTACTTTTTCTGGTAACTTTGTCACTTTATCACCAGGATCCTGATTAGTGTTTTATCTGCTCAAACACTACTCAGATGCCCTCATGCTTCCACACACTACAACTTTTTTTCTTCAAAATTTGTAATTTTTTTTTTTTAGGAAATCTGTGATTTATTGAGAAAGTTTGTTTTAATTGTAATTTTGCCACTTTTTAACTATGAAATTTGTAATTTTTTCCTCATTTTTTTTCTGCACATTTGTGGCTTTTTCTTGTGTCTTAAGTGTGACTTTTAACTCAAATTTCAGATTTTTTTGTGATTTATTGCCTTTTTGTCTTCAAAAAGGCAATAAATCAGTTTGGAGAGAAAAAAGTTTCAAATTTACAAGAACAGAGTTATTGGGGAAAAAAGCACAAATTTCCTGGAAAAGGTTGAGAAAATATGTTGAAAAGTCACAAACTGGTGTTGAAAACGTTTTGGAAAAAAAGTCATTTATGATATGGGAAAAACTCACAAATTTCTAAATTCTCAATTTTGGAGTAAAAAAATTACAATAAAAAATAGATAAATAAATTTGTAGCTTTTTCATACATTTGTGATCTTTTATTTTAATTAGGCAAAAAATTGGCTGAAATGGCTTTTAAGTAGTAATGATTTCTAGTAAACGTGTCAAACTGTGTATGTTTACCCCCCCCCCCCTTTCCCCAGGTGCCCGCTGTGACGAGTGCTCCCCCGGTTACTATGGAAACCCTAACGAGGCCGGCGGCAGGTGTCTTCCCTGTCAGTGCAACAACAACATCGACATGCTGGACCCGCGGTCCTGCGACGCCCGGAACGGGGAGTGTCTCCGCTGCCTCCACCACAGCGAGGGCCCCGCCTGTCAGGACTGCAGGTCCGGTTACTACGGCAACGCTCTCACTCAGGACTGCAGGAGTGAGTTACCACGGCAACCGCCTCCTCTGTTGCTGATCTGACTTTTAAAAAAATGTGAACTTCAATTTTTGACGTTTTACAGTTACCTTAAATGAACCAAAAATTAGTGTTTTACAACTAATATAATATACATCCTTAGAAAGAATTAATAACTAGAGGGCACTGAGAGAGCACATACCTCTGCCAAGGCTCCGTCCCTCCCTCCCTTTGTCCGTCCATATTGCCATCCATCTGTACATTGCGAGATAGGGCCTTGGCGGAGGTATGCACTCACGGACCACCTCTGGTGAATATCTCATCCAAATCCATCTGTTTTAGCGTGATCCTGCTTGGGCAGCAGTGGCTCAGGAGGTAGAGCGGGTCGTCCAATAACCAGAGGGTTGGAGGTTCGAATCCCGCTCTCCCAGCCATCCTGCTGTTGTGTCCCTTGGCAAGACACTTTACCCACCTTGTCTCTGTGTCCATGACACTGGGTATGAGTGTGTATAAATGTTCGGTAGTGGTCGGACAGGCTGTTGGTGTGGATTAGCAGCCACGTTCCCGTCAGTCTGCCCCAGGGCAGCTGTGGCTACAGCAGTAGCTTACCACTACTGTTGTCTGTCTGTGGCGTGAATGAATAATGGACTCATTGTAAAGTGCTTTGGGTATCTTGAAATTCACTATGTAAATGCATGCATGCATCCACCTTCTACTGCTTAATCGTTTTTGGGTCACGGGGGCTGAAGTCTACCCCAGCATCTTTGGGCAAGAGGCAGGGTCCACCCTGGACAGATCACCAGTCCATCACAGGGCCATATATAAATGCAATCCATTATTATTATTATTATTATTATTAATAGACAGGGAAACAGCAGCAAAAAAACCTCTCTTCACCCTTACAGTTTATTCACAAGGTTCATAATTATTAAGCAATATGACATAACAATGCGGTATCATATCACTGTGGTGCGTAGTAAAAATAGAACAGGCCTATTGTGATTTGACAAACAAACAATTAAACATTGTCCAGTTCAATTCAATTCAACTTTATTTATATGACACCATTTCACAACAACAGTCATCTCATAGCACTTTCAACTGTAGGGGAAATCCCCACAGTTGCAGAAAGACCCCAGCAATCAGGCGATCCCCTGTGAGCAGCACTTGGCGACGGTGGAGAGGAAAAAACTCCCTTTTAACAGGAAGAAACCTCCAGCAGAACCAGGCTCAGGGAGGGGCAGTCATCTGCTGCGACTGGCTGGGGGGTGAGGGGACAGAGAAGATGAGAAGAACAGACATGTAGAGAGCAAACAGCACGATGGGGACTCAATCTATGGGAGAGAACAAACAGATGTTAATGACCAGCAAAAATATTTCATTGAGAGTGAAGAAAGGAGTGAAGCCCAGTGCATTGTTGGAGGTCCCCCGGCTGTCTAAACCTAATAGCAGCATAACTAAGGGAGGGTTCAGAGACACATGATCCCTCCCTAATTGTAGGCTATATCAAAAAGGAAGGTTTTAACCCTATTCTTAAAAACAGAGATCGAGTCTGACTCCCAAATCCAGATTGGCAGCTGGTTCCACAGGAGAGGAGCCTGATAACTGAAGGCTTTGCCTCCCATTGTACTTTTGGAGATTCTAGGTATTACAAGTAATCCAGCATTTTGGGAGCGTAGTGCTCTGTTAGGATAATAGGGTAGTATCAGATCTTTTAAATAAAAAGGGGCCTGATTATTTAGAGCTTTGTAAGTGAGAAGAAGGATTTTAAACTTAATTCTAAACTCTATGTGAAACCAATGAAGGGAGGCCAGAACCGGAGAGAGATGATCTCTCTTTCTAGTACCTGTTAAAACTCTTGCTGCAGCATTTTGGATCAACTGAAGACTTTTTAAAGATGTTTTAGAACAACCTGATAATAAAGAGTTACAATAATCTAATCTCGAGCTAACAAAAGCGTGGATCAGTTTCTCAGCATCACTCTGAGACAAGATGCTCCTAATCTTGGCAATATTACGCAAATGATAGAAGGCAGTCTTAGAAACAAATTTAATATGTGAATTGAAAAACAGATCTTGATCAAAAATAACTGCAAGGTTCCTCACAGAGCTATTCAGAGAAAGAGTAACCACATCCAAACCAAGAGTTTGATTTGGAAAGGTATTTCTAAGGTTTTTTGGACCAACTAGAATGACTTCAGTCATTCTAGTTGAATTTATCTGAATTTAATAGCAGAAAATTACAAGTCATCCAAGCTTTGATTTCCTTAAGACAGGCCTCTAACTTGGCTAATTGATTACTATCATCTGGCTTCATTGACAGGTATAATTGTGTCATCTTCATAACAATGAAAATGTATACAGTGCTTTCTAATGATGTTGCCTAATGGAAGCATATATAAACTAAAAAGAGTAGGGCCTAGCACAGATCCCTGTGGAACTCCATGACTGAGCTTTGAGTTGGAAGAAAACTCATTATTGACATGAACAAACTGGAGCCCATCAGGTAAATAAGATCTAAACCACTGCAACAAAGTTCCATTAAGTCCAACATAGTGTTCTAATCTATCAAGTAGAATATTATGATCGATAGTATCAAAAGCTGCACTAAGGTCTAAAAGGACAAGTACAGAAACAAGTCCATTATCAGATGCGATAAGGAGGTCATTAGTGACCTTCGCTAAGGCTGTTTCAGTACTATGATGGATTCTAAACCCAGATTGAAACTCTTCAAATAAACCATTTCCCTGCAAGTGGTCAAATAATTGCGTAGCAACAACTCTTTCTAAGATTTTTGAAATGAAAGGCAGATTAGAGATTGGTCTATAATTAGCTAAAACTCCTGGATCCAGCGTTGGCTTTTTGCGTAAGGGTTTAATTACAGCAGTTTTAAAAGCCTGCGATACATGGCCTAAAGTTAATGAAGAATTGATTATTTGAAGAATAAAGTTACCAGTAAATGGGAAGACTTCTTTAAATATGCTGGTAGGAATAGGGTCTAAAAGACAAGTTGAAGGCTTGGATGAGGAGATTATTTTATCTAACTCTAAAAGATCAATTGGAGTAAACTCATCCAAACAGATGTCAATTGAAGGAGTTGTAGTAGTTACTGTATTGAAGTTAACGGTGGGAAGAATCTGACTGATTTTATCTCTGATAGATGAAATTTTATTATTGAAAAAGTTCATAAAGTCCCGACAAGTAAGCTCTAAGGGAATGCTAGGATTGACAGAGTCCTGACTCTTTGTCAGCCTGGCTAAAGTGCTGAAAAGAAACCTGGGATTATTCTTGTTCTCTTTTATTAATGCAGAGTCATAACTTTTTCTAGCTTTTCTCAGAGATTTTTTTATAAATTAAAAGATGATTTCTCCAAGCTAAATAGATTTCATCTAAATTAGTGGAGAGCCATTTTCTTTCTAATTGACGATTCTTCTGTTTTAAGCTACGAGTTTCTGTGTTGAACCAAGGAGTTAGAAATCTCTGATTAGACTTTCAGTGCTGAAAGTGTCCATAGTAAACTTCAGCAGTGCTGAAGTTTACTATGTTTACATACCATGTGGATTATGTGGCTGCAACGACATCCTTGTATGCCGGCCACAGTTACGTCCGTCTTAAGCCACACCCTTTGCTTTTTCTTGGCGTCTTCAGATAAAATACTGTCAGTCATCACATACTATGTGGATGAAGACCACATTGATTTTTGTTCTAAGCCGTTTTATAAGCTACGTTCCAGTCCACAGTGCACTTCAACTGTACTCCCTATTCCCTGCTCCCTTCTCAGGGAATATCAGTTAACTGCCCTTCACAAGATTTCTCCATTTGAAACACCCTGTAACCGTCGGCTCCCTCCTCCATGCGTTACCACAGTAACCATAGACGCGTACTGATGCTATGGTGGACAATTTATACTTCTTAAATAAAATATTAATACAGATATATTTTTATTACAGTTAGTTGATATAAACATTAACAACATCAATTTAGATTGTTAATAATGTTAGCAGCAATAGTTTGTTTTACTCATATTTGAGACGCAAATGATTATGGGTAATCTTCTTGTCAACTTCCGGTGAAGCGTGGCCACACACATAACTCAGTGGAGACATCTTAGAGGGGCAGTGCATGAAAAGCGCCATATTAACATATAAAATAATATTCAAAAAATTCCTGCATCCAGATCGTGATCCGGATCACCACCAAAATCTAATCATCTGTTCCCTGTGCCATTACACACCGTTCCTGAAAATTTCATCAAAATCTGTTCATAATTTTTACAATAATGTTGCTAAAAGACAAACCAACCAACAAACCAACACCAGTAAAAACTTTACTTCCTCCCTTGGCCCAAGTAATTAAATTTTTATTTACAAATTTTAAACCTTATATATTTTCCACACATAAATTTGCAGTCTTTTTTGCTGGTAATTTTTTTCGTCAAATTTATGACTACCATTTTTTTTTTCTTTTTTGTCTTTCGGCTGCTTCTTTTTGGGGTCACCACAGTGTATCATCACCTTATATCACGATGACCCGCATGTTGAATTGGCAAAGCTTTTTATGCCAGACGCCCTTCCTGACGCAACCCTGCCCATTTATCTGAGCTTGGGAACGGCATAGGGAGTACACTGGCTTATGCTCCCTCTGTGGCTGGGTAACCAACTGTCCTTCCTCCATTCTATTTTTGCTGAGCACCAAGCTAAAAGGCAGGAAGTACCATTTTCATTTGGTCTTTGGTATGACCCGGCCAGGATTTGAACCCACTACCTCCTGATTGTGGGGTGGATGCTCTACTTCTAGAGCACCACTCCAGTAAATTTGAGACTACTTGTTCCTCATAAATTTTGTGCTTTTTTCCCCCCATAAATTTCCACCTTTTGAACTCATAAATTTGCAACTTTTTTGTGCAAATTTTGATTTCTCATTAACTTGCAGCCTTATTTTTTTTTTTTTTTTTGAAATTTGCTATTTTTTTCTAATAAATTTCTGCCTTTTTTCTTGTAAATTAGCAGCTTTTTTCATAAATATTGTAGTGAATTTATGGGTTTTATAGGTGTTTTATTGTTGGTACAAGTATTAATGTAAATATGAATGTGAGTAGGGATGAAAATTTCCTACTATTACACAACCATATCATGCAAACTCCACACAGAAGGGTCACCGATGGTCTGGGGTGGGATCGAACCCACGATGGTCAAGGGTGGAATCGATCCCATGACCTTCTTGCTGTGCTGCCACTGTGCTAACCACTGCACCACCGTGCTGCTGGAGTTTGCATGTTCTCCCCGTGTCTGCGTGGGTTTACTCCGGGCACTCCGGTTTCCTCCCACATGCCAAAAACATGCAAGTTAGGTTAATTGGCATCAAAACTGGGGATTCTAAATTGTCCTTAGGTATGGATGTGAGAGTGAATGGTTGTCTGTCTCTCTGTGTTGGCCATGCGATGGACTGGCGATCTGTCCAGGGTGTACCCTGCCTCTCGCCCAAAAGATGCTGGGATAGGCTCCAGCCCCCCCGCGACCCGAAAGGATTAAGCGTTAGAAGATGGATGGATGGATGGATGGACACAACCATATCCTCGTAGGGCGCCAGTCCAGATAATGGACAATTTTATTCACAGTTCTTTATTTGTACCAATTATGAATCAATCTCAAAAAAGCCCTGTGAGTTCTTGTCTGCTGATAATCAAGAAGATGGACATGAAATCAAACAATAACTCCCATATGTCTTTCAGTAGTTTAATAAGAAATGTCAGAAAAGGTTAACACATTTGGACAACTTTAAAACAGAGAATTCAACATGTATCGTGGGCACCATAGACTGTTACTGAGTAACTTGTGAATCAAGCATTTGTGGAACCAAATAAAGCACAATTGAACTTGTCAGTATACTGGAAATTGGAAAACCATAAAATAGCATTGGTCAAGAAAAGTGGATGCAATTTTATGAAGAAAATGATGATTAAACTATTTATAAAAATGGAAAATTGGTGTTACTCTGAAAAGAACATAAATTAATGAAAGGACAAAATGCATTTTGAAATTCTGATGGGGGTTTGCATGAAATTAAGTTTAAAGAACTTATACCAGGAATATTCCGAAGAATTAAGTTTAAATTAAACAACAGACTGTCAGCCAGGCAGAATCATTGTGTCCCAGTAGGTAGCAGGCGGTCCACTGGATTCTGTTTTAACTGGACCGGCGTGTGTTCTGTTGGAAGACTGGCAGACAGGCTCCTTACCACAGTCATGGCCTACTCCCGAGATCACAAAAGGGCTGGTTCTTCAGCAGGCTGCCTGCGGTCTTCTCTTATACTGTATACTGAAGAAGGAATTAGTTTATTGTACAAAGTCCCATCAGAAATTCAAACTGAGGCAAAAACACACCACAAATCCGCTTCTTCCGATGTTTGTGGTTTAAATGAGTTGGTTTTAGCTTCAAAAAAATCAAACAAAATCTTCTTACATGGTAATTTAAAGAAAAAGATTAAAATAAGAAAAAGTGAACTTTAAAGACAAGAAAAAAAAATTTCAGAGCATGGGATACTCTGGGCCAACTTGAAAAAAGGAAAAGAAATGGGAGAGCAGAAAATAAGGGATAAGGACCTGTACTTATATAGCGCTTTTCTAGTCTCAAAGACCACTCAAAGCGCTTCAGTAAGTAAGTACTAACCGTCTATTCTAAGGGCCTATAGGAGACAGATATCTAGGGACAATTTAGAACAACCAGTTAACCTAACATGCATGTCTTTGGATTGTGGGAGGAAACCAGAGCCCCCGGAGTAAACCCATGCCGCACAGGGAGAACATGCTAACTCCACATAGAAAGGTTCCTACCCCTGCCAGCCTGGGGATTCAAACCTGGAACCTTCTAGCTGTTAGGCAACAGTGCTAACCACTGCACCACTGTGCTACCCAAAATGCTCCTTACAGTTTGACCACCACCCAAAAACTGAGACAAAGGAAACAAAAAAGCAAGTTTTTCTCGGGTGTGGCAAGATGGTACTAAACTTCATGACAACTGGGCTGAACCATTTACATTTGAGCTTCTTTGTTTGGCAGAAGTCATAAACTGACTAAAAAGGCAATGAAAGATAGGGTTGGTAATCCATTGGTCAGTTCAAATTTCTGAGGTGGGGATCTCCCACAGACAGAGGAGAGAGAGAAATTTGATTTGAATTGAAGAGTGAAATCCTCCTAAAGTATGTGTGCTACCGATGAAAGCATAAATTCTTTAAACTTTAGTGACTAAGATATTCTACTTGATAAAAGGAACACACAATGTCTACAGTGTGCATGCGATTAATTTCTTGTAGGCATGCAAAAGTTAATTTCTTCCTGAAAATAAAGCAACACATATCAAATCATATCAATAAAAGCATTTGAAACCACAATTGTCCATTCCAGAGTTCAAACATCTCTTCAGTAGCAGATGCTGTCTTGAGAGAAAGAATATGAATTAATTTATTTGCCCATAATGCATAAATTCCACTGGAAAAAAATGAAATTAAATATTCCTGATTCGTCCACCAGATGGCACTGTAAAACTGTCTGATTGTTTACTGGAGAATTTTGACTCCCAAGTCTGGATTATATCAACCATAAATCTGTAGATTTGGGGCATTCTTTCCTGGAGAAGGGATTAACTTCCACTTTATGACTGATGGGTAGTGTTACAGCTCTGGTCCTTGGGTGAGAGAAGCAGTTCATGACCAGACTTTTGAGTTGAAACAATTTTTCATCAGCAAAGAATGATTTTATAGGTTGGAACCCAAGGTCAATGCTACATGTCCCCCCTCTGTATCAATGGTGAGATTCGGTCAGCTTTGGTACACATCCTTGACGGTTGGTTCCAGTTGGCGACTCTTGACTCAACTGCTGAGCTAACTGTTCTGATGTCCATAAGCACTAGCTTGTAAACACAATCTATTCCTGAGTATAGATCTTTGGGTTTGGTTTACAAAAAAAACTTCTAAAAATCTTCAAAAAATAATTTGAATATGAACAAAATAATATAAAACTTGTAAAATTATCTAAAATATACTGTATATGCATGCAAAGACTCAAAAATTCTGGGTACCCAAATACAAAAAGAAAATTCTGGGTACCAAACTACAAAAATAAAAAGTATGTGATTTTTACATACTTGAGGTAAATGTTTCAGTTAAGTGATATTGAGATAACTCAAGGCGGTTCAATCTGGATTGGTTTAGCTGGACTAACCCATGGTTTCACAGATGTCTGAGTCATAGGGTGTTTCAGACCTTTGTTCTGGAAAACTGGGTGAACATGGCATGACATCATTGTTCTTTGAATGGCAACGAAGAATACATTTGTGACTACTGAAAAAGGGGCAAGATGAGGTGACAACAAGCTCATCGCTAAAGTGTTAACTGAAAAGTTAATGTTTCTAGCTACCTCTGGGAGTAAAATAGACACCAGCTGTGTGTGAGCATAGTCAACCTTTAACATGAAGAGCAACAAGTTCAAGACCTTGTTGAGTTTGACTGAAGCTTCGGAGCAAACATTCAAAACCAACACAGTCTCTTGCAAAGTTTTGGTAACGGTTTGTGGTTCAACTACCTGGCGTTTCGGTATAGCGGTGTTGACCGAGTTAACAGCAGACATACTAAGGCTAACAAGAGGCTCTAACAATGAGGCTGTTATTGAGAATCCACCTAGGGATTGTTGACTTTTTGTCTTGGCTCGGCCCAGTTCTGACTGGGTGACCGTAGGCGTGATTGCTAGGTGGAGGGCTAAACTGTAAAACAGGAGGGCCATCGTCCTGGCAAACAAATTGGAGTGATTTTAATCTCAACCCTCTTGTTGTTGTTTTTTTAGACACCTGAGTGGCAGATGAAAATTATCCTCAGAGGTGGAACAATTTCTTTTCAAGATTAAACTCTAAACCTTAGTTTATCATCTTTAGAGGGAATTTTTGATGCTGTTTGCTCAAGCTAATGGTATTGGATGTTTTGTGTGTACTATTTGGTAATAGTAAGTCAATTGAAATTGATTAGAATTTTACAGAGGCCTTTAAGATTAGTTTAAGGGATAATTTGGTTTTAATTTACCCTTTTTTTTTCTTTTGGAAGTTTTGATGCAGTTAACTGCATCAAAACAGCCACCATCAGTGTGTGAATGTGTGCGTGAATGGGTGGATAGCAGGATCTGTAAAGCGCTTTGGTCATCAAGAGATGAGAATAAAAGCGCTATATAAGTGAATGCCATTTACCATTTTACCATTTAACTGATTGGTTTGGAGAAATGCAACCGAGTGTACCTGAGGCTAATAGCTAACGGTTATTTCTCGGACATAGGTCTGATTATAATCTTATTTATGGACTTATTGGGCCTCATAAATGGTTTCTCATAAATTTGCAACTTTTTTTCATGCAAATTGGCAGCCTTATTTTTCATAAATTTACAAATTTTTCAAAATAAATTTGCAGCTTTTTTCTTTTAAATTTATATCTTTTTCCTCATTAAATTTGCAGTTTTTTTTCCTTGTAAACTGGCAACTGTTTTCATGTTAATTTGCAACCTTATTTCTCATAAATTTACAACTTTTTTCTAATAAATTTCTGCCTTTTTTCATGTAAATTTGCAGGGTTTTTTTCCTCATGAATTTGAAGCTTTTTTGTTATACATTTGCATATTTGCAGCTTTTTTCTCATAAATTTTCAGATTTTCTTTCTCAGAAACTTTACACTTTTTTCCTCATGAATTTCCATTTTATTTTCCAAATGAAGATGCTGCTTTTTTCTAAATTTGAAGCTATTTTTATCATAACTTTGCAGCTTTTTCTTGTAAACTGGCAACTGTTTTCATGTTAATTTGCAACCTTATTTCTCATAAATTTACAACTTTTTTCTAATACATTTCTGCCTTTTTTGTAAATTAGCAGCTTTTTTTCTCATAAATTTGAAGCTTTTTTCTTATACATTTGCATATTTGCAGCTTTTTTCTCATAAATTTTCAGATTTTCTTTCTCAGAAACTTTACACTTTTTCCCTCATGAATTTCCATTTTATTTTCCTATTGAATTTGCAGCTTTTTTTCTAAATTTGAAGCTATTTTTCTCAGAAATTTTCAGCTTTTTCTTGTAAATCATTTATAACATCTCCCTGAGTCAGGCCATCGTTCCCAGATGCTTCAAGACCTCTATCATTGTACTGGTGGCAAAGAAACCAGTTGTGTCCTGTTTGAATGACTGTTGTTCTGTTGCACTGACACCAATTGTGACGAAGTGTTTTGAACGGCTTGTCAAACCACACATTACAGCCTGCCTCCCTGCATCACACGACCCGCTCCAGTTTGCATATCATTCAAACCGCTCCAAGGAGGATGCTATAGTACATTGATTTCAGTTCAGCATTCAACACCATTATTCCCCAGAGACTGATGGAGAAATTACTCCTTCTCGGTCTGAACACCACCACATGTCTCTGGATCCTGGATTTCCTGACTGAGAGACCTCAGTCTGTCCGGGTTGGAAACAACATCTCCAACTCTGTCACGCTGAGCACCGGATCCCCTCAAGGCTGTGTACTCAGTCCACTGTTGTTTACACTTCTAACACATGACTGTGTATCCAGACACGAGGGGAACCAGATTATTAAGTTTGCAGACGACACCACGGTGGTGGGACTTATTCAGAGGGATGAGGAATCAATGTACAGGGAAGAAGTGAGAGACCTGGAGGGCTGGTGCAGGGAGAACAATCTGGTGCTCAACGTGGACAAAACGAAGGAGATGATTATCAACTTCCAGCGGTCACAGCCTGAGCACGTCCCCCTCAGCATCGGCGGCCGTTTAGTGGAGAGAGTGGAGAACATCAAGTTCCTCGGAGTGCAGGTCTCGCAGGACCTGACCTGGAGCAAGAATTCCTTGGGGATCAGGAAGCAGGCTCAGCAGAGACTGCACTTCTTGAGGAAACTCAAACAGGCCTCTCTCCCCATCTGCATCCTCAGGACCTTCTACAGAGGTGTGGTGGAGAGTGTTCTGACGTACTGCATTGCTACATGGTACTCCAGCTGCAGTATGTCAAGCAAAAAAGCCCTGCAGAGGATAGTCAAGGGAGCTGAGAGGGTAATTGGAGTTTCCCTCCCCTCTGTCCAAGAACTTTTTCAGAACCGTTGTAGGAGCAGGGCACTGAACATTGTCAAGGACCGTTCTCACCCTCTGCATAAACACTTTGAACTTCTTCCATCTGGTAAACGATTCCGGAGCATCGGAGGCAGAACCACCAGACTGATCAACAGCTTCCTTCCACAAGCTGTCAGGAATGCTGAACAGTTGACCCGGAATCTCTCATACACACTACTGCACCTACGGACATTTTGTATATTATTTGTATATTATAGTTAGTTAGTTTTTTCCCAAGTATGTCTCAGGGATGTGTGAATGGATGGGGGGGTGGGGGTGGGGTGAAGCTATGTGGGAGTGTGTCTTATTTCATGCTGCTTCTATTTATATGGATGCCGAGAGAAACGCAATTTCATCTTGCCTGCACTACAGTTGTATGTACAGCAATATGACAATAAAGTTTGATTTGATTTAAATTTGCTGCCTTTTTTCTCAAAAATTTGCACCATTATTTCTCATAAATTTGCAACTTTTTCGTGCAAATTTGCTGATTTTTTTCTCATTAATTTTCAACCTTATTTTTCATAAATTTACAAATTTTTTAAAATAAATTTCCACCTTTTTAAAAAAATTGCAGCTTTTTTCTTTCAATTTTCAGTTTTTTTGGTTGTAAATTGGCAACTGTTTTCATGTTAATTTGCAACCTTATTTCTCATAAATTTGCATTTTTTTAATAAATTTCTGACTTTTTCATGTAAATTTGCAGGTTTTTTCCTCATGAATTTGCAGGTTTTTTCGTAATAAATTTACTTTTTTCCCCCACAAATTTGCAGCTTTGTTTTCCTCATAAATTTTCTTTTTTCCCTCATAAATATCCTGGCATTTTTCACAGTTTTAACCAGTCTTCTGTCTTTTCCCCCATCATCAGTGTGCGTGTGTAACCTCCTGGGCACTGACTCGTCTGTCTGCGAGTCCTCCAGCGACTGTGTGTGCAACCGTGTCAGCGGTCAGTGTCCCTGTCTCCCCAACGTCGTTGGGCAGCAGTGCGACCACTGCCGGCCCGACACCTGGAACATGGCGAGTGGCTCCGGCTGCCAGAGCTGCGACTGCGACCCCCAGCACTCCTACAGCACTTCATGTAATGAGGTGTGGTGTGACGTCCTGCAAATTCCCCCAGAAAGCCAAATGAGCAGAATCGTCTTTGTTATTACATCATAAATGTTGTTTGCTTTTCCCATACAGTTCAGTGGTCAGTGTTCGTGTCATCCAGGATTCGGAGGAAGGACCTGCAGTGAGTGTAAAGAGCTGTTCTGGGGAGACCCGGAGGTCAAATGTCACGGTAGGGTCCTCATGAATTTTAGGCATTTTTCTGCAAAAAATATTCTTTGTTTCTTATGGATTGCAGGCTGTTGAAAGAGATTGAGCCTCAGGAGAGCACTTCTGTGTTAACGACTTTATTATTATTTGTTGAAACACAGTACAGCATAAAAAAACATGCTTAATCTGTCTTTAGAACTGTTGCATTTGCTTAAAATCAAGCTGTGGGACTTCCGGTTATGGCGGCCACGTAGGAAGACGTGTTTCACTCTGCTCTGCTTCTAATAATAAAAAGTAGGCTAAAACTCTCTCAATTGGAACAAAAACCTATCCTAGCGTTTAGGCGCGGATATGGTAAAAACCAAGGCTGTGAAATCAGGCGGAGGAAAAACTGATTCGTCGAGACAATCCAAGTTAACAGACTTCCACGCTCATGACGAAGCAGAAAAATCTCCAGAGACTATGGCGGAGGAGGGAGCTAGCGGCGGAGCGGTGACTGCCGAGGGAACGAATGCGGTACTTGTTGCTATCAGCTCTATGAGAGCAGACTTTTCGTCTAAGTTTGATGGAATTATAGCAGCGATAGAAGGCATGAGAAAAGAAATAAGCGACTGTATGGAACGAGTATCGCAGGCAGAGCTTCGGATCTCCAACGCTGAAGATGACGTCACCAGCCTACAATTAAAGGTCCAAACACTGGAATTAAAAAATAAACGTCTGGAAGATAACGTCCTGGACTTAGAATCCCCGTCGCGACGGAATAATTTAAGGCTGGTGGGCCTCCCGGAGGGTACGGAGGGTCAGGATACATGTTCCTTTTTGGAAAAGTGGATTCCAGAAGCGCTGAACAACGCAGATCTGCAGTCATCGGTCGTCTTGGAGAGCGCTCACCGAATCGGCCCACCGAGAGATAATAAGACACCACCGAGGATGCTGAATATGAAGTTCCTCAACTACAGAGACAAGATGACGGTCAACAACGCAGCACGTACTAAAGGAGAAATCAAATACCAGGATCGACAGGTGCGGTTCTACCCAGATTTGGCCACAGGAATCCAACAATTAAGGAAACAGTTTGACCCCGCCCGTAAAGAGCTGCGCAGCCTCGGGATTCATCACGGAGTGATTCATCCGGCAAGACTGCTGGTTACATATAAAGGGAGAACCCATGTCTTCAAGACCCCTCAGGAGGCGCAGGAGCTCATTAAGCAGATCCAAGGAGAGACTGGCGGGAGCTAAGCATGAAGCAAGAACAAGATATAAAGGTAGAATATTTAAGCATGTGTACAAGTATCTGAGTGATCTGAAACATATAGCATGTCTACAAAATATAGATTGTATTATATATAAAAAAAAAAAAAGCTATGATGTACAAAGTTGCTATAAAATTTTGGAGTTAAGTTGGAAAAACTACAGAAGAGAGTTATTGTCATGTCATTAAAAGTAGCAGAGTCAGGGTGATTGAGAGGAGAAAAGAGTGAGTGGTTTGACTGAACCTCGGGGGTGAGGAGCAGCCACTGGCTATAATGGGAGACGGAATTTTTTTTTTTGATTTTGGGGGGATTACCACGAATGTGGGGAGGGGGAATTTGTTTTTGTGTAGTTTGTGGGATGAATGTTCAACCATCCATGTTTTTGCTTCTCTGTATGAGCATGCTTATTTTGCAAGGTAATCTCAAACTCTTTATTGATCATAGACCAAAGCGTTAATCTTAATTTAACTTCATGGAATTGCAGAGGTCTACAAAATCTAAAAAAAAACTTAAACAAGTTTTGAATAAAATAAAAGACATAGGTTCAAAAATTGTGTTTTTACAAGAAACTCATCTAATAGAGGAGGATGTAAAAAGAATAAGGAGAAGATGGCAGGGAAGTGTGTTCACCTCATCATTTTCATCCCGAGCCAGGGGAGTTATGACTCTCATACATGAAGCAGTTCCATTTCAAGTGAAAAATGTAATTGGAGATAAATTGGGAAGATATCTAATCATCCAAGGATCTTTGTTATTAGAAAATATAAATCTGGTGAACTTATACGGTCCCAATATAGATGATCAAAACTTCTTCGTTAATTTATTTCTTACTTTAGCATCACTCACAGGGCAACATATAATAGCAGGGGATTTTAATTGTACATTGAATCCCAGTATAGATAGATCAACAGGACTGGACTGTACGCACAATGGATGTAGGATGACCATTAATCATTTTATGAAAGAATTGAGATTGCTAGATATATGGAGAGAAATGAAACCACAAATCAAAGCCTATTCTTGTTATTCTAATACCTACAAGACATTTTCACGTATTGACTATTTTTTGATCTCCACAGAATTAAGGTCCAAGATTCAAAACTGTTTCTATGATAACATCGTGATATCTGATCACACACCCTGCTGTCTAATGTATGTAGATAAGAAATTGACAAAGGTTCCAGGTAGGTGGCAATTTCAGCATAAATGGCTTCAGGATGAGGAATTTGTTAAGTACATAGAAAAACAGATAGATGAGTTCTTTGATAGCAATACTACACAAACATCAGCATGTATAAAGTGGGAAGCTTTCAAAGCTTTTATTAGGGGACATATTATTAGTTATACAGGTTCAAAATCTAGGAAGACTCGAGAGGAGAGAGTCCAATTGGAACGTAAAATAAAAATCCTTCAAGAAAAAGTGTATGCAGGAAGTAATCCAAAATTAGAGAACGAATTACTGATTCTGACAGCTGAATATGACAAAAAATCAGCGAATAGAGCTGCCTCGAGTCTTCTAAGATTGAAGCAAACCTTTTATGAACAAGGTGAAAAATCAGGAAAATTATCTGCATGGCAGATTAAACAATTAGAATTTAAAACACCAATTACCAGTATTATATGTAATGGACAGGCAGTTGTAGATCCTTTAACAATTAATAGTGCCTTTAGAGATTATTATGAAAAACTATATGATACAAAAAATGAAACTGACTTAACAAAACTAAATGGGTTTTTGGGTGGATTATCTATACCGTGTATTCCAAATGAAAATAGGGAAATACTGGAGTCAAAAATTAGTCAAGAAGAAGTTGGGCTAGCCATTGATAATATGAAATCAGGAAAAAGTGCGGGACCAGATGGTCTTCCAGTTGACCTCTATAAAAAATTTAAGAATAAATTAATAAAACCATTTTTGAAAATGGTTTTAGAAGCATTTCAAAATAGTAATTTACCACCATACATGAATAATGCCTTAATTATACTTTTGCCAAAACCAGGTAAACCCTCTAATAAATGTGAAAACATGAGACCAATAAGCCTATTAAATCCTGACCTTAAGATAATCTGTAAAATTTTAGCAAGACGACTACAAGAAATATTAACAAATATTATTAACCGAGATCAGAATGGCTTTATAAAGGGAAGACAAGGCTTCCATAATGTAAGAAGACTATTTAATATTATTTATTCTAATAAAGAAGCACCGGATACAGCTCTCCTATCATTGGACGCCGAAAAGGCCTTTGATAGGGTCGAATGGCCCTTTCTTTTTGAAGTCCTACAAAGGTTTGGACTTGGAAATAATTTCATAAAATGGGTTCAGATAATATACAATAATGCTACAGCAGAAATCCTAGCAAATAGCAATATCTCAAAATCAATAAAAATCAATAGAGGATGTCCACAAGGCTGTCCACTTTCACCTTTACTGTTTACTATGGCAATTGAACCTTTAGCGATGGTAGTACGTTTACATCCACAAATATATGGAATTAAAGTAGGACCAACAGAACATAAAATCTCCCTGTATGCTGATGACATAATTTTGTTTATGTTGAATCTTAAAAAATCAATTCCGACCTTGTTAAATTTAATAAAGAATTTTGAGGAAATATCAGGATATAAAATAAATAAAACTAAATCTTCAATATTAATGCTAAATGAGACCCAGAGAAATCACCCAGCTCCTGAGGTAAATCAATTCAATGTTGTAAATCAGTTTAAATATGTAGGAATTCAAATTGTGCCTAAGTTAGAATCAGTCGCCAGTGCCAACTATGAAGCCTTAATGACAGATATTAATGAGTTGCTTCAGAGATGGATGTCACTACCAATGTCGATGATCGGGAGAATTAATATACTTAAAAGTAATATCTTACCCAAAATACTATATTTATTTCAATACATTCCTTTACCACCACCTTCAGCTGTATTCTCAAGAATTAAAAAAAAGTTAGTGGAATTTATATGGAACAATAGGAAGGCTAGATTACGTCTGTCCTTACTATATTTACCATTTGATCGTGGAGGTCTGAAATGTCCAAACTTTATGTTGTATTACTGGTCAGCACAACTGAGGTCTATGACATATTATTTTTCATCAAATGATCTCCCTCACTGGACTGAAATGGAATCATACAATTTACCTTTACCTCTTCCCTTATTCATATACTCAGACTCGGCTAAAAAATTACAGAAACAAGTTAAAAATCCTATTGTAAAGCATATGATCAAAATATGGTGTGAAATCAAAAAAAATTTAAAAGAACCACACTTACTGTCACAATTTAGCCCAATATGGGGTAATCAATATTTTACACCAGGGAGAGCGGATGCTGTATTTAAATTATGGAAATTAAAAAGGATTCAAAAGATTCAAGACTTATATTTGTCACTTTCAGATAACATAATGTCTTTTGAAAAACTAAGGATCAAATTTAATCTTAATAGAACACATTTTTTTTTAAATATTTTCAGCTTAGGAATTTTATTCGATCAAATCAAAATAATGCTCTCACCCGACCTACTTATTCATCCTTGGAAAAAATTTTGACGAAAGATAGTAAGAGAAAGGGTATTATTTCAGAGTTTTATAACTCATTGACACTATCCTCAAGTGAAAACTCACAGAAAATAATGAATTATTGAAAGAAGACCTGCAAACTGAAATTTCAGAGGAACAATGGGAATTGGCTTGCACAGAAGCTCAAACCAAATCAATAAATGTACGTCTTAAATTGATACATTTCAAATGGTTAATGCGGATGTATGTTACACCAGTGGAGTTAAATAGATATAACAAAAACATACCAGATACGTGCACAAAATGTATGGAAAGTAAAGGAACCCTATTTCATTGTTTATGGGAATGTAGAAAAATTAGAATGTTTTGGGAAGAGGTGAGGGTAACAATTGAAAAAATAATTTCAAAACAATTCATATTGAACTCCAAACTGTTTTTGGTGGGTCTGTATCCAGAAAAGCATAACTTTAATAAGAGTGAAAGAACATTCATAAACCTCAGTTTGCTTAATGCCAAAAAATGTATTGCACTACTGTGGAAAAAGACTCATAGACCAGATGTGACTCAGTGGTTAAGACAGATGTTAACAAACCTTCCACTAGAAAGAATAACATACATACTGAAATCAAAGGAAAATGTGTTTGAGAATATATGGAGACCTTTCATTGATTATGTAAAGAAATTAAACAGAACTTCTGAAGAAGAAGGTGAATGATGTGTGTGGACCTTGTAAATTCCAAATTGGTGAATGTATAATATGTATACTTATGTAATGGATTACCTAGGCTAAACAGAGGAGCATTGTTGATGACTTGCTTTTGTTAATGGTTGTTGGTGTTTTTAGTACATTTTTTTTCCCACAATATTTTTATTGAATGTTTTTCCAAACAAAACACAATCAAACACTAACACTAAAATAATTTAAAAAAAAAATACTAAAAACACCAACAACCACTAACTAAGGCAGGTCTTCAACAATGCTCCTCTATTTAGTCTAGGCAATCCATTACGTAAGTATACATACTATACATTCACCAATTTGGAATTTACAAGGTTCACACACATCATTCACCTTCTTCTTCAAAAGTTATGTTTAAATTCTTTACATAATCAATAGAAAGTCTCCATATATTCTCAAACACAATTTCTTTTGATTTCAGTATATATGTTATTCTTTCTAATGGAAGGTTTGTTAACATCTGTCTTAACCACTGAGTCACATCTGGTCTATGAGTCTTTTTCCACAGTAGTGCAATACGTTTTTTGGCGTTAAGCAAACTGAGGTCTATGAATGCTCTTTCACTCTTGTTAAAGTTATGCTTTTCTGGATAAAGACCCCCCCCCAAAAAAATTAAGGATTCAATATGATTTGGTTTTGAAATTATTTTTTCAATTGTTACCCTCACCTCTTCCCAAAACATTCTAATTTTTCTACATTCCCATGAACAATGAAATAGGGTTCCTTTACTTTCCATACATTTTGTGCACGTATCTGGTATGTTTTTGTTATATCTATTTAACTCCACCGGTGTAACATACATCCGCATTAACCATTTAAAATGTATCAATTTAAGACGTACACTTATTGATTTGGTTTTAAATTCTGCACAAGCCAATTCCCATTGTTCCTCTGAAATTTCAGTTTGCAGGTCTTCTTTCCAATAATTCAGTCTTTTCTGTGAGTTTTCACTTGAGGATAATGTCAATGAGTTATAAAACTCTGAAATAATACCCTTTCTCTTACTATCTTTCATCAAGATTTTTTCCGAGGATGAATAAGTAGGTCAGATGAGAGCATTATTTTGATTTGATCGAATAACGTTCCTAAGCTGAAGATATTTTAAAAAAAAATGTGTTCTATTAAGATTAAATTTGATCCTCAGTTCTTCAAAAGACATTATGTTATCTGAACCTGACAAATAAAGTCTCGAATCTTTTGAATCCCTTTTAAATTCCATACCTTAAATACAGCATCCGCACTCCCTGGTTTAAAATATTGATTACCCCATATTGGGCTAAATTGTGACAATAAGTGTGGATCTTTTAGATATTTTTGGTTTCACACCATATTTTGATCATATGCTTTACAAATGGGTTTTTAACTTGCTTCTGTAATTTTTTGCCTAGTCTGAGTATATGAATATGGGAAGAGGTAAAGGTAAATTGTATGATTCCATTTCAGTCCAGTGAGGGAGATCATTTGATGAAAAATAGTATGTCATAGACCTCAGTTGTGCTGACCAGTAATACAACATAAAGTTTGGACATTTCAGACCTCCACGATCAAATGGTAAATATAGTAAGGACAGACGTAATCTAGCCTTCCTATTGTTCCATATAAATTCCACTAACTTTTTTTTAATTCTTGAGAATAGATCTGAAGGTGGTGGTAAAGGAATGTATTGAAATAAATAAAGCATTTTGGGTAAGATATTACTTTTAAGTATATTAATTCTCCCAATCGTCGACATTGGTAATGACATCCATCTCTGAAGTAACTCATTAATGTCTATCATTAAGGCTTCATAGTTGTCACTGGCGACTAATTCTAGCTTAGGCAAAATTTGAATTCCTAAATATTTAAACTGATTTATAACTTTGAACTGATTTATCTCAGGACCTGGGTGATTTCTCTGAGTCTCATTTAGCATTAATATTGAAGATTTAGTTTTATTTATTTTATATCCTGATATTTCCCCAAAATTCTTTATTAAATTCAACAAAGTCGGAATTGATTTTTTTAAGATTCGACATAAACAAAATTATGTCATCAGCATACAGGGAGATTTTATGTTCTGTTGGTCCAGTTTAATTCCATATATTTGTGGATATAAACGTACTGCCATCGCTAAAGGTTCAATTGCCATAGTAAACAGTAAAGGTGAAAGTGGACAGCCTTGTCGACATCCTCTATTGATTTTTATTGATCCTGAAATATTGCTGTTTGTTAGGATTTCTGCTGTAGCATTATTGTATATTATCTGAACCCATTTTATGAAATTATTTCCAATTCCAAACCTTTGTAGGACTTCAAAAAGAAAGGGCCATTTGACCCTATCAAAGGCCTTTTCGGCGTCCAATGATAGGAGAGCTGTATCCGGTGCGTCTTTATTAGAATAGATAATATTAAATAGTCTTCTTACATTATGGAAGCCTTGTCTTCCCATTATAAAGCCATTCTGATCTCGGTTAATAATATTTGGTAATATTTCTTGTAGCCGTCTTGCTAAAATTTTACAGATTATCTTAAGGTCAGCATTTAATAGGCTTATTGGTCTCATATTTTCACATTTATTAGAGGGTTTACCTGGTTTTGGCAACAGTATAATTAAGGCATTATTCATGTATAATGGTAAATTACTATTTTGAAATGCTTCTAAAACCATTTCCAAAAAAAGGTTTTATTAATTTATTCTTAAATTTTTTATAGAGGTCAACTGGAAGACCATCTGGTCCTGCACTTTTTCCTGATTTCATATCATCAATGGCTAGCCCAACTTCTTCTTGACTAATTTTAGACTCCAGTATCTCCCTGTTTTCATTTGGAATACAAGTTATAGATAATTCGTCCAAAAACCCATTTAGTTTTGTTAAGTCAGTTTCATTTTTTATGTCATATAGTTTTTCATAATAATCTCTAAAGGTACTGTTACTTTCTAAAGGATCTACAACTGCGTGTCCGTTACTTATAATACTGGTAATTGGTGTTTTAAATTCTAATTGTTTAATCTGCCATGCCAATAATTTCCCTGATTTTTCACTTTGTTCATAAAAAGATTGCTTCAATCTTAGAAGACTCAAGGCAGCTCTATTCGCTGATTTTTTGTCATATTCAGCTCTCAGAATCAGTAATTCGTTCTCTAACTTTGGTCACTTCCTGCATACACTTTTCCTTGGAGAATTTTTATTTTATGTTCCAATTGGACTCTCTCCTCTCAAGTCGTCTTAGATTTTGAACCTGTATAACTAATAATATGCCCCCTAATAAAAGCTTTGAAAGCCTCCCACTTTATACATGCTGATGTTTGTGTAGTATTGCTATCTAAGAACTCATCTATCTGTTTTTCTATGTACTTAACAAATTCCTAGTCCTGAAGCCATTTTTGCTGAAATTGCCACCTACCTGGTTCCTTTGTCAATTTCTTATCTACATATATTAGACAGCAGGGTGCATGATCAGAGATCACAATGTTATCATAGAAGCAGTTTTGAATCTTGGACCTTAATTCTGTGGAGATCAAAAAATAGTCAATACGTGAGAATGTCTTGTAGGTATTAGAATAACAAGAGTAGGCTTTAACTTGCGGTTTCATTTCTCTCCATATGTCTAGCAATCTCAATTCTTTAATAAAATTATTAATGATCATCCTGCATCCATTGTGCGTACAGTCCAGTCCTGTTGATCTATCTATACTGGGATTCAATGTACAATTAAAATCCCCTGCTATTATATGCTGCCCTGTAAGTGATGATAAAATAAGAAATGAATTAGCAAAGAAGTTTTGATCATCTATATTGGGACCGTATAGGTTCACCAGATTTATATTTTCTAATAACAAAGATCCTTGAATGATTAGGTATCTTCCTAATTTGTCTCCAATTACATTTTTCACTTGAAATGGGACTGTTTTGTGTATGAGAGTCATAACTCCCCTGGTTCAAGATGAAAATGATGAGGTGAATATACTTCCCTGCCATCTTTTTTTAATTCTTTTTACATCCTCCTCTATTAGATGAGTTTCTTGTAAAAACACAATTTTTGAACCTATGTCTTTTATTTTATTCATAACTTGTTTAAGTTTTTTTAAATTTTGTAGACCTCTGCAATTCCATGAAGTTAAATTAAGATTAACGCTTTGGTCTATGATCAATAAGGCGTTTGGGATTACCTCGCAATGTAAACATGCTCACACAGAGAAGCAAAAACATGAGTGATTGAACATTCATCCTACAAACTACACACAAACAAATTTCCCCTTCCCACATTCGTGGTAATCCCCCCCAAAATCAAAAAAAAAAATTCCATCTCCCGCTATAGCCATTGACTGCTCCTCACTCACAAGGATCAGGCAAAACCACTCTTTCTTTCTCCTCTCAATCACCCTGACTCTACTGCTTTTAATGACATAACATTAACTCTCTTCTGTAGTTTTCCAACTTAACTCCAAAATTTTATAGCAACTTTGTACATCATAGTTTTTTTGTTTTTTTTTTAATTCAATACAATCTGTATTTTGTGAACTTGCTATTTGCTTCAGATCAGTCAGATGCCTGTGCAAATGCTTAAATATTCTACCTTATATCTTATTTATGCTTCATGCTTAGCTCCCACCAGTCTCCTCGTGGATCTTCTTGATGAGCTCCTGCGCCTCTTCTGGGGTCTTGAAGGTGTGGGTTCTCCCTTTATACGTGACCAGCAGTCTTGCAGGATAAATCACTCCATGACGAATCCCAAGGTTGCGCAGCTCTTTACGGGCGGGGTCAAACTGTTTCCTTAATTGTTGGATTCCTGTGGCCAAATCTGGGTAGAACCGCACCTACTGATCCTGGTATTTAATTTCTCCTTTGGCCCGTGCCGCGTTGGAGATCGTCATCCTGTCTCTGTAGTTGAGGAACTTCATAATTAGCGTCCTCGGTGCTGCCTTATTATCTCTCAGTGGGCCAATTCGGTGGGCGCTTTCCAGAACGACTGATGACTGCAGCTCCGCATTGTTCAGCGCTTCTGGGATCCACTTTTCCAAAAAGGAACATGAGTCCCGCCCCTCCGTACCCTCAGGAAGACCCACCAGCCTCAGGTTGTTCCGTCTCGACCGGGATTCTAAATCCAGGACATTATCTTCCAGACATTTATTGTTTAATTCCAATGTGCGCACCTTTAATTGTAGGCTGGTGACGTCATTCTCACCGCTGGAAATTCGGAGCTCCACCTGCGTTACACGTTCCATACAATCTAACTAACTAACTAACCTGCACTTATATAGCGCTTTTCTAGTCACAAAGACCACTCAAAGCGCTTTCACTAATACTAACCCTCTATTCTAAGGGCCTATAGGAAACAGATATCTAGGGACAATTTAGAACAGCCAATTAACCTAACATGCATGTTTTTGGCATGTGGGAGGAAACCGGAAAAATCCCGGAGTAAACCCACGCAACACGGGGAGAACATGCAAACTCCACACAGATCACTGTTGGTCGGGGGCTGGGATCGAACCCACGATCCCACGAACCCCACAATCCCCCGGCCAAGGGTAAACTGTGCTGCCGCAGTGCTAACCACTGCGCCACCGTGCAGCCCAATCGCTTAATTCCTTTCTCAAACCCTCTATCGCTGCTATAATCCCATCAAACTTAGTAGAGAAGTCTGCTCTCATTGAGCCAATGGCAGCAAGCACCGCACCTGTGCCGTCGTCAACAGTCACCGCTCCTCCGCTAGCTTGCTCCGCCATAACTGGGGGGTTTTCTGCTGCGTCACGGATGTGAAAGTCCGTTAATTTGGACTGTTTCGGCGGTTCACTTTTTCCTCCACCTGATTTCCCAGCCTTAGGCTTTACCGGCATATCCTCGCCCAAACGCTGGGATAGTTTTGTTCCAATTGAGAGAGTTATTTGTCGATTTTTTTTATTTTTAGGAGCAGAGTAGAGGGAAACACGTCCTCCTACGTGGCGACCATGACCGGAAGTCCACTTTTTTTTTTTTAAATTTTATTTTTAAATTACTTTACTGTTCAATAAAAAATATTGTGGAAAAAAAAAATCAAGCTGTGTATTCAAATGTATTACTTCTATGATGTAATCTCTTTGAAATCTTTTGTAAATACTATAGTATTAACTCTTTAACCGTTCCAGTTGCCGTACAGCTAAAGGGTGGTCAAGGCCCCTAGTGGTCAAGAGTGGTAAAAAAATTTTGTCAATAAAATAGTTCAGTTTTTTAAGGCTATAACTTGAAAGTTGCAAGAGATAATGGCTTACTGTCAATTAGAAACGTAGAATATGATGCAAAGTTTCAGATAGGAATACATTTACGCATCTCATTTGCATAATGTCGCGGCAGCTATATAAACTACATAACTCAGTCAAAAGTGGACTTTGGACACATTTACACAAAGAATTTTTTTTTTTTGACACCGTTTTGTCTACAGGGATATGTTTTTATCTAATCTTCGAAGTATATGAACCAGAAAATCAGTAAAATGTAAAAAAAAAACCCAAACATATATTCGTCTCTTACCTATTGGGGGGGGGGAGGGGGCTCGCTCGTTCACGTGACCAGTCCATTTTCGTCCTTCGTGGTTGTTTTGCATTTGCTCGGTCATTTACACCGTCTACCACATCTACAAACTCTTATGATTATCCCACGTGAATTTTGTTTGTATTACGCAGCTAGTTTTCCTGTATGATGCAGTTTCATTCAAAATCGCCGCTTCCATAATCGGTCATGGCGGCGGTCACATTGGTGTTGTGAGCTCAAGCAGAAAAAGGAAGAAGAATAATGAGGATTTCTTCTTCTTTGCTGTATTCCATGTTAGCCATGATTCCTCCAACACGTGTCTGCCACCTTCTGAGCTGTCAGATCAATAAAGATCAGTACAAATTCTCAGTATAGCCAGGGGATGTCAATAAGTTGACAGGTGCAGTTGCTGCACTGTGCCACTGGGGGCGCGCGACCCGTCCATTTAATGTGGACAGTTAAAGAGTTCAATGTTTGAAGTGGAACAACTTCTGGGTGGGGAGGGGAGAAGGATAGAGAGGAGAAGTAGAGATAGTTCAGCTTTAAAGGACGGAGTCTTATCGAGTTTGTGGCTATCTGGTTGGGGGGATGATGAAGACAAGATTTCAATTTTTTTTTTCCACAATATTTTTTATTGAACCTTTTTTTACAAACATGTCACAAACAGTCAAACACTAACATTAAAGTAATTTAAAAATTAAAAAAAACCCACTAACAACAACAACAAAAATGTACTAAAAACAACAACAACCATTAACAAAAGCAAGTCAACAACAATGCTCCTCTGTTTAGTCCAGGTAATCTATTACATAAGAATACATAATATACATTCACCAGTTTGGAATTTACAAGGTCCACACATATCATTCACCTTCTTCTTCAGAAGTTATGTTTAATTTCTTTACATAATCAATGAAAGGTCTCCATATATTCTAAAACACATTTTCCTTTAATTTCAGTATGTATGTTATTCTTTCTAGTGGAAGGTTTGTTAACATCTGTCTTAACCACTGAGTCACATCTGGTCTATGAGTCTTTTTCCACAGTAGTGCAATACATTTTTTGGCATTAAGAAAACCGAGGTCTATGAATGCTCTTTCACTCTTATTAAAGTTATGTTTTTCTGGATACAGACCCAACAAAAACAGTTTAGGGTTCAATGTGAATTGTTTTGAAATTATTTTTTCAATTGTTACCCTCACCTCTTCCCAAAACATTCTGATTTTTCTACATTCCCATAAACAGTGAAAAAGGGTTCCTTTACTTTCCATACATTTTGTGCATGTATCTGGTATGTTTTTGTTATATCTATTTAACTCCACCGGTGTAACATACATCTGCATTAACCATTTAAAACGTATCAGTTTAAGACGTACATTTATTGATTTGGTTTGAGCTTCTGCACAAGCCATTTCCAATTGTTCCTCTGAAATTTCAATTTGCAGGTCTTCTTTCCAATAATTCAGTCTTTTCTGTGAGTTTTCACTTGAGAATAGTGTCAATGAGTGATAAAACTCTGAAATAATACCCTTTGAATTTGAATGAATTTGAATTTGAATGAATCTTTATTTCGGATAGATTAAAAGTACAGATTAAAAGAAACAGAATAATATAACAAAGGGGGAAAGAAAATCCAACAAGGTCAAATTAGACAATAACTTCTCTGATTATACAGTTCAACATAAGTTATCCGAAATGGGTGATGGCTGAAGCCGCAGCTTATATTGCCCACCCATATTCCATCCAAGAATCCAAAAGAAAAACAAAACAAGAGCGATTACAATTCAGAACAAAGCTAAGACAAAATGTGACAAAAAACTAAGCTACAACACAACACAGACTGGATATGACAATCCTTATGTGATTTTACATGTCATCTTGGATGTATGTTTGGAGTATTTCTTCCTTTAGTTTTTGTTTAAATTGTCCAAGCGTTGTACATGATTTTAATTCAGGTCCAAAATCGTTCCATAATCTGACTCCTTGCACTGAAACACAGTGTTGCTTGGTGGTAGTTCTCACTGAAGGTTTTTGAAATATACATGTTCCTCTGAAATGATATTGTTTCTCTCTTATTTGGAACAACTTTTGGATATTTGCGGGCAGTGATAAATTCTTCACTTTAAACATTATTACTGCAGTTTTAAAGTCAACCAGATCTTTCAACTTGAGAGCTTTTAATTTAAGAAAAAGTGGGTTTGTTGGTTCCCTGTAAGCACCTTTGTTTATTATTCTAATAGCTCTCTTCTGAAGCAAAAAGACTGGGTATATGTTTGTTTTATATGTATTTCCCCATACTTCAGTACAATATGTCATGTATGGGAGTATTAATGAATGATACAAGGTATGTAGTGTGGGTTGATTCAGCAAATATTTCACTCTGTGTAGTACTGCAATTGATTTGGATATTTTACCTTTAATATAATTAATATGTGACTTCCAACACAGTTTATTATCAATTATTACTCCAAGAAATTTAGTTTCAGATACCCTTTCAATCTCTACACCATTTACACTGAGTTTAGATACTAAGTTGTTGTGATGGTTGTTAAAAACTATAAATTTTGGACATCATGGAAGGAGTTGTTCTTTCTTATCTAGGGAGTAAGAACAAGGATAGCTGCGGGACTGGCCTTGGGAGTCATCTTGTGCGCTGGTCAACTGCTGATTTCACATTCCTTTCCACTTACACAACGGCTCAGTCAGCACTTTTTCACTCAAATAACACAATGCTGATGTAAACATACAGCAGCTGTATTATTTGAGCAGAATACACAGTACTTTCCCACTCATACAACACACTTCTGGCAAAAATAAAACAGCAATCAGCAATTGTTTTGCCTGAGCAGAACACATTTCATGATGGAACACAACAGTAAAATAATAGATAATCAAAATAAAATTTACCTTCAGTCAAGCCTGAGATGGTTTGGACATGTGCAGAGGAGGGATAGTGGAGATACTGGACAAAGGATGTTGAAGATGGAGCTGCCAGGCAGGAGGAGAAGAGGAAGACCACAGAGAAGATTGATGGATGTATTGAAGGAGGACATGGAGATGGTTGGTGTTCCAAAGGAAGATGGAGGGACGGGGTGAGATGGAGGCAGGTGATCAGCTGTGGAGACCCCTATAGGGAGCAGCCGAAAGAAGAAGAAGAAGCAGGTTAATGAACATTAATAAACAATCAATGTAAACTAGCCAGATTATAGCCAGCAGCTAATTTCCATCTGTTGTCCATAAATAGATGTTACCTATAAAAAGAAAAAAAAAAACTAAAAAAAACCAAATTAAAACTAGAAAGCACTCGGAGAGCGCAGGCCTCCACCAAGGCTCCTTCCATCCCTCATGGATTACCTCCAAAATATACTGGGTTTGTGTGTAGGCCTAGAGTCACCTCTGGTGAAAATTGCATCGAAGTCTGTCCACTATTTTTGGAGTATTGTTGCTAACACTCTGTGAGAAGATAAGAGCCTTGGCGGAGGTATGCATTCTCGGATCATCACCAAAATCTAATCATGTGTTCAGTGTGCCATTACACACCTTTCCTGAAAATTTGAATGAAAGGCACTTTATAAATGCAATCCATTATTATTATCATTATTATCATTATTACCAGAGTGGTGGCTCAGTTGGAAGAGCATCCGCCCCACACCTGAGAAGCAGGGGTTCAAATCCCGGCCGGGTCATGCCGAAGACCATATAAAAGCGGAACTTCCTGCTGTCTAGCTTGGTGCTCAGCAGTAATGGAAAAGAGGAAGGAAATCTGTGGCAGCACCTTGCATGGCAGCAGCCCTCTGATTCTACATATGGGGTGTGTGTGATTAACACTGTAGATAGGAAAAACACAGTTTCGTTCTACTGTACATGATTGGTTGTATGGTTGAATGACAATAAAGGGTGATTTAATTTAATTATTAACAGGCAGAGAAATGACAGCAAAAACAATATGACTACATTATTTGACTACATTATAATTATAATAATAAGACTGTCATAATTGTATTGACCATACATTGGGGCTGGGCAATTCCACCTTAAATCAACATCATGGTTTATTGAATCTTTTCAGGTTGGTTTTTTTTTTTCCTCCTCTCTTCTCCATTACAGTTTATTGACAAGGTTCATAATTATTAAGCAATATTACACAACAGTGCAGACTCATTCCATTTTTTTTTTTGCAGTTATCAACTACAAATTCACATAGTATCCATGTTATCTACCGCAACAAACTTGTAAGAAATATGACCATGACAAAGGCACAAACGCTCACCTGGCACACCAACACATGCGGACATGTTCCTCCAAGCGTTTGATTTCAAATTTTGATCATGATATCCTTTTAGTGTCAGATCAAAGAGTACTGGGTTGTTTGATGCAGCAAAGTTCAGCCTCCACCTCCTCCACCATCACCTACCGTTCTCATCTTCCTGTACTGGCGTCCTATGTCTCGCCCTTTCTTAATTCTGATTGGCTGCTTAGAAACGTCTGACATAGACGAGCGCTGCTGTACAGTAGTCTGACAAGTTGGAACTTTTTTCAGCCCTGAGCATCGCGACAAAAAGCGGCCACCGCTCAAAGCATTGCAGCGCCGAGGGCGCTCAGCGCTGTAAACACTGGACTGCATAGAGAATGAATAGAAATCGCTGTCCACAGCAATTCAATTCAACCTTATTTATATAGTACCATTTCACAACAACAGTCAAACCAAATAAATTTGGTATCGTATCTCATAACACTTTCAACTGTAGGGGTAAATCCTACAATTGCAGAAAGACCCCAGCAATCAGGCGATCCCCTCTGAGCAAGCACTTGGTGACGGTGGAGAGGAAAAACTTTCTTTCAGCAGGAAGAAACCTCCAGCAGAACCTGGCTCAGGGAGGGTCATCTGCTGCGACTGGCTGGGGGGTGAAGGGATAGAGAAGAAGAAGAAAAGAACAGACATGTAGAGAGCAAACGGCAGAAAAAAATGTGTTTGGTGGACATGCCCCCAAATAATTTTTCTGCAGTGTTGGCTTACGGGTTGTCGGGGTGCATGGCCACGTACATAACTCAGTGGGCACATCTTAAAGGGGCAGTACATGAAAAGTGCCATATTAATTCCTGCATCCAGATCATGATCCGAATCACCACCAAAATCTAATCACCTATTCCCCATGCCATTACACGCGTTTCCTGAAAATTTCATCACAATCCGTTCTTAACTTTTTGAGTAATGTTGCGAACAGACAAACCAACTGACAAACCAACACCACTAAGCTCGCATGACAACAAGATGTTTTTATTCTCAAAAGTCACTGAACGATACTTTTAATAAGGCACCACCAAAGAAAGTTTTAGGGTTTTTAGCACATGTGCATCTGAACCATCTTATTTCATCATCATCACCATAGTAGTCTGTCGTGGGTGGCAATGACTGTTTCATTTAGGTCTGATCAGATTCCTCCACACAGCTCTGTCCTTAGCCTTCTGCTGCCAGGAACTCCTGTCTATATCCAGCTTCTTCAAGTTTCTTTTTACAGTGTCTTTAAATCTGAGCCTTGGTCTACCCTGATTGCGTTTGCCCTCGCATAACTGTGAGTAGAGTAACTGCCGAGGGAGACGCTGGTGGTCCATCCTCTCAACATGTCCGAGCCATCTCAGGTTCATCTGTGTTAGCATGTCCTCCATTGACTGTAGACCAGCTCGTTTCAAAACTTCTGTGTTGGCTATCTTGTCTTTCCATGAGATGTTCATTATGGCTCGAAGGTGTCTCATCATGTACACGTGGAGTTTCTTCACCTCCACTCTGTAGACAGTGCAAGTTTCAGCACCGTACAGTAGCCAGTACTGTCGCTCCGTACACTTTGCATTTCACACGGATAGACACATGTCGATTGTTCCACAGTCTCTCCCTCAAGTTTCCAAACACAGCGCTCACTCTTCCCATTCTGAGAGATAGTTCATCCTCCAGCCTAGCATTCTCTGAAACAGTACTCCCTAGATACTTGAAAGTCTTACACTTGACTAGTGGCTCTGTACCAATGCTGATCTCTTCTGGTAGTGATGTTGATAATTGGAACTTTGGTGGTTGATAAAGGCACTCTGTCTTCTTGATGTTGATTTTGAGACTGAATTGGCTAGCTGCTCTTGCAAATTTCTCCGCTAAAGATTGCATATCTTCCACACTGTGTGCAACTAGAGCACTGTCGTCGGCAAAGAGCATTTCTCTTACTACCTTTATCGATGTCTTACTCTTGGCTTTAAACTGTGCCACACTGAACAAGTCTGCTTCTTTCCTTGTTTGAATGTATACGCCTTCTAAAGTGTCTTTGAAGGCTACCTCAAGCATGGCTGCCAGATATAGCGAGAAGAGTGTAGGTGCCAGCACACACCCTTGTTTCACCCCATTGCTTACTGAGAAGTATTTAGATACTGAAGCACTCATTGCCACGTTTGCTTGCATACCTGTATGAAGTGCCTCAATCAAGCTGACAAACTTCTCTGTACAGCCATATTTCTTGAGTACCTGCCAAAGTCCTTGTCACGAAACAGTATAGAAGGCTTTACTGAAGTCTATGAAGAATCAGAATCAGCTTTATTGGCCAAGTATGCACAACACATACAAGGAATTTGACTTTGGCTAAAAACTTGCTCTCGTTGTTCAGGTGAAGGATTTAAATAAGGATTCAATGACAACCAGAGTATGTACAGTAAATTACAGTCTGTCCACGTTTCTATAAAAGGATGCAAATATATACAGGAATATATGCAGTATTTACTCGGACTAACCACACTTTGCAGAAATATATGAAAAAATATACAATCACACAGTATTTCAATGTGGACTCAGATTCAGTGATATAATGTGAATGAAGTAAAAAGCAGTGTGAGAGTTATGTGCAATGTAATAATGGATGAAAAGTCATGAGTACAGCAACAGGTAGGACTAGGTGAATGTTAGGAGTTCATCAGAGTGATGGCTTGAGGAAAGAAACTGTTCCTGTGACGGGTGGTTTTGACCTTCAGTGATCTGTAACGACGACCAGAAGATAGAAGTTCAAACAGTTTGTGGCCGGGGTGTGATGGGTCAGCACAGATGTTTCCCGCCCGTTTCCTGGTTATAGACCGATATAAGTTCTCAATGGGGGGTAGGTCGGTACCAAGGATCCTCTCCGCAGACTTAATGATCCGCTGCAGTCTGGTCTTGTCCTGTTTAGTGGCAGATCCAAACCAGACAGTGATGGAAAAGCAGAGGACAGATTGGATGATGGCGGTGTAGAAGACAACCAGCAGCTCCTGAGACAAATCAAACTTCTTGAGCTGACGCAGAAAAAACAACCTCTGCTGGGCCTTTTTCCGGACAGTGTCAATATGGGAGGACCACTTCAGGTTCCGGGAGATTGTGGTACCCAGAAACTTGAAGGAGTCCACAGTGGACACTGTGCTGTTGAGGATGGTGAGTGGGGGGAATGAAGGGGGGTGTCGCCTGAAATCCACAGTCATCTCCACCGTTTTGGCTGGGTTAAGTTCAAGATGGTTCTGGCTGCACCAGAGGATCAGCTGCTCCACCTCCCGCCTGTATGCAGACTCATCATCATCCCGGATCAAACCGATGACTGTGGTGTCGTCCGCAAACTTCAGGAGCTTCACCGAAGGGTCCTCTGAGGTGCAGTCATTGGAGTAGAGGGAGAAGAGCAGTGGGGAAAGGACACATCCTTGGGGGGCGCCAGTACTAATTTTTCGGGAGCTGGATGTAAATCTCCCTAGCTTCACCTGTTGCCACCTGTCAGTCAGAAAGCTGGAGATCCACTGGCAGGTGGAGGGGGGCACCTTGAGCTGGAGGAGTTTCTGATGAAGAATGCCTGGGATGATGGTGTTGAACGCTGAGCTGAAGTCGACAAACAGGATCCTGGCGTACGGCCCTGGGGAGTCGAGGTGTTACAGGATGTAATGTAGTCCCATATTCACTGCATCATCCACTGACCTGTTTGACCGGTAGGCAAACTGCAGTGGGTCCATCAGGGGGCCTGTGATGACCTTCAGGTGGTTCAGCACCAATCTCTCCAAGGATTTCATGACCACAGAGGTCAGGGCAACAGGTCTGTAGTCGTTTAATCCTGTAATAGAGGGTTTCTTGGGAACTGGAATGATGATGGAGCGTTTGAAGCAGGAAGGCACTTCACGCAGCTCCAGTGATCTGTTAAAGATCCGGGTGAAGATGGGGGCCAACTCGTTGGAGCAGACTCTCAGGCAGGACGGAGACACACCATCAGGTCCTGCAGCCTTCTTGATCTTTTGTCTCTGAAAGACCCGGCGCACCTCCTCTTCACAGATCATTAGTGCTGGTGGGAGGTCAGAGTGGAGGAGGGATGGAGTTCCTGGGGCTGCAGATAATCCTTTTGTGTGGGTGGGAGGTGAGAACTGTAGGTTCTTTTCAAACCTCCAGTAAAAGCTGTTTAGGTCATTAGCCAGCTGGGGGTTTTCCGCAGGGTGGGGGGATGGTCTCCTGTAGTTGGTGATATTCCGTAGGCCTCTCCAGACAGAAGCAGAGTTGTTGGCTGAGAAGTTTTTTTGTAACTTCACACTGTAGCTCCTCTTAGCAAGCCTGGTCTCCTTCGTCAGCATGTTTCTGGCCCGCTTGTACAGAGTCCAGTCACCAGTCCTGTAGGCCTCCTCCTTGGTCTGACGTAGCTGCTTCAGTTTAGGAATGAACCAGGGTTTATTGTTGTTGTATATGCAGAAGGTCTTGGTCTGCACACACATGTCCTCGCAGAAACAGGTGTATGATGTCACAGTGTCAGTGAGTTCATTTAAGTTAATGGCTGCAGCTTCAAAAACACTCCAATCTGTGCAGTCAAAGCAGGCTTGTAACTTCAGCTTTGATTCCTCAGTCCATTTCTTCACAGTCCTTACAACAGGCTTGGAAGTTTTTAGTTTCTGTCTGTATGTTGGAATAAGATGGAGCAGGCAGTGGTCAGAAAAACCCAGAGCTGCACGGGGGACGGCATGATAGGCATTTCTTAAAACTGTGTAACAGTGGTCAAGTGTATTTGTGTCCCTGGTGGGACATTTAATATGCTGTCTGTATTTAGGAAGCTCATTTGTGAGATTAGCTCTATTGAAATCACCCAGAATGATAAGCAGAGAGTCTGGATGTTTTTCCTCCACCTCTGCTATCTGGTCAGCGAGGAGCTGCAGTGCAGCAGACTACATAAAGCGGCATGTGCTGTTTGATACACTTTTCTTGAACCTGTTTCAAGCAGAAAATCATGTCCATTGTGCTTCTTCCACTTCTAAAGTCGCACTGGGTTTCCAGTAGTACATTCTGTGAGATGTGTTCATTGAGTCTATTCAGTAGTACACGTGAGAGAATCTTACCAACAGTGGCTAGCAGTGATATACCTCGGTAATTTCCACAATCTTTTCTGTCACCTTTCTTGAACAAAGGAACAATACTTGCATCCTTCCAGTCTTGAGGTACTTTCTGGGCATCCCATATCTCTTGGATGAGCTTGTGCAGGCAGTTGGTCAGCTGAACACCACCAAATTTCCACACTTCCACTGGAATTCCATCCCTTCCTGGAGCTTTACCATCCTGTGTTGTCCAGATAGCTGCCATTAGTTCATCAAGATTTGGTGGTTCATCCAGACTTGACACAGCTGATCGCTGCACTAGAGCTTCTTTAGCCTCTTCAGTGAGACCACCAGGGTTGTTTTGTAGTTGGTCAAAGTGGTCTGCAAATCTGTCCAGGAGCTTGTCTTTCTCCTGCAAAACCGTTTCACCATCCATAGCCTTTAGTTGGATCAATCCTCTTGGTTTAGGGCCGTAGATTTCTCTCAAACCTCTGAAGAATGTTTTCATGTCCTTCCTGTCTGCTGCAGTTTGAAGTTCCTCCGCTTTTTCATCCCACCAGTTGGACTTCATCTCTCTGGTGTACTTCTGTAGTTCACTCTGAGCCTTTGAATATTTCTTCTTGTTCAAACTTGTGTTACACTGTAGGTTTTCCTGCCTAGCTGTATTCCTTGCTTCTAGTAGTTTCTTCAGGTGTTCATCATGTTCATCAAACCAATCTTGATGTTTCCTCTCAGGGTGGCCTAATACATCACTTGCAGTCTGATACACCATATCCTTCAGTGTTGCCCATTTCTCTTCTATGACATTCTCTGAGTTGTTGCTGTCCCAATCTTTCAAGTTTTCATCCATTTCCTGTGTAAGTTTTTCCTGCTTCTTTTGGCCTTTCAGTGCGCTAGTGTTTAGCTTCTGTGGTGGCTTCACACCCTTCCTGCAGTACTGTTTTCGTCTGCAAATCCTTAATCTAGATCTCAGCATAACATGATCAGTACCACAGTCCGTGCCTCTCATTGCTCTGGTGTCCAATACATCCCTTATGTCTCTCTGCCTGACTATGATGTAGTCTAATAAGTGCCAGTGCTTGGATCTTGGGTGCATCCATGTCTTCTTGTGTGTGTCGTTGTGCTTAAATAGAGTGGTTATCACAAGGTTGTACTCTGAACATAGTGCAAGTAGAAGTTCTCCATTAGCATTGCACTTGTCTACTCCATGACTGCCTAGCACTCCTTTCCTTTTCTCAGTGTCCGAACCACCTCTGGCATTAAAATCTCCGAGTATCAGCCTGTCATCAGTCAGTACACGCCTGATAGTCTCACGTAAATCACTGTAGAACTCTTCCTTCACCTCCTCTGTGTTGGTCATTGTTGGGGCATATATACTGATGAGTGTGGCATACATCTTCCACTTCAGTGGGAGTCTCATAGTCATTATCCTGTTGTTGATTGGCACCAGATCCTCGTCAAGCATTGCTGCTATCTCCTTCCTAACTGCAAATCCCACTCCTTCTCTCCTTTCTTGAGTTGATCTCCCACTCCAAAAGAAGATGTACCCTTGGTCTTCCAAGCTGTCATATCCAGGCAATCTTGTTTCACTAAGTGCAGCTACAGCATGTCTATATTGTACCTGTTCATTTCCAGGGCCACAAGGGCGGTCTGTCTTTCTGGGCGCTGTGATGTTGTTCTGTTCAACAGAGTGCATACATTCCACTCTGCTACACACAAGGCTGCTGTTTTCCTCTTCTTCCTGCTCCTAGCTTACTTTTCACTGCCTGTCAGAGTGTGAACAGATCGGCGCAGAGCTTGTAAGCCTGGGCGACGTCCGAGCCGGTATGAGTTGCTTTCTGATTGACCATTTCATGAAACTGCTTGTGAAGTGTTTGAGTACCGCTAGCTTTTGCTGGACTAGCAGCACATTCTTGGCAGATAAAGGTATTATCAGTGGCAAGGACAAGCCAAGACAAACTGACTCCAGTATCTGTTGCAGTGACTGACCAGATGATAGGTTTGTTTATCTCTGCTCTCTGTATCTCTCAGGTTATAGAATTAATAAGCGGGGACCAGAGAGAATTGAATTCTGCCAATTGATTATTTGAGGAGGCTGACAATCTCTCCAGGCTAACATAATCTAATAGTCAGTTATTATAATAAGTCATGTGTAAGTTATTTCTTGATTTCCAATTCATGAGGATAGTTTTCTTTGCGATGCATAAGGCGGTGAGAGCCATGTGTGACATCTTTGCATCTATATTTAGTTCACTTAAATCACCTAATATGCAAAGTGTGGGTGAGGATGGGACACTATACCAAAGTCATGCCGACAAGTCCTCACATGTCTTCTGCCAGAACTTTTGAACCGGTGCACAGTACCACATAGCATGCATATAGCTATCCGGGACATTGCTTGCGCAGTGTGACTCAGGCCCATTTTGAGCACACACACCCGCAGACCCCAGTGGGTGGGGAGGGCAACCCAGGACGCAGGTACCTGCCCCAGGGAGAACACGACCCCCCGCCGCGCAAGGACGCACTGGGGCCAACCCGCACCACCGGGGCCACCCCCCCACCCCCCTGGCCCAACCCGTAGTAAGTTATTATAATAAGTCATCCATAAGTTATTTCTTGATTTCCGTTTCATGAAGATAGTTTTCTTTGCGATGCATAAGGCGGTGAGAACCATGTGTGAACATCCTTTGTCCTGTGTAATGAATTCTATATAGAACTTTGTACAGTATGTTGTAAGTTAGAGTTTTTAGTCATTTTGAAAGTGTTTAAACATATTTGTGTCCAGAAACATTCCTCCTTATTGATCAATAGGTCTGTCTCCCATTTTGATATTGGAAGAGATACGGACTCATCCAGCTTTGATAATAGTCCATGTATTTTCAATATCAATTTAGGGGAACGAAGATTTAGAAACTCTGCCACCTTAACTGGTACCTCTAAATCTGTCTGATTAAGATTAAATCTTGCTTTTATTATGGATTTAAGCTGTTTGTATTCAAAATACTTTTTATCACTGATGTCGTACTGTGACACTAGTTCCTGAAATTGGATAAAATTTCCACCTTGAATAAGATGCTCTAAGTTATTTATTCCCTTCTGTTGCCATAGTGGAAAGTTTAACGTCCTCTTTTGTTGCAAGATATCAGGATTATTCCAAATGGGCGTGAGTTTACAGGTGACAAGTGAAGACACCGTTATTTTTAAAAATTTCCACCAAGCCGTCAGAGAGGAGCTGATATTAATGCTTTTAAAACAGTCATGGCATTTAATACGGGGACTTATAAAAGGTAAGTCAGAGATATTTAGCGACCCGCAGAGAGCCTGTTCAGCATCTAACCATGGGTTCCTAGTGGGGTTGATTTTGTCCATTTTGAAACAACCTGCAGTCTTTTGGCTAAAAAGTAATTTAAAAAAAATTGGTAGATCTAAGCCTCCGCACTCTTTTTCTTTTTGAAGAGTTTTTAAACTAATCCGTGATGTTTATCTTTCCATAAAAATTTACTTATATTTGAGTCTAGAGACTTAAACCAGGCCATAGATAGTTGGGTAGGAATCATCGAGAACAAATATTGTATTTTAAGAAGGACCATCATTTTAACGGTTGCGACTCTTCCTAGTAATGATGTAGTTTGTGTCCTCCAGCGCATAAGGTCATCTTGTATTGTTTTTAAAAAGGGAATGTGATTTAGTCGCAATAACTCTGAGAGCCTGGAGGAAATATCTATTCCTAAATATTCAATATTACCTGATTGTATTGGAATAGTAGATGTATTTGAGAAATTACAATTTATAGGTAGAACAACTGATTTTACCCAGTTAATAGAGTATTCTGATAATGATGAAAATTTATCAATGAGTGCCACTGTCTGAAGAAGAGATTTTTGTGAATTTTCAAGGAAAATCAATACATTATCAGCATAAAGGCTTATGTTGTGTTCTTTTTCTCCAGTTTGGATACCTCTGATATCAACATTTTGTCGTATGGTTGCTGCTAATGGTTCAATAAAGATGGTAAAAAGTGAGGGAGAGAGTGGACACCCCTGCCTAGTACCTCTCTGGAGATTAAAGCTTCGGGAAGTCTGATCATTTGTTCAGACAGACGCAGCTGGACAGCTATGTAGTGTTTTAATTCAGTTTATGAAAGATGAACCAAACCCAATCTTGTTTAACACCATAAAAAGAAATTTCCAGTTAACACGGTCAAAAGCTTTCTCTGCATCCAGGGACAAAATTGTAGTTTCTAAGCTATTAATCTTGCAGTAGTCTATTAACTTAAATGGGCTGCGTGTATTATTAGCCGAGTGCCTACCCTTGATGAAACCTGTTTGATCTGGGTGTATAATAAATGGAATTATCCTTTCCAGTCTTTTGGCGAGAACTTTTTAAATTATTTTAAGATCGCCATTCATAAGTGAGATGGGATGGTAGCTGGAAGGAAGCGTAGGTTCTTTTCCAGGTTTAAGGAGCAGGATAATACAAGCCAAATTCATATTTGGAGGGGTTACAATATCTTCTTTAATTTGGTTCACCATTTTAAAGACAGTAGGTGCCATCACAGGCCAGAATTCTTTATAAAATTCTACTGGAAAACCATCTGGTCCCAGGGCTTTGTTGTTTGGGATGTGCTTAAGTGCCTCTTGGAGTTCAGACACCTGAACAGGTGCATCCAGAGCTGCAGTCTGTTCATTATTTAATCGTGGTAAGTTAATATCATCCAAAAATGTATTTATCTCTGAGCCAGATGGGTTAATTTGAGATAAGTAGAGGTTTTCATAAAACTTTCTGAAGGAGTTATTTATTTCTTCAGGCTCATGGGTAATATTTCCAGTCATATCCTTGATAGAGTGGATAGTTGTTTTTTCTTTATTCAATCTAAGCTGGTTCACAAGATATCATCCCGATTTATTACTGTGTTCAAACTTCTCAAGACACGGTCTTTGTATTAAAAAAACTGTGCTCTTTTGTTTGTAATTTCTTTTAATTCCAGCTTTAATTTTCTCAGATTAAGTGTCTGTTCCTGTGGAGAAACAGCACAGGTCGTCTCCAGCAATCTAATTTTCTGTTCTAAGTCCAATACCAGTGCTTTTTCTTTTTTATTCTTATATGAACAGTAAGACATTATTTTACCTCGCATGACCACTTTTGCTGCTTCCCAAAGAACACCTGGGGATATTCCTGGCACATCATTATATTCCAGATATGATTCCCATTCTTTATTAAAGTAGTTAATAAAGTCTTTGTCTTTCAGTAGGGATATATTAAATTTCCAACTCCTAGTTTCCCTTGTAGCTTTCCTATTTACTAATGTAAGAGATACTGGATGGTGATCACTAATAGCTTGATTTGAACATATTTCAGTGTCTGTGATGTCCCTCACAACAGAGTTACTGGCTATAAAGAAATCTAGATGTGAATGTGAACTATGAACTGATGAAAAAAAGTGTATTCCCGAAGAGTTGGGTGAAGAGAATGCCATTCATCGCAAAGACCAAAATCACTCATGTATTGTTTGAGAGTGCCAGTAACCTGCCATTTTCGGTAATTCCTCGATGCACTGAGCCTGTCGATTGCAGGGTTTAATATCAGGTTGAAGTCTCCTCCTATTATGAGTGTAGTATCCAAGTGCTCAGAAAGAGAAGTGAAAAAAGTGTGAAAATAGGATGGGTCCTCCGTGGGAAAGTCTATGCCAGGGTACTGGAGAGGAGAGTCTGACCACTGGTCAAACCTTGGATTCAGGAGGAGCAATGTGGTTTTCATCCTGGCCGTGGCACATCGGACCAGCTGTTTACCCTCTCGAGAATCCTTGAGGGTTCGTGGGAGTTTGCCCAACCAGTCCACATGTTTTGTGGACTTGGAGAAAGCGTTCGACCGCGTCCTTCATCGTCTCTTGTGGGGGTTGCTGTGGGAGTATGGGGTATCAGGCTCATACAGTAGTGTGAAAAAGTGTTTGCCGCCTTCCTGATTTCTCATTTTTTTGTATGTTTATCACACTTAAATGTTTCAGATCATCAAACAAATTTAAATATTAGACAAAAACAACACAAGTTAACACAAAATACAGCTTTTAAATTAAGGAGTTTATTATTAAGGGGGGAAAAAAATTCTAAACCTACATGGCCCTGTGTGAAAAAGTGATTGCCCCCTAAACCCCCAATATTCACAACCAGCTTGCCTCCTCCTCGGCCATCACCCCTGACTCAGAACCCACTTTTTCTCCACCCATAGATAAACAGCTCTCCCTTTTCTCACCCATAACCACTGATGAACTTTCCGAAATACTCTCCAGCATGAAATCATCTACATGCCCCCTGGACCCCATCCCCTCCCCCCTTATCAAAGCCTGTCTCACCCCTCTTGCCCCCCTTATCATCGACACCATCAACTCCTCCCTCACCACTGGCACTGTCCCCCCATCACTTAAGATTGCTGCCATCACCCCCCTCCTTAAGAAACCTGGCCTGGACTCTGACGACCCCAACAATTTCAGACCCATCTCCAACCTCCCATTTCTGGCTAAAATATTGGAAAAAGCTGTCGCCACCCAACTCAAGAAACACCTCCTCTCCAACAAACTCTACGAAACATTTCAGTCTGGATTCCGTTCTCACCACAGCACTGAAACCGCCCTCCTCAGGATCACCAATGACCTCCTGGTCGCCTCTGACTCTGGCTCCCTCACCATTCTTCTCCTCCTCGATCTCAGCGCTGCTTTCGATACCATCAATCATTCCATCCTGCTCCGTCGTCTGCTTTCTATTGGCATCACTGACTCCGCCCTCTCTTGGTTCACCTCCCACCTGTCTGACAGATTCCAGTACATCTCCATCAACAATCACAAATCACGCACCACCCCCGTATCACACGGTGTCCCTCGAGGCTCTGTGCTCGGTCCAACCCTTTTCACTCTCTACATGCTTCCGCTTGGTCACATCATCCATCAACATGGTCTTCACTTTCACTGCTACGCCGACGACACCCAGCTGTACATCTCCTCTAAATCTATCACCCCTGCCATTCTCTCCACCATCACCAACTGCCTCACAGACATAAAAACCTGGATGACTAACAACTTTCTCAAGCTAAACAGCAATAAAACAGAAATCATCATTTTTGGACCAAAATCTCTTTTCCCCTCTTCCCAGAACTTTTCATTCCAAATCGATGGTCACTCAGTCACCCCCTCCCCCCTGGCCAGAAACCTCAGCATTATTATGGACCCCACCCTCTCCTTCAAATCTCACATCAACCATATCACCAAAACATCATTTTTTCATCTTCGTAATATTGCACGCCTCCATCCCACCCTCTCCCCCTCTGCTGCTGAAATACTCATCCACGCCTTTATCACCTCCAGACTTGATTACTGTAACAGCATTCTGTATGGACTTCCTTCCACCATCCTCCAAAAACTACAGTATGTCCAAAACTCAGCCGCCCGCCTACTTACTCACTCCCGCTCCAGAGACCACATCACTCCTCTCCTCCGTCAGCTCCACTGGTTCCCCATTCAACAGCGCATCAACTTCAAGATCCTCCTCATCACCTATAAAGCTCTTCATAACCTCGCCCCCTCATACTTAACTGACCTTCTGTCTCGTCATTCCCCCACTCGTCTCCTCTGCTCTGCTGACACTCACCTTCTTACCCCCATCACCAAGACAAAATCCCGCACCCTGGGTGATAGATCATTCACCATCGCCGCACCAACCCTCTGGAATTCCTTGCCCCTTCACATCCGGTCTGCCAACACACTTGCTTCTTTCAAAAGTCAACTCAAAACCCATCTTTTCAAATCTACCTATGAAAACTTACTGCCTCTTCTACCTATGTGTACCTACCTTGTCTGTTTACCCGTTCTCTGTATGTTTGTCCCTATGCTGCTTTGTAAAGCATCTTATTTGTATTTAGAAAATATTTAGTATTTAGTATTTAGAAAAGCGCTATATAAGACTGATGTATTATTATTATTATTATTATTATTTAAACCTAATAACTGGTTGGGTCAGCCTTGGCAGGAACAACTGCAATCAAGCGTTTGTGATAACTGGCAATGAGTCTTTTACAGCGTTGTGGAGGAATTTTGGCCCACTCATCTTTGCAGAATTGTTGTAATTCAGCCACATTGGAGGGTTTTTGAGCATGAGCCACTTTTTTTAAGGTCATGCCACAGCATCTCAATTGGATTCAGGTCAGGACTTTGACTAGGCCACTCCAAAGTCCATCCATCCATCCATCTTCTACCGCTTAATCCTTTCGGGTCGTGGGGGGGCTGGAGCCTATCCCAGCATCTTTGGGCGAGAGGCAGGGTACACCCTGGACAGATCGCCAGTCCATCGCAGGGCCAACACAGAGAGACAGACAACCATTCACTCTCACATCCATACCTAAGGACAATTTAGAATCCCCAGTTTTGATGCCAATTAACCTAACTTGCATGTTTTTGGCATGTGGGAGGAAACCGGAGTGCCCGGAGTAAACCCACGCAGACACGGGGAGAACATGCAAACTCCACACAGAAGGGTCACCGATGGTCTGGGGGTGGGATCGAACCCACGATGGTCAAGGGTGGAATCGATCCCATGACCTTCTTGCTGTGCTGCCACTGTGCACTCCAAAGTCTTCATTTTGTTTTTCTTAAGCCATTCAGAGGTGGACTCGCTGGTGTGTTTTGGATTATTGTCCTGCTGTAGAACCCAAGTGTGCTTCAGCTTGAGGTCATGAACAGATGGCCGGACATTCAGGATTTTTTGGTAGACAGCAGAATTCATGGTTCCATCTACCACTGGGCTGCACAGTGGCGCAGTGGTTAGCACTGTGGCAGCACAGTTTTACCCTCGGCCGGGGGAGCGCGGGGAGCGTGGGTTCGATCCCAGCCCCCAACCAACAGTGACCTGTATGGAGTTTGCATGTTCTCCCCGTGTTGCGTGGGTTTACGCCGGGATTTCTCCGGTTTCCTCCCACACGCCAAAAACATGCAGGTTAGGGATATGGGGCGCTTGCGCGCGCAGCGACTGGCAGCTGGTGGCTTGTCACCAGACTGCAAAACAAATCTACCTACGGGTACAAATAAGTAACAAAAAAAACCAAAAAATACAGCAAGTCTTCCAGGTCCTGAAGCAGCAAAACGACCCCAGACCATCACATTACCACCACCATATTTTACTTGTTGGTATGATGTTCTGTTTCTGAAATGCTGTTACTTTTACTCCGGATGCAATGGGATACACACCTTCCAAAAAGTTCAGCTTTTGCTTCGTCAGTCCACACAGTATTTTCCCAAAAGTCTTGGGGATCATCAAGATGTTTTCTGGCAAAACTGAGATGAGCCTTTATGTTCTTTTTTGCTCAGCGGTGGTTTTCGTCTTGGAACTCTGCCATGCAGGCCATTTTTGCCATCTCTCTCTTATGGTGGAGTCATAAGTGAGGTTTATTTATTTAGCGAATGCAAAGTCCTTAAGCCAAGCAGTTGCCTCCTGGTTTGCTGTATGGAGGGTGTGTAATCCTCCTTCCAGTCTTTGGAGCGGGCAAGCCTCTATGATGTGTTCCATAGTTTGCTCCTCTCCACATGCGCACAGTGGGCTAGGGCTACTGCCCCATCTGTGAAGGCTGGCCAAGCAGGGGCCATGTCCAGTCCTGAAGCGATTGAGTGTAGACCACTGTCTCCTTGGGAGGTTGGTTCCCGGGACCTGTTGGTTGGGGTTTATCACCAGCTGTTTGTTTGGGACCTCCTTGGTCTCCCATTCCTCTTGCCAAGCTGTCTGGATGGTAAAGTCAGCTGGGGGAGGGTTTTTCCAAATCGGCCGTCTGGATGAAAGTCGGGCAGTGGGTGGGGTGTAGATATCTGCATGGATTGGTAAGTGAGGAAAATCTTTAACTTTTTGGAGCATCCTTTGAGTTAATGCTGCTCGCCGGATGTGTGGAGGGGCTATGTTTGACAGTACAGAGAGCCAGGGGAGTGGTGTTGAGCGGATTGTTCCAGTTATAGTTCTCATGGTTGAGTTGAGCTGGGTGTCTACATGGTGTGTGTAAGATGACCTGGACCAGACAGGGGCACAATATTCTGCTACAGAGTATGAAAGGGCCAATAAGTGAGGTGAAGTGCGTGAGTGAAGTGCAGTTCTTTGGATGTTGTTGTGGGGTCTTTTGTGACCTCTTGGGTGAGTCGTTGCTGCACTCTTGGGGTAATTTTGGTCAGCTGGCCACTCCTGGGAAGGTTCACCACTGTTCCAAGTTTTCGCCATTTGTGGATAATGGCTCTGACTGTGGTTTGCTGGAGTCCCAAAGCTTTAGAAATGGCTTTATAACCTTTTCCAGACTGAAAGATCTCAGTTAGAGTGCTGTCTACAGTTAAATGTTTCTAAAACTGTAGGCATGTATTTCACTAAAATAAATAGTGTCACCTGACCCTGACATACATGTTAATGGAGGAAAAATACAAATTGTTAGCCAATATAAATATCTTGGGTTAATAATAGATTCACAGCTTTCCTTTAAAGCCCATATTGCTAAGTTGTGTAAAAAAATCAAGTTAAATCTTGCAAATTTCCGTGCAATTCGAAATGAAATGTCAACTGAAGCCGCAAAAATATACTTGCATTCAATGATTCTGAGTCACTTCAACTACTGCCTAACTAGCTGGTCCCAGGCGGGTTTGAGTGCAAAAAAACCATTGGAAGTTTTGTACAAACAAGCACTTAAAGTTATGGATAAAAAACCTAGGCATTATCATCATTGTGCAATTTTAAAAAAAATACAGTCTTTTAAATTGGGATAGTCTTCATACATTTGCAAATTTAAATTTGATTTATAAAGTACTGCATGATTTGGCTCCAGATCCTCTGGCAGAGTTCATCAGCCAAAGAAACAGCACTGAGCGTGTCACTCGAGGCTCTGTCAGAGGTGACTGTTTCCTTCCTCTGCGCAGGAGCACTTTCAGTAAGTCGGCCTGGTCAGTGAGGGGCGCTATTGAGTGGAACTCAGTACCTGAGGAGGCTAAACTGCTCACAACATTCAAGGCCTTCACAAAAAAATTGAAAATGTGGCTTATAAACACCTACAGCTGCCAACACTAAAAGATAAGTCTGCTGTGATGTTTGATGTTGTGTTTAAATGTACGGTTTGTTATGTATATGTTATTTGTTACATTAGTGCCCTCTTAAATGTCTAACCATGTTTTTTTCTTGTAGATGCATTTTACTGCTTTTTTACATCTTGGCCAGGGGACTACAGATGAAAACTAGCCTTTTGGCTAATTCTGGCTTTTTTAACCATGTGTAATCATGTGTTTTATGAAATTGCATTGTCCCTTTTCAAATAAACTAAACTAAACTAAATACTTTGTTTCTCATTTGTTCCTGAATTTCTCTGGATCGCAGCATGATGTTTAGCTTTTGAGGATTTTTTGGTCGACTTCACTTTGTCAGGCAGGTCCTATTAAAGTGATTTCTTGATTGAGAACAGGTGTGGCAGTAATCAGGCCTGGGTGGGGCTAGAGAAATTGAACTCAGCTTTCCAAAGATGTGATAGACTACAGAAAATTTATGTTTTAACGGGGGGGGGGGGGTCACTTTTTCACACAGGGCCATATAGGTTTGGCTTTTTTTACCCTTTATAATAAGCACCTTCATTTAAAAACTGCATTTTGTGTTTACTTGTGTTATCTTTGTCTAATATTTAAATTTGTTTGATGATCTGAAATATTTAAGTGTGACAAACATACAAAAAGATGAGAACTCGGGAAGGGGGCAAACACTTTTTCACACCACTGTATAAGGTCCCTATATGACCGTTGGAAGAGTTTGGTTTGTATTGCCAACACCCTGTCAAACTCGTTTCCAGTGAGATTTGGACTCTGTCAGGGCGGCCCTTTGTCACCGATCCTGTTCATAAATATTATGGACAGGATATCTAGGCGCAGCCAAGGATTGGAGGGTGTCATGCTCGGTGACTACAGGATTTCATCTTTGCTGTTGCGGATGATGTTGTCCGGTTGGCTTCATCAAGCAGTGACCTACAGGCCTTGCTGGGATGGTTTGCTACTGAGTGTGAAGTGACTGGGATGAGAATCAGCACCTCCAAGTCCGAGTCTATGGTCCTCAGCTGGAAAAAGGTGGATTGTCCTCTCCGGGTTGGGGACAGGCTCCTGCCCCAAGTGGAGGAGTTTAAGTATCTCAGGGTCTTATTCACGAGTGAGGGGAGAATGGAACAAGAGATTGACAGACGGATCGGAGCAGCATCTGCAGTGATGCAGCCGTTGTACCGGTCTGTTGTGGTGAAGAGGGAGCTGAGCTCTAAAGCAAAGCTGTCGATTTACCGGCCAATCTAAGTTCCTACCCTCACCTATGGTCATGCCACCACACCTACCAGAGTGGTGGCTCGGTTGGTAGAGCATCCGCCCCACACCCAGGAGGCAGGGGTTCAAATCCTGGCCGGGTCATGCCGAAGACCATATAAAAAAGTGGAACTTCCTGCCATCCAGCTTGGCACTCAGCAATAATGGAATGGAGGAGGGAAATCTGTGGCGGCGCCTTGCATGGCAGCGGCCCTCTGATTCTACACTTGGGGTGTGTGTGATTAACACTGTAGATAGGTAAAACACAATCTCGTTCTACTGTACATGATTGGTTGTACAGTTGAATGACTATAAAGGGTGATTTAATGAGCTTTGGGTAATGACTGAAAGAATGAGATCGTGGATACAAGTGGCTAAAATGAGCTTTCGCCGTATGATTTCTGGACTCACCCTTAGAGATAGGCTGAGGAGCTCAGTGGAGAGGCTCAGAGTTGAACCGCTGCTCCTCCATATCAAAAGGAGCCAGTTGAGGTGGTTTGGGCATCTGATCAGGATGCCTCTTGGACGCCTCCCATTTGAGGTGTTTTAGGAACATCTTGGTAGCCTCTCTGAAGAGCTGGAGCAGGTGGCCGAGGAGAAGGTCTGGGGTTCTCTGCTTGAGCTGCTGCCTCCGCGACCCGGACCTCCGGAAAAGTGGTAAAGATGGATGGATGGATGGTAAACAGATGTGTATGTGTTTTGCTATTAAAACGTGCTTTTCACGTAACCTCGAAATAAATGTGCCTTGTTCGACTGTGAAATGGTTCGTCTGTCAATTTTTCACCCAGAACACCAAGACTAAATCATATTTCTACCTTTTTTGTTGCTTTGTGTTTCTCCGTAGCTTGTGACAGCAGCTGCTACAGGTGTGGTTTGGGGCTGAGAAAAATTGTTTCAGTCACTTTATGGTAAATATATATCTAAGACATTTAAGCCACAGATTACTAAAAGTTGAAAAAAAAAAACAACCCTCCACCACCGAGCTCTTCTTCTGTGTTGCAGTTGCAGCTGTTAAGACGTTTTGTGGCTTTTGGCTGCCACCGACAGTACGGGCATGTGAACTGCAGATTATTTTCGCTGCGCATGCACGATATGCAGCTGCTGAACGGTAGCTGTGGTGGCTCAAAAACAATTTGGAATATTGTCGTGTACTCAAACACAGTCTACAGAATGCAAACATTATCCCCTCGGAGGGACTCTGAGCAGACCTTTAACCTGCCACCCATCCCCATTCATAGGTGTAAATCAAGGGGGGAGGCATTGACCCTCCCAACCTGGGAAAAAGAGAGAATCCCCTCCAAATCATCATAAACCTTTTATAGCATGTTACTGAACTTTTTTTTTTCATACATTTCAACTTTTGTCTTGCAAATTTGTACCTAATTCACATTTCTACGTTTGTACCTCATGCTACTTGGTGAATTTCCCCCGTCCCCTTCATTAAAAAATAACAACTCTCCTGCTGATTTTAACACTTTGGTTTTTGTTTCCTGGTGACGTTTGTGTGTCTGGAGTTTGACCTGTGACCATAGTCATCTTCAAACTTCAAAATAAAGTGTTAAAAAATTCATAAATAAAAACTATTTAAGAGAAAAAATTACAAGTGAAGGATAAAAAAAATGACAAAATAGTGAACATTTTTTAGTTAAAAAAAATGAGCTAATATAGCCACTGTATTCCTAGGCCCCATGATGCCTTGCGTGAATTAGGCTGCGTGTCCACCAAACACGTTTTTTGTCACCCAACCGCCCTGAGCATTTTTTTTTTTTCAGCATTTGTGTGCGGCGCTCTGGGGAAAAGAAAGCCTGTGCCCTGTATCCCAGCAACAGCTTGTCACTCTCAGCTCAGCACTTCTGCTTTTCCTATTGTCAGACTTTCTACTGATTTGTTTAATAGCAGTCTCTAAATAACAATGGACAGGAAACGTTTTCTAGCAGCTCTGGATGTGAAATATAATGACACGGAAAGCAGGAGTCTGAGTACAGACTGAAGTACACTTGAGTGCTAAACACATATGTGGACTATACATTAAAATGAATTTGAAAAACTTTTGAAAACGCTATTTTAAATGCCCCTGCTACTCCACTGTTACCGACTGATTTAACACTAAGTCAGCTAAAACCGGAAGCTCCACCCATAATCGTTCCTACAGTGGCACCCCCAGGAATAAGGTGGATATATTTTTGTTTTTCATAAATTTTTTTGTGCTCCGCCCTCTCAGCCTGCGACTGCGACCATCAGGGGACTTCAGACTCTCAGTGTAACAAACTCAGCGGTCAGTGTGTCTGCGTAGAAGGTGTTTCTGGTCCACGCTGTGACGTCTGTGCCCGCGGGTTCTCCGGAACCTTCCCCGACTGCCAACGCTGCCACCAGTGCTTCGCCGAGTGGGACGCAGTCATCGGCCAGCTCACCAATCAGACACACCGGTTGGTCAACAAGGTCAACGTGCTGAAAGCCAGTGGAGTCAGCGGACCGTACAGGTACCTGTCTTTTAGATTGTATTCTTAGATTATTTTTTAAATCCATTTGTAGCTTTCTAGTTAATGATGTTCTGAACATTTTAAATTATTCTCTTCAGACAGGAGTTTTTCCTATTGCTTTTAAGACAGCCATTGTCAAGCCTGTTCTGAAGAGAAATAATTTAGACACTCAAGTACTGAACAATTACAGACCAGTGTCCAACCTGCCATTTTTAAGTAAAATTTTAGAGAAAGTAGCTTTTAACTAGTTAAATGATTTTATGAAACTCGTGATTTGTATGAAACATTTCAATCTGGTTTTCGGTCAAATCACAGTACTGAGACGGCCCTGATCAAGGTTTTAAATGATCTTAGAATCAACATGGACAAGAGCATGCTCTCGGTCCTGGTCTTACTGGATTTAAGCACGTCATTTGACACAATAGACCATGACATTCTTGTAAATGGATTGCGCAATATGATCCGCCTCTTAGGCACCGTTTTTAGCTGGTTTAAATCCAACCTCACAGGCAGAGAATTTTATGTCACCCTGGGGGAACACTCCTCATCAAACATGGATTGTGGTGTTCCTCAAGGTTCAATTTTAGGTCCAATTCTTTTTAATTTGTACATGCTGCCACTAGCTAATGTCATCGGGAGACACGGAATGAGTTTCCAGTTATGCTGATGATACCCAGCTTTACATTTCCGTGTCTCCTGATGACCCAGCACCAGTCGATTTCCTTTTTAACTGCATTTTAGACATTAAAGTCTTGGATGACAGAAAATTTCCTACAGCTCAACCAGGGCAAAACTGAAGTTTTAGTTATCGGTCCTGAAGCTCAGAGAGAGAAACTTTTCCCAAAATTACAAACACTGTCTCTTATTCCATCAAAACAAGTTAAAAACCTGGGTGTTATTTTTGACTCTAAGCTTAGTTTTATTCCACATGTTAATATTTTAAAAACTGGATTTTTTCATCTGAAGAATATAGCCAGAGTCCGCCTGTTTCTCTCTCACAAAAACACAGAGACGCTAATGCATGCTTTTATTTCCAGTCGTATTGACTATTGCAGTGCTCTCCTTTCTGCTCTTCCTAAAAAGACAATCAGTAACTTACAACTATTACAGAATTCAGCAGCCCGTGTGCTGACGAGGACCAGAAAGAGAGAGCACATTACGCTAGTTTTACAATCGCTGCATTGGCTCCCTGTGAGCTATAGAATTGATATTAAAGCTCTTTCATTAGTTTATAAAACTCTTAATGGTCTCAATCCTTCTTATTTATTTGATCTGCTTTTACTATACCGTCCCTTGTGGACCCTGAGGATACCTAAAGTTAGGGCAAAAACCCACAGTGAGGCATCGTTCCAGGTTTTTGGCCCATGTCTGTGGAACGGCCTGCAGAGGACCTCAGGGCTGCAGAGAGCGTTGATGGTTTTAAAAGGAGGCTCAAGACCCACCTTTTTAGTTTAGCTTTTAACTAATTTTATCATTCATGTGTACATACTTATTTAGCTATTCTACTTATTTATTTATATATTTTTATTTTATTTTAATTCCGTTTTGCATTACTTATATACAGTATATATATATATATATATATATATATACAGTATATATATGGGTATTTTTATTATTCCTTTAACCATTTAATTCTCTTCTTATTTATTTTTATTCATGATCTTACTCTGCTTCTTATTGTATTTTATTGTATTCTATTTGATCTTGTGTTATTTGTAGCTCTAGTGTTTCCTCATTGAGGGGCTCTCGGAACTGGGAGCTGTGACTGGTTCTGGTGGTGGGGATGCTGCTGTGGTGGTGGTCCTGGCTGGGTGGGATGGGGGAGTCCAGTCACAGCCTCTTGGTTGTGGTGTGGACTCCTCTGTCTGCCTGGGGGGGGGGGGGGCTGTGGTGGTGTCTCTGCAGCTGTGGGCTGAGACCGGCTCCTGGTGCTGACGGTCCCCCTGTGATGCTGTTTCCTCACTCTGGTCCTCAGTGTTCAGCCATGTTTTAACTATGTCTATTATTATTTATGAGGGGGGTGGAACAGGGTGGGAGGAGGTGAGCTCTGGGGTGGGTTGGAGGTCAGGTGGATGGATGCCTTGGACGAGAGTGGGGGCAGGGGGGGCTCTCTTTGACTGTAAAGCACTTTGAGCTGCACTCTGTTGTATGAAAGGTGCCATATAAATAAATAAAGTTTTAGTTTAAAGTTTACGGTAGGCCAACCGGGTCAGAATTCTTCAGCTGCTTCTCTCTGGGGTGTGGCGGGATTTTTTTGTTTGTTTTTTGTTGACATGGGACGGTGTTTTTACAGGAAGTCCATCAAGAGCGTAGAACAGAGCGTCGCCGACATCCAGCAGATCCTGGACGAGAACCCGGCAACGCAACCGCTGACCCAGATCCAGGAGCTGTTGCAGCAGGCCAGGTGGGAGGAAGTTTAGATTTGTTTTATTTTGTAGGAAAAATACAAGGAATTAATGGCAAGGATTATCAAAGTCCATCAAAATGGCAATTCAACGGTAAGTTGTTTGTGGTGGCGCCTTGCATGGCAGCGGCCCCTCTGATTCTAGATGTGATTAACATTGTAGATAAGAGAAACATAATTTCATTCTACTGTACATGATTGGCTGTATGGATTAAATGACAAAGTTGGCTTCTTCTTCTTCTTCTCTTCTTCTTCAGCACAATGGATGACAGAAACTGTTGGCTGTTCCTGGTCACGTTAAAATTAACAATAAAAAAGCTGCAATTTGGGGGAAAAAAGCCCAAAATTTATGAGAAAGAAGTTGTAAATTTATGAGAAAAAAGTTGCAAATTTATGAAGCAACTTGAAAATAGAAAATGCACAATAAAATAAATGAAAAACAAAGTAGCATAAAAATGGGTCGATGTCTGTTCACTCATCTGTCTCCAGTACTCTTAACCTAATAAAATCATCCAACACATGTTTAGTCACATGTACAACTGTCAGTTTTTTTTAGCTCCTCTCACTAAGACCCAGGTGAGAGCTGAGCTGAAGAAGATCAAGGTGAGGAACGCTGCAGGTCTGAACAGCATCAGCTTGAGGCTCCTCAAGTCCTGCACAGACCAGCTGTGTGGGATCATGGAGCACATCTTCAGTCTGAGCCTGAAGCTGGGGAGGGTACCACAGCTGTGGAAAACATCCTGTGTGGTACCCGTACCAAAGACCCCTCACCTCAAGGAACAGTTACAGACCAGTGGCCCTCACATCACACCAAATGAAGACCCTGGACAGGCTGCTTCTCGCCCACCTCTGCCCCCTGGTGTGAACAGTGATGGACCCACTTCAGTTCACCTACCAGTATGGCATCGGGGTGGAGGATGCAGTGATCTTCCTCCTACATCATTCCCTGTCCCACCTGGAGAAGCCTGGGAGCACTGTGAGGATCATGTGGATCACTAGGAGCAACTGGGGGGTTCAGTGTCTTGCTCAAGGACACTTCAACCTGCAGACAAAGTGGGAATCAAACCCCTGACCCTCCGATCAGTTGTCGGCTACACTACACCTACGCCACAGCCGCCCCCTATGTGAAGTAGTGCAAAATCGTTAATGAATAAAAAATCCAGCTGACAATCGGTCCTCAGTGTACTCTGTTTTGAAGTATTTATGGTGTATTTATATATTTTATAGGCACATTTACAGAGTTGTTAAAGGTGTGTACTTAAATGTGTAAAAATCTACTCTGGTTAAAGTACTGATTCAAGTTTTTATTCATGTAGGGGTAAAAAGAGACAAACTCTAAAGTGTACAAGTTAAAAGTATTTTCCGCAGAAATGATATTGTTCAGAACTGACAGAATGTCGTATGGTACGTTGTCAAAAGAATATAAGAGCTCATTATTTATCATTTCCGGTTCCGGTTCCGCCGGACCGGTGGCGCCACACGAGTAGGCTGCCCGTTGCAACAGCCTTTTTTTTTATCTTCCTTCTTCTTTCTACACCTTTCACTCTGTATATATATATCACGGACGCACGGATCGCCCCGGGGGTCTCCCGGGTCGGCGGACGGAGCCACTGTTTGCAGCGGGAGACGTTGCAGCGGGGAGGAGCTGGTGCTAGCTAGCACTTGGCCGCCGCCCGGTGCTAATGGGAAACTCGACATACCGGGAGCTGTAGCGAAAACGACGTGGGTGGCGGGCTGAAGTTTAGGCGGCGTGCAAGAAATATAAGACAGAATAATAAAGAGCGATGGCAAGAACCAAGCAGACCGCCCGTAACATCTACTGTAGGAAGAAGCCCCCCAGGAGGCAGCTAGCCACCAGGGCTGCTCAGAGAGGCGCTCCGGCCACCGGCGGAGTGAAGAGGCCTCACCGTTACAGGCCCGTGGCTCTGAGAGAGATCCGTCACTACCAGAAATCCACGGAGCTGCTCATCCGTAAGCTGCCCGTCCAGCGCCTGGTGAGGGAGATCGCTCAGGACTTCAAGACCCACCTGCGCTTCCTGAGCTTCGCCGTCATGGCTCTGCAGGAGACCAGAGAGGCCTACCTGGTGGGTCTCTTCTTCGCTAAGAGGGTCACCATCATGCCCAAAGACTTCCAGCTGGCCCGCCGCATCCGCGGAGAGAGAACTTAGACTTTCTGCTGCACATTCACCAACCATAATGCTCCGCACTGTGCGTCTATATATATATTTATAGTAATATGTACATATGTTTACTAGATGTTCTTGTTTTTTTTTCTTGCCTTCTGATTATTGCTCTGAGTGTTGCTATCCCTGTGCTGTTGCAATCCTGGAATTTCCCCATTGTGGGACTAATAAAGGCTTATCTTATCATGTTCTTTGATTTCTCCAGTGCTTTCAAATCAAATCAAATCAAACTTTATTGTCATATTGCTGTACATACAACTGTAGTGCAGGCAAGATGAAATTGCGTTTCTCTCGGCATCCATATAAGAAGCAGCATGATTAAGACACATTCCCACATAGCTCCCCCCCACCCCCACCCCCCCATCCATTCACACATCCCTGAGACATACTTGGGGGAAAAAGAAGAATAACTAACTATAATATACAAAATGTCCGTAGGTGCAGTAGTGTGTATGAGAGATTCCGGGTCAACTGTTCAGCATCCTGACAGCTTGTGGAAGGAAGCTGTTGATCAGTCTGGTGGTTCTACCTCTGATGCTCCGGAATCGTTTACCAGATGGAAGAAGTTCAAAGTGTTTATGCAGAGGGTGAGAACGGTCCTTGACAATGTTCAGTGCCCTGCTCCTACAACGGTTCTGAAAAAGTTCTTGGACAGAGGGGAGGGAGACTCCAATTACCCTCTCAGCCCCCTTGACTATCCTCTGCAGGGCTTTTTTGCTTGACATACTGCAGCTGGAGTACCATGTAGTAATGCAGTACGTCAGAACACTCTCCACCACACCTCTGTAGAAGGTCCTGAGGATGCAGATGGGGAGAGAGGCCTGTTTGAGTTTCCTCAAGAAGTGCAGTCTCTGCTGAGCCTGCTTCCTGATCTCCAAGGAATTCTTGCTCCAGGTCAGGTCCTGCGAGATCTGCACTCCGAGGAACTTGATGTTCTCTACTCTCTCCACTAAACAGCCGCCGATGCTGAGGGGGGCGTGCTCAGGCTGCGACCGCCGGAAGTCAATAATCATCTCCTTCATTTTGTCCACGTTGAGCACCAGATTGTTCTCCCTGCACCAACACCAACACCACCAACACCATCCAACCAGTGATCCTGAGGGACAAGCTGCTGTGAGCAGGGGTGGACCAGCACCTGTCATCGTGGATTCTGGACTACCTCACAGACTGATGACAGTTTGTGAGAACCCAGGACTGTGTGTCTGACACCATTATCTGCAGTATCCCCCCCCCCCCCAAATGGAACAATTCTGGCTCCCTTTCTGTTCACCCTCTACACTTCTGACTTTTCACACAACACAACAGAAGTTCTCTGATGACTCTGCAATCGTCGGCCTCTTCTATGATGGGGATGATGTGGAGTACAGAGGACTTATCCAGGGCTTTGTGGACTGGTGCTAACGGAACTGCCTCCAGATCAATGTGAGGAAAACCAAGGAACTGGTGATGGACTGCTGAAGGTGAGGACAACCCCCCACAGCACCAGTAAACATCCAGGGAACAGACATTGAGGTGGTGACATCTTACAAGTACCTGAGTGTTCACCTGAACAATAAACTGGACTGGTCACACAACACCAACGCACTCTACAAGAAGGAAAAGCGAAGGCTGTTCCTCCTGAGGAGACTCAGGTCTTTTGGAGTGCAAGGGACACTCCTGAAGACCTTCTACAATTCAGTGGTGGCATCAGCCATCACATTTGGAGTGGTCTGCTGGGGCAACAGTATCATGGAAGCCGACAGGAAGAGACTGAACAGGCTGATCAAAAAAGCTAGCTCTGGTCTGGGGTGACGCCTTGACCCAGGGGAGGAAATAGGAGAGAGGAGGATTATAGCTAAACTGTCATCTCTGAGTCCCACCCCATGCAGGACACACTGAGGAGCTCATTTAGCAATAGCCTGCACCATCCTAAGTGCTCGAGGGAGAGGTTCCACAGGTCCCTCCTACCTACGGCTGTCAGACTTTATAATTTAACCAGTGCTGCTCGTACAGGTCATATTAAATGTCACAACTTTGCACAAAACAGATCGTCCCCTCCAATACACAACTAAGACAATTACAATTAGTATTGAGGGTGGCAACAACACTGTTGATTCAAATGTGAAATATACTGTCTGGGTACATATTTATATCTTGCCGGGTAATTTAACAAACTGTAATGCTGTTTATTCCATATAGCTGCAATGCTCCTGCACCGTGTATATAACTGTGCACATATGTATATTCATTTACTGCTTTGGCTAATCTGTCTTATTTACTATTTATTCCTCTGAGTGCAGCTATCCCTTTGCTGCTGCAGTCTTGGAATTTCCCCACTGTGGGACTAATAAAGGCTTATCTCAGCTTTGCCTAAAGCGTAATTAACAGCACTGAGAATTAACTCTTTTATTGGACTTGGTCATCATAATGAAAGAAGCAGACCGGCTTTATGCTACACACGGATAAAATGCTAACGTTTGTGGACCTTTGTGGATTTTTTTTTTTTTTTTTTGTTATCTGTCCCTCAGTGACCTGATGGCAGACCTGAGCCGCAGTTTAAACCACACCGAGAAGATGCTGGTGGAGTTGGAGGGCGATGACAGAGCAGCGGAAGCCAAACTGGACTCTGTGACCCTGGACACTCAGAAACTGGAGCGGACTGTCCAGGAGCTGCTGGACCAGGTGGAGTTCATCAAGAACTCCGACATCAGAGGTGACGAGGCCTTATTATCGATGTTAAAGATGAAAAACTGAATATTTCTGATCAGACTTTGACAAACTTCTTCCTCCCCTCAGGAGCCTCAGACTCCATCACCAAATATTTTGTCCAGTCAGAGGAGGCTGAGCGACGGGTCAACGCCTCCACGGTGGATGACGGGAGCCTGCTGGAAACCTCCGCTCTGCTACGGAACATGACGGAGGACAAACTGAACCAGAGCAGGGAAGCGTTCACAGAGAAGAACTCTGACCACAACAGGAGATTGGATGAGCTGGCGGGAGAGCTGCAGAGTCTGGAGCTGACGGAAATCAGCCGTAAGGTGGGAGAAAAATGAGCAAAAATACAGTTAAAAAGATCACTCAAAGCGCTTCACTAGTATGAACCCTGTAATCTAAGGTCCTATCAGAGATGGATACCTAGGGACAGTTTTTTTAGAATCACCGATTGACCTAACATGCATGCCTTTGGATTGTGGGAGGAAACCAGAGCTCCCAGAGTAAACCCACACAGCACAGGCAGAACATGCAAACTCCACACAGAAAGGTTCCCACCCCTGCCAGTCAGGGGATTCAAACCTGGAACCTTCTAGCTGTTTGGCAACAGTGCTAACCACTGTACCACCTTGCTGCCTCTTATGATCTGGATCCTGTATAAAAGGGAAAACAGATGGAAGTTTTGGATTGATTTCAGAAATCTGGAAACTTTTGAGTTAAAAATTCTGGAAAATTTGTAAAATTGTGAGTAAAAACCTGGAAAATGGCAATTAAAAATATGGAAATTTTTAAATTGAAGTTGGGAATTTTTTCCAGTAAAAACAGGGTGTTTTTTAATCTAAAATTAAAGAGAAATACATATGCAAACACAGACTATGTGTTTGTAGCTGAAAATTTAATTTTACTTCACTTCATATCCCTTCAACTCCATCCCCCATTCCCCAAAGCCCATCCAGGGACAAGAGTTGCAAATTAGCTAATAGCTATACACTCTATGTGCAACACATCAGATTGATTGTCTTTGATTAATTGTCTATGTTTATTGCACTGTCCCTGTCAAATAAACTAATCTACTACTACTACTACCTCTGTCAGGTCCAGCATACAGAGCGTCCGGGAAGTCTTCACAACGTTTCACTTTTTCCACATTTTGTTATGTTACAGCCCTATTCCAAAATGGATTAAATTCATTTTTTTTCCTCAAAATTCTACACACAATACCCCATAATGACAACATGAAGTTTTTTTTTTTAGATTTTTGCAAATTTATTAAAAATAATAAACTAAGAAATCACATGTACATAAGTATTCACAGCCTTTGCCATGAGGCTCAAAACTGAGCTCAGGTTCATCCTGTTTCCACTGATCATCCTTGAGATGTTTCTACAGCTTAACTGGAGTCCACCTGTGGTAAATTCAGTTGATTGGACATGATTTGGAAAGGCACACACCTGTCTATATAAGGTCACACAGTTGACAGTGCATATCGGAGCACAAACCAAACATGAAGTCAAAGGAATTGTCTGTAGAGCTTCAAGACAGCATTGTCTGGAGGCACAAATCTAGGGAAGGGTACAGAAAAATTTCTGCTGCTTTGAAGGTCCCAACGAGCGCGGTGGCCTCCATCATCCGTAAATGGAAGAAGTTCACAACCACCAGGACTCTTCCTAGAGCTGGCCAGCCGTCTAAACTGAGTGACTGGGGGAGGATGGCTTTAGTCAGGGAGGTGACCAAGAACCTGATGGTCACTCTGTCAGAGCTCCAGCATTCCTCTGTGGAGAGTGGAGAACCTTCCAGAAGGACAGCCATCTCTGCAGCAATCCACCAATCAGGCTTGTATGATAGAGTGGCCAGACAGAAGCCGCTCCTTAGTAAAAGGCACATGGCAGCCCACCTGGAGTTTGCCAAAAGGCACCTGAAGGACTCTGAGACCACGATAAACAGAATTCTCTGGTCTGATGAGACAGAGATTGAACTCTTTGGTGTGAATGCCAGGCAGCATGTTTGGAGGAAACCAGGCACCGCTCATCACCAGGCCGATACCATCCCTACAGTGAATCATGGTGGTGGCAGCATCATGCTGTGGGGATGTTTTTCAGCGGCAGGAACTGGGAGACTAGTCAGGATAGAGGGAAAGATGAATGCAGCAATGTACAGAGACATCCTGGATGAAAACCTGCTCCAGAGGGCTCTTGACCTCAGACTGGGGCGACGGTTCATCTTTCAGCAGGACAACGACCCTAAGCACACAGCCAATATATCAAAGGAGTGGCTTCAGGACAACTCTGTGAATGTCCTTGAGTGGCCCAGCCAGAGCACAGACTTGAATCCAATTGAACATCTCTGGAGAGATCTGAAAATGTCTGTGCACCGACGCTTCCCATCCAACCTGATGGCGCTTGAGAGGTGCTGCAAAGAGGAATGGGCCAAACTGCCCAAAGATAGGTGTGCCAGGCTTGTGGCATCATATTCACAAAGACTTGAGGCTGTAATTGCTGCCAAAGGTGCATCAACAAAGTACTGAGCAAAGGCTGTGAATACTTAATGTACATGTGATTTCTTATTTTTTTTTATTTTTTTTTTCTACAATATTTTTTATTGAACCTTTTTTTTTTTTTACAAACATGGCACAAACAATCAAACACTAACACCAAAGTAATTTAAAAATAAAAAAAACACTAACTACAAAAAAAATGTACTAAAAACACCAACAACCACTAACAAAGGCAAGTCATCAACAATGCTCCTCTGTTTAGTCTAGGTAATCCATTACATAAGTATACATATTATACATTCACCAATTTGGAATTTGCAAGGTCCACACACATCATTCACCTTCTTCGTCAGAAGTTATGTTTAATTTCTTTACATAATCAATAAAAGGTCTCCATATATTCTCAAACACATTTTCCTTTGATTTCAGTATGTATGTTATTCTTTCTAGTGGAAGGTTTGTTAACATCTGTCTTAACCACTGAGTCACATCTGGTCTATGAGTCTTTTTCCACAGTAGTGCAATACATTTTTTGGCATTAAGCAAACTGAGGTCTATGGATGCTCTTTCACTCTTATTAAAGTTATGTTTTTCTGGATACAGACCCAACAAAAACAGTTTAGGGTTCAATGTGAATTGTTTTGAAATTATTTTTTCAATTGTTACCCTCACCTCTTCCCAAAACATTCTGATTTTTCTACATTCCCATAAGCAGTGAAACAGGGTTCCTTTACTTTCCATACATTTTGTGCATGTATCTGGTATGTTTTTGCTATATCTATTTAACTCCACTGGTGTAACATACATCCGCATTAACCATTTAAAATGTATCAGTTTAAGACGTACATTTATTGATTTGGTTTGCACTTCTGCACAAGCCAATTCCCATTGTTCCTCTGAAATTTCAGTTTGCAGGTCTTCTTTCCAATAATTCAGTCTTTTCTGTGAGTTTTTAATTGAGGATAGTGTCAATGAGTTATAAAACTCTGAAATAATACCCTTTCTCTTACTATAGTTTTTTTTTATTTTTAATAAATTTGCAAAAATCTCAAAAAAAAAAATTTTTCATGTTGTGATTATGGGGTGTTGTGTGTAGAATTTTGAGGGAAAAAAAAAACTGAATTTATTCCATTTTGGAATCAGGCTGTAACATAAAATGTGGAAAAAGTGAAGCGCTGTGAAGACTTTCCGGATGCACTGCACATAAATAAAGTGTTGAAGTTATTATACAGCAAGAGGACAAGCTGCTGGACAGGACAGGTTAAAAAAACATGAAAAGCAAATTTAACATTTATTTAGTGTAATGTTTTCAACCCCAGACGTGTGGCGGCTCTTCCTCCTCCTGCTCCTCCTCTCCCTGCGGAGGTCTCGGCTGTGTGGATGCCGACGGTCGGCCGCGATGCGGAGGAGACGGCTGCGATGGCGCCGTGGAGACGGCGAACAAAGCCTGGATCAGAGCTCGGGAGTCAGAGACGGAGATCCTCAACGCCATGGAGGAGGTGGAGAAGCTCTCCAAGATGGTGAGGCTTCATCAGAGGATGGTTTTAGTCCTCAACATGGAAGTAATTTCTCTTCAATGTTACTGCTTTTTCTATTTTTTTTTTTTTTAGAAATTTGTTTTTATTTTTTTAACTTTCTTAAAAATTTGGGAATTTTTTTTCACCTAAATTTCAGACTTTTTTCACATAATTTAATTGTGGGACTCTTTCCCACATAAATTTCAGACATTTATCACATAATTTTGGCACTTTAATCACATAATTTTCAGACGTTTTCCATATAATTTTCTGACTTTTTTCACATAAATATCAGACATTTCATTTTGGCACTTTAATCACATAATTTTGACACTTTTTTACATAAACTTCAGACTTTTATTACATAATTCCTGGACTTTAATCACAATTTTTGGACTTTTTTCACATAATTTAATTTTTAACTTTTTCCCACATAAATTTCAGACATTTATCACATAATTTTGGCATTATAATCACATAATTTTCAGACATTTTCCATATAATTTTCTGACTTTTTTCACATAAATATCAGACATTTCATTTTGGCACTTTAATCACATTGTGGCACATATGTTGGGTACATATTTTCCACAAATGTATTGCTGTATGTTTATTGTGTGCTTCACGTCTCGAGGGACAAAAGGACTGAGTCTGCAGGAGATATCGAGAAGGTGTGAGATTTGGCCTTTGTCTCAGAGAGAAGCCCTGGAGGGACTTCCGGGCCATCGAAGGCTAAGAGACAATGGTGGAAGAACAAAAGGGTTACAGTGTGACTGGGATTAAGTACCATGTGACTGTATGTTTGCTTAGACACCATGTGACTTGAGTTTCGATGTTCCGGAGTATAAAAGAGCGATGTGATATTATTCTGCCTCTTTTCTTGCTTGGAGATTGTTAGAGAATGTGTTCTGTTAATAAAGCTGAACCTGAGAAATAAACTCAGCCTCATCCTTGAGCACAACCTCTACACTGGTGACCCTAAGACGAATTATGGCCGGTGACGACTCTTCTGCACCGGACTCATCAGGAGCCAGCCAGGCTAATGCAGCTACCACAGTTCTGCTACCTGATTTCTGGCAGCATAGCCCGCCCTCCTGGTTTAACACAGTTGAGGGACAGTTCTATCTTCGGGGAATTTCGGCAGACGCCACGAAATTCTACCATGTGGTTGCAAAGCTGGACAGCCACACAGCCCAGCGGGTGGAGAGCCTGATTAACCACCCGCCAGACGACGACAAGTATGGCGCATTGAAAGCTGCTCTCATCCGTGCTTTCACCCCCTCGCTGGGAGAGCGAGCAGAGAAGCTCCTGGCGTTGACTGAGGGCGAGGTCGACAGACCTGCAGACCTGATGGCGAAGATGCTGAGTTTGAGAGACGCTGAAGATGATGGCTTTATCTTCGCCTATCTTTTCCTCAGGACACTACCGTCAGCGGTGAGAGTTACCCTGGCCAGTTCACAGCTGCTGGCCCACTGAGATTACCACGAGCTGGGCCAGGAGGCGCAGCGACTTGTCGACGCCCATAGGCGACACACGGCCACGACCGCAGCAGCGGAGCTGAACGCAACACCCGGAGACGGCAGGGGGCCAGAGGCTGCAGCACCAGACTCGCTGACAACAGCAGCGGCGGAGGCCAGGAGACGCGGAGCGGGCGACGTCCTTTGCTTTTACCATCGCCGTTTCGCCGAGAGGGCACACAAGTGCATTCCACCGTGCTAGTTCAAGCGCTCGGGAAACGCCAAGACCGAGAGTCGGTAGCAGCTGCGGCTCTCGGTGAAAAGAGCAAGCTGCTCTACCTGACGGATGCGCAATCAGGGAGGCAGTTCCTTGTGGACACAGGCTTCCAGCTGAGTTTCATCACACCTTCCTGCGCTGACCGGCTGGCACCTTCCAGTGGTCCCCTGGTGTCGGCAGCGAACAGCTTGGCGATTAAGACCTTCGGGGAGAAGACTCTGCTCCTGTCTCTACACGGCCGAACATTCGAGTGGACTTTCATCATAGTCAGTTTCAACATGTTAGGTGCTGATTTTTTGTGCTCACGTGGTTTATTGGTTGATCTTGCTAATAGACGTCTGGTTAATGAATCAGAATCAGAATCAGAATCAGGTTTATTGCCATTGTTCATGTAGTACACGAACTAGGAATTTGTCTCGGTACAATGCTGCAACATTAAACATGCTAAGATAAGAAAAATAAACTATACATGTAATAAAGTGTAGGATAAGATTAAGTGATACTGGTCAACAGTTAAAATATATATTAGCCAGCAGCAGATACTGTGGAGAACTATATAGTGCAGTCGGTAATGCAGGAAGAAAACAGTGATGATTGACATGAGTCTGGTTGAGCTGCTGTACATGGTGCACGAGAGTCACTTAGTGTTCAGCAGTCTAATGGCAGAGGGGAAGAAGCTGTTCATGTGACGGGAGGTTTTAGTGTGGATGGACCGAAGTCTTCTACCAGAGGGGAGGGGGGCAAACAGTACGTGACCAGGGTGTGAGGGATCGGCTATGATCCGGCCAGCACGCCTCCGGGTCCTGGAGATGTACAGATCCTGGAGAGATGGGAGCTTGCAGCCGATCACCTTCTCAGCAGTGCGCACGACGCGCTGCAGCCTTAGTCTGTCCCTGGCAGTGGCTCCTGCGTACCACACGGTTATGGAGGTGGTGAGGATGGACTCGATGATGGCTGTGTAGAACCGCACTAACATCTTGGTGGGTAGCTTGAGCTTCCTCAGCTGCCGCAGGAAGAACATCCTCTGCTGGGCTTTTTTGATGAGTGAGCTGATGGTCAGCTCCCATTTGAGGTCCCTGGTGATGGTAGTGCCTAGGAAGCGGAAGGAATCAGCAGTGGTGATGGGAGAGCCTGAGAGGGTGAGGGGGGGCAGAGGAGTAGTGACTTTCCTGAAGTCTACAATCATCTCCACTGTCTTCAGAGCGTTCAGCTGCAGGTTGTTATTGCTGCACCAGGACGCCAGCTGGGCCACCTCTCTCCTGTAGGCGGACTCGTCGCCGTTGGAGATGAGCCCGATGAGGGTGGTGTCGTCCGCAAACTTGATCAACTTGACAGACTGGTGGCTGGAGGTGCAGGAGTTGGTGTAAAGGGAGAAGAGTAGGGGGGAAAGTACACAGCCCTGGGGTGATCCGGTGCTGATGCTAGTATAGTCTGAGACAGTCTTTCCCAGCCGCACATGCTGCCTCTGGTCCGTCAGGAAGTCGATGATCCACCTGCAGAGGGAGTCAGGCACGTTGAGCAGGGACAGCTTGTCCCGGAGCAGAGCGGGGCGGATGGTGTTGAATGCGGAGCTGAAGTCCACAAACAGGATCCTGGCGTAGGTTCCCGGGGAGTCCAGGTGCTGCAGGATGGAGTGGAGGGCCAGGTTGACTGCATCGTCTACAGACCTGTTGGCTCGGTAGGCAAACTGCAGCGGGTCCAGGAGAGGGTTGGTGATGGACTTGAGGTGGGACAGGACCAGGCGCTCAAAGGACTTCATGACTACAGAGGTGAGCGCTACAGGTCTGTAGTCATTAAGTCCAGTGATCCGTGGCTTCTTGGGGACAGGGATGATGGTGGAGGATTTGAGGCAGGATGGCACGTGGCATAACTTAAGGGAGGTGTTAAAAATGTCTGTGAATACAGGAGCCAGCTGTTTCGCACAGAGTCTCAGGGTGGAGGGAGACACGCCGTCTGGGCCGGGGGCCTTGCGCGGGTTCAGTCTGGAGAACTGTTTGAGCACATCCTGCTCACTGATGATAAGGGGAGGGGGGGAGGAGGGGGGGGGGGTGCCTTAAATGAAGTAGGGAATGTGGAGGCTGTGGAGCTGGAGGGAGGGGGGGAGTTGGACACAGATGACGAGGTGTCAAAACGGGCATAGTGTTGGGACAGTCTCTGACAAAGGGCTTTGTCATCCTGACCTTTAGGAGCCTTAGGTCGATAGTTGGTGATTTGCCTCAGTCCTCTCCACACGGAAGCCGAATCATTAGCAGTGAACTGCTGCTGGAGTCTCTCTGAGTATAGAGATTTAGCCCTCTTCAGCTCTCTGTTAAACCGGTATTTAACCTCCCTGTAGCAATCCCTGTCTCCACTTTTCAGCGCTGCTTCCTTCTCCTTCCTGATCTGTCTGAGCTTAGCTGTGAACCAGGGTTTGTCATTAGAGTAACTCACCCTGGTGCGTGATGGAAGAATGTTCTCTTCACAAAAGTGGATATATGAGTTCACAGTGTCCGTGTACTCATCCAGATCATGCGTGGCTCCTTTAAGCATGCCCCAGTCAGATATTTCCATGCACGTTTCCAGCTTCTCCTCAGCATCACTGGTCCGTATCTTCGTAGTGCTCACAACAGGTTTAGTGAGCTTCAATCTCTGTCTGTATGTGGGAATGAGGTGAACCATCACGTGATCAGATAATCCCAGCGCAGCACGAGGGACAGCGCGATATGCGTCTTTCACTGTGGTGTAACAGTGATCCAGTGTGTTTAATCCTCTGGTGGGGCATTTAATAAACTGTTTGTAGCGGGGGAGATCGTGGCTCAGATTGCACTGATTAAAGTCGCCAGCCACAATAATCAGCGAGTCTGGAAAACTCCGCTCTGTGTGTTGAATGTGATCCGCGAGCACGCGCTGAGCTTCGCGCGTGTCCGCGTCGGGAGGAGCGTACACAGCGATCATTATGAAAGAAGCAAACTCCCGCGGGGAATAGAAGGGCTTGCAATTGATAACAAGAAATTCCAAGGCAGGAGAACAGTGTTTGGAAATTACCGTTACATCAGAGCACCAGATGCAGTTGATGTAGAAGCAGACTCCGCCTCCTGTGGTCTTGCCGGAAAGCTCTGTGTCACGATCAGCACGGAAGAGCTGGAAGCCGTCGAGGCGCAGCGCGCTGTCCGGTATATTTTCCCGGAGCCAGGTCTCAGTAAAGCAGAGGACAGCTGAGGAGGCGAGGTCCTTAAAACGCATCAGCAGTCTCAGTTCATCCACCTTGTTAGAGAGAGAGTTGGTATTGGACAGAAATATGCCAGGCAGCGCCGTTCGCGAGCCTCTCCTGCGAAGTCGTACGAGAGCGCCCGCTCGTCTTCCTCTCTTCCGCCGTCTCACTTTCCGAGCCAAACAATAAACCAGATCGGCGGCAGGGGCTAGAAAAACTGGGAGGAGGTCCGTGGGGGTCAAAGTCCTGATATTTAAAAGTTCTTCACGGGTATAAGTGCAAGCAGACACACAATTGACAAACAAAAACAAACAAAGAGCGCAGCGAAGCACCATGTCGACCGCTGTGGGAGCCATCTTGGATTAAGATGGATTATCTTGGATTAATGCACTGTCTTTTCACTCTATTTCCTGCACAGCCCGGGTGGCCCCGCCTACTGCACAGACCAACGTCACAGCTGCGGGTGGTAAGTTCCACGCACTACTCACTCAGTTCCCAGCGCTCACAGTCCCAACGTTTTCGGCGACAGTGGCTAAACACAGGGTGGAACATTTTATCACTACCGCCGGGCCGCCCGTTTTTGCAAAAGCTCGGCGCTTGGGCTCAGCTAAACTGGCCATGGCGCGCGAGGAGTTCGCCAACTTGGAAAAACTGGGCATCATTAGACGTTCTAAAAGCCCCTGGGCTTCACCGCTACACATGGTCCCAAAGGCTGATGGTTCGTGGCGACCTTGCGGTGATTTCCACAGGTTGAATAACGCCTCAGCACATGACCGCTACCCGATTCCGCACATCCAAGATTTTTCGGTTCATTTGGCGGGGGCGCGCATTTTTTCTAAAATAGACTTGGTGCGTGGTTACCATCAGGTCCCAGTGTGCGCTCAGGATATACCCAAAACAGCGGTAATAACTCCTTTCGGGCTTTTTGAGTTTTTGCGCATGCCTTTTGGACTCAAGGGTGCCGCGCAGACGTTCCAACGTATGATGGACGCGGTTCTACGCGACCTCCCTTTCGTGTTCGTCTACTTGGATGACATTTTGATAGCCAGCACGTCCGAAGACGAACACGAAAGCCACCTCACAGAGGTTTTTCGGAGGCTGGCAGAGCACAGGTTAATAATTAACCCAGCGAAGTGCCAGTTTGGGGTGGTGCAAATTGATTTTTTGGGGCATCGCGTTTCGCCAGAAGGGGCGGTCCCTCTGCCCGATAAAGTACGCGCAATGACAGATTTTCCCCAACCTCAAACGGTCAAAGCGTTACAGGAGTTTTTGGGAATGGTTAATTTTTATAACCGTTTCCTCCCAAGTGCAGCGCAGCTCATGCAACCATTGTATGCTGCACTAAAGAAGCAAAAACCCACAAATAAAATCGAATGGTCTCCGGAGCGGGAGCGCGCATTCTCCCAAGTCAAATCAGCCCTGGCAAACGCGGTTTTGTTGGCACACCCAGTCCCAACGGCCCGCATGGCGCTCACCACTGACGCTTCCGATTTAGCGGTGGGGGCGGTCGTCGAACAGTTTGTTGCAGGGACCTGGCAGCCGCTCGCGTTTTTCAGCAAAACCTTGCGCGATAGCGAGCGAAAATTCAGCGTGTTCGACAGGGAGCTGTTAGCCCTACACTTGGCCATCCGCCATTTCCAGTTCTGGCTGGAAGGGCGCCGTTTCACCGCGTTTGTGGACCACAAGCCACTAACGTTTGCGATGGCCAAGATTTCAGAACCTTGGTCGGGCCGGCAGCAAAGACAGCTGGCCGCGATATCGGAGTTCACCACCGATATCCAGCATGTCGCAGGTAAACATAATGTAGTGGCAGACTGTCTCTCGCGTGCGGTGGCGGCGCCAGGCCCCGTGGGGGCAGACTTGGCAGCCGTGGCCGCGGGCCAGGATAGCGGCGCGGAAGCGCACGCAGCCCCGGTCCGCGTAGGTTTAGATTATGCAGCCATGGCCGCCGAGCAGGTTAGTGATGCGGATGTGCGTGCGCTCCAGTCTGGACCAACAGGGTTAAGGCTGGAGCACAGGGTGCAGCAAGTTGGTATGCCCCCCTAATCTGCGATGTCTCTACGGGACGGCCGCGCCCGTGGTACCAGCTGCGTGGCGCCGCCGCGTTTTTGACTCGGTCCATTCCCTGGTGCACCCGGGGGTGCGCGCATCGATCAAGATGGTGGGGGAGAAATTTGTTTGGCCGGGATTGCGCAAACAGGTCAAGGAATGGGCAGCAGCCTACGTAGCGTGTCAGCGAGCTAAAATACACAAGCACACTAGAGCTCCTTTGGAGCCTTTTCACATCCCGGCTAAGCGCTTTGATCATGTGCATGTCGACTTGGTGGGCCCCCTTCCATTGTCACAGGGGCACACACACCTTTTGACGATGGTGGACCGCACGCGTTGGCCAGAAGCAGTTCCTCTGGCATCAACCACAGCGGAGGAAGTCTCGTGTGCGTTTTTAACATCTTGGGTTGCGCATTTTGGAGTCCCGTCGGACATAACGTCAGACAGAGGTCCTCAATTTGTCTCCGAACTCTGGTCATCGATGGCCCGCAGCCTAGGGGTGAAGATCCACCGCACTACTGCGTATAACCCCCAGGCTAACGGTTTATGCGAACGTTTTCATAGGTCATTGAAAGCAGCCCTCAGAGCGTCGCTTACGGATACAAATTGAGTTGACAAACTTCCATGGGTTTTATTGGGGTTGCGTTCTGCACCTAAGGAGGATTTGCACGCCTCCCCAGCTGAGTTAGTTTTTGCACAACCTCTCCGTTTACCCGGTGAATTTCTCCCCGACAATCCTGCGCCAAATTGCCCCCCCCCCCCCCGCTCAGCTGTTGCAGAGCGACACAGGATCAAACACGCTTCCTGGCCCCGTTCATCACAGTTTCCCACACGTTTTTGTGCCGAAGGCTTTAAAAAATGCGGAGTTCGTTTTTGTTAGACATGATGCTCATCGCCCAAATTTGCGGCCACCTTATGATGGACCTTTCAGAGTGCTGGAAACAATAGAGAAGCATTTTTTGCTAGATTTGGGAGACAGGAAAGAGTTGATTGGTATAAACAGACTCAAACCTGCTTTTGTTTTGGCGGATGAACAAGTGCAGTTGGCGAGGGCCCCCCGTCGCGGCAGACCTCCGAGAAGGCATTCTCCAGAACCCCCACAGAGATTGGCTAACAGTTCTAATCCACAGGTGCAGGAAGACACTGCAGAAGCAGCAAGGTCTGCTTACAGCAGATACGGCAGGAGGTTTAAACCTAGGCAACTGGTGGATTGATATTTGATATGTGGTAATGTTTTTATGTCATACATCTCTGATTATGTTTGTCCCATATTAGACATTTGGGGGGGGGGGGTCATGTGGCACATATGTTGGGTACATATTTTCCACAAATGTATTGCTGTATGTTTATTGTGTGCTTCACGTCTCGAGGGACAAAAGGACTGAGTCTGCAGGAGATATCGAGAAGGTGTGAGATTTGGCCTTTGTCTCAGAGAGAAGCCCTGGAGGGACTTCCGGGTCATCGAAGGCTAAGAGACAATGGTGGAAGAACAAAAGGGTTACAGCGTGACTGGGATTAAGTACCATGTGACTGTATGTTTGCTTAGACACCATGTGACTTGAGTTTCGATGTTCCGGAGTATAAAAGAGCGATGTGATATTATTCTGCTTCTTTTCTTGCTTGGAGATTGTTAGAGAATGTGTTCTGTTAATAAAGCTGAACCTGAGAAATAAACTCAGCCTCATCCTTGAGCACATCCTCTACAACATAATTTTGACACTTTTTTACATAAACTTCAGACTTTTATTACATAAATTCTGGACTTTAATCACAATTTTTGGACTTTTTTCACATAATTTAATTTTGAACTTTTTCCCACATAAATTTAGACATTTATTACATAATTTTTGGACTTGCAGACCCCTGGTGGTCCATGTTTTTTTCTTTTTTTTATTTCTTTCAGATCATAACAAGACAAAAAAGAAAAGGAAAGAGAAAAAGAGCAACATATTTCAGACAGAAAGGTGTAGGCAGAAGCAACAGCTTATTTGTGCCTACCTCTCACACAGAATACAAATACACAGTCGACCTCAAAGTCAAAATACAACAAAAGATAACAGTATTTTGCAATTATATTAATTTCTAATAAATCAAGTATCTGTATATTTCTTCATTAACATGTTTTTAGCAATAATTTGAACTTAACAATAGTGTCACATAACTTTAAGTCATCACTGGCATTATAAGTTTACTCCATTAACAGTGAGACTGTTTTTGTTTTTACATTTGTTCTTATTTTGGGTTTTTGGAAAAGAAATATTCCTCTTAATTCATAATTGGTATTTCTACTCTGAATCAAATCCTGGATACCTGGAGGTAGCTGGTTATTCTTTACTTTATACACAATTTGTATTACTTTAAAATCTCCTAAATTATAAAATTTTAATGTTTTCAACAGAATGAATAATGGAGTGGTAGAATCATAGTAATTTGGTCTGTACACAATTGTTATTGCTTTCTTTTGTATATAAATACTGGATTAGTAATTGTTTTTGTATGTGTTTCCCCATACTTCCACATGTAGGACATGTATGGAACTATGAGAAAGCAGTACAGAGTGAAAAGAGAATCTAGAGTTAAAAATTCTTTGGCTTTGTGTAATAATACAACCGTCTTAGCGATTTTTGTTGAAATGTGTTTTATATGAGGTTTCCAACTTAATTTGTACGCTAAATATACATCTGAAAATTTGGCTTCCAAAACATTTTCAATTTCATTTATCCCGAGTTTCTTATTCAAATTTATTGGTCTATTCCAGATATTATAAATTTTGTTTTACTCAAATTTAATGACAGTCTGTTAATATCAAACCATTTCTTTACTTTATTAAATTCATTTTCTATGGTTTCCAGAAGTTGTTCCAGATTTTCACCGCTACTAAAGACAGTTGTATCATTTGCAAACAATATGCATTTTAAACTCATAAGTACTTTACTTAGATCATTTATATACAAAATAAAAAGCAATGGATCAAGTACAGAACCTTGGGGAACACCACATGTGACTCTTAATAGTTGTGAACGTGTATTGTTAACAAACTATATTGTATATTGTTATATTGTTATTGTTTACTGTATTGTAAACAAATATACCGATATCAATCCTGTAAATAACTGGCTAGCCAGTTATGTGCAGTCCCTCTTATTCCATACATTTTTAACTGTCCATCTACGTATAATACAAAGAATCCATAGCTCTCACCTCAATGACTGGGTAAGCTCCCAGCCATGTTCTAGAGGATGATGGCCAGCACTTATGCTTTGCAAGTAAAGTGATTGAGCCTTGTGGCATGGGCCCGTGGTGCTTTCATTGGGTCATCAGGTGGGTACCCTCCTTCATCAGTGTTTCGTCAATTAGCCCATAACAGCTCCAGGGTGCTTGACAGTTGACTCCAGCGTCCTGAGGCAGTTGGGGTCAGCACCACTGTTCTAAGTTGTTCCCTTCATGCCCGATGGGTTGTTCCAGCACTTGCAGCGCTTCAGCCACAGCCATCTCAATGCTGCCTCGGCTCGCTTGGTGATATTAGCCACTAGCCTTCTTCTATTGCAACCTCTATGTCCAAGTCTGGACAGGCCACTCCAGAGTGACTGCCCAGGAAATCCTCAGCAGCCCACTTCCACTGGCAAGTTCTACGCCTGCCATTCCCTCTGCTGGCACTCATAAATGAGGAGTTGGTACATCGCAAGTTTCCTCTCATGGGCCTCCTCCATCCTGTCCTCCCATGGCACAGTCAGTTTAAGAAGAACCATTTGTTTTGATGCTCTGGACCACAAAACTATGTCTGGTCTGAGAGTTAATGATGTAATCTCCTCTGGAAACTTAAGTTGTCTCCTGAGGTCAACTCTCATGTCCCAGTCAGCAGCAGATGCCAGGATTCCTACACTTGTTTGTGTCCCACTAGAAGATTCCCCTGCCCTAACAAACCTAATCAGGCGGAGCCCTGTCGTCCTGGTCACATTGTAGGTCTTCCTCCTCTCCACCTTCAGACCTGCGGCAAGCTCAGACAGTATCTGATTTTGCCTTCATCTGAACTTGCCATCCATCAGACTAGCTTGGCATGATGACAGTACGTGTTCAAGGCTTGCCGGCTTTTCACACAGCATACAACCTGGATTCTCAACGAGCCCCCAATGGTGAAGGTTTACCGGTGTTGGCAGGACATCATATGTGGAGCATAGAAGAAACTTTATTTGCTGCTCCTCCATGCCCCACATATCCCTCCACCCTCATGACCTTCTTTGAACACCTGTCCAACATGTCCACCTTCCCTGGCTATTCATGGATGCTGCCCTGGCTTGTCTGCCCTCCTCCTCCATTATGCAAAGCTCTTCTTGGACTAGGCTTTGGCGACCTTTGGCATCTGCCTCCCACCACCTTGCCCTGGTTATGACTCCTAGGCCCAGCCTGCCTTGGTTGACTGTCCCCACAATGTCCTTGTGGCATAGCCTTTCTTCTGCATCTGCCACAGCCTTGCTTACTACCCACTTCTGTCCTGTGCAGATGGTAATATCTGCTTGGCGCATGAGTTGGTCGCTGCTGTCACACAGCATTATCACCTGCCGGGCTTTGGCCACTTTGAACTCTTCAAGGATTGATGTTATTGGAAGTTGCAGCTTGTTTCCTGAGCTGTACAGGCCAATTGAAGAGAAGCTTTTGGGTGCCGACACCCATCTGTGAAGAAAGGTGTTAATCTGCCTTTCCAGGGCTTCGACTGTTGTTAATGGCACCTTGTACATGAGCAGTGGCCAAAGGAGACTTGGAAGCACTCCATGCTGGTAGCCCCAGAGTTTAAATCTTCCAGGGAGCCCACTCCTGTACAAGGTTCACAGTCACACCTCAGCCTGTCCAAGCATCTCCTTCACATGCTCTGTATCATTCAGTTCTGCTCTGTACCATTTTCCCAAGCTCTTAATGGGTCTCTGGCTAAAAGTGGGGTTAAGTTCTTCTCCAATCCTGAAGCAGGACCGGTCTTGGATGCATCCTTTCCTTAGCACAAGGCTCCATGACTTTGATGGCTTAAATTCCACTGGCTCCTGTAATAATTTTGCAAAGATCTTCCATAATCCACTGCCCCTCTGGGAATGATCTTGCAGTTATTGTCAGATTATCCATGCATGCTTTAACTGGAGAATGCTGAATACTACTTGCCAAAACTGCACCTCTTCTCAGCTTCTCCACTGTCTTGACCAAGAGGTTCATTGCAGCTGCAAACAGGATAACCGAAATTGTGCATCCAGTAACAATGCCTTTCTCCAACCACTGCCAGCTGGTGGTAAAGCCCCCGCAGGTGAACCGCATCTTAAAGCAGTTGAAGTACTCTTGCAGGAGATGCTGAACTTTGCCTGGGACATGGTACGATTGTAGTGTGAGCTCCACCAGCATGTGGGGGATGGTTCCATATGCGTTGGATCAAGCCACAGAACTGCAAGATCTCTGATTGCGTTAAGCATCCATTTTCATTTTGTTAGGAAATTTTCCTGTGCACAAAGATTGACTATATATACGAGGTAAGGGTTTAGTTATGTGTTCAATTACATTTCTAATAACAAACATGCTGAATCCATTCCAGTCTATAGATTTTTTATCCTTTAACTTATGCACTGTGTTAATTATTTCGGTTTCATCAGTTCCTCTGAAGCCCAATTCATAGTTGCAAAATACGCTGGTACGACAATGAGCGCAGTGAACGCATTCATGCGCAAACCCTACACAGAGGGTGAGCGCTGATCAAGCACATGCAGATCCAAAAAAGTGACCGCGCGTACAAGAACGCAGTGGTTGCAGTGAACTGCACGTGCGCCAGAAAGCTCCTGCCATCCCAGATGGGAAAGGGTAAACAGATGTGCATGTGTTTCACTATTAAACCTTGTTTTTTACATAAACTTGAAATAAACATTGTACATTCTTGCTGAGGAAAATTGTTTCTGTCACTTTATATTAAATATAAGACATTTTCCGGCGCCACACGAGTCGGCTGCCTTTTGCAACAGCGGCTCAATTCTGAGTCTTTTTTTTTCTTCCTCTCTCTTCTGATCCGGTGTTAACTCTCTGATCCGGCACACCTTTCACTCCATATATATCACGGACACACAGATCGCCCCAAATGTCTCCCGAGCCGGTGGACGGAGCCACTGTTTATAGCAGGAGACGGTACAGCAGGGAAGAGCTGCTAGCACTCAACTGCCACCCGGTGCTAACGGAAAAACTCAACATACCAGGAGAACTGAGGCAAAAACGACGTGGGTGTCGTTCTGGAGTAAGGCGGAGGGCAAGAAATATAAGGTACAGACCCACCCTCCCATCCGTTGTTATGGGGAATGTACGATCGTTACTGGGAAAGGTAGATGAGCTAGTGGCTATCTCCCGCTACGATAGCATATACCGGGAGTGTAGCCTGTTCCTGTTCACAGAGTCTTGGCTAACTGAATTAGCAGCAGATGCTAACATTGAACTGGTGGGGTTCCACGCGATATGGGCAGACCGAACATCAGACAGTGGCAAAGCAAGGGGCGGTGGAGTGATAATGTATGTTAACAACAACTGGTGCAGACCGGGACATATCACGGTTAAACAACAACACTTCAGCAAAGACATAGAGTTGCTAGCTGTTAGCATGCGGCCTACATATCTCCCAAGGGAATACTCACACGTGATCTGCATTGTTATTTATGCAAATCCGACGGCAAACGCTGGGACAGCGCGTGACGTCATCCATTCAGTAACTGGCAGGCTGCAGACAGAACACCCAGATGCTCTTCTCCTCATCTCAGGCGATTTCAACCATGTTTCACTGTCTCCCATTCTACCCAGGTTTACCCAGTATGTCACATGCCACAGTAGAGACAATAAAACACTGGACTTATTCTACGCAAACACTAAGGAGGCATACACCTCATCACAACTCCCCCCACTCGGGAGATCGGATCACAACTCGGTTCATCTCCGGCCGGTGTACAAACCCCTAGTGCACAGACAACCTCCGGTCATGCGCACAGTGAAGTTATGGTCTGAGGAGGCAATGGACACTCTAAAGGGCTGTTTTGAAACCACCGCCTGGGAGCAGCTCTGCGATCCACATGGGGAGGACATCGGTGGCCTCACTCACACCTTCACGGACTACATCAGCTTCTGTGTGGACAACACCGTTCCCACCAAGACCATACGGTGTTGCTCAAACAACAAACCCTGGATCAACCCTGAGATAAAAACACTTCTGAGAGAGAAGGAGAGGATCTTCAGGTCGGGGAACAGGGAGATGCTGAAGTCCGTACAGAGGGAGCTGAGGAGAAAGATCAGAGAAGGCAAGGACAGCTTCAGGAAGAAGATGGAGGACAAGCTGCAACAAAGCGACATCAGCGGGGTCAGGGGAAACCTTAAAACCATCTCTGGGCTCCAGAATACCTCCCCCCCAGGCCACGCGGGGCAGGGAGTGGGCGAACAATCTGAATCTGTTTTTCAATAGGTTTGACCAACCGCCCTCCCCCCTGACTGCACAACAACCACTGCTGCCTCTAAAGACATCAAGTCCTGCTGCCCACTCCCCACTCCACCAACACCCCCCACTCCCAACACACAGCCCCCAACCTGACCCTCACTAAGACCCAGGTGAGGACGTAGCTGAGGAAGATCAAGGCGAGGAAGGCGTCGGGACCAGACGGCATCAGCGCAAAGCTCCTCAAGTCCTGTGCAGACCAGCTGTGTGGGATTGTGGAGTACATCTTCAATCTGAGCCTGAAGCTGGGGAGGGTACCACAGCTGTGGAAAACATCTTGTGTGGTACCTCTACCAAAGACTTCCCACCCCAAAGATCTGAACAGCTACAGACCAGTGGCCTTGACGTCCCACATGATGAAGACCCTGGAGAGACTGCTCCTTGCTCACCGCCGCCCCCTGGTGGGACCAGCGATGGATCCACCCCAGTTCGCCTACCAGCATGGCATTGAGGTGGAGGATGCGGTGATCTTCCTCCTTCACCATTCTCTGTCCCACCTGGAGAAGCCCGGGAATGCGGTGAGGATCATGTTCTTTGACTTCTCCAGTGCTTTCAACACCATCCAACCGATGATCCTGAAGGACAAGCTGCTGTGCGCAGTGGTGGACCAGCTCCTGTCATCATGGATCCTAGACTACCTCACTAACCGGCCACAGTTTGTGAGAACCCGGGACTGTGTGTCCGACACCATCATCGGTAGCACGGGGGCCCCCCAGGGAACGGTTTTGGCTCCCTTCCTGTTCACCCTTTATACTGCGGACTTCTCACACAACACAACACACTGCCATCTACAGAAGTTCTCTGACGACTCTGTGACCATTGGCCTCATCTCCAATGGAGTGAAGCTGAGTACAGAGGGCTTATCCAGGACTTTGTGGACTGGTGCCATCGGAACTGCCTCCAGATCAACGCGAGGAAAACTAAGGAGCTGGTGGTGGACTGCCGCAGGCAAGGACAACCCCTCACAGCACCAGTAAATATACAGGGAACAGACATCGAGATGGTGACATCCTATAAGTACCTGGGTGTTCATCTGAACAATAAACTAGACTGGTCACGCAATACTGACGCACTCTACAAGAAAGGACAGCGCAGGCTGTTCCTACTGAGGAGACTCAGGTCTTTTGGTGTACAAGGGGCGCTGCTAAAGACATTTTATGACGCGGTGGTGGCATCAGCCATCACTTTTGGAGTGGTCTGCTGGGGCAGTGGCATTACAGCAGCCAATAGGAAGAGACTGAACAAACTGATCAAGAAAGCTAGCTCTGTCCTGGGGCAGCGCCTTGACCCAGTGGAGGAGATGGGAGAGAGAAGGATGGTGGCTAAACTGTCATCTCTGCTGGAGTCCGAGTTCCACCCTATGCAGGACATACTGAATGCACTGAGGAGCTCATTTAGCAGCAGACTACATCATCCTAGGTGCACAACTGAGGGGTTTCGCAGGTCCTTCCTACCTACGGCTGTCAGACTGTACAACCTAAGCAGGGCTGCTCGCAGAGATAGCAAAAAGACGTGACAACCTAATAGTTTTGAATGCAAAAGACGCAATAGACTTACACAGTGGTCCCCTCCGGCATACAACTAGGAAAATACCGGTCGCTATGGAGGGTGAGAATATGTATGGGTACATAATCATACCATGTAGGATAACTAAGTAGACGGTTGTGCTGTTTCATTCCATCTAGCTACAATGCTCCGCACTGTGTGTGTTTATACACTACCGTTCAAAAGTTTGGGGTCACTTAGAAATTTCCTTATTTTTGAAAGAAAAGCACTTTTTTTCAATGAAGATAACTTTAAACTAATCAGAAATACACTCTATACATTGCTAATGTGGTAAATGACTATTCTAGTTGCAAATGTCTGGTTTTTGGTGCAATATCTACATAGGTGTATAGAGGCCCATTTCCAGCAACTATCACTCCAGTGTTCTAATGGTACAATGTGTTTGCTCATTGCGTCAGAAGGCTAATGGATGATTAGAAAACCCTTGTGCAATCATGTTAGGTCTGCAACGCTGTAATTGCTGCAAATGGAGGATTCTTTGACGAAAGCAAAGTTTGAAGGAAAAAATTATTTCAAATACAAATCATTATTTCTAACCTTGTCAATGTCTTGACTATATTTTCTATTCATTTTACAACTCATGGTGGTAAATAAGTGTGACTTTTCATGGAAAACACAAAATAATTGTCTGGGTGACCCCAAACTTTTGAACGGTAGTGTATATTTACATATTTATTCCATCTAGCTACAATGCTCCGCACTGTGTGTGTTTATATATTTACATATTTATTCCATCTAGCTACAATGCTCCGCACTGTGTGTGTTTATATATATATTTATATATTTATTCCTTCTAGCAACAATGCTCCACACTGTGTGTTTATATATTTACATATTTATTCCATCTAGCTACAATGCTCCGCACTGTGTGTTTATATATACAGTGATCCCTCACTTATCGCGGTTAATGGGTTCCAGAACCGACCGCGAAAACTGAAAAACCGCGAAGTAGCGTCACCCCTAATGACGTCACCCATAAATAATACGTACGTTCATTCTCTCACTCTCTCTCTCGTGTGATACGTGTGTGTGTGTGTGTGTGTAAGTGTACATACATACGTAGATGTAAATAAAGTGTACATAAATATATTTTTAGAACTCTTTTATTCTTATAACAAGATACGTAACTCAAGATGAAGATGATTTACTGCACAGGTTAATGAGAGCTTTACTGCTCCTCAGGTGACGCCTCATCCTCAGGTGCTAGAAGCGCAGCATCGTCGAGGGCAGCTTCCAATAGAGCTGGAGAAGCTGCAGGAGGCGGCGTAGTGGCTCGACGGGAAGACTATTTCGCACAAAATGGCACAAGAGAACAGCAAAAAGTTCTACGCGGCGAGACTAAGCAACACGAGCGATAAAGAGCAATGAATGCGGTCTTCCTTCGCTGCATTGGCGCTCGGCAGGGACAGAAGCTGGGTGAAACGTCTCGGCCAATCAGCTTGCGAGATTCCCGAGCCGAGCCAACACGAGAACAGCGAACAGAGAGGTGGGGCTTTCAGTATTGATACCTGATGGTCTAATGTAGTCTCCCTGCCTTCTGCTAGCGCCCGCCCATTATTTCTCAATTTTGAATTTTTGATGAATATTTTTGAAAAATCCGTGATGCACTGAGGGCGCGAAAGGTGAAGCGCGAAGTAGCGAGGGATCACTGTATATTTATATATGTATTCCTTCTAGCAACAATGCTCCACACTGTGTGTGTTTATATATTTACATATTTATTCCATCTAGCTACAATACTCCACACTGTGTGTTTATATACTCATATATTTATTCCATCTAGCTACAATGCTCCGCACTGTGTGTCTATATATATACACTACCGTTCAAAAGTTTGGGGTCACTTAGAAACTTCCTTATTTTTGAAAGAAAAGCAGTTTTTTTCAATGAAGATAACTTTAAACTAATCAGAAATACACTCTAATATCTAATATACATTGCTAATGTGGTAAATGACTATTCTAGCTGCAAATGTCTGGTTTTTGGTGCAATATCTACATAGGTGTATAGAGGCCCATTTCCAGCAACTATCACTCCAGTGTTCTAATGGTACAATGTGTTTGCTCATTGCGTCAGAAGGCTAATGGAGGATTAGAAAACCCTTGTGCAATCATGTTAGCACAGCTGAAAACAGTTTAGCTGGTTAGAGAAGCGATAAAACTGACCTTCCTTTGAGCAGGTTGAGTATCTGGAAAAAATTATTATTTCAAATACAAATCATTATTTCTAACCTTGTCAATGTCTTGACTATATTTTCTAATCATTTTACAACTCATGGTGGTAAATAAGTGTGACTTTTCATGGAACACACAAAATAATTGTCTGGGTGACCCCAAACTTTTGAACGGTAGTGTGTGTATGTGTATATATATATATATATATATATATATATTTTTTTTTTTTTTTTTTTTTTTTTTTTTTTAATATGGCTATGACAACCTTGGAACCAGGTTCCAAGGTTGTCATAGCCAGGAGCGGCACTGGGGTTAAGCTCCCAGTGCTCCTAAAATGCTCCTTATGGCGTGCATCTCGAAAAGCCTCTGACAAGTAAGTCCAACTCCTAGCCTGCCCGTCTGGTTTAGTCTCTAAGCCCAGCGGAACTGCTTTTACTAATAGGAGAAGGGGCAAGGGTGGATCTCTGGCGCCTTAAAACCAGATGCTTCGGGTAGATGGTGGCTCGTCAACCTGGGAAGGTAGCCCATCTAGGGGAAGGTAAACCCTGATTTCAAACCTCCGCTGCATTGCGGCACACCTGGTCACGGGAAAGGCTTCGGGAGTCAACCCTGAGGAAAAATCTGGAGTCGGAGCCCCTAAGGCAGTTCTCTGTTGTGCTCAACATTGTTCTGGCAGCTCCTGCGACGGCGCTGGTGCCAAACTGTAGCAGCCCTGCTGTTCCTTTGGATTCATCAGTGACGTGGAGAGGGGGGACATGCTGCATGGGCATCATCTTGTCATCCATATCTTCCTGCCCAGGCTTGAATCCTACCAACACCCAACGCTGGAAGGTAGAACACCGGATCACTGGAGAGGACACTCCAGCTTCGCCTTTGGCATAGACAAAACACAGGGAATGACAGTTACCGGTTATAAGCCACCGCTCAATTGGCGTAGAGCGCGGTGCCAGGGGTTGTTCCCGACGGTGGGAGGGATCATCGGATCTCACTGGACAGCTACCGCCCGCCTCAAGCTGGGCAGCCCGCAGCCAATAAGGTGTTGTCCCGCCACAGCTTGCTTTCCTTATTGGGTGCATGGGGATGAAGAAAAGTCCGAACAGCAGGCTGAGAACCTTCGCACCAGGCAAGACAAAAAAACAAAAGAGACCAACTCTAAAACTGGGAACTTGGAACGTCCGCACTATGATGACAGGACTCGCTGCTAACCTCAAGTACATCAACGACACCAGGAAGACTGCCATCATCAATAATGAGCTGAAGAGACTGGGAGTGGATATCGCCACTCTCCAGGAAACACGGTTGGCTGACGCAGGCACACTGAGAGAGAAGGACTACACGTTCTACTGGCAGGGAAAGGGCAGTGACGAACACAGGGAACACGGAGTGGGCTTTGCAGTGAAGAACACCTTGCTGATGATGGTGGAACCGGGCAGCAATGGCTCTGCACGACTCCTCACCCTCCGCCTCAACACCACTCAAGGCCCAGTCACCCTCGTCAGTATGTATGCCCCAACACTGACAGCCACACCAGAGGCAAAAGACGAGTTCTACGAGAATCTCGCAACAACTGTAAGGATCATCCCCAACTCTGAACAACTCATTCTCCTTGGAGAATTCAATGCCAGAGTGGGTGCTGACCACGACTCCTGGCCCTCCTGTCTTGGACCATTTGGCGTGGGCAGAATGAACGACAACTGACATCGGCTGCTCGAGTTCTGCACATATCACGATCTGTGCATCACAAACTTGTTTTTCAAGACCAAGCCCCAACACAAGGTTTCCTGGCGACATCCGCGCTCAAAGCACTGGCACCAGCTGGACTTGATCCTGACCAGGCGCACCTCACTTAAGAACGTGCTAATCACCCATTTGTTCCAGAGTGCAGATTGTAACACAGACCATTTATTGGTGTGTTGCAAGGTCAAGCTGCAGCTGAAGAAATTCCATCGTGCTAGACAGCCTGGAAAGGCACGGATTGACACCAGCAAGTTGGCCCAACCAGAACTTGTTGAGCAGTTTGCCTCCACCTTTGAGAAGGAACTTAGTGTACCACAAGAAGGAGAATCTGCAAAGCAGAAGTGGGAAGAGCTGCGAAACACCATCCACCACACAGCCTTGGCTACCTTTGGGAGGACGACCTCGAAGTCACAGGACTGGTTTGATGCCAAGTTGACCGAGATGACCCCTGTCATTGAAGCCAAGTGCTCAGCACTTGCTGAGTACAAGAAGTACCCAAACGAGAAGAATCTCCAGATTCTCAGGGCTGCGAGAAGCAAAGTTCAGGAGACTGCTCGGCGCTGTGCCAACAAGTACTGGACTCAGCTCAGCCAAGACATTCAAACCGCTGCCATAACAGGGAACATCCGTGGTATGTACGATGGCATCAAGAAAGCACTTGGTCCGGCTCAGAGCAAGACGGCCCCCCTCAAATCCTCCACTGGGGAGATGATCACAGAAAAGAATAAGCAGATGGAGAGATGGGTGGAACACTACTCCGACCTCTACTCCAGACAGAACACCGTGACACCGTCAGCCCTTGATGCCATCGACTGCCTGCCATCCATGGACGAACTTGACGCCGAGCCAACCATCGACAAACTCAGCAAGGCCATTGATAGCTTGGCCGCTGGCAAGGCACCCAGCAACGACGGCATACCCCTGACCTGATCAAGCACTGCAAGACCGCCCTACTGCTGCCATTGCATGACGTCCTCTGCCAGTGCTGGAAGGAAGGTGCTGTACCACAGGACATGAGGGACACCAAGATCATCACCCTCTACAAAAACAAAGGGGAGAGAAGCGACTGCAACGACTACAGGGGCATCTCCCTCGTCAGCGTTGTTGGCAAAGTCTACGCACGAGTTGTTCTCGTTCGTCTACAGAAGCTTGCCGAACGTGTCTACCCCGAGTCTCAGTGTGGCTTCTGCGCTGAGCAATCGATGGTAGACATGATATTCTCCATCCGCCAACTCCAGGAGAAATGCAGAGAACAGAACATGCCCCTGTACGTCGCCTTCATCGACCTCACCAAAGCATTCGATCTGGTCAGCAGGGAGGGCCTTTTCAAGATCCTGCCAAAGATAGGCTGCCCACCAAAGTTGCAAAGCCTCATAGAATCGTTTCACACCAACATGCAGGGGATAGTGCAGCACGACGGCAACGTCTCAGAACCATTCAACATACACAGTGGAGTGAAACAGGGCTGTGTACTTGCGCCAACCCTCTTTGGGATTTTCTTTGCTATGCTCCTGAGGCATGCCTTCAGCACAGCAACAGAGGGAATCTACCTGCACACAAGATCTGACGGCAGGCTTTTCAACCTCGCCCGCCTGAAAGCCAGAACCAAAGTACGCGAGGCTCTAATCAGAGACATGCTGTTCGCAGACGACGCTGCAGTCGCAACCCACACACAGCAGGAGCTTCAGACCCTGATGGACCGCTTCTCCCAGGCATGCAAGGACTTCGGGCTTACCATCAGCCTGAAGAAGACTAACGTCTTGGCGCAAGGCACGGAAGCACCACCAACCATCACCATCGACGACTACGAGCTGGAGGTCGTGAATCAATTCACGTACCTGGGGTCCACGATCAGCAACAACCTCTCCCTTGATACAGAGATCGACAAGAGGATTGGAAAATCAGCCTTCACACTCACTCGCCTCACCACACGAGTGTGGGAGAATCCCAAACTCTTTGTCAAGACGAAGATGGCAGTGTACAATGCCTGCATCATCAGCACACTGCTCTATGGGAGTGAGACATGGACAACATACGCCCGGCAGGAAAAGAGACTGAACTCTTTCCACTTGCGCTGCATTCGCCACATCGTGGACATATCCTGGCAGGACAAAGTGCCCAACACAGAAGTTCTGTCCCGCGCCAGCCTTCCCTCCATGTTCACTCTACTCAGGCAACGCAGGCTCCGCTGGCTAGGCCACGTTCACCGTATGGAGGATGGCAGAATCCCCAAAGACGTCCTCTACGGAGAACTGGCTACTGGCAGGAGAGACATTGGCCGCCCACAGCTGCGCCTTAGAGATGTCTGCAAGAGAGACATGAAGGCCCTGGAGATCAACACAGAGCGCTGGGAGGACCTTGCAACGGACCGCTCCAAATGGAGAGGCACCCTGACCAGACAGCTCAAGGCGGGTGAAGAGAGACTGACTGCTGCAGCAGATGAAAAAAGGACCCGCAGGAAGAACCGCCACAGACCCAGCAGCACGGAGACCACCCACAAGTGCGACCTGTGTGACAGGGACTGCCATTCGCGCATCGCCTGTTCAGCCACAGGCGGTGCTGTTCCAGCAGAGTAGACGTTTAGGATTCTCTTCCATGGTCATCATAGACCGACGGAGGCCGCCGCCGCCGATTTATATTTATATGTACATATGTATACTCGCTGCTCTTGTTTTTTCTCTTGCCTTCTGATTGTTGCTCTGAGTGTTGATATCCCTGTGCTGTTGCAATCCTGGAATTTCCCCATTGTGGGACTAATAAAGGCTTATCTTATCTTATCTTATTTAATCCACAGATTACTAAGTTAAAAAAAACAACTCTGCCACTGAGCTCTCCTTTTGTGTTTCGATTGCAGCTGTTAAAACGTTTAAATTTATTTTCACTGCGCATGCACAAAACGTGGCTGCTGAACGGTTGCTGCAGTGGCTCAAAAACAACTCTGAATATTGCTGTGTACGCAAATGCAGTCTACAAAATGCAAACGTTATCCCCTTGGAGGGACTCTGAACAGCCCTTGAGAAACATTGTATTTTTTGTATTTGTTAGAATAATTTTGAGCTTAAATTATTCAAAGTCAAATAATCGGGTGGAAAGTTGGATTTATTTATTTATTTTTTTTGTACTTATTTTGTACCCGTAGGTAGATTTGTTTTGCAGTCTGGTGACAAGCCACCAGCTGCCGGTCGCTGCGTGCGCAAGCACCCCGTATCCCTAACCCTTATGTACATTTATTATAAAAATAGATATCCAGTTTTAACCTCAATGGCCATTTGCGGGAGAGATTACAACGCATGGCATTCAGGCACACCTAGAATCTCCAAAGAATTGTTTTCTTTAGGTCTGATGTATATAGGTAGGAGAAAGGAGAGGGAGGATGAGGATAAGGGGAGGAACAGAACGGGACAGTCCTTATAATCAAAGCTTATCCGGGGAAACGTCACAGACACTCTGGAGACATGAGGTCATGGAGACATGGACATGAGATCCATAAAACTAACAGAATGTCCATATACCTAATCTCTACCACTGATCTATACAGGCTGAGGAGTTCCTGTGCATTCCTGTGACCCAAAACAGGTCATGTCTAAGAGATTTTAAGCTTAGATCATTCCTTACGCATGTACTGATCTTGTACTGAATTCTCTGAAGGCCAATAATTGTTCACAGAAACATACAAAGAATATATGAACTTATCCTATATGGCATGCACATATAAACATTTAACATAACATATGAAAGGCATGATATTTCTCAAATATAATAATACATTATTAATAACAATAATAATGTAGATAAAATGGAATTTTTCTCAGTATTTTATTTTGTATTTTGTATAAAATAAAATACAGATTTTTATTATTTTATTTTGTATTTTGTGGCAGCACAGTGGCACAGTGGTTAGCACTGACAACACAGCAAGAAGGTCGCTGGATCGATTCCACCCTTGACCATCGTGGGTTCGATCTCACCCCCAGACCATCGGTGACTCTTCTCTGTGGAGTTTGCATGTTCTTCCTGTGTCTGCATGGGTTTACTCCAGGTACTCCGGTTTCCTCCCACAGGCCAAAGACATGCAGGTTCGGTTAACTGGCATCAACTGGGGATTCTAAATTGTCCTTAGGTATGAATGTGACAGTGAATGGTTGTCTGTCTCTCTGTGTTGGCCCTGCGATGGACTGGCGATCTGTCCAGGGTGGACCCTGCCTCTTGCCAAAAGATGCCGGGATAGGCTCCAACCCCCCCGCAACCTGAAAAGCATTAAGCGGTAGAAGATGGATGGATGGATTTTGTATACTTTATTAATCCCAGAGGGAAATTCAGGGCATCCACGGTACGGTGCCAATCCCTTCACCATTCACACACACATTCACACCTAGGGCCACTTTAGAGTCTCCAGTTAATCTAACTTGCATGTTTTTGGCCTGTGGGAGGAAACCGGAGTACCTGGGGTAAACCCACACAGACCCGGAGAAAACATGCAGACTCCACACAGAAGGGTTACCGATGGTCTGGGGGTGGGATCAAACCCACAATGGTCAGGGGTGGAATCGATCCCATGACCTTCTTATTGTGCTGCCATAGTGCTAACCACTACACCACTGAGCTTTATATCTATTTTATCTGTGTTTCTTTCATTTTTCTTGGGTGTTTGAATTTTCATTACTGTGTTTGATCCTGTGTTTACAAAGAATTGATTAAATGTTTTAGTAATTTGTCCAGTATCCCTCATTGCCTGGCCATTTGCTATAAAATGAGGATAATCACCTTTGCTTTTCCCCTTTGTAATTGTCATTTAAAATCCTCCAGGTGTTCTGTACATTTTTACTCTTTTTTAGTAAATTACTATAATATGTTCATTTGCTCATTCTTGGTATCCATATCAATTTATTTTTGTACTTATATTTCATTTCAGATTCTTTAGTTCTAAGTTTTAAGAATTCTTTATACAGTATTTTTTCTTCCTACAGGCATTTAATAATCCTTTTGTTAACCAGGGTTTAATTTGTTTAGTTTTCTGCACTTTTTTGATTATAGGACAATTTTTATTATACAAAACAGTTATTTCTAGGAAAATTTCCTATGCCTCGTTTGTGTCTTCTGTGTAAACTCCGGTTCAGTCTTGTTTGTTCAAATCATCTTTAAACATTTTTAATGCATCCTCAGTTATACATCTAGTTGTCCTGCTAGTTCTAACTGCCTTTTCAATTTTATCCCTGTTTTCTAGACCTATAAACACGGCAGATGATCACTTATATCATTCATGATTAAGCCACTGAAGATTTTCCTATCAACAACATTTATAAATATATTGCTATATATATAAAGCTATCTATCTATCTATGAGAGTAGCACTGGTTACAGTTACTGTAGTGGGACATATAATTGTAGGAAACAAACTCATACAATACATTGTATTAATAAATTCCTCAGTTTGTGAATATCCTTTAGGACTGACTAAATAAATATTAAGATCTCCACTCTTGTGGATATTGTCATATAAACCAATCATTTTTTCCATAAATGTTTGCGTACATGTTTCAGGGGATCTGTATGTACACTGCTTTCCAAATTATTATACAAATGATATTTGTCTCTGATTTTCCTAAATAGTCGATGCAAATGACAGTCTGTATAATTTTCAAGGCATCAACCTTTGGAGCATAATTCAAATTTTATTGAACAATCCTCCCAGTGATAACCATTTTTTTTTTTTTGCAAAAATAATAAAAAAAAAAAATCAAAATGCACTGTTCCAAATTATTATCCATAACAGAGTTTCAAAACATTTTAGTTGTTGTAAAGAACTGAAAATGGTCACTTGTTGAATTTGCAACATTAGGAGGTCATATTTACTAAAATCAAAAGCTATTTCAATCAAAAACATCTTAACAGGCCAAGTTACAAGTTAACATAGGACCGCTTCTTTGATATAACCTTCACAATTCTTGCATCCATTGAACTTGTGAGTTTTTGGAGAGTTTCTGCTTGAATTTCTTTGCAAGATGTCAGAATAGCCTCCCACAGCTGCTGTTTTGATGTGAACTGCCTCCCATCCTCATAGATCTTTTGCTTGAGGATGTTCCAGAGGTTCTCAATGTGGTTGAGGTCAGGGGATTATGGGGACCACACCATGAGTTTCTCTCCTTTTATACCCATAGCAGCCAATGACACAGAGGTATTTGCAGTATGAGATGGTGCGTTGTCATACATGAAGATAATTTTGCTACGGAAGGCACAGTTCATCTTTTTGTACCATGGAAGGAAGTGGTCAGTCAGAAACTCTATATACTTTGCCGAGGTTATTTTCACACCTTCAGGGACGCTAAAGGGACCTACCAGCTCTCTCCCCATGATTCCAGCCCAAAACATAACTCCACCACCTCCTTGCTGACATTGCGCCTTGTTGGGACATGGTGGCCATCCACCAACCATCCATTACTCCATCCATCTGGACCATCCAGAGTTGCATGGCACTCATCAGTAAACAAGACTGTTTGAAAATTAGTCTTCATGTGTTTCCCACTGCAACCGTTTCTGCTTGTGAGCATTATTTTTTTTTGGTGGGGGGGAGATAGTAGGTTTATGCACAACTGCAAGCCTCTGGAGGATCCTCCACCTTGAGGTTTGTGGGACTCCAGAGGCACCAGGAGCTTCAAGTACCTGTTTGCTGATTTGTAATGGCATTTTAGCGGCTGCTTTCTTAATATGATGAATTTGTCTGGCAGAAACCTTCCTCGTTATGCTTTTATCTGCACGAAACCATCTTAGTGATGTTAGGCTCAACACCGCCCATTTGATACTGATTTGAGCACTATAAAGCGGAAGTGTCATGAGCAGTGCATCGAGTGCCATGTCAGCACACCCACAGTCATGTGACCGTAGCATGCGTGGCCTCGTTATGTTGGTCACATCACATGACTTGAGGGCTCGGGGTAAGTTTGAGAGGGAATTAGTTTTTGTTTGCTTTGTATTGCTTGTTCCTGCCATCCAATTTTGAATAGACCTCAGATGGCCAAATGCTCAAAAAAAAGTATTGAGATTTTTTTTTCAGGTTTTCCATTCAGATGCAGTTCTGACTGTCAGTCACCAGATGGCAGTCTTTATTTGATGTTTCATAACACTGTGTTGCTCATGAAGCAATTGTCTCAAAGTTACTCATTGTTTCATAAGGCCTCAGTTTCAACATCAGTAGCCCATCTGAATCAGCCTCAAATTTCTTCACAGTATGATGATCTTGCTTAAGTTTTTGTGAAGTAATTGTTTTCATAAATTGTCCAAGGCATTGCACTATTTGATGCTTTTCGGCAGCAGAGAGATCCTTTTTCTTTCCCATATTGCTTGAAACCTGTGGCATGCTTAATAATGTGGAACATCTTTGTTTAGTAGTTTTCCTTTAATTGGGCTCACCTGGCAAACTAATTATGACAGGTGTCTGAGATATCTGAGATAGGTGATTGATATCAGTGATCCAAAGAGCCCTGAGATACAAAACCATCCATGAGTTTAATTGAAAAACAAAAAATTGAATGTTTATGATACTACAATCCTATTTGCATAATAATTTGGAACGCGGTGTGCAGCTAATAATAATACTTTTTGATTTCTCCATCTTAATTTCTTCTGTTACACATTCCATCAGATTATTTATACCTTAAATGTCATTTTTTCACAACTTGGCTTTGTAGTGAAGATTGTATATATAATCCAACCCCTCCTCCCCTTATATTACTTCTACTGACTGTGTACAAATCGTAGCTATCAAGCTCAACTGTAGTAGTTTCATCATCTTTTAACCATGTTTGAGATAGCAATGACAGTAAAGTTCTTATGACAATAATTCAAATAGTCCTGTATACTAGAAAATTTTTCCTGAGACTCCTGCTGTTGAAATGGATTATTGAAAACATTTCATCTAAATTTACATTTCTTATAAGATCATCTTCTGAATAATAACGGCTTTATGTTGAGGTGAGTGTGGGTTAAAATGAGCCCCGTATTTTGTCTGCAGGTGTTGGAGGCAAAGCTGCAGGCGGACAAGGCGAAGCTGAATGCCCAGGATGTCCTGATGAAGACCAACAGGACCAAACAGAAGCTGGACCAGAGCAACGAGGAGCTGAGGAGCCTCATCAGACACATCAGAGACTTCCTCACACGTACGCATCACTTCCTGTTCGCTGTCAGTTCGCTTCTAGATTTATGGGGGCCCTGTGAGAGATTCTTTTTTTTTGGGGGGGGGGGTTAATAATGGGGAAGAGTTCAAACCCTTCAACTCAACATAAAACAATTAAAACATTTATAAGAGGAAAAAGCTGCAAATTTATGATTGGAAAGTTTGTGAGAGAAAAAGTTAAAAATTACAAAAAGTAGAAAATTTATAAGAAAAAAGTTCCAAATTCATGAGGAAAATACTGCAAATTTATGATAAAGTTACAAATTTACAAGAAAAAAGTTAAATATTTGGAAGAAATTACATGCAAATGTGCGAGAAAAAAGTTTCAGATTTACAAGAAAACACAAAAGGGGGGGGGCAGCTCAGTGGCACAGTGGTTGGCAGTGCGGCAGCACAGTAAGAAGGTCATGGGATCGATCCCACCCGACCATCAGTGACCCTTCTGTGTGGCGTTTACATGTTCTCCCCGTGTCTGCATGGGTTTACCCCAGGTACTCCGGTTTCCTCCCACAGGCCAAAGACATCCAAGTTAGGTTAACCGGAGACTCTCAAGTGGCCCTAGGTGTGAATGGTGACGGGATCGGCGCCGTACCGTGGCTGCCTCATCCATCCAGGTGGATGCCCTGAATTTCCCTCTGGGATTAATAAAGTATACAAAAAAGCAGAAAATGTATAAGAAAAAAGGCAAGAATTTATGAAAAAAAAAAATCAGTTACAAAAAAAATGTTTCAAATTCACGAGAAAAAGTTGGGAGAAAAGTTAAGTTATGAGCATATTTATGGGAAAAAGTAGAAAATTTTACAAGAAAAAAGTTACAAATTTGCAAGACAAAAGCTGAAAACTTTTACAAATTTATAGAAAACATTTTTGCATATTTACTAAAAAAAAGGTAACAAATTTGTGATAAAGTTGCACGGTTGCAAAAAAAATTGAAACTTTTTCAAAATTGCAAGGGGAAAAAAGTTGAAGGTAATTTTAATTTTTCCCCCAAATATAATGCAAATTTATGATAAACAAAGTCACAAATAACAAGAAAAAAGCTAAGTATTTCTAAGAAATATGCAAATGTGCCAGAAAAAAAGTTTCAAACGTACACAACAAAACTCACAAATTTAGGAGGGAAAACAGCTGCAAATTTATGAGAGAAAAAAGTTAAAATTTACAAAAAAAGCCAAAACAATTTTAAGAAAAACTCACAAATTTAAGAAAGAGTCAAGATTCAAAGGCTTTATTATCGTGTGCACAGTTAAGAAATGCTACATTTCCTGAGCAATGAAATTCTTACTTTGCTCTCCGAACGAATGTCAAGTTAAAGGTACAGAAACATCAATTCTAACAGGTCATGACACACTAACACAGTAACTCAATCCTAATACTAATGGATGCTAAAACACACACCAACACACAGTTAGGCAGTGGAGGAATGAAACTGAAAATTCACTGGATGACTAAAGTGATAGTGGTATGTTGATATCAGAGATGATGTGAACCTGTGATGGCATGAACCTATGTACAGTGTGCAGATGAGCATTGCACAGCAAGCAGTGTATAATTACAAATTATTTCTGTAACGGTAGTACCAGTAGACTGTGCGTGATAAGTAGCAGCAGAGATGTTATGGACATCAGACGGGTGATACTATAGCTACTGTACAGGTGAGCAGTGTGCAAATTTAGCAGCGTGTGAGTTCTTATAGGCAAAGCTGTGTTACGGAGTTGTTATCTGTTCAGGAGTCTAATGGCAGTGGGAAAGAAGGAGTTTTCCAGTCTGGTTGTCCTGCATTTCACACTTCTGTACCTCCGGCCTGAGGGTAGAAGTGGGAACAGTCTGTGTTGGGGGTGGGTGGGGTCCCAGAGGACGGCGTCAGCTCTCCTTTGGACTCTGCGGTGGTAGATGCTCTGCAGAGAGGGGAGTGGAGTCCTGATGATCTTCTCCGCGGTCTTCACCACTCTCTGCAGGCGTTTGCGGTCCAGGGCAGTAGTGCTGTTGTACCACACAGTGATGCAGAAAAAAAATCATTTATGAGAAAAAAGCTGCAAAGTTATAAGAAAAAGTTCTGAGAAATTTTAAGAAAAATTATGAGGGAAAAAGTCACAAATTTATGAGAAAGAAGTTGAAAATTTATGAGAATTAAATTAAAAATGTACAAGAAAAAGGCAGAAAAATTATAAGAAAAAAATCAGTTATGAGAAAATTAGTAGCAAATTTACAAGAAAAGGTTCTGAGAAATGTTAAGAAAAATTATGAGAATATTTATCACGGGTGGCGCGGTGGAGGAGTGGTTAGCACTGCGGCAGCACAGCAACTCACCCTTGGCCGGGGGATCCTGGGTTTGATCCCAGCCCCTGACCAACAGTGATCTGTGTGGAGTTTGCATGTTCTCCCTGTGTCTGCGTGGGTTTACTCCGGGATTTCTCCGGTTTCCTCCCACATGCCAAAAACATGCAGGTTAGGTTAATTGGCATCAAACTGGGGATTCTAAATTGTCCTTAGGTATGATTGTGAGACTGAATGGTTGTCTGTCTCTCTGTGTTGGCCCTGCGATGAACTGGCGATCTGTCCAGGGTGGACCCTGCCTCTCACCCAAAGATGCTGGGATAGGCTCCAGCCCCCCCGCGACCCGAAAAGGATTAAGTGGAAGAAGATGAATGAGAAGAAAAAAAAATAAATATTTATCACAAAAAAAGTCACCAATTTATGAGAAAAGAGTTGAAAATTTGCAAGAAAAAAAAATCACAAATTTATATGAAAAAAGTTTGCAAATTTACAAGAAAAGCATAACAAATTTATGATTAAAAGTTGCAAATTTGAAAAGGCAATTTTAACCCCCCCCCCACACACACAAGAACGTTGATGGTGAGCTTGTGTGTCGGGCTCCCCCAGCAAACATCTCAGTCCTCATCTGTCTCTAAAACTAAAATGACCCACCTGTCCCAACCCCACTTTTGGTGTTTTTTAGAAGACGCGGCGGACATGGAGAGCATCGAGCTGGTGGCCAACGAGGTTCTGGCCATGCAGATGCCCTCCACCCCCGCTCAGCTGCAGAACCTGACCGAGGAGATCCGTCAGAAGGTGGGACAACACAAACTCTGGAAAGTTTCGGTTTCTCCCAGGAACTTTTTTCCTCTTTAACGTTCTCCTTTTGTCCCTTTCAGGTGGGGGAACTGGGCCACGTGGAGACGGTCCTGCAGCAGAGCTCAGACAACATCCAGAGGGCTGAGAGTCTACTGGAGCAGGCCCGCCACGCCAGGTCGGTCCACGGACGATTTCACCGCATGATAACTAAACGGCTTTTCAGAGCCCGTACGGGTGGCTGCTGCCGTTTGGTCAGCAAGTGCAAAGATGCCAATTTATGTGGGGAAACCAAACAGCTGCATCGACTATGGGAACCTGAGAAAATATGACAAATTCAAGAGGAGAAGCTGTCGAGATTTACAAGGAAAAAAATTAAGTTACAAAAACTTTGTCGTCGGCCTCCGTCGGTCTATGATGACCATGGAAGAGAATCCTAGATGTCTACTCTGCTGGAACAGCACCGCCTGTGGCTGAACAGGCCGATGCGTGAATGGCAGTCCCTGTCACACAGGTCGCACTTGTGGGTGGTCTCCGTGCTGCTGGGTCTGTGGCGGTTCTTCCTGCGGGTCCTTTTTTCATCTGCTGCAGCAGTCAGTTTCTTTTCACTCACCTTGAGCTGTCTGGTCAGGGTGCCTCTCCATTTGGAGCGGTCCGTAGCAAGGTCCTCTCAGCGCTCTGTGTTGATCTCCAGGGCCTGCATATCTCTCTTGCAGACGTCTCTGAAGCGCAGCTATGGGCGGCCAGCGTCTCTCCTGCCAGTCGCCAGTTCTCCGTAGAGGACATCTTTGGGGATTCTGCCATCCTCCATACGGTGAACATGGCCTAGCCAGCGGAGCCTGCGCTGCCTGAGTAGAGTGAACATGGAGGGAAGGCTGGCATGGGACAGGACTTCTGTGTTGGGCACTTTGTCCTGCCAGGATATGTCCAGGATGTGGCGAATGCAGCGCAAGTGGAAGGAGTTCAGTCTCTTTTCCTGCCGGGCGTATGTTGTCCACGTCTCACTCCCATAGAGCAGTGTGCTGATGACGCAGGCGTTGTACACTGCCATCTTCGTCTTGACAGAGAGTTTGGGATTCTCCCACACTCGTGTGGTGAGGCGAGCGAGTGTGGAGGCTGATTTTCCAATCCTCTTGTTGATCTCTGTATCAAGGGAGAGGTTGTTGCTGATCGTGGACCCCAGGTATGTGAACTGATTCACGACGTCCAGCTCGTAGTCGTCGATGGTGATGGTTGGTGGTGCTTCCGTGCCTTGCGCCAAGACGTTAGTCTTCTTCAGCCTGATGGTAAGCCCGAAGTCCTTGCATGCCTGGGAGAAGCGGTCCATCAGGGTCTGAAGCTCCTGCTGTGTGTGGGTCACAACTGCAGCGTCATCTGCCAACAGCATATCTCTGATTAGAGCCTCACGTACTTTGGTTCTGGCTTTCAGGCGGGCGAGGTTGAAAAGCCTGCCTTCAGATCTTGTATGCAGGTAGATTCCCTCTGTTGCTGTGCTGAAGGCATGCCTCAGGAGCATAGCAAAGAAAATCCCAAAGAGGGTTGGCGCAAGTACACAGCCCTGTTTCACTCCGCTGTGTATATTGAATGGCTCTGAGACGTTGCTGTCGTACTGCACCATCCCCTGCATGTTGGGGTGAAACGATTCGATGAGGCTTTGCAACTTAGGTGGGCATCCTATCTTTGGCAGGATCTTGAAAAGGCCCTCTCTGCTGACCATATCGAACGCTTTGGTGAGGTCGATGAAGGCGACGTACAGGGGCATGTTCTGTTCTCTGCACTTCTCCTGGAGTTGGCGGATGGAGAATATCATGTCCACCGTCGATTGCCCAGCGCGGAAGCCACACTGAGACTCGGGGTAGACGCGTTCAGCAAGCTTCTGTAGACGAACGAGGACAACTCGTGCGTAGACTTTGCCAACAATGCTGAGGAGGAAGATGCCCCTGTAGTTGTTGCAGTCACTTCTCTCCCTTTTGTTTTTGTAGAGGGTGATGATCTTGGCATCCCTCATGTCCTGTGGTACGGCACCTTCCTTCCAGCAGTGGCAGCAGTAGGGCGGTCTTGCAGTGCTTGATCAGGTCGGGGGGTATGCCGTCGTTGCCGGGTGCCTTGCCAGCGGCCAACCTGTCAATGGCCTTGCCTTCCTGATTTCACCGCATGATAACTAAACGGCTTTTCAGAGCCCGTACGGGTGGCTGCTGCCATTTGGTCAGCAAGTGCAAAGATGCCAATTTATGTGGGGAAACCGAACAGCTGCATCGACTGTGGGAACCTGAGAAAATATGACAAATTCAAGAGGAGAAGCTGTTCTTGTTATCAACTGCAAGCCTTTTTATTCCCCACGGGAGTTTGCTTCTTTTATACTGATCGCTGTGTACGCCCCTCCCGACGCGGACACGCGCGAAGCTCAGCGCGTGCTCGCGGATCACATTCAACACACAGAGCGGAGTTTTCCAGACTCGCTGATTATTGTGGCTGGCGACTTTAATCAGTGCAATCTGAGCCACGATCTCCCCCGCTACAAACAGTTTATTAAATGCCCCACCAGAGGATTAAACACACTGGATCACTGTTACACCACAGTGAAAGACGCATATCGCGCTGTCCCTCGAGCTGCGCTGGGATTATCTGATCACGTGATGGTTCACCTCATTCCCACATACAGACAGAGATTGAAGCTCACTAAACCTGTTGTGAGCACTACGAAGATACGGACCAGTGATGCTGAGGAGAAGCTGGAAACGTGCATGGAAATATCTGACTGGGGCATGCTTAAAGGAGCCACGCATGATCTGGATGAGTACACGGACACTGTGAACTCATATATCCACTTTTGTGAAGAGAACATTCTTCCATCACGCACCAGGGTGAGTTACTCTAATGACAAACCCTGGTTCACAGCTAAGCTCAGACAGATCAGGAAGGAGAAGGAAGCAGCGCTGAAAAGTGGAGACAGGGACTGCTACAGGGAGGTTAAATATCGGTTTAACAGAGAGCTGAAGAGGGCTAAATCTGTGTACTCAGAGAGACTCCAGCAGCAGTTCACTGCTAATGATTCGGCTTCCGTGTGGAGAGGACTGAGGCAGATCACCAACTATCGGCCTCAGGCTCCTAAAGGTCAGGATGACAAAGCCCTTTGTCAGAGACTGTCCCAACACTATGCCCGTTTTGACACCTCGTCATCTGTGTCCAACTCCCCCCCTCCCTCCAGCTCCACAGCCTCCACATTCCCTACTTCATTTAAGGCACCCCCCCCCACCTCCCCCCCTCCCCTTATCATCAGTGAGCAGGATGTGCTCAAACAGTTCTCCAGACTGAACCCGCGCAAGGCCCCCGGCCCAGACGGCGTGTCTCCCTCCACCCTGAGACTCTGTGCGAAACAGCTGGCTCCTGTATTCACAGACATTTTTAACACCTCCCTTAAGTTATGCCACGTGCCATCCTGCCTCAAATCCTCCACCATCATCCCTGTCCCCAAGAAGCCACGGATCACTGGACTTAATGACTACAGACCTGTAGCGCTCACCTCTGTAGTCATGAAGTCCTTTGAGCGTCTGGTCCTGTCCCACCTCAAGTCCATCACCACCCCTCTCCTGGACCCGCTGCAGTTTGCCTACCGAGCCAACAGGTCTGTAGACGATGCAGTCAACCTGGCCCTCCACTCCATCCTGCAGCACCTGGACTCCCCGGGAACCTACGCCAGGATCCTGTTTGTGGACTTCAGCTCCGCATTCAACACCATCCGCCCCGCTCTGCTCCGGGACAAGCTGTCCCTGCTCAACGTGCCTGACTCCCTCTGCAGGTGGATCATCGACTTCCTGACGGACCGGAGGCAGCATGTGCGGCTGGGAAAGACTGTCTCAGACTATACTAGCATCAGCACCGGATCACCCCAGGGCTGTGTACTTTCCCCCCTACTCTTCTCCCTTTACACCAACTCCTGCACCTCCAGCCACCAGTCTGTCAAGTTGATCAAGTTTGCGGACGACACCACCCTCATCGGGCTCATCTCCAACGGCGACGAGTCCGCCTACAGGAGAGAGGTGGCCCAGCTGGCGTCCTGGTGCAGCAATAACAACCTGCAGCTGAACGCTCTGAAGACAGTGGAGATGATTGTAGACTTCAGGAAAGTCACTACTCCTCTGCCCCCCCTCACCCTCTCAGGCTCTCCCATCACCACTGCTGATTCCTTCCGCTTCCTAGGCACTACCATCACCAGGGACCTCAAATGGGAGCTGACCATCAGCTCACTCATCAAAAAAGCCCAGCAGAGGATGTTCTTCCTGCGGCAGCTGAGGAAGCTCAAGCTACCCACCAAGATGTTAGTGCAGTTCTACACAGCCATCATCGAGTCCATCCTCACCACCTCCATAACCGTGTGGTACGCAGGAGCCACTGCCAGGGACAGACTAAGGCTGCAGCGCGTCGTGCGCACTGCTGAGAAGGTGATCGGCTGCAAGCTCCCATCTCTCCAGGATCTGTACATCTCCAGGACCCGGAGGCGTGCTGGCCGGATCATAGCCGATCCCTCACACCCTGGTCATGTACTGTTTGCCCCCCTCCCCTCTGGTAGAAGACTTCGGTCCATCCAGACTAAAACCTCCCGTCACATGAACAGCTTCTTCCCCTCTGCCATTAGACTGCTGAACACTAAGTGACTCTCGTGCACCATGTACAGCAGCTCAACCAGACTCATGTCAATCATCACTGTTTTCTTCCTGCATTACCGACTGCACTATATAGTTCTCCACAGTATCTGCTGCTGGCTAATATATATTTTAACTGTTGACCAGTATCACTTAATCTTATCCTACACTTTATTACATGTATAGTTTATTTCTCTTATCTTATCATGTTTAATGTTGCAGCATTGTACCGAGACAAATTCCTAGTTTGTGTACTACATGAACAATGGCAATAAACCTGATTCTGATTCTGATTCTGATTCTGAGATTTACAAGGAAAAAAATTAAGTTGCAAAAACTTACAAATGTAATTAACCCCACATAAATTTGCCGTTTTTGTAAAAGTCAATTTTTTAGTTTCAGCTATTATAACTTGCAACTTTTGTGCGTACATTTCTTCCTACGAGTCTTAATTTTGATTTCTTTTGGTACTTCTCAGTTCTTCCTTGTCACTCTTTAGCAACGTTCCCTGTTATTCATTAGTGTCATATCCGGCTCTAGGGAGCCGGGCAATCAGAGCCAGGGGCAAGCCAGTGAGTCGTGATATTTTATTCAGGGTAAAGGGGAAGGGATGAGGAGAGCACAGATACTCATGCAGACGTACACTCACAGGTTGCACAGCGCAGAGGTAAGCAGCTCGTACCGGACGTGGGGGTAGCAAGACGTACATACTCACAGCGGGATACAAACACAGGAATGCTGCAAGAGGAGTATAAGCTGACACCAGACGAAGGGGCTTCAGCTTAGCAATGTGTTTATGTCGCAGCCCCGAGTCATCGAGGCTGCTCCTATTTATCCTCATTGGCAGCGCCCCAGCTGATGAAGACTAATTGGCCCCAGCCGTCCATAATGCTGCCAGCTGGGGGCCAGCTGAGACGCTGCTCAATGGGAAGCAGGGATGAGGGAAAACATGGGCTGAGTGCCGAGACGGCATCTCAACCCATGGTGACAGAGCCCCTCCCTCAAGGTCGGGCTCCTGAACGACCAGGAACATCCCAGCCCCCCCCCCCCACCTAGGGTGGGAGGAAGGGAGGCGGACCGGAGGGGAAGAAGCCAAGGGAAGGACAACACCAATGGGGCAATGTAGGGTAGCGGGAAAGAAAAACCCAAATACAATACTGACAAAACAGAATAATTAACCCAGGTACAGATGGGGAGAAGAACTGGGTCAGCACGCCGGTTACATACTACCCAGAGAGTACCAACCATGCGTGACCCAGAGCAAGGAAAAAAGAACCACCAAAAAGGTACAGGGCAAAAAATGCTGAGTACGGTTAAATAAAGGGGAACCTATACACAGCGCTAATTTAAGTACATACACACACAGTCACCAAGAAAAGTGAGGGTGACTGGAACAAATGACAATTATAGAGCATGGTGTTACGGAAAACAAGGCACATGACTATAATGAACCAACAGGACAAAAAAGAAATACTGAGTGCAGGCAAAGAAAAACCCACACACACGAATATATAAATACCCAGTCACCTAAAGAAATGAAAGTGACTGGAATAAATGGATAACTGCAGAGCATGGTGTTACGGAAAACAAAACATAACTCTACAATACAAAAAACGAGGCTAAAAACATGGCACAAAAAGTAAAATGCTGAGCATGAGCGATGGAAAACACAGCACTATAAAAACAAATCCACCAACAGGACAGAACATTACACCCGAGTGACCTAAATAACAAAAGAAAAAGTGACACCCGAGGTGAATGGCAGGCAGAGTCCAAAAATGGCCGAGATGGCTCCGGAGATCTCCCCGCCCATTGTCCAGCTGGCGAATCAGGGGAAGAGAAGTGTTCGGACGGCGAACTCTGGACCCAGATCCCAGGAATCCAGTCCACCGGCAGCCGAACCAGGCTGCCCAGAGGGAAACAGACCAGTGGGGGGAACCAGATCACCGAACCGAAAGTTCTGTGGGTCGGGTCGTCGACCCGCATCACTCAACCACCAGGACCGTTGAGACGGGCGAAGGATCAGAGCGGATCCCGGTGGAAGAGGCTCAGGGGAGAGCCGATGACGAGGGCGGCGGGCGTCAGGCCGCAGGAAAACGGCCACCTCCTCACCGGACCTGGACAATACTGGGGCAGCACCCACGTCGGACCCCGATCGGGCCTCAGGCGAACCCACGTTGGACCCCGACTGGGTCTCAGGCGAACCCACGTTGAATACTGCACCAGAACCGACCTCCAACGTTGAACCCGGACCCTCCAGCACCACGAGGAACAGCAACTCCTTGCCGGTGACCCTGGAAGAAGACTCAGAAGAGAAAACAGAACCGGGATCAGGATCACCGGCAGCGCCAGAACCCGGCGAGACGAGTTCAGACGCAGCGGACGGCTGCACCCGGCTCGTCTCCCCTGGAGATAGGCTGAAGTGCTCGGGGATAAAAAGAGAGAAAAGAAAGGAGAGCACTCGCCTGATCTCGGGTTCTGACGCCGTCCAGGACTGCGAAGATCCAGGATCCGTCGTCAGGAGGTCGTTGTCAGGCTCCCATCTAGCCGCGTCGGGCCCCGCAGCCAGCACGATGGTCAGCGCAGCTTGAGATCCCTCCAGCTCAGGTGACCCCGCCGACGATCCACTCGGCGTGAAGCCAGAAGAATCTCGTCCCGCCGGACCAAACCGCTCCTCCGTGGAGACCCGGGGACGCTCAGTCGTCGGCGTAGACTCCACGCAGCAGTCAGTCCCCCTCCTCCGTCCGCAATGTAGCTGCGGAACCACAGGCCCTCTCCATATCCCACCACGTTGACCCGGAGCCGGGGACCGCTCGGCGGAGAGAGACACAGAGGATGCGGGATTAGGCATACAGGTTACAGCAGGTGGGGAGAGTTCAGGGAGCTGCGAACCCTGAACTTCTCCTCCAGGGATGTGACAGAGCAAATCATTAAGCAGGTGTGAAAAAACAATGACTTGCCTGCCCCCTGGAGGTTGAGTATCGCCTGCTGTAGTGGAATCTGCTTCTTCCTCTCCCCGCCCGGCGATAACGGAGGACCCCCCGGGAATTCGTCTGAGGGTCGCTCGCGTTGTCTCCAGCAGAGAGCTCACCAGGCCGGGATTCCAGGCACACACAGCGGTCAGGAAGCGCGTCGAGGAGGAGGGGGAAACAGCCGGGGTGAGCCAGCCCGAATGTCCAGGAATGACAGCGGGGGAATGAGGCTCAGGGGACGAGGCTGTAGAATCTCCACACTGACGAGGCGAAGGGATGACAGCTGCGTGGGAGGAACGGTCCTGACGATGACCCAGAACTGGATCCGGACGAGGTTCGTGCAGAGGTGACTCGGCAATGTGATGACGACTACTCCCAGGGGACGAAGCGAGGGGGAAACCCAGGATTCGCCGCTCCAGATCGGAGATCGAGACGAGGAAGGCGTCGAGCACGGGAAAGCTTCGTAGCCCTGAAGTCCTCACCATCAATCTCACTGCCACCGCCACATGCCTGAAGGTGGTGACAGGAAACACAGTAGAGCTCGCGACAGCCACTCGACCCCGGACATAACTGCTGTCAGCTGCGGCTCCTTGAAGGGAATCCCGAGTGACGTGGCGCAGGTCGGGGGAAGTCCTCTGGTTGGCGCGAACTCCCGGACTGGAATGGCGGCAGGAACGGGACTCCGAAGCGGGGAAAGACGTCGCCCACTTCGACTCCCTGCCGGGATTTCCATCCACCCCGTGGAGCTTCTCTCGCTGTGTACCTGCAGCGTCTATCCTGGCACTGTCCTCCAGATGGTACAGAGAGTGAGGGTGACAGTCCAGGAGTTCCTCAGCACGGCCCGGATGCCAGCGTCTCGCGTTGGAGGCGTCGTGCAGGGTGAAGAACGTCCCGTCGACAGCCTCCGAGATGGACCTCAGCTCGTCGCCCTGGCGCCGGAAGTGACTCCTGGGAAACGGCATGCTAGCAGCGCTGACACCCGGACAGAAAGGTACATTTCCACGGCGACTCACGGCCGCCGGCAACTCTTCTGGCTGCGACATACTGTCATATCCGGCTCTAGGGAGCCGGGCAATCAGAGCCAGGGGCAAGCCAGTGAGTCGTGATATTTTATTCAGGGTAAAGGGGAAGGGATGAGGAGAGCACAGATACTCATGCAGACGTACACTCACAGGTTGCACAGCGCAGAGGTAAGCAGCTCGTACCGGACGTGGGGGTAGCAAGACGTACATACTCACAGCGGGATACAAACACAGGAATGCTGCAAGAGGAGTATAAGCTGACACCAGACGAAGGGGCTTCAGCTTAGCAATGTGTTTATGTCGCAGCCCCGAGTCATCGAGGCTGCTCCCATTTATCCTCATTGGCAGCGCCCCAGCTGATGAAGACTAATTGGCCCCAGCCGTCCATAATGCTGCCAGCTGGGGGCCAGCTGAGACGCTGCTCAATGGGAAGCAGGGATGAGGGAAAACATGGGCTGAGTGCCGAGACGGCATCTCAACCCATGGTGACAATTAGTAACTTTTTATTGTCATTCACTAGCAACATTTTCTCATTACACTTTAGCAACTATTTTCTTGTCATTCATTAGCTTTTTTCTCCTTATTCGCAACTTTTTCTTCACTCATTAGCAAATTTTTTCTGTCATCATTCATTAGCAACTTTTTTCCTGTCATCGTTCATTAGCAACTTTTTTTGTCACATTAGCAACTTTTTTCTAGCAACTTTTTCTTGTCACATTAGCAACTTTTTTCCTGTCATTATTCATTATGAACTTTTTTCTCTCATAATTGGCAACTTTCTCGTCATTCATTTGCAACTTTTTTGTCATTTGTTAGCAACGTTTTCTCGTTAGATTAGCAACTTTTTTTCTTGTCATTTATTAGAAAAATGTTCTCATTATACATTAGCAACTTTTTTCTTGTCATTCATTAGCAACTTATTTCTTATTAGTAATGCTTTCTTGTCAATCATGAGCTACTTTTTTTCTCATTCATGGGCAACTTTTTTCTCTTGTCACACATTAGTAACTTTTTCCCTCATCCTACATCTGCCACATCTTTCCTTACATCCTTGTGATGGTTGTTTTTTAAACTGCCGATTTATTGCTGTAATCGTGCTGAAATGCGTCTTCCTCCCACCGTATTTCTCAGTGAGGAGGCGTCGAATGTGAAGGATTCGGCGGTGAAGGTCAGAGAAGCTCTGGAAGAGGCTCAACGGGCTCAGACAGCCGCTAGCGGTGCCGTCAGACAGGCCGCCGCCGACATCAGGAACACCAACAGCCTGCTGTCCTCCGTCAGTACTTTTTTGTAAATCTGTCACAGTTTTGTTGTCACCATAAATTTGCAATCAAATGTCTGTGTTCCTGTTTTATTTTAATTTTAATTTTCATCTCATCCAGGTGGAGTCAGAAGCGGTGGAGGCGGAGCTAAAGCTGCTGAACGCCACCCAGCGGCTACAGCGACTGGAGCAAGACGTGACTCTGCTGAAGGACAAAAGTTCAAACGTCACCATGAGCATCGAGCTGACAAATCAGGACGCGGCGAGTATCCAGAAGATGGCGGACGGCATCAAAAAGGTCAGCTCACCTGTGGACAGCGTCACTCTGTGGTATCTGCAGCTACAAGGAGGTCATGTGATCAAATTCAGGATCATAAATTCACAAGGAAATTTATGAGCAAAAAAGTCACAAATTGATGAGAAAAAGTCAAAAATTTTAACAGAAAAGTTGCAAATTTATGAGAAAAAAGTTGCAAATCTACGAGAGAAAAGTTGTAGATTTGAGGGGGAAAGCTGCAAATCTACAAGAAAAAAATGCAGATTTATCAGAGAAAAAGTCACAAAATTATGTGGAAAAAATCGTAACAAATTTTTGATTAAAAAAAGTTGCAAATTTACAGGGGAAATGCTAATTTACAAGAAAAAATTGCAAACTTATGATGAAAAAGTTGCAGATTTTTGAGAAAAAAGTCAAAAATTGATGAGAAAAAGGTTGCAGATCTATGTGAAAAAAGTAGCAAATTTATGAGAAAAAAAGCTGAAATTTTACAGGAAAAAGTTCCAGATGTACAAGAAAAATTTACCAGAATAAAAGTCACAAATTGATGAGAAAAAAGTTGAAAATTTACAGGGGAAAAAAGCTAATTTACAGGGGGAAAAGGAGCAAATTTGTGAGGGAAAAAACTTGCAAATTTACAGGAAAAAATACTAATTTACCAGGAAAAAAAAATGCAAATTTATGGGGAAAAAGTTGCAAATTTTTGAGAAAAAATTCACAAATTGATGAGAAAAAGGTTGCAGATTCCCTCTTCAGCCCCCTGCCCTCGGGGAAAAGGTACCGGAGCCTGCTGGCCCGCTCCACAAGACTGCTAAACAGGTTTGTTCACCAGGCCATCAGGACCCTGAACTTTGTCCACCCCCCTCCCCTGGACCGTAACGCACTCACTCATACAGTAACTACCTCAGCTGATGGCACAAAAAGACTGGCACACCAACAGTAACACATCTGCTGCTGTATGTCTCTGCACTTTACTGCAACCATCTGCACAAATGCCATACCTGCGGCTGTCTGTTATTGCAATGCTGATCATGTGCAGTCCTATCTGTCACTGTCCGCACCTACACTACCGTACTGAACTGCAGCTACGAGTATTACTGCTCTACCTTTCTGTATATAAGATTGCTGAGTTTCATCGTTTATCTTTATTTGCACTATGGGATGTCTGGGTCTGTCGTTTGACACCATTTGCACTACAGGTAGCATTACTGTACACAGACTGCTGTTGTTGTTTCTCCAGCCTTGTTCCTTTTTCTTTTTTACCTCCGCTCGTTTTAGGACCTGGACTCTGAGCTGAAGGAGAAGTACGCCACCGTAGAGCAGCTGATTGACCAGAAGACCGGAGGCGTGGCTGACGCCAAGAAGAGGGCGGAGTCCCTGCAGCAGGAAGCCAAAGAGCTGCTGCTGCAGGCCGGAGAGAAGCTGCAGCTGCTCAAAGGTCGGCATGCTAATGTGGTCTTTTTGTAACAATGACATGGCTGTCTGTCAAGTCCATCTGTCCGTCCGTCCACATTTCAAATGAATTGCTACTCCCCCTAGGCGTTTGCCCCTATAGTCGCCATAGTCACTCACCATCATCCTCAGGTGGGTCTGCGTCCAGGTTGTGCTCAAGGTCAGCAGATCTGAGCGCGGTGTGATGTCATCAGACCGAGATGAGCTGCTCCCTCACTGATCGTCTGTCTTGTCAGGCATTCACAACTTTTTTCCTCATCATACAGTCATGTGAAAAAATTAGGACACCCTGTCTAATGCCTGTGGTTTTTTTTTTTTTTTTTAACATATTTGGACATATGGATATTTAATAGCAATGTTTAAAATTCTGGGAGATTCACATCATACAACTAACAATTAAAAATGAATTAAAGACTTTTCTCAAATTTTCTGTAAAATGTAATTCTAAACAAATAGTGAGGAATAAATTAGGACACCCCCCACATTCATTCCCACTTTGCTTTGCTGAGGTTACGAGGCTGTGCATCCCCAAGTATGGAGTCGCTCGGGGGAAAATATGTAATTTTTATTAAAAAAAGTTTAGCCATCGCTCTGTTTCTTTTTGCCCTGGCTTCTAGAAGTGTGGGCGGGGTTTCGGATTGACTCCTTACTGATTGGATAATACGCAGCATCATGACCACTCACCAGAGCGCTCCATAAACAAAACAAGGAAGTGAAAAGCAACAAATTTGACCAGAAAAAGACAATACTGACGATTTCTTCTTCACCTCCGGCGCCACACGAGTTGGCTGCCCTTTGCAACAGCGGCTCAATTCTGAGTCTTTTTTTCCCTTCCTCTCTCTTTTTGATCCGGTTTTTTTCACTTCATTTATATCACGGACACACAGATCGTCCCAAATGTCTCCTGAGCCGGTGGACGGAGCCACTGTTTATAGCAGGAGACGATACAGCAGGGAGGAGCTGCTAGCACTCAACCGCCACCCGGTGCTAACGGAAAAACTCGACATACCGAGGGAACTGAGGCGAAAACGCCGTGGCTGCCAGGCTGGAGTAAGGCGGAGGACAAAAAATATAAGGTACAGACCCTCCCTTCCATCTATTGTCATGGGGAATGTACGGTCGTTACTGGGAAAGGTAGATGAGCTAGCGGCTATCTCCCGCTACGATAGCATATACCGGGAATGCTCTCTCCTTTTGTTTTCCGAGATGTGGCTAACTGAACTAGCAGCAGATGCTAACATTGAGCTGGAGGGTTTTCACATGATACGGGCAGACCAAACACCAGACAGTGGCAAAGCAAGGGGCGGTGGAGTGATAATGTATGTTAACAACAACTGGTGCAGACCGGGACATATCACTGTTAAACAACGACACTGCAGCAAAGACATTGAGTTGCTAGCTGTTAGCATGCGGCCTACTTATCTCCCGAGGGAATACTCACACGTGATCTGCATTGTTATTTATGCAAATCCGACGGCGAACGCTGGGACAGCGCGTGACGTCATCCATTCAGCAACCAGCAGGCTGCAGACAGAACACCCAGATGCTCTTCTCCTCATCTCAGGCGATTTCAACCATGTTTCACTGTCTCCCATTCTACCCAGGTTTACCCAGTATGTCACATGCCACACTAGAGACAATAAAACACTGGACTTATTCTACGCAAACACTAAGGAGGCGTACACCTCATCACAACTCCCCCCACTCGGGAGATCGGATCACAACTTGGTTCATCTCCGGCCGGTGTACAAACCCCTAGTGCACAGACAACCTCCGGCCATGCACACAGTGAAGTTATGGTCTGAGGAGGCAATGGACACTCTAAAGGGCTGTTTTGAAACCACCGCCTGGGAGCAGCTCTGCGATCCACATGGTGAGGACATCGGTGGCCTCACTCACACCTTCACGGACTACATCAGCTTCTGTGTGGACAACACCGTACCCACCAAGACCATACGGTGTTGCTCAAACAACAAACCCTGGATCAACCCTGAGATAAAAACACTTCTGAGAGAGAAGAAGAGGATCTTCAGGTCGGGGAACAGGGAGATGCTGAAGTCCGTACAGAGGGAGCTGAGGAGGAAGATCAGAGAAGGCAAGGACAGCTTCAGGAAGAAGATGGAGGACAAGCTGCAACAGAGCGACATCAGCGGGGTCTGGAGAAACCTTAAAACCATCTCTGGGCTCCAGAATACCTCCCCCCAGGCCACGGGGGGCAGGGAGTGGGCGAACAATCTGAATCTGTTTTTCAATAGGTTTGACCAACCGCCCTCCCCTCTGACTGCACAACAACCACTGCTGCCTCTAAAGACATCAAGTCCTGCTGCCCACTCCCCACTCCACCAACACCCCCCACTCCCAACACACAGCCCCCCAACCTGACCCTGACCAAGACCCAGGTGAGGACGGAGCTGAGGAAGATCAAGGCGAGGAAGGCGTCGGGACCAGACGGCATCAGCGCAAAGCTCCTCAAGTCCTGTGCAGACCAGCTGTGTGGGATTGTGGAGCACATCTTCAACCTGAGCCTGAAGCTGGGGAGGGTACCACAGTTGTGGAAAACATCTTGTGTGGTACCTCTACCAAAAACTTCCCACCCCAAAGACCTGAACAGCTACAGACCGGTGGCCTTGACGTCCCACTTGATGAAGACCCTGGAGAGACTGCTCCTTGCTCACCTCCGCCCCCTGGTGGGACCAGCGATGGATCCACTCCAGTTCGCCTACCAGCAGAATCAGAATCAGAATCAGAATCAGGTTTATTGCCATTGTTCATGTGATACACAAACTAGGAATTTGTCTCGGTGCCATGCTGCAACATTAAAAACATAATGAGAAAAAGGGATAAACTAAAAAACTAAAGGACTAGAAACGTGCAATAAGTGTAGAAAAATAAGTAATAATAAGTAATAATAATAATAATACTAGTAATAATGAGTAGTACTAGTCAAGGCAGTTTAAAAAATTAGCATGTAGCAGATAATGTGAAGTACCACATAGTGCAGTCAATAATGCAACAGAAAAACAGTGATGAATGACATGAGTCTGGTTGAGCTGCTGTACATAGTGCACGAGAGTCAAAAGTCACTTAGTGTTCAGCAGTCTGATGGCAGAGGGGAAAAAGCTGTTCATGTGCCGAGAGGTTTTAGTCCGAATGGACCGAAGCCTTCTACCTGAGGGGAGGGGGGCAAACAGCACGTGACCAGGATGTGAAGGATCGGCTATGATCCGGCCAGCACGCCTCCGGGTCCTGGAGATGTACAGGTCCTGGAGAGATGGGAGCTTGCAGCCTATCACCTTCTCAGCAGTGCGCACGACGCGCTGCAGCCTTAGTCTGTCCCTGGCAGTGGCTCCTGCGTACCACACAGTTATGGAGGAGGTGAGGATGGACTCGATGATGGCCGTGTAGAACTGCACTAACATCTTGGTGGGTAGCTTGAGCTTCCTCAGCTGCCGCAGAAAGAACATCCTCTGCTGGGCCTTTTTGATGAGGGAGCTGATGGTTGGCTCCCATTTGAGGTCTCGGGTGATGGTGGTGCCCAAGAAGCGGAAGGAATCTGCAAAGGTGATGGGAGAGCCTGTGATGGTGAGGGGGGGCAGGGGGGATGTGACTTTCCTGAAGTCCACAATCATCTCCGCTGTCTTCAGAGCATTCAGCTGCAGGTTGTTGTGGCTGCACCAGGACACCAGCTGGGCCACCTCTTCCCTGTAGGCGGACTCGTCACCGTTGGAGATGAGCCCGATGAGGGTGGTGTCGTCCGCAAACTTAATCAGCTTAACAGACTGGTGGGAGGAGGTGCAGGAGTTGGTATAAAGGGAGAAGAGTAGGGGGGAAAGTACACAGCCCTGGGGTGATCCAATGCTGATGCTAACAGAGTCTGAGACAGACTTCCCCAGCCGCACATGCTGTCTCCGGTCCGTCAGGAAGTCGGTGATCCACCTGCAGAGGGAGTCAGGCACGTTGAGCAGGGACAGCTTGTCCTGGAGCAGATCGGGGCGGATGGTGTTGAATGCGGAGCTGAAGTCCACAAACAGAATCCTGGCGTAGGTTCCCGGGGAGTCCAGGTGCTGCAGGATGGAGTGGAGGGCCAGGTTGACTGCGTCGTCCACAGACCTGTTAGCACGGTAGGCAAACTGCAGCGGGTCTAGGAGGGGTGTGGTGATGGACTTGAGGTGAGACAGGACCAGGCGCTCAAAGGACTTCATGACTACAGAGGTGAGCGCTACAGGTCTGTAGTCGTTAAGTCCAGTAATCCGTGGCTTCTTGGGGACAGGGATGATGGTGGAGGATTTGAGGCAGGTCGGCACGTGACATTGCTTAAGAGAGGTGTTAAAAATGTCTGTGAAGACAGGAGCCAGCTCTTTCGCACAGTGTCTCAGGGTGGAGGGAGACACACCGTCCGGCCCGGGGGCCTTGCGCGGGTTCAGTCTGGAGAACTGTCTGTGCACGTCCTGCTCACTGATAACAAGGGGAGGGGGGGAGGAGGAGGAGGAGGAGGGGGGGACCGCTCTTGATGAATTAGGGGCTGAGGAGGCAGAGGAGCTGGGTGGAGTGGGTGAGTTGGACACAGCTGACGAGGTGTCAAAACGGGCATAGTGTTGGGACAGTCTTTGACAAAGGGCTTTGTCATCCTGACCTTTAGAAGCCTGAGGCCGATAGTTGGTGATTTGCCTCAGTCCTCTCCACACAGAAGCCGAGTCATTAGCAGTGAACTGCTGCTGGAGTCTCTCAGAATATACAGATTTAGCTCTCCTCAGCTCTCTGTTAAACCGATATTTGACCTCCCACCCCAATGAGCATGGCATTGGGGTGGAGGATGCGGTGATTTTCCTCCTTCACCGTTCTCTGTCCCACCTGGAGAAGTCCGGGAATGCGGTGAAGATCATGTTCTTTGACTTCTCCAGTGCTTTCAACACCATCCAACCGATGATCCTGAAGGACAAGCTGCTGTGCGCAGGGGTGGACCAGCACCTGTCATCATGGATCCTGGACTACTTCACGAACCGGCCTCAGTTTGTGAGAACCCGGGACTGTGTGTCCGACACAATCATCGGTAGCACGGGGGCCCCCCCCCCCCCCAGGGAACGGTGTTGGCTCCCTTCCTGTTCACTCTTTATACTGCAGACTTCTCACACAACACAACACACTGCCATCTACAGAAGTTCTCTGATGACTCTGCGATCGTTGGCCTCATCTCCATCGGAGATGAACAGCGCAGCGTAGGAACAGCGCAGGCTGTTCCTACTGAGGAGACTCAGGTCTTTTGGTGTACAAGGGGCGCTGCTGAAGACATTCTATGACACGGTGGTGGCATCAGCCATCACTTTTGGAGTGGTCTGCTGGGGCAGTGGCATTACCGCAGCCGATAGGAAGAGACTGAACAAACTGATCAAGAAAGCTAGCTCTGTCCTGGGACAGCGCCTTGACCCAGTGGAGGAGATAGGAGAGAGAAGGACGGTGGCTAAACTGTCATCTCTGCTGGAGTCCGAGTTCCACCCTATGCAGGACATACTGAATGCACTGAGGAGCTCATTTAGCAGCAGACTACATCATCCCAGGTGCACAACCGAGAGGTTTCACAGGTCCTTCCTACCAACGGCTGTCAGACTGTATAACCTAAGCAGGGCTGCTCGCAGAGATAGCAAAAAGACGTAACAACCTAATAGTTTTGAATGCAAAAGATGCAATAGACTTACACAATGATCCCCTCCGGCATACAACTAGGAACATACCGGTCGCTATGGAGGGTGAGAATATGTATGGGCACATAATCATACCATGTAGGATAACTAAGTAGACGGTTGTGCTGTTTCATCCCATCTAGCAACAATGCGCTGCACTGTGTGTGTGTGTGTGTGTGTGTGTGTGTGTGTGTGTGTGTGTGTGTGTATACGTATACAGTATATTTATATATATATATATATATATATATATATATATATATATATATATATATATATATATATATATATATATACTGTATATATATATATATATATATAGTAATATGTACATATGTATATTAGCTGCTCTTGCTTTTTTTTTGTTTTTTTCTTGCCTTCTGATTGTTGCTCTGAGTGTTGCTATCCCTGTGCTGTTGCAATCCTGGAATTTCCCCATTGTGGGACTAATAAAGGCTTATCTTATCTTAATGCTTAAAAAAAATCCATACTATAATGTTGCCATGATTGTGTAGCTCTAAAGGATAATTCAGCATATCGATGGCTGAAATGCAAATGAAATGCAATTTCTGATTTGCAGATTTCACTTTGGATGATGAAGGCTGCTCATATCTGTCTGCAAGACAGTCCCACCCTTTATTGTGACAAAAAATTATTCTGATAGAAAAAAATAGCATCGCATTCTGCAAGAAAACAAAAAGTTTTTTTTAGTTTTCTCGAAAAAGTGCATTTTTCCAGATAGGAGGTTTTGCATTTCGGCCATCGATAAGTGGAGAACACGAGGTGTGGGGGTGCATGCGGTGGCGGGGGGGTAGAAGAGCAGCCGGACCGACTTATTGCAGTCCTTCACAGGGAGCCAAGCCCAGCCTGCCCGATCAAAGGGACGGAATCTGGGCAGCTGCTTCATCCGTGTGCCACCGCTGTCCTTTGCGGCACCACAGGTCCAACATGGCGCTCCTCCCGGTGCACAGCTATCTAAAAATTAAAAGTTAATAATGATACCACCATGACTGTGGAGCAGAATGGCGAGATCAATTGCATATCAAATGCGGACACATATGCACACTTTGACTAAATGACGACCGTGGCAAAAAAAATGCCCAAATAACGAAATAAATTATTTTTTATTTACTGACAAATGGGCAGCACTGATGCAATAGTTGCAGCCAAACAGATCATTCTGCTGTGTATAATAATGTCGGGTGTTTTGTACTTACAGTATAATATTGCTAAAATATAAAAGGATGTACTATAGTGGGTCTCAAATATTTGTGAACGTGTCCTGTTATAGTACTGCATGAGTTTATTGATGATAGACTATAAACTACACATACAAACTAAACAATTATAATGGTGACTGAACAATTCCCATTCCCCAAAGTGGAAGATACACTCTTATGAATATAAGTCATTAAAGATCACACAAATAAGTCTGAGAAACAGATAAACAAGGGTTCTTAAACAGTCGCTAATATTGGATGTCCCATTCATTTTCAATAATTCTGTAATTAATATTCACACAAATAAATATTAGTGTTCAGTCCCATTTATATTTGTCAAAGTCTAACGTGTATGATTGCCTACATATATCTTACACCTCTTTGTATTCCACTTTCAAACACATTTGGGCCTGTAAAGCCCTTGGCTCCCTTCCTGATCACCCTTTATACTGCGGACTTCTCACACAACACAACACACTGCCATCTACAGAAGTTCTCTGATGACTCTGCGATCGTCGGCCTCATCTCCAACGGAGATGAAGCTGAGTACAGAGGACTTATCCAGGACTTCGTGGACTGGTGCCATCGGAACTGCCTCCACATCAACGCGAGGAAAACTAAGGAGCTGGTTTTGGACTGCCGCAGGCAAGGACAACCCCCTATGTAAATGTAATTCTGTGTCAGTTCTAAACATATTAAATAGTAGTAAAATATAATTTAGTATTATTACATCAACATGCCATTCAGATATCATAAATTTACACATGTGATGCAGCAGCAGATTAAAAAGATAAACTATAACTGCATTTGTACTTACTTATAACTTTAAATATAAGACTACATTTGAGCATTCTAAAACACCAGATTTCGTTAGCTTCTGGGGGGCGTTGTCCCACAGACCCCCCCATCAAGGCTCCGCCTTGGATTCGGCTTGGGGGCCTGCGTCCCCCAAGACCCCCGGCTTAGTTTCCTCTTTTTTTCCCAAACCCCATTCTCATCCCTGATGATGTCCCTATGCCTTGATGTCTTTATGATGTCATATAGACCATCAGGACTCGTGATGCTGTCATATAGACAAAAGGACGATGCCATCATATACACAATAGGACACAGCACTTTAAATTAGCACACCCATTTGAAGCAGGAAATCTTACAAAATATCACTCTATAAATTCAAGAAATCTCTGTCAGTTTCTGTGTAAATCTGGTACATCATAGGCTCTCCTATGATGCAGACATCATAGAGACGTCATAGGCACATCATAGGCCGATAAATTCAAGAAATCTGTGTGTGTGTGTCTGTGTGTCATGATCATAGGACATCATAGGATGGCCTATGATATGCCTATGATGCTCCTATGATGTCTGCATCATAGGAGCATCATAGGACAGCCTGTGATGCTCCTATGATGTCCCTATGCCTTGATGTCTTTATGATGTCATATAGACCATCAGGACTTGCGATGCCATCATCACTCTTCACTCTATAAATTCAAGAAATCTGTGTGTGTGTGTCTTGTCTGTCTGTCTGTGTGTCACGATCACAGGACATCATAGGACGGCCTGTGATGTTCCTATGATGGACATCTTCAAAGATCAAATGCAGGCGTGACTCACGATCATAGCACTCGCTATGACATCATCAAAGATCAGAGGACTCACTAAGACGCCATCAAAGATCAAAGGCAGCCATCACTGAATGAGTGCTGACGTGCTTGCTTACACCTCCTTTCTACGGGCATGCAGAAATACTTGTTTATACTTGGCTTCTATGGGTATGCATGGGTATGTACTAGTAGTTCCAAACATAGGATAAGATTATTGTGTCCAAGTCCTTAAAGAAAGCTGATGTGAGAAATATAGGCAGATTTTGACAAAGATAAAGAAATCTGGGAAGGGAGACCATCTTAATTGAGTTTATACGACCAATCCTAGACAATGGTAGGATTTTCCAGTTTTCTATGTGCTGCTTTAGGTCTGAGATGAACTCACCAAAATTTAGTTCAAATATTAATTTAGGATTTTGGTGTATAGTTAGCCCAAGGTATTTGATATGATCGTTGACTATTTGAAAGGAGTGTTTTTCAGAAAACATGGCAAAAAAAACATCTGAAAGAGGCATGAATTCACTCTTGGACCAGCTTATAGTGTAGCCTGAAAGTCTGCCAAAAGAGGTAATGGGGGGGGGGGGGTGATTTTTCTGAATTGTCTAAATATAATATCATGTCGTCCGCTTACAAGCTGATGAGAGAGTCGACTCCTCCGACCTTCAGGCCTGCAATGTTTGGGTGACTTCTTATGCTTAGGGCGAAGGGTTCAAGTGCAACTGCAGAAAGAGCTGGTGATAGAGGACAGCCCTGCTGAACTGAATGGTGTAGCGAGAATGAGAATTTGTCAAAACAGAGCACTTTGGATGAACATACACCAGTTTCACCCAGGCTATAAAAGAGTCACCGAACCCAAATCTAGTTAATGATTCTAACATGTAGGTCCACTCAACTTGATCAAAAGCCTTTTGTGCGTCCAGCGACAAAATTGCTGCTCCTTTAGCTTTACTATGGTCAGCATAGATGATGTTAAGGAGTCGTCTTACATTGAAAAAAGAAAATCTGCCCGGGATGAACCCTGTTTGATGATTGATGATAGATATTTGTTTAGCTGATTAGCCAGCAATTTAGTGATTACCTTCCTATCAAAATTCTGGAGCAAAATGGCCCTGTAACTGTCTGGGTCCGTCCCACCTTTCCCTTTCTTTAAGATTAATGAAATACTGTATTGGCCTCATTTAATGTTTTAGGTAGGGCATCGTTCGCCTTTGAAGCAAATGTCATTCTGAGCAGGAGAGGGGTGAGAATATCGCAAAACTTTTTATGAAATTCACAACCGAAGCCATCAGGTCCGGCTGCTTTACCAGATGGAAATGACTTAATAGCAGATTTTATCTCATCCAACGTGAAGTCAGAGTCTAAATCTTTCCTAGCTGTGTCTGTGAGTTTAGGTAATATGAGGGAGTCAAAAAAATCCTTTAAATCAGAATGAGGGGGGGAACATTTGGAACTATAGAGTTCACTATAAAATTCCTTGAAACAGCCATATCTTTGGGGTTGGTCAATGATACACCTGTCTTTGATTTAATACAATAAATAGACCTTGACGCGCGGGCACCTTTAAGCTGCCGTGCTAGAAGCCTTTCAGGCTTGTTTCCCAGTTCGAAGTGTTTCTGTTTTAATTTTAGGAGGAGCTTATTTACCTGACCGCCCAAGATGCAGTTGTACTCATATTTGAGTTTCATAATCTTATTATAATCTTCCATGGAATTTGAGGCCTTATACGCCATTTCAAGGGTGGGGAGAATGCTTTCAATCTCTGTTAGGCACCCCTTCCTTTCTTTTTTTAACAGCAGATTCATAAGAAATTATATGCCAATGAACAACTGCTTTGAGCGTTTCCCAAAGGGTAGTGTCTGTCACCTCACCGTTGTCGTTTGTTTCCATAAAATCTTTTAACCAGGTGGTAATGTTATTTATAAATTTTTCCTGTGAATGTAATGATGGATTAAAACGCCAAGAATAAGTTTGTTTAGGAAGGGAGAGTTTCAGGGACATTGTCAAAGGACTATGGTCTGAGATCAGAATATTATGATATTTTGAATTGATAGCATGAGAGATCAGCTGGGAGGCCACCAGGAAATAGTCTATTCTGCTGTATGATTTGTGGACATGGGAATAAAATGAGTAGTCTTTCTGGGTAGGATGTTGGATTCTCCAAATGTCAACCAAATTTTTAGATTTGAGCAGGTTATTTAGGACCAGTACTGAAGCTATATTTGGGGGAGGGCAGGAAGAAAGCCTGTCCAAGTAAGGGTCCATAACAATTTAGGTGACCACCAGTTATTATATTTGAATTGCCATTGTCTGGGAGCAGATTGAAGACCTTCTTGAAAAAATTAGGCTCGTCTATATTTGGACCATAAATGTTTAGAAACGTCAGTGGGAGTGAGTTTATGGTGCCTGACACCCTGATGTACCTGCTGTGGGAGTCTGTCGTCATGGACGTGAATTGAAATGGGATACTTTTCCTGAAGAGGATAGCCACACCTCAAGCATGGGAGGTAAAGGGTGACTGGTAAACCCGTGATATCCAACTGCACCTTAGTCTGCGTTGCTCAGTTGTTTTGATATGAGTTTCCTGTAGGAAAATCACATCGGCAGAGAGGGATTTAAGGTGTCTGAAAACTTTCTCTCTCTCAACGGCGTGGCCAAGCCCCTTGACATTCCACGAGACCACTGTGACATCCCTTCCCCCTAAATTTGCTTTACCAGGAGACCTCTGCATCCAGAAAGTGTAAGGCTCACATTCCAGCTGACTAACTTGGCACACAGTGTGGAACATCTGGCAGACAAGAAAAAAATAAGACAATTAAAAAAACAGACACCTGTACATAATAAAACAAAAAACCTACTTGAGCGGTGACAGAACATATTATTCAACCCCCACCCACCCCCCTCGTGCCTCCATAAACCAGACACGAGAATCCTCATTTCCATCTAAACAGGAGCTACCAGGCAGAAAACTAACTCTACCATCGTGGGGTGCCCTCTCCGAGAGAACTCAAATAAGAAGAAAATGATACTGTCATGGCAATGACGGGGGGGCTTACATCCACTAACAAAGTAAGCATTCAAATGTAAAATGTTCTCTATATTCATCCCAGTGTAACATGGGAGGTCTTTTCACCGTAAACACCACAGGTATTGGCTCCCCCATACCACAATATGTAAACAGGAGTACCTATTCTATAGTACCTTCTTCTATTCTATAGTACCAGTGCCGAAACATTCAACACCATCGTGCCTAAATGACTATCGCCCTGTGGCACTGACCCCCATAGTCATGAAGTGCTTTGAGCGACTGGTCTTGGCACAGCTCAAAAAATGCCTGCCCCCTACACTGGACCCTCACCAATTTGCCTACCGGAGCAACAGGAGTACAGAGGATGCTGTTTCTACAGCGCTGCACTATGTACTCTCACATCTGGATGACAAGAACACCTACGCAAGAATGCTGTTTGTTGACTTCAGCTCAGCATTCAACACAGTTATCCCCTCCAAGTTGATCACTAAACTTGGGGACCTGGGAATCAGTATCTCCACCTGCAACTGGATCATGGATTTTCTGACCAACAGACCCCAGCATGTTAGGTCAGGACCCAACCGTTCTTCCGTCATCACACTCAACACTGGTGTACCACAGGGCTGTGTGCTCAGCCCATTCCTCTACTCCCTCTTCACCCATGACTGCAGGCCTATGTATGGATCCAATTCCATCATAAAGTTCGCAGATGACACCACGGTGATCGGACTCATCAGGGACAACGATGAGTCAGATTACAGGGCAGAGGTTGAGCACTTGGCTACTTGGTGCGCTGACAATAACCTGCTCCTTAACACCAGCAAAACCAAGGAGCTCATAGTGGACTACAGGAAGGAGAGGGGAGAGACACATGACCCCATCCATATCAATGGCATAGCTGTTGAACGTGTCCCCAGCTTCAAATTCCTGGGGACCCACATCTCGGAGGACCTGTCCTGGTCAGTTAACACCACCAGCCTGATCAAGAAGGCCCATCAGCGCCTCTTCTTCTTGAGGACACTGAAGAAGAACCATCTGTCAACTGACATCCTGGGCAACTTCTACCGCTGCGTGATAGAGAGCACCCTGACCAACTGTGTCACAGTCTGGTATGGGAGCTGCTCTGTCGCTGACCGTAAGGCGCTGCAGCGGGTGGTGAAAACCGCCCAACGCATCACAGGGACTCCACTTCCAGTTATAGAGGACGTCTACAGGAAAAGATGTCTGCACCGGGCACGCAGCATTCTTAGGGACTCCAACCATCCTGCTCATGGACTGTTCCAGCTTCTTCCCTCCAGAAAGCGTTTCAGAAGCCTTCGGACTAGAACCAGCAGGTTTAGGAACAGTTTCTTTCCAACAGCTGTCATGTTATTGAACTTAGTTCCCCGCTGACTCTCTTACCATCATCTCTTACCATCCTCACCTGTACATAACTGCATAGCTACATAACTACATCTAACTTATTGTACATTATTTGCACATAACAGTACTCTTAACTTTCTGCATTGCTGCATATATTTGCATATATTTGCTTAAATTGCACATACTGTTAATTACCGTATATACTGCACTGCTGTCCTTTGCACTTCTGATTGGATGCTAAACTGTGTTTCGTTACCTTGTATTCATACATGTGTAATGACAATAAAGTTGAATCTAATCTAATCTACAGGTGATACAATAAGCAAAAAGATTGCTATAAAAGACTCCATTTTCATAAAGAACACAGACGAGGGAGAGGTCATTGAAATTGTTAAATCGTTTAAAAGTAAAACATCTACGGACTGTGATGGTATTGACATGCTCTTAGTCAAAACTATTATTGAATGCTTAGTGAAACCACTGATGTATATTTGTAACCTGTCTCTCCAAACAGGTATTATATTTCCCAATGCAATGAAAATAGCTCAAGTAATTCTGATATACAAGACGGGTGACAGAGGGGAATTTTCAAACTATAGACCAATTTCACTATTGCCGCAATTTTCCAAAATACTTGAGAGAATTGACAACTTCATAATGAAGAATGATTTATTGTGTGAGCAGCAATATGGGTTCAGACACAAGAGGACAACTGCATTTGCTTTAATGGAATTTATAGAAAAAAAGTACACAGCCCTGTTTCACTCCGCTGTGTATGTTGAATGGCTCTGAGACGTTGCCGTCGTGCTGCACTATCCCCTGCATGTTGGTGTGAAATGATTCGATGAAGCTTTGCAACTTTGGTGGGCATCCTATCTTTGGCAGGATCTTGAAAAGGCCCTCTCTGCTGACCAGATCGAATGCTTTGGTGAGGTCGATGAAGGCGACGTGCGTGCAGGGGCATGTTCTGTTTTCTGCATTTCTCCTGGAGTTGGCGGATGGAGAATATCATGTCTACCGTCGATCGCTCAGCGCGGAAGCCACACTGAGACTCGGGGTAGACACGTTCGGCAAGCTTCTGTAGACGAACGAGAACAACTCGTGCGTAGACTTTGCCAACAACGCTGAGGAGGGAGATGCCCCTGTAGTTGTTGCAGTCGCTTCTCTCCCCTTTGTTTTTGTAGAGGGTGATGATCTTGGCGTCCCTCATGTCCTGTGGTACGGCACCTTCCTTCCAGCACTGGCAGAGGATGTCATGCAATGGCAGCAGTAGGGCGGTCTTGCAGCGCTTGATCAGGTTGGGGGGTATGCCGTCGTTGCCGGGTGTCTTGCCAGCGGTCAAGCTATCAATGGCCTTACTGAGTTCGTCGATGGTTGGCTTGGCATCAAGTTCGTCCATGGATGGCAGGCAGTCGATGGCATCAAGGGCTGACGGTGTCACGGTGTTCTGTCTGGAGTAGAGGTCAGAGTAGTGTTCCACCCATCTCTCCATCTGCTTGTTCTTTTCTGTGATCATCTCCCCAGTGGAGGATTTGAGGGGGGCCGTCTTGCTCTGAGCTGGACCAAGTGCTTTCTTGATGCCATCGTACATACCACGGATGTTCCCTGTTATGGCAGCGGTTTGAATATCTTGGCTGAGCTGAGTCCAGTACTTGTTGGCACAGTGCCGAGCAGTCTGCTGAACTTTGCTTCTCACAGCCCTGAGAATCTGGAGATTCTTCTCATTTGGGTACTTCTTGTACTCAGCAAGTGCTGAGCGCTTGGCTTCAATGACGGGGGTCATCTCGGTCAACTTGGCATCAAACCAGTCCTGTGACTTCGAGGTCTTCCTCCCAAAGGTAGCCAAGGCTGTGCAGTGGATGGTGTTTCACAGCTCTTCCCACTTCTGCTTTGCAGATTCTCCTTCTTGTGGTACACCAAGTTCCTTCTCAAAGGTGGAGGCAAACTGCTCAACAAGTTCTAACTTGAGGTTAGCAGCGAGTCCTGTCATCATAGTGCGGACGTTCCAAGTTCCCAGTTTTAGAGTTGGTCTCTTTTGGGTTTTTTTGTCTTGCCTGGCGCGAAGGTTCTCAGCCTGCCGTTCGGACTTCTTCTCATCCCCATGCACCCAATGAGGAAAGCAGGCTGTGGCGGGACAACACCTTATTGGCTGGGGGCTGCCCAGCTTGAGGCGGGCGGTAGCTGTCCAGTGAAATCTGATGATCCCTCCCACCATTGGGAGCAACCCCTGGCGCCACGCTCTATGCCAATTGAGCGGTGGCTTATAACCGGTAACTTTCATTCCCCGTGTTTTGTCTACGCCAAAGGCGAAGCTGGAGTGTCCTCTCCAGTGATCCGGTGTTCTACCTTCCAGCGTTGGGCATTGGTAGGGTTCAAGCCTGGGCAGGAAGATATGGAGGACAAGATGTTACCCATGCAGCATGTCCCTCCTCTCCACGTCACTGATGAATCCAAAGGAACAGCAGGGCTGCTACAGTTTGGCACCAGCGCCGTCGCAGGAGCTGCCAGAACAATGTTGAGCACAACAGAGAACTGCCTTAGGGGGTCCGACTCCGCATTTTTCCTCAGGGTTGACTCCCGAAGCCTTTCCCATGACCAGGTGTGCCGCAACGCAGCGGAGGTTTGAAATCAGGGTTTACCTTCCCCTAGATGGGCTACCTTCCCAGGTTGACGAGCCACCATCTACCCGAAGCATCTGGTTTTAAGGCGCCAGAGATCTTCCCTCCCCCCTTCTCCTATTAGTAAAAACAGTTCCGCCGGGCTTAGAGACTAAACCACATGGGCAGGCTAGGAGTTGGACTTAGTTGTCAGAGGCTTTTCGAGACGCACGCCATAAGGAGCATTTTATAAGCACTGGGAGCTTAACCCCAGTGCCGCTCCTGGCTATGACAACCTTGGAACCACATATTAATTATATTAAAGGTAAAATATGTAAATCAATTGCAATACTACACAGAGTGAAATATTTGCTGAATCAACCCACACTATATACTTTGTATCATTCATTAATACTCCCTTACATGACATATTGTACTGAAGTATGGGGAAATACATATAAAACAAACATATATCCAGTCTTTATGCTTCAGAAGAGAGCTATTAGAATAATAAACAAAGCAGCTTACAGGGAACCAACAAACCCACTTTTTCTTAAATTAAAAGCTCTCAAGTTGAAAGATCTGGTTGACTTTAAAACTGCAGTAATAATGTTTAAAGTGAAGAATCTATCACTGCCCACAAATATCCAAAAGTTGTTCCAAATAAGGGAGAAACAATATCATTTCAGAGGAACATGTATATTTCAGAAACCTTCAGTGAGAACTACCACCAAGCAACACTGTGTTTCAGTGCAAGGAGTCAGACTGTGGAACAATTTTGGACCTGAATTAAAATCATGTACAACGCTTGGACAATTTAAACAAAAACTAAAGGAAGAAATACTCCAAACATATTTACAAGACGACATGTAAACTCACATAAGGATTGTCATATCCAGCCTGTGTTGTGTTGTAGCTTAGTTTTTTGTTTTGTTTTTTTGTCACATTTTGTCTTAGTTTTGTTCTGAATTGTAATCGCTCTTGTTTTGTTTTTCTTTTGAATTCTTGGATGGAATATGAGTGGGCAATATAAGCTGCGGCTTCAGCCATCACCCATTTCGGATAACTTACATTGAACTGTATAATCAGAGGAGTTATTGTTTAATTTGACCTTGTAAGATGTTTTTTTTCCACTTTGTTATATTATTCTGTTCCTTTCTTTTAATCTTTACTTTTAATCCATCCGAAATAAAGATTTATTCATCATTCATCATGAGGGCGGTTTACAAGCAATAATTTTCACTTAAAAGACACTGTTGACCCTCATCCTAAAATGGGTTTTTGTTTTTTGTTTTTTTAGATCTGGAGAAATCATACGAGGACAACCAGCGGACCCTGGAGCTGAAGGCAGAGCAGCTGGTAGAGATGGAGGAGGCGGTGAAGGAGCTGCTGCAGGAGATCAGCCACAAAGTCACCGTCTACAGCACCTGCGTCTTCTAGGAGAACAGGAAGTGGGGGAGTGTCATTGCGTTTTATTGGGAGAAAGCTGACTACAATAAAGGAGTTAATCAGCCAATCAGAGAGGAGAAAACTTGATCAGTTTAATTTAAATAATAAAGGGAAACAGACCAAAGGTGAAATATTTTGACTGAATGAAAATGAGTATTTTTTGTTATTTTTATTCATATAGAGGTCAATTATATAGGTCGTTTACACATTGGCAAGACATGTTTCCTCATAAAATGGCAACTTTGTTATAAATTTGCAGTGTTCTCGTAAAATTGCAACTTTTTAATGTTAAAATTGTGGCTTTTCTCATAAAATTGGAACTTTTTTCCTCATAAATTTGCAACTTTTTCATGAATTTGTAAGATTTTCCTCTTAAAATTGCAACTTTTTTGTCATAAATTTGCAGCTTTTTTCTTGTAAATTTGCAGCGTTTTTCTCATAAAATTGCAGCTTTATTAAAAAATTGTAACTTTTTAATTTTAAAATTGCAGCTTTTCTCATAAAATTGCAACATATTTCCTCATAAATTTGCAACTTTTCTCTCATAAAATTGCAAGATGTTGACTAGACGTCGGCATAATGTTTCAATGTGTAAGCGACCTCAAAAGATGTATTCCTGATGTAAACCTGGTACATCGGGCCAATGTTGGTGCGACGTGTATGTGCTGTTGGGGTCCGTTCCCCTTTCGTAAGTGATTGACAATCTGCGGTGGCTATCAGGTGTCATAAATCATTCATCTATTTTGCAGCAGCGGGGAAAAGACATTTTGATTGAGACGAATGTCTCTGTGAATGTAATAAAATCAGTTACTGCTAATTAGTTAATTTGGTTCCAGTTTAGCATTTTTAAAAGTGAATGTTCAAACCATGTGACTGCAACTTCTCTCCTCATCTTTTTAAACTGTTTTGTATTTTCTGTACTTCCACCACACATTATTTTTAATAAAAATAAATTCAGGTCAAAATCACAATTTGCCGTTTTTGTGATAAAGACGAGCGAAAATTGATTTTATAAAATTATCAGGAGTTCTCCTCTCCCACAGGATCTAGGACTACAGAGCTGTCTGAAACGCCTCATTCTGATTGGCTGTTCTCTTCTGTGAGGTCATCACGTTGCCGAACAGACCTGATCCTGGAGATTCTGAAACCTCGTAGAAGAGGGAGGGGTGTTTCCAGGAAGTGAGCTCATAAATTTGCAACTTTTTATTATAAAAATGCAGCTTTTTAATCTTAAAATTGCAGCTTTTCTCGTAAAATTGCAACTTTTTCCCTCAAATTTTCAACATTTTTTCATAATTTGCAACTTTTTTCTTGTAAATTTGCAACTTTTCTCTCATAAAACTGCAACTTAATTTCTTTTAAAATTTCAACCTTTTTATTGTAAAATTGCAACGTTTTAATCTTAAAATTGTAACTTTTTTCCTCATGAATTTTAAACATTTTTTCTCATATTTCACAACTTTTTCCCATAAAATTGCAACTTTTTTTCTTAAAAATTTGCAACTTTCTCATAAATTGGCCACTTTTTTCCTGCAAATTTGTACTTCATTTGAATGCTGATTAAATTTTAATTATTCTTTGTAATTAAGTTATAATTTGCAACTTCTTTTCATTTTTAAATTGGCATTGTTTATTGTATTTTTGCATCATTATTCTTGCAAATTTTACCTGATTTATATTTATAATTTGTACCTCATGCTTAATTTGTGAATTCACCCCATCCCCCTTGTTCAAAAATACCAAATCACCCACTGAGGATTTCTCTCTGAACCCTCTTGGGTTGCCAACTGTCTCACAGCCAAATAAGGGGCGGAGCGTTTTAACTATTGCTCCCTGCCACAATGTTGTGGACATTAGTGTTGTCATAATACTGGGATTTTTTTTACCTTGATAATACCTTAAAAAATACTAATATTCAATGTCATGTTTGATGCAACTTTGAGCTAGAAAACACAACTACACTGCAAAATGTCAAATATAAGTAAAATGAAATAAATTAAGGCTGTTTATGCTTGGGGGGGGGGTTGTTTGACAAGATATTTATTCTTGCTGTGCAGTTTATGTGTAAGAAAATTTTATATGGTTTCCAATAGTTTTAACTTCTATTCATCCATCTTCTACCGCTTAATCCTTTTCAGATCGCGGGGGGGGGGGGGGGGGGGTTGTTTGACAAGATATTTATTCTTGCTGTGCAGTTTATGTGTAAGAAAATTTTATATGGTTTCCAATAGTTTTAACTTCTATTCATCCATCTTCTACCGCTTAATCCTTTTCAGGTCGCGGGGGGGCTGGAGCCTATCCCAGCATCTTTGGGCGAGAGGCAGGGTCCACCCTGGACAGATCGCCAGTCCATCACAGGGCCAACACAGAGAGACAGACAACCATTCACTCTCACATTAATACCTAAGGACTATTTAGAATCCCCAGCTGATGCCAGTTAACCTAACCTGCATGTCTTTAGCCTGTGGGAGGAAACTGGATTACCCAAAGTAAACCCACTCAGACATGGGGAGAACATGCAAACTCCACACAGAAGGGTCACCGATGGTCGGGGTGGGATCAAACCCACGATGGTCAGGGGTGAAATCGATCCCGTGACCTTGCTGTGCTCACACAGTGCTAACCACTATGCCGCTCTAGTTTTAACTTGTTTTACGCAATTTGATAAGTCAAATTTTCTTGCTCTATTGGCAGATAATTTTACTTAAAATGGACAAAAAAATTCTGGCAATAAATAATTCTAGTTAAAATTAGAAGAAAATAAATGCCAACAAAGTAAGATTAAGTTGCTTAAAACAAGTAAAAGCTTTCGTCAATCAAGTAAAATCTTACAGAAAACTGCATAACAAAAGAAATTCTTGTCAAAATTATCTTGTGAGAGAAAAACAAGCATAAAGCCTTGATTTAGAATATTTTATCTTACTGAGAGTTCCCTTTTTACAGTGCAACAGATACTGATTTCAGCATAAAGTTACATCAGTAAAGTATTCCTGATTCAAAGAAGCACAACAGTAGCAATGAAAAACCTGCACAGGTGGCTGGAAAGCACTGCAAATAGCATGTCTTACCTTTTTAGAAGCTCTTTCTTCTGGCCTTTAAAGAAAAATCCTTCATTATGTCCTTTATCCAGCTCACAAATATCATCATACTCTATGGATGCATGCTTGATCCAGTCTACTTTTCACCAATTTCAGAGTTCATTGTCCCACACATAGCTGTCTGATGAAGGCAATCATGGCCTTTCTTCTCCCTTCACCCTTCTCCTTCAGGTGAGTGCTTTAATGGTCCACCTGTCTTCTCTGTGCAGTAATTAGCAGCTCTGCCACCACTCGATGCTCCAGCTTAGAAAAATCCTTGATGCTTCGGGATTTTTTTGAGCAATTAAGTTGGCAGTAAAAACTCCACGTTGGGCAAGCAGTGCTTGTAGACGGTTTGTACATCTCCACACCACAAGTGGTTTATAAATATACACACACACACATACACACCCTCCCCTCGTCTCTGGTAAGATGAGGGGAGGGTGTGTGAAGAAGTTTGGCATGTCTTCCAGGATCCTCAACAACTTCTACAGCTGCATCATCGAGAGCATCCTGACCAAAAGCATCACTGTGTGGTACGGCACCAGCACTGCCCTGGACGAAACGCCTGCAGAGAGTGGTGAAGACAGCGGAGATCATCAGGACTCCACTCCCCTCTCTGCAGAGCATCTACCACCACAGAGTCCAAAGGAGAGCTGACGCCATCCTCCAGGACTCCATCCACCCCCAGCACAGACTGTTCACACTTCACCCTCAGGCTGGAGGTACAGAAGTGTGAAATGCAGGACAACCAGACTGAAAAATTCCTTCTTTCCCACTGCCATCAGACTCCTGAACAGATTCAATTCAACTTTATTTATATAGCGCCATTTCACAACAACAGTCATCTCATAGCACTATCAACTGTAGGGGGAACCCCTACAGTTGCAGAAAGACCCCAGCAATCAGGTGGTCCCCTGTGGGCAAGCACTTGGTGACGGTGGAGAGGAAAAACTCCCTTTTAACAGGAAGAAACCTCCAGCAGAACCAGGCTCAGGGAGGGCCAGTCATCTGCTGTGACTGGCTGGGGGGTGAGGGGACAGAGAAGATGAAAAGAACAGACATGTAGAGAGCAAACAGCACAATGGGGACTCAATCTATGGGAGAGAACAAACAGATGTTAATGACCAGCAAAAAAAAAAAAAAAATTTCATTGAGAGTGAAGAAAGGAGTGAGGCCCAGTGCATTATTGGAGGTCCCCCGGCTGACTAAACCTATTACCAGCATAACTAAGGGAGGGTTCAGAAACACATGATCCCTCCCTAATTGTAGGCTATATCAAAAAGGTAGGTTTTAGCCCTATTCTTAAAAACAGAGATCGAGTCTGACTCCCGAATCCAGATTGGCAGCTGGTTCCACAGGAGAGGAACTTGATAACTGAAGGCTCTGCCTCCCATTGTACTTTTGGAGATTCTAGGTATTACAAGTAATCCTGCATTTTGGGAGCGTAGTGCTCTGTTAGGATAATACAGTAGTATTAGATCTTTTAAATAAAAAGGAGCCTGATTGTTTAGAGCTTTGTAAGTAAGAAGAAGGATTTTAAACTTAATTCTAAACTCTATGGGAAGCCAATGAAGGGAGGCCAGAACCGGAGAGATATGATCTCTCTTTCTAGTACCTGTTAAAACTCTTGCTGCAGCATTTTGGATCAGCTGAAGACTTTTTAAAGATGTTTTAGGACAGCCTGATAATAAAGAATTACAATAATCTAATCTTGAGCTAACAAAAGCGTGGATCAGTTTCTCAGCATCACTCTGAGACAAGATGCTCCTAATCTTGGCAATATTACACAAATGATAGAAGGCAGTCTTAGAAACAAATTTAACATGCGAATTGAAGGACAGATCTTGATCAAAAATAATTCCAAGGTTCCTCATAGAGCTATTAAGAGAAAGAGTAACCGCATCCAAACTGAAAGTTTGATTTGGAAAGGTATTTCTAAGGTTTTTTGGACCAACAAGAATGACTTCAGTCTTATCTGAATTTAATAGCAGGAAATTACAAGCCATCCAAGCGTTGATTTCCTTAAGACAGGCTTCTAACTTGGCTAATTGATTACTATCATCTGGCTTCATTGACAGGTATAATTGTGTGTCATCTGCATAACAATGAAAATGTATAAAGTGTTTTCTAGTAATGTTGCCTAACGGAAGCATATATAAACTAAAAAGAGTAGGGCCTAGCACAGATCCCGTGGAACTCCATGTCTAAGCTTTGAGTTGAAAGAAAACTCATTATTTACATGAACAAACTGGAACCTATCAGATAAATAAGATCTAAACCACTGCAACGAAGTTCCATTAAGTCCAACATAGTGTTCTAATCTATCAAGTAGAATATTATGATCGATAGTATCAAAAGCTGCACTAAGGTCTAAAAGGACAAGTACAAAAACTAGTCCATTATCAGATGCGATGAGGAGGTCGTTGGTGACCTTCGCTAAGGCCGTTTCAGTACTATGATGGATTCTAAACCCAGATTGAAACTCTTCAAGTAAACCATTTCCCTGCAGGTGGTCAAATAATTGTGTAGCAACAACTCAGAAAAGATTTAGCGGACCCCGTTAGCAGTCCTCTGGCTCTCCTCAGCAGCGAGGAGACTGGGTGGGTGACGGTGAGAAGGAAGCCTAGTCGCAAAGCCCCGGTACACCTCCAACCTGTTCACGTTTCTAATCGTTTTTCCCCGCTCAGCGACACACCCACTGAGGAAAAAACTCTGATCATTGGCGACTCTGTAGTCAGAAACGTGAACCTAGAGACTCCAGCGGCCATAGTCAAATGTATTCCTGGGGCCAGAGCAGGCGACATCAAGTCAAATTTGAAAATGCTGGCTAAAAGTAACTGTAAATACTCCACAATTGTTATCCACACTGGCATTAATGACATCCGTCTCCGGCAGTCGGAAGTCACGAAACTTAATGTAGAATTGGTGTGTGACTTTGCAAAAACGATGTCTGCCTCTGTAGTATTCTCTGGGCCCCTCCCCAATCTGACCAGTGATGACATGTTTAGCCGCTCGTCATCCTTCAACCGCTGGCTGTCTGTGTGGTGTCCTGCAAACAACGTGGGCTACATTGACAATTGGAGCTCATTTTGGGGAAAACCTGGTCTTATGAGATGAGACAGCGTCCATCGCACTTTGGATGGTGCGTCTCATTTATCTAACAATCTGGCATCTTTTTTATCCAAATTTCCAAAACCTTGACTACTCAGAGTTGGGACCAGGAAGCAGAGTCACAGTCTTACACGCCTCTCTGCAGCTCCTCTTCATCTGCCACCCCTCAACTTACCTCCTGTCTTCCCCATCAGAGAATCATTGTCTGCTCCCTCCAAAGTAAATAAAAATATAATGTATAAGCATCCCAAAGTGATTAAGCAAAAAATTGGTTAAACTCAAATTAAACATAAAGCCTCTAAATTGAATGGTTTGGCCTCTGTTCTTCCTCATAATTTAAAAATTAAATGTGGTTTGTTAAATATTAGGTCTCTAACTCCCAAGTCTCTGTTAGTCCATGATCTGTTAATTGATCATCAGATTGATTTAATATCCCTTACAGAGACTTGGTTAGGGCAAGAGGATTATGTTGGTTTAAATGAATCAACGCCCTCTGGTTATTTAAACTGTCAAAATCCCAGAAGTTCTGGTCGTGGAGGAGGAGTAGCAACAATTTACCATTCCAAATTACTAGTTAATGTAAAGCAAAAAACATGTTATAATTCCTTTGAGGGCCTGGTCCTCAGTATTGGGCACTTTAGCAATTTTAGGTTAAACCCAATTTTATTTGCCATAGTTTATCGTCCTCCATCAACCTACTCAGAATTTTTATCCGAATTTGCTGATTTCTTAGCTGATTTAGTGCTGAAATCAGATAGAATAATTATAGTAGGGGACTTTAAAGGCCAAATGTCATGTAACAGGGTACTTTAAATATCTTGAAACTAGATATAAAAGGGAACCGATCCGTTCGGGTCTTGGTGCATATGCTTCAGTAACAACGGAATGTTAAGATAAGATAAGATAAGCCTTTATTAGTCCCACAATGGGGAAATTCCAGGATTGCAACAGCACAGGGATAGCAACACTCAATGGGAGGCAGAGCCTTCAGTTATCAAGCTCCTCTCCTGTGGAATCAGCTGCCAATCTGGATTCGGGAGTCAGACTCGATCTCTGTTTTTAAGAATAGGGCTAAAACCTACCTTTTTGATATAGCCTACAATTAGGGAGGGATCATGTGTTTCTGAACCCTCCCTTAGTTATGCTGCTAATAGGTTTAGTCAGCCGGGGGACCTCCAGTAATGCACTGGGCCTCACTCCTTTCCTCACTCTCTATGAAATATTTTTTTTTTTGCTGGTCATTAACATTTGTTTGTTCTCTCCCATAGATTGAGTCCCCATCGTGCTGTTTGCTCTCTACATGTCTGTTCTTTTCTTCTTCTCTATCCCCTCACCCCCCCAGCCAGTCGCAGCAGATGACTGCCCCTCCCTGAGCCTGGTTCTGCTGGAGGTTTCTTCCTGTTAAAAGGGAGTTTTTCCTCTCCACCGTCGCCAAGTGCTTGCTCACAGGGGATCGCCTGATTGCTGGGGTCTTTCTGCAACTGTGGGGGTCCCCCCTACAGTTGATAGTGCTATGAGATGACTGTTGTTGTGAAATGGCGCTATATAAATAAAGTTGAATTGAATTAAATAAAGTTGAATATTTGTTAATTTAAAACTGCCGCGCTTGGCCTGACACGGCCCCTGGAATCACCTGGGGAAGAAGGCGGAAGTGACGAAATCGATTGTACCCTAGTTTGATGCTTGGGGTATTTCAATTGATTGTTTATATGGAGGCACTATATGGTTTATATGGAGGCAGCACGGTGGCGCGGTGGTTAGCACAGCGGCAGCACAGCAAGAAGGTCATGGGATCGATTCCACCCTTGACCATCGTGGGTTCGATCCCACCCCCAGACCATCGGTGACCCTTCTGTGTGGAGTTTGCATGTTCTCCCCGTGTCTGCGTGGGTTTACTCCAGGCACTCCGGTATCCTCCCACATGCTAAAGACATGCAAGTTAGGTTAATTGGCATCAAAACTGGGGATTCTAAATTGTCCTTAGGTATGGATGTGAGAGTGAATGGTTGTCTGTCTCTCTGTGTTGGCCCTGCGATGGACTGGCGATCTGTCCAGGGTGTACCCTGCCTCTCGCCCAAAGATGCTGGGATAGGCTCCAGCCCCCCCGCGACCCGAAAGGATTAAGCGGTAGAAGATGGATGGATGGATGTTTATATGGAGACTGGAAGGTTGACGTGAGCAACAAGAAAGAAAAAATTGGATATTTCACCCATACCTTAAAACGGGACTATCAGGGACAGCTGGGTAATAAGGGACACTTCTCTGGGAAATGTTTTCATACCTGTCAAGTGAGACGTTTTCGCCGTACTTCAACACCGTTAAAAGCGGCTATAAGGGACGGCGGAGCAACAAGGGACACCTCTCTGGGAAATGCCCCAAATGCAACTCGTGTTGTTATTGTCAAATATTTTAAGGATTCATGGATATTTGACAATAACAACACAACTCAGCGTCCGGCGCAAAATAAAAAAAAAAAGCAGAATTCTGTATTTGTCAGGCGATCTCTCTCTGTTCCGCAACCGCTGCGCAGCTGAACGTGTTAAACCATTGTCCTAATGACTTCTCATTGTAGTGAGAATAGCTCACGCTGAGCGATCAGCCCGCCCCGACAATCTGACTAATGATTGACTCCACACTTCTCATTGTAGTGATAATAGCTCCCGCTGAGCCATCTGCCAGCACCAGCTGTGGGGGATCACACACAGGACGTGCTCCGCAACACACTCAATTTTTTTTCCCGTATATTTTTCTTTTGGGCGTACAGAAATGGCAATACGCCCGTTTTTGCTAAAATTGCATTTTCCCCGTATTTTCCTTAAAATATTTGACAATAACAACACGAACTACATTTAAAACATTTCCCAGAAAAGTGTCCGCCACCACTCCGCCGTCCCCCACAGCCGCGCTTGGCACCAAAATACGGCGAAAACGTCTCACTTGACAGGTATGCGCCTCCATTTTCATATTGATCTGGTCAATTTCTTGACAGCAGCGGCTCTCCTCCACTGTAATAATAATGGCTTCCGAAAAATCAATATTTATGGGGCGCCCTCGACAGACCCCCTTCGGCTTCGCAATTCTGGAGGCGATTAATGTCCAGTTCAATGACATTTTCCACTGGTTCTGCTCTCTGGTCATCGTTGGAACTGTTGTCATCAAACAAAGCATCTGATTCCATCTCGGACGGCTCGAACCTGTAAGGTTCTATGCCTCTGTCACTGTCTGAACCACTGACAAAAAAAAAGACAAAAAAAAAAAGACTAAACTAATTTGTTCACAATCGCTGTCACTTTCCGTCATGATTGTCCAATGTTGATAAGTGTGAATGTGGATAGGCAGGGCAGCCAGGGTACAACTGGTGATGTCAAAAACATGGGCGTGGTCTGGACTGGCTGTCACAAGCCAGCAAGCAAGGTGGGGCCTTCACCTGGTGTATTTTGTGCAATTATGTAAATACAGGTGGGTGATATGGTCTCCGGTATGAATATTTGGTTTAAGCTATGTGTATTTTATCTAAATTCGTTGTCATTTAGAAAAAAAAATTACGTGACATTTGGCCTTTAATATACATGTGGATGTAGATAGTGACTGCCTTAATGTGGCATTTAATTCAATATTAGACTCGATGGAGTTTTCTCAGAAAGTAGGAAATTCTACTCATTACCTCCACCATACATTGGACCTTGTTCTGACATATGGCATAGAAATAGAAAATCTTGTAGTTTCTCCTCATAACCCTGTACTGTCAGACCATTGTCTGTTAACCTTTGATTTTACTATTTCTGACTATTTGGCTCCTAAAGAAAAATATTATTACAGTAGATGCCTCTCAGATGATGCTGTTACCAAATTTATGCAGATTGTTTCCTCTATGCCATGTGTCAACACAACAGAAATAAGCTATAGACAGCTTGCTCCTTCTGTAATTGATAGCATGGTGGATAGTGTTACAGCTTCTCTGCGTCAAACTCTAGACTTGGTGGCCCCCTTAAAAAAGAAAAAGTCTAATCAGAGATTTCTAACTCCTTGGTTCAACACAGAAACTCGTAGCTTAAAACAGAAGACTCGTCAATTAGAAAGAAAATGGTGCTCCACTAATTTAGATGAAATCTATTTAGCTTGGAGAAATCATCTTTTAATTTATAAAAAATCTCTTAGAAAAGCTAGAACGAGTTATTACTCTGCATTAATAGAAGAGAACAAGAATAATCCCAGGTTTCTTTTCAGTACTGTAGCCAGGTTGACAAAGAGTCAGGACTCTGTCAATCCTAGCATCCCCTTAGAGCTTACTAGTCAGGACTTTATGAACTTTTTCAATAATAAAATTTCATCCATCAGAGATAAAATCAATCAGATTCTTCCCACAGTTAACTTAAATACTGTAACTACTACAACTCCTTCTTTTGATGTCTGTCTTGATGAGTTTACTCCAATCGACCTTTGTGAGTTAGACAAAATAGTTTCCTCATCCAAACCTTCAACTTGTCTTTTAGACCCTATTCCTACCAGGTTATTTAAAAAAGTCTTCCCATTTATTGGTAGCTTTATTCTTCAAATAATCAATTCTTCATTAACTTTAGGCCATGTACCGCAGGCTTTTAAAACGGCTGTAATTAAACCCTTACTCAAAAAGCCAACGCTAGATCCAGGAGCTTTAGCTAACTATAGACCAATCTCTAATCTCCCTTTCATTTCCAAAATCTTAGAAAGAGTTGTTGCTACGCAATTATTTGACCACCTGCAGGGAAATGGTTTACTTGAAGAGTTTCAATCTGGGTTTAGAATTCATAACAAACTCCCAAAATTATGTAACGCAGCTTTGCATATAGGAACTCACACACCGTCTGCTCAATTTGCACACTGCTCACCTGTACAGTAGATATAGTATCACCAGTCTGATCTCCATATCATCTCTGCTGCTAATTATCATGCACAGTCTACTGGTACTACCGTTACAGAAATTAGCACCGGGTGCTAATTTGTAATTACACAACATAACAAAAATAATTTTTTTGTAAGTTGTCTGTGTTTTTTCAACTGACTTAAGACAATTTTGCACGGCTGAATCCAAAAATGACATCCGTTTCTCTTGATCAGGTCAGGTTTTTATGCTAAGTTGGAAGCAGTTGTACAGCTGTAGTGTAAATTGAATAGCAGACATTGATAAAGGTAAGTACATGTAAATTGAATGTTACGTCATCATTGTTCAAAATTCAGAGAATTTCAAGAAATCAAAAAGAAATTTGCATCATATAAAGCGAAAATACCCGTACATGTAAACAAAAACATATAAAACAACATGTGGCCATAGTTCAAAAAGTTGACCTGATTGAGCAAAACCAATGTGGTTTTTGGATTCAGCACATCAAAATTGTCCTAAATCAGCTAAAAAAAATTTGGTGTTGACCAGTGTTATACACTGCTCATTGCACACTGCGTTGTACATGAATATGTGTGTCTGGGACGCCGTGCCCACCCACGGGGTGACGTCAGGCGGGCACGGCCCACTCTGTATATAAACCCCAGTTCTGTGTAATAAAGTTAGTTGTTTGCTGCATGAAGACTCGCCTCCTTTTCCATCATTTCTCAGACATAACACACTGTACACAGGTTCACATCATCTCTGATATCAATATACCACTATCACTTTAGTCATCCAGTGAATTTTCAGTTTCATTCCTCTTGTCTGACTGCTTTAACTGCCCAGACTGCCTAGTGTGTGTTATTAGTACTCATTAGTTTTAGTATTTAGTATCAAGGTGTGCTTAAGGAGTCCTAACTGCCTAACTGTGTGTTGGTGTGTGTTTTAGCATCCATTAGTATTAGGATTGAGTTACTGTGTTAGTGTGTCATGACCTGTTAGAATTGTTGTTTCTGACCTTTACCTTGACATTTGATCGGAGAGCAAAGTAAGAATTTCATTGCTCAGGAAATGTAGCATTTCTTAACTGTGCACATGATAATAAAGCCTTTGAATTAATTTTCCCTAAGCTCTTTTCCTCTCCATAATTTTGTGAGCACTACTTTCAAACTTTTTTCCGGACATACTTCTTACCTCTCACTGGCCCTTGCATAGTCGCATGTCAAAACAATTCCTCTGATAGGCTATTGTTACGTTGTACCCATGCGGGGCACTTATAAATTAGACCAATCAGCAGCCATACTGTTGTGTTGGAGTTTGGGCTCTTATCTGTGAGGTACGGGTGGTGGCTCCACCTTCTGGTTCCGCCACCACCCGTGGGTATCAGAGGGCAGTGAGAAGGAGGAGCGGTCTCTCTGCCACCTCTCTGCCTGACGGTTGTGCCTGTACTATATAGTGCCTCTCTAATCAACGTGTGTTCAGTTCGACACCTGGCCTCGTCCTTGGCTCCATATACAGACATAACATTTGGCAACGAGGATAAAAGTGGGTTAAGACGAGGTATGGAAGCGTGTGGGTTTGAAATTCCTCCATTTTTGGAGCTCTCCGGCAAGCCACCAGTCCTCTGGCCAAGGTGGTGCATCGTTTTCCGGACGTGCATGGTGGCACTGGACCTTGGGAGGCTGAAGAAGTTGTGGGCATGTGAGTTGTTGGTGCATAATCCTGGAATGGAGGAACGGCGTGTTCTGAGCACACTTGAGTGGCTGTGATAGCTTTGTTGAAGTGGGACACCTGTGACGACAGCCGACGTCGAGAGGCTGGTCTCACCTGTTCTCGGATCTCTGCTGATGTGGGCTGGTGAGCAGGGGGCCATGACAGTGGCGGCGGCGGAGTTAAAAGAGGTCGGGGCCGGACCGTCTGGCACAGTAGAACGACATGCCAAGCAGAGACCCTGCAAGCCAAACAAAACACCTGTGGGAGCTGTGGACTGGATTCGGGCTCAGGAGGTGGTGAGATCGCGGCGGGTATGGGCCGAACAGCAGGTGGAGGAGCACCAGGGATGGCTGTGCGCCGTGGCCAGACGGAGAGATTCTTATCTCCAGCTGTCAGGTGGCACCTAAACGAGCTGTGGCGTGCCCGGGACGAGACTGTGGGACGTCGGCCTGGACGAGCAGAACATCCGATGGTGTGGAAGAAGAGGCATTCCGGGGCTGAGTCAACTAGCTGCGGCCCGGGAAGCAGGTCGCCTACAGGGGTAGACTGAGGAAAGGATGGTCCAGGGATAGGGTGCTCATGGGGTTGTTTTCTCCAGTCGTGTGTATATGGGTTAATTGTTATGCATGTGTTCGGAGTAATTTGTCGTTTGTATATATTTTGGGGATTATTTTGTGTATTTTGTTTTAGTTTGAGGAACACGGCAGTAATTTTAGTTATAAATGGACTTTCATTTAGTTTAAGATAAGATAAGCCTTTATTAGTCCCACAGTGGGGAAATTCCAGGATAGCAACACTCAGAGCAATAATTTAGAAGATAAGAAAATAAGAGCAGTGAATATACATATGTACACATAAATATATAAATATATATACACAAGCGGCAGAACAATCCGCGTTGCCATGTAGGGTGGGACAGCAGTCCACCTGTGCCCCCTAGTGTTAGTTGTTTTAGTGACTGAGTTGAGGTAATTTGTTTTGTGATATTCAATTAATCTTGGTGCGTGATTCAGGTTCCAAATTGGGGTGGGTCCGCATTGTGTGTGTGTGTTTTGATTTTTGTGAAGGAGGGAAATGTTGTGTTGGAGTTTGGGCTCATATTTGTGTGGTATGGATGGCGGCTCCACCTTCCGGTTCTGCCGCCACCCGTGGCTGTAAGACGGCAGTGGGCAGGAGGGGCGGTCTCTCTGCCACCTCTGCTGCCTGACAGTTGTGCCTGTACTGTATAGTGCCTCTAATCAATGTGTGTTCAGTTCGACACCTGACCTCGTCCTTGGCTCCACATACAGACATAATACATACATGAATATCAAGTGATGGACATAGAATTTGACCAATTAACAACGTGATCTTTTTCATTGGCTCATGATAGGCCCTGATCTTCAGTGGCCCCTGGGCTTCAGTCCAGTCTAGCCCGTTCATTAAGGCAGCCTTGAATACGGGACAACACACATCCCGCTTGGGACAAACATATTTAGCCCAATAAATGAGACGGTTGGCAACCCTAGAACTCGCACACTTATAGTGAGCTAGCTTAGTTAGCGAGTTAGCTGAGCTCAGCTCTGTAAATTCTAGTCACACGTGGTCTCAGCTCCTTCATTAATCCACCGTTGATAATATCTCACGTCATTCTGGCCTGTTATGTTTTTTAGCCAGCGTGACATAGGTTCCAGGGCAATTATCATGGCTAGTTTAGCAACAGAAATCAGGGATTTATGGCTCCTTTATTTTTTGTAAATTGTTCTCACTATTAGACAAGCTCCTTCATTAATCCACAGGTGATCATATATCTGTATTTTGTTATATTTTTGGTGAATTAGACTTGGGAACCGGAGTGATGGCCTAGAGGTAGAGCATCCACCCTACAACCGGGTGTGTTGTGTCTGGGAATAGGACAGTGGAGGCAGGAGTCGAACTGGACTCAAACTTTATTACAGGAGCACAATAGTAGTACACGTGTTGCAGTATGTAATTCACAAGCTAGCTCTCTGTTAACATAGACTATGACTGGCACAAAGGTGGAGCACCAAAGACCACGGCGCCCTCCAACAGCCTCCTAATATAGGCACGCGTGATGACGTCACCCGTGCCTGCGTCCTCACGTCCGTGCTGCCTGCTGTTAATATGGGGACATTGTAATGTCTCTAAATAGACTATTAACAATGAGGCCAAGTGCACGACTGAACTTATCTTTACTGAAGTCTCAAACTCAACACTCCAACCGCCAGGCATTGGTGTTGGCAAAGAGACCCACCTTCCCTGCCCGCTGCTATTTATAGGCACAGTGTAGTGGCGGAAACGGAAGTGGGCGCCACTGCACCATACCTCACAAACAAGAGCGTCTTATACACCATTTAACTATACAACATCCCCCCCGTAGAAAAGTACAAAACACACACATACAATTGAGACCCTCCCCACTTCAGGACCCGAATCACGCACTAAAACTACACTGTAATAACTAAAAGGGCTTAACACATTCACACAACAAACTAAAACTTGGGGGGACGGGTGGACTACCGTCCTGCCCCCACACGGCAAGGTGGATTACTCTGCCACCTTTAAAATGAATAATTATAGTCCATTAATAACACATTACTGCCATGTTTCCTAAAGACATAAAATAATCTCAGCACCATATACAACTGTATGAACATCAAAACTCTCCACTTTCACACATGCACCAACATACTGTATGCACACTGAGACTTCCCCTTTTTTTCCACACATGCACAAATGCATGGGCATTAAAACTTTATTATTATTATCATTATTGATATTTCACTTCAAAACCCTTATCAGAAAAAAACACACTATTATAACTTGTTTTACTCTACCATATATACAGACTCACAGTCCACACAGCTAAGTATTGCAGGAACTGGCCTGTGGGGCCCCCGGACTGTCTCTCCATAAGTCCACCCCTAGCAGTGGCATTCCTCCTGGGCCACAACTGATCGCATAAACGATGATGCACCTCTACTCCCCTGCCATCGGGCATCCCTCTCGTCCGGGCCACAACCCAAAGTCTCCTCCCAGGCACACTGCAGCTCAGTGGCGTGTCTGCACGAGCCATCTGACAGTTGAAAATAGGCAGCGCCTTGTTTAGCCATGATGTGCAGCCACCCCTGGTGATCTTCAGACTGTCATTTGGTCTGTATTCGCCGTAGTTGTCCTTCTTCACAAGCCCAAACCAGATCTGTGACTCAGAGGGGCCTTGCTCGGCTTGCAGTGTCGCTGCTTGGCACGTGCTTTCTCTGTGCCTGATGGTCTGGCCCCAACCTCTTTTAAAACCGCTGCAGCTGTCACCGTTGTAGGCCCAGATCCTCCAGCCCACTTTAGCCGAGCTCCAGGGAAAACTGGAGCTAGCTTCTCGGCGTTGCTCGACGACGCAGGCGCCTTGCCGTTACCCACAGTACCCTCGGCCAGGGCGTCTTGAGCTCTGGCACTGAGACCCTTCCACATTGCCTCTGAGCAAGGCTGGTCCTGCTCGACCTCCAGGGTGCTCGGTAAATCCCCGTCCCACACTGCGTCGTCCTCCACTCTCAGAACCAGCCGGATCCACTATCCAGAACCGGACCACTCCTCCCCAGCGTCGTTCTTAATGGTGAACCCTAGACCATAAAATAGGCCACAGCCCATAATGCTGTCACCTCAGGCTGTCACGATGAACTTCAAGTCAGCCATCTCCGCCGACTTGTACCGCACCGTCAGCACCAGCGTTCCAACCGTGCACCGCCGTCCACCTCCATAATCATAGAGCATTGCAGGGTCTCCTGCAATTCTGAAGTGGGGAAAGAATTTTCTCACCGTAGCCCAGTTCAGCAGAGAACCCTCTGTCCCGTGTCGATCAGCAGCAGCACCTCCACACCATCCAGCTCGACCGTGCAGAACGTGTACCCGTTGGTGCTCGGAGACACCGTGTGGACAACCGTCGGGGTGGGGGTGGGGCGAAATGCGCAACCATCAAGGTAACACATTTGCTGAAAGTTTCCACAGGGCCCAGGGCCTCCAACACATGCTGTCCCTTGAGGCCAAGGCAAAAATCCATCACAGCACGTAGACGACGCTTGCTAGCATTAGCTAGGCTCTCAGCCGACACAGTGCCTCAAGTAACTCAAACCAACAGGACCACGGGATGGGCGGCTCAACTGGGGTATTGAGGAACCAAGGCAGTGGCATCAGACACGCTTCCATCTTCAGAAAAATAATTAGTTTTCCTCCAGAAGATTAAGTTTTCTCCTAAAAGGTTGAAACATCTAAGGGGGCTGAATACTTTTTATAGGCAGTGTATGTAGCAGATTCAAGCTGGATCGAACTCTGCAATTCCCTCTCATAAACTTTGTTGCTCAATTTATGAACCTTTTTGAGACTGTAAATTTGCTTCAGATTCGTTTTCAGGACAGGACTGAGGCTGCATTCAGACCAGGATAGTCTGGGGATCTCGGTTCGACTGGGCGGGGAATGCCGAGAACTTTCATACCTTCGTTTGGTTTGCATTCACAGTGCAGCACACCAAACTGCTTGGACAACATCATGCAGTTACAACAACTGCTCGTTTGGGGCGCTGTAGCCGAAACCACCACTGACCACAAAGAAAAATCTCAGTGAAGAAGAAAAATTCACCCTTTGGTCTGCTGGATAGTCTGTTTGAATTCACACTGCAAGCATGCAGAGTTCACTTGCAAGTGAACTGAGACCCCTGGTTTTCGGGCAGACCGGAGTTTGCTTGTTTGGTGTGAACCAGAGTTCAAATGCATGTTTAGACTGCACCAAACAAACCGAACTATCTGCAGAAGCAGACCAGAGTTCCTTTGGTCCGGACCAAACAGTGGCAGTCTGAATGTGCCCTAAGAAGCTTCTGACTTTGTCTATATTGTGTCCATAAATATTTTATTTTTGCATGCTTTTCTTAATTATGAATCCTTATAGAGTAAGCCAAATCATGTAGAAATGTGTTTTAGACAACTTGTGCCTAGTTTTTTGATAATTAAGCATTTCTGAGAATTTCGTTCAAACCAATATTTTCTTCTTCTTCTCTCAGTTACTGGCGGATAGCAAACAACTGAAAGGTGCATACCGCCACCTACTCAACTCTATCTTCAGACATCACTCTTCTTTATCTCCTCATACTTCACTCTATATCATCACTGTCTGGTCAGGAGCTGTAGTCCTATCATCATTGCTGTGTCCAATCGAACCTCAACTCTGTCTTCAGACATCACTCTTCTTCGTCTCCTCGTATTTTACTTTGTCATCACTTCACTCTATCATCACCCTACACATCCCGGCCGTGGCAACTGCCACGGCCAAGATGTCAGACACCCAGGCCGGTCACTCTTCTTCTCCCTCAAACCAATATCTTCTTCTTCTTCTTTCTGCTCACCCCCTTTTTCTTCTAACTGGAGCATCCTAATTTGCATAGACAAACAACTCAATGCTGTTCATGTCATGTGACCAACACACCCATCTGGGCGAGCTAGCTCACACATGAGGTAGAGAGTTAGTCATGTAAATTTCTGATTGGCTGGTCACAGCAAGGAACGCCCCTGTGTGTGCATGAATCTGCAACCTTATATGCTAAAGGCCTGTTCAGAGTCCCTCTGAGGGAAAATGTTTGCATTCTGTAGACTGCATTTGCATACACAGCAGTATTCAGAGTGTTTTTTGAGCCACTGCAGCTGCTGCTCAGAGAAGCCACGTTTCATGCATGCGCAGCGACAATAATCTGCAGTTCACATGCCCGAACTGTCGGCAGCAGCCAAGAGTCACCAACCTGATTTGAACAGTTGCAATCCAAACACAAAGAAGAGCACGGTGGCAGACATTTAAAATGGCAGAAGCAATGGAGGTACATGAGTACAATGATGCACCAGGGGCCTCCTCTGCCTCCAAGACTGCCTTAAGGCGTGTGTTCCCTGCTGCACCTACGGCCTGGATCCGGCCCACTGATGAGCCAGGGGCACAACTGAAGGAGAAGATGGATAAACTGTCAGTGAGCCCTGAGGTGTTGTCAACACATTCGTTTGGGGTGGTGCCGGAGGTCTCACACCTGGCTGGGGGCATGCATCACTCCTATATGGCACCAACTTGTCCCTGTGGAGGGCTACCCGCCTACCCCTAGGCGGTAGTTGGACACTGTATACCACCTCTCCCAGTTTCTCCAACACATCACAGGGACCCATCCAATGGCAATCCAATTTTGGGCACCGTCCTTTCTTTTTCTTTGGGCTGTACACCCACACCAAGTCCCCCGCTTTGAAATCCCTCCCTCTAGTCCTTGAGTCATAATTTCGTTTCTGCCTCACCCCAGCTTTCTGCAGCTGGTCGCGAGCGAAAGCATGGGCAGACTTTATCCGGTCTTGAAGCCTCCGTGTATATTCTGATCCTGGGGGTACCGCTGGTGTGTCTTGGGGGTTTTCAAATGCCATTTCTGCCGGTGTCCTCAGTTCTCATCCCAACATGAGCAGGGCTGGTATACATGAAGTGGAATCTTGCACAGCCAACCTGTAGGCCATCAAGATGAAAGGGAGGTGCATATCCTAGTCTTGTTGGTGTTCCACAGTGAGAATGGCCAGTTGTGGCACCAGGGTTCTATTGAACTTCTCAACCAGTCCATCGCTCTGGGGGTGTAAAGGGGTAGTACGAGTCTTTCGCATGTCCAGTCATTCACACATTGCCGAGAACACCCTTGACTCGAAGTTGCGCCCTTGGTCACCGTGGATGACCTCAGTTACCCCAAACCTGGCAAACATGCCCTCCACTAGTGCATTTGCGACAGTCTCTGGCTCCTGGTCGGGTATGGTGTATGCCTCTGGCCATTTTGTAAAGTAATCCATCGCAACTAGAACAAAACAATTCCTGTTGTCTGTGTGAGCAAACGGGCCCATTATGTTGTAGCATCATTCTCTTTGGCTATACAGTGATCCCTCGCTACTTCGCGCTTCACCTTTCGTGCCCTCAGTGCATCGCGGATTTTTCAGAAATATTCATCAAAAATTCAAAATTGAGAAAAAATGGGCGGGCGCTAGCAGAAGGCAGGGAGACTACATTAGAACATCAGGTATCAACAGGAGAGCCCGCAAAACTCAAAATCCACCTCTCTGACCACCGCTCCACTCCTCTTGGCCCACCTCTTCACTGCTCGGGAATCTCACAAGCTGATTGGCCGAGACGTTTTACCCAGCTTCGCTCCCTGCCGAGCGGCCATACCCAGCGAAGGAAGACCGCATTCATTGTTCTTTATCGCTAGTCTCGCCGCGTGGAACTTTTCGCTGTTCTCTTGTGCCTTTTTGTGCGAAATAGTCTTCCCGTCGAGCCACTACGCCGCCTCCTGCAGCTGCCCTCGACGATGCTGCGCCTCTAGCACCTGACGATGAGGCGTCACCTGAGAAGCAGTAAAGCTCTCATTAACGTGTGCAGTAAATCATCTTCATCTTGAGTTACGTATCTTGTTATAAAAATAAGAGTTCTAAAAACATATTTATGTACACTTTATTTACATCTACGTATGTATGTACACTTACACACACACACACACACACACACATCATATGAGAGAGAGTGAGAGAATGAACGTACGTGTTATTTATGGGTGACGTCATTAGGGGTGACGCTACTTCGCGGTTTTTCACTTTTCACGGTCGGTTCTGGAACCCATTAACCGCGATAAGTGAGGGATCACTGTCCATCCATCCATCTTCTACCGCTTTTCCGGAGGTCCGGGTCACGGAGGCAGCAGTTCAAGCAGAGAAGCCCAGACGTCCCTCTCCCCAGCCACCTGCTCCAGCTCTTCAGAGGGGATACCAAGGCGTTCCCAGACCAGCTGGGAGACATAGTCTCTCCACCGAGTCCTGGGTCTGCCCCGGGGTCTCCTCCCAGTGGGACGTACCTGAAACACCTCAAGTGGGAGGCGTCCAGGAGGCATCCTAATCAGATGCCCTTACCACCTCAACTGACTCCTTTCAATGTGGAGGAGCAGCGGTTCTACTCTGAGCCTCTCCCGGATAACTGAGCTCCTCACGCTATCTCTGAGGGTGAGTCCAGCAATCCTACGGAGAAAGCTCATTTCAGCCGCTTGTATCCGCGATCTCGTTCTTTCGGTCATTACCCAAAGCTTGTGACCATAGGTGAGAGTAGGAACGTAGATTGACTGGTAAATCGACAGCTTTGCCTTAGAACTAAGCTCCCTCTTCACCACAACAGACCGGTACAACGTCCGCATCACTGCAGATGCTGCTCCAATCCGTCTGTCAATCTCTCGCTCCATTTTCCCCTCACTCGTGAACAAGACCCCAAGATACTTAAACTCCTCCACTTGGGGCAGGAGCCTGTCCCCAACCCGGAGAGGACAATCCACCTTTTTCCGGCTGAGGACCATGGACTCGGACTTGGAGGTGCTGATTCTCATCCCAGCCACTTCACACTCAGCAGCAAACCGTCCCAGCAAGAGCTATAGGTCATTGCTGGATGAAGCCAACAGGACAACATCATCTGCAAACAACAGAGATGAGATCCTGTGGTCACCAAGCATGACACCCTCCATTCCCTGGCTGCGCCTAGAAATCCTGTCCATAAAAATTATGAACAGGATAGGTGACAAAGGGCAGCCCTGGCGGAGTCCAACTCTCACTGGGAAGGACTCCGACCGAGTGTTGGCAATATGAACCAAACTCTCACAACGGTCGTACAGAGACCGAATAGCTCGTAACAACAAGCCCGATACCCCATACTCCCGAAGCACCCCCCACAAAAATCCACGAGGGACGCGGTCAAATGCCTTCTCCAAGTCCACGAAACACATGTAAACTGGTTGGGCAAACTCCCACGAACCCTCAAGAATTCTCGAGAGGGTAAAGAGCTGGTCCGATGTGCCACGGCCAGGACGAAAACCACATTGCTCCTCCTGAATCCGAGGTTCGACCAACGGCCGGACTCTCCTCTCCAGTACCTTGGCATAGACCTTCCCAGGGAGGCTGAGGAGTGTGATCCCTCTAAAGTTGGAGCACACCCTCCGGTCCCCTTTTTTGAAGAGAGGAACCACCACCCCGGTTTGCCATGCCAAAGGCACTGCCCCCGACCTCCACGCAATGTTGCAGAGGCGTGTCAACCATGACAACCCAACAACATCCAGGGCCTTGAGGTACTCAGGGCGAATCTCGTTCACCCCCGGGGCCCGGCCACCAAAGAGATTTTTAACCACCTTGGCGACCTCAGCCCCTGTGATAGGCGAGTCATCCCCCTCGTCCACAAACCCTGCTTCCTCTGTGGAAGGCGTATCAGTGGGATTGAGGAGATCCTCGAAGTATTCCTTCCACCGCCCGACGATATCCCCAGTCGAAGTCAACAGTGTCCCATCCGCACCATACACAGTGTGGACGGGGAGCTGCTTTTCCCTCCTGAGCCGCCGAACAGTTTGCCAGAATCTCTTTGAAGCCGACCGAAAGTCTTGTTCCATGGCCTCACCGAACTCCTCCCATACCCGGGTTTTTGCTTCAGCAACCACCCGAGCTGCACTCCGCTTGGCCTGCCGGTACACCTCAGCTGCTTCGGGAGTCCCACAAGCCAACCAAGCTTGATAGGACTCCTTCTTCAGCTTAATGGCCCCCCTCACCACTGGTGTCCACCACTTGGTTCGGGGGTTGCCACCACGAGATGCACCGACCACCTTGCGGCCGCAGCTCTGGGCCGCCGCTTCAACAACAGAGGTGGAGAACATGGCCCATTCAGACTCCATGTCTCCAGACTCCCTCGGAATGTGGTTGAAGTTCTTCCGGAGGTGGGAGTTGAAGACCTCCCGGACAGGGGCCTCAGCCAGACGCTCCCAGCTCACCCTCACTATACGTTTGGGTCTACCAGGTCTGAATAGCTTCCTCCCCTGCCATCGGATCCAACTCACCACCAGGTGGTGATCAGTTGACAGCTCTGCACCTCTCTTTACTCGGGTGTCCAAGACATACGGTCGCAGGTCTGATGATACGATAACAAAATCAATCATCGACCTGCGACCTAGGGTGTCCTGGTGCCAGGTGCACATATGGACACCCTTATGCTTGAACATGGTGTTCGTTATGGACAGACTGTGGTTAGCACAGAAGTCCAATAACTGAACACCACTCGGGTTCAGATCGGGCAGGCCATTCCTCCCAATCACCCCCCTCCAGGTTTCACTGTCGTTGCCTACGTGCGCATTGAAGTCCCCCAGTAGGACAATGGAGTCTCCAGGAGGAGTACCCTCCAGCACCCCAGTCAAAGACTCCAAAAAGGGTGGGTACTCTGAAACATCATTTGGTGCATAGGCACAAATGATGGTCAGGACCCATTTCCCAACCTGAAGGCGCAGGGAAGCAACCCTTTCGTCCACCGGGGAAAGGTGGACGAAAGTGATATAAAGTAAGTTAGATATACGAAAGTGATTATAGATTACAGTGATCTAATTTTATAGATCACTGTAATCTATAAAATTACTTTTCACCTTGAAGAAACTGTTTCACCCAAAAACTCTGGTCAAGAACTGTTTCCTTCATCTTAAGGACCACCGGTTTGGAAATGCATTCCATGGTAAAAAGGACAATAAGGATCCCATTTCATGCCAGGAACGGAGTAGTTTGCCATTGTAAATAAACTGGAGCTTCCTCCCAATCAGACAGTTTTATGCCTTAACAACCGTCTGACATATCCCAGAAATTCTTGAGTGCATTTGACGGTCACTAGGAATTATCCACAGCTCAACATTACCCCCTGGTGGGTGACTCTGGAATATGCTCGCTTTTGACTCTACAAGCTGAACTGAGGTTAATGAATGAAGTGATTTCCTTTGTTACAAAACTCTCAGTTCTCACATTATTTTCTTTTTCAGGACACCCTGGAAAATCAAGTGGGACTCTGACATATTCTGGTTTGAAATATTTCATTAATCATTGATTTTAAATGTGATTGCATGTTTGGAAAATACTTAAATAGACTTTATTCTACTGCATGTTAATTATAGAAGGGCAAGTTTATAAAGTGCATGCTCACTGAAGTTAGCTTAGATTTCATATTAAGTATATAATGAATTTTCTGTTATGACCCGAGCACTAATGTTATTTGCGCTCGGGCTACTCCTGTCAGGTCTTGACAGTGGCGTTATTATTCCGGCTCTCCGAGCTCTTATTGTGACAGCGCTCGGGGAGGCTTCCGCTAAGCTGTCAAGACCTGAACAGCTGTTCTGCATTTGCGGTCGTTAGCGGCCGGCTTCTTAAGCCGACGCTAGCGGCTGCATCCTTGCAGCAGTGTCCGTCGCTGATCGTTGGAGCGATCGTACTATATGGATTATTCTACATTGCCCGTCTGTGGTGTGACCGTCTCATCCTGTGGACCCGTGAGTGAGCTTGTTAGCCTTACGCCTCCCTGTGTGTAGACTTGCTTGTGTCATAGCCTCAGCGGCCTGTATTATTGTGACTTCACCGTAAATAAAGACATTAACACAACTCTCTGGTGACAGTATGGGGTCTTATGGTGGCTCGCGAGGGCCACCGCTTGACAGTACACTGCTGCCAAAAACGGCGTTTTTATGGTGACGCCAACCCGAGACGCCTTTCGCCAGTGAGTTTGTGCTAATTGGCCATTGCCCTTTTTTCTTGTCTGGGTACGGTGTGCTGGAGGAATGCCGTTGCGGAGGAGCCGCGCTCGGAGTCCGAGCCATGAGCTGGCGGACGTCCTGGAGTATGTGGATGAGACGCTCATCTCTGCTTCCCTCCACGATTATGACCGCAGCGTACTCTGGTACCTGGACTGTGCTGAGGACTCGCTCAATCATCTTTCTCCCCGCGATGCCGACCACCCAGAAGTCGCCGCGAGGAGGGATGACTTCGCCGCGCAACGCAAGATACTCCGTATGGTGGAAGAGGAATACGGCAAGAAGCAGAGGAGGAGGTGTTCACGCTCCTCGCTTTGGGATCCCGTTCCTGTCCTCGATCCACTCCAGGAGTTCGCACCACCCAGGGGTCGTCGTAGACGTCGGCGCCGCGGCCAAGGGCAGCCCCAGCAAGCTCCTGTTCCGGATCCAGTTCCGGGCCGCCAGAGTGACCCAATCAACCAGCCAGCTGCTGTGTGTGACAAGAGTCCTGCTTCGGCGAGCCCCGTCCATGGGTCCTTGAGAGCGGCTCCCCTTGTCCTCCCGGGGGGCCCTCTGTTACCATCCAGCAGGAGAAGGAAGGAGCAATGCCCCCTACAGCTGGCACCACCCTCCCTCCAAGAGACAGGCAAGTTCATGTTCACTTCCCTACTTATAATAGTGATCTGTCTTGTCTGACTCCTGGGGGTGGAGTTCGAGGTTTGCAGCCCCCCGAGCTCCCACCAACAGCTGTAGTCATCTGTTCTGAACCTGCTGCCTCTGTGTTTTCCTCCGCTGAGCGGTCCTCGGCGTTAGGTCTACGTCGTCGAGCGAGGAGGAGGCCTGCGGCTCTGGGAATAATCCCGGCCCCGCAGCCACGTTTTGGACAGAGGAGAAGAGCGGACTGCGGTGTGGAGCCTGAGCCGACGAGGAAGCGTCCCCGGGTCTCCACGGAGGACCAGCCCGAGCCAGCGGGTTGAGGGTCCCCTGCCGCCACGCTGTGCGAGTTATCGGTGTGGACATCAGTGTGAGAGGATCCAGCTGCAGAGACCATCATACTGGCTGCGGAGCCCGACGCAGCTAAGTGGGAGCCCGACAACGAGCTTCTACCTGGACCTGGATCGACGGAGTCCTGGACGGCTCCAGAGCTCGAGTGCAGGCAAGTGCTCTTCTTTGTTTTCCTTTGTGGTGTGTTAGAGCATTTTTGCCTGCTTCGCGGGGAGGCGAGCGAGGGGCAGCCGTCTGCTGCGCCTGAACTCGTCTCGCTGGGCTCTGGCACTGCTGGGGATACTGATCCCGGTCCTCTCTGTTCCTCTTCACAGTGTCGCTGGCTTGGAATCTGTCGAGATCGCGGTGCAGGAGGTCCCAAGTTTGGGGATGGAGGTTGTCGCCGATGTAGTGCCGACCCAGTCGGGGTCCGATGAGGCCCAGTCGGGGTCCAATGCAGGGGCAGCTGTGACCCAGCGGGTGTCCGACGCAGGTGCAGCTGTGACCCAATCGGGGTCCGACGAGGTCCAATCGGGGTCTGACGCAGGTGCTGCTGTGACCCAATCAGGGTCCGACGTGGGTGCAGCTGTGACCCAATCGGGGTCCGACGAGGTCCAGTGGGGGTCCAACGCGGGTGCTCCTGTGACCCAGTGGGGGTCCAACGCGGGTGCTGCTGTGACCCAATCGGGGTCTGACGCGGGTGCTGCAGTGACCCAATCGGGGTCTGACGAGACCCAGCGCGGGTCCGACGCGGGTGCAGCTGGGATCCAATCGGGGTCCGACGAGGTCCAGTGGGGGTCCGACGCAGGTGCTGCTGTGACCCAATCGGGGTCCGACGCGGGTGCAGCTGGGACCCAATCGGGATCCGATGCAGGTGGAGCTTCAACAGTCGCATCGGTGTGGATCGAGGTCGGTGGAGGAGCCGCAGACCCTTCGCCGCCTGATGTGATGTGGGCTCATCATCACGATTATTCCCCTCTCAGGAGCCACCAGCTGGGGTCGTCAGCGCTGGGAGCCATTGGAGGTTTTCTTCCTGCAGGCTTGCGCTCCCATGTAGTTTCTTCATCGGGGAGGCTGCTGCATGCTGTTTCTCCATGGTTCTGGTGGCTGAGGGATGCGGGTTGGCCCCCCGGGGAGCTGTTTTGCCTGTTCGGCGCCTTGGGCCGGCCACCCGATGAACTGTGTTTGTTACTGGGTGGCCTGGTACGGCCGCCGGAGGACTTGACTCTCTGGGCCTGGGACTGGGTCAGGCCGCCCGACCATGTACTGTTTCCCGTGACCACCCATCGGCCAGCGGACGCAGGGAAACCGCCGGAACTTTGCCTGGGGCGTTTGGTCTCTGCTTGCCATCGTTTGTTTGGACTGTTCGGTGTGAGGGTCATTTGGAACAATAAGATTGCCGCATGTGTATGTTGATGAAACAAGAGGACTATCTGATCCATTAAATGTAATGCTGTGTTTGTGCAGGACAGCCACCGTTCACAGCAGGCACATGTGTATATAGAATGGTCTTGTAAATAATGATGCTGTGTTGATGGTCTTTATTCAACACGTCCCAATGGTAACGTGTGTGTGCGTGCTGTACAGTACATATTAAGTTTGTCTGACTAAACTCAGCCATTTAAGACATTGTATTTGTTATCACAACAACCTTTTCCGCCTCTTTCTTCGTTACTGCCGTTGTCACGTTGTTTTTGCCTTTGTGTTATGTAAAATTTAACACTACATTGGGAATCAAATACCAGTGGCTTGATATATAGTATGTTACTTTGTGGGTTTTCATAGGCACTCTGGTGTTCGAGGATGATGTTTGGTTTTTTTTGGGGTTAAACGGTACTTTTGTGAAGAATGCGGCAGAAGTTTCATGCACGTGGGTACTTAAAAGCATAAACTGATCCATGGTGACATTTAGGGGTTTGTGTGGGGACTGCGTGGAAGGACCTTCACTCAGATGAGTTGCTTATGACCACATGAAGTCATGTATACTGGAGTTAAACAGTTTGTCTGTGGTCACTGTAGGAAAACCTTTTGTGTCTGGTAAATTATGCTCTGTATGGTTTGTGCCCATGTATTGTAACTCTTGCCCTATTTGTTTCGTTGTTTTCGGTGGGAATGTGATGGGTATGTCAGGGGATGTTTGTTTTCTTTTTTTTCCCTGGGGCCTTGTTGGTGTTTGTTTTGCTCCCTCCTTGCCTGTTCCTCCATTCACTCGCCCTGTGGATGGGGGGTGGGGGGGCCTAGGTGTTACTGGGCGTTCAGAGCCCGCCTTTGAGGGAGGGATACTGTTATGACCCGAGCGCTAATGTTATTTGCGCTCAGGCTATTCCTGTCAGGTCTTGACAGTGGCGTTATTATTCCGGCTCTCCGAGCTCTTATTGTGACAGTGCTCGGGTAGGCTTCTGCTCAGCTGTCAAGACCTGAACAGCTGTTCTACATTTGCGGTTGTTAGTGGCCGGCTTCTTAAGCCAATGCTAGCGGCTGCATCCTTGCAGCAGTGTCCGTCGCTGATCATCGGAGCGATCGTACTATATGGGTTATTCTACATTGCCCATCTGTGGTGTGACCGTCTCATCCTGTGGACCCGTGAGTGAGCTTGTTAGCCTTACACCTCCCTGTGTGTAGATTTGCTTGTGTCATAGCCTCAGCGGCTTGTATTATTGTGACTGCACCGTAAATAAAGACATTAACAACTCTCTGGTGACGGTGTGGCGTCTTATGGTGGCTCGCGAGGGCCACCGCTTGACATTTTCAGTGTTATTAAGATGTGTTTCATCCTGTTGAAAAAGTACTCAAGTCATCTCACTGACTCAGCCAATCACCAGCCAGTCTCTGTTGGGCAACAGCCCCTTTCATTTTTATTGGTCGGTTACAGACAAAGAACTGTTTTCTTATTGGACCAGAGCTCATTCAAACCTCCCACGATGGAAGACCATTGGTTCCCTATCATGTCAGTCAAGTTTTCCCCGCAAAAACTTCCTCGGTTTTAAGGGAAAATGACCAGTGGGAGACAGATTTGTCTTTTGTGAAAGTCTGTGTGTTCTGCTTTTAATGCTCTTTTCCTTTAAACGTTTGGGAAATACTTTTTTTTTCTTTTGACCTCAAACCTTCTCGTTATACGGAGTGAAACTTCGTATCCACAGCCGTTTCTCTATTTTATTCTGTTAAACCTTTCCTTATTGATTTTCCGTAACTCACCGTGTGTTTTAAAAAGGGAACGGATCATTTCCCTCACACTGGAAGCTGTTTTGCCAACCCCCACAACATCTGAAGAACTTGGATTTCGTGGCTTGAATAATTTTCTTTTAACGTTGTCTCTCCAATTCTGTTACTCGGATCAGACTTTTGAATTATCTCCAATTTTTTCGGACCAGTGGGGGGGGGGGGGAGGCACTGGGTAAAAAAACCCTCTCGTGCTGCTGTTGGTCTGTCCATTCCCCTCACTGTGGGCAGCTGGTCCAAGGCGGGGGGTTGCACATTGTCCGGAGTGTGGGGCATAAGGCCTGATTCATAATGCATCTCCACCGCTCCCACAGCTGCTAGTTGTGGTCTTGGGGCCTCCGCGGGATGCACCATTTCAACTTTGGGGCCCCCCAGAAAGGCTAGAGCGTTCTTTCCCAAGTCAAACATGCAGCGGGCAGCCCGCAGAAAGTCCAAAACCAATATGCAAGGGTCCTGCACTGCCGCGACCCACACCTTAAAATCCACAGATCGACCCCCCCACCCACCCAAATAGTCACTAACCCTCTTCCAAGCATGGGGGCTAGCTCACCCGTCACTGTCTTCAGTTTCACTGCAGTAGGGTTCAACTGTGTTCCGGCTGGGACCACGTCGGGCCTCATTAAGGTTGCTGTGGATCCAGTGTCGACAAGGGCAATACAGGGAGCTCCTGCCCGGGTGATGGAGATGTGGCAAAATCCCCCAACATGAGTCCAACCAACCACCCTCTCATGGATTTTGTGGCTTGGATAATTTTCTTTTAATGTTGTCTCTCCAATTCTGTTACTTGGATCAGACTTTTGAATTATCTCCAGTTTATTCGGACTGGCGGGGGGGGGGGGGGGCTAAAAAAACACTCTTGTGTTGTCCCACATGACATACTTCGTCAGCGGCCAGCAGCCTCATCATCGTTGCCGATCTCAGCTTGTGACTACTGGACCGTGGAAGAAATATCTGCTGGCAGATATTCTCCGGTATCATCTCAAATAAAGCTTCAGCTAAGGATCCAGTTGGAAAGCCAACATCAATGTCACGTGAGCCAGACTACTTTGTTTTGTCTGCTGAATAATGCGATGTTTATCACCCTAAGTATGTCATAATTTGTCTCAGGTTTAAAACTAGTTCATAACTCTGATCGGAGCTATATAATTAAAGAGAAATAATATTACTCTTTTCATTAAATTCTGTTTTTACTTTCTTGGGTAACTCAGAATTGCTTTTTCATATAATGTGCTTATGTCATTTTCTTCATAAATTTGCATCCAGTTTTCTTCATATTTTTGTTACAGTTAATTCAGTCTTCCATTTTATCACAGTTACAAATTCATACTAATGTTTCCGTGGTTCCACAAATGTGATTACACTCTGTTGCTCCATAATCAGTTACAAAATGAATGTAATGCTTAATACTTCATCATTTCACATTACCAACAAATCCGTTGAATGTGATGTCATTTAATCTGAATCTGATCATTAAAACTGTAAACTGTATATGAAGTTTCTGTGATTCCTTTTTCTGTGTTTGGTTTCTAAAGTCACCCAGTAGAATTCACGAATATTTGAAACTGATTGATTGAAGGTACCCCCTCATGGATCGTCACCTTATTGTGGTGGTGGTGGTGGGGGGGTTGCGTGACCCAGTGATCCCAGGAGCTATGTTGTCCGGGGCAATTTGCCTCTGATAGGGTCACCCGAGACAAACTGGTCCTGGGTGAATGGCCAGACTAAGAACGATCCAACAGACTCTCATGATAAATTCTAGATCAAGGATTCAGTGTACCCTGCCCGGTATGGAGTTACCGGGGCCCCACCCTGGAGCCAGGCCTGGGGGAGGGGCTCGATGGCTAGCGTCTGGTGGCTGGGTTTCCACCCATGGGACCCGGCCGGACTCAGCCCAAAGGAGTTACATGGGTCCGCCCTCCAGTGGGCTCACCACCTGCAGGAGGGATCATGGGGGTCCTGTACTATGGGGATTAGGTGACGGTCAAAGGCGGAGACCCTGGCGAACTGATCCCAAGCTTTCTAAACTGGCTTTTGGTATGTGGAATGTCACCTCTCTGGTGGGGAAGGAGCCTGAGCTGGTGTAGGAGGTTGAGAGATACCGGCTAGATATAGTCGGCCTCACCTCAACACACAGCTCCGGTTCTGGAACCAGTCTCCTGGAGAGGGGCTGGAGCTTGGCCTTTTCTGGAGTTGCCCCGGGTGAGAGGCGATGAGCAGGGGTGGGTATTCTTGTATCCCCCCACCTTGCTGCCTCTATATTGGGAGTTTTCCCCGGTGGATGAAAGGGTTGCTTCCTTGCGCCTTTGGGTTGGGAAACGGGTCCTGACCATCATTTGTGCCTATGCACCAAATGATGTTTCAGAGTACCCACCTTTTTTGGAGTCTGTGACTGGGGTGCTGGAGGGTTCTCCTCTTGGGGACTCCACTGTCCTACTGGGGGACTTCAATGTGCACATGGGCAATGACAGTGAAACCTGGAGGGGAGTGATTGGGAGGAACGGCCTGCCCGATCTGAACCCGAGTGGTATTCAGTTATTGGACTTCTGTGCTAACCACAGTTTGTCCATAACGAACACCATGTTCAAGCATAAGGGTGTCCATATGTGCACCTGGCACCAGGACACCCTAGGTCGCAGGTCAATGGTCGATTTTGTTATTGTGTCATTAGACCTGCGACCATATGTCTTGGACACTCGGGTAAAGAGAGGTGCAGAGCTGTCAACTGATCACCACCTGGTGGTGAGTTGGATCCGATGGCAGGGGAGGAAGCCATTCAGACCTGGTAGACCAAAACGTAAAATGAGGGTGTGCTGGGGATGTCTGGCTGAGGCCCCTGTCCGGGAGGTCTTCAACTCCCACCTCCGGAAGAACTTCAACCACATTCCGAGGGAGTCTGGAGACGTGGAGTCTGAATGGGCCATGTTCTCCACCTCTGTTGTTGAAGCTGTGGCCCAGAGCTGCGGCCGCAAGGTGGTCGGTGCATCTCGTGGTGGCAACCCCCGAGCCAAGCGGTGGACACCAGTGGTGAGGGGGGGCCATTAAGCTGAAGAAGGAGTCCTATCAAGTTTGATTGGCTTGTGGGACTCCCGAAGCAGCTGAGGTATATCGGCAGGCCAAGCGGAGTGCAGCTCGGGTGGTTGCTGAAGCAAAACCCCAGGTATGGGAGGAGTTTGGTGAGGCCATGGAACAAGACTTTCGGTCGGCCTTGAAGAGATTCTGGCAAACTGTCCGGCGGCTCAGGAGGGGAAAGCAGCTCCCTGTCCACACTGTGTATGGTGCGGATGGGGCACTGTTGACTTCGACTGGGGATATCGTCAGGCGGTGGAAGGAATACTTTGAGGATCTTCTCAATCCCACTGATACGCCTTCCACAGAGGAAGCAGGGTTTGTGAACAAGGGGGATGACTCGCCTATCACAGGGGCTGAGGTCGCCAAGGTGGTTAAAAATCTCCTTGGTGGCCGGGCCCCAGGGGTGGATGAGATTTGCCCTGAGTACCTCAAGGCCCTGGATGTTATAGGGCTGTCATGGTTGACACACCTCTGCAACACTGTGTGGAGGTTGGGCACAGTGCCTTTCGCATGGCAAACCTGGGGACCAAAGGGTGTGCTCCAACTTTAGAGGGATCACACTCCTCAGCCTCCCTGGGAAGGTCTATGCCAAGGTACTGGAGAGGAGAGTCCAGCCATTGGTCAAACCTCGGATTCAGGAGGAGCAATGTGGTTTTTGTCCTGGCCGTGGCACATTGGACCAGCTCTTTACCCTCTGGAATTCTCGAGGGTTTGTAGGAGTTTGCCCAACCAGTTTACATGTGTTTTGTGGACTTGGAGAAGGCATTTGACCGCGTCCCTCGTGGATTTTGTGGGGGGTGCTTCGAGAGTAAGGGGTATCAGGCTTGTTGTTACGAGCTATTCAGTCTCTGTACGACCGTTGTGAGAGTTTGGTTCGTATTGCGAACACTCGGTCAGACTCATTCCCAGTGAGAGTTGGACTCCGCCAGGGCTGCCCTTTGTCACCGATCCTGTTCATAATTTTTATGGACAGGATTTCTAGGCACAGCCAGGGAGTGGAGGGCGTCATGCTTGGTGACCACAGGATCTCATCTCTGTTGTTTGCAGATGATGTTGTCCTATTGGCTTCATCCAGCAATGACCTACAGCTCTTGCTGGGATGGTTTGCCGCTGAGTGTGAAGCGGCTGGGATGAGAATCAGCACCTCCAAGTCCGAGTCCATGGTCCTCAGCCGGAAAAAGGTGGATTGTCCTCTCCAGGTTGGGGACAGGCTCCTGCCCCAAGTGGAGGAGTTTAAGTATCTTGGGGGTCTTATTCACGAGTGAGGGGAAAATGGAGCGAGAGATTGACAGACGGATCGGAGCAGCATCTGCAGTGATGCGGACGTTGTACCGGTCTGTTGTGGTGAAGAGAGAGCTGAGTTCTAAGGCAAAGCTGTTGATTTACCAGTCAATCTACATTCCTACTCTTACCTATGGTCACGAGCTTTGGGTAATAATCAAGGGCACATGCGCACGCAGCGACCGACAGCGGGTGAAAAAAGTTCTACGCCTGTGTCTCTGTTTTTATGCACTTTAAGGTGTTTTAACGTGATTCTCTGTGCCGTTTTTGTCCTTGAATGTTTGTGCACTATATAACGAAGAGCTCCCTGGTTCCATCAGTATGGATTTCCTTCTTGTTTTTGCACTGTCGTTTCTTTCCTACCGGTTCTTTGTCTTGGAGGTAAGTGCAATCGCGGTCATGCCGGGAAGAATACAGTATTCCAGAGACATGTTACTGCATTTAAACATGGATAATGCAGCATTTGTGTTCAAGTCTGTGCTGCAACTGCCAAACTTTATTTTAAGAGATTTTCATGGACACAGCGATGAAAAGAGAGATGAGAAATGCGGAAAGCGTGGAGGCGTAAGATTAAGCCTGAGGAGATGTCAGCTTAACCGCAATCCTCTTCCTTCCATTATTATGGGGAATGTACAATCCCTGAGAAATAAAGTGGATGAAATTCAAGGAAATGTATGATATCAGAAGGACTTCAAGAACTGCTGTATCATGGCTTACACGGAGACGTGGCTTATGGCGCATGACCGGGACCCGGACCTGTGTATTGACGGCTTTGGAGCCCCACTTCGCTCGGATCGGCAGGAAGAGGTAACGGGGAAATGTCGGGGGGGCAGCGTATGTTTATATATTAATAAACAATACTGTACATCTGTCACGGTCAGAGAGCGCATCTGTACACCAGATGTGGAGCTTCTGTCCGTATCGCTACGCCCCTTTTACAGTGGGGCAAAAAAGTATTAGTCAGCCACCAATTGTGCAAGTTCTCCCACTTAAAAGATGAGAGAGGTCTCCAATTTTCATCATTGGTATACCTCAACTATGAGAGACAAAATGAGAAAAAAAAATCCAGTAAATCACATTGTCTGATTTTTAAAGAATTTATTTGCAAATTATGGTGGAAAATAAGTATTTGGTCACCTACAAACAAGCAAGATTTCTGGCTCTCACAGACCTGTAACTCATTCTTTAAGAGGCTCCTCTGTCCTCCACTCGTTACCTGTATTAGTGGCACCTGTTTGAACTCGTTATCAGTATAAAAGACACCTGTCCACAACCTCAAACAGTCAGACTCCAAACTTCACTATGGCCAAGACCAAAGAGCTGTCAAAAGGCACCTGAAACAAAATTGTAGACCTGCACCAGGCTGGGAAGACTGAATCTGCAAGCACGGTGGCACAGTGGTTAGCACTGCGGCAGCACAGTTTACCCTTGGCCGGGGGATTGTGGGGATCGTGGGATCGTGGGTTCGATCCCAGCCCCCGACCAACAGTGATCTGTGTGGAGTTTGCAGGTTCTCCCCGTGTTGCGTGGGTTTACTCCGGGATTTCTCCGGTTTCCTCCCACATGCCAAAAACATGCATGTTAGGTTAATTGGCTGTTCTAAATTGTCCCTAGATATCTGTTTCCTATAGGCCCTTAGAATAGAGGGTTAGTATTAATGAAAGCGCTTTGAGTGGTCTTTGTGACTAGAAAAGCGCTATATAAGTGCAGGTTAGTTAGTTAGTTAGTTAGTAAGCAGCTTGGTGTGAAGAAATCAACTGTGGGAGCAATTATTAGAAAATGGAAGACATACAAGGTTGTCATAGCCAGGAGCGGCACTGGGGTTAAGCTCCCAGTGCTCATAAAATGCTCCTTATGGCGTGCGTCTCGAAAAGCCTCTGGCAACTAAGTCCAACTCCTAGCCTGCCTGTGTGGTTTAGTCTCTAAGCCCGGCGGAACTGCTTTTACTAATAGGAGAAGGGGCGAGGGCGGATCTCTGGCGCCTTAAAACCAGATGCTTCGGGTAGATGGTGGCTCGTCAACCTGGGAAGGTAGCCCATCTAGGGGAAGGTAAACCCTGATTTCAAACCTCTGCTGCCTTGCGGCATACCCGGTCACGGGAAAGGCTTCGGGAGTCAACCCTGAGGAAAAATCCGGAGTTGGAGCCCCTAAGGCAGTTCTATGTTGTGCTCAACATCGTTCTGGCAGCTCCTGCAACGGCGCTGGTGCCAAACTGTAGCAGCCCTGCTGTTCCTTTGGATTCATCAGTGACGTGAAGAGGGGGGACATGCTGCATGGGCAACATCTTGTCCTCCATATCTTCCTGCCCAGGCTTGAATCCTACCAACGCCCAACGCTGGAAGGTAGAACACCGGATCACTGGAGAGGACACTCCAGCTTCGCCTTTGGCGTAGACAAAACACGGGGAATGACAGTTACCGGTTATAAGCCACTGCTCAATTGGCGTAGAGCGTGGCGCCAGGGGTTGTTCCCGACGGTGGGAGGGATCATCAGATCTCACTGGACAGCTACCGCCCGCCTCAAGCTGGGCAGCCCCCAGCCAATAAGGTGTTGTCCCGCCACAGCTTGCTTTCCTCATTGGGTGCATGGGGATAAGGAGAAATCCAAACAGCAGGCTGAGAACCTTCGCACCAGGCAAGACAATAAAACAAAAGAGACCAACTCTAAAACTGGGAACTTGGAACGTCCGCACTATGATGACAGGACTCGCTGCTAACCTCAAGGACATCAACGACACCAGGAAGACTGCCATCATCAATAATGAGCTGAAGAGACTGGGAGTGGATATCGCCACTCTCCAGGAAACACGGTTAGCTGATGCAGGCACACTGAGAGAGAAGGACTACACGTTCTACTGGCAGGGAAAGGGCAGTGACGAACACAGGGAACACGGAGTGGGCTTCGCAGTGAAGAACACTTTACTGAAGATGGTGGAACCGGGCAGCACTGGCTCTGCACGACTCCTCACCCTCCGCCTGAACACCACTCAAGGCCCAGTCATCCTCGTCAGTGTGTATGCCCCAACACAGACAGCCACACCAGAGGCAAAAGACGAGTTCTACGAGAATCTCACAACAACTGTCAGGATCATCCCCAACTCTGAACAACTCATTCTCCTTGGAGACTTCAATGCCAGAGTGGGTGCTGACCACGACTCCTGGCCCTCCTGTCTTGGACCTTTTGGCCGTGGGCAGAATGAACGACAACGGACAGCGGCTGCTCGAGTTCTGCACATATCACGATCTGTGCATCACAAACTCGTTCTTCAAGACCAAGCCCCAACACAAGGTTTCCTGGCAACATCCACGCTCAAAGCACTGGCACCAGCTAGACTTGATCCTGACCAGGCGCACCTCACTGAAGAACGTGCTAATCACCCGTTCGTTCCAGAGTGCAGATTGCGACACAGACCATTCATTGGTGTGTTGCAAGGTCAAGCTGCAGCTGAAGAAATTCCATCGTGCTAGACAACCTGGAAAGGCACGGATTGACACCAGCAAGATGGCCCAACCAGAACTTGTTGAGCAGTTTGCCTCCACCTTTGAGAAGGAACTTGGTGTACCACAAGGAGGAGAATCTGCAAAGCAGAAGTGGGAAGAGCTGCGAAACACCATCTACCGCACAGCCTTGGCTACCTTTGGGAGGAAGACCTCGAAGTCACAGGACTGGTTTGATGCCAAGTTGACCGAGATGACCCCCGTCATTGAAGCCAAGCGCTCAGCACTTGCTGAGTACAAGAAGTACCCAAACGAGAAGAATCTCCAGATTCTCAGGGCTGCGAGAAGCAAAGTTCAGCAGACTGCTCGGCGCTGTGCCGAGTACTGGACTCAGCTCAGCCAAGACATTCAAACCGCTGCCATAACAGGGAACATCCGTGGTATGTACGATGGCATCAAGAAAGCACTTGGTCCGGCTCAGAGCAAGACGGCCCCCCTCAAATCTTCCACTAGGGAGATGATCACAGAGAAGAACAAGCAGATGGAGAGATGGGTGGAACACTACTCCGACCTCTACTCTAGACAGAACACCGTGACACCGTCAGCCCTTGATGCCATCGACTGCCTGCCATCCATGGACGAACTTGACGCCGAGCCAACCATTGACGAACTCAGTAAGGCCATTGATAGCTTGGCCGCTGGCAAGGCACCCGGCAACGACGGCATACCCCCTGACCTGATCAAGCACTGCAAGACCGCCCTACTGCTGCCATTGCATGACGTCCTCTGCCAGTGCTGGAAGGAAGGTGCCATACCACAGGACATGAGGGACGCCAAGATCATCACCCTCTACAAAAACAAAGGGGAGAGAGAAGCGACTGCAACAAACTACAGGGGCATTTCCCTCCCTCAGCGTTATTGGCAAAGTCTACGCACGAGTTGTTCTCGTTCGTCTACAGAAGCTTGCCGAACGTGTCTACCCCGAGTCTCAGTGTGGCTTCCGCGCTGAGCGATCGACGGCAGACATGATATTCTCCATCCGCCAACTCCAGGAGAAATGCAGAGAACAGAACATGCCTCTGTACGTCGCCTTCATCGACCTCACCAAAGCGTTCGATCTGGTCAGCAGAGAGGGCCTTTTCAAGATCCTGCCAAAGATAGGACGCCCACCAAAGTTGCAAAGCCTCATCGAATCGTTTCACACCAACTGCAGGGGATAGTGCAGCATGATGGCAACGTCTCAGAGCCATTCAACATACGCAGCGGAGTGAAACAGGGCTGTGTACTTGCGCCAACCCTCTTTGGGATTTTCTTTGCTATGCTCCTGAGGCATGCCTTCAGCACAGCAACAGAGGGAATCTACCTGCACACAAGATCTGACGGCAGGCTTTTCAACCTTGCCCGCCTGAAAGCCAGAACCAAAGTACGCGAGGCTCTAATCAGAGACATGCTGTTCGCAGACGACGCTGCAGTCGCAACCCACACACAGCAGGAGCTTCAGACCCTGATGGACCGCTTCTCCCAGGCATGCAAGGACTTCGGGCTTACCATCAGCCTGAAGAAGACTAACGTCTTGGCGCAAGGCATGGAAGCACCACCAACCATCACCATTGATGACTACAAGCTGGAGGTCGTGAATCAGTTCACGTACCTGGGGTCCACGATCAGCAACAACCTCTCCCTTGATACAGAGATCAACAAGAGGATTGGAAAATCAGCCTTCACACTCGCTCACCTCACCACACGAGTGTGGGAGAATCCCAAACTCTCTGTCAAGACGAAGATGGCAGTGTACAACGCCTGCGTCATCAGCACACTGCTCTATGGGAGTGAGACGTGGACAACATACGCCCGGCAGGAAAAGAGACTGAACTCCTTCCACTTGCGCTGCATTCGCCACATCCTGGACATATCCTGGCAGGACAAAGTGCCCAACACAGAAGTTCTGTCCCGCGCCGGCCTTCCCTCCATGTTCACTCTACTCAGGCAGCGCAGGCTCCGCTGGCTAGGCCACGCTCACCGTATGGAGGATGGCAGAATCCCCAAAGACGTCCTCTATGGAGAACTAGCAACTGGCAGGAGAGACGTTGGCCGCCCTCAGCTGCGCTTTAGAGACGTCTGCAAGAGAGACATGAAGGCCCTGGATATCAACACAGAGCGCTGGGAGGACCTTGCAACGGACCGCTCCAAATGGAGAGGCACCCTGACCAGACAGCTCAAGGCGGGTGAAGAGAGACTGACTGCTGCAGCAGATGAAAAAAGGACCCGCAGGAAGAACCGCCACAGACCCAGCAGCACGGAGACCACCCACAAGTGTGACCTGTGTGACAGGGACTGTCATTCGCGCATCGGCCTGTTCAGCCACAGGCGGTGCTGTTCCAGCAGAGTAGACGTTTAGGATTCTCTTCCATGGTCATCATAGACCGACGGAGGCCGACGACGAGGAAGACATACAAGACCACTGATAATCTCCCTCGATCTGTGGCTCCACGCAAGATCTCACCCCGTGGGGTCAAAATGATCATGAGAACGATGAGCAAAAATCCCAGAACCACACGGGGGGACCAAGTGAATGACCTGCAGAGAGCTGGGACCAAAGTAACAAAGTCTACCATCAGTAACACACGCCGCCACCAGGGACTCAAATCCTGCAGTGCCAGACGTGTCCCCTTGCTTAAGCCCGTACATGTCCAGGCCCTTCTGAAGTTTGCTAGAGAGCATTTGGATGATCCAGAAGAGGATTGGGAGAATGTCATATGGTCAGATAAAACCAAAATAGAACTTTCTGGTAAAAACTCAACTTGTCGTGTTTGGAGGAGAAAGAATGCTGAGTTGCATCCAAAGAACACCATACCTACTGTGAAGCATGGGGGTAGAAACATCATGCTTTGAGGCTGTTTTTCTGCAAAGGGACTAGGACGACTGATCCGTGTAAAGGAAAGAATGAATGGGACCATGTATCATGAGATTTTGAGTGAAAACCTCCTTCCATCAGCAAGGGCATTGAAGATGAAACGTGGCTGGATCTTTCAGCATGACAATGATCCCAAACACACCGCCCGGACAACGAAGGAGTGGCTTCGTAAGAAGCATTTCAAGGTCCTGGAGTGGCCTAGCCAGTCTCCAGATCTCAACCCCATAGAAAATCTTTGGAGGGAGTTGAAAGTCCGTGTTGCCCAGCGACAGCCCCAAAACATCACTGCTCTAGAGGAGATCTGCATGAAGGAATGGGCCAAAATACCAGCAACAGTGTGTGAAAACCTTGAGAAGACTAACAGAAAACGTTTGACCTCTGTCATTGCCAACAAAGGGTATATAACAAAGTATTGAGATGAACTTTTGTTATTGCCCAAATACTTATTTTCCACCATAATTTGCAAATAAATTCTTTAAAAATCCTTCAATGTGATTTTCTGGATTTTTTTTTTCTCATTTTGTCTCTCATAGTTGAGGTATACCTATGATGAAAATTGGAGACCTCTCTCATCTTTTAAGTAGGAGAACTTGCACAATTGGTGGCTGACTAAGTACTTTTTTGCCACACTGTATATGCCCCGTGAGTTCCCCCAACTTTTCATAACGACTGTGTACATTCACCTGAGGGCAGATGCTGCCTCCTCCTCCAGCACCATCTTTGATGTGGTACAACGGTTGCAGTAGATTTCCCCAGAGGCTCCAAATTTTATCCTTGGGGATTTTAACCATGTTTCTTTAAAGAAGACACTTAAAAACTTTTATCAGTATGTCTCCTGCCCAACCAGGAAAAAAGACATTGGACCTGTGCTATGGCTCAATCAATCAATCAATCAATCAATCATTCCAGACTCATGGTCCATCAAAAATAAAATAAAATAAAATAAACAAGACTGTTTTTCTTATTAACTGTTTCAACTATCAAAAAGTTACAAAACAATAAGACACAACTACTAAAAGAAGTACAAAAACAGTACAGACTTTAAAAAGACTTAAAAAGACTACTGTACCAGTGCCTTCTAAACTGTGACTGACAGCGAATAGAACTGAGCTTAATGCTAGACATGACTTGAATGATTTCATTTCTAGATACATCAAGCCGACAGATGAATTTATACATAAGATCCATAGAGAGGGCCTATAAATCTATTCCCCTTCCTCCTTTAGGATCCTCAGATCACAACTGTGTACATTTGCTGCCCACATATAAAACTGCTCTCAGAAAAGACAAGGCAAAGACCAGAGACATAAACGTGTGGACAGAGGATTCAGTGCACTGCCTCCAGGAATGCTTTAACTGTATGGACTGGGAGGTGTTCACACTGTCCTGCAGAGATGAATTGAGTCCTGTATTTCACTACATTTTCAATAATTCCTTACAGACACAAAATGTGCCTAAGATCTGGAAAGATGCCGTGGTTGTCCCCGTTCCAAAATCCAGCTGTCCTAAAATGGTAAATGACTTTAGACCAGTTGCTTTGACTTCAATTTTAATGAAAATTTTTGAAAAACTGGTCAGATGTGAGGTCCTAAAGCAGACTGAGCATGCATTGGACCCTTTGCAGTTTGCCTACAGGCCTCACAGAGGAGTGGAGGATGCCACTGTCACTCTGTTTAACATGCTCTTTAAACATCTGGATTTTAGTGGGACACACGCCAGGCTTTTATTTGTGGGCTTTTCTTCTGCCTTTAATACAATCCAACCTCATATTTTAGTTGAAAGGCTCCTGCAACAATTTGATTTGAGTAATAATCTGGTGGGTTGGATTCTGGATTTTTTAACCAACAGGACACAGAGAGTAAGGGTCAATGGTACATTGTCTGACCAAAAGTGTTCTTCTACTGGCTCTCCGCAGGGGTGTGTGTTGTCACCACTACTCTTCATCCTGTACACAAACATGTGTCGGAGCAGACATGACAACACACACATTATAAAGTATGCTGATGATTCAGTTGTTGTCAGTCTCCTCCAGGATGGTGAGAGTGGTCACGGCCCAGTAGTTGATGATTTTGTTCACTGGTGTGAGGATTCCTACCTGCAGCTGAATACGACAAAAACTAAAGATATGATTATTGACTTTAGGAGGAAAACTCCCAGGCACAAAGTCACTGTACTAAAAGGTCAGACCACTGAATGTGTACAATCCTACAAATATCTTGGGACGATTATTGATAGTAATTTAAACTTTGAAGAGAACTGTGAAAGGGTGTGCAAAAAGGGTCAGCAACATTTGCATTGCTTGAGAAAACTTGCACGCTTCCAAATTGACCGAACTATAATGACAGTGTTTTATCGGGCTTTTATTGAATCTGTTTTATCCTTTTCTTTAATGTCACGGTTTGGTCAGATAAAACTGAAACAGAGGAAATCCTTGGATCAAGTAGTTAGATGGTCCAGTCGTTTGCTTGGTGAGTCACAGCTGAGCCTGACATCCCTGTACACCAGACAGGTACAGAGGATGGCTACCTCCATTTTAAATGATGACTCCCACCCTTTGCACTGCAACTTTCAGCTTCTTCCCTCCAGACAGAGGTTTGCTGTCCCAAAAAGTAAAACCCAGCGCTACAAAAACAGCTTTGTCCCTGCTGCTGTCAAAGAGTTGAACAAGTTGTGACAATATATTGCACATAATTTAGGTACCTATTTATTAACTCCATTTTATATTTACTTATTTTTGTAGGATTTTATTTGGGTTCTAAATCTTTTATTGGGTTTTAGACTTTTGAGTTTTTAACCTCTTTGACTAGTCTTTAACTTTTTAATATGACCCTTCTCTCTTATCTCCTTGTTTTTTTCCTCTCATCTCTTTGTCATATGTCCTGATTGGTGGAGCCATGAGTACTTTTATCATGTTTATAGTCAGCCTCATGTGTGCTTGTGTTTGTGTTCATGTTGAATGTAATTGTGGTTTGTAAATATGGATGTCACCTGACTGCAAAACAAATCTACCTACGGGTACAAATAAAGTAACCTGAACCTGAACCTAATGACCGAAAGAACAAGATCGCGGATACAAGCGGCTGAAATGAGCTTTCTCCGTAGGATTGCTGGACTCACCCTCAGAGATAGGGTGAGGAGCTCAGTCATCCGGGAGAGGCTCAGAGCAGAACCGCTGCTCCTCCACATTGAAAGGAGCCAGTTGAGGTGGTTTGGGCATCTGATCAGGATGCCTCCTGGACGCCTCCCACTTCAGGTGTTTTGGGCACGTCCCACTGGAAGGAGACCCCGGGGCAGAGACTATGTCTTTCAGCTGGTCTAGGAACACCTTGGTATCCTCTCTGAAGAGCTGGAGCAGGTGGCTGGGGAGAGGGAAGTCTGGGCTTCTCTGATTGAACTGCTGCCTCTGCGACCCGGACCTCCGGAAAAGCGGTAGAAGATGGATGGATGATTGAAGGTATAAAGATTAGTTATTAATAAATTGTCCATGTTTGTGGACTGGTGACCCAAAAACAAGTTTTTTCTGTGTGTGTGGACTCGAAGTAAACCTCCTTTTCCACATACACCTCTAGGTATAAATTAAATAACCTTTGTACCCTATAATTAAATTTTGCTATAATGTCCGTGGGATGCACCATTTCAACTTTGGGGCCCCCCAGAAAGGCTAGAGCGTTCTTTCCCAAGTCTAACACGCAGTAGGCAGCCCACAGGAAGTCCAAAACCAATATGCATGGGTCCTGCACTGCCACGACCAACACCTTAAAATCCACTGATTGACCCCCCCCCACCCCACCCAAATAGTCACTAACCCTCTTCCAAGCATGGGGGCTAGCTCACCCGTCTCTGTCTTCAGTTTCACTGTAGTAGGGTTCAACTGTGTTCCGGCTGGGACCACGTCAGGCCTCATCAAGGTTGCTGTGGATCCAGTGTCGACGAGGGCAATGCAGGGAGCTCCTGCCAGGGTGATGGGGATGTGGCAAAAGCCCCCAACATGCGTCCAACCAACCACCCTCTCAGACTCGGCGGTGTCATCTGCTTCTTGGGGGAGTAGAGCCCCGCTCCCCCATCTGTGCAGCTGGGCTCCATCCACTGGAAACAATTCAGGGTGGGACTTGGGAAAGTAGGTCTGCATTGTCTCATTCACACAGACCCTTGGCCGTTTCTCTGGACACCAGTATGCTTTGGGCATCGCACGCTAATATGACCAGCCTGGCCACATGTCCAGCATACAGGAAGGCTTTGGTACTGCTGTCACGTGGTGGTTGTAGTGATGCAGCTTGGAGCAGTTCAGTCAGTTCAGCCACCCATGCCTGCTTCTCTTGGCTTGGCCCCTCCTGTACCGCTGCTCTCACTATGGGGTTGTTTCTGGCGTAAGCACTCCTGGCTATCTCTCCAACAGCTTCCCTCTCCACAGACAGCTCCACCACCTCCTGTAGGGTACGAGGGTGCGCCAGTTGGGTCTGTATGCGCAGCTCTCTTGAGGTTACGGCTCTGCTGAACTGATCTCTGGCCAGCTCGCTTTGTACTTCAGGGGGCATGCAGGTGTACGCTCTTCTCGCCAGTGTTTCAGTGTCACTAGCCAGAACACGAAGTGGTTCTCCAAGCTGTCTCTGCCTGTTTTGACAGCTCTGAGCGTAGAACACTGGACTGACTGCATTGTCCAAAACGCCGCTGCAGAGCCCCCACTAAAGCCCCATAGTCCTCTCTCTCTACTAGGCTAAGTAGCAGCAAGCATACTAAGGCATCATCTGTGAGGCACAGGGCCAGCTGAAGTGTTTTATTGTCTTTTGACCAATGTGCAGCCCGTGCTAACAGTTCAAATTGGGCATGGAAAGCCTCCCAGTCTGCCTCACTGGAGTATTTTGGCATTTTAACTTGAAGTTGGACACCCTGGGCACCGTCATCTTTGTTTACATCCGGGGCCATATCACTATTGGCGGGAACTCCCGCGCTTGCGTACATCTTTGCGTCCCTCGATCCAAGACCAGCATAGGCGGCTAGTTTTCTGACTGCATGTCTCAGGCGAGCCATATGGTCTGTGGCCCCTTCATGTCCCACCTCATTGGCAAAAACACTGTTCTCCTCTTCCTCCTTAATCCTCCTGGCAGCGTCGGTCTTGTTTCTTCATTCTGCCATCTCGTCTGCAGGCTTCTAAGGCTGATTAGCTGTGTTTGGGTTAGCCGCGGCTAGTAGGAATAGCTGGTGATGCACCGAGGTTTTACTTCTGACACCAGTGTAGCGTCCGCCAGACGCGTTGTAAAAACCCACAAAGAGGTTACCAGTTTAACACCTTAATTATGAACAGGATGGGCCACTGTAGGCCGTGACCGCGTCGAAACAAAAAAACGAACAACAACTTCTGCCCCCGTCTCTTTCTCGCACACACCACATGCTCGCTCCTCCTCATCTCCCCCACACAACCTCTGCAGAACCGACAGAGAACCCGAGCGTTACAATATTATTCTTTTAATTAAAAAAATCAGACCAAAAATGTTTTTACATCAAAGTTTATTGTTAGTTTGATTAATGTTTACAATAAAAAAAAACAGCATGTGGGTTTTGCTTTCTTATACAGACATACATATATAGATAGTCAAAACTAATACTCTTTATAGTGGTTATTGTTTTCAGATAAAATGTTAATATAGATCAAGAATAAATGTGTTAGTTGAGACTTACTGAATGTTTTTGCTGTTTGTGAAACATCTGTTAAACAGATCAAGTCCAAGACATGAAGTAAGAAAAGATAATTGACTGTAGTGTGTTTGTTTTTGATTAGAACATGAAATAATATGAGGGAAAATGATATTTTTATGATATGATAGTTTTTAAAAATACTGGTGCTTCCTTTTTAACACAACTTCTACAAACTTCTATGTAATAAATTGACTTTATTAGCAATGTTAGTATGTAAGCTTGATATTATCTATGACTGTTAGCTAGCTAGTGTTGGGTAATATTAGCTTGAGGAGAGACAGCTAATGATCATTTAATCTAACATTTGTAGCTCAAAAGGTTAAGAGACCAAAAAGTTGTTTGTAATTTAATTCAAAAATGTAAACTTTTATATATTCTGTAGCCCATTTGTTGGGGCAAATAAGCAAACATTCTAGCTAGTGTTGGGTAGCATTAGCTTGAGGAAAGACAGCTAATGGTCATTTAAGCTAACATCTGTAGCTCAAAAAGTTAAGAGAGCAAAAAGTTATTTTTTGTAATTTAACTCAAAAACGTAAACTTTCATATTTTCTGTAACCATTTGTTGGAGCTATTAAGCAAGCAAAGCTAGTTTAGAGATAAAAGTTGGCTAAGATTAGCTTGAGGAAAGACAGCTAATGGTTATTTAAGCTAACATTTATAGCTCTAAAAGTTAAGAGACCAAAAAGTTGTTTGTAATTTAATTCAAAAATGTAAACTTTTATACAGTATATTCTGTAGCTGCTGTTAGAGCATTAAGCAAGCTAGCTAGTGTTGGGTAGCATTATCTTGAGGAAAGACAGCTAGTGGTCATTTAAGCTAACATCTGTAGCTCAAAAAGTTGAGATGTCAAAAAGTTTCCTTTTTTTATAATTTAAAGGGGCTATATCATGCTATTTTAAGCCTTTCAGAGTAAACTATATGCATGTATGTGATAGTATATTACCTTTGGTACACTGGAGAATGAATTTCTTATGAAATATGAGTTATTTTCGCGAGCCCGGAAGTAAGATACCTCGATCTCTGAGGCTCCGCCTCTCCTTCTTGTGGCTGCCGCCCATTTCATGACGTAACCCCTGAGCTGGCTGCTGCAGCGTGTCACTGGGTTCCGCCCACGAAAACTTAGAAGACATTGTCTCATGTAAAAAAGCAAACAGTTGTTGTCACTGAGCAGATTAGGTGCGAGAGGAACTACTTCTTCACAGCGTCAATGCTAAAGTGAAAGAGTTTTGCCGATCACCGCTCCGTTAGCTGCGTGGAGAAAGTGGGTGTGTGCGTTAGCCTGGGGGCAGTGCTGGCAGCACAGGCACTTCCTGGAGTGGGCGGCTCCCCCACGTTCATACGTGTGAACGTGGGGACCCAGTCATTATCAGGGACAGGGCGGAGCAGCAGCTCAGAGAGCAGCGTTGAGAAGCAATACTCAGAGATGCGTGAATGCAGCAAAATACCACTTTGGGGGGGTGTTTTTGGTGAGGAATTAACATTATAACATGCTTAAAAGCTCAAAAAAGTCGATTTTGCATGATATAGGCCCTTTAACTCAAAAAGGTAAACTTTCATATATTCTGTATTCATTGCATATAAAGGGGAATGTCTGAAGTCCTTTTTTGGTTTAATTTTTTTTTGATTATGGCTTATAGCGTTAAGAAAAACACTCCAGATTTTTAGATGTATTGAAAAACTGATTATAAATGAACCCTGAGTGTCACATTTTGCAACAATATTAATGTAAGTTGGCCCCAAATTTCCTGCTCCTGTGTGATATTTCTAAATTGAACTGTGGCGTAAAATGGAACTCTTGTATTAAGTACATTTATTCAGCTAAAATGCATTTTGTTTATTTCGCTGACAATCATTGGCATTCTTGTTGAAAATTAATATCTCTGCACCTGTAAACTGAATATATTTGGTTTCGAAAACTTCCTTTCAAATTTGAGGACCCCAACAGTACAGAAACGTTGGGCCAACATCGGCGTGTTTACATCAGTAATACGTCTTCTGGAGGTTGTCATGGAGACGCATCACGTTAACGAGTGCTGCAAGTTTATCAGACAAAATTTGGAAATTTATGAGAAAAGTTGCAAATTTATTAGAAAAAAGTAACAAGGCTACAAAATTACACAAAAAAGTTGCAAATTTACAATGTATGTGCTGTTGGGGTTGTCAGGGTTTTTTTCTTGTGAATCGTTTTTCCGATGAAATCTGTTTGTTTTTCTCATGCATCTGAAACACTTCCACATTTTTCTTGTAATTTATTTTCTCATACGTACAGTTTCTTTCATTAATTTGAACTCGTTTCTTCTTAATTTTCATTTTCCCCCGATGAACATCATCAGACTTTGGCAGAATGAGCGTCTCTCCTGTTTTTCACATTTTGAATTTTTCAGTATCGATGCAGAAGAAGAAGCATTTGCAGGTGGACATGCAGCAGAAACATCAGAGGAGACGTTCAGGTTCTCATTGTGAAGTCGCCTCTGGCCCCGAGGACACAGAAACGTCCTTGGTTCCGTCCACACTGGACAGGTCAGTCAGCTCGTCCTCAGAAGACGTTGCCTGGAAGGAAAAAAAAAAACACACACACGAGTCACCTGTGAGACCTGAGCTGGGTTGGTTTTTAGGCAAGAAACTTACATGAGAAAGGAGCAAAATCACCAGGAAAAAAATTCAGATTTATGAGGAAAAAAATCTCAGTTTATGAAAAATTTTAACATTTTTCTCACACAAATTTGCAACTTTTTTCTCATAAATCTGTCCATCCATCCATCTTCTACCGCTTTTCCGGAGGTCCGGGTCGTGGAGGCAGCAGTTCAAGCAGAGAAGCCCAGACTTCCCTCTCCCCAGCCACCTGCTCCAGATCTTCAGAGAGGATACCAAGACATTCCCAGACCAGCTAGGAGACAGTCTCTCCAGCGAGTCCTGGGTCTGCCCCGGGGTCTCCTCCCATTGGGACGTGCCTGAAACACCTCAAGTGGGAGGCGTCCAGGAGGCATCCTGATCAGCTCCTTTCAATGCGGAGGAGCAGCGGTTCTACTCTGAGCCTCTCCTGGATGACTGAGCTTCTCACCCTGTCTCTAAGGGTGAGTCCAGCAATCCTATGGAGAAAGCTCATTTCAGCCGCTTGTATCCGCAGTCTCGTTCTTTCAGTCATTACCCAAAGCCCATGACCATAGGTGAGGGTAGGGATGTAGACTGACCGGTGAATCTACAGCTTTGCTTTGGAGCTCAGCTCCCTCTTCACCACAACAGATTGGTACAACGTCCACATCACTGCAGATGCTGCTCCAATCCACATATCAGTCCCTCACTCGTGAAGAAGACCCCAAGATTCTTAAACTCCTCCACTTGGGGCAGGAGCTTGAGATGAGATCCAGTGGTCACCAAGCATGACAGGCAATACGAACCAAACTCTCATAACAGCTGTAGAGAGACCAGATAGCTACTAAGAACAAACCCGATACCCCATACTCTCAAAGCACCCCCCACAAAAAAACCACAAGGGACGCGGTCAAATGCCTTCTCCAAATCCACAAAACATATGTAAACTGGTTGGGCAAACTCCCACGAACCCTCGAGGATTCTCAAGAGGGTAAAGAGCTGGTCCGATGTGCCACGGCCGAAAACCACATTGCTCCTCCTGAATCCAAGATTCGACCAACGGCCAGACTCTCCTCTCCAGTACCTTGGCATAGACCTTCCCAGGGAGGCTGAGGAGTGTGATTCCTCTAAAGTTTGAGCACACCCTCTGGTCCCCTTTCTTAAAAAAGGAACCATCACCCTGGTTTGCCATGCCAAAGGTGCTGTCCCCACTTCCACGTAACATTGCAGAGACATGTCAGCCATGATAGGTAGATAGATAGATATACTTTACTGATCGCAAACTGGGAAATTACAGACAGCCCTACAATGGCTGGGTGGCGCGGTGGCGCAGTGGTTAGCACTGCGGCAACACAGCAACTCACCCTTGGCCATGGGATCCCTGGTTGTATCCCAGCCCCTGACCAACAGTGATCTGTGTGGAGTTTACATGTTCTCCTCGTATCTGCGTGGGTTTACTCCGGGAGTTCTCCAGTTTCCTCCCACAGGCCAAAAACATGCAGGTTAGGTTAACTGGAGACTCTAAAAGTGGCCCTAGGTGTGAATGTGTGTGAATGGTTAAGGGATAGCGCCGTACCGTGGCTGCTTCATCCATCCAGGTGGATGCCCTCAATTTCCCCTCTGGGGATCAGTAAAGTATACAAAATCAAAATCAAATATCCAGAGCCTTGAGGTACTCAGGGTGAATCTCATCCATCCCTGGGGCCCAGCCACCAAAGAGTTTTTGAACCACTTTGGTGACCTCAGCCCCTGTGATGGGAGAGTCATTCCCCTCATCCATAAGCTCTGCTGTGTCAGTGGGATTGAGGAGATCCTCAAAGTATTCCTTCCACCACCTGACGATATCCTCAGTCGAAGTCAGCAGCACCCTATCTGCACCATACACAGTGTGGACAGGGAGCTGCTTCCCCCTCCTGAGCTGCCAGACAGTTTGCAAAAATCTCTTCGAGGCCGATCGAAAGTCTTGTTTCATGGCCTCACCAAACTCCTCCCACACCTGAGTTTTTGCTTCAGCAACCACCCGAGCTGCACTCCCCTTGGCCTGCCGGTACACCTCAGCTGCTTTGGGAGTCCCACAAAACCAAGCTTGATAGGACTTCTTCAGCTTGATGGCCCCCTTACTACTGGTGTCCACCACTTGGTTCAGGGGTTGCCACCACGAGATGCACCGATGACCTTGCGGCCACAGCTCTGGGCAGCTGTTTCAACAATGGAGGTGGAGAATATAGCCCATTCAAATTCCATGTCTCTAGACTCCCTCGGAGGGCAGCACAGCAACTCACCCTTGGCCGGGGGATCCTGGGTTCGATCCCAGCCCCCGACCAACAGTGATCTGTGTGGAGTTTGCATGTTCTCCCCGTGTCTGCGTTGGTTTACTCCGGGATTTCTCCGGTTTCCTCCCACATCCCAAAAACATGCAGGTTAGATTAATTGGCATCAAACTGGGGATCCTAAATTGTCCTTAGGTCTGACTGTGAGAGTGAATGGTTGTCTGTCTCTCTGTGTTGCCCTGTGATGGACTGACGATCTGTCCAGGGTGGACCCTGCCTCTGACCAAAGATGCTGGGATAGGCTCCAAAAAGGATTAAGCGGAAGAAGATGGATGGATGGATAGACTCCCTTGGAATGTGGTTGAAGTTCTTCCAGAGGTGGGAGTTGAAGACCTCCCAGACAGGGGCCTCAGCCAGATGTTCCCAGCACACACTCACTATACATTTGGGTCTACCAGGTCTGAATGTTATCCTCCCCTGCCATCAGATCCAACTCACCACCAGGTGGTGATCAGTTGACAGCTCTGCACCTCTCTTTACCCGAGTGTCCAAGACATACGGTCACAGGTCTGATGACATGATAAGAAAATCGATCATCGACCTGCGACCTAGGGTGTCCTGGTGCCAGGTGCACATACTTATAGAATAGAATAGGCTTTACTGTCATTGTGCAGTTGTACAGTACAAGGAAATTGTGGCTGCTCCACCAGGCTACTGTGCATAAGGTAAGAGAGAAGGATTAGATAAAACATGGTTACAGAACACACGATTAAACACACGACTGAAATAAAAATAAAAATAGCCCACGATTATGGAAATATATACAGGTATGGTAGTGGCTTCATGGATGGAACGATGTACATAAGAGTGTGGAATGCAGAACACACAATTAAACACACGATTGAATAAAATGGCCCAAGGATTATGGAAAATATGCATCAGTATGGTGGTGGTTTCACGGAATGGGTCAATATACACGAAAGTGCGGAGTACAAAGACAGGTGTGTTATTGTGATAATTAAAAGGTCCTCAGTTCTGTGCATGTGAGCATTTGGAGGGAGGAGGGTGGGGCCTCTGACTCTTCGCAGTTTGGATGGCCCGGGGGGGGAAGAAACTGTCAGTCTGGAAGTGTGGGACCTGGTTGATCTGAACTGTCGTCCTGAGGGAAGCATGTCAAACAGGCGGTGGACGGGATGTGAGGGGTCTCCTGTGATGGCCTTGATCTTTCTGAGAAAGGAGGATCTGGAGATGTCCTCCAGGGAGGGCAGAGGGCCACCGATAATTTTTTGGGCGGTGTTGATAACCCTCTGCACAGCCTTCCTGTTCTTGGTCGTGGAGCCGGCGTACCACACATCCAGGCAGTAGGTGAGCACACTCTCCACTGAGCAGCGGTAGAAGGCCAGCAGCAGCTTCTGGTCCAGGTTGTTCTTCCTCAGGACATGGAGGAAGTGCAGCCGCTGCTGGGCTTTCTTCACCAAGGTCTTGGTGTTGGCAGTCCAAGACAGATCGGGCAGGCCGTTCCTCCCAATCACACCCCTCCAGGTTTCACTGTCATTGCCCGCATGCGCATGTGTCCCCAGTAGGACAATGGAGTCTCCAAGAGGAGCACTCTCCAGCACCACAGTCAGAGACTCCAAAAAGGGTGGGTACTCTGAACCATCATTTGGTGCATAGGCACAAATGATGGTCAGCACCTGTTTCCCAACCCGAAGGTGCAGGGAAGCAACCCTTTCGTCCACCAGGGAAAACTCCAATATAGAGGCAGCAAGGTGGGGGGGATACAAGAATACCCACCCCTGCTCACCGCCTCTCACTCGGGGCAACTCCAGAGTAGGCCAAGCTCCAGCCCCTCTCCAGGAGACTGGTTCCAGAACCAGAGCTGTATGTTGAGGTGAGGCCGACTATATCTAGCCAGTATCTCATTACCTCGTGCATCAGCCCAGGCTCCTTCCCCACCAGAGAGGTGACATTCCACATCCCAAAAGCCAGTTTAGGAAGCCTGGGATCAGACCTCCAAGGTCTCCGCCTTTGACCACCACCTGATCCACATAGCACCAGACCTTCATGATCCCTGCTGCAGGTGGTGAGCTCACTGCAGGGCGGACCCATGTAACTCCTTCGGGCTGAGCCCTGCTGGGTCCCATGGGCGGAAACCCAGCCACCAGGCGCTAGCAATCGAGCCCCTCCCCCAGGCCTGGCTCCAGGATGGAGCCCCGGTAACCCCATACCAGGTGGGGTACACTGAATCCTTGCTCTTACATTCATCATGGGAGTCTGTTGGATCGTTCTTAGTCTGGCCCTTCACCCAGGACCGGTTTGTCTTGGGTGACCCTATCAGAGGCAAATTGTCCCGGACAACATAGCTCCTGGGATCACTAGGGTACGGTAACCCCCCACCACAATAAAGTGATGATCCATGAGGAGTCATTTTTTTCTAAAAATCTGCAACTTTGTCATAAATTTGCAAATCTTTTTTCCTGTAAATTTTCAACTTTTCCTGTAAATTTTCAACTTTTTCTCATAAATTTGCATTTTTTTTTCTTGTAAATTTGCAACTTTTTTTTAAGAAAATGCAATGTTTTCCCCTGTAAATCTCAACATTTTTCTTGGAACATTTAGTCTTCCTGTACATTTTCAGCTTTTTTTTTCCCATAAATTTGCAACACTTATCTGGATGCTGGTTAAATGTTTATTCTGTGTGATTAAATTGTAATTTGTGACTTTTTAAAAATATTTTTTAAAACAGTAATTTTTAAAAATAAACAAAAAAATCAAAGATTCAGTGCACCCTGGGCAGCTCAGTGGCGCAGAGGTTAGCATTGTGGCAGCACAGTAAGAAGGTCGTGGGATCGATCCCACCCCCTTAACATCAGTGACTCTTCTGTGTGGAGTTTGCATGTTCTCCCCATGTCTGCGTGGGTTTACCCCAGGTACTCCAGTTTCCTCCCACAGGCCAAAAACACACAAGTTAGGTTAAATGGAGACTCTAAAGTGGCCCTCGGTGTGAATGTGTGTGTGAATGGTGAAGGAACTGGTGCCGCACTGTGGCTGCCTCATCCATCCACGTGGATGTCCCGAATTTCCCTCTGGGATTAATGAAGTGTACAAAATACAAAAAAAACAAAACAAAAAAAACCCACCCGGCATGGGGTTACCGGGTCCCCACCCTGGAGCCAGGCCTGGGGGAAGGGCTCGATAGCAAATGCCGGGTGGCCAGGTTTCTGCCCATGGGACCTGGACGGGCTAGAGGTTGTGTCACCGACAGGACCTTCCTTTGGTAACATATCATCACTTCCTGTGTTGCTGACTGTCTGTGGTTTGCTCTCCTCATTCTCCCGAGGATTTTGCCTTTAATTGTATTTTAATCACTTTTTTCCATCTACTGTTAGCTCTCACTTCTGTTTATCAAGCCTCTTGCACCTGTGTGTGCACTCAGTGTCATCTAATCACCCTCTTTAGCCTTCTGTTCACCTTTCATCGGTGTTTGTGTTAGCTTCGGGTTCGCCTCTAGCTATGGCTACTAGCTGTCCTTCCCCTCCTCCTCTGGTGTGCTCTCTATGTTAGATGTTTAGCTACACCTCTGCCTCTTTTAGTGATAACGGTAAATGTAATAAATGTTGTCTTTTTGAGGCGCTCGAGGTGAGGTTGTCTGATTTGGAATCCCGACTCCGCTGCATTGAAACACTGTCTGCGCCAGTTAATAACGAAGTCTGTAGTCAGAAACGTGAACCTAGAGACTCCAGCGGCCATAGTCAAATGCATTCCTGGGGCCAGAGCAGGCGACATCGAGTCAAATTTGAGAATGCTGGCTAAAAGTAACTGTAAATAGTCCACAATTGTTATCCACACCGGCATTAACGACGTCCGACTCCAGCAGTCAGAAGTCTCAGAACTTAACGTGGAATTGGTGTGACTTTGCCAAAACAATGTCTGCCTCTGTAGTATTCTCTGGGCCCCTCCCCAATCTGACAAGTGATGACATGTTTAGCCACTTGTCATCCTTCAACCGCTGGCTGTCTGTGTGGTGTCCTGCAAACAATGTGGGCTACATTGACAATTGGGGCTCATTTTGGGGAAAACCTGGTCTTATTAGACGAGACGGTGTTCATCCCACTTTGGATGGCGCGTCTCATTTATCTAACAATCTGGCATCATTTTTATCCAAATTTCCAAAACCTTGACAACTCAGAGTTGGGACCAGGAAGCAGAGTCGCAATCTTACACGCCTCTCTGCAGCTCCTCTTCATCCGCCACCCCTCAACTTAGCCCCTGTCTTCCCCATCAGAGAACCATTGTCTGCTCCCTCCAAAGTAAATAAAAACATAATGTATAAGCATCCCAAAGTGATTAAGCAAAAAGTTGGTAAAACTCAAGTTAAACATGAAGCCTCTAAATCTAATGACTTGGCCTCTGTTCCTCCTCATAATTTAAAAATTAAATGTGGTTTGTTAAATATTAGGTTTCTAACTCCCAAGTCGCTGCTAGTCCATGATCTGTTAATTGATCATCAGATTGGTTTAATATCCCTTACAGAGACTTGATTAGGGCAAGAGGATTATGTTGGTTTAAATGAATCAACTCCCTCTGGTTATTTAAACTGTCAAAATCCCAGAAGTTCTGGTTGTGGAGGAGGAGTAGCAACAATTTACCATTCCAAATTACTAGTTCATGTAAAACAAAAAACACGTTAGAATTCCTTTGAGGGCCTGGTTCTCAGTATTGGGTATTTTAGCAATTTTAGGCTAAACCCAATTTTATTTGCCATAGCTTATCGTCCTCCATCAACCTACTCAGAGTTTTTATCCAAATTTGTCGAATTCTTAGCTGATTTAGTGCTGAAATCAGACAGAATAATTATAGTAGGGGACCTTAATATACATGTAGATGTAGATAGTGATTGCCTTAATTTGGCATTTAATTCAATATTAGACTCGATGGGATTTTCTCAGAAAGTAGGAAATTCTACCTATTATCTCCACCATACGTTGGACCTTGTTCTGACATATGGCATAGAAATAGAAAATTTGTTAGTGTCTCCTCATAACCCTGTACTGTCAGTCCATTGTCTGTTAACCTTTGATTTTACTATTTCTGACTATTTGGCTCCTAAGGAAAAATATTACTACAGTGGATGCCTCTCAGATGATGTTGTAACCAAATTTATGCAGATTGTTTCCTGTATGCCATGTGTCAACACAACGGAAATAAGCTATAGACAGCTTGCTCCTTCTGTAATTGATAGCGTGGTAGATCGTGTTACAGCTTCTCCGAATCAGATTCTAGACATGGTGGCCCCTTTAAAAAAGAAAAAGTCTAATCAGAGATTTCTAACCCCTTGGTTCAACACAGAAACTCGTAGCTTAAAACAGAAGACTCGTCAATTAGAAAGAAAATGGCACTCCACTAATTTAGATGAAATCTATTTAGCTTGGAGAAATCATCTTTTAACAATTAATTTACCTCTTAACACGGCTTTTAGTGCGTCCCATAGTATTGTTAAGTCCACTTCTCCATTATCATTCTCCTCGATATACTCATTTATGTTTACCTTTATTCTTTCTTTCATTTTCTCATCATTTAATAGTCCAACATTAAGTTTCCATGTTGTTTGTTGTTTTCTATTGTTTAAATATATTTCCATGTATATAGGATTATGATCTGATATTTCTGCCCCTCCAATCCGACAATTTCTCACCCTGTGTCTGTCGCCTTCATTCATAAGGAAGTAATCTATTCTAGAGTGTACTTTATGGACTGCTGAATAATGTGTATAGTCTTTTTCGAGTGGGTGCAGGTCCCTCCATATGTCTACCATACCCATTTCTGCCAGTGAGGTTCTTATGAATTTTGTTACATGTTTTTTTGTCTTCTTAACACTTGTTGTATCAACTTCATGATCCATGACGGCATTTAAGTTTCCTCCACAAATTAGGACTCCTTCACTGTGTGTTGCTATGAGATCAAACAGTTGTTGAAAAAAACCCTTGTCACTTTCTGGTGAGGCATAGATGTTCACTAATGTGATCTGCATACCATCTATTCTTCCCTTTATTATTACATATCTGCCTTCTTTATCCTGGATTTCTTGTTCACATTCAAATTGTATTTTATTTGAAATTAGTATCATAACCCCCCTTTTAGTTCCTCCCTTAAATGAACTGTAGTAGGAGTTCTTATAGCCAAATCTCTTTAGTTTCTCATGTTCTGTCCTGTTCAAATGTGTCTCTTGTATAAATATAATTCCGGCTTTTTCCTTCTTGAATTTTCTTATTATTCTTTCCCTTTTAACAGGTGAGTTCAGACCATTCATGTTTAATGTCATTATCTTAAGATTTTTAACCATATTCATGTTTTTCCATTTTTTTAACTTGTGCTCCTAACCCCTTTAACAACAAAACTAACACATATTTGTACAAAAACACATTAACAAATCTTGACCTCCGTACTTTGGGCCTTTCTTCTGCCCACTGGTCCCTGTTGGTGGGTGGGGGGATTGTCCTCACCGAGTGAGGGGCCCTTCCTAGACCTGTATTTACTATCCAAGTAATAGTCATTAGTCTAGAAATGTCCAACAAAAATCACTTAAACCTCTCCTAGCCGTTTGTTTCCCTTTTACGTTGTCTTCTTGGCCTTCATTTCTTCTGTGTCCTTCTTAATCTTTTTTATAATCTAGGCTTTCAGTTGAAAGCCTTGCAGTTTTTCTTGGGCCCAGTGCACCACGTCCGTCTCCCGCCTTCTGCCGCTCACTCGCCTCCACTCCGGCTGTCGCGATGCGTTCCGTGCCGCCGCTGCTTCAGCCACTTCCTCCGGTACGCTCACCACAAAGCCTCGCTCCGTCATGTCCCGCGCTGCCTCTCTGGCCGTGCTGTAGGTTTTCACGCCGTCCTCCCAATGAATTCTCATCTTCGTTAGCGGCGTTTGGAATCTAATTTTTTTCTCTTTCAGCGTTTTTTTAATGTTGGCATATTTCTTTCGCTGCTGCACAATTTCTGTCGGGTAGTCATGGTCAAAGAATATCTGTTTGTCGCCGACTTGTATCTTTTTTTTCCACGCTTGTGTCAGGATTCTTTCCTTTATGTCGTATTTTAGAAAGTTTACCACAAATGACCTGGGTGTAGAGTTTGGATTCGGGATCTGTGCCAAGGCTCTGTGCGCTCGTTGGATCTGCAGGTCCGTTTCATCGGGCAGCTCAAGCTCTTTTTTTAAGAATTGATCCATGAATTTCGTCATCGAGTTGCCTTCAATGCCCTCCGGAATCCCAAAGATGCGTATATTGCTCCGTCTGGACCTGCTCTCCAGGTCGGTTATTTTTTCCTGCATCCTCTGTGTTTGTGCCATCAGGGTCTGCAGCCGCTCGCTTGCCTCGGTCTTCCAGTCTTCCAACTCTGATATTCGAGCCTGTGCTTCTGTCAAACACGTCCGTTGAGTGCGCAGTTCCTCCATGTTTTCAGCTAGCTTGCGTTCCATTTCTTTTCGGAGGCCCATAATTTCCTCCTTCATCTCTTTTTTCAGTTCTTCCTTAAGAGCCGCTAAATCCTGTTGGAGTTGTCGCTTGAAGTCTTTTATGTCTTTACTTATATTGGCGATGCCAGTGTTCATAATATCGAGTTTGGCGTCCTCCATTTTCTCTGCTGTAGTCACCTCGTTTTTTTGGGCCTCGTGTTCAGCGATTTCTCCTGCGTTGTTGAAGAGGGATTCTTTAGTTTTACCCTGCTTTTGTCCGTGTGCCCGGCTTCTTCGTGTTTTCATCCCTTGGTTTATTGTTCCATTTATGTCGAGTTGGCCATTTATCGAAGATTTTAAATCCGACTAGTGAGAGCTCTCTGTGTAAGCGTTATGTCTCTCCGCCATCTTCCCGGAAGTCCCGGAGAAATCATCTTTTAATTTATAAAAAATCTCTGAGAAAAGCTAGAACGAGTTATTATTCTGCATTAATAGAAGAGAACAAGAATAATCCCAGGTTTCTTTTCAGCACTGTAGCCAGGCTGACAAACAGTCAGGACTCTGTCAGTCCTAGCATTCTGTTAGAGCTCACTAGTCAGGACTTTATGAACCTTTTCAATAATAAAATTTCATCTGAGATAAAATCAGTCAGATTCTTCCCACTGTTAACTTAAATACATTAACTACTACAACTCCTTCAACTGACATCTGTTTCGATCAGTTTACTCCAATTGACCTTTTAGAGTTAGACAAAATATATTAAAAAGTGTTCCTTTAATCTGAGTAAGCTGGACTAGCCTGCCACAATTTCGATATCCAGCTTATTTTTTCCCATTAAAATCTGATGTGTTTTCAAAGTGTTCCCTTGTGGGGAGACTTGAATAACGAAACCAAATTACCTTTAATTCCAGTTTATTTCAAGTAACCATTCCACTGTCTGCTCTCATTCCTGAGCAGCGAACCAAGAGGATGAACACACCAAAGTTCTCCCTTTTAAACATTCTCACATCAAACCATTTCCCTCGCAGGGGAAATCACACATCTATATCAAAATCCCTTTATTCACATTCATTAACCTTTTATTTACATAACTCCCCCTTCTCTCCTCTCGAGCCTCAGCGGTCAGGAAGTCTTCTGTCCCATGTCCTCCGCAGGGGGTCCAGTCTCTGCGGCTCCGCACCGCAGGGGGCTGCAGCTCTGTGGCTCTCCTTCATCGTGAGGTTAAATCACATATGCAGTGTCCAACATATACATGTCTAACAACACAGCCATATAACCCCCCCCAAACGATGAAGAACAGACTAATTCCTAAAATTTAATAGCACCTTACTCACTACTGAATAATCAACACCAACATTCAGTCTGTGTGCCGCTTGGGCTTCAGCCGTCTGCCGAATCTGCTGTGAGTTGGCCCCGCCTTGCCTGCAGCGCCTTTCTGCTTCGGCTCTGTTGACTGAGGAAGAGAGTGATTATTTGCTCTTTGCGGGGGCCTGCCTCGTCGAGGCGCCACTGCGACTGGTACAGACACGTCCTTCATGACAAAAGCAGGTTTTAGTCTGTCAATACTGACTCTCTTTTCTGTCTCCAAAATCTAGCACAAATTGCTTATCACCTGCCTCCAGCACTCGAAATGGCCCTTCGTAAGGTGGTTTGAGCGTTGCTTTTAGGGCTTCGCGCCTGACAAAAACGAAGTCGGCATTTTTCAAAGCCTTGGGGACGAAAACTCGTGGAAAAGCGTGATGAACCGGACCCGGGAGCGTGTCTGCTCCCGTGCCAACTAACGGTCCCAGAGCAGAGAGAGGTGGGGGCTCTGGGTGCTCTGGTAAAAACTCGCCCGGCAGCCTCAGAGTTTGTGCGAATACAAGCTCCGCTGGGGAGGCGTCTAAGTCCTCTTTAGGCGCAGAACGCAACCCTAATAAAACCCATGGCAGTTTATTTACCCAATCTGCATCCGTGAGCGACGCTCTGAGTGCTGCCTTCAAAGACCTATGAAAACGCTTGCATAAACCATTAGCCTGAGGGTGGTAAGCCGTAGTGCGGTGAATTTTGGCTCCTAAGCCGTTGGCCATCGCTGACCACAGCTCAGAGATGAATTGCGGTCCTCTATCGGACGTAATGTCCGACGGAACCCCGAAGCGCGCCACCCAAGCCGTTAAAAAAACGCGAGCCACCTCCGCGGCCGTGGTCGTCGCAAGTGGGACCACTTCCGGCCAACGTGTGGTGCGGTCCACCATTGTCAAAAGATGCGTGAACCCCTGTGATGCCGGTAGGGGGCCCACCAGGTCGACGTGCACATGGTCGAACCTTCTGGCCGGAATGCGGAACAGTTCTAACGGGGCTCTTGTGTGCTTGTGAATTTTGGCCCGTTGACAGGAAATGCAGGTTTTTGCCCATTCCTTCACGTGCTTGCGCAGGCACGGCCAAACAAACTTTTCCGCCACTAGTTTCACCGACGCGCGCACCCCCGGGTGCGCCAGTGAGTGGACCGAATCAAAAACACGGCGGCGCCACGTGGCCGTAACCACCGGACGTGGGCGACCCGTCGACATGTCGCAGATCAGGGGGGGCATACCGGTTTGTAAACACTTGCTCTCCAGCCTCAACCGTGTTGGTCCAGACTGGAGCGCGCGCACGTCTGCGTCCGCCCCCTGGTCCGCTGCCATGGCTGCGTAATCTATACCCACATGCACCGGGGCTGCGCGCGCCACCGTGCCGCTCTCCTGTGGCGCGGTCACGGTGGCCCGTTCTGCCTCTGCGCGTGTTGGAGTCGTGAACGCGCGCGTTAGACAATCTGCTACTACATTGAATTTGCCCGCGACGTGCCTAATGTCAGTGGTAAATTCCGAGATTGCGGCCAGCTGCCTCTGCTGCCTGCTGGACCACGGATCTGAAATTTTGGCCATGGCGTATGTGAGCGGCTTGTGGTCCACATAAGCGGTGAAGCACCATCCTTCCAGCCAGAACTGGAAATGACGAATAGCCAAATGCAGCGCTAACAGTTCTCTGTCGAACGCGCTGTATTTTCGTTCAGCCGCGCTTAAAGATTTGCTAAAGAAAGCCAAAGGCTGCCAAACTCCGGCTACCTGTTGCTCAATAACGGCCCCTATGGCTAAATCTGAAGCGTCTGTCGTCAGCGCGATACGTGCTGCAGGGTCTGGGTGGGCCAGGAGTGCAGCGTCAGCCAAGGCTTTTTTAACCTCTGTGAACGCGCGCTCCCACTCCGGGGACCATTCGACCGCCTGGGTCGGTTTTTGTTTTTTGAGCGCGGCATATAACGGTTGCATGATTTGAGCTGCGTGGGGCAGGAATCGGTTATAAAAATTCACCATCCCCAAGAATTCCTGTAGTGATTTGACCGTTTGTGGACGGGGAAAATCCGCTACCGCGCGTACTTTATCTGGTAACGGAACCGCTCCCTCCGGGGAGACGCGGTGACCCAAAAAATCGATCCGCTCGACGCCGAACTGGCACTTGGCTGGGTTAACTATTAAGCCGTGCTCTCCCAGCCTCCTAAAAACTGCTGTGAGGTGCGTTTCGTGTTCGTCCTCTGAAGTACTCGCGACCAAAATGTCGTCGAGGTACACAAACATGAAAGGGAGATCGCGTAACACGGCATCCATCATCCGCTGAAATGTTTGCGCTGCCCCTTTGAGACCAAACGGCATGCGTAAAAATTCGAAAAGTCCGAACGGGGTTATTACCGCTGTTTTAGGAATGTCCTCCGGTTGGACTGGGACTTGGTGATAGCCGCGAACTAGATCAATCTTTGAAAGAATGCGGGCCCCCGCCAGGTGCACCGAAAAATCCTGAATGTGCGGGATGGGATAACGATCGTGCGCCGTAGCGTTGTTTAGCCTGCGGTAATCCCCGCACGGTCTCCAGGAGCCATCGGCTTTCGGTACCATGTGCAGCGGCGAAGCCCACGGGCTCTTCGACCTACGAACGATGCCTAGCCTCTCCAGGCTGGCGAACTCCTCGCGCGCAATGGCGAGCTTAACTGCATCCAAGCGCCGAGCTTTTGCACACACGGGAGGACCAGCCGTGGGGATAAAGTGTTTCACCCCGTGCTTCGCGACCGTCGCTGAAAAAGTGGGCACAGTGAGCGCTGGAAATTGGGTGAGGAGTGTGTGAAACTTACCACCTGCTGTAGCGACATGGGTCTGTACTGGTGGCGGGGACACTTGAGCTGAGCAGGGGAGAGAGTAAAAAGAGAGTGCATTTACCAGCCGTCTATTAGCAAGATCAACTAACAGATTGTGTGAACACAAAAAATCCGCGCCCAACATGTTGAAACTCACCGCCGCTATTACAAAAGTCCATTCATATGTGCGGCCATGTAAGCACAAAGGCAAGGTCTTTCTCCCGTAGGTGTTGATGTTCGAGCCATTTGCCGCCGTAGCTCCGCTACCGTGGGGTCCAGCCACCCGGTCCGCGTATGTTGGGGTGATGAAGCTCACTTGTGCTCCGGTGTCGATGAGGAACTCTCGTCCGGAGCGCACATCCGTGATGTAGAGCAGCTTGCTGCGTTCTCCGAGGGTCGAAGCTGCTAGCGACCCCCGGTCTTGCCGTTTCCCGAACTCCTGAAGTTGCAGGGCGGCACACACCTGCGTGCCTTCTCTGCGAACCTCCGATGGTAAAAGCAGAGATCTTCTCCTCCGCTGTGTCGTGTCCGCGCCTCTGCCGCCGGACCATTGGCTCCACCTCGTCGCGGCCGTGCTGCCGCCGTCGTCGGCCAGTCTGGGTCTGCCGCCTCTGGCTCCCCGCTGTCTCGGGTCGCCGCTGTGGTTGCTTGCCCGCCGCAGGCGTCCAGGATCCCATCTGCTTCCTGGGCCAGCTCCCGGAACTCCTCCAGGGTGTGACACTTTTTGCCGGCCAGCATGCTTCTCGCATGCGCCGGGAGGTTGGAGAAGATGATGAACTGAAAAATGAAATCATCGTTGTCCAACCCCCTCAGCTGTATCATCTCCTCCATCAGGGCGCTCGGCCTGTGTCCTCCTTGGTCTAGCAAAGACAGGATCCTCCTCGCCCTCACTTCGGCCGAGGGGGTGAAAAACTTGATGAGGGTGGATTTCAGCTTGCCGTACCTGCCGGTCGCGGGTGGCTGCTCCACCAAGCTCTGCACGCACCGAGCTGTGCTGTTGTCCAGTTTAGCGATGACATGGTGGAACTTAGTGTCATCCACCGTTACTCCTGCGAGCGCGAACTGCAACTCTGCTTGCAGAAACCACGACCGTGGGTTATCCTGCCAGAAATCAGGCAGCTTAACGGCCACTGCGCTCACCAGCTCTGAGCGCTGTGAGTCCGGGACCCTGAGACCTTCTTCGTTCATTCTCAACGTCGTCAGTCACCAATGTGGGGAGACTTGAATAACGAAACCGAATTGCCTTTAATTCCAGTTTATTTCAAGTAACCATTCTACTGTCTGCTCTCATTCCTGAGCAGCGAACCAAGAGGATGAACACACCAAAGTTCTCCCTTTTAAACATTCTCACATCAAACCATTTCCCTCGCAGGGGAAATCACACATCTATATCAAAATCCCTTTATTCACATTCATTAAACTTTTATTTACATAACTCCCCCTTCTCTCCTCTCGAGCCTCAGCGGTCAGGAAGTCTTCTGTCCCATGTCCTCCGCAGGGGGTCCAGTCTCTGCGGCTCCGCACCGCAGGGGGCTGCAGCTCTGTGGCCCTCCTTCATCGTGAGGTTAAATCACATATGCAGTGTCCAACATATACATGTCTAACAACACAGCCATATCCCTTTATATTTTTTGAGCAGTATAGTTTCCTCATCCAAGCCTTCAACTTGTCTTTTAGACCCTATTCCTACCAGGTTATTTAAAGAAGTCTTCCCATTTATTGGTAGCTTTATTCTTCAAATAATCAATTCTTCATTAACTTTAGGCCATGTCCCGCAGGCTTTTAAAACTGCTGTAATTAAACCCTTACTCAAAAAGCCAACGTTGGATCCAGGAGTTTTAGCTAACTATAGACCAATTTCTAATCTCCCTTTCATTTCAAAAATCTTAGAGTTGTTGCTACGCAATTATTTGACCACTTGCAGGGAAATGGTTTGTTTGAAGAGTTTCAATCTGGGTTTAAAATCCATCATAGTACTGAAACAGCCTTAGTGAAGGTCACTAATGACCTCCTGATCGCATCTGATAATGGACTTGTTTCTGTACTTGTCCTTTTAGACCTTAGTGCAGCTTTTGATACTATCGATCATATTATTTTACTTGATAGATTAGAACACTATGTTGGACTTAATGGAATTTTGTTGCAGTGGTTTAGATCTTATTTATCTGATAGGTTCCAGTTTGTTCATGTCAGTAATGAGTTTTCTTTCAACTCAAAGCTCAGTCATGGAGTTCCACAGGGATCTGTGCTAGGCCCTACTCTTTAGTTTATATATGCTTCCGTTAGGCAACACTATTAGAAAGCACTGTATACATTTTCATTGTTATGCAGATGACACACAATTATACCTGTCAATGAAGCCAGATGATAGTAATCAATTAGCCAAGTTAGAAGCCTGTCTTAAGGAAATCAAAGCTTGGATGACTTGTAATTTCCTGCTATTAAATTCAGATAAGACTGAAGTCATTCTTGTTGGTCCAAAAAACCTTAGAAATACCTTTCCAAATCAAACTTTCAGTTTGGATGCCATTACTCTTTCTCTTAATAGCTCTGTGAGGAACCTTGCAGTTATTTTTGATCAAGATCTGTTTTTTCAATTCACATATTAAATTCATTTCTAAGACTGCCTTCTATCATTTGCGTAATATTGCCAAGATTAGGAGCATCTTGTCTCAGAGTGATGCTGAGAAAATGATCCACACTTTTGTTAGCTCTAGATTAGATTATTGTAACTCTTTATTATCAGGTTGTCCTAAAACATCTCTAAAAAGTCTTCAGTTGATCCAATATGCTGCAGCAAGAGTTTTAACAGGTACTAGAAAGAGAGATCATATCTCTCCGGTTCTGGCCTCCCTTCATTGGCTTCCCATAGAGTTTAGAATTAAGTTTAAAATCCTTCTTCTCACTTTCAAAACTCTAAACAATCAGATCCCTTTTTATTTAAAAGATCTGATATTACCCTATTATCCTAACAGAGCACTACGCTCCCAAAATGCCGGATTACTTGTAATACCTAGAATCTCCAAAAGTACAATGGGGGGCAGAGCCTTCAGTTATCAAGCTGCTCTCTTGTGGAACCAGCTGTCAATCTGGATTTGGGAATCAGACTCGATCTTTGTTTTAAGAATAGGGTTAAAACCTTCCTTTTTGATATAGCCTACAATTAGGGAGGGATCATGCGTTTCTGAACCCTCCCTTAGTTATGCTGCTATTAGGTTTAGACAGCCGGGGGACCTCCAATAATTGCACTGGGCTTCACTCCTTTCTTCACCCTCCATGAAATATTTTTTTTTTTTTTTTTTTTGCTGGTCATTAACATCTGTTTGTTCTCTCCCATAGATTGAGTCCCCATCATGCTGTTTGCTCTCTACATGTCTGTTCTTTTCATCTTCTCTATCCCCTCACCCCCCAGCCAGTCGCAACAGATGACTGCCCCTCCCTGAGCCTGGTTCTGCTGGAGGTTTCTTCCTGTTAAAAGGGAGTTATTGTGGGGGTTTCCCCTACAGTTGAAAATGCTATGAGATGACTGTTGTTGTGAAATGGCGCTATATAAATAAAGATGAATTGAATTGAGTTACAATGGTCCACCCTCCAGTGGGGGTCCATGGGGGTCTGGTGCAATGCGGATCAGGTGACGGTCAAAAGCAGAGACCTTGGCGGTGTGATCCCCGGCTTTCGAAACTAGCTTTTGGGATGTGGAACGTTACCTCTCTGGTGCGAAAGAAGCTGGAGCTGGTGCACAAGGTTAAGAGATACTGGCTAGATATAGTTGGGCTCACCTCAATGCACAGCTCCAGCTCTGGTACCAGTTTCAAGGAGAGGGGCTGGAGCTTGCTTCTGAATGGGCCATGTTCTTCACCTCCATTGTTGAAGCAGCTGCCCAGAGCTGTGGCCGCAAGGTTGTCGGTGCATCTCGTGGTGGCAACCCCCAGACCAAGTGGTGGGCACTAGTGGCGAAGGGGGCCATCAAGCTAAGAGAGTCTTGTCAAGCTTGGTTGGCTTGTGGGACTCCCGAAGCAGCTGAGGTGTACTGACAGGCCAAGCAGAGTGCAACTCGAGTGGTTGCTGAAGCAAAAACGGGTGTGGGAGGAGTTTGGTGAGTCTATGGAACAAGACTTTTGGTTGGCCTTGAAGAGATTCTGGCAAACTGTCCGGTGGCTCAGGAGGGAGAAGCAGCTCAATGTCCACACTGTGTATGGTGCGGATGTTACACGGCTGACTTCGACTGGGGATATCATCAAGGAATACTTCGAGGATCTCTTCAATCCCACTGACATGCCTTCCACAGAGGACGAGGGGGACAATTCGCCCATCATAGGGACTGAGGTCACCAAAGTAGTTCAAAAACCCTTTGGTGGATGGGCCCCAGGGGTGGATGAGATTCACCCTGAGTACCTCAAGGCCCTGGATGTTGTAGGGCTGTCATGGCTGACACACCTCTGGAGCACTGCGTGGAGGTCGGGGACAGTACCTTTGGTATGGCAAACTGGGGTGGCGGTTCCTCTTTTTAAAAAGGGGGACTGGAGGATGTGTTCCAATTTTAGGGGAATCACACTTCTCAGCCTCCCTGGGAAGGTCTATGCCAGAGTACTGGAGAGGAGTGTCTGACCACTGGTTGAACATCGGATTCAGGGCTGCACAGTGGCGCAGTGGTTAGCACTGTGGCAGCACAGTTTACCCTTGGCCGGGGGATTGTGGGGATCGTGGGATCGTGGGTTCGATCCCAGCCCCCGACCAACAGTGATCTGTGTGGAGTTTGCATGTTCTCCCCGTGTTGCGTGGGTTTACTCCGGGATTTCTCCGGTTTCCTCCCACATGCCAAAAACATGCATGTTAGGTTAATTGGCTGTTCTAAATTGTCCCTAGATATTTGTTTCCTATAGGCCCTTAGAATAGAGGGTTAGTATTAATGAAAGCGCTTTGAGTGGTCTTTGTGACTAGAAAAGCGCTATATAAGTGCAGGTTAGTTAGTTAGTTAGTTAGCAATGTGGTTTTGGTCCTGGCCGTGGCACATCAGACCAACTTTTTACCCTTTCAAGAATCCGCAAAGGATCGTGGGAGTTTCCCCAACTAGTCTACATGTGTTTTGTGGACTTGGAGAAAGCATTCAACTGCGTCCCTCGTGGTTTCTTGTGGGAGGTGCTGCTGGAGTATGGGGTATCGGGTTCGTTGTTATGAGCTACCGGTCCCTATACAACCATTGCAAGAGTTTGGTTCGTATTGCCAACACCCAGTCGAACTCATTTCCAGTGAGAGTTGGACTCTGCCAGGGCTGCCCTTTGTCACGATCCTGTTCATAATATTTATGGATAGAATATCTAGGCGCAGCCAAGGAACAGAGGGTGTCATGTTTGGTGACCAGAGGATCTCATCTCTGCTGTTTGCAGATGATATTGTCCAGTTGGCTTCAACCAGCAATGAACTGCAGGTCTTACTGGGACAGTTTGCTTCCGAGTATGAAGCAGCTGGGATGAGAATCAGCACCTCCAAGTCTGAGTTCATGGTGCTCAGCCGGAAAAAGGTGGATTGTTTTCTCTGGGTTGGGAACAAACTCCTCCCCCAAGTGGAGGAGTTTAAGTATCTCGGGGTCTTATTTACCAGTGAGAGGAGAATGGAGCGAAAGATTGACAAACGGATCGGAGCAACATCTGCAGTGATCAGACATTGTACCGGTCTGTTGTGGTGAAGCGGGAGCTGAGCTCTAAAGCAAAGCTGTCAATTTACCGGTCAATCTACAGTCATGTGAAAAAATTTGAACACCCCTTTAAATATTCAGTTCTTTATTACAAAATGTTCACATATCTATATCAAACCTTGTTTTTGTTTTTATTTGCATTTTTTAACATTTATTTTAGCCTTTTTAAGTGGGAATGAATGTGGGGGTGTCCTAAAAAAGATGGGGGTGTCCAAATTTATTCCTCACTATTTGTTTAGGATTACATTTTACAGAAAATTTCAAAAAAGTCTTTAATTCATTTTGAATTGTTTAGTTGTATTGTATGAATCTCCCAGTATTTTTAACATTGATATTAAATATCCATATGTCCAAATATGTAAAAAAAAAAAAAACCCACAAAGGCTTATATAGGGTGTCCTATTTTTTTCATATGACTGTATGTTTCTACCCTCACCTATGGTTATGAGCTTTGGCTGATGACCAAAAGAATGAGATCGCTGATAGAAGCGGCTGAAATGAGCTTTCTTCGTAGGATCGCTGGACTCACCCTCAGAGATAGGGTGAGGAGCTCAGTCATCCAGGAGAGGCTCAGAGTAGAACCACTGCTCCTCGATATTGAAAGGAGCCAGTTGAGGTGGTATGGGCACCTGATCAGGATGCCTCCTGGACGCCTCCCACTTGAGGTGTTTCGGGTTCGTCCCACTGGGAGGAGACCCCGGGCAGACCCAGGACTCGCTGGAGAGACTACGTCTCCCAGCTGGTCTGGGAACATCTTGGTATCCTCTCTGAAGAGCTAGAGCAGGTGGCCAGGGAGGGGGAAGTCTGGGCTTTTCTGCTTGGGCTGCTGCCTCCACGACCTGGACCTCCGGAAAGGTGGTAGAAGATGGATGGATGGATGAACTTTTTAAATTTTCAAATTGACATCTTTTATTATGTTTTTGCACCTTTATTCTTGTAAATTTGTACCTAATTTTCATTTATAAATTTGTTCCTTGTGCTAAATTTGTAAACACCCCCCATCCCCCTTATTAAAAAATATCACCTACTGATCATCCATCCATCTTCTTCCGCTTAATCCTTTTCGGGTCGCGAGGGGCTGGAGCCTATCCCAGCATCTTTGGGCGAGAGGCAGGGTCCACCCTGGACAGATCGCCAGTCCATCGCAGGGCAACACAGAGAGACAGACAACCATTCACTCTCACAGTCACACCTAAAGACAATTTAGAATCCCCAGTTTGACGCCAATTAACCTAACTTGCATGTTTTTGGCCTGTGGGAGGAAACCGGAGAAATCCCGGAGTAAACCCACACAGACACGGGGAGAACATGCAAACTCCACACAGATCACTGTTGGTCGGGGGCTGGGATAGAACCCAGGATCCCCCAGCCAAGGGTGAGTTGCTGTGTTGCCGCAGTGCTAACCACTCTGCCACCACGCTGCCCCCTACTAGATTAGATTATTTGTTTATTTGACAGGGACAGTGCAATAAACATAGACAATTAATCAATGACAATCAATCTGATGTGTTGCACAAAGAGTGTATAGCTATTAGCTAATTTGCAACTCTTGTCCCTGGATGGGCTTTAGAAAAGAGAAACAAGTAAAAAGGAAAATATTAAAAAAAAAATGATCATAATACTGATCATAATAATCATAATATGATATAATCAAACCTTTTTTGTCTTGTTGAGTGCCATTGCTTCCTCCAGTCTGGTTCTGAGAGTTGGTCCAGATCCACCAAACGCCTGCACACACAACATTAAACCAGTGGAACCGGTTTTTATTCTGGGAAACATTAACGTTGTAGATAGTTTAATAATAATTTTGGAGCTGACTCCAGGTGAGGTTACCTGATCAACAAGCGCTCGCACGACGTCCTCACAGCTGATCTGGTCTCCAGGAAGCAGCGGCAGGTCGTCCGAGTTTGGTTTGGGAATCCTCAGAGGCTGCGGCAGGGCGTCACAAAAATCTGACAGCTGACTAGGAAAACCAGAACAGAACGTTTCAATTCTGGCTTTTTTCCTCCCAAATTTGTGACTTTTTTCCTCATAACTGCATCGCTTTGCTCCTGTAAATCTGCAAGTTTTTTTTCACAGCAATTGGCAACTTTCGTCTCATAAATTTCCAACTTTTCTCTAGTAAATTTGTCACCTTTTTCTCATAAATATCATATCACTGGGACATATCACTGTTAAACAACGACACTGCAGCAAAGACATTGAGTTGCTAGCTGTTAGCATGAGGCCTACATATCTCCCGAGAGAACACTCACACGTGATCTGCATTGTTGTTTATGCAAATCCGACGGCGAACGCTGGGACAGCGCGTGACGTCATCCATTCAGTAACCAGCAGGCTGCAGACAGAACACCCAGATGCTCTTCTCCTCATCTCAGGCGATTTCAACCACGTTTCACTGTCTCCCATTCTGCCCACTTTCACCCAGTATGTCACATGCCACACTAGAGACAATAAAACACTGGATTTGTTCTACGCAAACACTAAGGAGGCGTACACCTCATCACAACTCCCCCCACTTGGGAGATCGGATCACAACTTGGTTCATCTCCGACCGGTGTACAAACCCCTAGTGCACAGACAACCTCCGGCCATGCACACTGTGGAGTTATGGTCTGAGGAGACAATGGACACTCTAAAGGACTGTTTTGAAGCCACCGCCTGGAAGCAGCTCTGCGATCCACATGGTGAGGACATCGATGGCCTCATTCACACCTTCACGGGCTACCTCAGCTTCTGTGTGGACAAATCCGTTCCCACCAAGACCATACGGCGTCACTCAAACAACAAACCCTGGATCAACCCTGAGATAAAAACACTTCTGAGAGAGAAGAAGAGGATCTTCAGGTCGGGGAACAGGGAGATGCTGAAGTCCGTACAGAGGGAGCTGAGGAGAAAGATCAGAGAAGGCAAGGACAGCTTCAGGAAGAAGATGGAGGACAAGCTGCAACAGAGCGACATCAGCGGGGTCTGGAGAAACCTCAAAACCATCTCGGGGCTCCAGAATACCTCCCCCCAGGCCACGGGGGGCAGGGAGTGGGCGAACAACCTGAATCTGTTTTTCAATAGATTTGACCAACCGCCCTCCCCCCTGTCTGCACAACAACCACTGCTGCCTCTAAGAAATCAAGTCCTGCTACCCACTCCCCACTCCACCGACACCCCCCCCACTCCCAACACACAGCCCCCCATCCTGACCCTGACCAAGACCCAGGTGAGGACGGAGCTGAGGAAGATCAAGGCGAGGAAGGCGTCGGGACCGGACGGCATCAGCGCAAAGCTCCTCAAGTCCTGTGCAGACCAGCTGTGTGGGATTGTGACGTATATCTTCAACATGAGCCTGAAACTGGGGAGGGTACCACAGCTGTGGAAAACATCTTGTGTGGTACCTGTACCAAAAACTTCCCACCCCAAAGACCTGAACAGCTTCAGACCGGTGGCCTTGACGTCCCACTTGATGAAGACCCTGGAGAGACTGCTCCTTGCTCATCTCCGCCCCCTGGTGGAACCAGCGATGGATCCACTCCAGTTCGCCTACCAGCATGGCATTGGGGTGGAGGATGCGGTGATCTTCCTCCTTCACCGTTCTCTGTCCCACCTGGAGAAGCCCGGGAATATGGTGAGGATCATGTTCTTTGACTTCTCCAGTGCTTTCAACACCATCCAACCGATGATCCTGAAGGACAAGCTGCTGCGCGCAGGGGTGGACCAGCACCTGTCATCATGGATCCTGGACTACCTCACGAACCGGCCTCAGTTTGTGAGAACCCGGGACTGTGTTTCCGACACGATCATCAGTAGCACGGGGGCCCCCCAGGGAATGGTGCTGGCTCCCTTCCTGTTCACTCTTTATACTGCGGACTTCTCACACAACACAACACATTGCCATCTACAGAAGTTCTCTGATGACTCTGCGATCGTTGGTCTCATCTCCAGCGGAGATGAAGCTGAGTACAGAGGGCTTATCCAGGACTTTGTGGACTGGTGCCATCGGAACTGCCTCCAGATCAACGCGAGGAAAACTAAGGAGCTGGTGGTGGACTGCCGCAGGCATGGGCAGCCCCTCACAGCACCAGTAAATATACAGGGAACAGACATCGAGATGGTGACATCCTACAAGTACCTGGGTATTCATCTGAACAATAAACTAGACTGGTCACACAATACTGACGCACTCTACAAGAAGGGACAGCACAGGCTGTTCCTGCTGAGGAGACTCAGGTCTTTTGGTGTACAAGGGGCACTGCTGAAGTCATTCTATGACACGGTGGTGGCATCAGCCATCACTTTTGGAGTGGTCTGCTGGGGCAGTGGCATTACTGCAGCCGATAGGAAGAGACTGAACAAACTGATTAAGAAAGCTAGCTCTGTCCTGGGGCAACGCCTTGATCCGATGGAGGAGATAGGAGAGAGAAGGACGGTGGCTAAACTGTCATCTCTGCTGGAGTCCGAGTTCCACCCTATGCAGGACATACTGGATGCACTGAGGAGCTCATTTAGCAGCAGACTACATCATCCCAGGTGCACAACCGAGAGGTTTCGTAGGTCCTTCCTACCAACGGCTGTCAGACTGTACAACCTAAGCAGGGCTGCTCGCAGAGATAGCAAAAAGACGTAACAAACTAATAGTTTTTTTTGTTTGTTTGTTTGTTTGTTTTTTTTTTGAATGCAAAAGATGCAATAGACTTACACAATGGTCCTCTCCGGCATACAACTAGGAACATACCGGTCGCTATGGAGGGTGAGAATATGTATGGGCACATAATCATACCATGTAGGATAACTAAGTAGACGGTTATGCTGTTTCATCCCACCTAGCAACAATGCTCTGCACTGTGTGTGTTTATATATTTACATATTTATTCCATCTAGCTACAATGCTCAGCACTGGGTGTGTTTATATTTATATATCTATATATTTATTCCATCTAGCTACAATGCTCCACACTGTGTTTTTATATATCTACATATTATTCCATCTAGCTACATTGCTCCGCACTGTGTGTGTTTATATACTTGCATATTTATTCCACCTAGCTGCAATGCTCCATACTGTGGGTGTTTATATATTTACATATTTATTCCATCTAGCTACAATGCTCTGCACTGTGTGTTCATATATTCATATATTTATTCCATCCAGCTACAATGCTCTGCACTGTGTGTCTGTGTGTGTGTGTGTGTGTGTGTATATATATTTTATAGTAATATGTACATATGTATATTAGCTGCTCTTGCTTGCTTGTTTTTTTTTTGTTTTTTTTTTTTTTCTTGCCTTCTGATTGTTGCTCTGAGTGTTGCTATCCCTGTGCTGTTGCAATCCTGGAATTTCCCCGTTGTGGGACTAATAAAGGCTTATCTTATCTTATCTTATCTTATAAATGTACAAGAAATTGACAAGATGCCAAATCTATGAGAAAAAGGTTGCAAATTTGCAGGAAAAAAAGGAAAATTTTATTAGAAAAAAAGCAAATTTATGAGAATAAAAAGTTGCAAGTCTATGAGAAAAAGTTAAATTTATACAAAAAGTTGCAAATTTATGACAAAAAATTGTAAATTTATGGGGAAAAGTGCATTTTTTTTGGAAAAAAGTTGCAAAATTACAGGAAATAAGTTAGAAATTTTTTAAGAAAAAAGTTGCAAACTTACAGGAGAAAAAAATGAATTTTTTTTAGAAAAAAGTAGCATATTCATCAGAATAAAAAAAATGCAAGTCTACAAGAAAACGTTAACAAATTTATACAAAAAAGTTGCAAATTTATGAGGAAAAAAGTTTAAAATTTATGTGAAAAAAGTTGCAAATTTACAGAAGAAAAAAATGAAAATTTATTAGAAAAAAGTAGCATATTTATGAGAATAAAAAATTGCAAGTCTACAAGAAAAAATTACAGATTTATACAAAAAGTTGCAAATTTATGAGGAAAAAAAAATTAAAATTTATGAGAAAAAAGTTGCAAATTTACAGAAAATGTTGCAGTCTTTTAAGGAAAAAGTTGCAAATTTATGAGAAAAACAACGCATTTTTAAGTAAATAGTTATTTATTTATGAAACGTTGCCTTTTTTAGAAAAAATGGCAACATTTTTAGAAAAGTCCACAAGACAAAGTTACAATTTTATACAAAAAGTTGCAAATTTATGACAAAAAAAATTGTATTTATGGGAAAAGTGCATTTTTTTTTTTTTTAGAAAAAGTTGCAAAATAACAGGAAAAAAGTTGGAAATTTTTGAAGAAAAAAGTTGCAAATTTACAGGAGAAAAAAAATGAAAATTTTATGAAAAAAAGCAAATTTATGAGAATAAAAAGTTGCAAGTCTACAAGAAAAAGTTACAAAAAGTTTAAAAGTTATGAGGAAAAAAATTGAAAATTTATGAGAAACAATTTGCAAATTTACAGAACATAAGTTGTAAATTTTTAAGAAAAAAGTTGCAAATTTATGAGAAAAGCATTGCCTTTTTTTATGAAAAGTTACAAATTTATGACTAAAAAATAGTAAATTTATGGGAAAAATGTAGCATTTTTTTTAGAAAAAGTTGCAAATTTATGAGGAAAAAGTTTAAAATTTATGAGGAAAAAGTTGCAAATTTATGAGAAAAACTGCATTTTTAAGTAAAAAGTTGCTTTTTAAAAGTTGCTAATTTATGAAACATTGCCTTTTTTAGGAAAAAGGCAACATTTTTAGAAAAAGTTACAAGAAAAAGTTACAAATTTATACAAAAAGTTCCAATTTATGAGCAAAAGGTTGCAAATTTGCAGGACAAAAAATAAAATTTTATTAGAAAAAAGCAAATTTATGAGAATAAAAAGTTGCAAGTCTAAAAGAAAAAGTTAAATTTATACAAAAAGTTGCAAATTTATGACAAAAAAATTATAAATTTATTGGAAAAAGTACATTTTTTTAGAAAAAAGTTGCAAATTTACAGGAAATAAGTTGCAAATTTTTTAAGAAAAAAGTTGCAAATTTATGAGAAAAAAGTTGCAAATTTATGACAAAAAAATTGTAAATTTATGGGGAAAAGTGCATTGTTGTAGAAAAAAGTTGCAAATTTACAGGAAATAAGTTGGAAATTTTTGAAGAAAAAAGTTGCAAATTTACAGGAGAAAAAAATGAAAATTTTATTAGAAAAAAGTAGCAAATTTATGAGAATAAAAAGTTGCAAGTCTACAAGAAAAAGTTACAAATCTATACAAAAAGTTTAAAAGTTATGAGGAAAAAAAATTGAAAATTTATGAGAAACAATTTGCAAATTTACAGGACATAAGTTGTAAAATTTTAAGAAAAAAATTGCAAATTTATGAGAAAAGCATTGCCTTTTTTATGAAAAGTTACAAATTTATGACTAAAAAATAGTAAATTTATGGGAAAAATGTAGCATTTTTTTAGAAAAAGTTGCAAATTTATGAGAAAAACTGCATTTTTAAGTAAAAAGTTGCTTTTTAAAAGTTGCTAATTTATGAAACATTGCCTTTTTTAGGAAAAAGGCAACATTTTTAGAAAAAGTTACAAATTTATACAAAAAGTTCCAATTTATGAGCAAAAGGTTGCAAATTTGCAGGAAAAAAAATAAAATTTTATTAGAAAAAAGCAAATTTATGAGAATAAAAAGTTGCAAGTCTACAAGAAAAAGTTAAATGTTGCAAATTTATGACAAAAAAATTATAAATTTATTGGAAAAAGTACATTTTTTTTAGAAAAAAGTTGCAAAATTACAGGAAATAAGTTGAAAATTTTTGAAGAAAAAAGTTGCAAATTTACAGGAGAAAAAAAAAGAATTTTTTTTTAGAAAAAAGTAGCAAATTTATGAGAATAAAAAGTTGCAAGTCTACAAGAAAAAGTTAAAATTTATACAAAAAGTTGCAAATTTATAAGGGAAAAAGTTGCAAATTTATGACAAAAAAGTTTCAAATTTACAGGAAATAAGTTGCAAATTTTTTAAGAAAAAAGTTTCATATTTATGAGAAAAAAGTTTCAAATTTATGACAAAAATTGTAAATTTATGGGGAAAAGTTCATTATTTTAGAAAAAAGTTGCAAAATTACAGGAAATAAGTTGGAAATTTTTGAAGAAAAAAGTTGCAAATTTACAGGAGAAAAAAATGAAAATTTTATTAGAAAAAAGTAGCAAATTTATGAGAATAAAAAATTGCAAGTCTACAAGAAAAAGTTACAAATTTATACAAAAAGTTTAAATGTTATGAGGAAAAAAAATGAAAATTTATGAGAAACAATTTGCAAATTTACAGGACATAAGCTGTAAATTTTTAAGAAAAAAGTTGCAAATTTATGAGAAAAGCATTGCCTCTTATGAAAAGTTACAAATTTATGACTAAAAATAGTAAATTTATGGGAAAAATGTAGCTTTTTTTTAGAAAAAAAGCAAATTTGTGAGGAAAAAAATTTGCAAGTCTACAAGAAAAAGTTTTTATACAAAACTTAAATTTAAATTTATACAAACGTTGCAAATTTATGAGGAAAAGGTTTAGAATTTATGAGAAAAAAGTTGCAAATTTACAGGAAATAAGTTGCAGTTTTTTTAAGGAAAAAGTTGCAAATTTATGAGAAAAACTGCATTTTTAAGTAAAAAGTTGCTTTTTAAATGTTGCTAATTTATGAAACATTGCATTTTTTTTGGGAAAAAGGCAACATTTTTGGAAAAAGTCTACAAGAAAAAGTTAAAAATTTATACAAAAAGTTACAGCTTATGAGCAAAAGGTTGCAAATTTGCAGGAAAAAAAATAAAATTTTATTAGAAAAAAGCGAATTTATGAGAATAAAAAGTTGCAAGTCTACAAAAAAAGTTAAATTTATACAAAAAGTTGCAAATTTATGACAAAAAAATTTGTAAATTTATGGGGAAAAGTCCATTTTTTTAGAAAAAAGTTGCAAAATTACAGGAAATGAGTTGGAAATTTTTGAAGAAAAAAGTTGCAAATTTACAGGAGGAAAAAAATGAAAATTTTATTAGAAAAAAGTAGCAAATTTATGAGAATAAAAAGTTGCAAGTCTACAAGAAAAAGTTACAAATTTATATAAAAAGTTGCAAATTTATAAGGGAAAAAGTTGAAAATTTATGAGAAAAATGTTGCAAATTTACATGAAATAAGTTGCAATTTTTTTAAGAAAAAAGTTGGAAATTTACAAGAAAAAAGTTGCAAATCTACAAGAAAGAAGTTAAAGTTACAGGGAAAAAATGGCACATTTGAGGAAAAATGTTGAAGATTTATGACAAAATTCCAAATTTACAGAAAAAAGTTGCAAATTTTTGAGAGGAAAAAAGTTACAGTTACAGGAAAAAATGGAAATGAAAATTTATGAGAATAAGTTGCAAATCTACAAGAAAGTCACAAATTTGCACGAAAAAATTTTTGCAAATTTATGAGAAAAAGTTGAATTAATTTTCCTCACCTTTGCTGGAGGACCTGCATCACGTCGGGGTCGAAGTTCCTCCAGGTTCTGCAGAACATCCGGAGCTGCTCGTCACTCGGCTCCTCAGGGCACCGGGTGTTGAAGACCTCCAGGACGACGGCGATGAACAGGTGGATGAGCAGGAGGCAGAAGATCACGACGTAAGAGACGAAGAAGGCCACGCCCGCGGCTGGGCTTCCGCAGCTGTTCTCCAGGGGATTGCAGTCCGGCGGTGTGTTCATGATGGGCATCAACAGGCCTTCCCACGAAGATGACGTAGTTACTGTAATCATGCTGATCATGCTCTGCCCAAAAGTCTCAAAGCCGAACATGTCATCGATCAGGGCCTCCTTCGTCACCGTTGGGAAGTTAAACATGCCAATGATGGCATAGGTGAAGACGATGAAGAAGAGGAGCAGGCCAATGTTGAAGAGGGCGGGAAGTGACATGGTGAAGCCCAGAAGCAGCGTCCGGATCCCTCCAGTGTAGGGGATGTAGCGGAGGATTCGGAAGATCAAGACCAAACGGAAGATGGGGAAGAAGTGGACAGAGATGAAATATTTTTCAGCGAAATCCGCCAGGAACAAACCTAACCCAACAAATGAAAAATACTTATCAGACACCTTCCTCTTCCGTGTTGTATGTAGCATATAGGCTAGAAGGCTACAAACATGGGTTTTACCTGCAAACGTCACAATCCACAGAGACTCCTGCCTGACTATCACCATGGAAACAAGAATGGGCTCAGAGCCCATTCTTGATGCACTCCCACCCAATTTAATTACACAGCATAAAAATGTAACCAGCATCCTGATGAAAATTGGACATTTACAGGAAAAAGTTGCAAATTTACGAGATAAAAGTTGCAGTTTTGCAAAAAAGCCACAAATTTATAAGATGTTATGTTGAAAACATTTTTTTTAGAAAAAAGTCACAGATTTGAGAGAAAAGTAGAAAATTTATGAGAAATAAATTGAATTTTTTTTAGAAGTGACAACTTTGAGTAAAAGTTGCAAACTTATGATAAAAACATTGTATTTTTTTTTAGAAAAAGTTGCCCAGGGAAGGGGGAGGGTTGGCTTTTCGGCACCTGGAGCTGGCGTTGTCCCCGCTGAGGGGGGTGGGGGTTGGCCAGCCTAGGGGCAGAGGTGCGCTGTGCCGGCCGCTTGGTGACCCAGTCTCCTCTGGCCCTGCCTCCTGGTGCAGATGCCTGCCTGTCCTAGGATTTGGTGGCTTCCGGACACCTGTGCTCTATGGGGGCTGCAGCTGCTATCCACAGGGTTTGGTGGCACTGCCTTGCTTGATCGTGGTTTTGGAGGGGGGAGGGGGGTTGCTGCGGCCTGCCACTCTCTTTGTATGTTTCCTGGCAAACCACTCACATGCACATTTTCACATGCACAGTATGTCTCTCTGCTCTCTTACAGGTGCAGATATCAGGCTCGTGATGAGACCTCTTTAGAAGCAGAAACAGTTTGTTTCAGCTGTGATAGTCTGTGTTTTCTCTGTTTGCTCCTCTCTTTTTCTCCCCCTCACCCGCCACCCCTTCTGACCTCTTCAAATCTTTTCAATTCCCTTCTCCATTTCCTCCCTGTCAGGTCCATCACAAGTAAAACCATTTAAATAAAGTATTAAAGTTATTACAAGAGGAGTCTATAAATATTATTTATATACAGCACATATCAAATATGAGCAAAGCTCCTTTTCAATTCAATTCAATTCAATTCAACTTTATTTATATAGCGCCATTTCACAACAACAGTCATCTCATAGCACTATCAACTGTAGGGAGGACCCCCACAGTTGCAGAAAGACCCCAGCAATCAGGCGATCCCCTGTGAGCAAGCACTTGGCGACGGTGGAGAGGAAAAACTCCCTTTTAACAGGAAGAAACCTCCAGCAGAACCAGGCTCAGGGAGGGGCAGTCATCTGCTGCGACTGGCTGGGGGGTGAGGGGATAGAGAAGAAGAAAAGAACAGACATGTAGAGAGCAAACAGCACGATGGGGACTCAATCTATGGGAGAGAACAAACAAATGTTAATGACCAGCAAAAAAAAAAAATATTTCATAGAGAGTGAGGAAAGGAGTGAGGCCCAGTGCATTACTGGAGGTCCCCCGGCTGACTAAACCTATTAGCAGCATAACTAAGGGAGGGTTCAGAAAACACATGATCCCTCCCTAATTGTAGGCTATATCAAAAAGGTAGGTTTTAGCCCTATTCTTAAAAACAGAGATCGAGTCTGACTCCCGAATCCAGATTGGCAGCTGATTCCACAGGAGAGGAGCTTGATAACTGAAGGCTCTGCCTCCCATTGTACTTTTGGAGATTCTAGGTATTACAAGTAAACCTGCATTTTGGGAGCGTAGTGCTCTGTTAGGATGATACGGTAGTATCAGATCTTTTAAATAAAAAGGAGCCTGATTGTTTAGAGCTTTGTAAGTAAGAAGAAGGATTTTAAACTTAATTCTAAACTCTATGGGAAGCCAATGAAGGGAGGCCAGAACCGGAGAGATATGATCTCTCTTTCTAGTACCTGTTAAAACTCTTGCTGCAGCATTTTGGATCAGCTGAAGACTTTTTAAAGATGTTTTAGGACAACCTGATAATAAAGAATTACAATAATCTAATCTTGAGCTAACAAAAGCGTGGATCAGCTTCTCAGCATCACTCTGAGACAAGATGCTCCTAATCTTGGCAATATTACGCAAATGATAGAAGGCAGTCTTAGAAACAAATTTAATATGTGAATTGAAGGACAAATCCTGATCAAAAATAACTCCAAGGTTCCTCACAGAGCTATTAAGAGAAAGAGTAACTGCATCCAAACTGAAAGTTTGATTTGGAAAGGAATTTCTAAGGTTTTTTGGACCAACAAGAATGACTTCAGTCTTATCTGAATTTAATAGCAGGAAATTACAAGTCATCCAAACTTTGATTTCCTTAAGACAGGCTTCTAACTTGGCTAATTGATTAGTATCATCTGGCTTCATTGACAGGTATAATTGTGTGTCATCTGCATAACAGTGAAAATGTATACAGTGCTTTTGGCAAAGTAAATCTGTTTGGCACAATAAGGGAGGCAGATATCTGCTCTGTTTACCTAGCTGCTAGACAGGACTGGGGAAGGGGGGTTAAAAAAAAGAAATAAAAAGTTGCAAATTTATGACAAAAATATGCAAATTTATGGGAAAACGCTGCAATTTTTTAGAAAAAAGTTGCAAATTTATGACAAAAAAATTACAAATTTATGAGAAAATTGCAAATTTATGAGAAGAAATGTGGCATTTTTTTCCTTAGAAAAACGTTGCAAATTTACAAGAAAAAATTGTAACTTCATGAGAAAAGCATGGCTTTTTTTCATAGAAAAATGTTGCAAATTTATGAGGAAACTACTTTAAGAAGAGTGGAAACTTTAGCAAAATTTTTTGAGAAAAACGTAATTTTATAAGATTTTTTTTGCATTTCTGCTTAGAATCAGTGGTTCACCTGGGGATGGGGGTATGGCAGATTAACAAGGGAGATGGATTTGCTAACAAGGAGAGGATGCCCCCCCCCATCCTCTTTCAAATCACCTACTGTACATACATGTCAAAATACATGTCCTACACCCCCTCACATACTCCTCCACTTCTGACTCCCTCACATAATACAGGATGGCAACTCACCAGCAATGGACACCAAGAGGACCACAAAGTCGAGGACATTCAGGGCACTGCGGAAGTAGTGGTGTCTCAGAGCGATGATCTTCAGAATGAACTCAACCAGGAAGATGAGGATGAAGGCAAAGTGGGAGAAGTGCAGGAACTCCTCCATCTTTTGACTCATGTCGAAACTCTCCATCATCAGTGGAAGCATGTTCAGGAAGATCACCACCATCTTGACCATGTCAAAACGGGGTGAGGTGACCAGGTCATAGAGGTGACCCAGGCACTGGTTCTGGAAATGGAGATGAGGGGGGTACATTCAATGACCTTCAAGAGAAGATTCTGGGGAGTTCTAGAATGGCTCATCCCGACCTGCTTCCCCCATCCAAGGAACAAGCTCCATCCTGCTTGGTCAATCTCCCCAAAGATAACTGGGCAGTCCACATACAGAGCCTGAAACTAACACCCGAAGACACCCAACAAGCCACTGCTCCAGCACTAACCGGTGTGGGCAGCATCTCCTGCAGTCTGGTGTTCTAGTCAAGACCAGACCAAAAACAGAGTTTCCCCAAGATCAAGACTATAAGGGGTGAAGATCAAGTCAAGATCAAGACCAAGACAAAGATAACTGTCTGTGTAGGTCTTGGTCTTGACCCCTTAAAGTCTTGGTTTTTGTGTGAGGGGAGGGGCTGAAAAGTTCATAGGCTGACCATGACGCAGTGGTCAAATTTGACCAAATGTTTTTTTGTTTTTTTTGTTTTTTTGTAAATGTGGTTTATTTTTCAATATCAGAATCAGAATCAGGTTTATTGCCATTGTTCATGTGATACACAAACTAGGAATTTGTCTCGGTGCCATGCTGCAACATTAAAAACATAATGAGAAAAAGGGATAAACTAAAAAACTAAAGGACTAGAAACGTGCAATAAGTGTAGAAAAATAAGTAATAATAAGTAATAATAATAATAATACTAGTAATAATGAGTAGTACTAGTCAAGGCAGTTTAAAAAATTAGCATGTAGCAGATAATGTGAAGTACCACATAGTGCAGTCAATAATGCAACAGAAAAACAGTGATGAATGACATGAGTCTGGTTGAGCTGCTGTACATAGTGCACAAGAGTCAAAAGTCACTTAGTGTTCAGCAGTCTGATGGCAGAGGGGAAAAAGCTGTTCATGTGCCGAGAGGTTTTAGTCCGAATGGACCGGAGCCTTCTACCTGAGGGGAGGGGGGCAAACAGCACGTGACCAGGATGTGAAGGATCGGCTATGATCCGGCCAGCACGCCTCCGGGTCCTGGAGATGTACAGGTCCTGGAGAGATGGGAGCTTGCAGCCTATCACCTTCTCAGCAGTGCGCACGACGCGCTGCAGCCTTAGTCTGTCCCTGGCAGTGGCTCCTGCGTACCACACAGTTATGGAGGAGGTGAGGATGGACTCGATGATGGCCGTGTAGAACTGCACTAACATCTTGGTGGGTAGCTTGAGCTTCCTCAGCTGCCGCAGAAAGAACATCCTCTGCTGGGCCTTTTTGATGAGGGAGCTGATGGTTGGCTCCCATTTGAGGTCTCGGGTGATGGTGGTGCCCAAGAAGCGGAAGGAATCTGCAAAGGTGATGGGAGAGCCTGTGATGGTGAGGGGGGGCAGGGGGGATGTGACTTTCCTGAAGTCCACAATCATCTCCGCTGTCTTCAGAGCATTCAGCTGCAGGTTGTTGTGGCTGCACCAGGACACCAGCTGGGCCACCTCTTCCCTGTAGGCGGACTCGTCACCGTTGGAGATGAGCCCGATGAGGGTGGTGTCGTCCGCAAACTTAATCAGCTTAACAGACTGGTGGGAGGAGGTGCAGGAGTTGGTATAAAGGGAGAAGAGTAGGGGGGAAAGTACACAGCCCTGGGGTGATCCAATGCTGATGCTAACAGAGTCTGAGACAGACTTCCCCAGCCGCACATGCTGTCTCCGGTCCGTCAGGAAGTCGGTGATCCACCTGCAGAGGGAGTCAGGCACGTTGAGCAGGGCCAGCTTGTCCTGGAGCAGATCGGGGCGGATGGTGTTGAATGCGGAGCTGAAGTCCACAAACAGAATCCTGGCGTAGGTTCCCGGGGAGTCCAGGTGCTGCAGGATGGAGTGGAGGGCCAGGTTGACTGCGTCGTCCACAGACCTGTTAGCACGGTAGGCAAACTGCAGCGGGTCTAGGAGGGGTGTGGTGATGGACTTGAGGTGAGACAGGACCAGGCGCTCAAAGGACTTCATGACTACAGAGGTGAGCGCTACAGGTCTGTAGTCGTTAAGTCCAGTAATCCGTGGCTTCTTGGGGACAGGGATGATGGTGGAGGATTTGAGGCAGGTCGGCACGTGACATTGCTTAAGAGAGGTGTTAAAAATGTCTGTGAAGACAGGAGCCAGCTCTTTCGCACAGTGTCTCAGGGTAGAGGGAGACACACCGTCCGGCCCGGGGGCCTTGCGCGGGTTCAGTCTGGAGAACTGTCTGTGCACGTCCTGCTCACTGATGATAAGGGGAGGGGGGGAGGAGGAGGAGGAGGAGGGGGGGACCGCTCTTGATGAATTAGGGGCTGAGGAGGCAGAGGAGCTGGGTGGAGTGGGTGAGTTGGACACAGCTGACGAGGTGTCAAAACGGGCATAGTGTTGGGACAGTCTTTGACAAAGGGCTTTGTCATCCTGACCTTTAGAAGCCTGAGGCCGATAGTTGGTGATTTGCCTCAGTCCTCTCCACACAGAAGCCGAGTCATTAGCAGTGAACTGCTGCTGGAGTCTCTCAGAATATACAGATTTAGCTCTCCTCAGCTCTCTGTTAAACCGATATTTGACCTCCCTGTAGCAGTCCCTGTCTCCACTTTTCAGCGCTGCTTCCTTCTCCTTCCTGATCCGTCTGAGCTTAGCTGTGAACCAAGGCTTGTCATTAGAATATCTTATCCTGGTGCGCGATGGGAGAATGTGCTCTTCACAGAAGTTGATATATGAGTTCACAGTGTATGTGTACTCATTAAGATCATGTGTGGCTCTTTTAAACATGCCCCAGTCAGTTATTTCCATGCATGTGTTCAGTTTCTCTCCAGCTTCACTGGTCAATTTCTTTGTGGTGGTCACCACAGGTTTAGTGAGTTTCAGTCTCTGTCTGTATGTGGGGATGAGGTGAACCATCACGTGATCAGATAGTCCCAGCGCAGCGCGGGGAACAGCGCGATATGCGTCCTTTACTGAAGTATAACAGTGATCTAGCGTGTTATTTCCTCTGGTTGGACATTTAATACACTGTTTGTAGCGGGGGAGCTCGTGACTCAGATTGCTCTGGTTAAAATCGCCCACCACGATAACCAGGGAGTCTGGAAAGTTCCGCTCCGTAAGTTGGATGTGATCTGCGAGCACGCGCTGAGCTTCGCGCGTGTCCGCGTCAGGAGGGGCGTACACAGCGACGAGAATGAATGAGGCAAACTCGCGCGGGGAATAGAATGGCTTGCAGTTAATGAAAAGAAATTCCAGGGCGGGAGAACAGTGTTTGGAAATCACCGTTACATCAGAGCACCAGCTGTTGTTAATATAGAAGCACACTCCTCCTCCGATAGACTTACCGGACAGCTCTGTGACGCGGTCAGCACGAATCAGCTGGAAACCCTCGAGGCTGATCGCGCTATCTGGAATGTTCTCATTAAGCCAGGTCTCAGAGAAGCAGATGACAGACGAGGAAGCGAGGTCCTTGAAACGCATCAGCAGTCTTAATTCTTCTACCTTGTTCAGGAGAGAATTGGCATTGGATAGAAATATGCCAGGCAAGGCTGTTCGCGAGCCTCTTTTTCGTAGCCGAGCGAGAATCCCTCCTCTCTTCCCTCTTTTCCGCCGTCTTGCTTTTTTGGCCAAACAATGGATCAGATCAACGGCAGGGGCTAAAAAAACTGGAAGAAGGTCCATGGGGGTGAGAGTCCTGATATTTAGTAGTTCTTCACGGGTGTATGAACCGGCAGATGCACAATCAGTGAACAAAAACAGACAAATTATAAAAATTAAAGGGCAGCGATACACCATGGCGGCCGCTGTGGGCGCCATCTTGTTTTTTTTTGTTTTTTTTTTTGTTTTTTTTTTTTTTTTAAATAAATATAGTCTCCCCTTCGGTCCACACACTTCTTCCATTGGTGTTGCAGCACTTGGATCCCTGAGGTATAGAAGCTCTCTTCTTGATTCTCAAAGACATAACTCCTTCCTAGTCATCCTTTGAACTTTTCAGCTCCCCCTCGTACACTTTGGTCTTGGTGTGCTCTTGACTCCAGCACTACTGCAGACTGAGTAGCCGTCTCCTCCTCCACCCATGATGGCATCCTGTTCAATGTGCTTTATTCTATTTCCAAAACTGCTGACACAGAAGGTCGTTCCCCCCGGTCCTCCCAGACATCATCTCAGAATTGACCAATTAGACCAAGACCAGAGTGTAAAAAGACCACGACTTTTAAGGGGTCAAGTCAAGACCAAGACCAATCCAGGCAGAGACCAATATCTAGGTCTTGTGAAAGTCTCGTTTCGGTTCAGTCTTGACTAGTCTGCAGTCCACTTAATGAGTTCATGGGCCACTAAATACAGATATTTTTGAACATGACACACAGTGGGGGAAATCATTAATGTGTCAATGTTTTTTCTTAATCAGAATCAGAATCAGCTTTATTGGCTAAGTATGCACAACACATACAAGGAATTTGACTTTGGCTAAAAACTTGCTCTCATTGTTCAGGTGGAGGATTTAAATAAGGATTCAATGACAACAGAGTATGTACAGTAAATTACAGTCTGTCCACGTTTCTATAAAAGGATGCAAATATATACAGGAATATATGCAGTTATTTACTCAGACTAACCACACTTTGCAGAAATATATGAAAAAATATACAGTCACACAGTATTTCAATGTGAACTTTTTGTTCAGGTGGATGATGCGTGTATTTCCAATTAGGATATCTACTGTACATAAAATTTTCACCAGACCTGCCCTTTTTTAGAAAAAAGTTCCAAATTTAAGAGAAAAAAAGCTGCAAATTTATGAGAAAAACAAAAAATTGCAAATTTAAGAGAAAAATGTTGCTTTTTTTTTTAAAAAAAAAGCTGCAAATTTATAAGAAAAAAGTTGCAAATTTATGAGAAAATATTAATTTTTTTTAGAAAAGTTGCAAATTAATAGAAAAACTACTTTTTTTAAAAAAAGTTGCAAATTTATGAGAAAAAATTTGCAAATTTATAAGAAAAATGTTGCTTGTTGAGAAAAAAGTTGTAAATTTATGATAAAAAATGTTACAAATTTACATTACACGTTACAATTTTGATTACATGAACTAAAATTACTGCAAAATTTGGCTCATCAATTAATTTGGGATTAAATTTGCACTTCCCCAGATTGGTAATTAAGTTATTTAAGAATAAATAACTCAAAACAGCACTACACCATATAACAAAAAATATAAATTTACATGATAAAAGTGGCAAATTTATGAGAACAAAATTGCAAATTACGAGGAAAAACTTTTTTTTTTTTTTTTTTAGCAAAAAGCAACAAATTTGTGAGAAAAAACTTGTAAATTTATGGGGAAAACGTTGCATTTTTTTTCCACAATATTTTTTATGGAACCTTTTTTTTTTTTTTACAAACATGGCACAAACAATCAAACACTAACACTAAAGTAATTTAAAAATTAAAAAAAACACTAACTACAAAAAAAAAAAATGTACTAAAAACACCAACAACCATTAACCACTTGCACTCCGGGCAATTTTCCTAAAAATGCCAAAAAATAACGTGCCCAAAGTAAATCGAAAGCTATTATTCAACCCTTTGCAGCATCTTCATGGGGTTGGTCTCATTTAAAAGAAAACACTTTGAATTTTTTGGCAAAAAAAACATAATCTCTCTACGTGCTCCGGCCACTGAGTTACAGTCATCTAAACATACTGAACTTGAAGGAAAAAAAATTGGACACAGTGTTTTTTTGGATACAAATGCTTGTAAATAACACACAGCTGTCCAATCCGGCTGGAAAATGCAACAGAAATGTAGAACCAAGTGTTATCCAGCTGAGATCCAAATTTGGTAACAATACCACAAAAAATGAATATTTTACACAGCTTTGTTCTCAGGCTGTTCCCAGGCGTTTTGGAACTGTGCCAAATTGTGCCAAATGGCACAGTTTGGAAAAACGTCTGTAACTTTTGAATAATTCAATGTAGAATCTTCATTTTAGGCTCTAATGAAAGGTCACACTCAGGGCTGTGTCTGTGTGTGTGTGTGTGGGCGGGGGGTCGTTCTCCCCCCCCCCCCCCCGCTACCAAGGACCAAATTCGGCCCTCTACATGACGGATTACACTCCTTGCATGCTTTCACAGCGGCTCCCCACCCCTCGCTACTGTGTGTGTGTGTGTGGGGGGGGGGGAACTGTGAACGGACCGTGAACGCCGCCGCCCCCCTCGCTACAGAAGAGGGCCATCACTACATGATGGAATAGACTGATATGCTTCCCCCCCGCGGACCGGGGCGCGTTCGGACCGTGCCCCCCCCCGCTCCTCTTCTGCAGCGGGGGGGGGGGGGGGGCGTTCACGGTCCGAACACGGCAAATGAACCGTTTATCGCGGCGCACGTACTTCGTGCGCAGTACAGTTGTAATTTACCGATCGGTCAAAAGTCATTTTTGGATTACAGTTTTCAGGGATAAATAATAATTTAGCTTATAACACCTTACCTCTTCAAAGCAGCAGAGTTGCGGCAAACATCTCTTCCCCCATTGTCAGACGAACGCGACGCTACTCCGCTCGTGGATCCCGATCAACATAATTCCATTATTGCCGTTTTGGCGAATGATTTACGACTTTTGTCGTCGGCCTCCGTCTATTCTGCTGGAATGAGTGCAGGTCCCACTTGTGGGTGTTCTCCATGCTGCTGGGTGAGCCTGGGTCTGTAGTAGATTCGTACAGCGTCCTTTGTTTTCATCTGTTGCAACAGTAAATCTCTCTTCACCCAGCCAGAATTTCTGTGCTTCAATTGGCTCCTGCGTTCACAGTAGGCGGGTCCTCCTTCCTAGATTTTCATTCATTGGTTCTTCAAGGTTTCAGAAACCCAATTCAAGGCTCTTATTAGTCGAATGAGAGGTCAATCAGATGAACTAATCTGTTCGCGGCTGTCTCTGCAGTTTTTTTTTGAGTGGCGCTTGGACGCTACTACATCACCATCACCACCATCATGCGTCATGCGCACGAGGGTGCACGAGCGCGCTCTCGTGCGCCCTCATGCGTCATAGGACGCAGAGACTTGCCCGCCCGCGGAACAACGGAGCGCAAGTGGTTAACAAAGGCAAGTCATCAACAATGCTCCTCTGTTTAGTTTAGGTAATCCATTACATAAGTATACATATTATACATTCACCAATTTGGAATTTGCAAGGTCCACACACATCATTCACCTTCTTCTTCAGAAGTTATGTTTAATTTCTTTACATAATCAATGAAAGGTCTCCATATATTCTCAAACACATTATCCTTTGATTTCAGTATGTATGTTATTCTTTCTAGTGGAAGGTTTGTTAACATCTGTCTTAACCACTGAGTTACATCTGGTCTATGAGTCTTTTTCCACAGTAGTGCAATACATTTTTTGGCATTAAGCAAACTGAGGTCTATGAATGCTCTTTCACTCTTATTAAAGTTATGCTTTTCTGGATCCAGACCCAACAAAAACAGTTTAGGGTTCAATGTGAATTGTTTTGAAATTATTTCTTCAATTGTTACCCTCACCTCTTCCCAAAACATTCTGATTTTTCTGCATTCCCATAAACAGTGAAATAGGGTTCCTTTACTTTCCATACATTTTATTTAAGTTTTTGTAAAGGGTATACAGGTCGTTACAGCAATGCATTGTTTACATTTTCATCACGTTCCCTTATTTTCTGATATCTGACAACATTGGAAGATTAATTCTTACAACACCCCCTTTTTTTTTTAAAGTGAAAGAAAAAGTGAAATTAAAGAGAAAAAAAAAAAAAAAAAAAAAAACCAGCAAAAAACAAACAAAAAGAAAAAGTAAGTAAATAAAGGTAAAAGAGCATCTGAGTAGCTTTGGAACAAAGAGCGGAACCATTATTGAAATGGTATTTGTCAAAGATTAGATCTAATGGAAGACACATATGCGATCCAGGGTTGCCAAAAGTTCATGAACCCATCCATGTCCTGTCTCAGTGCGAATGTCAACTTTTCCATCGAGTAAATGTCTTGGATCACGTTAGTCCAATCTTCAGGTGTAGGACAGTCCTTCAACATCCATTTTTTAGTTAGAGCTTTTTTGCTTGCCAATATTAAAACATTGAATAAGTATTTTTCTCCTCGTCTTTCCAGTGAGTCCGGTAGTAAACCCAAATACAAAGTTACAAAAGAAAAGAGAACTGTTATTTTGAATATTTTCCCCAATATTGTCTGTACATTGGTCCAATATTGGTGGATAACTGGGCATGACCAAAACACATGAAAATGATTTGCAGTCTTTTCACCACACAAGCGCCAACAGTTCAATCCCCTAATGGGTAAATTTGTTTTGTGCAGGTGTTCTGAAAAATCTTACCAAGTTTTTCCATCCAAATTCTCTCCACTGCAGGGATGAGGTACTTTTCCATTGCTGTTTATTTAGCTTTTCCCATATTTCCAGTTGTAAAGTGAAATTCCCCTCTTTTTCCCATCTCTCTTTTATATAAGATGTGTTGTCTCCTTTTAAGTCTTGAAGACCTTGGTATATTTTAGAAATGTATCTGATCCCTGGGATCCCTTTATATGCCATTAAGAAGACCTTCAGAACACCTGACTGGGCCCTTTCCAAATTCTCCTTTTTAAGTATATTGTTTATGTGGTGTCTAAGCTGGAAGAACCTGTAAAGGTCTTGATTTATTAGGCCTTGTTTTTTCAAATCTTCAAAACTTCTTAAGATTTGCCCTTTAAAAAAATCGTAATATTTTATCAGCCCTTTCTCCTTCCACTTTTTAAATCTGGTGTCTGTTTTATTAGGAGTAAAGTCTTGATCATAGGCAATCCATTGCAGAAGTCGATAGGGCTCTTTAGTTTGATTCTCTCTGACTATCTTAAACCAAATTTTTAGCGGGGTCTCTATCCACGGGTTAGTGTTATTCAAAAGCTTAGGTAAGGCATTGTTCCCTATTATCGCCTGTAGGGGGATGTCACTTGTTATTTGACATTCGATCTCCTTCCATTGTGCAGTGTAGACTGGGTTACATATCTCTACTAAAGTTTTAATTTGTGCGGCTTTAAAGTAGTCCCTGATATTTGGCAGTGCGAGCCCACCTTTGTCTTTATTTAGCTGTAGGGTTCTATATCTGATTCTAGGTCTCTTGCCCTGCCATATGAATCTTGAGATCCTTCTGTCCAGCTCCTGCCATGTTTTTTTGGGAGGTTCTACCGGTATTGTTTGGAAAAGGTATAGAAGACGTGGAAGTATATTCATTTTGACTGCTTCAATTCTTTGTGCAGTACCCAAGAATGGTATCATATTCCATCTTGCTAGGTCAGATTTTATTTTTGTCACCAGTGGATCATAGTTTAGTGATATAATTTTGTTGAGTTGTTTCGGGATATTGACCCCCAGATATTTCATAGATTCCGACTCCCAGTTAGTTTTGAGTTTGCTTAGTGAATAATGATTTGAGTCATAGGTGAATGTTAAAATTTGGGTTTTATGCATGTTTAATTTGTACCCCGATAAATCTCCATACTCTGAAAAAACTGAGGTTAGTTCTGGTAAAGAAGTGTCCGGCTGCCCTAGGTATATTAAAATGTCATCAGCAAAGAGTGCTATTTTATGTTCCTTCTGACCAAGTGTAATACCTTGAATTTTTTGATTTTGTCTTATCCATTGGCTCAGAGGTTCTATGAAGATTGCAAAGAGCAGTGGAGACAGGGGGCAGCCCTGACGACATCCTCTTTCCAGTTCAAAAGATGATGATAATTTACCGTTAATCCTTATTTTAGCTGTTGGTTTTTTATATAATGCCTGTATAGTTCTAATGAAGTTGTTATGAAAATTGAAACTGGATAAGATTCTATATAGAAAAGACCAGTCAACCGAATCGAATGCTTTTTCAGCATCTAATCCCAATATGACTGCATTTAAGTTATATTTTTTTATATGATGAATTATGTGTAAAGTGCGTCGAATGTTGTCTTGTGTCTGTCTTTGTCTTATAAAACCTGTTTGGTCTAAATGAATTAGGTCTGTCAGTATATTTTCTAACCTTTTGGCAAGGATAATGGTAAAAAGCTTATAGTCCTGATTTAGTACACTGATTGGTCTGTAGTTGGAGCACTCTAGTTTATCCTTTTCAGGTTTAGGTATAAATGCAATGACCCCTTCTCTCCAGGAGGGGGGGATTTCCCCTGTGTGGAGGACATAATTAAATGTTTTCAGGAGGAGAGGAGATAGTTGCTGTTTAAAGGTTTTGTACCACTCTGCTGTATAGCCATCAGCTCCTGGGGATTTGTTAGCTTTAAGTTTCATAATTGCTTTTTCCAATTCTTTAGGATGTATTTCTGACAGTAGTGTTTTATTTTGTGACTCCGTAAGTTGGGGAAGGTTTAATGTGTTTAGGAATGCCTCGGATGCGTTTTTATGTTTTTTGTGGGAGTATAAGTTCTTATAGTAATTCTCAAAGCTTTTAAGAATATCCTGAATTCTGAATTTTATTTCCTTTGATACTGGGTCTCTGATTTTGTAGATTGCTCTTTCTGTTTGATGTTTCCTCAATTTATAGGCTAGCAATTTTGCCGATTTACTGCTTGCTTCATAGTATTTTTGTTTCAAAAATGTAAGTTTCTTCTGGATTTCTATTGTGTAGATCTCATTTATTTGGTTTTTAATTTCCTTAATCTTGAGCGAGTCAGTAGAATGAGTGTTGCCTTTGTGTTCTTTTTCTAGGTTCCTAAGTTCTGACTCTAATGTGGATAGTTTTTCTTGTCTTAGTTTCTTTTGGGTTGCCAGTTTTGCAATAATCTTTCCTCTTATTACAGCTTTGCATGCATCCCACAGTATTAAAGGGGATACTTCTCCATTATCGTTATCTTCCAAATATCTGAGAATATCTGACTCCAATTCATCTTTCAATGGTCCTTTCAGGACATTTGAATTTAACCTCCAAGAAAATGTATTATTTGTGTATTTTTGGATATTTAAGTCCATGTAGATCGGACTGTGGTCAGAGAGATCCATCAGTCCTATTTTACATGTTTCTACTCTTCCAATGTCTCTATTAAACATAAAAAAATAGTCAATCCTTGAGTAAGATGAATGTGGAGTTGAGTAAAATGTATAGTCTTTTACACTGGGGTTGAGTTCCCTCCACACATCACAGATTCCCATTTCTTTTAGTAGCATCCGAGTCTTCCTGCTTTGGGTGTTATTTTGATGTGGAGAATTACCAGAAGCATCCCAGTATGGATTCAGTCTAAGATTGAAGTCCCCACCACATATCACTAAACCTTGAGCTTTAGTTATCATTAGGTCAAATACATTTTTATAAAATTTCCAGTTAGCCCCTGGGGGAGCATACACATTCAGCAGGGTGATATCTTCTCCCTCTAGCCGCCCAGTTACCAAACTGTATCTCCCTTCTTTATCTTTGTGTTCTGATTTTTTTTCAAATGTAATTTTGGTTGATATCAATGTCGCTACTCCCCTCCTCCTCCCTGACTTATATGAAGATGAAGAGATCATTTTAAACCCTTGTCTACTGAGTTTATTGTGTTCCACGTCTGTTAGGTGGGTTTCTTGTAAAAATATTATTCCTGCTTTGTCTTTTTTCATTTTGCCTAGAATCTTGGATCTTTTAACTGGATTCAGGATTCCTTTTACATTATATGAAATTATTTTGGTTACACCCTGTTTCTCCATTGTGTTGTTTTGTTTAGTATAACTGTGTGGTGGCCCTCTTTTGTGCTACTCAGAAACTGAAAGAACATTAAAAACAAGAAAAACATTAAGAACATAGTGTATAAAACTTTAAAACAAAAAGCTGTCAAAAGAACTTCCTGAGCTGGGGTCTTTTTAAAGACCCTGTAAGAGCCTTGATGGAGTGAAGGCCCTGAGGGAAATTCCTCAAACTCTGTTACGTGTTGAGGGCCCTCTCTTACCCCTGTAAGTTGTCCCATGCTTTTAACATGAGTTTCAGAACCCAGTCCGAACTTGTAATGATTTTTTTTTTCCCTTTTATGCCTATACCCCGTGAAATTGTGTGCACCCTCCCACCCCCATCACATCAAACATTCACGCAAAAACAGTATTTGTTAGTATGAGGAGAACATGTGGATTATTGTCACATTTCTATTTTTAACAAGTTTTTTTTTTTTTTAATTAAAAAGACTTATTTGTTTCAAATATTATGACTGTTCCATGAAATGTTTTACCACATGCTGAATACGCATCTCCTTTAATGTTTGTTACCTTGTATGAGGGGGGTTGGATGTGCAGATTGATTCAAGAAAAAAAAAAAAGGTCGCTATTCCAACCTGAAAACGGACAGTTTATCCGCGACGCTCTGGCGCTGGGTTTCCCGCTGCTGGCCCGTGGATTTTGAAGGTCTTTGTGTTGTCCATGTTTGCGTTTTGATCTTCTCACTCGGGTCTGCTGCGGGTTTAAATACCGTTACGGGGAGCCCTCTTCTCGCCATGTCAGCTGTTGCTTCTTCCGCCGAATTATAGAGACATGTTTCTTCGCCATAGAAGACCCTTAACTTTGCAGGAAATGGCGTCTGAAAGCGCAATTTCTTCTCTCTTAACACCTTTTTCGCGTCATTGTATTCCCTGTGCTTTTTAAGGACCTCCGGGGCGTAATCGTGTTCCACGAAGACTTTTCTCTCCTGGTGCATAAATCCTTTTTTCTGCCAAGCCAGTCTGACAACCTCTTGTTTTATTTTGAAATTGGAAAATCTTACCAACACCGAACGTGGGGGCGCTTCCGCCGCTGGCCTAGCGGCTAATGAACGATGTGCCTTTTCTATGTTTAAGTCGGTGGTTTGTGGAATATCCAATTTCTCTCTTAGTAAAGATTCCACGCATTCTGCCATTGAGTTAAAACCGTTTTCGGCTCCTTCTATCAGACCATGAATTCTTATATTGTCTCTTCTCTGTCTTCCTTCTTGGTTGGCTAGCTTAGCCTCTATAGATGCTTGTCTTTTGCGTAGGTCCAGCACAGAATCTTCGAGCACTTTTATTCGTTCCTCTGTTTCCAAGATTCGGTTCTCGGCCTGGTCCACTCTGCTGTTTGTCCTTTTCAATTCTTCTCTGAATTCCCGAAATTCGGCCGTAACCTCTCGGCGAAATCGTCGTAGCTCTTCAAATAGCGATTTCAGGCGAACCTTTTTGTTAGCTACCACCAGTTCCTCGTCTTCTGAACGGAGATCTTCCAGTTCAGATTCTCCGGCCGATACGTGTCCTGGTCTGGAGAATTTCAGTTTCTTCTGTTTTCCTTTAGACATGATGATTTTGTCTTTTGATTTTCACTCCTCCAAAAATCCGTTAAGTTTGATTTTCAAGGTGTTATCTTGGATTGGGTCTGAGAGCTTCAGTGTTAAGCTGCAGTCGCCATGGCGTCCAGACCGGCTACTTTCCATACATTTTGTGCATGTATCTGGTATGTTTTTGTTATATCTATTTAACTCCACTGGTGTAACATACATCCACATTAACCACTGAAAATGTATCAATTTAAGACGTACATTTATTGATTTGGTTTGAGCTTCTGTACAAGCCATTTCCCATTGTTCCTCTGAAATTTCAATTTGCAGGTCTTCTTTGCAATAATTCAGTCTTTTCTGTGAGTTTTCGCTTGAGGATAGTGTCAATGAGTTATAAAACTCTGAAATAATACCCTTTCTCTTACTATCTTTCGTCAAAATTTTTTCCAAGGATGAATAAGTAGGTCGGGTGAGAGCATTATTTTGATTTAATCGAATAAAATTCCTAAGCTGAAGATATTTAAAAAAATGTGTTCTATTAAGATTGAATTTGATCCTCAGTTCTTCAAAAGACATTATGTTATCTGAACGTGACAAATATAAGTCTTGAATCTTTTGAATCCCTTTTAAATTCCATAATTTAAATACAGCATCCGCTCTCCCTGGTGTAAAACATTGATTACCCCATATTGGGCTAAATTGTGACAATAAGTGTGGTTCTTTTAAATATTTTTTTGGTTTCACACCATATTTTGATCATATGCTTTACAATTGGATTTTTAACTTGTTTCTGTAATTTTTTAGCCGAGTCTGAGTATATGTATAAGGGAAGAGGTAAAGGTAAATTGTATGATTCCATTTCAGTCCAGTGAGGGAGATCATTTGATGAAAAATAATATGTCATAGACCTCAGTTGTGCTGACCAGTAATACAACATAAAGTTTGGACATTTCAGACCTCCACGATCAAATGGTAAATATAGTAAGGACAGACGTAATCTAGCCTTTCTATTGTTCCATATAAATTCCACTAACTTTTTTTTAATTCTTGAGAATGGATCTGAAGGTCGTGGTAAAGGAATGTATTGAAATAAATAAAGTATTTTGGGTAGAATATTACTTTTAAGTATATTAATTCTCCCGATCATCGACATTGGTAGTGACATCCATCTCTGAAGTAACTCATTAATATCTGTCATTAAAGCTTCATAGTTGACACTGGCGACTGATTCTAGCTTAGGCACAATTTGAATTCCTAAATATTTAAACTGATTTACAACATTGAATTGATTTACCTCAGGAGCTGGGTGATTTCTCTGGGTCTCATTTAGCATTAATATTGAAGATTTAGTTTTATTTATTTTATATCCTGATATATCCCCAAAGTTCTTTATTAAATTTAACAAGGTCGGAATTGATTTTTTAAAATCCGACATAAACAAAATTATGTCATCGGCATACAGGGAGATTTTATGTTCTGTTGGTCCTACTTTAATTCCATATATTTGTGGATGTAAACGTACTGCCATCGCTAAAGGTTCAATTGCCATAGTAAACAATAAGGGTGAAAGTGGACAGCCTTGTCGACATCCTCTATTGATTTTTATTGATTTTGAGATATTGCTGTTTGTTAGGATTTCTGCTGTAGCATTATTGTATATTATCTGAACCCATTTTATGAAATTATTTCCAAGTCCAAACCTTTGTAGAACTTCAAAAAGATAGGGCCATTCAACCCTATCAAAGGCCTTTTCGGCGTCCAATGATAGGAGAGCTGTATCCGGTGCTTCTTTATTGGAATAAATAATATTAAATAGTCTTCTTACATTATGGAAGCCTTGTCTTCCCATTATAAAGCCATTCTGATCTCGGTTAATAATATTTGGTAATATTTCTTGTAGTCGTCTTGCTAAAATTTTACAGATTATCTTAAGGTCAGCATTTAATAGGCTTATTGGTCTCATGTTTTCACATTTATTAGAGGATTTACCTGGTTTTGGCAAGAGTATAATTAAGGCATTATTCATGTATGGTGGTAAATTACTATTTTGAAATGCTTCTAAAACCATTTCCAAAAGTGGTGTTATTAATTTATTCTTAAATTTTTTATAGAGGTCAACTGGAAGACCATCTGGTCCTGCTCTTTTTCCTGATTTCATATTATCAATGGCTAGCCCAACTTCTTCTTGACTAATTTTAGACTCCAGTATCTCCCTGTTTTCATTTGGAATATATGGTATAGATAATCCATCCAAAACCCCATTTAGTTTTGTTAAGGCAGTTTCATTTTTTGTATCATATAGTTTTTCATAATAATCTCTAAAGGCACTATTAATTTCTAAAGGATCTACAACTGCCTGTCCGTTACTTATAATACTGGTAATTGGCGTTTTAAATTCTAATTGTTTAATCTGCCATACCAATAATTTTCCTGATTTTTCACCTTGTTCATAAAAAGTTTGCTTCAATCTTAGAAGACTCGAGGCAGCTCTATTCGCTGATTTTTTGTCATATTCAGCTCTCAAAATCAGTAATTCGTTCTCTAACTGTGGGTTACTTCCTGCATACACTTTTTCTTGAAGAATTTTTATTTTACGTTCCAATTGGGCTCTCTCCTCTCGAGTCTTCTTAGATTTTGAACCTGTATAACTAATAATATGCCCCCTAATAAAAGCTTTGAAAGCCTCCCACTTTATACATGCTGATGTTTGTGTAGTATTGATATCAAAGAACTCATCTATCTGTTTTTCTATGTACTTAACAAATTCCTCATCCTGAAGCCATTTATGCTGAAAATGCCACCTACTTGGATCCTTTGTCAATTTCTTTTCTACATATATTAGACAGCAGAGTGCGTGATCAGAGATCACGATGTTATCATAGAAACAGTTTTGAATCTTGGACCTTAATTCTGTGGAGATCAAAAAATAGTCAATACGTGAGAATGTCTTATAGGTATTAGAGTAACAAGAATAGGCTTTGACTTGTGGTTTCATTTCTCTCCATATATCTAGCAATCTCAGTTCTTTCATAAAATGATTAATGATCATCCTGCATCCATTGTGCGTACAGTCCAGTCCTGTTGACCTATCTATACTGGGATTCAATGTACAATTAAAATCCCCTGCTATTATATGTTGCCCTGTAAGTGATGATAAAGTAAGAAATAAATTAACGAAGAAGTTTTGATCATCAGTATTGGGACCGTATAAGTTCACCAAATTTATATTTTCTAATAACAAAGATCCTTGGATGATTAGATATCTTCCTAATTTGTCTCCAATTACATTTTTCACTTGAAATGGGACTGTTTTATGTATGAGAGTCATATCTCCCCTGGCTCGGGATGAAAATGATGAGGTGAACACATTTCCCTGCCATCCTCTCCTAATTTTTTTTACATCCTCCTCTATTAGATGAGTTTCTTGTAAAAACACAATTTTTGAATCTATGTCTTTTATTTTATTCATAACTTGTTTAAATTTTTTTTAGATTTTGTAGACCTCTGCAATTCCATGAAGTTAAATTAAGATTAACGCTTTGATCTATGATCAATAAGGAGTTTGAGATTACCTTGCAATATAAACATGCTCATACAGAGAAGCAAAAACATGGATGGTTGAACATTCATCCTACAAACTACACAAAAACAAATTCCCTTCCCCCACATTCATGGTAATCCCCCCAAAATCAAAAAAAAAATTCCGTCTCCCGTTATAGCAAGTGACTGTTCCACAACTGTGAGGATCAGTCAAACCACTCTCTCTTTCTCCTCTCAATCACACTGACTCTACTACTTTTTAATGACATTAACTCTCTTCTGTAGTTTTTCAACATAACTTCAAAGTTTTATAGCAACTTTGTACATCGTAGCTTTTTTTTATTTTTATTTTTTTTTTATATATAATACAATCTGTATTTTGTAGACATATGTTTCAGATCAATCAGATGTCTGTACAAATGCTTAAATGTTCTACCTTTATATCATGTTCATGCTTAGCTCCCACCAGTCTCCTCCTGGATCTGCTTAATGAGCTCCTGCGCCTCTTGAGGGGTCTTAAGGATATGGGTTCTCCCTTTATATGTGACCAGCAGTCTTGCTGGATGAATCACTCCGTGACAAATCCCAAGGTTAAGATAAGATAAGATAAGCCTTTATTAGTCCCACAACGGGGAAATTCCAGGATTGCAACAGCACAGGGATAGCAACACTCAGAGCAACAATCAGAAGGCAAGAAAAAAAACAAACAAAAAAAAAAAAACAAGCAAGCAAGAGCAGCTAATATACATATGTACGTATTACTATAAAATATATATATATACACACACACACAGACACACAGTGCAGAGCATTGTAGCTGGATGGAATAAATATATGAATATATGAACACACAGTGCAGAGCATTGTAGCTAGATGGAATAAATATGTAAATATATAAACACCCACAGTACGGAGCATTGCAGCTAGGTGGAATAAATATGCAAGTATATAAACACACACAGTGCGGAGCAATGTAGCTAGATGGAATAATATGTAGATATATAAATATATAAACACACCCAGTGCTGAGCATTGTAGCTAGATGGAATAAATATGTAAATATATAAACACACACAGTGCAGAGCATTGTTGCTAGATGGAATGAAACAGCATAACCGTCTACTTAGTTATCCTACATGGTATGATTATGTGCCCATACATATTCTCACCCTCCATAGCGACCGGTAAGTTCCTAGTTGTATGCCGGAGGGGACCATTGTGTAAGTCTATTGCATCTTTTGCATTCAAAAAACTATTAGTTTGTTACGTCTTTTTGCTATCTCTGCGAGCAGCCCTGCTTAGGTTGTACAGTCTGACAGCCGTTGGTAGGAAGGACCTACGAAACCTCTCGGTTGTGCACCTGGGATGATGTAGTCTGCTGCTAAATGAGCTCCTCAGTGCATTCAGTATGTCCTGCATAGGGTGGAACTCGGACTCCAGCAGAGATGACAGTTTAGCCACCGTCCTTCTCTCTCCTATCTCCTCCATCGGATCAAGGCGCTGCCCCAGGACAGAGCTAGCTTTCTTAATCAGTTTGTTCAGTCTCTTCCTATCGGCTGCAGTAATGCCACTGCCCCAGCAGACCACTCCAAAAGTGATGGCTGATGCCACCACCGTGTCATAGAATGACTTCAGCAGCGCCCCTTGTACACCAAAAGACCTGAGTCTCCTCAGCAGGAACAGCCTGCGCTGTCCCTTCTTGTAGAGTGCATCAGTATTGTGTGACCAGTCTAGTTTATTGTTCAGATGAATACCCAGGTACTTACTGTATAGGATGTCACCATCTCGATGTCTGTTCCCTGTATATTTACTGGTACTGTGAGGGGCTGCCCATGCCTGCGGCAGTCCACCACCAGCTCCTTAGTTTTCCTCGCGTTGATCTGGAGGCAGTTCCGATGGCACCAGTCCACGAAGTCCTGGATAAGCCCTCTGTACTCAGCTTCATCTCCATTGGAGATGAGGCCAACGATCGCAGAGTCATCAGAGAACTTCTGTAGATGGCAGTGTGTTGTGTTGTGTGAGAAGTCCGCAGTATAAAGAGTGAACAGGAAGGGAGCCAGCACCGTTCCCTGGGGGGCCCCCGTGCTACTGATGATCGTGTCGGACACACAGTCCCGGGTTCTCACAAACTGAGGCCGGTTCGTGAGGTAGTCCAGGATCCATGATGACAGGTGCTGGTCCACCCCTGCGCGCAGCAGCTTGTCCTTCAGAAATCAAATCAAATCCCAAATCAAATCAGAAAGAAAACAAATCCCAAGGTTGCGCAGTTCTTTACGGGCGGGGTCGAACTGTTTCCTTAATTGTTGAATTCCTGTGGCCAAATCTGGGTAGAACCGCACCTGTTGATCCTGGTATTTAATTTCTCCTTTAGCTCACGCCGCGTTGGTGACCGTCATCTTGTCTCTGTAGTTGAGGAACTTCAGATGCAATAGACTTACACAATGGTCCTCTCCGGCATACAACTAGGAACATACCGGTCGCTATGGAGGGTGAGAATATGTATGGGCACATAATCATACCATGTAGGATAACTAAGTAGACGGTTATGCTGTTTCATTCCATCTAGCAACAATGCTCTGCACTGTGTGTGTTTATATATTTGCATATTTATTCCATCTAGCTACAATGCTCCGTACTGTGGGTGTTTATATATTTATATATCTACATATTATTCCATCTAGCTACATTGCTCCGCACTGTGTGTGTTTATATACTTGCATATTTATTCCACCTAGCTGCAATGCTCCGTACTGTGGGTGTTTATATATTTATATATCTACATATTATTCCATCTAGCTACATTGCTCCGCACTGTGTGTGTTTATATACTTGCATATTTATTCCACCTAGCTGCAATGCTCCGTACTGTGGGTGTTTATATATTTACATATTTATTCCATCTAGCTACAATGCTCTGCACTGTGTGTTCATATATTCATATATTTATTCCATCCAGCTACAATGCTCTGCACTGTGTGTCTGTGTGTGTGTGTATATATATATATTTTATAGTAATACGTACATATGTTTATTAGCTGCTCTTGCTTGCTTGTTTTTTTTTTTTCTTGCCTTCTGATTGTTGCTCTGAGTGTTGCTATCCCTGTGCTGTTGCAATCCTGGAATTTCCCCGTTGTGGGACTAATAAAGGCTTATCTTATCTTATCTTATCTTATCTTAATCAGCGTCCTCGGTGGTGTCTTATTATCTCTCGGTGGGCCAATTCGGTGAACGCTCTCTAAGACAACCGATGACTGCAGGTCCGCGTTGTTCAGCGCTTCTGGAATCCACTTTTCCAAAAAGGAACATGGGTCTCGTCCCTCTGCTCCCTCCGGGAGGCCCACCAGCCTCATATTATTACGTCGCGAGTGGGATTCTAAGTCCAGGACATTATCTTCCAGACTGTGGCACACATATTTTGGATAATATGTATAGCACATTGATTGAGATGCTTAAGACTGCATATGTATTTTGTAACCTCACGTCTTTGAAGGAACAATATGTCTGGACCTCCTGGGGATAACAGTAGGAGGAGGAGGTGCCTTTGGTGAGGACTCTGAAAGGACTTCCTGACCTCCTGGGGTCAGGTGGAGGAAGAAGGGACCTGGGGGAGAGTTATTGTCGATGGGGGGTTTGATGACAATGTGATTCTGTTCTTTGATGTCCCAGGTATAAAAGTGGGGGTTTGGGGGAGTTCGCTCTCTTTTCTTGTTTGAGAGATGGTTGGAGATGTGAGATGTGTAATAAACCTGAATTGAGAAATAAATTCAGCCTCTTCATTTCACGCTCTCCACACAGACGTTTATTTTTTAATTCCAATGTTTGCACCTTTGATTGTAGGCTGGTGACGTCATCTTCAGTGCTTGAAATTCGGAGCTCCGCCTGCGACACTCGTTCCATACAGTCACTTATTTCTTTTCTCATTCCTTCTATCGCTGCTATAATCCCATCAAATTTAGATGAAAAGTCTGCTCTCATGGAGCTGATGGCAGCAAGCACCGCATTTGTCCCCTTTTCAGCAGTTACCGCTCCGCCGCTGGCTCCATCCTCTGCCATTGTCTCTGGAGATTTTTCTGCTTCGTCATGAGTGTGGAAGTCTGTTAGCTTGGATTGTTTTGACGAATCACTTTTTCCTCCGCCTAATTTCCCGGCCTTAGTCTTTACCATATCCGCGCCTAAACGCTGGGATAGGTTTTTGTTCCAATTATGAGAGTTTTAGCCTACTTTTTATTTTTAGGAGCAGAGCAGTGTGAAACATGTCTTCCTACGTGGCCGCCATAACCGGAAGTCCGGGAAAACGTTGCATTTTTAAAAACATTTTTAAGTTGCAAATTTATGAGAAGAACATTGCTTTTTTTTTTTTTTAGAAAAAAGTTTCACAGTTTTAACAAAAAATTGCAAATTTATGAGAAAACTTTTTGGACATGACATACAATGGGAAAAATAATTATTTAACATGTCAACCTTTTTATCTCAGTACATGTATTTCCAGTTAGCATATCCACATGAAAATTTCACCAGACGGTTTTAAAAAATCTACATAGAAAGTTTGTTAGAAAAGTCTTGTGTAATAAAAGACAATGACACAGGAAAAAAGTATTGAATGCATTAGAAAAAGCAGTACGCCAAAGCATGGTAAGGGAAGGAATCAGCTGAAACATCTCATGATGGGTAAAAGCCAAGAGCTCTTCCAAGCCCGTCAGAACCCGACTGTTGCAAAACACATTGATGGATTTGGTTACATATATCAAAACTTCTGAATCTTCCAGGAACATTATCCGTAAGTGGAAGAAACGTCACTCTACCATCAATGGACCACATTGACGGTCCGTTCTGAGCTTACCTGAGGCCGTGGACCTGGTTTCTTTGGTTTCTTGTGAAAGCGAATCCAGATGGCCTGGCAGTATTTCTGTTGCTTCTCCGTTATGAAGACGTGTCTCTTTCCAAAGTAAAGACAGGAACAAAGGGAGAAAAAAATTAACTATAGTTACTCTTACTTAAATTGTAAATATATAACTTTATTCTTGAATATTGCATCTTTTTCCAGTGTAACCAGCAGCTGTAGAGAGGTAAGACCCTTTCTAAAGCCTTTTCAAGAAATTAAAGCTTTTTAAACCTGCAAAACAGCAAAAAAAAAAAAAAAAAAGAATATGGCCACTACATTTTTTAGCAAAATGTTGCAAATTTGAGAAAAATACTGCATTTTTAAGTAAGAAGTTGCATTTTTTAAATGTTGCAAATGTATGAGAAAAAATTGTAAATTTATGAGAAAAGTTGCAAATATATGAGAAAAACATTGCATTTTTATGTTAAAATTAGCATTTTATAAGTTGCAAATGCATGAGAGTAAAATTGCAAATTTCGGAGAAAAAAGTCGCATTTTTTTAATTGCACATTTAAGAGGAAAAAGTTGCATATTTACGAGAAAAATGTTGTAAATTTATGAGAGAAACGTTACAATTTAAATTACATGCAAGTTAGGTTAATTGGCATCAAAACTGGGGATTCTAAATTGTCCTTAGGTGTGACTGTGAGAGTGAATGGTTGTCTGTCTCTCTGTGTTGGCCCTGCGATGGACTGGTGATCTGTCCAGGGTGGACCCTGCCTCTCGCCCAAAGATGCTGGGATAGGCTCCAGCCCCCCCGCGACCCGAAAAGGATTAAGCGGAAGAAGATGAATGAATGAATGAATGAATGAACTGAAATTACTCCAAAATTTGACTCAAACAATCTTGGATTAAATTTGCAAAAGTTGCACATTCACAAAAAACAGTCCTGCATTGACAAGAAACAAAATCACAAATTCTTAAGAAAAAGGATGCAGATTTATGAGGAAAAAAGTCTAAATTTATGACGAAAACGTTCACAAATCTATAAGTGCTGCCATCTTGACCAGGGCACCATTGTAAAAGAGGTCCAGGTTTATCCCTGGTAAAATAAAAGTTAAATTAAAAAAATACAAGAAAAAAGTTATTATATTTTAGAAAGGCCTAACATTTAAAGGAATTTTTTTAAAAAAAGCAACAAAAACATCAAACATTTTTAAAAAAAAGTTTAAATTTTGAGAAAAGAATTATACATTTATTTAAAAAAAGTAGCACATTTACAAAAAAGTACTACTTAATGAGGAAAAAACCTAAAATTCCAGAGAAAACAGTTGTAAATTTAAAATAAAAAGCCTGCATTTATTGAAAAAGGTGCAAATTTTCAGAGAGAAAAGATTTACTAAAAATTGTTTTAAATTTGAGACAAAAAATCACAAACATACAAGAAAAAAGTAGCAAATTTTGAAGAAAAAAATCACAAATTTATGAGAAAAAAATTAAAGTTAAAAGAAAAACTCTGAAATTTACAAAAAACTTAAATTTAAAAGAAAAAAGCTGCCAATTTAAGAGAACAATTACAAATTTACAAGAAAAAAGTTTCGAATTTTTGTAAAAGGTCTTACGTTTATAAGAAAAATTACCTTATTTACAAAAAAATCACAAACTTACAAAAAGAAAATTATAAATCTTTGAGAAAAAAGTCACAAATTTACAAAAAATGTCAAAAGATAAAATCCAAAACACATCACAAAACAGGAAAAAAAAAAGTTAAGAAAAGATTTGCAAAACATTCTAAAAAATTTGTGAGAAAAAATTACAAACACAACAAAAAATAATTTCTGTAATTTCCCAGTTTGGGATCAATAAAGTACATCTATCTATCTATCTATCTAAAAAGTTGCCAATTTAAGAGAAAATCACAAATTTACAAGAAAAAAAAAATTGCAGATTCTTGAGGAAAAAAAACTAGAAATTTACCAAAAGAAAGTCGTAAAATTTATGAGAACAGATCATTTACAAGAGAAAAAAATTATAATAAAATTTTCAAGAAAAAGGTCACAAATTTACAAGGAAGTTACAGATTTACAAGAAGTCACAATTTCATCAGTTGCAAAGTTGCAATTGTACATGAAAAAAGTCATGCATTTGACTAATGTCTATGTGAACAGAAATGCATGAAATTTGGTGCAATTCTGAAGAATGTTGTGACTGAGTGTGACGTTTCATCAAGTTTGGTTCACTACATCAGAAGATACGTCAGAAAATATAGAAGTCATACGTTTATCAGAAAAAAAGTTGCAATTGTACATGAAAAAGCAGGGACGCCTCCAGGTGGTGGCCAGGGGTGGCAGTGGCCCCCCGAGACACCACTTGGGCCCCCTTAGTGGCCACCCCTGGTCCCTGCCACTGGACAGTCTAACATGATTTTATAACTTGTTTTTCAGTGTCATAATAGATAGATAGATCTTCCAGTGCCAGAGGAATGATGGCTGGTAACAGCAGTTCTTGTTAATGTTTTTCCTAACTTTGTGTCTTCATTTTTAGTGTATTCTCTCTTTAGTGTAGTGGGCAGAGTCCAATGACTGGACCAAGTTTTACTATTTTTCTACTGGTTTCCCTGCTATTTTTCTTCCTTGTAGCTATGGAAAACAATACGAGCGGAGTCAAAAAGATTGTTTACACACGCGACCAGCTGATTGCGTTGAACAGGCCCACGCTGCTACCGGGATGAAGCCCCGGATGAGCTGAGGAGGAGATGCTGGGGGAGAAGAGCTGAAGGAAGGTTTAGAATGAGGAGAATAAAGTTGAAACCAACAGTACCAGTGTTAATCACAAGGAATGTGAGATCTCTGGGAAATAAGATGGATGAGCTCACAGTGCTGGTCATGACGCAGAAGGAATACTGGAAGAGCAGCATCATGTGTTTTAGAGAGACATGGCTTCACTCACGCATCCTGGACAACAACATTGCGTTACCCGGCTTCAAGACTGTCCTGTCAGACAGGGACGGTATAGGGAGTGGTAAAAGGAAAGGAGGAGGAACTGCACTTTTTGTGAACAAGAGGCAGTGTAATCACGGAGACATTTATGTAAAGGAACGTCTCTGCAGCCTGGACATTGAACTGCTCACTGTGAGTATGCGACCCAAACAACAAATCACAGATCACCAGTGACCCGAAAGCACTTCAGGCTTCAAGAAGTCATCTCCATCGGACCTGAATGGCTATCGACCAGTTGCCCTCACATCTCATGTGATGAAGGCCCTGGAGAGACCCACCTGAGGCCGCAGGTGAAGACGTGGCTGGACCCTCTGCAGTTTGCATATCAGCACCATTTAGGAGTTGAAAATGTTCTCATCTACCTGCTCCAATGAGCTCATTTGCACCTGGATGGAGGAGGAGATACTGTAAGAATCACATTCTTTGATTTCTCCAGTGCCTTTAACACCATCCAGCCACTGCTGCTGGGTGAGAAGCTGTGGGGGATGGGGGTCGACAGCTCTGTGATCTCCTGAATTACTGACTACCTGACAGGCAGGCCACAGTTTGTCTGGCTGGGCAATGTCTTGTCTGATGTGGTGGCTAGTGATACGGGAGCTCCACAGGGGACTGTGTTGTCTCCTTTTCTCTTCACCTGATACACCACTGACTTTCAGTACAACACTGAGTCATGCCACCTGCAGAAATTCTCTGATGACACAGCTGTGTATAAGAGGGGGAGAGGAGGGACAGTACAGGGCACTGGTAGACAGATTTGTGGAGTGGGCTGAGCAGAATCACCTGAGACTGAACATCAGCAAGACCAGAGAGATGTGGAGGTAGTGGACTACAAATATCTGGGTGTCATGATCAGCAAGGGACTGGACTGGAAATCTAACACTGATGCTGCGTGCAATACAGTTTCATCTATCCATCCATCTTCTACCACTTTTCCAGAGGTCTTGGTCGCAGAAGTATCAGTTCAAGCAGAGAAGCCCAGACTACCCTCTCCCCAGCAACCTGCTCCAGCTCTTCAGAGGGGAAACCAAGGCCTTCCCAGACCAATTGGGAGACGTAATCTCTCCAGCAAGTCCTGGATATGCCCGGGGGTCCCCTCCCAGTGGGACGTGCCCAAAACACCTCAAGTGGGAGGCGTCCAGGAGGAATCCTGATCAAACGCCCAAACCACCTCAACTGGCTCCTTTCAATATAGAGGAGCAGTGGTTCTACTCTGAGCCTCTCCCAGATGACTGAGCTCCTCACCCTATCTCTAAGAGTGAGTTCAGCAATCCTACGAAGAATGCTCATTTCAGCCACTTGTATCTGCAATCTCATTCTTTTGGTCATTGCCCAAAGCTTGTGACCATAGGTGAGGGTTGGAACGTAGATTGAACGGTAAATCGACAGCTTTGCCTTAGAGCTTAGCTTCCTTTTCACCACAACGGACCAGTACAATGTCCGCATGACTGCAGATGCTGCCCCGATCCATCTGTCAATCTCTCGCTCCATTCTCCCCTCACTCGTGAATAAGACCCCAAGATACTTAAACTCCTCCACTTGGGGCAGGAGTTTGTCTACAACCCGAAGAGGATATTCCACCTTTTTCCAGCTGATGACCATGGACTCAGATTTGGAGGTGCTGATTCTCATTACAGCCGCTTCACACTCAGCGGCAAACCATCCCAGTAAGACCTATAGGTCATTGCTGGATGAAGCCAACAGGACAACGTCATCCGCCAAAAGCAGAGATGAAAAAAATTATGAACATGATCTGTGATAAAGGGCAGCCCTGGTGGAGTCCAACTCTCACTAGGAATGAGTCCGAGTGTTGGCAATATGAACCAAACTCTCACAACGTGAGTTAGTGTGATCCCTCTAAAGTTGGGGGACACCCTCCACTCCCCTTTCTTAAAGAGAGGACCATTTGCCATGCCAAAGGCACTGTCCCCAACCTCCACGCAATGTTGCAGGGGAGTGTCAACCATGACAGCCCTACAACATCCAGGGCCTTGAGATACTCAGGGCGAATCTCATCCACCCCTGGGGCCCAGCCACCAAGGAGCTTTTGAACCACCTTGGCAACCTCAGCCCCTGTGATGGGCAAGTCGTCTCCCTCATCCACAAGCCCTGCTTCCTTTGTAAGAAGGCGTGTCAATGTGGATTGAGGAGATCCTCGAAGTATTCCTTCCACCGCCCGATGATATCCCCAGTCGAAGTCAGCAGCGCTTCCCCCTCCTGAGCCGCTGGACAGTTTGCCAGAATCTCTTTGAGGCCGACCGAAAGTCTTGTTCCATGGCTTCACCGAACTCTTCCCACACCCAAGTTTTTGCTTCAGCAACCACCCGAGCTGCACTCTGCTTGGCTTGCCGGTACACCTCAACTGCTTCGAGAGTCCCACAAGCCAACCAAGCTCGACAGGACTCCTTTTTCAGCTTAATGGCCTCCCTCACCACTGGCGTCCACCACTTTGTTTGGGGGTTGCCACCACGAGATGCACCAACAACTTTGCGGCCACAGCTCTGTGCAGCCGCTTCAATAATGGAGGTGGAGAACATGGCCCATTCAGACTCCATGTCTCCAGACTCTCTTGGAATGTGGCCGAAGTTCTTCTGGAGGTGGGAGTTAAAGACCTCCTGGACAGAGGCCTCAGCCAGACGTTCCCAGCACACCCTCACTATACGTTTGGGTCTACCGGGTCTGAATGACATACTCCCCTGCCATCCGATCCAACTCACCGCCAGGTGGTGATCAATTGACAGCTCTGCACCTCTCTTTACCTGAGTGTCCAAGACATACGGTTGCAGGTCTGATGACACGATAAAATCGATCATTAACCTGCGACGTAGTGTGTCCTGGTGCCAGGTGCACATATGGACACCCTAAGGCTTGAACAAGGTGTTCGTTATGGACAAATTGTGGTTAGCACAGAAGTCCAATAACTGAACATCACTCAGGTTCAGACTGGGCGGGCCGTTCCTCCCAATCACCCCCCCTCCAGGTTTCACTGTTGTTGCCCACGTGCTCATTGAAGTCTCCCAGTAGAACAATGGCGTCTCCAAGAGTAGCAACCTCCAGCACCCCAGTCAGAGACTCCAAAAAGGGCGGGTACTCTGAACTATCACTTGGTGCATAGGTACAAATGATGGTCAGGACCTGTTTCCCAACCCGAAGGCACAGGGAAACAATTCAATTCAATTCAACTTTATTTATATAGCGCCATTTCACAACAACAGTCATCTCATAGCACTTTCAACTGTAGGGGGAACCTCCACAGTTGCAGAAAGACCCCAGCAATCAGGCGATCCCCTGTGAGCAAGCACTTGGCGACGGTGGAGAGGAAAAACTCCCTTTTAACAGGAAGAAACCTCCAGCAGAACCAGGCTCAGGGAGGGGCAGTCATCTGCTGCGACTGGCTGGGGGGTGAGGGGACAAAGAAGATGAAAAGAACAGACATGTAGAAAGCAAACAGCACAATGGGGTCTCAATCTATGGGAGAGAACAAACAGATGTTAATGACCAGCAAAAAAAAAAATATTTCATTGAGAGTGAAGAAAGGAGTGAGGCCCAGTGCATTATTGAAGGTCCCCCAGCTGACTAAACCTATTAGCAGCCTAACTAAGGGAGGATTCAGAAACACATGATCCCTCCCTAATTGTAGGCTATATCAAAAAGGTACATTTTAGCCCTATTCTTAAAAACAGAGATCGAGTCTGACTCCCGAATCCAGATTGGCAGCTGGTTCCACAAGAGAGGAGCTTGATAACTGAAGGCTCTGCCTCCCATTGTACTATTGGAGATTCTAGGTATTACAAGTAATCCTGCATTTTGGGAGTGTAGTGCTCTGTTAGGATAATACGGTAGTATCAGATCTTTTAAATAAAAAGGAGCCTGGTTGTTTAGAGCTTTGTAAGTAAGAAGAAGGATTTTAAACTTAATTCTAAACTCTATGGGAAGCCAATGAAGGGAGGCCAGAACCGGAGAGATATGATCTCTCTTTCTAGTACCTGTTAAAACTCTTGCTGCAGCATTTTGGATCAGCTGAAGACTTTTTAAAGATGTTTTAGGACAGCCTGATAATAAAGAATTACAATAATCTCGAGCTAACAAAAGCGTGGATCAGTTTCTCAGCATCACTCTGAGACAAGATGCTCCTAATCTTGGCAATATTACGCAAATGATAGAAGGCAGTCTTAGAAACAAATTTAATATGTGAATTGAAGGACAGATCTTGATCAAAAATAATTCCAAGGTTCCTCACAGAGCTATTAAGAGAAAGAGTAACCGCATCCAAACTGAAAGTTTGATTTGGAAAGGTATTTCTAAGGTTTTTTGGACCAACAAGAATGACTTCAGTCTTATCTGAATTTAATAGCAGGAAATTACAAGTCATCCAAGCTTTGATTTCCTTAAGACAGGCTTCCAACTTGGCTAATTGATTACTATCATCTGGCTTCATTGACAGGTATAATTGTGTATCATCTGCATAACAATGAAAATGTATACAGTGCTTTCTAATAATGTTGCCTAACGGAAGCATATATAAACTAAAAAGAGTAGGGCCTAGCACAGATCCCTGTGGAACTCCATGACTAAGCTTTGAGCTGAAAGAAAACTCATCATTTACATGAACAAACTGGAACCTATCAGATAAATAAGATCTAAACCACTGCAACGAAGTTCCATTAAGTCCAACATAGTGTTCTAATCTATCAAGTAGAATATTATGATCAATAGTATCAAAAGCTGCACTAAGGTCTAAAAGGACAAGTACAGAAACCAGTCCATTATCAGATGCGATCAGGAGGTCGTTAGTGACCTTCGCTAAGGCTGTTTCAGTACTATGATGGATTCTAAACCCAGATTGAAACTCTTCAAGTAAACCATTTCCCTGCAGGTGGTCAAATAATTGCGTAGCAACAACTCTTTCTAAGATTTTTGAAATGAAAGGGAGATTAGAGATTGGTCTATAGTTAGCTAAAGCTCCTGGATCTAGCGTTGGCTTTTTGAGTAAGGGTTTAATTACAGCCATTTTAAAAGCCTGCGGTACATGGCCTAAAGTTAATGAAGAATTGATTATATGAAGAATAAAGCTACCAATAAGTGGGAAGACTTCTTTAAATAACCTGGTAGGAATAGGGTCTAAAAGACAAGTTGAAGGTTTGAATGAGAAAACTATTTTGTCTAACTCACAAAGGTTGATTGGAGTAAACTCATCAAGACAGACATCAATTGAAGGAGTTGTAGTAGTTACTGTATTTCAGTTAACTATGGGAAGAATCTGATTAATTTTATCTCTGATGGATGAAATTTTATTATTGAAAAAGTTCATAAAGTCCTGACTAGTAAGCTCTAAGGGAATGCTAGGATTGACAGAGTCCTGAATCTTTGACAACCTGGCTACAGTGCTGAAAAGAAACCTGGGATTATTCTTGTTCTCTTCTATTAATGCAGAATAATAACTCGTTCTAGCTTTTCTAAGAGATTTTTTTTTATAAATTTAAAGATGATTTCTCCAAGCTAAATAGATTTCATCTAAATTAGTGGAGCGCCATTTTCTTTCTAATTGATGAGTCTTCTGTTTTAAGCTACGATTTTCTGTGTTGAACCAAGGAGTTAGAAATCTCTGATTAGACTTTTTCTTTTTTAAGGGGCCCACCAAGTCTAGAGTCTGATGCAGAGAAGCTGTAACACTATCCACCATGTTATCAATTACAGAAGGAGCAAGCTGTCTATAGATTATTTCCGTTGTGTTGACACATGGCATAGAGGAAACAATCTGCATAAATTTGGTAACAGCATCATCTGAGAGGCATCTACTGTAATAATATTTTTCTTTAGGAGCCAAATAGTCAGAAATAGTAAAATCAAAGGTTAACAGACAATGGTCTGACAGTACAGGGTTATGAGGAAACACTACCAGATTTTCTATTTCTATGCCATATGTCAGAACAAGGTCCAACATATGGTGGAGATAATGAGTAGAATTTCCTACTTTCTGAGAAAACCCAATCGAGTCTAATATTGAATTAAATGCCACATTAAGGCAGTCACTATCTACATCTACATGTATATTAAAGTCCCCTACTATAATTATTCTATCTGATTTCAGCACTAAATCAGCTAAGAAATCAGCAAATTCGGATAAAAATTCTGAGTAGGTTGATGGAGGATGATAAACTATGGCAAATAAAATTGGGTTTAACCTAAAATTGCTAAAGTGCCCAATGCTGAGGACCAGGCCCTCAAAGGAATTATAACATGTTTTTTGCTTTACATTAATTAATAGTTTGGAATGATAAATTGTTGCTACTCCTCCTCCACAACCAGAACTTCTGGGATTTTGACAGTTTAAATAACCAGAGGGAGTTGATTCATTTAAACCAACATAATCCGTTTGTTGTCTATCAATGTGATATAGGAAGAAAAAGTATACCAAAAATATTAAATATAAAAGAATAAGAACCGAAGAATCAATGCATTTACTGACAAAGGAATTATTAATACAAGATTGGAAGATAGTTAATGATGAAAATGACATAAATAGAGCATATGATAAATTTTTACAAATATTTCAATCATTGTACAATAAATACTGTCCTATAAAACAATACAGTGACAGACAACAAAAAAAAATATTCCTTGGGTCACCAAGGGGTTAATAAATGCATGTAAAAAGAAGAATACATTATATAAACAATCCATTAAATGCAGAAAGGTGGAAGCTGAGATCAAATATAAAAGATACAAAAATAAGCTTACTAATATAATGAGGACCTGTAAGAAAGAATATTACAACAGAACACTAGAGGATAACAAAAATAACATAAAAGGAATATGGCAAGTACTCAATGGGATTATTAGTAATCGTCCTAAGAATGCAAATTATCCAGAATATTTTATCGAAAATGGCAATTTGATAAATAATATGGAAGATGTGGTCAGTGGTTTCAATAAATTTTTTGTAAACGTTGGTCCTGAATTAGCAAAATCAATAGTGACACCAGAAACAAACCACAGTGGGTCTGTGAATGAAATAGAAGATAGAAATCCAAACACAATCTTTTTGGGTGCAGTTACTGAAAAGGAAATTATCGAGACTGTGAGTAAATTTAAGAACAAAAAATCAACGGACTGGAATGAAATTGACATGACAATAGTGAAAAAAGTAATTGAGGGAATTGTTAAGCCACTCACCCACATCTGTAACCTGTCATTTCAAACTGGTACATTTCCAGACAAAATGAAAATAGCAAAAGTAATACCTCTATACAAAACAGGAGACAGTCATCGCTTCACAAATTACAGGCCAGTCTCTTTACTCTCACAATTCTCCAAAATACTTGAAAAAATCTTCACTAAGAGACTGGATGATTTCACTGAAAAACACAACCTCCTGACAGATAGCCAGTATGGTTTTAGAGCAGATAAATCTACATCTTTGGCACTGATCGAACTTATAGAAGAAATTACTAGTTGTATAGATAAAAAAAATGTTGCTGTAGGAGTATTTATAGATTTAAAGAAAGCTTTTGACACCATTGACCACAGAATACTACTAAGGAAACTGGAAAGCTATGGGATAAGAGGGGTTGGACTGAGTTGGGTGGAAAGTTATTTAAGTAACAGACAACAATTTGTACAAATTGGAGAGCACAAATCACCCTTCATGGACATCACTTGTGGTGTGCCCCAGGGGTCAGTTTTGGGACCCAAACTCTTTATTTTATATATAAATGACATATGCCAAGTATCAAAAATTCTGAAATTTATTTTGTTTGCGGATGACACAAATATCCTCTGCACTGGTGAGAATTTGCAGCAGGTTTTAGAGGTGGTCACAACTGAAATGGAAAAGTTAACGCAGTGGTTCAACAAAAATAAATGATCTCTAAATCTAAAAAAAAACAAAGATTATGTTGTTTGGAAATTATAAAATAAATCATGAAATAATGGTAACGATAGATGATACCAGAATAGAAACAGTACAGGAAAATAAGTTCCTGGGGGTGACGCTTGACAATAAAATCTGCTGGAAACCTCACATCAGTCACATCCGGGCCAAATTAGCAAAATGTATAGGCATACTGGGGAAGACAAGACACTTCTTGGACTATAAATCATTGGTCTTATTGTACAATTCACTGTTTTTACCTTATCTTAACTACTGTGTAGAAGTCTGGGGAAACACCTACAAAACCAACCTACAGTCAATATGCACATTACAAAAAAGAGCTATAAGGATAATAAACAATGCAGGATATAGAGACCATACCAATTCATTGTTCTTAAAGTCACATGTCATAAAGTTCATCGATTTAGTTAAATTTAAGACAGCACAAGTAATGTACAGGGCAATTAATAATCAACTACCAACTAATATACAAAAAATATTTAAAAAAAGAGACAATGATCATAATTTGAGGGGAGACTTATACTTTACAAAACCCAAGATACGTACAACCAAGAAAAGTCTGTGCATATCTGTCTGTGGGGTGGATTTGTGGAACAGTCTAGAGCCGGAACTGAAACTATGTACAAACAGAAATCAATTCAAAAAGAGGTATAAGCACCATTTGCTGAAAGGGTATATGTTAGAAGGGTAGTAGTTATATGTACGATTCATTATGTTCACTCTGGGATATTATGGGACACTATGGAATGGTGGGTAGGACAGCACTGTGTGTATCTGTGTTGTTTGAGGCTGGTTTTGTTGTATGGACATCATTGTATGTTAGAATGGATGGGTGTTAATGTTGATTTGTAAAAAATACAGTAAATTGTTTACTTGGGGTCTTAAAGGTGGTAATTTGTATAAAATTCACATGGGTGTATCTATGGAAAAGAGGAAATGGAATTAATAAGTGTTCACTTCTTCCTTCTCCCTTTCGAACAGTGTATAATGTTACTTTATTGCATTTGCCATTTGCTTGTATTTGTTATATTTTGTGTTCGAAATAAACTATCTATCTATCTATCTATCTATCTATCTATCTATCTATCCTCTTGCCCTAACCAAGTCTCTGTAAGGGAAATTAAATCAATCTGATGATCAATTAACAGATCATGGACTAACAGAGACTTGGGAGTTAGAGACCTAATATTTAACAAACCACATTTAATTTTTAAATTATGAGGAGGAACAGAGGCCAAATCATTCAATTTAGAGGCTTTATGTTTAATTTGAGTTTTACCAATATTTTGCTTAATCACTTTGGGATGCTTATATATTATATTTTTATTTACTCTGGAGGGAGCAGACAATGATTCTCTGATGGGGAAGACAGGGGCTAAGTTGAGGGGTGGTGGATGAAGAGGAGCTGCAGAGAGGCGTGTAAGACTGCGACTCTGCTTCCTGGTCCCAACTCTGAGTTGTCAAGATTTTGGAAATTTGGATAAAAAAGATGCCAGATTGTTAGATAAATGAGACACACCATCCAAAGTGGGATGGACGCTGTCTCGTCTCATAAGACCAGGTTTTCCCCAAAATGAGCTCCAATTGACAATGTAGCCCACATTGTTTGCAGGACACCACACAGACAGCCAGCGGTTCAAGGATGACGAGCAGCTAAACATGTCATCACTGGTCAGATTGAGGAGGGGCCCAGAGAATTCTACAGAGTCCAACATTGTTTTGGCAAAGTCACACACCGATCCTACATTAAGTTTCGTGACTTCCGACTGCCGGAGACGGATGTCATTAATGCCAGCGTGAATAACAATTGTGGAGTATTTACAGTTACTTTTAGCCAGCATTTTCAAATTTGACTCGATGTCGCCTGCTCTGGCCCCAGGAATGCATGTGACTATGGCTGCTGGAGTCTCTAGGTTCACGTTTCTGACTACAGAGTCGCCAATGATCAGAGTTTTTTCCTCAGCGGGTGTGTCGCTGAGCGGGGAAAAACGATTAGAAACGTGAACAGGTTGGAGGTGTACCGGGGCTTTGCGACTAGGCTTCCTTCTCACCATCACCTACCCAGTCTCCTCGCTGCTGAGGACAGCCGGAGGACCGCTAACGGGGGGGGGGGGGGCTATGCTAGCTAGCTCCACTGCAGCTAGGGGACGTCCGTCGAGAGTAACTGGCGCAGACGGTGTTTCAATGCAGCGAAGCTGGGATTCCAAATCAGACAATCTCGCCTCGAGCGCCTCAAAAAGAGAACATTTATTACATTTACCGTTATCACTAAAAGAGGCAGAGGTGTAGCTAAACATCTGACAGAGAGAGCACACCAGAGGAAGAGAGGAAGGAGAGCTAGTAGCCATAGCTAGTGGCTAACCCAAAGCTCAGGAGAGTGAGGAGAGCAAACCACATGGACAGACAGCAAAACAGGAAGTGACGATACGTTACCACAAGTGACGTTCCCCAACCCTTTCATCCCTTTCATCCACTGGGAAAAACTCCAATATAGAGGCAGCAAGGTGGGGGGATACAAAGATACCCACTCTTGCTCGTCGCCTGTCACCCGGGGCAACTCCAGAGTAGGCCAAGCTCTAGCCCCTCTCCAGGAGACTGGTTTCAGAACCAGAGCTGTGTGTTGAGGTGAGGCCAACTATATGTAGCCGGTATCTCTCAACCTCAAGCACCAGCTCAGGCTCCTTCCCCACCAGAGAGGTGACATTCCACGTCCCAAAAGCCAGTTTAGGAAGCCTGGGATCAAACCGCCAATGTCTCTTCCTTCGACTGCCACCTGACCCACATAGCACCGGACCCTATGGTCCCTCCTGCAGGTGGTGAACCCACTGGAGGGCAGACCCATGTAACTCCTTCGGACTGAGCCCGGCCGGGTCCCACGGGCAGAAACCTGGCCACCAGGCGCTAGCCATCGAACCCCTCCCCCAGGCCTGGCTCCAGGGTGGGGTCCCAGTAAGCCCATACCGGGCGAGATACACTGAATCCTTGTTCTAACATTCACAATTAACAATAAAATTCAGTTTGAATTCAGTTCTATTCAATTTATTTATATAGCGCCTCGAAGCCCGGCGGAACTGCTTTTACTAATAGGAGAAGGGGCGAGGGCGGATCTCTGGTGCCTTAAAACCAGATGCTTCGGGTAGATGGTGGCTCATCAACCTGGGAAGGTAGCCCATCTAGGGGAAGGTAAACCCTGATTTCAAACCTCCGCTGCCTTGCGGCACACCCGGTCACGGGAAAGGCTTCAGGAGTCAACCCTGAAGAAAAATCCGGAGTCGGAGCCCCTAAGGCAGTTCTCTGTTGTGCTCAACATCGTTCTGGCAGCTCCTGCGATGGCACTGGTGCCAAACTATAGCAGCCCTGCTGTTCCTTTGGATTCATCAGTGACGTGGAGAGGGGGGACATGCTGCATGGGTAACATCTTGTCCTCCATATCTTCCTGCCCAGGCTTGAATCCTACCAACGCCCAACGCTGGAAGGTAGAACACCAGTGCACATCGGCGTGTTCAGCCACAGGCGGTGCTGTTCCAGCAGAGTAGACGTTTAAGATTCTCTTCCATGGTCATCATAGACCAACGGAGGCCGACGACGATATAGCGCCAAATCACAACACAGGTTATCTATCTCAAGGCACTTTACAAAAGGGTGGGTTTAGGCCATACTCTCAAATTTATAGAAACCAGCAGAGACCCCTAAGAGAAAGCATTGCGGCAACACAGGTGAGGAAAAACTCCCCTTTAATGGGAAGAAGCCTCGAGCGGAACATTAGCTCATAGAGGATGGCCATCCGCCTCGATCGGCTGGGCTGAAAAGAAGAGATAGAAAAGTAGGAGGCCTGGCAGTAGCAGTAGTAGGCAGTAGCTACATTCAAGACAAACATAATAAATACAATTCAACATTAACATTCACAGCCAGACCTGCCAGTATCAAGCTGGATTAGGCTCTGCACGTGGGTGAAGGCCTGGCAGCGGCAACATTTAGAGCAGACAAAGCAGTTTTAAGGGCTTTATCAGTTAGGAGTAAAATCTTGAATTCAATTCTATATTTTATTGGGAGCCAAAGAAGCTAAAACTGGAGTAAAGAAATCTCTTCTCCATGTTCTCGTCAGGATACATGCAGCTGCATTTTGAATGAGTTGGAAAATCTTTATGGACTTATTAGGACTTATCCAATCCAACTCCGGTTTCCTCCCGCATACAAAAAACATGTAGGTTTAGGGCGCTCGCGCACGCAGCGACCAGCAGCCGGTGGCTTGTCACCAGACTGCAAACCAAGTCTACCTACGGGTACAAATAAGTAACAAAAAAAAAAAAAAAAAAAAAACCTGATAAAAGTGAATTACAGTAGTCTAGCCAAGAGGTGATAAAGGCGTGGACAAGTTTCTCTGCACCTTTATGAGACAGGATGGGCCTAATTTTAGAAATATTAAGCAGATGGAAGAAGGCAGTCTTAATAGTTTGCTGTATATGAAAGTTAAATGGCATATCTTGGTCAAAGACAACTCCAAGATTCCTAACAGAGGACCAAGAAGCCAGAGCAATGCCATCTAGTGTTGTTATCATACTAGAAAGAGTACTTCTAGCTTGTTTGGGGGCAAGAACAATGACTTCAGTTTTATCTGTATTTAACAATAAAAAGTTGTAGTTCATCCAGGTTTTAATATCCTGAAGACACTCCTGGAGTGAACCCAAATGCCTGGGATCATCTGGATTGATGGATAAATATAATTGTCATCAGCGTAACAATGAAAATGAAGAAGGGGATGAGCAGATTCTACTTTCTGAGGAAGCCGAGATCTTCAATGTGTGCAGTGAGATGATGGAGCTCTTCTATAAGACTGTCATTGCCAGCACCATCTTTTTTGCTGCTGTCTGTTGGGGTAGCAGTATCAGAGCCAGCCACACCAACAGACTTGACAAGATTATCAAGAAGGCTGGCTCTGTGATTGGTCTCAGGCCGGAGACTTTTGAAACAGTGGTGGAGAGGAGGACACTGAGCAAACTGTTATCCATCATAGACAATCCTCATCACCCCCTCCACCACACACAGACAGCGGAGCACTTTCTCCAGCGGACTGTTACAGCTTTGCTGCCCAACAGTTAGGTACAGGAACTCTTTCCTGACACATGCCATTTCACTGTACAATAACTCACTCTAATGTTGAATTCTGGTCATATCTATGCTGCCATCCTGCCCTTTACAGTCTAATTGGTACCTCACATTTCACCCTGCACCCAAAGTTCTTCTTTGTACAGTCAGCACTATCGATAGATTCATAAGGATCATCATCTATTTAACCTAGTAGTTGCCTATATAGTATATAAAGTTATCTAAGCATTTTTACTTCCATGGTTAACTCCTTTTTCTATTATGCTGTGTGTGTTTCTGTCATTTTGGTTGTCTACTACACTATAATTTCCCATCTATCTATCTATCCATCCATCTCATGGAAGTAAAACCTCTAATTATGTATTTTTAATGTGCTGGTCCAGGGGTGTCAAATATGTGTCCTGCGGGCCAAAAATGGCCCGCTAGGGGGGTCCAACTTTCCCTCTGTGAATTAACAGCTTTCTTTCTACTAAATTTCTGACTTTTTCTCCTGATTAGAATTGTTCATGTAAATTTGAGACATTTTTCTCATAAAGATGAGACTTTTTTCTCATCAGTTTTCTTTTTCTTCTTTTTTTCTGGTGAAAACAGGTCGTGTAGATTTAGATTTAGATTAAATCCATCAGCAATTACTAATGACATCGTGAAGCCCTGAAGGGGTGTCCCAATTCATAGTGGTCATTTTCAACCTCTACCCCTTGGTTTTTGATTTCAAGGACCAAGAGGTGGGGGCAGGCAAAGGGGAAGAGGTACAAATGAGAATTAGATATAGATAGATAGATGTACTTGATTGATCCCAAACTGGGAAATTACAGTGTAACAGCAGCATGACAGTAAACAACCAAACGACAGAAACACACCGTGTAATAGACAAAGGGATTACCCATAGAAAGTAAAACTGCTAAAAACTTTTATATACATCATAGATCAGGGGTGGGCAATCATGTGCCATGGAGGGCCATTCCACTGCAGGTTTTCTATTCCACCCAGTCTTGTCAGCAGGTGCTTTCACTGATTAGCAATCCTTGAAGGGGATCAGAGCAAACACCTGCTGAAGAGACTGGGTGGAACAGAAAATCTGCAGTGGAATGGCCTTCGCTGCCACCCCTGTCATAGATGAATAGATGGTGACCCGTATAGAAACGTGAATCATACCTGCTGAACAATGCAGGACTATCAGGAGCAGAGGAAAATGTGAGGCACCAGTTAGTCTATAAGGTGCAGTATGGCAGCATAGTTATGACCAGAATTCAACATCAGAGTGAGTTATTGTACAGTGACATGACATGCAGCAGGAAAGATTTCCTGTACCTGGCCGTTCAGCAGCGAAGCTGTAGCAGTCTGCTGGAGAAACTGCTCCGCTGTCTGTTCAGTGTGTGGTGGAGGGGGTGATCAGGATCGTCCATGATGGATCACAGTTTATTTAGCGTTCTCCTCTCCACCACAGTCTCAAAGGTCTCTGGCCTGAGACCAATTACAGAACCAGAATTGGGATAGACCCCAAATCTACCTGTACTTCATATTGCAAATATTTTTCTCGACTGTTTTACAGTCTTTACTCCTGTTAATAATTAAACAGTGTTTCTCTTGCTATTTTTTTTAATGTATGTTTAAGGGTCATTTACATTTATAAAAGGTTGTAAATTTAGTTCAAGTAAAATTTAGCATGCAATACTCAGATTTGATCATATTAAACATAATTTTCCAATCACAAAATTGTGGCTAGTGAAAAGACGGAGTGACTTTGAAAAATCACTCGCCACAGTGGCTGGCGAGCAAAAAAGTTAATTTCAAGCCCTGCTCCTCCCACCAGTCTCTGGTAGAACACCAGGTGGTGTGAGCGCGTTAATCACGTGATGTCGACAACTGTGCCGTCAGCTTGAAGGCCTCATTGCCGTAGTTCAGTGGTCGGTGCAGTGGACCGGACAGATTACAGTTGCTGGCTTGGTTGGTGCCTTGTTTGGATGCCGAGAGACGCCAGTGCTAATGGGAATGCAACGTACGTCATTTTATACTTACTTAAAAATGTGTTTGTGCTTTTTCTGGTTTTGTCTGTCTGTGGCGGTCTGACATTTGCCACTAAGTTCTCACTGGTAGTATTAGCTTGCTAGCTCTTTTTTATTTAAGATAAAGTTTCTCAAATCATAAAAGCATATATCGCAATGTACAATATAAGTGTGATATCCTACCGTGTAGCAATGATCACACTTGAGTTATTTCTTTGGCTAACTCTGCCGTTTATTCTGTAACACACACAACAAGACTGAACATGGATTCTGCGCGGGGTTTTCACACTCTTGTTCTAATGTGTCCCCTTAATAGTAGTGCTGAACAATACAGGTAGTTCCCCCTAGAGGCATGTGCCAGTAATGTTTTATTTTAGACTTGCAGTCTACCACATCCCTCCCCTCTAGATTAAACTACTCTTAATTACACTAGCCAATTACTAGACATCCTGGAACTCCCATTTAACCCTAAACTATCACAGTTACTTTTTAATTTCTTAAACACATGTGTCATACACATAATTTCTTTCTCTTTTTTTTTTTTTTTCACATGTATAACACACATAACAGTCTAACTGGGGATTTGGTTTGACTACCGCATCCCAGTGAGGTTCCAGGACGCATTCTTGTCCTGTGGCTGGGGAACTCACGACTGACTAAGTATAGTCCTTCAAGTAGTCTGGAGCTCTCCTAGCTCGCTGAGATCTTCTCACGGCTGGTGAGCCAACTGCAGGTGAAGACTCAGACTGCTCCACTGTTTCGGCTGCTGCAGTGCTGCCCGTAGAATCTGCAGAGACGGTTACCTCAGGTTTCACCTGAAGTGGTGGTTCATTGATGCTCTCCTCAGAATGGGTGTCAGACAACACCTCTGGTGCCATCGGCAGGGGAATGGAGCTCCTACCACGAACTTGGTCGATGTGTCGCCTCACCACTTGTCCATGGCCTAATGTCACCTTGAATGACACAGGGCCTGTTTTTTCCGTTATTTCTCCTGGTACCCAGGCTGGTCCTGAGCCAAAGTTGCGGGTGTAGACCACGTCTCCTTCTCTCAATATTCTCTCTCTAGCATGCATGTCATGATAACCTTTTTGTTTCTCTTGTTTGTCATGCACTTTGTTTCTGAAGTCTGGATATATTAAGTCAAATGTTGACCTCAACTTCCTTCCCATCCATGGACCTGCGTAGTCAATGTGAATTCTTCTCCATGGTTTATCTGGAACTTCCCAGGGATGTAGTGGGGCTGCTGGAGGACTGTTCCTGTTCTCCTGGCATGCCGCACATGACTTTACAAGCGCCTCCACCTCTGCATCCATGTTGGGCCACCACATGTAACTCCTCGCCAACGCTTTCATGCGAGTGATGCCAGGGTGTGCTTGGTGTAGTTGTTGCAGTAAGGCATTCCTACCAGGTGGTGGAACAACCACGCGTCCTCCCCACAGGATACAACCTTCCTGGTTGCTGAGCTCATCCTGTCGTCGGGCATAGGGAATGAACTCAGGACTGTTCATCTTCGGCCATCCTCGCAAGATGTATTCTCGCACTCTTGCTAGAACAGGGTCTTTGTCTGTCCACTTCTTTATTTGTTGTGCGTTCACCAGGGGCACGCCCTTCTGCTGCTTGACCCCCCATGACCATTTTTCTTCCTTCTTAAGTAAGGTATGTAGTGGTGCCAGCAGCGTGGAGAGCTTTGGGAGGAACCTATGGTAATAGTTCAACAAGCCCAGGTAGGCTTTTAACTCAGTAACATTTTGTGGCTCAGGCGCCTCCGCAATGGCTTCCACTTTGTCTGTTAGAGGGTGTAGACCACTGGCGTTGATCTTGTGGCCTAGGAACACCACCTCTTTTCCCATGAACTCACACTTGCTTCTTTTCAACCTCAGACCGCTTTTCTCCAACCGTTGAAGCACTTCCTCCAGCGTTTTCAGATGTTCTTGTTCATTTGGTCCTGTACAAAGGATGTCATCCAAATAAATGGTAACATTCGGAATTCCACCTAGGATGCCCTCCATAGTTCTCTGGAATATAGCAGGACTGGAAGCTACTCCAAATGGTAAGCGTGTGTAGGTATATAAGCCTTTGTGTGTATTGATGGTTACATACTTTCTTGATTCTTCTTCCAGGACTACTTGTTGGTAGGCGTGACTCATGTCTAATTTCGTGAAGTGTCGGCCGCCGTTCAGCTGTGCGAAGAGGTCCTCCACTTTAGGAATTGGATACTGATCCACCCGTGATGCTCGATTGACAGTGAGTTTGTAATCTCCACATATTCTAATGGAGCCATCCGGCTTTCTCACTGGGACTATGGGCGCCGCCCATTCTGCAACCTGCACTGGCTCAATGATCTTGTCATCCAGCAGCCTCTGTAGCTCGCTTTCGACCAGTGGCTTGACTGCATAGGGTACCGGTCGGGGTTTGCAGAATCGCGGTTGGGCCTCCTTGTCCACATTAATCTTTGCAGTGACACCTTTTAGCTGTCCTAAGCCTTCTTTGAACACCTCAGCGTGTCTTTCGAGGATCTCCTCCAGCTGCAATTTGGGCTGAGATTCCACCTTATTCACCAACTGATCCATCATGGCCAGTTCTTGTAGCCAACTTCGCCCTAGTAGATTTGGTCCTTCGCTCCCAACTACTACTACAGGTAAGTCCTTTTCTTTGTTTTTGTGTTGCACCTTCACTTGTGCCATGCCTAGCACGTCTAGCTTCTCTCCTGTGTATGTTTTTAATTTTAATGAACAGGGATTTAATTCTGCTGTGTCTGTTTTCTTCCACAGTTGTGTATATTGCTGTTTACTTAATATGGTTACTCCACAGCCTGTATCAACTTCAAATGTTACTTTCATTCCATTAACATTCGTGGTACGCGTGATGGGCGCTACCTTGGTCAGCTCCTCTGACGTGTTGTAAATTGTGTGAAAACCCATGTCTTCTGTATCACTTTCTCCCTCCCCTCTCAGTTGATTCGCTCGCTGTTCCTTTCCTGGGCCCTTGTTTTCATACTTTTGCCCATTAACTGTCGCTTTCAGCACCTGTGCGCTGTCCACCTTTATTCTACATGCTTTCTTAATGTGCCCTCGCTTGCCACAATTATGACACAGCTCAGTGGCAAATTTGCACTCGGCAGCATTGTGCTGGCCTTTGCAGCGATAACAACTGGGGAATTTGTGCTGAGTTTTGTCAGTCGACACTTTGTGGACACCTACTTGGGTCTTAGGCACACGAACATGCGTTGCTGTGTCCTCTGTTAGCTTCCCTTGCATCTCTCTCACATCTTTAGATGCTGTTTCCATCGCTTGGCATAATTCCAAAGCCTTCACAAAAGTGAGTTTTGTTTCAAATAAAAGTCGCCGTTGCATACGGTCATCATTCACTCCACACACAAGTCTGTCTCTTAACATTTCTTCCAATGAGTCTTTGTAATCACAGTGCAGTGCTAATTTCCTCAATTCTGCCACATACTCTGCTATGGACTCAGTGTTCCTCCTTATGCGTGAATTAAATTTGAATCGTTGCACGATTTCACTCGGTTTGGGGCTGAAGTGCTTCTGAAGCTCAGCAGTAAGCTGGTCGTACGTTTTATCTTTCGGTAATGCAGGGCTTATTAAATTTCTCAACAAGCTGTAAGTAGTTGCACCAACTCCACTCAACAGTACAGCCTTCCTTTTGTCTGGCTCCTCAATGTCATTAGCTTCGAAGAAAAAGTCCAACATTTCACTATATTCTTCCCATGACTGAGTCGAGTTATCAAAAGGGGTTACCGTTCCGATTACAGCCGCCATTGCTCGTCGTGGTGGGGAAACCTCGTTTTTCCTCCTCTGAACTTGCACTCGAACTACTGGAGTCACTTGAGTTCGCCACACTTGCAATGTTCTCTGTTTCTCGCCGCTGATTTTTTTCTTTTAATCCTCGTCGCCAATTGTGTGATATCCTACCGTGTAGCAATGATCACACTTGAGTTATTTCTTTGGCTAACTCTGCCGTTTATTCTGTAACACACACAACAAGACTGAACATGGATTCTGCGCGGGGTTTTCACACTCTTGTTCTAATGTGTCCCCTTAATAGTAGTGCTGAACAATACAGGTAGTTCCCCCTAGAGGCATGTGCCAGTAATGTTTTATTTTAGACTTGCAGTCTACCACAATAAGTAAGAAAGAAATGCTGTTTAGAACAAGAAGATGAAGTAAACCGAATAAATGAAGTATAATGCAAACTGCTTTTAACAAGGTTAAGGTGCTAATATAGTCATATGGGCGCAGTCGGGCATCCGGGCATTTGGCCTACTTCCGGTTAGCAACCCACATGGCAACGCCGTACTCGGTGAAAACAATTCAGTGGTGACCTAGTCCCAGGCAGCTGCTGTGACCCAGTCAAGCTTGTCCAGCCCGTCGGAGTGCATTATATTCAGCTCATCACGTCCTATATCAGGTAATTGAGTGATATTGTGTTAGTTTAATTAGTTGCCACTTGATGGGTCATGTTTTGAAAATGCTAGCCGCCGACACAAGCCTCTCTGTATTGTAAACAGAGACGGACATTTCGTCTATGGAAATGCATGACTGATTCCGTTTTCACCCAACAATACAGACCTCTCTATGTGCAGTCAGCCTGACTAATTTAACTGTAGACTGTAGTAAATAGTGCAACAAAGGGGCTGGCCATTAATGAAAGAGGTGACAAAGGCATAGGTGTCAAGTGATTTTTTTACGGTTTCGCCGTATTTTAATACGGGGAAAATACAATTTTAGCAAATATGGGCGTATTGCCATTTCTGTACGCCAAAAAGAAAAATATACGGGAAAAGAGGAACACCTCGTGCGACTCCCACAGCGAGTTGGCAGAGCGCTCAGCGTGAGCAATTACTGATCGTTATAGATGCACCTCGCACCTTCTGCGGTTCCGGAACAGAGAGGAATCCCGGCGCCAGTAATGCTGCGCCTGATATGTGTGACTAATGCAAATGTATATGCTTTCCTGCTGTCTACTGTGATGCTAACGTGCCATGCATGCATTAGCCGGGAATATAAGTTGACTGTCTGCATGAAGCACCCTTTTAAACTTCACTCGTGTCCGCCTGCACTTATTTCGATCCTCCACAAGCGCACCTAAGCAGTGTTTAGCATCAGTGAACATTTTCTTGTTTAATTATTTCTTTTAAGAATTACTCCTGTGCTGCCCTGATATTTAATGGATTGGTCATGTTATCCATAGGGGCCTTTCCTTAAAAACATTCAAAACATGTAAGAGGGTTAATCATGTTAATATGGGTCGAAGCAAATATGCTTACCAGGGGTGTCGATCAAGTAGCTGTACACGTCCGGCCACTGCACAGCTGGCCACCTGGTCGGGTCATTAACCCATTTTCCGGCTGGTAGCTTGTATGGGCAATCTGTCAGTCCACTTGCTGTCAGTTTCTCCTGATAACGTAGCCTGGCTGACTCATCAAGCTTTTCTATGTAGTCACAGGCCATGACAAAAAGTCAAACCACTGCACTAGACAAGGCTTGGTAACAGGTTTGTTTTCACCGAGTTAAGATGGCAGCGATGTGTTACTAACCGGAAGTGACGTAGCCCCGACCGCGCCTATACAGGTGAGGCTTTTATAATATTACAGCATTTTAAGGCCTTTACACAGTTTTATTTTGTTCAAGACAGCATCAAAAATTGGACTTATTTTAAAGCAACTATATTTATGCATGAGAAACTTTTCCAAATGATCATTCTTTTTTTTTTTCCCTCCATTTGATGGCCAAATCTTATATGGTCCAATAAAGTTGGAGAAGTCTGTTAGGTGCTATCCAGACCTGTAAAGTTCACCAGAAACTTTGTGAGATTACAGGAAAAAGGAGATACAGCCGTGGACAAAATTGTTGGTACCCCTCTGTTAATCAGGGATGGCAACAGGAAATTCTGATTTCAGCTGAAATCTAATTTGTTCAATTGACTTATGGGGGGCCGGGGGGCGCAGCCCCCCTGAAGCTGAGAGGTTTTCAGTAAAACAGAAGTAATTTAGACTGAAAAAAATGATTAAAAAAAATGAAATACTAGACTTAGATAAATCATTAAATTTAATGAAAAGTTAACTTACTTTTTCTTCAATGTTGTCTCACTGTCTTTAGTCCAACATATTTAACAGTTCTATAAGAGTTTATTACACTACTTACACTGGTCACCAAGTCACTTCTAATGTGAAACTTTCTTCCTTTTGGCAGCAAGCTGTGTCAGTCTCTGAACTTTGAACTTCATCTCCTTTTCTGGTTTCTTCAGAAACTGTCCAAGTGTTTCTGTTACCTCGTTGAACTTTGAGCCAATTTTCACCTTTACCGTGACTTTTCTCTCAAGCCAATTCTGTCGGAACTTATTTTTGACACTTTTGTCTATTTCTAGCACTGATGACTCCTGATCCTTCAATAAAAATCTCATAATTCCGCTGAAAATAATACCGAAAGGTCAGAATTCCAACACGAACCAGGGATGTGATTTTGGGTTTGAGAAATTATCTGAAAATTTAGCAGGGGGTCTGGGGGACATAGTTCCCCAGCGGGGTCCGGGGCAGAGCCCCGGTGGGGGGGGGAGCAGGGGGGGCGAAGCCCCCCGAAGCTCCTGGGTTTTTATGATTTTTAAGTACCAGAACTGTGCTTAAATGACATAAAACAAACAGCTGGGGGACTTCCGGTTATGGCTGCCACGTGAGAAGGACACGTCTCACTCTGCTCTGCTCCTGGAGAAAAAAAATCGGCAAATAACTCTCTCATTTGGGACAGAACGTATCCCAGCGTTTGGGCGAGGATATGTCGGTGAAGCCTAAGGCTGGAAAACCAGGTAGAGGAAAAAGTGAGCCGCCGAAACAGTCCAAATTAATGGACTTTCAGGTCTGTGACGCAGCAGATAAAGCTCCATATATGGCGGAGGAAGCTAGCAGCGGTGCGGTATCTGCGGGAAACGGCACAGGTGTGGTGCTAGCTGCCATAAGTTCAATGAGAGCAGACTTTTCCTCTAAATTTGATGGGATTATGGCAGCGTTGGAAGGAATGAGAAAGGAATTGGGTGACTGTGTGGAACGAATGGCGCAGGTGGAGCTTCGTGTCTCTAGTGCTGAAGATGACGTCACCTGTCTTCAATTAAAGGTGCGCACTTTGGAAAAAAAAAATAAATGTCTGGAAGATAATGTCCTGGATTTGGAGTCCCGGTCGAGACGGAACAACTTGAGGCTGGTGGGTCTACCGGAGGAATCCGAAGGTCAGGACTCATGTTCCTTTCTGGAAAAGTGGATTCCGGAGGCGCTGGGCAGCGCGGAGCTGCAATCAGCAGTGGTTCTGGAAAGCGCACACCGTATTGGCCCACGGAGAGATAAGGGACCACTGAGGTCCCTAATTATGAAGTTCCTCAGCAACAGAGACAGGATGAAGATCTTCAACGCTGCACGAGCTAAAGGAGAGATTAAACACCAGGACCAGCAGGTGCGGTTCTACCCAGATTTGGCCACAGGAATCCAACAATTGAGGAAGCAGTTTGATCCCGTACGTAAAGAGCTGCGCAACCTTGGGATTCGTCATGGTGTAATTTACCCTGCGAGACTGTTGACCACGTATGGGGGCAGAACCCACATCTTCAAGACCCCAGAGGAGGCGCAGGAGTTCATCAAGAAGATCCAAGAAGAGACTGGTGGGAGCTAAGCATGAACAAAATATAAGGTAGAATATTTAAGCATTTGCACAGGCATCTGACTGACTTGAAGCAAATAGCAAGTTTACAAAATATAGATTGTATTATATATTTAAAAAAAAAACTATGATGTACAAAGTTGCTAAAAATTTTGGAGTTAAGTTGGAAAACTACAGAGGAGAGTTAATGTTACGTCATTAAAAGCAGTAGAGTTAGGGTGATTGGGAGGATGAAGAAGGAGTGGCTTTGGCTGTTCCTCGTGGGTGTGGAGCGGTCGATGGCTATATCGGGAGACGGAATTTTTCTTTTGATTTTGGGGGGATCACCACAAATGTGGGAAGGGGGAATTTGTTTGTGTGTAGTTTGTAGGATGAATGTTCAACCACTCATTTTTTTTGCTTCTCTGTATGAGCATGTTTACACTGCAAGGTAATCCCAAACTCCCTATTGATCATAAACCAAAGCGTTAATCTTAATTTAACTTCATGGAATTGCAGAGGTCTACAAAATTTAAAAAAACTTGAACAAGTTATGAATAAAATAAAAGACATGGGTTCAAAAATTGTGTTTTTACAAGAAACTCATCTAATAGAGGAGGATGTAAAAAGAATTAGGAGTAGATGGCAAGGAAGTGTTTTCACCTCATCATTTTCATCCCGAGCCAGGGGAGTTATGACTCTCATACATAAATCAGTCCCATTTCAAGTGAAAAATGTAATTGGAGACAAATTTGGAAGATATGTAATCATTCAAGGATCTTTGCTATTAGAAAATATAAATTTGGTGAACTTATATGGTCCCAATATAGATGATCAAAAGTTCTTTGCTAATTTATTTCTTATCTTATCATCACTTACAGGGCAACATATAATAGCAGGGGATTTTAATTGTACATTGAATCCCGGTATAGATAGATCAACAGGACTGGACTGTACGCACAATGGATGTAGGATGACCATTAATCATTTTATGAAAGAATTGAGATTGCTAGATATATGGAGAGAAATGAAACCACAAGTTAAAGCCTACTCTTGTTATTCCAGTACCTACAAGACATTCTCACGTATTGATTATTTTTTGATCTCCACAGAATTAAGGTCCAAGATTCAAAACTGCTTTTATGATAACATCATGATCTCTGATCATGCACCCTGCTGTCTAATACGTATATGTAGATAAGAAATTGACAAAGGAATCAGGTAGATGGCAATTTCAGCATAAATGGCTTCAGGATGAGGAATTTGTCAAGTACATAGAAAAACAGATGAGTTCTTTGACATCAATACTACACAAACATCAGCATGTGTAAAGTGGGAGGCTTTCAAAGCTTTTATTAGGGGTCATATTATTAGTTATACAGGTTCAAAATCTAAGAAGACTCGAGAGGAGAGAGCCCAATTGGAACATAAAATAAAAAGTCTTCAGGAAAAAGTGTATGCAGGAAGTGATCCAAGGTTGGAGAACGAATTACTGATTTTGAGAGCTGAATATGACAAAAAATCAGCGAATAGAGCTGCCTCGAGTCTTCTAAGATTGAAACAATCTTTTTATGAGCAAGGTGAAAAATCAGGAAAATTATTGGCATGGCAGATTAAACAATTAGAATTTAAAACACCAATTACCAGTATTATAAGTAACAGACAGGTAGTTATAGATCCTTTATAAATTAATAGAGCCTTTAGAGATTACTATGAAAAATTATATGATACCAAAAATGAATCTGATTTAACAAAACTAAATGGGTTTTTGAACGAACTATCTATACCGTGTATTCCAAATGAAAACAGGGAGATATTGGAGTCTAAAATTAGTCAAGAAGAAGTTGGGCTAGCCATTGATAACATGAAATCAGGAAAAAGTGCAGGACCAGATGGTCTTCCAGTTGACCTTTATAAAAAATTTAAGAATAAATTAATAAAACCTTTTTTGGAAATGGTTTTAGAAGCATTTCAAAATAGTAATTTACCATCATACATGAATAATGCCTTAATTATACTGTTGCCAAAACCAGGTAAACCCTCTAATAAATGTGAAAATATGAGACCAATAAGCCTATTAAATGCCGACCTTAAGATAATCTGTAAAATTTTAGCAAGACGAATACAAGAAATTTTACCAAATATTATTAATCGAGATCAGAATGGCTTTATAAAGGGAAGACAAGGCTTCCATAATGTAAGAAGACTATTTAATATTATTTATTCTAATAAAGAAGCACCGGATACAGCTCTCCTATCACTGGACGCCGAAAAGGCCTTTGATAGAGTCGAATGGCCCTTTCTTTTTGAAGTCTTACAAAGGTTTGGACTTGGAAATAATTTCATAAAATGGGTTCAGATAATATACAATAATGCTACAGCAGAAATCCTAACAAATAACAATATTTCAAAATCAATAAAGGATGTCGACAAGGCTGTCCACTTTCACCTTTACTGTTTACTATGGCAATTGAACCTTTAGCGATGGCGATACGTTTACATTCACAAATATATGGAATTAAAGTTGGACCAACAGAACATAAAATCTCCCTGTACGCCGATGACATAATTTTGTTTATGTCGAATCTTAAAAAAATCAATTCCGACCTTGTTGAATTTAATAAAGAATTTTGGGGAAATATCAGGATATAAAATAAATAAAACTAAATCTTCAATATTAATGCTAAATGAGACCCAGAGAAATTACCCAGCCCCTGAGGTAAATCAATTCAATGTTGTAAATCAGTTTAAATATTTAGGAATCCAAATTGTGCCTAAGCTAGAATCAGTCGCCAGTGTCAACTATGAAGCCTTAATGACAGATATCAATGAGTTAATTCAGAGATGGATGTCACTACCAATGTCGATGATCGGGAGAATCAATATACTTAAAAGTAATATTTTACCTAAAATACTTTATTTATTTCAATACATTCCCTTACCACCACCTTTAGATTTATTCTCAAGAATTAAAAAAAAGTTAGTGGAATTTATATGGAACAACAGGAGGGCTAGATTACGTCTGTCTTTATTATATTTACCATTTCATCTTGGAGGTCTGAAATGTCCAAATTTTATGTTGTATTATTGGTCAGCACAACTGAGGTCTATGACATATTATTTTTCATTAAATGATCTCCCTCACTGGACTGAAATGGAATCATACAATTTACCTTTACCTCTTCCCATATTCATATACTCAGACTCGGCAAAAAAATTACAAAAACAAGTTAAAAATCCATTTGTAAAGCATATGATCAAAATATGGTGTGAAGCTTAAAACTATTTAAAAGAACCACACTTATTGTCACAATTTAGCCCAATATGGAGTAATCAATATTTTAAACCAGGGAGAGCGGATGCTGTATTTAAAGTATGGAATTTAAAAGGGATTCAAAAGATTCAAGATTTATATTTGCCATGTGCAGATAACAATGTCTTTTGAAGAGCTGAGGATCAAATTTAATCTTAATAGAACACATTTTTTTAAATATCTTCAACTTAGAAACTTTATTCGATCAAATCAAAATAAAGCTCTCACTCGACCTATTTATTCATCCTTGGAAAAAATGTTGATGAAAGATAGTAAAAGAAAGGGTATTATTTCAGAGTTTTATAACTCATTGACACTATCCTCAAGTGAAAACTCACAGAAAAGATTAAACTACTGGAAAGAAGATCTGCAAACTGAAATTTCAGAGGAACAATGGGAATTGGCTTGTACAGAAGCTCAAACCAAATCAATAAATGTACGTCTTAAATTGATACATTTTAAATGGTTAATGCGGATGTATGTTACACCGGAGGAGTTAAATAGATATAACAAAAATATACTAGATACGTGCACAAAATGCATGGAAAGTAAAGGAACCCTATTTCATTGTGTATGGGAATGTAGAATAATTAGAATGTTTTGGGAAGAGGTGAGGGTAACAATTGAAAAAATAATCTCAAAACAGATCATATTGAATCTTAAACTGTTTTTGTTGGGTCTGTACCCAGAAAAGCATAACTTTAATAAAAGTGAAAGAACATTCATAGACCTCAGTTTGCTTAATGCCAAAAAATGTATTGCACTACTGTGGAAAAAGACTCATAGACCAGATGTGACTCAGTGGTTAAGACAGATGTTAACAAACCTTCCTTTAGAAAGAATAACATATATACTGAAATCAAAGGAAATTGTGTTTGAGAATATATGGAGACCTTTTATTGATTATAAATTTTATTGATTTTTTTTTTTTTTTTTTTTGAATGCAAAAGATGCAATAGACTTACACAATGGTCCTCTCCGGCATACAACTAGGAACATACCGGTCGCTATGGAGGGTGAGAATATGTATGGGCACATAATCATACCATGTAGGATAACTAAATAGACGGTTATGCTGTTTCATCCCACCTAGCAACAATGCTCTGCACTGTGTGTGTTTATATATTTACATATTTATTCCATCTAGCTACAATGCTCTGCACTGGGTGTGTTTATATTTATATATCTATATATTTATTCCATCTAGCTACAATGCTCAGCACTGGGTGTGTTTATATTTATATATCTATATATTTATTCCATCTAGCTACAATGCTCCGCACTGTGTTTTTATATATCTACATATTATTCCATCCAGCTACAATGCTCTGCACTGTGTGTCTGTGTGTGTGTGTGTGTGTATATATATATATTTTATAGTAATATGTACATATGTATATTAGCTGCTCTTGCTTGCTTGTTTTTTTTTTTTTTGTTTTTTTTTTGTTTGTTTTTTTTTTCTTGCCTTCTGATTGTTGCTCTGAGTGTTGCTATCCCTGTGCTGTTGCAATCCTGGAATTTCCCCGTTGTGGGACTAATAAAGGCTTATCTTATCTTATCTTATCTTATGTAAAAAATTTAAACATAACTCTTGAAGAAGAAGGTGAATGATGTGTGTGGACCTTGTAAATTCCAAACTGGTGAACATAATATGTATACTTATGTAATGGATTGTCTAGACTAAACAGAGGAGCATTGTTGAAGACTTGATTTTGTTGGTGGTTGTTGGTGTTTTTAGTGCATTTTTTTTGTAGTACTTTAGTGTTAGTGTTTGATTGTTTGTCATGTTGTTTAAAAAAAAAAAGGTTCAATAAAGATATTGTGGGGAAAAAAACAAACAGCTGAATGCCACTTATTACTGTATAATATTGACTTATGTTCCAAGAAGATGGCATTCCTAAAATATTCCAACAAGCATTATCCATCACATGCTTTAACACTTGATCAAATCAAAATCAGTTAATTTTATCTATTCCATAATAGAAATAAAATTCCAACATACCATTATTTTTATAATTTCAGCATTCATTTCAGATCACCAGTTTCAATCTCCATTGAGTCTTGAGCAGTTCATTTGGCACAATCACTGATGTAGCCAAGTCTTAGAAATATTCAAAAGTTATGAGTCAATGTCCACTGTGCACTGTCAATTTCAAACTGTTTGGAATCATAAAAGTAATGTAACTAAATTGTTTTGCTACTTTTTTCTCCTCAACATCAATGTCAGGGCGCTGCAGGAGTTTTTGGGGATGGTTAACTTTTATAACCGTTTCCTCCCCCGCGCAGCCCAGCTCATACAGCCGTTGTACGCCGCACTCAAGAAATGGAAATCGGCGGACAGAGTCGACTGGACTCCTGAGCAGAAGCAGGCGTTCTGCGGTTAAAACAGCTCTGGCAAACGCTGCACTACTGGCGCACACAGACCTGGCGGCTCGGATAGCGCTTACTACCGACGCCTCGGACATGGGCATAGCGGCCGTCGTGGAGCAATGTGCTGCCGGTTCTTGGCAGCCACTCACCTTTTTTAGCAGGTCTTTGCACGACAGTGAGCGTAAATACAGCGTGTTCGACAGAGAGTTAATGGCTCTCCACCTGGCCATACGCCACTTTCAGTTCTGGCTAAAAGGGCGCACCTTCACTGCGTTTGTGGACCACAAGCCGCTAACGTACTTAACATACTTTATCTTCCTGGAAGATAAAATAAAGCGAAATTCGGCGAATTAGAGGAAAATCACATCCTTGAGAACACGCCGCCATGATTTTTTGACAAAGCATACAACGAGGCATTTGATTGGTCCAATTGTTTGCAACTATCCAATCACAGGGCTGTTTACAATACAGCAGTAGCTTGAACACAACACATCCGGGTTATCGCGGGAGACTTGATCCGTGGAAGCGCCGAGCGCTTATGTAATCATGTTGATTTTCGCTAAAATTGGTAACAATAAGGTACCTTACCCCCCCTAAAATTTTCTCAACGGATTTAGACGATTCACAGAAATGATCAATTTGAAAATAAATCAGCGGAAATCCGCAGATCGGCAGAAAATTGCCATCCCTGGTTAGTGAAAGAAAAACCCACAAGGGTCACAGAAATAACTTGAATCTCACAAAAGTGGTAATAAATAAAAATTCTATGAAAATTAACCAATGAAAATCAGACAATGCTTTTGAATTGTGGTTCAACAGAATTATTTTAAAAAACAAACTCATGAAACAGGCCTGGACAAAAATGATGGTACCCTTAATATTTTGTTACACAACCTTTTGAGGCAATCACTGCAATCAAATGATTTCTGTAACTGTCAACGAGACTTCTGCACCTCTCAGCAGGTATTTTGGCCCACTCCTCATGAGCAAACTGCTCCAGTTGTCTCAGGTTTGAAGGGTGCCTTCTCCAGACGGCATGTTTCAGCTCCTTCCACAGATGTTCAGTAGGATTTAGATCAGGGCTCATAGAAGGCCACTTTAGAATAGTCCAATGTTTGGCTCTTAGCCATTCTTGGGTGTTTTTAGCTGTGTGTTTTGGGTCATTATCCTGTTGCAAGACCCATGACCTGCGACTGAGACCAAGCTGTCTGACACTGGGCAGCACATTTCTCTCTAGAATACCTTGATAGTCTTGAGATTTCATTGTACCCTGCACAGATTCAAGATACCCTGTGCCAGATGCAGCAAAGCAGCCCCAGAACATAACAGAACCTCCTCCATGTTTGACAGTAGGGACAGTGTTCTTTTCACAGGACATTCTCCCAGAAGCTTTGTGGCTTGTCAGCATGCAGTTTAGCAAATTCCAGTCTGGCTTTTTTATGATTTGTTTTCAACAGTGGTGTCCTCCTTGGTTGTCTCCCATGAAGTCTACTTTGGCTCAAACAACGACGGATGGTGCGATCTGACACTGCTGTACCTTGACCTTGGAGTTCACCATGAATGTGTTTAGAGGTTGTTCTGGGCTCTTTTGTTACCATTCGTATTATCCGTCCCTTCCATTTTTCATCAAGTTTCCTCCTGCGGCCACGTCCAGGGAGGTTGGCTACAGTCCCGTGGATCTTAAATTTCTGAATATGTGCAACTGTAGTCACAGGAACATCAAGCTGCTTGGAGATGGTCTTATAGCCTTTACCTTGCTTGTCTATAATTTTCTTTCTAATCTCCTGAGACAACTCTCTCCTTTGCTTCCTCTGGTCCATGTTTAGTGTGGTACACACCATGTCAGCAAACAGCACAGTGACTACTTGTCACCCTTTAAATAGGCCGACTGACTGATTACAAGTTTGTAGACACCTGTGATGTTAATTAGAGGACACATCTTGGTTGAACATGTCCCTATGGTCACATTATTTTCAATCTTTTCTAGGGGTACCATCATTTTTGTCCAGGCCTGTTTCATGAGTTTGTTTTTTAAAATATTTCTGTTGAACCACAATTCAAAAGAATTGTCTGATTTTCACTGGTTAATTTTCATAGAATTTTTATTTATTACCACTTTTGTCAGATTCAAGTTATTTCTGTGACCATTTTGGGTTTTTCTTTCATTAACAGAGGGGTACCAACAATTTTGTCCACGTGTGTATTCTCCTTTCTCAATGATGAAATCACAGGAATTTCTATTAATATTAACCTTTTGATTTAAAAAGTCTCAAGAATACATTTTTAAGAATCTTATTAGTCATCATACTGCTGTTGTTGATGTTGCTTTCTGATGTGCTTTTGAATCAAATAATGCAAAGAAAACCAGTTCATGTTCATTCTTAAACACTACAATACTTCAGTTTTAACTGAGGAAGAACTCAAATCTGTGCTTGTGAAAGAGCTCTGTTTTTATTCCCAGCTGAGCTTTCACGCATCTCACCATGTTTAGATGATCACCTAATCAGTTCCTCCTTAGACTGAGGTTTTCTTGTATGTACATATTCTTAAAAATCATACTGAAATATTTAGGACAGTCACACATGTTTTTTAATGGTTGCTGTAGGATTTGTTTGACTTTATTGTAAATGGGTTAAAAAGTGAAATATTTCTACTCCATAATGTGACTCTTAGTTGTTCTTTCCCTGTTTTACTGGTGTTGCATTGGTTTGATCTGTGCAAAGACGGGAAGACTTACACACTGCATCTAGTCACAGCTTAACGAAGGTCATTTCTGCATGTACCCCTCTGTCTAAAGCTGTATTATAATTTGTTCAGGAAAACGCGCAGCAGCCTGTTTCCTGTAAATGATTGTCTTCAGCCAGTCCTCCAATTTAAGGGTAACTAGTCTATATGAAGAGCAGCAAATCATCTGGTACCTTTATGTACAGCTACATGACTAACAAGTGGTTTGTTGTGGCACTCAAAATTTTAATTTCTTCTTTAATTTCTTCCTATTTCTTATTTACTATCTGGCTTCTCTTGCTAAACTTTCTGATCCGGCGACACCCTATCCATCACAGACACGTAGATCGCCCAAATGTCTCCTGAGCCAGTGGACGGAGCCACTGCTTGTAGCAGGAGGCAGTACAATAGAGACCAGCTGTTAGCACTCAACCAGCCCACGATACTAACGCAAAAACTCGACATACCGGGAGAAATAAGACAGAAACGGCATGGATGTCGAGCTGGAGTAAGACGGCGGGCGAGGAATATAAGGTACAGACCCATCCTCCCATCTGTTATTATGGGGAACGATCAATCGCTACTCAATAAGACTGACAAGCTAGCGGCTATCTCTCGCTACGAGAGCGTCTTCAGAGAGATTAGCATAATGTTGTTTACTGAGACATAGCTAACCGAACTAGCAACAGATGCTAGCATCGAATTGGAGGGTTTCCACGCAATACGGGCAGACCGGACACCAGACAGTGGGAAGGGAAGGGGCGGAGGAGTGACGATGTATGTCAGTAACAGATTTGGCTCAGTTGGTAGAGCATCCGCCCCACACCCTGGAGGCAGGGGTTCAAATCCCGGCCGGGTCATGCCGAAGACCATATAAAAAAAAGTGGAACTTCCTGCCATCCAGCTTGGTGCTCAGCAATAAATGGAATGGAGGAGGGAACTCTGTGGTGGCGCCTTGCATGGCAGCGGCCCTCTGATTCTGCACTTGAGGTGTGTGTGATTTACACTGTAGATAGGTAAAGCACAATCTCGTTCTGCTGTACATGATTGGTTGTACGGTTGAATGACAATAAGGGTGATTTGATTTAATTTAATTTTTTAATTTAATTTAATTTATAACAACTGGTGCAGACCGGGACATATCACAGTTAAAGAGCAACACTGCAGCAAAGACATTGAGTTGCTAGCTGTTAGCATGCGACCTGCCTTTCTCCCGAGGGAATACTCACACGTGTTCTAAATTGTTATTTATGCAAATCCGACAGCGAACGCTGGGACAGCCAGTAGTCACTCAGTAACTGGCAGACTGCTGACAGAACACCCAGATGCTCTCCTCCTCATCTCCGGTGATTTCAATCTTATTTCACTGTCCCCCATTCTGCCCATGTTCACCCAGTATGTCACATGCCACACTAGAGACAATAAAACACTGGACTTATTCTATGCAAATACTAAGGAAGCGTACACCTCATCACCACTCCCCCCACTCGGGAGATTGGATCACAACTTGGTTCATCTCCTGCCGGTGTACAAAACCCTAGTACACAGACAACCTTTGGTTATGCACATGGTGAAGATATGGTCTGAGGAGGCAATGGACGCTCTAAAGGACTGTTTTGAAATCACTACCTGGGAGCAGCTGTGCAATCCACATGGTGAGAACATCGACGGCATCACTCACATCATCACGGACTACATCAACTTCTGTGTGGACAACACCGTACCCACCAAGACCATACAGTGTTGCTCAAACAACAAACCCTGGATCAACCCTGAGATAAAAACACTTCTGAGAGAGAAGAAGAGGATCTTCAGGTTGGGGAACAGGGAGATGCTGAAGTCTGTACAGAGGGAGCTAAGGAGGAAGATCAGAGAAGGCAAGGACAGCTTCAGGAAGAAGATGGAGGACAAGCTGCAACAGAGCAACATCAGTGGGGTCTGGAGAAACCTCAAAACCATCTCTGGGCTCTAGATTACCTCCTCCCAGGCCACGGGAGGGCAGGGAGTGGGTGAACAATCTGAATCTGTTTTTTAATAGGTGTGACCAACCGCCCTCCCCCCGCCTGCAAACCAACCACTGCTGCCTCCAAAGTCATCGAGACCTGCTGTCCACAGCCCACTCCACCAATACCCCCCCCCCCCACTCCCAGCACACAGCCCCCCAACCTGACCCTCACTAAGACCCAGGTGAGAACGGAGCTGAGGAAGATCAAGGCGAGGAAGGCCTCAGGACTGGATGGCATCAGCGTGAAGCTCCTCAAGTCCTGTGCAGACCAGCTGTTGGGATTGTGGAGCACATCTTCAACCTGAGCCTGAAGCTGTGGAGGGTACCACAGTTGTGGAAAACATCTTGTGTGGTACCCGTACCAAAGACTTCCCACCCCAGAGACCTGAACAGCTACAGACCAGTGGCCCTGATGTCTCACCTGATGAAAACCCTGGAGAGACTGCTCCTTGCTCACCTCTGCCCCCTGGTGGGACCAGCAATGGATCCACTCCAGTTCACCTACTAGCATGGCATCGGGGTGGAGGATGCAGTGATCTTCCTTCTTCATCATTCCCTGTCCCACCTGGAGAAGCCTGGGAACGTGGTGAGGATCATGTTCTTTGACTTCTCCAGTGCTTTCAACATCATCCAACTGATGATCCTGAGGGACAAGCTGCTGTGCGCAGGGGTGGACCAGCACCTGTCATCATGGATCCTGGACTACCTCACAAACCGGCCACAATTTGTGAGAACCTGGGATTGTGTGTCTGACACGATCATCGGCAGCACGGGGGCCCCCCAGGGAACGGTTTTGGCTCCTTTCCTGTTCACCCTTTATACTGCGGACTTCTCACACAGCACAACACACTGCCATCTACAGAAGTTGTCTGACGACTCTACGATCATCGGCCTCATCTCCAACGGAGATGAAGCTGAGTACAGAGGACTTATCCAGGACTTTGTGGACTGGTGCCATCGGAACTGCCTCCAGATCAACGCGAGGAAAACTAAGGAGCTGGTGGTGGACTGCCGCAGGCAAGGACAACCCCTCATAGCTCCAGTAAACATCCAGGGAACAGACATTGAGATGGTGTCATCCTACAAGTACCTTGATGTTCATTTGAATAATAAACTAGACTGGTCACACAATACCGACGCACTCTACAAGAAGGGACAGCGCAGGCTGTTCCTACTGAGGAGGCGGTCTTTTGGTGTACAAGGGGTGCTCCTGAAGACATTCTACGATCCGGTGGTGGCATCAGCCATCACTTTTGGAGTGGTCTGCTGGGGCAATGGCATTACAGCAGCAGATAGGAAGAGACTGAACAAACTGATCAAGAAAGCTAGCTCTGTCCTGGGGCAACACCTTGACCCAGTGGAGGAGATAGGAGAGAGAAGGATGGTGGCTAAACTGTCATCTCTGCTGGAGTCCGAGTCCCACCCTATGCAGGACATATTGAACGCACTGAGGAGCTCATTTAGCAGTAGGCTACATCATCCTAGGTGCGTGACCGAGAGGTTTCACAGGTCCTTCCTACCTACAGCTGTCAGACTTTATAACCTACAGTGGGGTAAAAAAGTATTTAGTGAGCCACCAATTGTGCAAGTTCTCCCACTTAAAAGATGAGAGAGGTCTCCAATTTTCATCATAGGTATACCTCAACTATGAGAGACAAAATGAGAAAAAAAAAAATCCAGAAAATCACATTGTCTGATTTTTAAAGAATTTATTTGCAAATTATGGTGGAAAATAAGTATTTGGTCAATAACAAAAGTTCATCTCAATACTTTGTTATATACCCTTTGTTGGCAATGACAGAGATCAAACGTTTCCTATAAGTCTTCACAAGGTTTTCACACACTGTTGCTGGTATTTTGGCCCATTCCTCCATGCAGATCTACTCTAGAGCAGTGATGTTTTGGGGCTGTCACTGGGCAACACGGACTTTCAACTCCCTCCAAAGATTTTCTATGGGGTTGAGATCTGGAGACTGGCTAGGCCACTCCAGGACCTTGAAATGCTTCTTACGAAGCCACTCCTTCGTTGCCTGGGCGGTGTGTTTGGAACCACTGTCATGCTGAAAGACCCAGCCACATTTCATCTTCAATGCCCTTGCTGATAGAAGGAGGTTTTCACTCAAAAGCTCACGATTCATGGCCCCATTCATTCTTTCCTTTACACGGATCAGTCATCCTGGTCCCTTTGCATAAAAACAGCCCCAAAGCATGATGTTTCCACCCCCATGCTTCACAGTAGGTATGGTGTTCTTTCTCTTCCAAACACGACAAGTTGAGTTTTTAACCAAAAAGTTCTATTTTGGTTTCATCTGACCATATGACATTCTCCCAATCCTCTTCTGGATCATCCAAATGCTCTCTAGCAATCTTCAGATGGGCCTGGACATGTACTGGCTTAAGCAGGGGGACACGTCTGGCACTGCAGGATTTGAGTCCCTGGCGGCGTAATATGTTACTGATGGTAGCCTTTGTTACTTTGGTCCCAGCTCTCTGCAGGTCATTCACTAGGTCCCCCCGTGTGGTTTTGGGATTTTTGCTCACCGTTCTCGTGATCATTTTGACCCCACGGGGTGAGATCTTGCGTGGATCCCCAGATCGAGGGAGATTGTATGTCTTCCATTTTCTAATAATTGCTCCCACAGTTGATTTCTTCACACCAAGCTGCTTACCTATTGCAGATTCAGTCTTCCCAGCCTGGTGCAGGTCTACAATTTTGTTTCTGGTGTCCTTTGACAGCTCTTTGGTCTTGGCCATAGTGGAGTTTGGAGTCTGACTGTTTGAGGTTGTGGACAGGTGTCTTTTATACTGATAACGAGTTCAAACAGGTGCCATTAATACAGGTAATGAGTGGAGGACAGAGGAGCCTCTTAAAAAGTTACAGGTCTGTGAGAGCCAGAAATCGTGCTTGTTTGTAGGTGACCAAATACTTATTTTCCACCATAATTTGCAAATAAATTCTTTAAAAATCAGACAATGTGATTTTCTGGATTTTTTTTTTCTCATTTTGTCTCTCATATTTGAGGTATACCTATGATGAAAGTTGGAGACCTCTCTCATCTTTTACGTGGGAGAACTTGCACAATTGGTGGCTGACTAAATACTTTTTTGCCCCACTGTTAGCAGGGCTGCGCGCAGAGATAGCAAAAAAACGTGACAACCTAATAGTATTGAATGCAAAAGACGCAACAGACTTACACAAATGGTCCCCTCCAGTATACAACTAGGACAATATCAATCTCTACGGAGGGTGGCAATATGTATGGGTACATATTCATACTATGTGGGATAACTAAATAGACGGTTATGCTGTTTAGATAGATAGATGGATGTAGTACTTTATTGATCCCAAACTGGGAAATTACAGTGTAACAGCAGCATGACAGTTGACAACCAAACAACAGAAACACACACATGACAGACAAAGGGATTACCCATGGAAAGTATTTTTTTTTTTATTTAGTTTATTCCATCTTGCTTCAATGCTCCGCACTGTGTATAATATTTATATGTTATGTGTACATATGTATATTCACTGCTCTTATTTTCTTATCTTCTAAATTATTGCTCTGAGTGTTACTACCCTGTGCTGTTGCAATCTTGGAATTTCCCCATTGTGGAACTAATAAAGGCTTATCTCTTATCTTAATTGTACTGCTTTCAGTCTATGCATATCGACCATAAAAGGTACTACTAGTAATTATAGTTTTCAACTAGTCTATATAAGCCTATGACAACACAGTGACAACCACCTGGGGCGCCACTGTGACAACAGCATTAGAGAATTTCTGGACTTAAGTTTTGGCTTTTGATTTTGACGTGCCACCACAAGATTTTCAGTGGCCACCCTATGATGAATTTCTGGAGGCGCCACTGTGAAAAAGGTCACACATTCAAGGGAAAAAGCTGCAAATTTATGGGGAAATTATCCACATTTTTTTTAATTGCAATTTTGCAAGAAAAAAGTATCAAAATTGTAATAAAAGAAGTTGCAAGTTTGGCAAATGATTGTGGTTTAATAATGAAAGAAAAACTTATCTTGTGCCTCTGTTGGTGGATTCTGTCGAAGAAGACTCTGAGGAAGAAGATGAGGGCGAAGAAGCAGCCGAAGATGATAAAATAGACAAAGTACAGGTAGAGGTAGACACTGGACTCAAACATGGGCTGGCCCTCCACCTAAATACACACATACATGAGCACCAGCAGCAGTAGTAGAAGTAGTAGTAGTAGTAGTAGTAGCAGTAGTTCTCACCATCGTGGAGTCCACAGCTGAGTACATGATGTCCAACCAGCCTCCAGATGTTGCCTAACGAAGAATCAACACAGAACACATTGGCCCTCGTTTTTCAAAAGTGCGTAGAAATCGGCTCACATCTGGGTGTAAATCTGATCATACAAAAAGGTCTACATGATATTCATGAAACCATGCGTATCTGGTCAGTCTCACCGTATGATTGTTCACTCACTGATAAATCTGACGGATGGATATGAGCATCATTTGAATTCCATGCCCACATCTCACCCCCAGAATTTACAACACAGACAAATGGAAAAACGGCAAAAGAGAAACTTGTCCGGCAAAGAAATTGACGTCATCATAAGAGAAGGGAAAAAATAAATTAGTGTTGTGTGTCTAAAGTCTCATTCGATACAAAAGAACCACGTTTTGGAGGAGTTTGAGACTGCAGCACCATTCTGGCCTGCTGAGTTTCAGCTGAGGGTTATAAAAAAAAAAAATGGTCGGACTTAACACAGAGGAGTGAGTCTGTCTTTGTTGGTTACAGATGAAAATGGGAATAAATGAATTAAGTTTTTGACTAAATGTTGTTGGCTTGGTCATTTTAAAGCATACTTGTCAAACATAAAAAAGACACAGATAGTGTTGAAATGTCAGTCTGTACACCATTAAAGGCTGTAAATTGGACAGTGTGCTCTAGACTGTCTTTCCTTAATGAAAAGAATTTATTACTTGCATTATAGAAGTGCAGAAGTCTCGCTTCTCTCTGGGACAGATGTGCTTGTGTGCATTGGCTCACCACAGCCACACACACAACTCTGGCACCCGGCATTATTGTGCAAAAACAAGCGGAGGAAATAAAATAATTTCCCTACGTTTTGTAGCGCATCACGCCCCGTTTCTGTGGTCTTCTTCTTAACCAGCGGAGTTAACAAATAAGAGCACTCTGAGGTGAGTGCAATATTTCTCACCTCCGTTTTCTTTGAAGATCCCAACACTGAATGGCAAAGCAGTTTTCAGCTTTTCAATATAATTACTGTAGCAGAACCAAATTATGACAAGCCCATCATCCACAAATATACAACAAAGTGTACAACCCATAGCTGTAGGTCAGGATCCTGAGGTGAACCTGTGTAGCAAGTTTGGTGACCCTAGAGAGCTTTACACGTTCTATAGTAAGAGATCATAGGGAGCACCAACCTTGACCTTTTGACCCCAAACCTGTAGTCAGAGGTCATAGTTTCAGAATGAACCTGTGTAACAAGTTTGATGAGCCTAGCTTTCTTTATTGTTGAGATATATTTTATAAGCCATTTTGATGTTGATCTTTGACCTTGCGATCCCAAAACCACAGTCACACTTCAGGGTCACAGTGTAGCGTCAACCACTGGGTTCCAATTTATAAAATCATTCTTTGCTGAGGAGAAATTGTTTCACCCAAAAGTCCGGTCATGAATTGCTTTTCTTCACCCAGGATCAGAGCTGTGAAACCCTACGCTATCAGGCCGTAAAATGGATAAGTTAACCCCTGCTCAAGACCTGCAGTTATTTCCCCTCACATCCATTTGCCAAAGGAATACGGAAGTGATAGGTTTACGATGAAGTTCCACAGACTCTGCCACACCAAGGCTCCTCACTGAAACTCAAAAAGTCAAACATTGCTCTCCAGTGGATAACAGGAATATTTATCTCTCTGAAGTTAAATTATGAATTGTGAACAATGAATTAACTCACATCCTTCTCCGTAGACGGTATCCACTATTGAAGATATGGTGGGACCCTGTAATGGACAATTGTGGCTTGAAATGCTTTTATTGATAGGATTTGATATGTGTTGCTTTATTTTCAGGAAGAATTATGTTTTGCATGCCTACCATAAAGAAATTATCACATTTACAATGTAGACACATTGTTTGTTCCTTTATTATTAAGTAGAATATTTTAGTTACTAAAGTTTCAAAGAATTTATGCTTTAATAGGCAGCATATACATGTTTTAGGAGGAAGGCACTGTTCATATCAAATTCTCTTTCCCCTTTCTGTGGGAGACAGACATTTCAGAACTTTGAACTGACCAATCAACTTCCAAGCCTCCCCACTTCTCCTTTTTAGTCAGTTTACGACCTCTGCCAAACAAAGAAACAGTGCAATTGGTCAAAAGTTTATGACAATGGGCAGACCCAACCCTGATCTTTGAATGTACTGTAATTGGTCAAGCTCAGTTGTCATAAAATTTATTGTGCCTGCCACACCTTGGAAAAACTTTCCTTTGAACAGTTGGTCAGTCGAGTCCGGCCGGCAGGGAGTGACTCTTGTCGAAGCAGACCTTCTGCTATCCCATTTTTTTTTTCTTTCCAAGAAGGCCCAGAGCCTATCCATGCTCTGTGTAACTTTTTCTTTTCTTTAAAATTCACTTTTTCCTATTTTACTCCTTTTCCTTAAATTATTGCATTAGGAAGATTTTGTGTGATTTTTACTAAGCTTAAATCAACTTTGTTTTGATCACAACACATCGGAAGAAACAGGTTTGTAGTTTGTTTGTTTGTTTGTTTTTTTCAGTTTTGATTTTCTGATTGGACTTTGAATGATAAACAAATATCTGGAATTTGACCACCTGGCCAAATTCCTTTTTTTAATAAATAAAAAGACATAGGCCAGCCAAATGAGTACCCAGTTCACATTTGCAATCTCCAGGAACAGGGCCGTGTGGCAGAACCTATCTGCCAGTCTCTCTCAACAGAATCCACGGACATCCATCCGGATCAAGGTTGGCACATGGGGGGCCTGCTACCACCAGGGGGCACAATCTACAGTGCATCCGGAAAGCATTCACAGCGCTTCACTTTTTCCACATTTTGTTATGTTACAGCCTTATTCCAAAAGGGATTAAATTCATTTTTTTCCTCAAAATTCTACACACAATACCCCATAATGACAACGAGTAAAACGTTTTTTGAGATTTTTGCAAATTTATTAACCCCTTGCACTCCGGTCATTTTCCCTAAAAACGCCAAAAAATAACGTGCCCAAAGTAAATTGAAAGCTGTTCTTCAACCCTTTGCAGCATCTTCATGGGGTTGGTCTCATTTAAAAGAAAACACTTTGAATTTTTTGGCAAAACAGTCATAATCTCGCTAAATGCTCCGGCCACTGAGTTACAGTCATCTAAACATAGTGAACTTGAAGAAAATAAATTTGGCCTGGCTGTTTTTTTGGATACAAATGCTTGCAAATAACACACAGCTTCAGATCCGGGCTGGAAAATGCAACAGAAATGTAGAACCAAGTGTTATCCAGCTGAGGTCCAAATTTTGTAACAATACCACAAAAAATGAATATATTTCACAGCTTTTTCCTCAGGTAGTTCCCAGGCGTTTTGGAACTGTGCCAAATTGTGCCAAATGGCACAGTTTGGAAAAACGTCTGTAACTTTTGAATGATTCAATGTAGAAGCTCCATTTTAGGCTCTAATGAAAGGTCACACTCAGGGCTGTGTCTGTGTGTGTGGGGGTGGGGGTTTTCCCCCCCCACCCCCGCTACAGAGGAAAGACATCGCCCATTGCACCACGGTCCGTCATGCAGCGATGACGCACAGCTGTAATTTACTGATCAGTCAAAAGTCATTTTGATTACAATTTTCAGGGATAAAGAATAATTTAGCTTAGAACACCTTACCTCTTCACAGCAGAAGCGGAGCTGGCGAACTTCTTCCTCATTGTCAGACGAACGCGACGCTGGTCTCGCGACCCGATCAAAACATAATTCCATTATTGCGGTTTTGCGCTTCCATGATTGCGGTTTTTGGCGAACGATTTTTCAAAACAAATAACAGTAGTAATTAAAAATAGACTGGCAAACATGTGTGTGTCACTCAGCCTTTGTCGTCGGCCTCCATTGGTCTATGATGACCATAGAAGACGATCCTAATATCTATTCTGCTGGGACAAAAACAAAATAAGCACCGCCTGGCCGAACATGCCGATGTGCGAATGGCAGTCGCTGTCACAAAGGTTGCACTTGTGGATGGTCTCCGTGCTGCTGGGTCTGTGGGGTTCTTCCTGCGGGTCCTTTTTGTCATCTGCTGCAGCAGTCTGTCTTCACCCAGCCTTAAAAAAAAACAGCTCGCGAACTTCTCTGCTTCAATTGGCTCACTGCATTCACAGCGTTGGTAGGCGGGTCCTTCTTGCTAGGTTTTCAGTCATTGGTTCTTCAAGGTTTCAGAAACCCAATTCAAGGCTCTTATTAGTCGAATGAGAGGTCAATCAGATGAACTAATCTGTTCGCGGCTGTGTCTGCAGCTTTTATTTTCAGTGTGCGCTTGGACGCCATCACCATCTCCATCATGCGTCCTACATCACCATCTCCATCATGCGTCCTAGAGTGCACGAGGGCGCACAAGAGCACCCTCGTGTGCTCTGGGACGCAGAGACTTGCCCGCCCGCGGTACAACGGAGTGCAAGAGGTTAATAAAAAAACTAAGAAATCACGTGTACATAAGTATTCACAGCCTTTGCCATGCAGCTCAAAATTGAGCTCAGGTGCATCCTGTTTCCATTGATCATCCTTGAGATGTTTCTACGGCTTCACTGGAGTCCACCTGTGGTAAATTCAGTTGATTGGACATGATTTGGAAAGGGACATACCTGTCTATATAAGGTCCCGCAGTTGACAGTGCATGTCAGAGCACAAACCAAGCATAAAGTCAAAGGAATTGTCTGTAGACCTCTGAGACAGGATTGTCTCTAGGCACAGATCTGGGGAAGGGTACAGAAAAATTTCTGCTGCTTTGAAGGTCCCATTGAGCACAGTGGCCTCCATCATCCATAAATGGAAGAAGTTCAGAACCACCAGGACTCTTCCTAGAGCTGGCCGGCCGTCTAAACTGAGCGATCGGAGGAGAAGGGCCTTCATCAGGGAGGTGACCAAGAACCCGATGATCACTCTGTCAGAGCTCCAGCGTTCCTCTGTGGAGAGAGGAGAAACTTCCAGAAGGACAACCATCTCAGCAGCAATGCACCAATCAGGCCTGTATGGTAGAGTGGCCAGATGGAAGCCACTCCTGAGTAAAAGGCACATGGCAGCCCACCTGGAGTTTGCCAAAAGGCTCCTGAAGGACTCTCAGAGACCATGTGAAACACAATTCTCTGGTCTGATGAGACAAAGATTGAACTACTTTGGTGTGAATGCCAGGCATCATGTTTGGAGGAAATCAGGCACCACCCATCATCAGGCCAATATCATCCCTACAGTGAAGCAAGATGGTGGCGGCATCATGCTGTGGCGATATTTTTCAGTGGCAGGAACTGGGAGACTAATCAGGATAGAGAGAAAGATGAATGCAGCAATGTACAAAGACATCCTGGATGAAAACCTGCTCCAGAGCGCTCTTGACCTCAGACTGGGGCGACAGTTTATCTTTCAGTAGGACAACGACCCTAAGCACACAGCCAAGATATCAAAGGAGTGGCTTCAGGACAACTCTGTGAATGTCGTTGAGTGGCCCAGCCAGAGCCCAGACTTGAATCCAATTGAACATCTCTGGAGAGATCTGAAAATGTCTGTACACCGATGCTTCCCATCCAACCTGATGGAGCTTGAGAGGTGCTGCAAAGAGGAATGGGCCAAACTGCCCAAAGATAGGTGTGCCAAGCTTGTGGCATCATATACAAAAAGACTTGAGACTGTAATTGCTGCCAAAGGTGCATCAACAAAGTACTGAGCAAAAGTTGTGAATACCTTTGTACATGTAATTTCTTAGTTTTTTATTTTTAATAAATTTGCAAAAATCTCCATTAAAAAAACAAACAAACTCCAATGTGGCTGAATTAAAACAATTCTGCAAAAAGGAGTGGGCCAAAATTCCTCAACAGTGACGTAAGACTAACTGGCAGTGATCACAAGCACTTGATTGTAGTTGTTTCCTCCAAGGGAAACTAGGTAAATCATCACCTAGCAACTGAATTTTGTGTTTGCACTAGTTCAGCCAGATACAGTGGTGTGAAAAAGTGTTTTCCGCCTTCCTGATTTCTCATTTTTTTTTGTGTTTGTCATACTTAAATGTTTCAGATCATCAAACAAATTTAAATATTAGACAAAAGGAACACAAGTAAACACAAAATGCACTTTTTAAATGAAGGTGTTTATTATTAAGGGAAAAAAAATCCAAACCTACACGGCCCTGTGTGAAAAAGTGATTGCCCCCCCCACCCCACCCGTTAAAACAAATTAACTGTGGCTTATCACATCTTTGGAAAGCTGAGTTCAATTTCTCTAGCCACACCCAGGCCTGATTACTGCCACACCTGTTTTCAATCAAGAAATCACTTAAACAGGACCTGCCTGACAAAGTGAAGTAGTAATTGAGATCTATCGGTCTGCAAAAGGTTATAAAGCCATTTCTAAAGCTTTGGGACTCCAGTGAACCACAGTGAGAGCCATTATCCACAAATGGCGAAAACATGGAACAGTGGTGAACCCTCCCAGGAGTGATCGTCCAACCAAACTCACCCCAAGAGCGCAGTGTCACTCATCCAAGAGGTCACAAAAGACTCCACAACAGCATCCAAAGAACTGCAGGCCTCACTTGCCTCAGTTAAGGTCAGTGTTCATGAATCCACCATAAGAAAGGGACTGGGCAAAATTGGCCTGCATGGCAGAGTTCCAAGATGAAAACCACTGCTGAGCAAAAAGAACATAAAGGCTCATCTCACTTTTACCAGCCAGAAAACATCTTGATGATCCCCAAGACTTTGGGGAAAATACTCTGTGGACTGATGAGACAAAAGTTGAACTTTTTGGAAGGTGTGTGTCCCATTACATACAGAGTAAAAGTAACAGCATTTCAGAAAAGGAACATCATGGGCGGTGCGGTGGCGCAGTGGTTAGCACTGCACCAGCACAGCAACTCACCCTTGGCCATGGAATCCCTGGTTCGATCCCAGCCCCTGACCAACAGTGATCTGTGTGGAGTTTGCATGTTCTCCCCGTATCTGCATGGGTTTACTCCAGGATTTCTCCGGTTTCCTCCCACAGGCCAAAAACATGCAAGTTAGGTTAATTGGAAACTCTAAAGTGGCCCTAGGTGTGAATGTGTGTGTGAATGGTTAAGGGATAGCGCCATACCGTGGCTGCTTCATCCATCCAGGTGGATGCCCTCAATTTCCCCTCTGGGGATCAATAAAGTAATAAAGTATACAAATCATACAAACAGTAAAATATGGTGGTGGTAGTGTGATGCTGGGATAGGCTCCAGCCCCCTCGCGACCCGAAAAGGATTAAGCGGAAGAAGATGGATGGATGGATGGATGGATGGTAGTGTGATGGTCTGGGGCTGGTCTGGGGCTGTTTTGCTGCTTCATGATCTGGAAGACTTGCTGTGGTAAATGGAACCATGAATTCTGCTGTCTACCAAAAAATCCTGAAGGAGAATGTCCTGCCATCTGTTCGTGACCTCAAGCTGAAGTGCCTTTGGGTTCTGCAGCAGGATGATGATCCAAAACACATCAGCAAGTCCACCTTTGAATGGCTTAAGAAAAACAAAATAAAGACTTTGGAGTGGCCTTGTCAAAGTCCTGACCTGAATCTGATTGAGATGTTGTGGCATGACCTTAAAAAGGCGGTTCATGCTCAAAAACCCTCCAATGTTCAGGTTCAGGTTCAGGTTACTTTATTTGTACCCGTAGGTAGATTTGTTTTGCAGTCAGGTGACATCCATATTTACAAACCACAATTACATTCAACATAAACACAGGCACAAATGAAGCTGACTATAAACATGATAAAAATACTCAAGGCTCCACCAATCAGGACATAGGACAAAGAGATGAGAGAAAAAACAAAGGGATAAGAGAGAAGGGTCATATTAAAAAGTTAAAGACTAGTCAAAGAGGTTAAAAATTCAAAAGTCTAAAACCCAATAAAAGATTTAGAACCCAAATTAAAAAAACCTACAAAAATAAGTAAATATAAAATGAAATTAATAAATAGGTAACTAAATTATGTGCAATATATTGTTACATCTTGTTCAACTCTTTAACAGCAGCAGGAACAAAGCTGTTTTTGTAGCGCTGAGTTTTACTTTTTGGGACAGCAAACCTCCATCTGGAGGGAAGAAGCTGAAGGTGGCAGTGCAAAGGGTGGGAGTCATCATTTAAAATGGAGGTAGCCATCCTCTGTACCTGTCTGGTGTACAGGGATGTCAGGCTCAGCTGTGACTCACCAAGCAAACGACTGGACCATCTAACTACCTGATCCAAGGATTTCCTCTGTTTCAGTTTTATCTGACCAAACCATGACACTAAAGAAAAGGATAAAACAGATTCAATAAAAGCCCGAAATGCAAATGCAACGTGGCTGAATTACAACAATTCTGCAAAGATGAGTGGGCCAAAATTCCTCCACAGTGCAGTAAAAGACTCATTGCCAGTTATCACAAATGCTTGATTGCAGTTGTTGCTGCTAAGGGTGGCTCAACCAGTTATTAGGTTTAGGGGCAATCACTTTTTCACACAGGGTCATATAGGTTAGGAATTTTTTTTCCCTTAATAACAAACACCTTCATCTCAAAAATGCATTTTGTGTTTACTTGTGTTATCTTTGTCTAATATTTAAATTTGTTTGATGATCTGAAATATTTAAGTGTGACAAACATAAAAAAATGAGAAATCAGGACGGGGCAAACACTTTTTCACACCACTGTAAATCTCAGAGCTCAGACTCACCATGATGAACAGCGACAGGAAACCCTCCAGCACGTTATTAAAGTGGAACTTGTTGTTCATCCAGCGAATGTCGGTTTCATTTGCCTCTATCAGGTAAAAGCAGTTGGTCTTGTTTGGTACTTCGGACGCCAGGAACAATTCCTCCGATGTCTCGTTGTAGCAGTGGTAAAACTTGCCCCCAAACATGTTCACTCCCATACTGCTGAAGACGAGCCAGACTGTCAGAATGGGCAGCAGCACATCAACCATGGAGGGGAGGGTCAGTGCCAGAGAGCGGAACACCACCTACACACACGAGACACAAGGGAGGCTGGGCTCAGAGCTGCACATTTACGACAAAATATCAAAGATTCAATGGAAAAAATATTAAAAAAGGATCAAATTTTTCAGAAAAATGCAGTGGAAGGAAGTGAATAATTTCCTGGTTTATCTCACCCTTATTCCCTTGAAGCGAGAGAATAGCCTCAGAGGCCTCACAGCTCGGAGGGAGTAGGAGGTGACTCCCATCATGATGCCGAATGTGTGAACCATCGATATCTAAAAGGATTAACAAACTTTTTTTTTTATAAGATTCCAGTAGTGTGGGGCGGGAACACAACTAATACAATCTGGTGCTCATTCTTACAGCTAAAACTAGGAAGTCAATCCAGCACCAGAAGCTGGTGAAGTATTTCCTGAATCCCAAGGCGGCCCACTTGAGGAGCATCTCCACCAGGAACAGGACGGTGAAAACAATGTCTGCGATGTCCAGGACCACAACCATACGCTGGCTCTTGTGGATGTCCTCGAACACCTGGTTACAAAATACACTCCTGGTAACAAACACACCACCAGCACTGAGTTCTGAAGCATTTAGATGGCTGCTTCTCACTCATTTGTCCTGCGCTCACACAGTGAAGGTACATGGTCAACAGAAAAACTGATGTGACCATTTCAGCTGCTGCGGTTAAATGGATAACATCTGTTCACTCTGAGCCAGATTCCAGATCAACTGTTCACATGGATGCAGATCTGATCAGATATGTGTGTTCACTTGCTCACAACTGAAGTAGTAGTAGAAGAAGAAAGAGGAGGAGAAGAAGGTAGTAGGAGGAGGACAGGGAGAAAGGAGGAGAACAAGACGTTGGAGAAGGTAGAAGGAGGAAGAGAAGGGAGGAGGAGCACAAGGTAGGAGAAGGAGAAAGGAGGAGGAGAAGAAGGTAGAAGAAAAAGACAAAGGTACGAGGAGAAGAAGAAGGTAGGAGAAAGCAGAGGAGGAGAAGGAGAAGGTAGGAGAAGAAGAAGGTAGGAGAAGGAGGTAGGAGGGGAAGAAGTAGTAGGTGGAAGAAGACAAAGGTAGATTTTTTTTTATTTTTACAAAAACACTTTATTTACAAATTTACAAGGACACTGTATCAAGACGATCACTACATTATAAAGTAAAAAAAATACTAGTAAATGCATGCATAATTTTTTAAACATGTTGAACAAGTCAAGTAGATCAGCCAGACAGAAAATGTGCAACACACAGTGGAGTGTTGTTCTTCGGACATATTATGGTGTGACACGGGTGGTGGCTTCACCTTCTGGTTCTGCCGCCACCCGGAGTATAAGAAGGCTGTGTGGAAGAGGGGCGGTCTCTTTGACCACCTCTCAGCTTAGTGGGAGCACCTCTGTATAAACTGTGAGCCTATAATGAAGTCCTGTCAGGTTCACCACTCGGTCTCGTCATTGGTTCACAATTTACATACATTATGGGGGACCCATGCTGTGGTATTCATCTCAGACTGGAAGGAAGGGAGATGCAGTAATTTCCTCTGACGGAAGAGCATGGGGATTAAGGGGCTGGGGGACAAAAGGGACTGTAATACGAGAATGAATTGTGATGCAGGACCTCAGGCAGCAGGGGCATGTGAGTCTGGTAATATAAAAGAGAGTCCCTGCTACAGAATGTTTGTTTTCTGATTCCGAGAGATGTGAGAGAGGGAATAAAGTTCATCTGCTCTGAATGCTTGGCCTGGTCATTCCTCTCTCCACACTGGTGACCCTTGACAAATAATGGAACACAAGGTGAACACCCCGCAGATGACCCAGACGGGAAGCCCCAACAACGTGTGCGCCGTTTTGGTCAAACTACCAGACTTTTGGCTGCATGACCCGAAGTCTTGGTTCCTCCACACCGAGGCCCAGTTCACGCTCCGGGGAATAACGGCAGATGACACCAGATATTACTACGTGGTTGCAGCGCTGGATGCTCGCATGACTCAGCAAGTAGCGAGCTTGCTCCAACAGCCCCCAGCCCGCGACAAATACGGGGCTCTCAAAGCCACGCTGACCCGGTGCTACATGCTCTCAGACTGCGAGAGAGCGGAGAGGCTCCTGACACGCTCTGAGTTAGGAGACGGGTCAGCGGTCAAACTGATGGAGAAGATGTTGGCATTGATGGGCACGGACGACGGGCATTATTTATTTGCCCACCTTTTCCTCCGGAATCTCCCAACAGTGGCCAGAGCGGTCCTTGCCAACTCGCTATTGCTGGCCGCACGTGACTACCGTGTGCTAGCCCAGGAGGCATCATCACCACCAGAGCCTTCACAGTGAACGCAGCGGCGTCGGAACCCAGCGAGACGGCCAGCGGAAGTGAGGAGCCAGCGATGGTAGCGGCAGTTTGGGCCAGGAAGCGCCAGAGAGACACGCTCTGCTCCTACCACTGCGATTTTGGATAGGACGCACACCGATGCGTGCCACCGTGCCAATTCAAGCGTTCAGGAAATGCCAGGACCGGCAGTCGGTAGCAGCTGCGACCGCCGGTGAAGAAAGCAAGCTGCTCTATGTGACAGACTCACGCTCGGGGAGACAGTTCCTCGTGGACTCCAGCTCCCAAAGGAGCCTCATCCTGCCGTCCTACGCCGACCGGCTAGCGGGAGCAAGCAGCCCCGAGCTAACGGCCACAAACGGCTCAGACATTAAGACTTTTGGTGAGAGGACACTGACTGTATCCCTGCACGGCCGTACGTACCGGTGGACATTTGTCATAGCGGCATGCAGTTTCCCAATCTTAGGCGCTGATTTTTGTGTGCACACAGACTACTAGTCGATGTCAGGCTCACAGCTGAGCCTGACATCCCTGTACACCAGACGGGTACAGAGGATTGCTAGGAGAGAGAAGGATGGTGGCTAAACTGTCATCTCTGCTGGAGTCCGAGTTCCACCCTATGCAGGACATACTGGATGCACTGAGGAGCTCATTTAGCAGCAGACTACATCATCCTAGGTGCACAACCGAGAGGTTTTGCAGGTCCTTCCTACCTACGGCTGTCAGACTGTATAACCTAAGCACGGCTGCTCGCAGAGATAGCAAAAAAAACGTGACGACCTAATAGTACTGAATGCAAAAGATGCAATAGACTTACACAATGATCCCCTCCAGAATACAACTAGGACAATATCCATCGCTACGGAAGGTGACAATATGTATGGGTACATATTCATACTATGTAGGATAACTAAGTAGACGGTTATGCTGTTTATTCCATCTTGCTACAATGCTCTGCACTTTGTATATATATTTATATATTTATGTGTATGTATGTATATCCACTGCTCTTATTTATATCTTGCGTATCTTCTTAACTATTGCTCTGAGTGTTGCTATCCCTGTGCTGTTGCAATCCTGGAATTTCCCCATTGTGGGACTAATAAAGGCTTATCTTATTTTATCTTATCTTACCTCCATTTTAAATGATGACCCCCACCCTTTGCACTGCCACTTTCAGCTTCTTCCCTCCAGACGGAGGTTTGCTGTCCCAAAAAGTAAAACTCAGCGCTACAAAAGCAGCTTTGTTCCTGCTGCAGTTAAAGAGTTGAACAAGCTGTAGCAATATATTGCACATAATTTAGTTACCTATTTATTAACTTTACTTTATATTTACTTATTTTTGTAGGTTTTTTATTTGGGTTCTAAATCTTTTATTTAGTTTTAGACTTTTGAGTTTTTAACCTCTTTGACTAGTCTTTAACTTTTTAATATGACCCTTCTCTCTTATCGCCTCGTTTTTTCTCTTATCTCTTTGTCCTATGTCCTGATTGGTGGAGCCTTGAGTACTTTTATCGTGTTTATAGTCAGCTTCATGTGTGCCTGTGTTTGTGTTTATGTTGAATGTAATTGTGGTTTGTAAATATGGATGTCACCTGACTGCAAAACAAATCTACCTACGGGTACAAATAAAGTAACCTGAACCTGATGTTGCTAACAGACGCCTGATTAATGCAATGTCTTTTGATTCTCTCCCCTGTACAGCTCAAGGAGCCGGGCCAACAACGCTAGCCAACGTCACAGCTCCAGGTGGTAAGTTCCACACACTGCTCACCCAGATCCCAGAACTCACGGGCCCAACGTTTTCAGCGGCCATCACTAAACACGGGGTGGAGCACTTTATTACCACCACCGGGCCGCCCGTTTTCACACGACCTCGGCGCCTGGACACAGCTAAACTGGCCATAGCCAGTTTAGCTGACTGCCCCTCCCTGAGCCTGGTTCTGCTAGAGGTTTCTTCCTGTCAAATGGGACTTTTTCCTCTCCACTGTCGCTAAGTGCTTGCTCATAAGGGATTGTCTGATTGCTGGGTTTTTCTGAGACCGTGGGGCTTTTTATGCACTGTGGCGCCATGAGACGGCTTCTGTTGTGATGTGGCGCTGTATAAATAAAGCTGAATTGAATTGAGTAGCGCGCGAGGAGTTTGCCAACTTGGAAAGGCTGGGCATCATCAGACGATCAAACAGCCCATGGGCATCCCCGCTACATATGGTCCCTAAGGCCGAGGGATCGTGGCAACCTTGCGGAGATTTCCACAGATTAAACAACTCCACAGCGCACGACCACTACCCGATCCCCCATATTCAGGATTTTTCCGTTCACCTCGCCAGGGCACGTATTTTTTCCAAGATATACCTGGTCCGTGGTTACCACCAGGTCCCGGTGCGTGCAGAGGACATACCTAAAACGGCAGTAATAACCCCGTTTGGTCTGCTTGAGTTTTGGCGCATGCCTTTCGGGTTAAAAGGCGTGGCACAGACATTCCAACGCATGATGGATGCGGTGTTGCGCAATCTGCCGTTTGTGTTCGTCTACCTGGATGACATCCTGGTGGCCAGCGCGTCCGAGGACGAACACGTAACCCACCTCAGGACAGTTTTCCGGAGGTTAGAGGAGCACGGGTTAATAATCAACCCGGCGAAATGCCAGTTCGGCGTGACGGGGATCGATTTTTTTTTTTGGGACACCGCATCTCACCGGAAGGAGTGATTCCCTTGCCGGACAAGGTGCACACAGTGGCAAATTTTCCCCGGCCTCAGACGGTCAGGGTGCTGCAGGAGTTTTTGGGGATGGTTAACTTTTATAACCGTTTCCTCCCACGCGCAGCCCAGCTCACGCAGCCGTTGTATGCCGCACTCAAGAAACACAAACCGGCGGACAGAGTCGACTGGACTCCTGAGCGGGAGCAGGCGTTCTCTGAGGTTAAAACAGCCCTGGCAAATGCCGCACTACTGGCGCATCCAGACCCAGCAGCTCAGATAGCGCTCACTACCGATGCCTCGGACGTGGCCATAGGGGCCGTCGTGGAGCAATGTGTCGCCGGTTCTTGGCAGCCGCTCACTTTTTTTAGCAGGGCTTTGAGCAACAGTGAGCATAAATACAACGCGTTCGAGAGAGAGTTACTGACTCTCCACCTGGCAATACGCCACTTCCAGTTCTGGCTGGAAGGGCACATCTTCACTGCGTTCATGGACCACAAGCCGCTAACGTACGCGATGGCCAAGGTTTCAGAACCATGGTCGGGCCGGCAGCAGAGACAGCTGGCCGTGATCTCGGAGTTTACGACCGACATTCATCATGTGGCCGGTAAACTTAACGTGGTGGCAGACTGCCTCTCGCACGCCTTAATGGCCCCAGTCTACGTAGGGATAGATTACACGGCCATGGCCGCGGAGCAGATCGGCGACGCGGACGTGTGCGCGCTCCAGTCTGGACCAACAGGGTTAAGGCTGGACAGCAGGGTACTGCAAGACGGGGGGCCCCCCAGTCTGTGACGTCTCCACTGGACGCCCGTGCTCAGTGGTCCCACGCACTTGGCGCCGCCACGTTTTTGAGTCCGTTCACTCCCTGGCGCACCCAGGAGTGCGCGCGTCAGTCAAAATAGTGGGAGCGAAGTTCGTATGGCTGAGCCTGCGCAAACAGGTGAAAGAGTGGGCTGCAGCCTGCATAGCGTGTCAACAAGCCAAAGTGCACAGGCACACAAAGGCCCCTTTGGAGCCGTTCCATATCCCGGCTAAGAGGTTCGACCACGTTCACATGGACCTCGTGGGCCCCCTCCCGCCATTGCAAGCGTTCACGCACCTCCTGACAGTGGTGGACCGCACCACACGATGGCCAGAAGCAGTCCCCTTAGCTTCCACTGCATCCGCAGACGTGGCACGCGCTTTTTTGACAACATGGGTGGCACGTTTTGGCACCCCTTCGGACATCACGTCCGATCGGGACCCTCAGTTTGTTTCCGACCTCTGGTCCACGATGGCCCGGAGCCTGGGGGTTGCAATTCATCGCACAACTGCGTACAACCCACAGGCCAATGGGTTATGCAAGCGTTTCCATAGGTCACTGAAAGCAGCGCTCAGGGCTTCGCTTATGGATGCAGATTGGGTGGACCGGTTGCCGAGGGTTCTATTAGGGTTGCGTTCCGCACCGAAAGAGGATTTGGAGGCTTCCCCAGCAGAGCTGGTTTTTTCTCATCCGCTGCGGCTCCCCAGGGAATTTTTACCAGATAACCACCCATCCGTCCCCGCGTTCACGACATAGCGCAGATGCAGGGATGCTACCTGGCACAGGCCACCACTGTTTTCCCCGCGCTTTTGTGCCGAAAACCCTGAAGGACGCGGCGTTTGTGTTTGTCAGGCACGATGCCCACCGACCCCCATTGCGCACACCCTACGATGGCCCGTTTAGAGTGCTGGAACCCGGGGACAAATATTTTGTATTAGACTTGGCGGGTCACTGGGAGAAAATCTGTATAGACAGGCTTAAGCCCGCCTTTGTGGTGGCAGACGAGCAGGTGGAGTTGGCTTGAGCTCCTTGGCATGGAAGACCCCCCCCCCGAGAACTCCCCAGGTAAACGACTCATTAGAGCAGTCACACGAGCATGCTGAATGCCCCCCCCCATTGTCCACTCACAGACGGACGCACCCCCAGGAACCCTCCACCGGCACACCAGCGTCTCGGAGCCAAAGACTCCCCGTTACAGCAGCTATGGGCGGATGCTGAAGCCGAGAGGATGTGAGGGTTAAAACTCAGTCTGAGACTCTGGGGGGGCGGTATGGGGGACCCATGCTGTGGTATTCATCTCAGACTGGAAGGAAGGGAGATGCAGTAATTTCCTCTGACGGAAGAGCATGGGGATTAAGGGGCTGGGGAACAAAAGGGACTGTGATGCGAGAATGAATTGTGATGCAGAACCTCAGGCAGCAGGGGCGTGTGAGTGTGATAATATAAAAGAGAGTCCCTGCTACAGAATGTTAATGTTTTCTGATTCTGAGAGATGTGAGAGAGGGAATAAAGTTCATCTGCTCTGAATGCTTGGCCTGGTCATTCCTTTCTCCACAACATAACATTTGGCAACGAGGATAAAAGTATGGATGCTGGTGTGTCTACAATTCAGCAGTTTTTGGAGTCTCCGGAAGAGCCTCTCAACCCTTGGACGAGATGGTTCGCGACATTCCAAAATTACTTGTTGGCTCTGGACCTTGGTGAGCTGAAGAAGATACAGGCTTGGGCAATTCTGGTCCATAGTTTAGGTATGGAAGAACAGCATATCCTTTCTACCTTGGGTGCTAGCGATAGCTTCGAGGACGTTGTTGAGCTAATGGCCTAACATTTTCACACCCATGTAAACATCATCGTCCAGAGGAGTCAGTTTCGACAGCACCACCAGCAGACCAGCGAGTCGGTGCAACGATATGTTGCAGACCTGCGTCAGCTGGCCGGGGACTGCCAGTTTGGAGCATTGGAAGAAGAGATGGTCCGCGACCAGTTGGCGGAGCACATGCTTTGCGCAGTGGCACGGTCAAGGCTCCTCACGCACTCCGGTGAATTGACGTTAGCCATGGCTGTCGAGATAACTCAGGAGTGTGAAGCAGCAGACAAACTGTCACGTGACCTTGGTGAGAGAGCTACGCTGCACTGGTCTGAATCACATTCAACGGTGCAGGCTGTGGACCCGGACAGCAATGATAGCGAGCAGGAGAAGGAGGAATGCGCTACAGCTGTGAAGATAAGGTCTGCCCCAGGATCTCCCAGGTGTTTGGGTTGTAGGTCCACTCAGCACCGATACAAGGCTAGAGGTGTCCAGCAAGAGGTGAACACTGCAGCAAGTGCGGATTCCTGCACCATTTTGCAGGGGCCTGTAATAAGTTCGAGTGAGGGGAATGGCGACGCAAAGTGGACACCCCTGCTCCAACTCCTACAGTTAGTCACACCGTCTCTCCGAGCACCGAAGGCCGTACGTATTGTCTAGTGAAATTAGAGAGTGGAGGTGCCGTTGCTGACTGACATGGGTGCAGTGAGGTCCGTGTTGAATTGGCGTACTGTGAGGAGTTTTTTTCATACTACCAAGTGAGAGGTCATTCAGCGCTATTGTGTGGGTATGGAGGATAAAGATTGGCCATTGTGGGTTCGGTGGAACTGACGGCTAGGTACAAGCTGGCAGAGGTCTCCAACCTGAAGTTCGTGGTGACCGCCGATGGAGAGAATATCATGGGCTGTGACCTTTTTTATGGACTGGGCTTTACGATCACCAGCGGTGCTGGAGAAGAGTGGTCAGGCTGTGGCTTGTGGGACCGGCCGGTTCCACAAGTGGTGGACAATGCTGTATGGGATGAACCTTGGCCTAGTATTCCGGAAGATGAGCAGGACCAACCCCACCCAGGGCCATCGTGGGAGGGTTCCTGCTCCAGAGCCCAAGTTACCCTAGCTGAGGAAACTGGACGGCACGGTGGGATGCCCGGGACAGTGGGTGGAGCCGAGTGGCTGGCCCATTCTGCTTCCGGAGTTTGGCTGAGAGATACTGAGAAGCAAGGGGTCACAACGGCTTTGCCAGCATCTGAAATGAAAGCGAGCGGGGCAGGACCGGCTGGCACGGTGAAACGACGTGACACTCAGGGATACTGGAAGCCGAGTCAGGCTCCTCTGGGGGTCGCTGATGTGGTCCGACCCAGAGAGGAGGCCCGGTTGAGAGGGATTTGTAGAAAGCACAAACAGGAGGATCAGGGATCAGAACATTCTTCCATCACGCACCAGGGTGAGTTACTCTAATGACAAACCCTGGTTCACAGCTAAGCTCAGACAGATCAGGAAGGAGAAGGAAGCAGCGCTGAAAAGTGGAGACAGGGACTGCTACAGGGAGGTTAAATACCGGTTTAACAGAGAGCTGAAGAGGGCTAAATCTCTATACTCAGAGAGACTCCAGCAGCAGTTCACTGCTAATGATTCGGCTTCTGTGTGGAGAGGACTGAGGCAAATCACCAACTATCGACCTAAGGCTCCTAAAGGTCAGGATGACAAAGCCCTTTGTCAAAGACTGTCCCAACACTATGCCCGTTTTGACACCTCGTCATCTGTGTCCAACTCCCCCCCTCCCTCCAGCTCCACAGCCTCCACATTCCCTACTTCATTTAAGGCACACCCCCCCTCCTCCCCCCCCTCCCCTTATCATCAGTGAGCAGGATGTGCTCAAACAGTTCTCCAGACTGAACCCGCGCAAGGCCCCCGGCCCAGACGGCGTGTCTCCCTCCACCCTGAGACTCTGTGCGAAACAGCTGGCTCCTGTATTCACAGACATTTTTAACACCTCCCTTAAGTTATGCCACGTGCCGTCCTGCCTCAAATCCTCCACCATCATCCCTGTCCCCAAGAAGCCACAGATCACTGGACTTAATGACTACAGCCCTGTAGCGCTCACCTCTGTAGTCATGAAGTCCTTTGAGCGCCTGGTCCTCTCCCACCTCAAGTCCATCACCACCCCTCTCCTGGACCCGCTGCAGTTTGCCTACCGAGCCAACAGGTCTGTAGACGATGCAGTCAACCTGGCCCTCCACTCCATCCTGCAGCACCTGGACTCCCCGGGAACCTACGCCAGGATCCTGTTTGTGGACTTCAGCTCCGCATTCAACACCATCCGCCCCGCTCTGCTCCGGGACAAGCTGTTCCTGCTCAACGTGCCTGACTCCCTCTGCAGGTGGATCATCGACTTCCTGACGGACCGGAGGCAGCATGTGCGGCTGGGAAAGACTGTCTCAGACTATACTAGCATCAGCACCGGATCACCCCAGGGCTGTGTACTTTCCCCCCTACTCTTCTCCCTTTACACCAACTCCTGCACCTCCAGCCACCAGTCTGTCAAGTTGATCAAGTTTGCGGACGACACCACCCTCATCGGGCTCATCTCCAACGGCGACGAGTCCGCCTACAGGAGAGAGGTGGCCCAGCTGGCGTCCTGGTGCAGCAATAACAACCTGCAGCTGAACGCTCTGAAGACAGTGGAGATGATTGTAGACTTCAGGAAAGTCACTACTCCTCTGCCCCCCCTCACCCTCTCAGGCTCTCCCATCACCACTGCTGATTCCTTCCGCTTCCTAAGCACTACCATCACCAGGGACCTCAAATGGGAGCTGACCATCAGCTCACTCATCAAAAAAGCCCAGCAGAGGATGTTCTTCCTGCGGCAGCTGAGGAAGCTCAAGCTACCCACCAAGATGTTAGTGCAGTTCTACACAGCCATCATCGAGTCCATCCTCACCACCTCCATAACCGTGTGGTACGCAGGAGCCACTGCCAGGGACAGACTAAGGCTGCAGCGCGTCGTGCGCACTGCTGAGAAGGTGATCGGCTGCAAGCTCCCATCTCTCCAGGATCTGTACATCTCCAGGACCCGGAGGCGTGCTGGCCGGATCATAGCCGATCCCTCACACCCTGGTCACGTACTGTTTGCCCCCCTCCCCTCTGGTAGAAGACTTCGGTCCATCCAGACTAAAACCTCCCGTCACATGAACAGCTTCTTCCCCTCTGCCATTAGACTGCTGAACACTAAGTGACTTATTGACTCTCGTGCACCATGTACAGCAGCTCAACCAGACTCATGTCAATCATCACTGTTTTCTTCCTGCATTACCGACTGCACTATATAGTTCTCCACAGTATCTGCTGCTGGCTAATATATATTTTAACTGTTGACCAGTATCACTTAATCTTATCCTACACTTTATTACATGTATAGTTTATTTCTCTTATCTTATCATGTTTAATGTTGCAGCATTGTACCGAGACAAATTCCTAGTTTGTGTACTACATGAACAATGGCAATAAACCTGATTCTGATTCTGATTCAGGGGCAGCTGAAGGTGGTGGCTGTTCGGGAAGATGGCTACCTTCAGCTGTCTGACGGCTTATGGAGACATCCCAATGAGCTGCAGCGCACCAGTGATGAGAAGGAGGTGTCTGGGCTTCAACATGGGTCATCTCCAGGGATGAAGAAAAGAAGATACTCTGGACGGGACCCGCCTGATGGGTCTCCGGGGGGGGGGGGGGGTGATTTCACTACAGGGACTGACTGGTAGTTGGGGGGGGCAATGTGTTCAATACATGTTGTTAGTATGTAGATTGCCTGGGTTATAGTAGTTATGCTGATGCGTTTGAAGCATGATGTTGAAATGAGAATTATTCAAGTTGTTTATAGGGATTGTTTTATGTCACTTATTTTAGGAGCACGGCGATTTTATGTTTAAAGGACTATATTCTAGCAGAGACGGCAGAATAATCTGTCTAGCCGTGTGGGGGTGGAACAGTAGTCCACCTGTTTCCCCCTAGCTTTAATTGTTTTGTGTGACTGTTATAGACTCCGATGTGTTTATGTTTAGTTTTAGTGCGTGATTCGGGTATGCTGATGACTCAGTTATTGTCAGTCTCCTCCAGGATGGTGAGAGTGACCACGGCCCAGTAGTTGATGATTTTGTTCACTGGTGTGAGGATTCCTACCTGCAGCTGAATATGACAAAAACTAAAGACATGATTATTGACTTTAGGAGGAAAACTCCCAGGCACAAAGTCACCGTACTAAAAGGCCAGACCACCGTATGTGTACAATCCTACAAATATCTTGGGACGATTATTGATAGTAATTTAAACTTTGAAGTGAACTGTGAAAGGGTGTGCAAAAAGGGTCAGCAACATTTGCATTGCTTGGGGAAACTTGCTTCCAAATTGACCGAACCATAATGACAGTGTTTTATCGGGCTTTTATTGAATCTGTTTTATCCTTTTCTTTAGTGTCATGGTTTGGTCAGATAAAACTGAAACAGAGGAAATCCTTGGATCAGGTAGTTAGATGGTCCAGTCGTTTGCTTGGTGAGCCACAGCTGAGCCTGACATCCCTGTACACCAGACAGGTACAGAGGATGGCTACCTCCATTTTAAATGATGACTCCCACCCTTTGCACTGCCACTTTCAGCTTCTTCCCTCAAGACGAAGGTTTGCTGTCCCAAAAAGTAAAACCCAGCGCTACAAAAACAGCTTTGTTCCTGCTGCTGTCAAAGAGTTGAACAAGTTGTAACAATATATTGCACATAATTTAGTTACCTATTTATTAACTCCATTGTATATTTACTTATTTTTGCAGGATGTATTTGGGTTCTAAATATTTTATTGGGTTTTAGACCTCTGAGTTTCTAACCTCTTTGACTAGTCTTTAACTTTTTAATATGACCCTTCTCTCTTACCTCTGGTTTTTCTCTCGTCTCGTTGTCTTTATATCCTGATTGGTGGAGCCTTGAATATTTTTATCATGTTTATAGTCAGCTTCATGTGTGCCTGTGTTTGTGTCTATGTTGAATGTAATTGTGGCTTGTAAATATGGATGTCACCAGACTGCAAAACAAATCTACCTACAGGTACAAATAAAGTAACCTGAACCTGAACCTGTTTTGGACCATTTTGTAGGGGGGGGGGGGCGGTGTAGTGTTGTTCTTAGGACATATTATGGTGTGACACGGGTGGCGGCTTCACCTTCCGGTTCCTCTGCCACCTGGAGTATAAGAGGGCTGTGCGGAAGAGGGGCGGACTCTTTGACCAGCTCTCAGCCTAGCGGGAGCGCCTCTGTATAAGCTGTGAGACTATAATAACGTCCTGTCTACTTCACCATTCAGTCTCGTCACTGGTTCACAATTTACATACATAACACACAGTTCATCCTGACATACATTACAAAGGATATTTCTGTAGCACCACATTTGCCTAAAGGTGTCCAGGTTTCCAGTCATCTTAAAAAAGCTGAACTCCAGTTTCAGTCTGGGCTGGATGTTGCAGCGCCACACTGAGGCTGCTTCCTGAACTGGTTTACCCTCTATTTTGATTTTTCTGCTTACATGTATTGCCAGCTTGGCTTCACTGGGAATAAAATTCAGCAGTTGCCACTTTTCCTTATTTGATTTTTTTGAAACCTACACCATAAATAAAATGACCCAAAGAAATTTTTTTTGTCAAATAGATTAAAAACTGTTGTTAACAGAGTGAAGAGCACTGTAAGCCTCTTACACTCACTGCATTCCCGGGGCAAGAGCAGGCGACATTGAGTCAAATTTGAAAATGCTGGCTAAAAGTAACTGTAAATACTCCACTGTGGGGGCATGGTGTTGGCCTTCTCCACCCAGGGGACAATGGACCGAAGGAGGAGGTGTCACTAGGGGTATCAGATGGGACAATAAGGACCATGCACCTCCCGGGGAGAGGAGTAAATGTGACGTCTCCACTGGCCACCAGCGCCCAGTGGCTCTAAGCTCTTGGCGCCGTCGCTTGTTCGAGTCGGTCCACTCCCTTTTGCACCCAGGAGTGCGCACTTCAGTGAAGCTAGTGGGGGTGAAATTCTTCTGGCTACACTTGCCTTAAGATGTGAAAGCGTGGACTGCAGCTTGCATCGTGTGCCAAGCTGCACAAACTGCACAAGCACACCAGAGCTCCCTTTGAGCCATTCCAAATCCCAGCCAGGAGGTTTGACCACATCCACTGGGTTTTGGTGGGACCCCTCCCGCCGTCGCAAGGCTTCACACACCTTTTGACAGTCGTGGACAGCACCACACGCTGGCCTGAAGTGGTCCCGCTGGCTTCTACCATGTCTGTGGAAGTGGCGCGTGCTTTTTGTCAGCTTGGGTTGCACGTTTTGGACCTCCAACGGACATCACGTCCGACAGGGGTCCACAATTCTTTTCAGAAATCTGGTCCGCGATGGCCCAGAGCCTGGGGGTCAAAATTCACCGCACTACCGCGTACAACCCCCAGGCTAACGGGTTATGTGAGCGTTTTCATAGGTTGCTTAAAGCAGCACTCAGAGCTTCGCACATGGAAGCAAATTGGACCAACCGCCTGCTCTGGGTTCTTTTAGGGTTGCGCTCCACACCTAAGGAGGATTTGGCAGCCTTCCTGGCAGAATTCATTTTTTCTCAGATGCTGCGGATCCCCGGAGAGTTTTTACTGGAAAACCCCACACCCGAGGCTGATCCACCCATGCAATTTTTACACAGTACAGAGGCTGTGAGTGTACCAGGCTTAGCCCACCATTGTTTTCCCACACATTCGTCCCAAAAAGCTTGCAGAATGCCAGTTTTGTTTTTGTCAGGCACGATGCGCACCAGACCCTGCTGCGCCCACCGTGTGACGGACTGTTCAGGGTGTTGGAACCTGGGGTGAAGCATTTTGTGTTAGACTTGGGGGGACGTAGGGAGACCGTCTGCATTGACAGGCTGAAGCCCGCTTTTGTATTGGTAGACGAGCAGGTGGTGTTGGCCCAAGCGCCAACATGTGGACGCCCACCTTTGGTGGCTCCGCATTTTGGTGATCCCTCGGCAGGGACCTGCCCTCGCAAAGTTGATGTGTTTTCTCCCCCTCCCTTTTTCTCTCCATAGACTGACATGCCCTCCTGTACACCCTGCCAGCAGGGTGGTTTGACTGGCTTGGTGAGCCCCCGCTACAGCAGCTATAGGAGCCAGCTCAAGCCTAAAGGACGGGGGGGGTTAGTGGTCCTTCTGGGTGTTCGGGGGGGGGGGACTGTGAGGGCATGGCGCTGGACTTCTCCACCCAGGGGGCAATGGACTGAAGGAGGAGGCGTCACCGGGGGTTATCGGATGGGACAGTAAGGACTATTGCCCCCCCGGGGAGAGGAGTAAATGCCGGAGAGAAGAAGTGCGTTGGAGCGTTGCCGGCGTTGTTCAAATAACAATGGTTATGGTCAGAAGTGCCAGGCCTCAATGCATGAGGATAAAGATATAAAAGAGGGATGCACAGAGGCCTGGGATTCTCTTTTGCTATACTGTTTGATGGAGAAAGAATAAAGTCTTGTCATTCAGCTCGTTGCCTCGCCTGTCTCCTTTCTCCACACCACAATTGTTATCCACGCCGACATTAACGACATCCGACTCCGGCAGTTGGAATTCATAAAACTTGAACGTGGAATCGGTGTGTGACTTTGCCAAAACAATGTCTGCCTCTGTAGTATTCTCTGGGCCCCTCCCCAATCTGACCAGTGATGACATGTTTAGCCACTCGTCGTCCTTCAATCGCTGGCTGTCTGTGTGGTGTCCTGCAAACAATGTGGGCTACATAGAAAGTTGGAACTCATTTTTGGGAAAACCTGGTCTTGTTAGGCGAGACGGCGTCCATCCCACTTTGGATGGTGCGTCTCATTTATCTAACAATCTGGCATCATTTTATCCAAATTTCCAAAACCTTGACTACTCAGAGTTGGGACCAGGAAGCAGAGTCGCAGTCTTACACGCCTCTCTGCAGCTCCTCTTCTTCTGCCACCCCTCAACTTAGCCCCTGTCTTCCCCAACAGAGAATCATTGTCTGCTCCCTCCAAAGCAAATAAAAATATAATCTATAAGCATCCCAAAGTGATTAAACAAAAAGTTGGTAAAACTCAAATTAAACATTAAGCCTCTAAATTTAATGACTTGGCCTCTGTTCCTCCTCATAATTTAAAAATTAAATGTGGTTTGTTAAATATTAGGTCTCTAACTCCCAAGTCTCTGCTAGTCCATGATCTGTTAATTAATCATCAGATTGATTTAATATCCCTTACAGAGACTTGATTAGGGCAAGAGGATTATGTTGGTTTAAATGAATCAACTCCCTCTGGTTATTTAAACTGTCAAAATCCCAGAAGTTCTGGTCGTGGAGGAGGAGCAGCAACAATTTACCATTCCAAATTACAGTGCATCTGGAAAGTCTTCACAGCGCTTCACTTTTTCCACATTTTGTTTTGTTACAGCCTTATTTCAAAAGGGATTAAATTCATTTTTCCCTCAAAATTCTACACACAATACCCTATAATAACAATGTGAATTTTTTTTTTTGAAATTTTTTTGCAAATTTATTGAAAATAAAAAAACTAATAAATCACATGTACATAAGTACTCACAGCCTTTGCCATGAAGCTCAGAATTGAGCTCAGGTTTATCCTGCTTCCACTGATCATCCTTGAGATGTTTCTACAGCTAATTGGAGTCCACTTGTGGTAAATTCAGTTGATTGGACATGATTTGGAAAGGCACACACCTGTCTATATAAGGTCCCACAGTTGACAGTGCATGTCAGAGCACAAACCAAACATGAAGTCAAAGGAATTATCTGTAGACCTCCGAGACAGGACTGTCCTGAGGCTCAAACCTGGGGAAGGGTACAGAAAAATTTCTGCTGCTTTGAAGGTCTCAATGAGCACAGTGGCCTCCATCATCCATAAATGGAAGAAGTTCAGAACCACCAGGACTCTTCCTAGAGCTGGCCATCCGTCTAAACTGAGTGATTGGGAGAGAGGGGCCTTCGGCAGGGAGGTGACCAAGAACCCGATGGTCCCTCTATCAGAGCTCGAGCGTTCCTCTGTGGAGAGAGGAGAACCTTCCAGAAGGACAGCCATCTCTGCAGCAATCCACCAATCAGGCCTGTATGGTAGAGTGGCCAGGCGGAAGCCACTCCTTAGTAAAAGGCACATGGCAGCCCACCTGGAGTTTGTCAAAAGACACCTGAAGGACTCTCAGACCATGACAAACAAAATTCTCTGGGCTGATGAGACAAAGATTGATTCTCTATCGTGAATGCCAGGCGTCATGTTTGGAGGAAATCGGGCACCGCTCATAACCGTGCCAATGGTGATGGCAGCATCATGCTGTGGGGATGTTTTTCAGAGGCAGGAACTGGGAGACTAGTCAGGATAGAGGGAAAGATGAATGCAGCAATGTACAGAGACATCCTGGATGAAAACCTGCTCCAGAGTGCTCTTGACCTCAGACTGGGGCGACGGTTTATCTTTCAGCAGGACAACGACCCTAAGCACATAGCCAAGATATCAAAGGAGTGGCTTCAGGACAACTCTGTGAATGTCCTTGAGTGGCCCAGCCAGAGCCCAGACTTGAATCCAATTGAACATCTCAGGAGAGATCTGAAAATGCCAAAAATGGCACCAACATTTCCCATCCAACCTGATGGAGCTTGAGAGGTGCTGCAAAAAAGAATGGGCGAAACTGCCCAAAGATAGGCGTGCTAAGCTTGTGGCATCTTATTCACAAAGACTTGAGGCTGTAATTGCTGCCAAAGGTGCATCAACAAAGTATTGAGCAAAGGCTGTGAATACTGATGTACATGTGATTTCTTAGTTTTTTATTTTGAATTTGCAAAAATCGCAATAAAACTTTTTTCACATTGTCATTATGGGGTATTGTGTGTAGAATTTTTAGGGGAAAAATGAATTTCATCCTTTATGGAATAAGGCTGTAACATAACCAAATGTGGAAAAAGTGAAGCGCTGTGAATACTTTGCAGATGCACTGTACTAGTTAATGTAAGGCAAAAAATATGTTATAATTCCTTTGAGGGCCTGGTCCTCAGTATTGGGCATGTTAGCAATTTTAGGTTAAACCCAATTTTACTTGCCATAGTTTATCGTCTTCCATCAGCTTACTCACAACTTATCTGAATTTGCTGAATTCTTAGTGGACTTAGTGCTGAAACTGGATAGAATAATTATAGTAGGGGACTTTAATATATATGTAGATGTAGATAGTGATTGCCTTAATATGGCATTTAATTACCTCCGCCAGGCCGAAAAGGCCAGGAGGAGGTTATGTTTTTGCCGGGGTTTGTCTGTGTGTTTGTTTGTCTGTCTGTCTGTCTGTTGGTTAGCAAGATAACTCAAAAAGTCTTGGACGGATTTCCATGAAACTTTCAGGCGTTGTTGGAAATGGTACAAGGAAGAACTGATTAAATTTTGGGGATGATCCGGATCACCGTCTGGATACAGGAATTTTTTAAAGCATTCTTTAACACTGTGACATACGGCCATTTTCAACATGTGCGCAGGCGCAATGGAGGGCACTTGTCATCGTGTCTGACCAACATAAACTCCGCCTTCTTCAACGTTTTAGGCACAAAAGCACGCGGAAAACACCATGCCTGTGTTTGCGCGACGCTGCAAAAGCTGAGACGGGCAGCTCTCCGCCGCCGGATTATTTGGCAGAAATTCCCCGGGCAGCCATAGGCGCTGCGCAAAAACGAGCTGCTCGGCAGCGTGCTGTGTGCCTGTGTTTGCGCAACGCTGCAAAAGCTCAGACGGCCAGCTGTCTGCCGCTGGATTATTTGGCAGAAATTCCCCGGTCAGCCATAGTAGCTCTGCAAAAACAAGCTCTCTGCCGGGGAAGTTTCCAAATCATCTTTGGCCGCGGAGCGCAACCCCAATAAAGATAAAGATTACATGTACCACGAAGGTCGAGTGCAAGCAAGATGTTTGTGTCTGTGAACATTCCGTCTTTTGGCGAGTTGATACGTAACGATGTTTACAGTTTGATGAGAAGGTTGCTGCCATGTAACAATCATCTTATATCACCAATTGTCAACTCGTCACTCACACTTCACTCCAGCATTTGGAAGTGGTGGCGTTCCATTTTATACTGAGTCCAATATTGTATGTTATTGTTGTTACAAGACCGCCGACTGTCTGCTGATCTGGATATACTGTAGCGAACTCAATATGAGCACCCTACTTGGCTTGCCAAGTGGGTTGACCCTATTGGCGACACAGGTAGAGTGCAGGTCTCTGGAGCGGGAGGCATGAGTTCGAACCTCCCGGTGGGACGTTGTCAGTTGGCACGCACGTTACAATACTTTTATTTATTTTCTACTCCTTTTAGTTCTGCATTTAATATGAACCCTGAGTTTCAAATAAACGTTTGAATTTTGAATAAAACCCACGCCAACCCGTCTACCTAATTGGCATCCGTCAGTGAAGCCCTCAGTGCTGCTTTCAGTGATCTAAAACGCTCACATAACCCATTGGCCTGTGGCTTGTACGCAGTTGTGTCATGACTTCTTTTGTTTTTTCTTTTGAATTCTTGGATGGAACATGGGTGGGCAATATAAGCTGCGGATTCAGCCATCACATATTTCGGATAACTTATGTTGAACTGTATAATCAGAGGAGCTATTGTCTAATTTGACCTTGTTGGATTTTATTACCCCCTTTGTTATATTATTCACTTTCTTTTAACCTGTACTCTTAATCTATTTGAAATAAAGATTAATTCATTCATTCGTTCAATTGCAACACCCCCAGCCTGGGAGTTTGCAGATGCAGGACATGGACACAACACCAACACTTCAGTTTATTACCTCCGCCAAGGAGGTAATACTTTTACTACTGAACCACTAATCCTATCATTGTGAATCCAATTGCTACTCAGATGTTTTCATGGTCAAGGAATCTGACAACGTACACACAAACACTGTATGGGGGGAACTGTGGCGCTTGGCGGAGGTCTGCGCTCTCCGAGTGCTTTTCTAGTTCAATATTAGACTCGATGGGGTTTTCTCAGAAAGTAGGAAATTCTACTCATTATCTCCACCATACGTTGAACCTTGCTCTGACATATGGCATAGAAATAGAAAATCTGGTAGTGTCTCCTCATAACCCTGTACGGTCAGAACATTATCTGTTAACTTTTGATTTTACTATTTCTGACTATTTGGCTCCTAAAGAAAAATATTACTGCAGTAGATGTCTCTCAGATGATGCTGTTACCAAATTTAAGCAGATTGTTTCCTCAATGCCATGTGTCAACACAACGGAAATAAGCTATATACAGCTTACTCCTTCTGTAATTGATAGCGTGGTAGATAGTGTTACAGCTTCTCTCCATCAGACTCTAGACATGGTGGCCCCTTTAAAAGAGAAAAAGTCTAATCAGAGATTTCTGACTCCTTGGTTCAACACGGAAACTCGTAGCTTAAAACAGAAGACTCGTCAATTAGAAATAAAAATGGCACTCCACTAAATTAGATTGAAATCTATTTAGCTTGGAGAAATCAACTTCTAATTCATAAAAAATCTCTTAGAAAAGCTAGAACAAGTTATTATTTTGCATTACAATAGAAGAAAACAAGAATAATCCCAGGGTATCTTTTCAGCACTGTAGCCAGGCGACAAAGAGTCGCACTCTGCCAAATCTAGCATTCTCTTATAGCTTACTAGTCAGGACCTCTTATGAACTTCTTCAATATTAAAATTTCATCTATCACAGATAAAATCAGTGAGATCCTTCTCATCGCTAACTTAAATACAGTAACTACTACAACTCCTTCAACTGATATGTTTTGGATGAGTTTACCTCCATTGACCCTTTCAGAGTTAGATAAAATAATTTCCTCATCCAAGCCTTCAACTTGTCTTTTAGACCCTAATTCCTATCAGGTTATTTAAAGAAGTCTTCCATTTATTGGTAGCTCTATTCTTCAAATAATCAATACTTCATTAACATTAGGCATGTAACCGCAGGCTTTTAAAACTGCTGTAATTAAACCCTTACTCAAAAAGCCAATGCTGGATCCAGGAGTTTTGGCTAACTATAGACCAATCTGTAATCCTCCCATTCATTTTCAAAATCTTAAGAGTTTTTTGCTATGCAATTATTTGGACCATTTGCAGGGAAATGGTTTATCTGAAGAGTTTCAGTCAGGTTTTATAATTCATCATAGTACTGAAACAGCCTTAGTGAAGGTCCTAATGACCTCCTTATCACATCTGATAATGGACTTATTTCTATACTTGTCCTTTGGACCTTAGTGCCAACTTTTGATACTATCAATCATAATATTTTACCTGATAGACTAGCAACACCTTGTTGGATTTAATGGAACTTTGTTGCAGTGGTTTAAATCTTATTTATCTGATAGGTTCCAGTTTGTTCATGTCAATAATGAGCTTTCTTTCAACTCAATGCTCAGTCACGGAGTTCCACAGGGATCTGTGCTAGGCCCTATTCTTTTTAGTTTACACAGTGCATCCGGAAAGTATTCACAGCACTTCAGTTTTTCCACATTTTCTGTTACAGCCTTATTCCAAAATGGATTAAAATTCATCTTTTTCCCCTAAAATTCTACACACAATACCCGTAATGACAATGTGAAAAAAGTTTTTTTTTTTTAGATTTTTGCAAATTTATTAAAAATTTAAAAAAACTAAGAAATCACATGTACATAAGTATTCACAGCCTTTGCTCAATACATTGTTGATGCACCTTTGGCATCAATTACAGCCTCAAGTCTTTTTGAATATGATGCCACAACCTTGGCACACCTATCTTTGGGGAGTTTTGCCTATTCCTCTTTGCAGCACCTCTTAAGCTCCATCAGGTTGCATGGGGAGTGTTGGTGCACAGCAATTTTCAGATCTTTCCAGAGGTGTTCAATTGGATTCAAGTCTGGTGCAGTCGCAGCAGATGACTGCCCCTCCCTGAGCCTGGTTCTGCTGGAGGTTTCTTCTTGCTAAAAGGGAGTTTTTCCTCTCCACTGTTGCCAAGTGCTGCTTACAGGGGATCGCCTGATTGCTGGGGTCTTTCTGCAGTTGTGGGGTTTTCCCCTACAATTGAAAGTGCTATGAGATGACTTATGTCTGGAAACCTGGAGAGACTCACAGAGAGTGGTGCTGCTTTGAACACAAACTTTATTACACACAGTAATGTCACTACAGAACAGGTGATGTCTGGTGCTGGTTTAGGTTGGGGTGATGTGTCGTTGTCAGTAACGGGACGCGTGCCGAGCTGTCATCGGTCACCAGGGTTCCCTTTCTCCCCAAACTCCCTCTCCTGCAGTTCTGCAGTGCCATCCTGAAGTTCACGCTGGGCGAGGAACTGAGGCGAGTCCGGTCGCTGTTCTCCCTCTGTATTGGGTTTGTTCTTTATGTCGTGTTAACCAGAGTGGTGGCTTAGTTGGTAGAGCATCTGCCCCACAACCGGAAGGTCGTGGGTTCAAATCCCGCCCGGTCATACCAAAGACCATATAAAAATGGTACTTTCCGCCTTCTAGCTTGGTGCTCAGCATAATAGAATGGGGAAAGGAAAGTTAATGCACAGAGCTACCAGAGGACTGACCCCACCACTGTAGCTTTCACTACTTACAGTAGCTGTGTGACCTAGGGTCAGAGAAACGGAGATAGGCGCCAGCCCTATACACCATCTGGTGTTCCACATGCTGTGGAAGGGAATGAACTAACTTAACTCTATGTCGTGTTCACCCTCCGTGCTGTGGTCACTTTCTGTGCTGTGTTTTCCTTTTTTGCTGTGTTCACTCTCTGTGTTGTGCTCTTTGGCTAGCTTGTCGCGGATTAGCTCTGTGGTGCCCTGCTGTCCCGCAGTGTTTAACTCGGGGCCCTCCCGAAATGGCATGGGGCCGGCGTGCTCAGCAACTGGGACAACCATCTGCACCAGCAAAACTAGCTGCGGGGAACACGGGTGCGGTCCCACCAGTCGCAGTACCACCTGAGCCGTCATCTCAAGCTGAAATGTCAATTGCAATGCTTCCGACACGGATAAGTAGTGCGTGAACTCCAGCAGCATCTCCAGCAGCTTCTTCACCGTGTCTGCCACTGTCCAGTCATCTGGCTGCTCCCCCAGTATGGCCGCATCGCCGAACTTGCCATGAAGTGCCTGAACTGCAACCATATCAATCTGTCCTCCACATGTCCAAACCTGCACGTGCTAGCCAAACAGAGAAGGGCATCCACATACTGTATGAGCGACTCATCCTCTTGCTGTCGGCGCTGGTAGAACATGGACCTTCGGGACATCACACTCTCTGGGACATCGAAGTGTTTGGCTAGCAAACCAACACATCCATCATAGTTGTCGTAGGGTGAAGCATGGCAGCTAGCTAGCAGCTCAACTGCCTCAGCACTCGAAACTGTTGGTCTTATTGCTTTATAAATATGAGAGCCTTCCATGCCCAAACGGTAAATCAGTAAAGTTGTCTTCCGTACCTCGTTCATGTCGTCCGGGCCAAACGTCAATATGTAGGTGGTGAAAGCTTCAAACCAGCGCAGCCAAGGAACATACAGTATAGCTCACCGGGGCCTTCCAGAAACGGTTGTGGTTGCCTCACGCACGCCTCCATGGTTTAACTCTTTTTGCCAAATGTTATGTCTGGAAACCCGGATAGACTCACAGAGAGTGGTGCTGCTTTGAACACGAACTTTATTACACACAGTAATGTCATTACAGAACAGGTTACCTGAACACTAAGCTCCTATATGGCTATCGGTGGAGAGGGAGCCCCAAGATGGCCGGTTCTCTCCCTATATAGGCTGGCGTGTTGACGTTACTAGCCGGCTGTGTCATCACGCCGCTCCCTGGTATTAACCCCTCCACTACAATGACTGTTGTGAAATAGCACTATATAAATAAAGTTGAACTGAATTAGAAACATGAAGTCTCATGGAGACTGCAGAAATTCAATTCAACTTTATTTATATAGCGCCATTTCACAACAACAGTCATCTCATAGCACTATCAACTGTAGGGGGGACCCCCACAGTTGCAGAAAGACCCCAGCAATCAGGCGATCCCCTGTGAGCAAGCACTTGGCGACGGTGGAGAGGAAAAACTCCCTTTTAACAGGAAGAAACCTCCAGCAGAACCAGGCTCAGGGAGGGGCAGTCATCTGCTGCGACTGGCTGGGGGGTGAGGGGATAGAGAAGAAGAAAAGAACAGACATGTAGAGAACAAACAGCACGATGGGGACTCAATCTATGGGAGAGAACAAACAAATGTTAATGACCAGCAAAAAAAAAAAAAAAAAAAAAAAAAAATATTTCATAGAGAGTGAGGAAAGGAGTGAGGCCCAGTGCATTACTGGAGGTCCCCCGGCTGACTAAACCTATTAGCAGCATAACTAAGGGAGGGTTCAGAAACACATGATCCCTCCCTAATTGTAGGCTATATCAAAAAGGTAGGTTTTAGCCCTATTCTTAAAAACAGAGATCGAGTCTGACTCCCGAATCCAGATTGGCAGCTGATTCCACAGGAGAGAGAGAGAGAAAGGGCACTGGTTTGAAACAGAGGAGTTAAGAACAGAAATAAAAGCATTTGAGGCAGTTGCTCCATGTTAAATTCTCCACTGAAGATCAGCTGTCTTTTTTTTAATTAGAGGTTCGTACAGAACTGTCTGTCTCTCTGTGTTGTCCCTGCGATGGACTGGTGATCTGTCCAGGGTGTACCCTGCCTCTCGCCCAAAGATGCTGGGATAGGTTCCAGCCCCCCCACCCCCTACCAGCGACCCAAAAAGGATTAAGCGGTAGAAGATGGATGGATGGATGGTTTATACAGAACTCTCCACTGTGGACTCACTCCATCTCCGATCAGCTTCTCAGTCCACAGTGGGGGATCTGCTGTGCAGTCCTATTTTGTTGATAAAATAAGCCTTTATTAGTCCCACAATGGGGAAATTCTAGGATTGCAACAGCACAGGGATAGCAACACTCAGAGCAATAATTTAGAAGATAAGAAAATAAGAGCAGTGAATATACAGTACATATGTACACATAAATATATAAATATACACAGTGTGGAGCATTGTAGCTAGATGGAATAAACAGCATAACCGTCTATTTAGTTACCCTACATGGTATGAATATGTACCCATACATATTGTCACCCTCCATAGCGACTGATATTGTCTTAGTTGTATACTGGAGGGGACCAGTATACACACAATTGAAGTACAGCATTTTTTGTCAGCATTGTTTAAAGTCAGCTGTCTGGGGTTGTGTGTTTTTAACAAATGTTCAGTTAGATCACCAAGACCAGGGCTCATGGAGATCGCTGGGAAAGGGTCACTGTGGTTGGGCTCAGTGGCTCCTCTGCTGTGGTCCACCAGAAGCCGTCTTTCCCTCCCATCGAGCCTCTGCCTCCAAAGTTCCAGGACCCTCTGAGCCACTCTAGCAGACCGGATAGCCAATAAGGTAACTACAGCCAAGGAGTCCATTAGTGTTGGTCCTGCTGCATTCACCAGTTGTTGCAGAGTGACAGTCTTTGTTTTCAGGAGTGCTGCTGCTGCCATCAGCCCAGGAGTGGTCTCAGTGCAGACATCTAACCTTGCTCCATAAATCAATGGTTCCCTCAAGAGCCAAAAAAGATATGAGTTTTTACATTGTTTAGTGTTAAAAAGGTTCCAGGACTTAAATCACCATAGTAGTCTGTCGTGGATGACAATGACCATTTCATTTAGGTCTGATCAGATTCCTCAACACAGCTCTGTCCTTAGCCTTCTGCTGCCAGGAACTCCTGTCTATATCCAACTTCTTCAAGTTTCTTTTTACAGTGTCTTTAAATCTGAGCCTTGGTCTACCCTGATTGCGTTTGCCCTCGCATAACTGTGGGTAGAGTAAATGCCGAGGGAGATGCTCGTGGTCCATCCTCTCAACATGTCCGAGCCATCTCAGGTTCATCTGTATTAGCATATCTTCCATTGATGGTAGACCAGCTCGTTTCAACACTTCTATGTTGGTTATCTTGTCTTTCCATGAGATGTTCTTTATGGCTCGAAGGTGTCTCATCATGTACGCATGGAGTTTCTTCACCTGCACTCTATAGACAGTCCAAGTTTCAGCACCGTACAATAGAGTAGCCAGTACTGTCACTCTGTACATTTTGCATTTCACACAGATAGACACATGTCGATTGTTCCACAGTCTCTCCCTCAAGTTTCCAAATACAGAGCTCGCTCTTCCCATTCCGAGAGAGAGTTCATTCTCCAGCCTAGCATTCTCTGTAATAGTACTTCCGAGATACCTGAAAGTCTTTCACTTGACTAGTGGCCCTATACCAATGCTGATCTCTTGTGGTAGTGATGTTGATAACTGGAACTTTGGTGGTTGATAAAGTCACTCTGTCTTCTTGATGTTGATTTGGAGGCTGAATTGGCTAGCTGCTCTTGCAAGTTTCTCCACTCAAGATTGCGTATCTTCCAAACTGTGTGTAACTAGAGCACTGCCGTCGACAAAGAGCATTTCTCTTACTACCTTTATCAATGTCTTACTCTTGGCTTTAAACTGTGCCACATTGAACAAGTCTGCTTCTTTCCTTGATTGAATGTATACTCCTTCTGAAGGGTCTCTGAAGGCCACCTCAAGCATCGCTGCCAGATATAGCAAGAAGAGTGTAGGTGCCAGCACACACCCTTGTTTCACTCCGTTGCTTACTGAAAAGTCTTTAGATACTGAACCACTCATTGCCACATTTGCTTGCATACCTGTATGGAGTGCCTCGTTCAGGCTGACAAACTTCTCTGTACAGCCATATTTCTTGAGTACCTGCCAAAGTCCTTGTCGCGAAACAGTATCGAAGGCTTTACTGAAGTCTGTGTAGACTACATAAAGCGGCATGTTCTGTTCAATACACTTTTCTTGAACCTGTTTCAAGCAGAAAATCATGTCCATTGTGCTTCTTCCAGTTCTAAAGCAGCACTGGGTTTCCGGTACTATATTCTGCGAGATGTGTTCATTGAGTCTGTTCAGTAGTACACGTGAGAGAATCTTACCAACAGTGGCTAGCAGTGATATACCTCTGTAATTTCCACAATCTTTCCTGTCACCTTTCTTGAACAAAGGCACAATACTTGCATCCTTCCAGTCTTGAGGTACTTTCTGGGCATCCCATATCTCTTGGATGAGCTTGTGCAGGCAGTTGGTCAGCTGAACACCACCAAATTTCCACACTTCTGCTGGAATTCCATCCCTTCCTGGAGCTTCACCATCCTGTGTTGTCCTGATAGCTGCCATTAGTTCATCAAAATTTGGTGGTTCATCCAGACTTGATGCAGCTGGTTGCTGCACTAGAGCTTCTTTGGCCTCTTCAGTGAGATCTCCAGGGTTGTTTAGTAGTTGGTCAAAGTGGTCTGCAAATCTGTCCAGGATCTTGTCTTTCTCCTGCAAAACCGTTTCACCATCCATAGCCTTTAGTTGGATCAATCCTCTTGGTTTAGGGCCGTAGATTTCTCTCAAACCTATGAAGAATGTTTCCATGTCCTTCCTGTCTGCTGCAGTTTGAAGTTCCTCTACTTTTTCATCCCACCAGTTGGACTTCATTTCTCTGGCGTACTTCTGTAGCTCACTCTGAGCCTTTGAGTATTTCTTCTTCTTCGACCTTGTGTTACACTGTAGGTTTTCCTGCCTAGCTGTATTCCTCACTTCTAGTAGTTTCTTCAGGTGTTCATCATGCTCATCAAACCAATCTTGATGTTTCCTCTCAGGGTGGCCTAATACATCACTCGCAGTCTGATACACCGTATCCTTCAGTGTTGCCCATTTCTCTTCTATGTCATTCTCTGAGTTGTTGCTGTCCCAGTCTTTCAAGTTTTCATCCATTTCCTGTGTAAGTTCTTCCTGCTTCTTTTGGCCTTTCAGTGCACTAGTGTTTAGCTTCCGTGGTGGCTTCGCACCCGTCCTGCAATGCTGTTTTCATCTCCAAATCCTTAATCTAGATCTCAGCATAACATGATCAGTACCACAGTCCGCGCCTCTCATCGCTCCGGTGTCCAATACATCCCTTATGTCTCTCTGCCTGAATATGATGTAGTCTAATAAGTGCCAGCAGGGAGGCAACAAGGTTATTCAGCACACGCACCCTCCCTCTGCAGGACATCTGAAGGAGCAGCCATCTCCACTTATTCAGTTTGCCTTCAATTTTCTTACCCACGTTCTCCTAGTTCCTCCAAATCATGACGTTGTTACCAAGAAAACCCCCCAGATATTTTATGCCATCTTTTTTCCATGTCATGTCCTGTGGAAGAACTGGGAGGCCACCAAGCCAATCACCAGCAGCAAGGGCTCCACTTTTTGTCCAATTCATCCTTGCTGCTGATAAAAGGGTAAAAGCACCAGTTAAATCAATTAAAACATGAACGTCGGTCTGATTTTTAATAAAAACAAATACATCATCCTCATAGGCGGATAAAACTGTGTTTCCATTAAAACCAGGTAAGGCAAGGCCATTGACGCTTGTGCGTATTTTATGGAGGAAGGGTTCTAGGGAGAGTGCATAGAGCATACCAGACAAAGCACAGCCCTAACGGATGATTCTATGCACTCTGAAAGGAGCACACAAACTGCCATTGATTTTCAGTATACTCTCAACACCAGCATATAACACCTGAATCTTGGCTATGAAATCAGCGCTAAACCCACACCTCTCCATGACCTTCCAGAGGAAGTCATGCTCAACGCGGTCAAAAGCCTTTTCCTGATCCAGAGAAATCAGACCAGTATTTATACCCAGTGAGCCGGAGACTTCCAAAACTTCTGGAATTAGGTAGGCATTGTCTACCATGGACCTGCCTGGTACACAGTATGTCTGGTCCAGATGGATGACCTGCTCCATAGCTTCTCTAAGCCTGTTAACCAAAGCCTTGGACAAAATCTTGTAATCCATGCAGAGGAGAGACACGGGCCGCCAGTTTTTTTTCCTCCCCCCCCCCCCCCGGTCCTGTCTGGCAGCTAGGTGAGCAGAACAGAGATCTGTTACCCTTACTGTGCCAAAACAGATTTACTTTGCCAAAAGGAGCTTTATACAGTACTTATCTATGTACTGTATATTGTTGTAAATTCCTCCTGTAATAACTTTTAATACTTTATTTAAATTATTTTACCCATGAAGGACCCAACAGGATGGGGAATGGGGAAAGAAGTGTGTGGAGGGGGAGAGAAAAGGGAGAGGAACAGACAAAAAAAGACAAACAAACCAACAACTAAAACAAACAGAAGACAGACTGCTTAAACTCTTGGGTCTGGCCTTTTTACATGGTCTTATCTTATCTACTATTTTATTGGTCCCTGGTGTGGTATAATGCTTTTATCTGGCTTACTACGGGTTCTATGGGTATTTTTTAATAATATCTGAGATATTTAATGATTTTATTTATTTTAGTTGGGTTTTTTATTTTTATTTTTTTTTCCACAATATCTTTATTGAACCTTTTTTTTTTAACAAACATGATACAAACAATCAAACACTAACACTAAAGTACTACAAAAAAAAAAAAAATGCACTAAAAACACCAACAACCACCAACAAAATCAAGTCTTCAACAATGCTCCTCTGTTTAGTCTAGACAATCCAATACATAAGTATACATATTATGTTCACCAGTTTGGAATTTACAAGGTCCACACACATCATTCACCTTCTTCTTCAAGAGTTATGTTTAAATTTTTTACATAATCAATAAAAGGTCTCCATATATTCTCAAACACAATTTCCTTTGATTTCAGTATATATGTTATTCTTTCTAATGGAAGGTTTGTTAACATCTGTCTTAACCACTGAGTCACATCTGGTCTATGAGTCTTTTTCCATAATAGTGCAATACATTTTTTGGCATTAAGCAAACTGAGGTCTATGAATGTTCTTTCACTTTTATTAAAATTATGCTTTTCTGGGTACAGACCCAACAAAAACAGTTTAGGATTCAATATGATTTGTTTTGAGATTATTTTTTCAATTGTTACCCTCACCTCTTCCCAAAACATTCTTATTAATCTACATTCCCATAAACAATGAAATAGGGTTCCTTTACTTTCCATGCATTTTGTGCATGTATCTGGTATATTTTTGTTATATCTATTTAACTCCTCCGGTGTAACATACATCCGCATTAACCATTTGAAATGTATCAATTTAAGGCGTGCATTTATTGATTTGGTTTGAGCTTCTGTACAAGCCAATTCCCATTGTTCCTCTGAAATTTCAATTTGCAGATCTTATTTCCAGTAGTTTAATCTTTTCAGTGAATTTTCACTTGAAGATAGTGTCAATGAGTTATAAAACTCTGAAATAATACCCTTTCTTTTACTATCTTTCATCATCATTTTTTCCAAGGATGAATAAATAGGTCGAGTGAGAGCTTTATTTTGATTTGATCGAATAAAGTTTCTAAGTTGAAGATATTTAAAAAAATGTGTTCTATTGAGATTAAATTTGATCCTCAGCTCTTCAAAAGACATTATGTTGTCTGCACATGGCAAATATAAATCCTGAATCTTTTGTATCCCTTTTAAATTCCATACTTTAAATACAGTGTCCGCTCTCCCTGGTTTAAAATATTGATTACCCCATATTGGACTAAATTGTGACAATAACTGTGGTTCTTTTAAATAGTTTTTAGCTTCACACCATATTTTGATCATATGCTTTACAAATGGATTTTTAACTTGTTTTTGTAATTTTTTTGCCGAATCTGAGTATATGAATATGGGAAGAGGTAAAGGTAAATTGTATGATTCCATTTCAGTCCAGTGAGGGAGATCATTTGATGAAAAATAATATGTCATAGACCTCAGTTGTGCCGACCAATAATACAACATAAAATTTGGACATTTCAGACCTCCACGATCAAATGGTAAATATAATAAAGACAAACGTAATCTAGCCCTCCTGTTGTTCCATATAAATTCCACTAACTTTTTTTTTATTCTTGAGAATAAATCTAAAGGTGGTGATAAGGGAATGTATTGAAATAAATAAAGTATTTTAGGTAAAATATTACTTTTAAGTATATTGATTCTCCCGATCATCGACATTGGTAGTGACATCCATCTCTGAGTTAACTCATTGATATCTGACATTAAGGCTTCATAGTTGACACTGGCGACTGATTCTAGCTTAGGCATAATTTGGATTCCTAAATATTTAAACTGATTTACAACATTGAATTGATTTACCTCAGGGGCTGGGTAATTTCTCTGGGTCTCATTTAGCATTAATATTGAAGATTTAGTTTTATTTATTTTATATCCTGATATTTCCCCAAAATTCTTTATTAAATTCAACAAGGTTGGAGTGGCGCAGTGGTTAGCACTGCGGCAGCACAGTTTACCCTTGGCCGGGGGATTGTGGGGATCGTGGGATCGTGGGTTCGATCCCAGCCCCCGACCAACAGTGATCTGTGTGGAGTTTGCATGTTCTCCCCGTGTTGCGTGGGTTTACTCCGGGATTTCTCCGGTTTCCTCCCACATGCCAAAAACATGCATGTTAGGTTAATTGGCTGTTCTAAATTGTCCCTAGATATTTGTTTCCTATAGGCCCTTAGAATAGAGGGTTAGTGTTAATGAAAGCGCTTTGAGTGGTCTTTGTGACTAGAAAAGCGCTATATAAGTGCAGGTTAGTTAGTTAGTTAGTTAGATTCGACATAAACAAAATTATATCATCGGCGTACAGGGAGATTTTATGTTCTGTTGGTCCAACTTTAATTCCATATATTTGTGAATGTAAACGTATCGCTATCGCTAAAGGTTCAATTGCCATAGTAAACAGTAAAGGTGAAAGTGGACAGCCTTGTCGACATCCTCTATTGATTTTTATTGGTTTTGAAATATTGTTATTTGTTAGGATTTCTGCTGTAGCATTATTGTATATTATTTGAACCCATTTTATGAAATTATTTCCAAGTCCAAACCTTTGTAGGACTTCAAAAAGAAAGGGCCATTCAACTCTATCAAAGGCCTTTTCGGCGTCCAATGATAGGAGAGCTGTATCCGGTGCTTCTTTATTAAAATAAATAATATTAAATAGTCTTCTTACATTATGGAAGCCTTGTCTACCCTTTATAAAGCCATTCTGATCTCGATTAATAATATTTGGTAAAATTTCTTGTATTCGTCTTGCTAAAATTTTACAGATTACCTTAAGGTCGGCGTTTAATAGGCTTATTGGTCTCATATTTTCACATTTATTAGAGGGCTTACCTGGTTTTGGCAGCAGTATAATTAAGGCATTATTTATGTATGATGGTAAATTATTATTTTGAAATGCTTCTAAAACCATTTCCAAAAAAGGTTTTATTAATTTATTCTTAAATTTTTTATAAAGGTCAACTGGAAGACCATCTGGTCCTGCACTTTTTCCTGATTTCATATTATCAATGGCTAGCCCAACTTCTTCTTGACTAATTTTAGACTCCAATATCTCCCTGTTTTCATTTGGAATACACGGTATAGATAGTTTGTTCAAAAACCCATTTAGTTTTGTTAAATCAGGTTCATTTTTGGTATCATATAATTTTTCATAGTAATCTCTAAAGGCTCTATTAATTTCTAAAGGATCTATAACTACCTGTCCATTACTTATAATACTGGTTATTGGTGTTTTAATTTCCAATTGTTTAATCTGCCATGCTAATAATTTTCCTGATTTTTCACCTTGTTCATAAAAAGATTGTTTCAATCTTAGAAGACTCGAGGCAGCTCTATTCGCTGATTTTTTGTCGTATTCAGCTCTCAAAATCAGTAATTCATTCTCCAACCTTGGATCTCTTCCTGCATACACTTTTTCCTGAAGACTTTTTATTTTATGTTTCAATTTAGCTCTCTCCTCTCGAGTCTTCTTAGATTTTGATCCTGTATAACTAATAATATGTCCCCTAATAAAAGCTTTGAAAGCCTCCCACTTTACACATGCTGATGTTTGTGTAGTATTGATGTCAAAGAACTCGTCTATCTGTTTTTCTATATACTTGACAAATTCCTCATCCTGAAGCCATTTATGCTGAAATTGCCATCTGCCTGATTCCTTTGTCAATTTTTTATCTACATATATTAGACAACAGGGTGCATGATCAGAGATCACGATGTTATCATAAAAGCAGTTTTGAACCTTGGACCTTAATTCTGTGGAAATCAAAAAATAATCAATACGTGAGAATGTCTTGTAGGTACTGGAATAACAAGAATAGGCTTTAACTTGTGGTTTCATTTCTCTCCATATGTCTAACAATCTCAATTCTTTCATAAAATGATTAATAGTCATCCTACATCCAATGTGCGTACAATCCAGTCCTGTTGATCTATCCACACCTGGATTCAATGTACAATTAAAATCCCCTGCTATTATATGTTGCCCTGTAAGTGATGATAAGATGAGAAATAAATTAGCAAAGAACTTCTGATCATCTATATTGGGACCATATAAGTTCACAAGATTTATATTTTCTAATAGCAAAGAACCTTGAATGATTACATATCTTCCAAATTTGTCTCCAATTACATTTTTCACTTGAAAAGGAACTGATTTATGTATGAGAGTCATAACTCCCCTGGCTCGGGATGAAAATGAAGAGGTGAATACACTTCCCTGCCATCTACTCCTAATTCTTTTAACATCCTCCTCTATCAGATGAGTTTCTTGTAAAAACACAATTCTTGAACCCATGTCCTTTATTTTATTCATAACTTGTTTAAGTTTTTTTAAATTTTGTAGACCTCTGCAATTCCATGAAGTTAAATTAAGATTAACACTTTGGTCCATGATCAATAGAGAGTTTGGGATTACCTTGCAGTGTAAACATGCTCATACAGAGAAGCAAAAACATGAGTGGTTGAACATTCATCCTACAAACTACACACAAACAAATTTCCCCTTCCCACACTTGTGGCAAACCCCCCAAAATCAAAAGAAAAATTCTGTCTCCCGATATAGCCATCGACCGTTCCACACCCACGGGGAACAGCCTAAGCCACTCCTTCTTCATCCTCCCAATCACCCTAACTCTACTGCTTTTAATGACGTAACATTAACTCTCCTCTGTAGTTTTCCAACTTAACTCCAAAATTTTTAACAACTTTGTACATCATAGTTGTTTTTTTTTGTTTGTTTTGTTTTTGTTTTGTTTTTTTAATATATAATACAATCTATATTTTGTAAACTTACTATTTACTTCAAGTCAGTCAGATGCCTGTGCAAATGCTTAATTATTCTACCTTATAGTTTGTTCATGCTTAGCTCCCACCAGTCTCTTCTTCTTCTTTGATCTTCTTGATGAACTCCTGCGCCTCCTCTGGGGTCTTGAAGATGTGGGTTCTGCCCTCATACGTGGTCAGCAGTCTCGCAGGATAGATTACACCATGACGAATCCCAAGGTTGCGCAGCTCCTTACGTATGGGATCAAACTGCTTCCTCAATTGCTGGATTCCTGTGGCCAAATCTGGGTAGAACCGCACCTGCTGGTCCTGGTGTTTAATCTCTCCTTTAGCACGTGCAGCGTTGAAGATCTTCATCCTGTCTCTGTTGCTAAGAAACTTCATAATTAAGGTCCTCGGCGGTCCCTTATCTCTCCGTGGGCCAATACGATGTGCTTTTTCCAGAACCACTGCTGATTGCAACTCCTCGCTGCCCAGCACCTCCGGAATCCACTTTTCCAGAAAGGAACATACGTCCCGACCTTCTGATTCCTCTGGAAGACCCACCAGCCTCAAATTATTCTGTCTCGACCGAGATTCCAAATCCAAAATATTATCTTCCAGAGATTTATTTTTTTTTTCCAAAGTGCGCACCTTTAATTGAAGACGGGTGACGTCATCTTCAGCACTAGCGAGACGGAGCTCCATCTGCGCCGTTCGTTCTACACAGTCACCCAATTCCTTTCTTATTCCTTCCAACGCTGTCATAATCCCATCAAATCTAGAGGAAAAGTCCGCTCTCATTGAACTCATGGCAGCCATCAGCGCATCTGCGCCTCCCCGCGCAGACATCGCACCGTTGCCAGCCTCCTCCGCCATATATGGAGTTTTGTTTGCTGCGTCACAGACCTGAAAGTCCGTTAATTTGGACTGTTTCGGCGGCTCGCTTTTTCCTTTTCCTGGTTTTCCAGCCTTAGGCTTCGCCGACATATCCTCGCCCAAATGCTGAGATACGTTCTGTCCCAAATGAGAGAGTTATTTGCCGATTTTTTTTCTCCAGGAGCAGAGCAGAGCGAGACACGTCCGTCCTACGTGGCAGCCATAACCGGCATTTATTTATTTTTAGTCTTTTTAACCATGTTTAGTAAGTTTCTGGAGTACCTGTCCATGCCCTTAGTTTGTGCTGTTTTTAAATTGTCTGATGTATGTGTCCAGTGTTTTTAATATTTTGATGTTCAAAGTTGTGTGTTCGAGATGCCCTCTCCAGACTGTAAAAAGAATCTACCTACGGGTATTAATAAAGTCACCTTGAACCTTGAACTTCTTCCACCAAAGAGGTCTCAACACGAGTCTGGTATCCACACCTGTTAAAGGGGAGACATTTGTGCGTGTGCGTCCATGTGCGTGTATATGAGAGCGTGCATAAAATAAGTGTGGGCATGTGAGTGGTTTGTCAGGAAACATATAAAGAGGGGGGCTAGTCGCAGCAACTCCCCTCCTCCCCCGGAAACCCCGAGCAGGCAAGGCAGCGGTGCCAACCCCCACAGGTCAACAAGCCCCAGGAAAGCCAGGCATCCGCCCCCGGAGGGACAGCAAAGGCAGGCCAGGCTGCTAGGTGGCTGGCGCGGTGGGCCCACACCCCCGGGCCCACCAACCCCCCAGCAGGGCCAACGCCAGCCCCCGGGCCTCAGGCACCAGGAGGCCAGTGCCCCCACCCCCCAGGCCAGAGTTCAGCCCATGCCCCCCAGCGCAAGCCCCCCCAGACACTCACACACCGGGCGCCCACCAGCGCTGCACACCCCGGGGACCCCCATGCCCAACAAAGCCCCCACACACACACAGGGAAGCCCATGTAGCCGAGAGGCACTACCCCCTCAATCCAGCACCTCCCGACTAGCAGACACACCCATTCCCACACCTTCACACCCTCATACTCTCATATGCACCCACATACACTCACTCTCACTCACCCACTCCCCCATACAGTTCCACACTCGCACTCCCGGACCCACCCATTCTCTCTCACTCCTGTACCCGCTCAATCTCACTCCCACTCACCCTCAGGGTCACCCACACTCACTCATGTTCACCCATACACGCACTCTCACTCACACTCCGACCTACTCACATCCATTCGTGCTCTCCCCCTCACACTCACCCACCCTCATTAACCCTTAATTCTTAGGGCAACTGCGATGCAGATGCAGTGAGCCTGGACAGGCACCAGCGCCTGGCAGCAGCTGGGAAGACCGCTGGCACAGGCCAGCAACCCCCCCCCCCCACTGACCCACCCCAGGGCGGCTGCGGCCACAGAAGCAGACCCCCACTCCCAGCGCCCACCCAAGTGACTGATCATCAGACCACCACAGGCACCCAGAGGTGCCACCCGACCCACAAAGCGCCACACAAAACCAACCCACCATCACTATCTCCATTCATCACTCCCTCACTCTCGCTTACTCTCTTGTTCAATCCCTCTCTCACTCCCTTGCTCATATCTATTCATTCGACAGCACCCAGGGATTGTGACAACATGATGGGTCCCAGGCCCCCCGCCAGGCCCCCAGGCCCCCGACAGAAGGAGGGCAACATGGGTGGGGGAAGACCCCCCTCCCCCTTGCACAAATCATGATAGATGTGTGTTGGTTTTATGATGTGACTGTGTGCAGGTGTGTGAACTACCATAGTCCAGTTAAAATTGGGGGGATGGTAGTTGGATCACCCCTAACCACTGCGATAGGCAGTGGGGCCCCCCATCCCCCCAAGCCCTGAGTGTCTAAAATGCAATTAAAATTGAGGTGAGGTGAGGGCAGGGCCCACTGCGCAGCAGAGCTATCCCCTTCAACGACACAGTGTGGCACACCCCCACCACAAGCCCTAAGTGTATCCAAGAAGATGTATATTCCACCCAGAATGGGGGAGGGGGGATAAGACTGGGAGGGAAGCAGTCCAAAAGCGAGCCATTCACCCCCCCCCCCCCACCCACCCCAGAAGCCAGCTCGCAAACTGGTTCAGGAAGCCACCCACTGCCCTCAAATCCCAATCCAGGATGAGGGCCCCGCACTCGCGCCCCGGCACTCCCAGAACCACAAACCTGATGGAGCAGCCACACCCATTCCCACTCATCTTGCACACACGAACATGCGCAACAACAATAGTCACAATAGTGAATAATGGGGCGGACCCAGACGGCACCCCATGCACCAAGCGACACCCCCGTGCGCCCACCACAAGCCCACCGACCACCCACCCCAGCCACACACCGACAGCAGCAGGCCACCCCACAGCCACAGCCACCCCTGTACAGCCCGACGGCGACACGGCCACCAACCCCCACCAACGGTCCCCCCAACCACCCCCCGAGCACCCACACACACCCGGCGCCAAAGACACCAGGGGCAATGCGACCAAGCGCCCCACCCCGTGACAGAGCGGCAGGGACAAGAAGACCTCGAATCGCCAACCCCCATGCCACTAGATGGTCCGCCCCACCCCCGTTACCCAATGAGGTTCCCCCACCCACACAAACATCCTCCCCCACACATCCACCCACAGGTATCCGCACCTGTACACACACACACACACACACACACACACACACACCCTCATGGGCACACACACACACACACACACACACACACACACACTCACCATCACACATGCCAACCTACACCCACACAAAGCCCCACATGCCCATACACAACACACACACACGCACCCACCTCCGCACCCGCACACACACACACCCACTCTCACACACGTATACACACACACACACACACACACACATGGACACCCACACCTGCAGGCCCCGGAGGATGGGGAGGCCACCAGTTTTTATGTCCTGCAAGTTTCCTTTTTTGGGCAGGAGGGTGACAACAGCCCTGTGGCAGGACGTTGGCAGAAGGCCTGAACATAAACTTTCATTAAAAACCTCTAAAATGTCAGGTGCTAAAATGTCCCAGAAAGCTTTAAAAAACTCCACAATGAAGTCCAGGTCCCGGTCTGGCTCACGGAAACGTAAACACCGCAAACGGTCACGATCACGGTCCAGAGATCGCAAGAGGAAGTCATCACGGTCCTACTCGAGTGAACGACGTGCCCGAGAAAGAGAGAAGGAGCGACAGAAGAAAGGACTTCCTCCAATCAGATCCAAGACTGAGTGGTCAGTGGGAGATTTTTGTGTTTATTGTCAGCAGGGAATTAACTACAAAACAGTTGAGAATTTCGGCAACTTCCGGCACCACACGAGTAGGCTGCCTTTTGCAACAGCGGATCAATTTCTGCCTATTTCTATATACTATCTGGCTCTCTTGCCAATCTTTATGATCCAGCATCACCTTTATTCCATCCAAACAAGTAGATCGCCCAAATGTCTCCTGAGCCAGCAGACGGAGCCACTGTTTCTTGCAGGAGGCAGTACAATAGAGACCAGCTGTTAGCACTTAACCGGCCCACGATGCTAACGCAAAAACTCGACATACCGAGAGAAATATGATGGAAACGGCGTGGGTGTCGAGCTGGAGTAAGACGGCGGGTGAGGAATATAAGGTACAGACCCGTCCTCCCATCTGTTATTATGGGGAATGTTCGATCGCTACTCAGTAAGACTGATGAGCTAGCGGCTATCTCCCGCTACGAGAGCATCTTCAGGGAGAGTAGTTTGATGTTGTATACCAAGACGTGGCTAACAGAACTAGCAATGGATGCCAACATCGAACTGGAGGGTTTCCATGCAATACGGACAGACCAAACACCAGACAGTGGGAAGACAAGGGGCAGAGGAGTGATAATGTATGTCAGTAACAACTGGTGCAGACCGGGACACATCACGGTGAAGGAACAGCACTGTAGCAAAGACATCGAGTTGCTAGCTGTTAGCATGTGGCCTACCTATCTCCCGAGGGAATACTCACACGTGATCTGCATTGTTATTTATGCAAATCCGACGGCGAACGCTGGGACAGCACGTGACGTCATCCACTCAGTAACTGGCAGGCTGCTGACAGAACACCCAGATGCTCTTCTCCTCATCTCAGGTGATTTCAACCATATTTCACTGTCCCCTATTCTACCCACGTTCACCCAGTATGCCACATGCCACACTAGAGGCAATAAAACACTGGACTTATTTTATGCAAATACCAAGGAGGCGTACATCTCATTATCACTCCCCCCACTCGGGAGATCGGATCACAACTTGGTTCATCTCCTGCCGGTGTACAAACCCCTAGTACACAGACAACCTCCAGTCATGAGCATGGTGAAGTTATGGTCCGAGGAGGCAATGGACACTCTAAAGGACTGTTTTGAAATCACTGCCTGGGAGCAGCTCTGCGATCCACATGGTGAGGACATCAATGGCCTCACTCACACCATCACGGACTACATCGGCTTCTGTGTGGACAACACCGTACCCACCAAGACCATACGGTGTTGCTCGAACAACAAACCCTGGATCAACCCTGAGATAAAAACACTTCTGAGAGAGAAGAAGAGGATCTTCAGGTCGGGGAACAGGGAGATGCTGAAGTCCGAACAGAGGGAGCTGAGGAGGAAGATCAGAGAAGGCAAGGACAGCTTCAGGAAGAAGATGGAGGACAAGCTGCAACAGAGCAACATCGGCGGGGTCTGGAGAAATTTTAAAACCATCTCTGGGCTCCAGAATACCTCCCCCCAGGCCACAGGGGGCAGGGAGTGGGCGAACAATCTGAACCTGTTTTTTAATAGGTTTGACCAATTGCCCTCCCCCCCAACTGCACAACAACCACTGCTGCCTTCAAAGTCACCGAGACCTGCTGTCCACACCCCACTCCACCAACACCCCCCCACTCCTAGCACACAGCCCCCCAACCTGACCCTCACTAAGACCCAGGTGAGGACGGAGCTGAGGAAGATCAAGGCGAGGAAGGCCTCGGGACCGGACGGCATCAGTGCGAAGCTCCTCAAGTCCTGTGCAGACCAGCTGTGTGGGATTGTGGAGCACATCTTCAACCTGAACCTGAAGCTGGGGAGGGTACCACAGTTGTGGAAAACATCTTGTGTGGTACCTGTACCAAAGACTTCCCACCCCAAAGATCTGAACAGCTACAGACCAGTGGCCCTGACGTCTCACATGATGAAGACCCTGGAGAGACTGCTCCTTGCTCACCTCCGCACCCTGGTGGGACCAGCGATGGATCCACTCCAGTTCACCTACCAGCATGGCATTGGGGTGGAGGATGCGGTGATCTTCCTCCTTCACCGTTCTCTGTCCCACCTGGAGAAGCCCGGGAATGCGGTGAGGATCATGTTCTTTGACTTCTCCAGTGCTTTCAACACCATCCAACCGATGATCTTGAGGGACAAGCTGCTGTGCGCAGGGGTGGACCAGCACCTGTCATCATGGATCCTGGACTACCTCACTAACCGGCCACAGTTTGTGAGAACCCGAGATTGTGTGTCTGACACGATCATCGGTAGCACGGGGGCCCCCCAGGGAACGGTTTTGGCTCCCTTCCTGTTCACCCTTTATACTGCGGACTTCTCACACAACACAACACACTGCCATCTACAGAAGTTCTCCGACAACTCTGCGATTGTCGGCCTCATCTCCAACGGAGATGAAGCTGAGTACAGAGGACTTATCCAGGACTTCGTGGACTGGTGCCATCGGAACTGCCTCCAGATCAACGCGAGGAAAACTAAGGAGCTGGTTTTGGACTGCCGCAGGCAAGGACAACCCCTCATAGCACCAGTAAACATACAGGGAACGGACATTGAGATGGTGAAATCCTACAAGTACCTTGGTGATCATCTGAACAATAGACTGGTCACACAATACCGACGCACTCTACAAGAAGGGACAGCACAGGTTGTTCCTGCTGAGGAGGCTCAGGTCTTTTGGTGTACAAGGGGCGCTGCTGAAGACATTCTACGACACGGTGGTGGCATCAGCCATCACTTTTGGAGTGGTCTGCTGGGGCAACGGCATTACAGCAGCCGATAGGAAGAGACTGAACAAACTGATCAAGAAAGCTAGATCTGTCCTGGGGCAACGCCTTGACCCAGTGGAGGAGATAGGAGAGAGAAGGATGGTGGGTAAACTGTCATCTCTGCTGCAGTCCGAGTTCCACCCTATGCAGGACATACTGAACGCACTGAGGAGCTCATTTAGCAGTAGACTACATCATCCTAGGTGCGCAACAGAGAGGTTTCGCAGGTCCTTCCTACCTACGGCTGTCAGACTGTATAACTTAAGCAGGGCTGCTCGCAGAGATAGCAAAAAAACGTGACGACCTAATAGTATTGAATGCAAAAGACACAACAGACTTACACAAATGGTCCCCTCCAGTATACAACTAGGACAATATCAGTCGCTACGGAGGGTGACATTATGTATGTGTAAGACCACTGTAACACCTCTTGTAGCACTTTAGGTGTGTAATACTACTTTAGGTGCAGTCTTGTACCATTTTGTAGTACTGGGTATGGCAGTGTAGTTACCTTTAACCTTACTACACGGATAGAAGGGACAATTGGGCCAGGTCAGATAGACCCTAGGTTTGTAGGAGCCTGGAGGGCGTAACAACAGATGACACAACACAGATATATGGGAACTTGCAACTATGTGTATTTTTGCAGGTATGTACACTTAAACAAAAACACAGCGCTTATGAATACAATAATAGAAGGGAAAAAATAAAAATAAAGTACTCCAAAATATATTTACAGTATGCACAATTTTCTAGTGTCCGTTCCAGGTGACCAGTTGAGTCTTTACCAGTCGGTATGTTCGGGCAATCGGCTCGCCATCCAGATCTGGAGAATCCACGCTTTCTTGTAATCCAGGTTAAAAAGAAAAAGCCTGACCATGCTAAGCAACACGTGCTCCAAAGGGTTCCTGCGCTCACGTGAGTTCACAGCCTTTGGGTTCAAATCAATCTCAAAGTTTTGTCCAAGCAAAGGCTGCTACTAGCACGTTAGCTCATCGTCTCAGTGAGGGATTGCATTCTCTCGGTCGTGTCTCAGCGGCATCTGAAAGCGTTCTGCAGATTACACCAAGACCGAGCGAGAAAGCGCGTGACCCCATTGGCTGGCGTGACCCCATTGGCTGATACTGCCAAACAACCGACGCAGCCATTGGTTGCTCAGTATACCAAATAAAAACACTGGGAACTCTAGGAGAGCTTTCCAGAAAATGTTCCTAACTATTTATGAACATATTTTATGAACTTATATTGTATTTATATACCCATCTTCAAAATATCTATTCCCATTGTGAAATGAGTGTCTGTCAAAGCGGTATCGATATTTATAATTCTATTCACGTTTTTAACACTGGGTTACATATGGGTACATATTCATACTATGTAGGATAACTAAGTAGACGGTTATGCTGTTTATTTCATCTTGCTACAATGCTCCGCACTTTGTATATACAGTGGGGCAAAAAAGTATTTAGTCAGCCACCAATTGTGCAAGTTCTCCCACTTAAAAAATGAGAGAGGTCTCCAATTTTCATCATAGGTATACCTCAACTATGAGAGACAAAATGAGAAAAAAAAAATCCAGAAAATCACATTGAAGGATTTTTAATGAATTAATTGGTAAATTCCTCGGTAAAATAAGTATTTGGTCACCTACAAACAAGCAAGATTTCTGGCTCTCACAGACCTGTAACTTCTTCTTTAAGAGGCTCCTCTGTCCTCCACTCGTTACCTGTATTAATGGCACCTGTTTGAACTCGTTATCAGTATAAAAGACACCTGTCCACAACCTCAAAACAGTCAGACTCCAAACTACACTATGACCAAGACCAAAGAATCGGAATCAGAATCAACTTTATTGCCAAATATGCTTACACATAAAGGAATTTTACTTATCACTAAGGTGCACTCATTGTTAAGCGCTCCCTAATGACGCAGCAGCTATACAGGCGCCTCATTCAGTGGGGGGTAAAGAGGGGGAGGGGGGAGGGGGTGACACATTGGGCAGAGAGAAAAAACATAGTTATCAAAATATAGCTGGAGTGAGCAAGATTGTGATCACATAGAAAAAAAACCCTCTAAGCACACTTAGCAGACAATACAGATCACACATTAACAAAGCAAGAGAGAGACCAGTGTGTGTATGTCAGTCATGAGATATCAGTGTGAGTGCAGTGTGTGAAATATCAGTTACTGATGGACAACAAAAATCGTCTCTTAGGCAACGGCTAGATGTTATGTCCTTAGTGTCCCAAAACATAGATAACATGTCCAAAACAGAGTTCATCTGTTTTTCTGCAAAGGGACCAGGACGACTGATCCGTGTAAAGGAAAGAATGAATGGGGCCATGTATCATGAGATTTTGAGTGAAAACCTCCTTCCATCAGCAAGGGCATTGAAGATGAAACGTGGCTGGGTCTTTCAGCATGACAATGATCCCAAACACACTGCCCGGGCAATGAAGGAGTGGCTTCGTAAGAAGCATTTCAAGGTCCTGGAGTGGTCTAGCCAGTCTCCAGATCTCAACCCCATAGAAAATCTTTGGAGGGAGTTGAAAGTCCGTGTTGCCCAGCGACAGCCCCAAAACATCACTGCTCTAGAGGAGATCTGCATGGAGGAATGGGCCAAAATACCAGCAACAGTGTGTGAAAACCTTGTGAAGACGTACAGAAAACGTTTGACCTCTGTCATTGCCAACAAAGGGTATATAACAAAGTACTGAGATGAACTTTTGTTATTGACCAAATACCTATTGTCCACCATAATTTGCAAATAAATTCATTAAAAATCATTGAAATGTGATTTTCTGGATTTTTTTTTTCTCATTTTGTCTCTCATAGTTGAGGTATACCTATGATGAAAATTGGAGACCTCTCTCATCTTTTAAGTGGGAGAACTTGCACAATTGGTGGCTGACTAAATACTTTTTTACCCCACTGTATGTGCAATATATTGTTACATCTTGTTCAACTCTTTAACAGCAGCAGGAACAAAGCTGTTTTTGTAGCGCTGGGTTTTACTTTTTGGGACAGCAAACCTCCGTCTGGAGGGAAGAAGCTGAAAGTGGCAGTGCAAAGGGTGGGAGTCATCATTTAAAATGGAGGTAGCAATCCTCTGTACCTGTCTGGTGTACAGGGATGTCAGGCTCAGCTGTGACTCACCAAGCAAACGACTGGACCATCTAACTACCTGATCCAAGGATTTCCTCTGTTTCAGTTTTATCTGACCAAACCATGACACTAAAGAGAAGGATAAAACAGATTCAATAAAAGCCCGATAAAACATTGTCATTATGGTTCGGTCAATTTGGAAGCGTGCAAGTTTCCTTAAACAATGCAAATGTTGCTGACCCTTTTTGCACACCCTTTCACAGTTCTCTTTAAAGTTTAAATTACTATTAATAATCGTCCCAAGATATTTGTAGGATTGTACACATTCAGTGGTCTTGCCTTTTCGTACAGTGACTTTGCGCCTGGGAGTTTTCCTCCTTAAGTCAATAATCATATCTTTAGTTTTTGTCATATTCAGCTGCAGGTAGGAATCCTCACACCAGTGTACAAAATCATCAACTACTGGGCCGTGACCACTCTCACCATCCTGGAGGAGACTGGCAACAACTGAATCATCAGCATACTTTATAATGTGTCTGTTGTCATGTCTGCTCCAACACATGTTTGTGTACAGGATGAAGAGTAGTGGTGACAACACACACCCCTGTGGAGAGCCAGTAGAAGAACACTTTTGGTCAGACAATGTACCATTGGCCCTTACTCTCTGTGTCCTGTTGGTTAAAAAATCCAGAATCCAACCCACCAGATTATTACTCAAATCAAATTGTTGCAGGAGCCTTTCAACTAAAATATGAGGTTGGATTGTATTAAAGGCGGAAGAAAAGTCCACAAATAAAAGCCTGGCGTGTGTCCCATTAAAATCCAGATGTTTAAAAAGCATGTTAAACAGAGTGACAGTGGCATCCTCCACTCCTCTGTGAGGCCTGTAGGCAAACTGCAAAGGGTCCAATGCATGCTCAGTCTGCTTTAGGACCTCAAATCTGACCAATTTTTCTAAAATTTTCATTCAAATTGAAGTCAAAGCAACTGGTCTAAAGTCATTTACCATTTTAGGACAGCTGGATTTTGGAACGGGGACAACCACAGCATCTTTCCAGATCTTAGGCACATTTTGTGTCTGTAAGGAATTATTGAAAATGTAGTGAAATACAGGACTCAATTCATGTGCACAGGACTTTACCAAGTACCCACATATATTATCAGGGCTCTGACTTTTGCTCACTTTTACAGCACAAAACGCCCTTTTAACATCCTGCACCTCAATATTAAAGTGCTGATTATCTTTAAGTTTCTGTTTCAAATCTTGGGTTTCTGTGCTAAAATCAAAGGAGTCAAAACAACCATAAAAACAATTAAAAGCATTAGCCAGCTCTGTGTTTGAATTAAAACCATCTAAAAACACACAATTACTGTGCTCTGAAGGCCTGCAATAGTTTTCACACTGACCCAGGCTGAACCAAGTTTCTTTGTTCAATTCAATTCAATTCAATTCAACTTTATTTATATAGCGCCATTTCACAACAACAGTCATCTCATAGCACTATCAACTGTAGGGGGGACCCCCACAGTTGCAGAAAGACCCCAGCAATCAGGCGATCCCCTGTGAGCAAGCACTTGGCGACGGTGGAGAGGAAAAACTCCCTTTTAACAGGAAGAAACCTCCAGCAGAACCAGGCTCAGGGAGGGGCAGTCATCTGCTGCGACTGGCTGGGGGGTGAGGGGATAGAGAAGAAGAAAAGAACAGACATGTAGAGAGCAAACAGCACGATGGGGACTCAATCTATGGGAGAGAACAAACAAATGTTAATGACCAGCAAAAAAAAAAAAAAAAAAAAAAAATATTTCATAGAGAGTGAGGAAAGGAGTGAGGCCCAGTGCATTACTGGAGGTCCCCCGGCTGACTAAACCTATTAGCAGCATAACTAAGGGAGGGTTCAGAAACACATGATCCCTCCCTAATTGTAGGCTATATCAAAAAGGTAGGTTTTAGCCCTATTCTTAAAAACAGAGATCGAGTCTGACTCCCAAATCCAGATTGGCAGCTGATTCCACAGGAGAGGAGCTTGATAACTGAAGGCTCTGCCTCCCATTGTACTTTTGGAGATTCTAGGTATTACAAGTAATCCTGCATTTTGGGAGCGTAGTGCTCTGTTAGGATGATACTGTAGTATCAGATCTTTTAAATAAAAAGGAGCCTGATTGTTTAGAGCTTTGTAAGTAAGAAGAAGGATTTTAAACTTAATTCTAAACTCTATGGGAAGCCAATGAAGGGAGGCCAGAACCGGAGAGATATGATCTCTCTTTCTAGTACCTGTTAAAACTCTTGCTGCAGCATTTTGGATCAGCTGAAGACTTTTTAAAGATGTTTTAGGACAGCCTGATAATAAAGAATTACAATAATCTAATCTCGAGCTAACAAAAGCGTGGATCAGCTTCTCAGCATCACTCTGAGACAAGATGCTCCTAATCTTGGCAATATTACGCAAATGATAGAAGGCAGTCTTAGAAACAAATTTAATATGTGAATTGAAGGACAAATCCTGATCAAAAATAACTCCAAGGTTCCTCACAGAGCTATTAAGAGAAAGAGTAACTGCATCCAAACTGAAAGTTTGATTTGGAAAGGAATTTCTAAGGTTTTTTGGACCAACAAGAATGACTTCAGTCTTATCTGAATTTAATAGCAGGAAATTACAAGTCATCCAAGCTTTGATTTCCTTAAGACAGGCTTCTAACTTGGCTAATTGATTAGTATCATCTGGCTTCATTGACAGGTATAATTGTGTGTCATCTGCATAACAATGAAAATGTATACAGTGCTTTCTAATAATGTTGCCTAACGGAAGCATATATAAACTAAAAAGAGTAGGGCCTAGCACAGATCCCTGTGGAACTCCATGACTAAGCTTTGAGCTGAAAGAAAACTCATCATTTACATGAACAAACTGGAACCTATCAGATAAATAAGATCTAAACCACTGCAACGAAGTTCCATTAAGTCCAACATAGTGTTCTAATCTATCAAGTAGAATATTATGATCAATAGTATCAAAAGCTGCACTAAGATCTAAAAGGACAAGTACAGAAACTAGTCCATTATCAGATGCAATGAGGAGGTCGTTAGTGACCTTCGCTAAGGCTGTTTCAGTACTATGATGGATTCTAAACCCAGATTGAAACTCTTCAAGTAAACCATTTCCCTGCAGGTGGTCAAATAATTGCGTAGCAACAACTCTTTCTAAGATTTTTGAAATGAAAGGGAGATTAGAGATTGGTCTATAGTTAGCTAAAGCTCCTGGATCTAGCGTTGGCTTTTTGAGTAAGGGTTTAATTACAGCCGTTTTAAAAGCCTGCGGTACATGGCCTAAAGTCAATGAAGAATTAATTATATGAAGAATAAAGCTCCCAATAAGTGGGAAGACTTCTTTAAATAACCTGGTAGGAATAGGGTCTAAAAGACAAGTTGAAGGTTTGGATGAGGAAACTATTTTGTCTAACTCACAAAGGTCGATAGGAGTAAACTCATCAAGACAGACATCAATAGAAGGAGTTGTAGTAGTTACAGTATTTAAGTCAACTGTGGGAAGAATCTGATTGATTTTATCTCTGATGGATGAAATTTTATTATTGAAAAAGTTCATAAAGTCCTGACTAGTAAGCTCTAAGGGGATGCTAGGATTGACAGAGTCCTGACTCTTTGTTGCCATCTTGCTTTCCAATTCTGATTTATAATTCTGTTTTGCTCTTAAAATTTCGGCCTTCAGCTCTTTTGTGGCAACCTGCAGCTCAGAAACAGACCCCTGTTTAAAGGCAAGTGCTTTCCTCTGTAAGCAGGATTTAACTGATTTTGTAACCCATGGCTTGTTGTTGGGATATATTTTGACACATTTACGTGGAACACTCATGTCTCTACAGAAAGCCATGTATGCGCATGTCACGTCCACTAAAGAGACCAAATCATCTCCACAGGACAGTGTGAACACCTCCCAGTCCGTACACAGTTAAAGGATTCCTGGAGGCAGTGCACTGAATCCTCTGTCTACACCTCTATGTCTCTGGTCTTCGCCTCGTCTCTTCTGAGAGCAGTTTTATATGTGGGCAGCAAATGTACACAGCTGTGATCTGAGGATCCTAAAGGAGGAAGGGGAATAGATTTATAGGCCCTCTCTATGGATCCATAGCACAGGTCCAATGTCTTTTTTCGCCTGGTTGGGCAGGAGACATACTGACAAAAGTTTTTAAGTGTCTTCTTTAAAGAAACACGGTTAAAATCCCCAAGGATAAAATTTGGAGCCCCTGGGGAAATCGACTGCAGCCGCTGTACCACATCAAAGACGGTGCTGGAGACGGAGTCAGCATCTGCCCTCGGGTGAATGTACACAGTCGTTATGAAAAGTTGGGGGAACTCGTGTGGCAGATAAAAGGGGCATAGCGATACGGACAGAAGCTCCACATCTGGTGTACAGATGCGCTCTCTGACCGTGACAGATGTGCAGTACTGTTTATTAATATATAAACATACGCTGCCTCCCTGACGTTTCCCCGTTACCTCTTCCTGCCGATCCGAGCAAAGTGGGGCTCCAAAGCCGTCAATACACAGGTCCGGGTCCCAGTCATGCGCCATAAGCCACGTCTCTGTGTAAGCCATGACACAGCAGTTCTTGAAGTCCTTCTGATATCGTACATTTCCTTGAATTTCATCCACTTTATTTCTCAGGGATTGTACGTTCCCCATAATAATGAAAGGCAGACGAATGCGGTTAAGCTGACGCCTCCTCAGGTTTAATCTTACGCCTCCTTGCTTTCTGCGTTTCCTCCTCTTGTCTCTCTTTTCATCGCTGTGTCCATGAAAATCTCTTAAAATAAAGTCCGGCAGTTGCGGCACAGACTTAAACACAGATGCTGCATTGTCCATGTTTAAATGCAGTAACATGTCTCTGGAATACTGTATTCTTCCCAGCGTGACCGCGATCGCGTTTACCTCCAAGACAAAGAGCCGGTAGGAAAGAAACAACAGTGCAAAAACAAGAAGGAAATCCATACTGATGGAACCAGGGAGCTCTTTGTTACATAGTCCACAAACATTCAAGGACAAAAACGGCACAGAGAATCACGTTAAAACACCTTAAAGTGCATAAAAACAGAGACGCAGACGTAGAACTTTTTTCACCCACTGCTGGTCGCTGCGTGCGCATGCGCCTGGAGTATAATATATATAATAAAATATATAATAAAGTGTGGTTGATTGCTGGTTGTTGGTTCCCTGGATGAAGAGACTCCAACTCCTTTCCTCATACATAACATTTTGGCAACAAGACGAAAAATTATGGGAGCGTATAGACTACCTCCATCACTGCTACTGTTTCTGGAGTACACATGAGAGCCAGTGATCCTGTGGCTGAAGTGGCGGGCCATGTTCGAGGATTATATCGGGGCGCTGGGCTTAAGTAGAGTCGACAGGAGACGACAACGAGCACTTCTGGCTCACGATCCCAGCACAGAAGGAGAAGAATTCTCGGTACGTTGGGTGAAACGGCGTGCTATGAGGATGCTGTTGAGCGGATGGCCGAGCACTTTGCTGAGCAGACAAGGACCATGAAGCTGTGGGTGGCAGGAGTGTTGGTGCCAAATAGAGTTAGGCTAGTTAGCTCAGAGAAGCTAACGGCCCACTCATTGTCTATGGGCAAGTTAGCCACAAAGCTAACTGTGCACCAAAAGCGATTTCCAGGCTACCAGCCAGGCATCGAGGTGGGTCTGGGGCCACGAGTGGTGGATTTCCTGGTCAATGCAGACGGCGGGCCAGCCAAGGAGTGCAGCACGGTACAGGACCGTAGTGCTCGTGAGTTTGACGGCGCGGTGTGCGACGACAGTGGAGAGGGAGAGCAGCGACAGGAGTCATCCCCATAGCTGGAGGCTGGGCAGCGGGAACGTGCAGGCTGAGGACCCCTGGAGAGAGCAGCAACAGCCGGGCATGGAGACGACACAGCAAAGCACTTGGGACAAGGGTACTGAGAGTAGTGACGTGGTGCTTGTGTTGGAGCGTGACGCCGACGAGAGTGACACCGACGAGAGTGAGGCTGAGAGCTCCGGGGGGGAGCAGCTGCAGCCAGGCATGGAGACGACGCAGCAGAGCACCTGGGACGAGGGCGCTGAGAGCAGCATTGAAGCGCCTGGGTCAAAGAGTGACGTCTAAGATAAGATAAGATACGCCTTTATTAGTCCCACAATGGGGAAATTCCAGGATTGCAACAGCACAGGGATAGCAACACTCAGAGCAATAATTAAGAAGATACGGCAGATATAAATAAGAGCAGTGGATATACATACATACCCATAAATATATAAATATATATACAAAGTGTGGAGCATTGTAGCAAGATTGAATAAACAGCATAACCGTGTACTTAGTTATCCTACATAGTATGAATATGTACCCATACATATTGTCATCCTCCGTAGCGACCGATACTGTCCTGGTTGTATATACTGGAGGGGACCATTGTGTAAGTCTATTGCGTCTTTTGCATTCAATACTATTAGGTCGTCACATTTTTTTGCTATCTCTGCGAGCAGCCCTGCTTAGGTTATACAGTTTGACAGCCGTAGGTAGGAAGGACCTGCGAAACCTCTCGGTTGCGCACCTAGGATGATGTAGTCTGCTGCTAAATGAGCTCCTCCGTGTGTTCAGTATGTCCTGCATAGGGTGGGACTCGGACTCCAGCAGAGATGACAGTTTAGCCACCATCCTTCTCTCTCCTATCTCCTTCACTGGGTCAGGGCGTTGCCCCAGGACAGAGCTAGCTTTCTTGATCAGTTTGTTCAGTCTCTTCCTATCGGCTGCTGTAATGCCACTGCCCCAGCAGACCACTCCAAAAGTGATGGCTGATGCCACCACCGTGTCGTAGAATGTCTTCAGCAGCGCCCCTTGTATACCAAAAGACCCAAGTCTCCTCAGTAGGAATAGCCTGCGCTGTCCCTTCTTGTAGAGTGCGTCCGTATTGTGTGACCAGTCTAGTTTATTGTTCAGATGAACACCCAGGTACTTGTAGGATGTCACCATCTCGATGTCTGTTCCCTGTATGTTTACTGGTGTTGTGAGGGGTTGTCCTTGCCTGCGGCAGTCCACCCCCAGCTCCTTAGTTTTCCTTGCGTTGATCTGGAGGCAGTTCCGATGGCACCAGTCCACAAAGTCCTGGATAAGTCCTCTGTACTCAGCTTCATCTCCGTTGGAGATGAGGCCGACGATCGCAGAGTCGTCAGAGAACTTCTGTAGATGGCAGTGTGTTGTGTTGTGTGAGAAGTCCGCAGTGTAAAGGGTGAACAGGAAGGGAGCCAAAACCGTTCCCTGGGGGGCCCCCGTGCTACCGATGATCGTGTCGGACACACAGTCCCGGGTTCTCACAAACTGTGGCCGGTTAGTGAGGTAGTCCAGGATCCATGATGAAAGGTGCTGGTCCACCCCTGCGCACAGCAGTTTGTCCTTCAGGATCATCGGTTGGATGGTGTTGAAAGCACTGGAGAAGTCAAAGAACATGATCCTCACCACATTCCCGGGCTTCTCCAGGTGGGACAGAGAACGGTGAAGGAGGAAGATCACTGCATCCTCCACCCCAATGCCATGCTGGTAGGCGAACTGGAGTGGATCCATCGCTGGTCCCACCAGGGGGCGGAGGTGAGCAAGGAGCAGTCTCTCCAGGGTCTTCATCATGTGGGACGTTAGGGCCACTGGTCTGTAGCTGTTCAGGTCTTTGGGGCAGGAGGTCTTTGGTACAGGTACCACACAAGATGTTTTCAGAATCAGAATCAGAATCAGAATCAGAATAAACTTTATTGCCAAGCATGTAAAAAACACACGAGGAACTTGACTTGACATTGGTGCGCATGCGCGCGACACAACGACACGGCAGCCATAATAGGCGCCTCATCAAACAGAGATAGATAGGAAGGGAGGGGAAGGGAGGGAACGACACAAGGGGGGAGGAGAAAAAAAACTTCGTTATCAGAATACAGCTTATTTTTTAAGCAGATTATGATTACAATGAAAAAAAATCTCTCAATAGCACAGAGCAACAACTCAGAATTTCACAAGACACAAGAGAGCAGTGTACAGTATATCTTTAATCAGTTCATGAATCAATGTGTGTGCGGTGTTGAGCAGTGTTGATGATAATAAGAGAGACCCAAGGACCCTTGGCAGAAGATGTTTTGTCTGTCTGGCGCCCAGTCTTATCTGGCACTGCAGCTGGCTGTCCAAGGCCTTGTGCTCATGATTTTGAAAAAACACAGTCTGCAGACAGCCAGGAGGAATTTTCATGGGGAATAATAATGCCAAATAGGACTGATCACAGAGAAGACTTGTATTTCTTCTGTAGATTCAGTACATTAATCCTTCATTGCGCAGCTTTGAATTCGTCGTGGAAAGACCTGAGCGAACCCATGATGTAATCCACCTTACGAGACAGTTCTCCAGTAGTCGCTATCAGGGTCTTCTCCAGTTTCTCAATTTGTTGGATGCACCTCGCCTGGCCAGCATTTTGATAGGTTGAATCCATCTTCAGCAATTTGCGGTAAACCAAGACAATTCCCGTCCCAATCAGAATTATCCCAATCACCAAGATTACGAAGATAAACAAATCTTCAATATCTTCGATAGAGAGATTAGAGAGACACAGCATTTTCCAATTACCTGTGTCATATAGATAGCCCACTGGAGCCACAACTGTGGTACCCTCCCCAGCTTCAGGCTCAGGTTGGAGTACCCTGTACACCAGACAAGTACAGAGGATGGCTACCTCCATTTTAAATGATGACTCCCACCCTTTGCACTGCAACTTTCAGCTTCTTCCCTCAAGACGGAGGTTTGCTGTCCCAAAAAGTAAAACCCAGCACTACAAAAACAGCTTTGTTCCTGCTGCTGTCAAAGAGTTGAACAAGTTGTAACAATATATTGCACATAATTTAGGTACCTATTTATTAATTCCATTTTATATTTACTTATTTTTGTAGGATGTTATTTGGGTTCTAAATATTTTATTGGGTTTTAGACCTTTGAGTTTTTAACCTCTTTGACTAGTTTTTAACTTTTTAATATGACCCTTCTCTCTTACCTCTGGTTTTTCTCTCATCTCTTTGTTTTTATACCCTGATTGATGGAGCCTTGAGTATTTTTATCATGTTTATAGTCAGCTTCATGTGTGCCGGTGTTTGTGTCTATGTTGAATGTAATTTGTGGCTTGTAAATACGGATGTCACCAGACTGCAAAACAAATCTACCTACGGGTACAAATAAAGTAACCTGAACCTGAACCTGAAGATGCGCTCCACAATCCCACACAGCTGATCTGCACAGGACTTGAGGAGCTTTGCGCTGATGCCATCCGGTCCCGACGCCTTCCTCGCCTTGATCTTTCTCAGCTCCGTCATCACCTGGGTCTTGAGTGAGGGTCATGTTGGGGGGCTGTGTGTTGGGAGTGGGAGGTTGTTGGTGGAGTGGGGTGTGGGCAGCAGGACTCATTGTCTTTAGAGGCAGCAGTGGTTGTTGTGCAGTCGGGGGGGAGGACGGTTGGTCAAACCTATTAAAAAACAGGTTCAGATTGTTCACCTACTCCCTGCCCCCCAGGGCCTGGGAGGAGGTATTCTGGAGCCCAGAGATGGTTTTAAGGTTTCTCCAGACCCCACCGATGTTGCTCTGTTGCAGCTTGCCCTCCATCTTCTTCCTGAAGCTGTCCTTGCCTTCTCTGATCTTCCTCCTCAGCTCCCTCTGTATGGACTTCAGCATCTCCCTGTTCCCCGACCTGAAGATCCTCTTCTTCTCTCTCAAAAGTGTTTTTATCTCAGGGTTGATCCAGGGTTTGTTGTTTGAGCAACACCGTATGGTCTTGGTGGGTACGGTGTTGTCCACACAGAAGCCGATGTAGTCTGTGATGGTGTGAGTGAGGTCATCGATGTCCTCCCCATGTGGATCGCAGAGCTGCTCCCAGGCGGTGGTTTCAAAGCAGTCCTTTAGAGCGTCCATTGCCTCCTCAGACCATAACTTCACTGTGCACATGACCGGAGGTTGTCTGTGCGCTAGGGGTTTGTACACCGGCAGGAGATGAACCAAGTTGTGATCCGATCTCCCGAGTGGGGGGAGTTGTGATGAGGTGTACGCCTCCTTAGTGTTTGCGTAGAATAAGTCCAGTGTTTTATTGTCTCTAGTGTGGCATGTGACATACTGGGTGAATGTGGGTAGAATGGGAGACGGTGAAATATGGTTGAAGTCGCCTGAGATGAGGAGAAGAGCATCTGGGTGTTCTGTCTGCAGCCTGCCAGTTACTGAGTGAATGACGTCACGCACTGTCCCAGCGTTCTCCGTCGGATTTGCATAAATAACAATGCAGATCACGTGTGAGTATTCCCTCAGGAGATATGTAGGCTGCATGCTAACAGCTAGCAACTCAATGTCTGTGGTAAAAAGGGACATTACCACAAGAGAGGTCGTTTTCATCCCGGAGGCAGATGGCGGCCAGGGGCACACATGCCATGGGGCTGCCCGGGGCCTCCGAGACGGTCTTATCTTTCGCGGCCAGGGGCATGCATGATTTGGGGCTGCCCTGGGCTCCCAGGCCGGTTTTACCACTGGCTGCTGGTGGACATAGGTGTGACGACTTAAATATTCTTGATGTAAATATGTATATATTCTGCTGGTGTGCATGAGAGTATGTGTGTTAGGGATTATTTTACTTATTTTGAGAGAGAAGGTCCTATTTTGGTTGTTTCGTGTGAATATGATAGGATGCTTTATTACAGCTCATTATTCCCTGTTCCTTAGTGCATAATTCGGGTCCTAAATTGGGGAGGGTCTCGATTGTGTGTGTGGTCTTACACTTTTGTAAGGGGGAGGGGAATGCTGTGTGGAGTGTATGTACTGCCCCACCCGCCCACAGTGCGACATCAGGCAGGCACGACCACTTGTATATATAGTTCTGTTCTCTATAATAAAGTGTGGTTGGTTGCTGGTTGTTGGTTCCCTGTATGAAGAGACTCCGACTCCTTTCCTCATTCAAAACACAGCCATCTCAATGATGTCCTGAATTCGGGACCGGACTAGGGCACCTTGTACTTTAGTGTCCAACAGCTAGGCTAAGGTCTTTTTTTTATTTTTGGACTTCAATACATCCTTGATTTCCTGTGGACTCACTAAGGGTCTCTAAGTCCACAACATCTGTCTCCAAGTTTCTGATAGATCTACAGGTACCATGTGTGACATTGAGTGTATACTGTGGTGTTGGGGTTTAACACCTTTATTATGAAGTGTGGTGTAGTGGCCATAGCCAGAGCCAGGAGCGGCACTGAGGTTAAGCTCCCAGTGCTCATAAAATGCTCCTTACGGCGTGCGTCTCGAAAAGCCTCTGACAACTAAGTCCAACTCCTAGCCTGCCCGTGTGGTTTAGTCTCTAAGCCCGGCGGAACTGCTTTTACTAATAGGAGAAGGGGCGAGGGCGGATCTCTGGCGCCTTAAAACCAAATGCTTCGGGTAGATGGTGGCTCGTCAACCTGGGAAGGTAGCCCATCTAAGGGAAGGTAAACCCTGATTTCAAACCTCCGCTGCCTTGCGGCACACCCGGTCACGGGAAAGGCTTCAGGAGTCAACCCTGAGGAAATATCCGGAGTCGGAGCCCCTAAGGCAGTTCCCTGTTGTGCTCAACATTGTTCTGGCAGCTCCTGCGACGGCGCTGGTGCCAAACTATAGCAGCCCTGCTGTTCCTTTGGATTCATCAGTGACGTGGAGAGGGGGGACATGCTGCATGGGTAGCATCTTGTCCTCCATATCTTCCTGCCCAGGCTTGAATCCTACCAACGCCCAACGCTGGAAGGTAGAACACCGGTGCGCATCGGCCTGTTCAGCCACAGGCGGTGCTGTTCCAGCAGAGTAGATGTTTAGGATTCTCTTCCATGGTCATCATAGACCGACGGAGGCCGCCGACGGTGTAGTGGCAGCCACTTCCTGTTCCGCCACTGCACCACCCTATAAATACCAGAGGGCAGCCATTACACGGTCTCTTCAACTGGTGCCCTTTGCCTGGTGTCTACTGTGTGTCCGCTGTTGCATATAGTTCAATAAAGCTGAGTTTGTCCAGTCACCTGGCCTCATCTTTTAACAAGGAATTTTACCATACATAACATTTGGCGATCAAGGATTAACTCATGAAGGCGTGTATTACACCACTTCGCCCCTTCCTTGAGCTCCCGGGCGAGCCGCCTGTGCCCTGGCCGAGATGGTTCGAGGCTTTTCAAACTTACATCACCACGTTCGACCTGGGTAAGTTCGACAAATTAAGAGCATGTGGACTTCTTTTTTTTTTTTCCACAATGTTTTTATTGAACCTTTTTTAACAGACATGACACAAACAATCAAACACTAACACTAAAGTAATTTAAAAATAAAAGAAAGAAAAAAAATACTAAAAACACCAACAACCATTAACAAAGGCAAGTCATCAACAATGCTCCTCTGTTAAGTCTAGGTAATCCATTACATAAGTATACATATTATACATTCACCAATTTGGAATTTACAAGGTCCACACACATCATTCACCTTCTTCTTCAGAAGTTATGTTTCATTTCTTTACATAATCAATGAAAGGTCTCCATATATTCTCAAACACATTTTCCTTTGATTTCAGTATGTATGTTATTCTTTCTAGTGGAAGGTTTGTTAACATCTGTCTTAACCACTGAGTCACATCTGGTCTATGAGTCTTTTTCCACAATAGTGCAATACATTTTTTGGCATTAAGCAAACTGAGGTCTATGAATGTTCTTTCAGTCTTATTAAAATTATGCTTTTCTGGATACAGACCCAACAAAAACAGTTTAGGGTTCAATATGAATTGTTTTGAAATTATTTTTTCAACTGTTACCCTCACCTCTTCCCAAAACATTCTATTTTACTACATTCCCATAAACAATGAAATAGGGTGTAGAGGAGCTGGGCAATGAAGAGGCGATTTGGTTTATAAGCGAAGTTTTAATGTACAGCTCTTCTAACAAGTCTCATCTGGTGCAGAGAGCAGCAGAAGGGAAAAAGAGACAGAATCTCGCCAACTCACTGATTATATACAAGCACACAACAAAAGACATGCATACAAAGGCTGACATCCCTCATTATCTTAATCCCCCCATTGTCTTGGTATTTCCTCTCCTCGTCTTGGGGGGTGATGGTAATCCCTCTCCTCGCCTTGGGGGGTGAGGGTGGCTCGTCCGGTCTCCCCCGCCGCGTCCGTGAACGTCTTTGTTCTTCACTCGGCGGGTGAGATTCCTTTGTCCTTTCAGAGGTGTGAAGTTCCTTACATATGTAATCACCAAACATTTCCACATGCTTCAACATATGTAAGTTATGGAATATATGGTTAATATAGACCACAGGCCCCCCAAACAACTAAGATAGGACAACAGGAAGGTTCACAGTCTAAGATAGTTAGTTATTATGACATACTAAGTGTTACATCTGTTGCCACGGAAGAAACTTTCTAGCAGCCATGCTCCTAAGAGAGTTCAGTGGTAATTATAACAGCATAGTAAAATCATAAGTCCTAAACTGTTGCAGCACAATTAGTGAAAAATTGTGGAGTGGTTTGTATCAGTCCCTGTGCTGTCTGGGTTTTAATCTTCTCCCAAAACTGCTGTAGGTTGGTTTAGGCGCCCTGCTGGGACCTTCTTGTGAGGAATCTGCAGTGTGGGAAGGAGAGAGGTTAACTGTTCCCTGCTGGGGGGCTGAGTCTTTTCTCTTGGGGGGTCTACCCCGCCGAGGTGCTCTCGCCAACTGTGCAGGCTCGTCTTTCAACAAGAAGGCAGGTTTAAGTCTGTCAATGCTGACTGTTTCTTTTCTATCCCCAAAATCAAGCACAAAGTGTTTATCACCATGTTCCAGCACTCTGAATGGCCCATCGTATACTGGGCGAAAGGTAGGTTTTAAAGCTTCATGCTTAACAAAAACGAACTCAGCGTTTTTTAAAGCCTGAGGGACAAAAACCCGTGGGAAGGAATGATGAGCTGGACCGGGGAGAGAGTTCGGTCCGTTGCTGCCTAAAAACCTCGGGACTGGAAGGCGCCCTGGCTCTGGGTTCTCTGGTAAAAATTCACCTGGGAGCCTGAGAGGTTGAGCAAAGACTAATTCTGCGGGAGAGGCGTCTAGATCCTCTTTAGGCGCAGCACGCAACCCCAATAAAACCCAGGGAAGTTTATTTACCCAATTTGTGTCCATTAGTGAGGCTCTGAGGGCAGCCTTTAAAGACCTGTGAAAACGCTCGCATAACCCATTAGCCTGAGGGTGATAAGCGGTGGTGCGGTGAATTGTTGCCCCTAAGCTGCTGGACATGGCTGACCAGAGCTCTGAGACGAATTGAGGCCCCCTATCGGACGTGATGTCCGATGGGATGCCGAAACGTGCCACCCAGTTTGTCAAAAAAACGCGAGCAACTTCCTCCGCTGTGGTTGCCGCTAGAGGAACTGCCTCTGGCCAGCGTGTGGTGCGGTCTATCATTGTTAACAGGTGTGTGAAACCCTGGGAGGAAGGTAGTGGCCCCACAAGGTCGACATGAACATGGTCGAACCTTCTAGCAGGGATTGGAAAAGGCTCCAGAGGGGCTTTTGTGTGTCTGTGTATTTTGGCGCGTTGACAAGAAATGCAAGTTTTTGCCCATTCTTTTACATTTTTGCGCAGGCCTGGCCACACAAACTTTTCGGCGACCATTTTAACCGAGGCGTGCACACCTGGGTGCGTGAGGGAGTGAATTGCGTCAAAAATGCGGCGGCACCATGTAGCTGGTACTAACGGGCGAGGTCGGCCGGTTGAAACATCGCATATTAGGGGGGGCACGCCGTCGCGTAAACCCTTTTTCTCCAGCCTTAACCCTGTTGGTCCAGACAGGAGCACGCGCACGTCCGCGTCACTGTTTTGTTCCTCTGCCATGGCTGCATAATCTATCCCTTCATGGATAGGTGCTGCGTATGTGTCTGCGTTAGCGAAGAGTTCTGCTGCTGAGGCAGTATAATCTGTCTCCCCGCGCTCTGGTGGTGCCACAGCGCGAGAGAGACAGTCCGCTACTACGTTAAGTTTGCCTGCCATGTGTCGAATGTCTGTGGTGAACTCTGAAATCGCAGCTAGCTGTCTTTGTTGCCTGCTTGACCATGGTTCTGAAATTTTAGCCATAGCAAAGGTGAGCGGTTTATGGTCTACAAAAGCCGTGAAACTCCGCCCTTCTAACCAGAACTGGAAGTGGCGGATGGATAAATGAAGCGCCAGCAGCTCTCTGTCAAAAGTGCTGTATTTGCTGTAGCATCATCGTCCTCCTCAAAACCAAGACAAGATCACTTCTCTCCAGTTTACAGGAATTTCAATTTATTCATTACACAGGAATATCACCTTTCTGCCTTCTCAGGAATATCACTGGCTTTTTGCTGACTCATGCAGGCTTCTTCCAGACCTGACCAAAGATGCTTGCTTTCCCAGGACCCCAATGTAAACAATTGCTGCTTGCAGAGATTGTAAGGATCAGAGTTTGCTTTTAAAGGCTCAAAGGAACATAAAACTCAGGAGACCAGACCTCTCAACATGAACACTGCATTTGATAACGTACCTTTTCACAGGAAACCAATGTTTTTAAAAGAGTCATAAACCACTTAATCTGACGGTTTTATAGCCTATGCTGTCCAGGCCTTCGCCAGATACTAAGGAAATCATCTACAGCTCAACAGTACCTCCTAGCGGATACCTACGGAATGTGTTTTCAGTACGTAGGATGACTTTTAATTTGTTCTAAATATTAAGTTTCTTTCAGCTTATCCTGGATCCTAAGGACACTGAAAATCATCCCCCTTATCACCAACCATGGTTTGCTGCATGTTCTGCTGTTCTAATCTTGATCTAAATGTGAATGCATGTATTATAATTATGTATAAGAAATGTTATATTCATGAGTGTTATTGGAGTAATGGTATAAATGCATGATCACCATATATTAGCCAAGTCATTTAATTTAGTTAGATTTTATATTGAGCATTTATCTTATAAGAACTGACTGTTGATTTTTCCCTCTGAAAATTCATGGGATGGTGTCTCCATTTGGTTGGCTGCTCTCAAACAAAGAAATGTTTTCACATTGGATAACAGCCATTTCAAACTGATTCTGAAAGAGTAGATTGGTCGTTTGACGACTGACCTCATCAGTTTTACGACCCGGCGAGGTAACTTTAAAAGACAGAAGTTAGATTTGAAAAACAGAGGAAAACAGGGTTAACAGTTGAGTCACAGCACAGTTAAGAGTTTAAAAAAAGTCAGAGATCAGACAACAGGCAGGAAGATTAGCTAGAAATAGAATTAAGAATTAGAAACACAGAAAGAAGAAAGAGATTTTGAGAAAGATTAGGAACTAAATTCAGATTAAAGAAGCAGAATAGTAATCTAGATCTCAGAAGAAGATTTTATTCCACCGTTTCAAGGCCCTGTGAAGTTTTATTTTATTCTGTGTGTTTGTCAAATCTTTTCTTATATTCTGGAAACTGAGGAGAAACCATTTTTCTTTAGAGCTCGTCCCTTTTTAGAGAATCAAATTCTCAAACTTTTTCTTTCACCTCAGAAGCCATTCTTATCCTAGTAAATGTTTTTCTAACACTTTTTTTTTAATGACTTTTCACGCCATTAAAGTGGACCTTTAATTTGCCTAGTTTAAAGTGAAGAGGCTGAGAAGATTTTCCTTCAGTTTCTTTGGTCTATCCTGCTACAAGAGACCCCAAATTTGGATTCTTTTCCAAAGGACTTTTCACGCCGCTCTGTGACAGACCACCCACTGCTGCCATTGTCTGGAGAGCCCCCAGCTGAGTTATCACCTCCAAGGCTGTGAGGAGGCATCTTGCAGCAGCTTCCTCCGACGTCCTAACTTCAAAACCCAGCGGTACCGACCCGCGGAACTTGGACCAACGGCCGTGTGTGAGTGAGACTCTTATTTCTCCTATTTCCTGGGTTAAAACGTGATGTCCTAACAATTAAATTACAATTGAATATGGCCCGTATTTCAGGGCTCAATTAGTCTCTCAGCCGCAGGATAGAGCTGTAAACTGAAGCAAAAACTCTTAGTCATTTTAAGTAACTGCCCTTAAATTTTGTAGATTAATTCAGGAGTCATTTTTAGATAATTAGCTTATGAATTTTCCCCATAAAATTGCGATGTTTTGTTAAAACATTCCAGCCTCACTTACCGTTGAAACATAAGTCTAGTTTCTCCTTGGTTCTACAGAGGTGTAAAGCTGGATTTTATGTTCAGGAACCCAATATCAGTTGATGTGATATTTTACGCTGTCATCATCTGAATCTGTTTATTCATCATTTGAACGCCATGCCATGTAACCTGAATGATTTTAATAAACGAGTGAATAAGAGCAGTTGAAGCGTTTTCCTTTCGCATATACAGGTTTCCTAATCACGGCAGGACAAAAACTCACTGAAACTTTGAGACTGATTCATTAAGTAATTTAAGGTACAAAATTAATTAAAATTAAAGTTAATCTTATTGTCCGTTAGGACTGGTGCCCCTTTTACGAGTGCTTTTATTTAATTTAGCGGGTGTAGAAGTGACGGTTCAACTCCGCCCCTTTCACACCCACTATTAAATAAAATAAATAATTCCTGTACCTTATGACAAATAATTTTATAGGCTCTTCATCCTACATTGCGTTCAGTTTGGTTTAGCGATTTGCTAAAAAATGCTAAAGGTTGCCAGACCCCGCTGACAAGTTGTTCTACAACTGCCCCTATAGCTAGGTCTGAAGCATCTGTGGTTAGTGCAATGCGGGCCAAGGGATCTGGATGAACTAACAATGTGGCGTTAGCTAGGGCGTTTTTTACTTCCGCGAAAGCGCGTTCGCGCTCCGGGGTCCATTCGACCGCGTTGGAAGCTTTCTTTTTTTTGAGCGCGTCATATAGGGGTTGCATGAGCTGAGCTGTGTGGGGGAGGAAGCGGTTGTAAAAATTAACCATCCCCAAAAATTCCTGTAGCGATTTGACCGTTTGCGGCCGTGGAAAACCTTCTATCGCATGAACTTTGTCTGGGAGTGGAACTGCCCCCTTCGGAGAGACTTTGTGTCCCAAAAAATCAATTTGCGATACGCCGAATTTGCATTTGGCTGGATTGATTATTAGCCCGTGCTCTTCTAGCCTCTGAAAAACCGTAGTGAGGTGCTGCTCGTGTTCTTCCTCAGACGAGCTGGCTACCAGCATGTCGTCGAGGTAGACGAAAACAAAGGGGAGGTCGCGTAGGACCGCGTCCATCATTTGTTGAAAAGTTTGAGCAGTGCCTTTGAGGCCGAAAGGCATTCGCAGGAATTCAAAAAGGCCGAAAGGGGTTATTACCGCTGTTTTAGGAACGTCTTCTGCTCGGACTGGGACTTGGTGATAACCGCGGACTAAGTCAATTTTTGAAAAAATGCGCGCACCCGCTAGATGTAGTGAAAAATCTTGAATGTGAGGGATTGGGTAACGGTCATGCGCTGTAGCGTTGTTTAGTCTGCGGTAATCTCCGCACGGTCTCCAAGAACCGTCGGATTTCGGAACCATGTGAAGTGGTGAGGCCCAGGGGCTCTTCGAGCGTCTAACAATGCCCAATTTTTCAAGAGTTGTAAACTCGTCTCGTGCTATGTTGAGCTTGGCCGCGTCTAAGTGGCGAGCTTTGGCAAAAACGGGAGGTCCCGTTGTAGGAATGAAGTGTTCAACCCCGTGTTTAGCCACAGTGGCTGAGAATTTGGGGATTGTGAGTGCTGGAAATTGGGTGAGGAGTTGCTCAAACTTACCTCCTGCCGTGGCGACGTTGGCCTGCACAGGTGGTGGAGAAACTCGAGCTGAGCATGGAATAGAAGCAAAAGACAGTGCATTAACCAGGCGCCTATTTGCTAGGTCCACTAATAACCCATGTGCACACAAAAAATCTGCGCCTAACAAGTTGAAACTCACCGCCGCTACAACAAATGTCCATTTGTAGCTGCGGCCGTGGATGAGGAGGTGCAGGCTCTTTTTGCCGAACGTGTCGATGTCAGAGCCGTTGGCTGCCACTGCTCCGTTGCCCCGGGTGCCCGTGGCTCGATCTGCATGGGAGGGCATGACGAAACTCAGTTGAGCTCCTGTGTCGATGAGGAACTGCTTACCTGTGTGTCCATCCGTCACGTACAACAGCTTATTTTTCTCGCCGAGAACCGCTGCTGTTAACGGCTCTCGGCTTTTGGCGTTTCCCGACATCGTAAACTTGCAGGGGGGAACGCATTTGCGGGCCTTCTCGGCGAAGCGGTGGTGATAATAACAGACGTCGCCCTGTCTGTTATGTTTTGGCCGCGTCGCTGTCACCGTGGCCTGGGTCTGCTCCGTGGGTCGTGGCTCCTCGTGGCTCGGGGCGTCAGCTTTGAGGTCTGCGGATGCTGCTGTGGGTGTCAGCTCCTTGCAGGTGTTGACGAGCCGATGAGCTTCGCTGGCCAGTGTGCGAAGTCTTGGTGGGTGTTGCACTTCTTGCTGGCGAGTGTCCCCCTCATGTGTGGCGGCAGCGTGCTGAGGAAAATAAACTGGAAGAGGAAGTTGTCATTATCCTCTTCCTTGAGCTGCAGCAAATCCTCCATGAGGGCCTTCGGATTGCCCCCTCTGTGGCTGTAGACCGCCAGGATCTTCTCGGCTCTTTCTTCCGCTGATGGGACGTAGTTCGCCACGATGGTCGCTTTGAGCGTCTCGTATTTGTCCCGGGCCGGTGGTCGCCGGATCATGCTCCGCACACACTTCGAAGTGGCGGAGTCGAGTTTGGAGACGATATGATAAAACTTAGTATCGTCAGCCGTGATGCCCGCCAGTATAAATTGGGCTTCAGCCTGCTGAAACCAAGAGGCGGGGTCCTCTTGCCAGAAGTCTGGCAGCTTGACAGCGACGGCGTTCGTGCACACCATCACTGCTGTGCCCGCCGGGTGAGAGTGCCTTGCCTCGGCTCTCACGGCGGTGCTGGTGCTCGGTTGAGCCCTCTCAACCTCTTCTGCCGGGGGGAACAGCTGTCCGTCTGCTCCCTCGTCTGCGTGGCTGCTGGCGTCTGCCTGAGTCGCCATGGATGAGTCGCTTGTGGGAGAACGCCTCCGGTCCATACTTGCGTCAAGGTCACCAGTGTAGAGGAGCTGGGCAATGAAGAGGCGATTTGGTTTATAAGCGAAGTTTTAATGTACAGCTCTTCTAACAAGTCTCATCTGGTGCAGAGAGCGGCAGAAGGGAAAAAGAGACAGAATCTCGCCAACTCACTGATTATAAACAAGCACACAACAAAAGACATGCATACAAAGGCTGACATCCCTCATTATCTTAATCCCCCCCCATTGTCTTGGTATTTCCTCTCCTCGTCTTGGGAGGTGATGGTAATCCCTCTCCTCGCCTTGGGGGGTGAGGGTGGCTCGTCCGGTCTCCCCCGCCGCGTCCGGGAACGTCTTTGTTCTTCACTCGGCGGGTGAGATTCCTTTGTCCTTTCAGAGGTGTGAAGTTCCTTACATATGTAATCACCAAACATTTCCACATGCTTCAACATATGTAAGTTATGGAATATATGGTTAATATAGACCACATAGGGTTCCTTTACTTTCCATACATTTTGTGCACGTATCTGGTATGTTTTTGTTATATCTATTTAACTCCACCGGTGTAACATATATCCGCATTAACCATTTAAAATGTATCAATTTAAGACGTACATTTATTGATTTACTTTGAGCTTCTGTGCAAGCCAATTCCCATTTTTCCTCTGAAATTTCAATTTGCAGGTCTTCTTTCCAATAATTCATTCTTTTCTGTTAGTTTTCACTTGAGGATAGTGTCAATGAGTTATAAAACTCTGAAATAATACCCTTTCTTTTACTATCTTTCGTCAAAATTTTTTCCAAGGATGAATAAGTAGGTGGGGTGAGAACATTATTCTGATTTGATCGAATAAAATTCCTAAGCTGAAGATATTTTAAAAAATGTGTTCTATTAAGATTAAATTTGACCCTCAGTTCTTCAAAAGACATTATGTTATCTGAACGTGACAAATATAAGTCTTGAATCTTTTGAATCCCTTTTAAATTCCATAATTTAAATACAGCATCCGCTCTCCCTGGTGTAAAATATTGATTACCCCATATTGGGCTAAATTGTGACAATAAGTGTGGTTCTTTTAAATATTTTTTGATTTCACACCAATTTTGATCATATGCTTTACAATAGGATTTTTAACTTGTTTCTGTAATTTTTTAGCCGAGTCTGAGTATATGAATAAGGGAAGAGGTAAAGGTAAATTGTATGATTCCATTTCAGTCCAGTGAGGGAGATCATTTGATGAAAAATAATATGTCATAGACCTCAATTGTGCTGACCAGTAATACAACAAAAAGTTTGGACATTTCAGACCTCCACGATCAAATGGTAAATATAGTAAGGACAGACGTAATCTAGCCTTTCTATTGTTCCATATAAATTCCACTAACTTTTTTTTAATTCTTGAGAATAGATCTGAAGGTGGTGGTAAAGGAATGTTTTGAAATAAATATAGAATTTTGGGTAAGATATTACTTTTAAGTATATTAATTCTCCTGATCATCGACATTGGTAGTGACATCCATCTCTGAAGCAACTCATTAATGTCTGTCATTAAGGCTTCATAGTTGGCACTGGCGACTGATTCTAACTTAGGCACAATTTGAATTCCTAAATATTTAAACTGATTTACAACACTGAATTGATTTACCTCAGGAGCTGGGTGATTTCTCTGGGTCTCATTTAGCATTAATATTGAAGATTTAGTTTTATTTATTTTATATCCTGATATTTCCCCAACGTTTTTTATTAAATTTAACAAGGTCGGAATTGATTTTTTAAGATTCGACATAAACAAAATTATGTCATCAGCATACAGGGAGATTTTATGTTCTGTTGGTCCTACTTTAATTCCATATATTTGTGGATGTAAACGTACTGCCATCGCTAAAGGTTCAATTGCCATAGTGAACAGTAAAGGTGAAAGTGGACAGCCTTGTCGACATCCTCTATTGATTTTTATAGATTTTGAGATATTGCTATTTGTTAGGATTTCTGCTGTAGCATTATTGTATATTATCTGAACCCATTTTATGAAATTATTTCCAAGTCCAAACCTTTGTAGGACTTCAAAAAGAAAGGGCCATTCGAACCTATCAAAGGCCTTTTCAGCGTCCAATGATAGGAGAGCTGTATCCGGTGCTTCTTTATTAGAATAAATAATATTAAATAGTCTTCTTACAATATGGAAGCCTTGTCTTCCCATTATAAAGCCATTCTGATCTCGGTTAATAATATTTGGTAATATTTCTTGTAGTAGTCGTCTTGCTAAAATTTACAGATTATCTTAAGGTCGGCATTTAATAGGCTTATTGGTCTCATGTTTTCAACATTTATTAGAGGGTTTACCTGGTTTTGGCAAGAGTATAATTAAGGCATTATTCATGTATGGTGGTAAATTACTATTTTGAAATGTTTCTAAAACCATTTCCAAAAATGGTTTTATTAATTTATTCTTAAATTTTTTATAGAGGTCAACTGGGAGACCATCAGGTCCCGCACTTTTTCCTGATTTTCATATTATTAATGGCTAGCCCAACTTCTTCTTGACTAATTTTTGACTCCAGTATCTCCCTGTTTCATTTGGAATACATGGTATAGATAATCCATCCAAAAACCCATTTAGTTTTGTTAAGTCAAGTTTCATTTTTGTATCATATAATTTTTCATAATAATCTCTAAAAGCACTATTAATTTCTAAAGGATCTACAACTGCCTGTCGTTACTTATAATACTGGTAATTGGTGTTTTAAATTCTAATTGTTTAATCTGCCATGCCCAATAATTTCCCTGATTTTTCACCTTGTTCATAAAAGGTTTGCTTCAATCTTAGAAGACTCCGAGGCAGCTCTATTCGCTGATTTTTTTGTCATATTCAGCTGTCAGAATCAGTAATTCGTTCTCTAATTTTGGATTACTTCCTGCATACATCTTTTTCTTGAAGGATTTTATTTTACGTTCCATTGGGACTCTCTCCTCTTGAGTCTTCTTAGATTTGAACCTGTATAACTAATAATATGCCCCCTAATAAAAGCTTTGAAAGCCTCCCATTTTATACATGCTGATGTTTGTGTAGTATTGATATCAAAGAACTCATCTATCTGTTTTTCTATGTACTTAACAAATTCCTCATCCTGAAGCCATTTATGCTGAAATTGCCACCTACCTGGAACCTTTGTCAATTTCTTATCTACATATATTAGACAGCAGGGTGCATGATCAGATATCACAATGTTATCATAGAAACAATTTTGAATCTTGGACCTTAATTCAAAAAATGGACCTTGGACCTTAGATCAAAAAATAGTCAATACATGAAAATGTCTTGTAGGTATTTAGATAGCAAGAATAGGCTTTGACTTGTGGTATCATTTCTCTCCATATATCTAGCAATCTCAATTCTTTCATAAATTGAATTAATGGTCATCCTACATCCATTGTGCGTACAGTCCTGTCCTGTCTGATCTATCTATACTGGGATTCAATGTACAATTAAAATCCCCTGCTTTATATGTTGCCCTGTGGGTGATGCTAAAGTACGAAATAAATTAACGAAGAAGTTTTGATCATCTATATTGGGACCATATATGTTCACCAGATTTATATTTTCTAATAACAAAGATCCTTGTATGATTAGATATCTTCCCAATTTATCTCAATTACATTTTTCACTTGAAATGGAACTGTTTTATGTATGAGAGTCATTACTCCCCTGGCTCGGGAAGAATATGATGAGAGTGAACACCACTTACCCTGCCATCTTCTCCTTATTCTTTTTACATCTTCCTCTATTAGATGAGTTTCTTGTAAAAACACAATTTTTGAACCTATATCTTTTATTTTATTCAAAATTTGTTTAAGTTTTTTTAGATTTTGTAGACCTCTGCAATTCCATGATGTTAAGTTAAGATTAACGCTTTGGTCTATGATCAATAAAGAGTTTGAGGATTACCTTGCAGAATAAGCATGCTCATACAGAGAAGCAAAAACATGGCATCGGTTGAACATTCATCCCACAAACTACACACAAAACAATTCCCCCTCCCCACATTCGTGGTAATCCCCCCAAAATAAAAAAAAAAAAATTCCGTCTCCCGTTATAGCCAGTGGCTGCTCCTCACCTGCGAGGTTCAGTCAAACCACTCACTCTTTCCTCCTCTCAATCACCCTGTCTCTGCTACTTTTAATGACATGACAATAACTCTCTTCTGTAGTTTTTCCAACTTACTCAAAATTTTTTAGCAACTTTGTACATCATAGCTTTTTTTTTTAATATATAATACAATCTATATTTTGTAGACATGCTATATGTTTCAGATCAGTCAGATACTTGTACACAGGCTTAAATATTCTACCTTTATATCTTGTTCTTGCTTCATGCTTAGCTCCGCCAGTCTCTCCTTGGATCTGTTTAATGAGCTCTGCGCCTCCTGAGGGGGTCTTGAAGATATGGGTCTCCCCTTTATATGGTCCAGCAGTCCTTGCTGGATGACATCACCCCGTGACGGAATCCAGAGGCTGCGCAGCTCTTTACGGGCGGGGTCAAACTGTTTCCTTAATTGTTGGATTCCTGTGCCAAATCTGGGTAGACCGCACCTGATGATCCCTGCTATTTAATATTCTCCTCTTTAGTACGCGCTGCCGTTGGTGACCGTCATCTGTCTCTGTAGCTGAGGAACTTCATAATCAGCGTCCTTGGTGGTGTCTTCTTATCTCTCGGTGGGCCGATTCGTGTGCGCTCTCCAAGACGACCGATGACTGTAGATCTGCGTTGTTCAGCGCTTCTGGAATCCACTTTTCCAAAAAGGAACATGCATCCTGTTCCTCCGTATCCTCCGGGAGGCCCATCAGCCTTAAATTATTCCGTCTCAACCGGGATTCTAAATCCAGGACGTTATCTTCCAGGCGTTTATTTTTTAATTCCATTGTTTGGACCTTTAATTGTAGGCTGGTGACGTCATCTTCAGCGTTGGCGATCCGGAGCTCCGCCTGTGATACTCATTCCATACAGTCGCTTATTTCTTTTCTCATGCCTTCTATCGCTGCTATAATCCCGTCAAACTTAGACGAAAAGTCTGCTCTCATAGCGCTGATAGCAGCAAGGACCGCTATCGTTCCTTCGCAGTCACCGCTTCGCCGCTAGCTCCGTCCTCAGCCATGGTCTCTGGAGATTTTCCTGATTCGTCACTAGCGTGGAAGTCTGTTAACTTAGATTGTCTCGACGAATCAGTTTTTCCTCCGCCTGATTTCACAGCCTTGGTTTTTACCATATCCGCGCCTAAACGCTAGGATAGGTTTTTGCTCCAATTGAGAGAGTTTTAGCCTATTTTTTATTATTAGGAGCAGAGCAGAGTGAAACACGTCTTCCTACGTGGCCGCCATAACCGGAAGTTGCATGTGCACTTCTTGTTTACAACCTTGGGATTGAGGGCCAGCATGTCCTGCGCACACTCAGGGCATCAGACTCATTTGAGGACGGTGTCGAGCTGCTAGCAAGCCACTTTCACACCCTGGATAGTGTGACTGTCCGGAGGATTTGGCTCCAGCAGTGACATCAACGTGTGGGTGAGCCTATACATCAGTTTGTCACCGAGTTGAGGCAGCTAGCTAGCGAGGTGTTGTTTTAGGAGCCCTGCTGGAGGATGATTGGTATGTGACCAGCTGGTGGAGCACACAAGTAGTGCCACAATAAGGGCTAGGCTACTCACGGCGCCGAGTGACGTAACGTTAGCCAGGGCTGTCGAGCCTAGCTTTCAATTGAAGGCCGCAGACAAGCTAACTTTGGAGCTAAATTGGCGCCAGTCACAGCGGCTGCTGGAGCCTCCCGACGCGGTATTTGTAGCGGACTTGGACACCGAGGATAGCTTGGACAACGATACTATGGAAGCCAATGCTGCCAGCTAAAGGTCTGCCCCGGGAAAACCCCACTGCAAGGTCGCGGGTCCGTGAAACACCAAAATAAGGCTAAGGACTGCCCGGCTAGAGGGAAGCGTTGTAGCAGATGTGGATGCTTGAACCATTATACTAGAGTGTGCCGCATATCTGAGCCGGAGAGCCCACGGAAGAGATCACTCCGCCCACCCCCGACAACCATCCATACGGTGTCCCCCAATATCAACGGGTACACATTCTGAGCAGTAGAGCTGGACAGCATGGACGTACCACTGCTGCTAGACATGGGGGTGGAGGGGTTGATGCTGAATTGGGCCACGGTGACAAAGTTTTTCCCCTACTACAGGATAAAAAGTAACCCAGTGCCGCTTAATGGTTACAGAGGTGGCAGGCTGTGTACAGTTGGGACTTTGGATTTAACAGTTCTGTGTAAGTCTGCGACGATGGATGACTTCACGTTCCACGTGACGCCCCAAGGCGACATCATGGGCTGTGATTTGTTCTACAGACTGGGTTTCGCCATTAAAGATGGAGCTGGGAAGGAATGGTCGGGTTGTGGCCAGTGGAACCCCTGGTTCCGGTGGTCGATGATGACGTTGTGTGGGACGAAAAACTAACAGACACCACGGCGGTCAAGGAGGATCAGTCTCACTCAGGTTTGGCACAGGAGGGTTTCAGTGCTGTTGCTCGGGAAATGGTAGAAGGGGGTACTGAGCGTGGCGGGGAGGCGCCTACATTGACGAATGACACTGATGTGCTAGCCCCAGATTCCTCCGGAGCTTGGCCGCAGAGGGATAGAGGATCTGCAGCTACGATGGCAACTGCTATGATGGCTTCAGAAGAGGACGGGGCCAGACTAAATGCCATGGGAAAACCGTGTGCCAAGCAGCACCATGTCAGGCCAAGCCAAGCCCCTTCCCCCCCTTAGGGTTATGGACTTGGTCCGGGTTCGAGGAGAGGAACGTCCACAGCGAAGATAGGCCAGACCACAGCCAGTGAAACACCAGGAGTAAATCTGTGCATCGTGGCTAAGCTGGGTGCAGCGTACTTCCAGCTGTCGGATGGCTCAGCGAGGCATGCCAATCAGCTCCGGTGTGTCCGGGAAGAGGTTTCTGGTGACGGGGCTGGACGAGAGCAGCAGTCGGTGGTGATGAGAGGAGGCACTTTCATCCGGGAGATCAGCCATTATCCCAGGGGCCTGATGCTTCCAGGGGCACGTCTGCTGACGGGGTGCCCAAGGGGCTGCCCCCCCCCCATGCCGGTTCTACTCTTCCTGGCCAAGGGACAGTGCTATAAATTTTGTTAAATAGTTCTGTTGTTCATATGCTTATGCATGCGGTAAAATGTTATTGTTTTTGTGTGCCTTTTATTAGGTTAGGAACACAGCAATGATTTTAGTTTATTAATGGACTTTCTTTCAATTTAGCAGGTGGCAGAATAATCCACCTTGCCGTGTGGGCAGGACGGTAATCCACCCGTGTGCCCTATTTGGTTTTGGTGTGTGTGTGTGTGTGTGTGTGTGTGTGTGTGTGTGTGTGTGTGTGTGTGTGTGTGTGTGGTGTGGTGTAGTGTGTGTTAGGCCATTTAGAAATATCAGTTTTTGTTTTGTTAGTGCCTGATTCAGGTCCTAAATTGGGGAGGGTCTTAGCTGAGTGAGTGGTTTTGGACTTTCTAAGTGGGAGAAGAAATGTGATGTTGGAGTTTAACACCTTTATTGTGAAGTGCGGTGTTGTGGCGGCCACTTCCTGTTCCACCACTGCACCGCCCTATAAATAGCAGAGGGCATCCATTACATGGTCTCTTCGACTGGTGCCCTCTGCCTGGTGTCTACTGTGTGTCCGCTGTTACATATAGTTCAATAAAGCTGAGTTCGTCCAGTCACCTGGCCTCATCCTTTAACAAGGTATCGTACCACGGTTGGACCATTGCCTAAGGCACATAAGATTCTTTTTTCTTTATCTAAAAGTAGTCCAGAAAAATCTTAAAGCCTCTTTAAAACATTTATCAAATGTTAAAACTGAGTTAAAATGCCAATATGCACTCCTGGGGCAAACTTTTTTTTCAACACCTGACAGACAACAAGAGCATAATCAGTAAAACCACCAGGTAAAATTTTACAGGACTTAAAAACATTATAATGATATTTTAAACAATACATTCGATCGAGTCGGGCTAAAGAAATCCTATCCTCTTTGAGGTGGGAGTATTGTCGGCAGTCAGTGTGCATCCTTCTCCACACATCCACCAGCCCATGAGAACAGACCAGCTGCCTCAGAACCTGTTGGGAGCCTGGATGAGGCTCTGTGTGATTTCCATCTAAAAACTCATTTTCAGTACAATTAAAATCCCCACACAAGAAAAAAAAAAAAATCCTGCGAGCTGCAGCTGTTTAATTTATCATTAATCTTTTGTTAAAAAAAAAAACTCTTCTTCTCAACGCCATTGGTTGGAGCATAAATGTTGATGAAAAGCACAGTAAAATGTTCATCGGGCTTTGGCTAAAAGACATCTGCCTTTGAAAAAATGCTCAATCTCCAGAGACGGAGCAAACTTCCTGGAGAACAAGAAGCCCAGCCCTCCACTGGCTGTGGTGTTGTGACTTAAAATCAGTTCTCCATTCCACTCTCTATTCCAGTCTGTCTCTATGCTCAGATCACTGTGCATTTCTTGTAAAAACAACACATCAATGTGCTTCATTTTTGCTGTTTCAAAAACTAATGTCCTTTTCTTTGGTTCTCTGGCACCATTTACATTTAAACTGCCCACCTTAAAAAAATCCATAATTAAATGAGTATTAAAACCAGAGTAAAAACAATTAAGAGGAAAAATAAAAGGGAAATCACTATATTCTTCATCATCATTAAAAAGCCAATTTTCTTTCTTACTTTATTAATCTGTTTTCTCAGTCTGTAAATTTCCTAATCTGTGAGGTCTGTTTCAGCTTGGCTTTCATAAGCCATCAGGGGGAGTTATAAAAAGCCTGCTTATCGGGAAAATATTGCTGTATATCCAGCCCCTTCATGCCCTTGGTCTGCTGTAAAACAATTTGAACATTTTTGCAGGATAAATAATGTCCTCCTGACAGGCAACTGTGTATTATTGTGTGAAAACACACTGCTGTCAGACAAACAGGCTTCACTGTCGCTGTTGTCAGACAGAGCTGCACTACCTGCAACATTCTGTGTAACCATCAGCCGACCTGTTTTAGCACCTGCAGACACAGGTGGTGCTTTGTTTCTATGGCGCTTAAGAGAAGTCTGCCCGGACTCACACGCCTCCATATCTTCTCCATCAGCTGCAGCACCATCCTCACACAGACCTCCTGATGCTCAGCCTGCCCCACATTGCCCACTTGTTCCTCCACCAGTCAGGCACAATTCGCCAGCCACCTCAGCTTCTTTACACAGCTCTCCAGTTATTTTATCTCCCTCAACCACATCTCTCATTTCAGTGTTCAAAGCACCAACTTTACCCAGCTCACCCGTGACCCCACCTGCCTCAATTGTTTCATTGCTCAAATCACCTTTTTTCTCACCTACAACACTATCTACTACCTCATCCACTTTTCTTTCTGCCTCACCTGTTTCCCCAATCCCCTCACCTGCTTCAACCTAAACCTTTTCCCTCTCATCGCTCACCACAGTGCTGTTCTCGTCCGGACTCTGTCTCACCTCCGGCAGCTCCTCAGCTGTAATCCCAATGCTGGCATCTCCAGCCTGCACTGAGATGCTGTGCTGCCCGGTGGCGGCCAGCCATGATCACTGCTCAGTATGAACGGCCCCTCCGCCTCTGGCGGTAATCCCGGTCACATCCCTCGGGGCAGGGCTGGCACGGTTAGGACAGGTTTTCACAAGATGTCCCTCTTCACAACACCCAAAACATTTTAACGTGGCAGACGTTGCAAAAAGCACAATCAAAGCCATCAACCCGAACCTGAAACACACAATTAAATTCCTCCACTTTATTGTTGGGGAACATAAAGAGCTGCCTGCAGTGGGACACCACGTGTCTCAGCAGGGGAGACATGCAGCCTGACAAAACTTTTATGATGGATGACTCCACTTTTTCAAGCTTTGACAGCTCTCTGACAAGAAGCTCATTACTAATAAGTGAGGAAACGTTAAGAGAGAGTTATGTTTGTAGCCGGCTGTGACAGCGGCATGACTGACTCAAACATCCCATTTACTGTGATTCCGCTTTCAACCAAAGTATTTACCTGCTCCACCCTTTCCAAAAACAGAACAACAGCACTGTTCATGAGGGCCGTGGATTTAATGGCGTCATGCCTGATAATTTCCCCATCAGCAAGTGCAACCTCCTCCACACTGTGCAGCGAGCCGACATCAGTTTTGATGCCGTGCTTCCATGTCAGCCTGGAGAAGGCCATAGCGTCTGAGATGCCGGCCAGCGTCACAGAGCCTGGCGAACAAAAAACCCAAACACAAAACTAAAACAGACAAAAACACTTAACAAACCCAAACTAATATAAACCACCAGTTGTGACAAAAGAACAGAAAAGATAGAAAGCTAGCACAAACTCAACACTTCTCTTCCACTCACACTCCTCACACTAAGAAGAAGAAGGTAGGAGAAAGGAGGAGGAGAAGGTAGAAGAAGAAAGAGAAGAAAGTAGGAGAAGAAGGAGAAGGAGAAGGGGAAGAAGATAGGAGAAGGAGGAGGAAAAGTTTGGAGAATAAGAAGAAAGCAGGAAGAGAAGGTAGGAGAAGAGGAGAAAAGAGGAGGAGGAGAAAGGGTAGAAGAGGTGAAGGAAGAGTCAAAGGTGGGATAAAAGGGGAGGAAGGAGAAAGAGGAGATCGGCTGCACTTCGGACACAGTCCAAGGATGGATAATTTTTCACACGAGTTGTTTAGAACTCCTTATACAATGATATAGAGTGATGATAATCTAGTCTGTGGTGGTAATGCACCTATAAGCTAGTTGCCAACCGCCAATCAAATCTAAAAGAAGAAGAAGAGGAGGAAGGAGGAGGAGGAGGAGGGGAAAAAGGGATGTAGAAGGAAAAGGAATAAGGAGAAGATGAAGGTCAAAGGACACCAAGGACACATTTTAGTTTTTTCATTATTTTTTCTAAACCAAAAAGCAGCCGGCCGTGAATCACACAAACAGTAGTACCACCCTCAGTGTGGGTCACCGCGACATTAGTGTGTGTGTGTGTGTACCAGAGCTAGACAGCTGAGCACGATGACGATGATGATGAAGGCCTCGAAGAGTCTGTGTTCCACTATTGAGAGGCAGGACTTCCTGAAGTTAAACCAGCCCTTCCCCGTACCTTCGGATGTGTTTATGTCCAGGAAGGGACAGCAGCGGTAACAACCTGAAAACCACACAGTCAGGCTCATCAGGACTGGCAGCACCAGTGGTGGTACAGTATCCAAAAATGGTACTCAAGTAAAAGTAGTGTTACGTTATTATTAATATTATATTAATTACTCAAGTAAGAGTATCCACCAAAAAAAATACTACATGGCTCCAATCCGTCAGTCAATCTCCTGCTCCATTCTCACATCACACCTGTATAAGACCCAGAGATACTTGAACCCCTCCATTTGAGACAGGAGTTTGTCCCCAACCCAGAGAGGACAATCAACCCTTTTTCTGGCTAAGGACTACGGACTCAGACTTGGAGGTACTGATTTTCATACTGGCTGCTTCGCATGCAGTAGCAAACCACCACAATAAGACCTGTAGGTCATTGCTTGAAGAAGTTATCAGGACCACATCATCTGCAAACAGCAGAGATGAGATCCTGTGACCCCCGAACATGACACCCTGCCTTCCTTGGCTGAGCCTAGAAATCCTGTCCATGAAAATCATGAACAGGATCAGTGACAAAGGGCAGATCTGGCAGAGTCCAATTCTCATTGGGAACGAGATTGACTGATTGTTGGCAATACCAACCACACTTGGACAATAAGTTCTAAACAACGAGCCCAATACCCCACACTCTTGAAGTACTCCCCACAAGAAACCATGAGGGACACTGGTGAATGCCTTCTCCAAGTCTACAAAACACGTAGATGAGTTGAGCAAACTCTCACAAGCCTTCCAGGATTCTTGAGGGAGTAAAGAGTTGGTCCAATCTTCTATAAGCAGGCAGAAAACGGTATTACTCCTCCTGAATCTGAAACTCCTCTTGACCAAAGACCGGAATCTCCTCTTCAGTACCCTGGCATAGACCTTCCCAAGAAGGTCGTGGAGTGTCATCCACCAGTCCTCTTTCTTAAAGAGGGGAACCACCACCCCGGTTTGCCATGCCAGAGGCACTGTCTCCAGCCTCCATGCCAAATCACACCCCCCACCCCCAGTGCCCAGTGATGGACAAGTCATCCCCCTCATAGTCAGGCTCCGTTTCCTCTATGGAAGGCATGTCAGTGGTATTGAGAAGATCCTCAAAGTTCTCCTTCAACTGCCCAAAAATGTCTCCAGTCAATGTCAGCTGTATTCCATCCTCTCTATACTCAGAGTGGACAGGAAGCTGCTTTCTCCTCCTACTCAAGACAGACTGCATTTTGCCTGCAGCTGACCATTGACCTGCAACCTCGTATGTCCTGGTGCTAAGTGCACAGACAGTATGGACATGGTGTTCATTATTGACAAACTGTAGTTAGCACAGAAGTCCAACAACTGAACACCACTCAGTTTAGATCGGGCAGGCCGTTCCTCCCAATCACACCCCTCCAGGTCTCAATGTTGTTGCCCGTGTATGTGCTGAAGTCCCCCAGTAGGACAGTGGAGTCTCTAAGACAGGCCCAGAGTGGCCCATAGGGAGAGTCGGGAGGATTCCTGGTGGGCTGCTTCACTAATGGGCCAGTGTTCTAGTCGGAAGCAAAATTAATAATTAATGTAAATATCATTATAATATGATAAGGAGTGTCAGTAGCACTACCTTATCTCTCTTATCTCTCTGTTTTTTTCTCTCATCTCTTTGTCTTATGTCCTGATTGATGGAGCCTTGAGTATTTTTATCATGTTTATAGTCAGCTTCATGTGTGCCTGTGTTTGTGTTCATGTTGAATGTAACTGTGGTTTGTAAATATGGATGTCACCTGACTGCAAAACAAATCTACCTACGGGTACAAATAAAGGAACCTGAACCTGAACCTGGATGTTTTTGGAATTGACCTGAATCTGCCTGACCTACACTGCTGAACATCCCTCCGACAGCACCTGGAGGTGGATAATTACTGGTCCTGCAGCACCTTGGGGGAGTCAGATTATTTAGCATCTCAGACAAGAGACAGTGGATAACCATGGGAGAACAGTGCTCAGGAGGTCGTGAGAACCCCAAATTCAGTTTCTCCAAAAATTAGAAAATTATGTATGATTAATTTAAAAAAATTGATTTTTTAAAATAGACATGTTGTCCGACTGAAAAGTATTATTATAATTATAATAGTGTCATGTCAGTTCCGTATCAGTAATGATATATCATTGTGTAATTTCCCCGTACAGGTTGTTGTCCTGTTCATATACATGCATGTCTGTGCACTCAAAGATGATGAGATTTAAAAGTTAAGGTCCTACGTTGCTCCTTGTTCACTATGTATTAATGGTCACAACTGACAGACGTACTGTAGGAATCTCAAATGTTCAGACACGGTGGATTAAAATGAAAACAGAGGCCTGTCAAGTAACTGGAAATTTAGTTCATATCTAGCTGACTCAGTTTTGTGTACAGCATATTTCACATTCATAAGCCCAAGGTGTGAAAATATAACCCTAAAAAACCTAAAATTATTAATTTAATACTGTGTTAAAGTTGTCTAATGAATAGCTGTTTTGTTTCTGTAACATTTTTATGCAACTGAATTGATTTTCCAGTTTCTCATCGATCTTTCAGTTTCTCATTTATCTGACAGATGGTTCACTGAGGTGAAATATTACCTAAGTTTGATATTCTTGTCAAAACATGTCTGCAATAAAAACTATTGGATAGAAATAGAACTTTTGTTACAAGTTCCTCCACCTGGCGCAAAAAAAAAAAAAAAAGAAAAAAAAGTGGGCAGGTCTTGGGCATGAAACTCCCGTGCTGAACACTGGTCCCACTCCGACCCTGGAGCACTTTCCAACACACCAGTCAGAGACTCCAAAGGGAAGGGGGGGTACTCTGGACCGTGGTTTAGGGCAGAGCCATAACTGATGGTCAGGACCCGTTTCCCAACCCAGAAGCACAAGGCAAACAACCCTTTCATCCACTGGTGAGAACCCCAACATAGAGGAAGCAAGCCAGGCAAGTGCTCGCTGATTCTCACCCATCGCAGCTCCAGAGTGGGCCGAGCACAAGCCCCTCTCCAGGAGACTTGTTCCAGAACCCAAGCTGCGCATCAAGGTGAGCCTTACTAGATCTAGCCAGTATCTCTCAAGTGACTTTCCACATTCCAGAAGCCAGTCTAGGAAGCCTTCGACTGCTGCCTGGTCTACCCGGCAGCGGACCCCCATGGCCTCTCTCCTGCAGGTGGTGAGATCAGTATACAGCCCATGTGGGCCATTCAGGCTGGGCTTGTCAGGATCCAGTGAGTAGAAACCCAGCCACTAAGCCCTCGCTGTCAATACTCTCCAATAAGGCCCGCCCAAAGAAATGTAATGCAGGACGTGTGTGGGTACCTACAGTTGCAGCAGCAGTCCTCAGGCGTGTTTCTGTCAGGATTTTCTTCATCCTTGAGTTGCTGTGCAGGAAACACATTGAGCAGTTTATTCATTATTGTGTTTCAGCATGTTAACCAGAAGGTAGGAGCCAGGCAGAACACTGCGGTCTTTCTAAAGAGGACCATGATGTTTAGAAACTATTTTCATCCAGTATGAGGTAAAACTCATGCTGACTGACAGCTGTCATAGTTTGAACATCGCTCTTAAAAGACAGATACAACAGAATCTGTTTCACCTTCTGCTGGTGCTGCTTCTCTTCAGGATTTTCGAGCACCTTGAATTCAATCTCAGCCTCAGCAACGGGAGCCTTGCTGGCTTTGTCACCATTGAGGTCCGACTTGTCAGACGTCACCAGGCTTAAGGCAACGTAGTCCTGCTTTGCATCTGTGTTAACGTATTAAAAATGATAAAAAATTAGTAAAATATTCTACTGGAGAGTGAACTTGACCAGATTGCCTCTGGTTTCATACATTTGCAAAATGTATGAAAATTTTGGAGAATACCCTGGCATGCATAAAATCAGTTATGGGTAAATTTTGTACAAGTTAAGAGCACCCTGAAGAATGCTGAAGCACGCTCATACACAAAGTTGTACAGTGAGCGCCTCTGAAAATTTTCAGCATGCTGAAAATTTTCCAACATATCCAAGGTATGGCCGAAATGTCCTGCATAAATGGGGCATAAGTTGTAGGGAAATTATGCGTTCATTCAGACACGTTACTTGTAAGTTACTCATAAGTTGATATGCTAGTCAATTTCTAACATATGAGTAACGCTCTTTGAACCTATGTGTAACTTAGTGAACGGGTTTCTAACGTACAGCTACCCTATAATGGTGTACTTGTAGCGTTGGTTCACAGGAGGAACCCGTACAAATATCAGCTCAGATGCTGCCCGCAGCACACACACACACACACACACACACACACACACACACACACACACACACACACACAGAGCTATACACACATACTTTTTCGTATCCCGGGACCTGTCGGGGACTGTCCGAGCCAACTTTAGCACTTTCAAGCTACAGGATAAAGATCTAAATCACTGTTCAGCCTCCCCCCATGTTTTTTTTTACCTTTGACTGCAGTCTGTACGATCAGCTGTCCAGAGCTGTTCTGGTAGATATGCCAAAATGTCAGAACACCGGAGGAGGTGGATCCAATCAGCTGATCGCCCGAAGCACAGAGCTTAACTGTTTGGGAGGCGATGGCAGTTTGGCATGGCAGTGCTATGCATAAATTAGACTATGGTTGTGCATAAGTTGTGAATGCCGGCAACACACTAAGTATTCATTGGTTTAAGTTATTTATAAGTTACCGAAACATGTAATATAAGTTACTAATACGTTATGTACAGGGCTTGACATTAGCACCCACCCACCTGCCATTGGTGGGTGCATTTCATCGGTGGTGGGTAAGGCAGCCACTCTCACTAGCCACTTTGGCAGGTTAAGGTTTTCTCAAGCAACATCTAAATACAAGTAATATTGCAGTGTGAGACTACAAACCTACACCTCCCAGTGCAGTACACAAGACTGCTCCAGGCCAGAGTACAGGAGAAGCCACGAATGCTGTGCTCTGCATGTCAGTTCATTCTGTGGCCAGAAATGGCGACAACTGACAGCAGGACAGCCGGCAGAAACACACCTGTCCCAGTTCTCAGTGATCAGATCACTGGGGGAATTCCACCTGATCGTCCGCTGTCCCACTGTGAGTAGTTAATAAACTGCTCTTTCCCCCCACATCAGCTTCTACCTCTGTGGTTAAATAGGATTATTTTAGAGCAAGAAGCTCCCGTTTACTGTCCAGTATGACAGAGAAAGTGACAAAACTTTGTGTTGCTGTAAAGAGCAAATGAAGCTTCTTCTGAGGTGAATTTTTGTTTATCTGTAATTATCTATGATATGCAGCTATTTCATGGAAGTAAAACCTCTAATCATGTATTTTTAATGTGCTGGTCCAGGGGTGTCAAACATGTGGCCCATGGGCCAAAAATGTCCCGCCAGGGAGTCCAAGTTTTTCTCTGAATTTACAGCTTTCTTTCTAGCAAACTTCTGACGTTTTCTACTAATTAGAATTGTTCACGTAAATTTGAGACACTTTTCTCCTTAAGATGAGACTTTTTTCCTCTTCAGTTTTTTCTTCTTTTTTCTGGTGAAAACAGGTAGTGTCAATGTAGATTAAATCTATCAGTAGCTACTAATGATGTCATGTAGCCCTGAACAGGTGTCCCAGTTCATAGGGATCATTTTCAACCTCTATCAAGGGCCAAGGGGTAGGAGTAGGCAAAGGGGAAGGGGTAGGGATACAGATGAGAACTGGGACGGACCCCAAATCTACCTGGACTTCACTGTCATATTGCAAATATTTCTCTAGACTCTTTTACAGCATTTGCTGCTGTTAATAAATAATTCAACAGTGTTTCTCTTGCTATTTTTATGGATGTATAAGGGTCATTTATATTTAAAAAGGTTGTAAATTCAGTTCAAGTAAATTTTAGCATGCAATACTCAAATTTGATCACATTGAACATAATTTTCCAACCACAAAACAGTGGCTAGTGAAAAGGCTGAGTGGCTAGTAACTTTGGAAAATCATTAGCCACAGTGGCCAGTGAATAAAAAAGTTAATGTCAAGTCCTGGTTATGTATACATCAAACTTGTTATGGATACGCAATGCATACGGCCAAAAGTGAAAATTTTGACGTATGCCAGCATTTTAGACCAATTTTTATACGTTTGGCAAACGCTGCCTAAATCGTCAAAGTGTGACAGGGCCTGAATAGGTCTAACTGACAGGGTCTTAAGTGAGGTTGCTGAACATTATGCTTGCTTGTTTTTGTTTGTTTGTTTTTTAATTGATAAATGGTAAAAAAAAAAAAAAAAAAAGAAACTTGGCAAACAAAATAAACTTGAACAAGTGAAGGTCAGCAGCAGGGTTCGGAAAGCTGTACCAGCAGATAAGCCAACCTTTGAGTTCTGGGTCATCATCGTCCTTCCATCCCAACGAAGTCCGGACGCGTTCTGTGATCCAGGTTCTGGCCTGGTTTACGACAGCCTGCACGTTGTTCGTTTCATTCTCTTTTGGCTGTTCACTGATGAGGGAGCCAAAGAGCAGATTCAGGAACAGGAGCAGAACCTGCAGAGACCAAAGAAAACATCTTATAGCATCAGTATACAGCACAGGTGTCAATATCAAGGATTTAGATTGAACAATTCGATTTAACCTTCAATTTAGAGTTGTCACTCATTTAGCAGAAGCAAGATGCAAATGTAAATCAAGTTCAAATTTTGTGAATTTTCTGTTCATTTATAATTAAAAAGTCACAAGTTTACCATAAGGAAATCCCAAATTCACAAGAAAAAAGTTATAAACTTACAAGAATAGTTAGAAATTTACATGAAAAAGTTGCAGATTTACAAGAAAAAAACTGCACATTTACTCCAAAAACCCTCACTTAATATGAATGCTGGCTAGTTTATGTAGTTAATTGTTGTTCAGAGCACAGTGTGATTTAGAGTTTCCTAATAAATCCCAAGCCTTTTCTCCTATATAGTCATCCATCCATCTTCTTCTGCTTAATCCTTTTCAGGTCACGGGGGGCTGGAGCCTATCCCAGCATCTTTGGGCGAGAGGCATGGTACACCCTAGACAGATCGCCAGTCCATTGCAGGGCCAACGCAGAGAGACAGACAACCATTCACTCTCACAGTCATACCTAAGAACAATTTAGAATCCCCAGTTTTGATGCCAATTAACCTAACTTGCATGTTTTTGCCATGTTTGCAATAATTTTTAAACCCCTTTCCACTCAAACTAATTGGACCTGGTTGAACTGGGTTTACACGGGAACCTTTGATGCTACAGAGACTCACCACAACGCTACCAATGACCAGCACCAATCGCACACAGACTCACCAGGAGGTTCCCGACGACCAGAACCAGCATGAAGTAGATCACACACACACCCTCGTGAGAGACCTGCATGCAGTCCCACATGGTCTCGATCCACTCCCCACACAGGATCCTGAAGACCAGCAGGTAGCTGTGGAATGTGTCCACCATGTGCCAGCGGGGCAGGCTGCAGCTGGCATCGCTCCTACAGAAGTTGACAATGTAGTAATGCCGGAAGATGTTTGTTCCGGTTATGTAGAACAAGAAGACCATGGCGAGGACGAACACACTCCGGATCCCAACCGCGGACCAGATGAGCCTTAGGTACAGGTGCAGGGATGGCCACCAGCGGGCCAGTCGGAACACTCGCAGCTGTGGGATGGGAGAGAACAAAGGGGGAAGACGGGTGAGGACACAGCAGACCTCATCTGAGGGACACTACAGCACTTTTCTAACTTATCCAGGATCAAAACAGACACCATCCTGGAAGCTAGCATCTGTGGCCATGGTTTTGGGGTCCAGAGGTCAAGGTCATCCACACTCACTTGAACACAAAAATAAAGGTGCTTTCAAACTTAGTACACAGATTGACCTTGGAACCCTCATCCAGGACTGTGGTTTTGTGGTTTTCAAAAGTTCAAAGGTGAAGGTCACAAGGTATTTCTTTTTTTTTTTCCACAATATCTTTATTGAACCTTTTTTTTTTTAAACAAACATGACACAAACAATCAAACACTAACACTAAAGTACTACAAAAAAAAATGCACTAAAAACACCAACAACCACCAACAAAATCAAGTCTTCAACAATGCTCCTCTGTTTAGTCTAGACAATCCATTACATAAGTATACATATTATGTTCACCAGTTTGGAATTTACAAGGTCCACACACATCATTCACCTTCTTCTTCAAGAGTTATGTTTAAATTTTTTACATGATCAATAAAAGGTCTCCATATATTCTCAAACACAATTTCCTTTGATTTCAGTATATATGTTATTCTTTCTAATGGAAGGTTTGTTAACATCTGTCTTAACCACTGAGTCACATCTGGTCTATGAGTCTTTTTCCACAGTAGTGCAATACATTTTTTGGCATTAAGCAAACTGAGGTCTATGAATGTTCTTCACTTTTATTAAAGTTATGCTTTTCTGGGTACAGACCCAACAAAAACAGTTTAGGATTCAAAATGATTTGTTTTGAGATTATTTTTTCAATTGTTACCCTCACCTCTTCCCAAAACATTCTTATTATTCTACATTCCCATACACAATGAAATAGGGTTCCTTTACTTTCCATGCATTTTGTGCATGTATCTGGTATATTTTTGTTATATCTATTTAACTCCTCCGGTGTAACATACATCCGCATTAACCATTTGAAATGTATCAATTTAAGACGTACATTTATTGATTTGGTTTGAGCTTCTGTACAAGCCAATTCCCATTGTTCCTCTGAAATTTCAATTTGCAGATCTTCTTTCCAGTAGTTTAATCTTTTCTGTGAATTTTCACTTGAGGATAGTGTCAATGAGTTATAAAACTCTGAAATAATACCCTTTCTTTTACTATTTTTCATCAACATTTTTTCCAAGGATGAATAAATAGGTCGAGTGAGAGCTTTATTTTGATTTGATCGAATAAAGTTTCTAAGTTGAAGATATTTAAAAAAATGTGTTCTATTAAGATTAAATTTGACCCTCAGCTCTTCAAAAGACATTATGTTATCTGCACATGGCAAATATAAATCTTGAATCTTTTGAATCCCTTTTAAATTCCATACTTTAAATACAGCGTCCGCTCTTCCTGGTTTAAAATATTGATTACCCCATATTGGGCTAAATGGTGACAATAACTGTGGTTCTTTTAAATAATTTTTAGCTTCACACCATATTTTGATCATATGCTTTACAAATGGATTTTTAACTTGTTTTTGTAATTTTTTTGCCGAATCTGAGTATATGAATATGGGAAGAGGTAAAGGTAAATTGTATGATTCCATTTCAGTCCAGTGAGGGAGATCATTTAATGAAAAATAATATGTCATAGACCTCAGTTGTGCCGACCAATAATACAACATAAAATTTGGACATTTCAGACCTCCACGATCAAATGGTAAATATAATAAAGACAGACGTAATCTAGCCCTCCTGTTGTTCCATATAAATTCCACTAACTTTTTTTTAATTCTTGAGAATAAATCTAAAGGTGGTGGTAAGGGAATGTATTGAAATAAATAAAGTATTTTAGGTAAAATATTACTTTTAAGTATATTGATTCTCCCGATCATCGACATTGGTAGTGACATCCATCTCTGAATTGACTCATTGATATCTGTCATTAAGGCTTCATAGTTGACACTGGCGACTGATTCTAGCTTAGGCACAATTTGGATTCCTAAATATTTAAACTGATTTACAACATTGAATTGATTTACCTCAGGGGCTGGGTAATTTCTCTGGGTCTCATTTAGCACTAATATTGAAGATTTAGTTTTATTTATTTTATATCCTGATATTTCCCCAAAATTCTTTATTAAATTCAACAAGGTCGGAATTGATTTTTTTAGATTCAACATAAACAAAATTATGTCATCGGCGTACAGGGAGATTTTATGTTCTGTTGGTCCAACTTTAATTCCATATATTTGTGAATGTAAACGTATCACCATCGCTAAAGGTTCAATTGCCATAGTAAACAGTAAAGGTGAAAGTGGACAGCCTTGTCGACATCCTCTATTGATTTTTATTGATTCTGAAATATTGTTATTTGTTAGGATTTCTGCTGTAGCATTATTGTATATTATCTGAACCCATTTTATGAAATTATTTCCAAGTCCAAACCTTTGTAAGACTTCAAAAAGAAAGGGCCATTCGACTCTATCAAAGGCCTTTTCGGCGTCCAGTGATAGGAGAGCTGTATCCGGTGCTTCTTTATTAAAATAAATAATATTAAATAGTCTTCTTACATTATGGAAGCCTTGTCTTCCCTTTATAAAGCCATTCTGATCTCGATTAATAATATTTGGTAAAATTTCTTGTATTCGTCTTGCTAAAATTTTACAGATTATCTTAAGGTCGGCATTTAATAGGCTTATTGGTCTCATATTTTCACATTTATTAGAGGGCTTACCTGGTTTTGGCAACAGTATAATTAAGGCATTATTCATGTATGATGGTAAATTATTATTTTGAAATGCTTCTAAAACCATTTCCAAAAAAGGTTTTATTAATTTATTCTTAAATTTTTTATAAAGGTCAACTGGAAGACCATCTGGTCCTGCACTTTTTCCTGATTTCATATTATCAATGGCTAGTCCAACTTCTTCTTGACTAATTTTAGACTCCAATATCTCCCTGTTTTCATTTGGAATACAGGGTATAGATAGTTCGTTCAAAAACCCATTTAGTTTTGTTAAATCAGATTCATTTTTGGTATCATATAATTTTTCATAGTAATCTCTAAAGGCTCTGTTAATTTCTAAAGGATCTATAACTACCTGTCCGTTACTTATAATACTGGTAATTGGTGTTTTAATTTCTAATTGTTTAATCTGCCATGCCAATAATTTTCCTGATTTTTCACCTTGTTCATAAAAAGATTGTTTCAATCTTAGAAGACTCGAGGCAGCTCTATTCGCTGATTTTTTGTCGTATTCAGCTCTCAAAATCAGTAATTCATTCTCCAACCTTGGATCACTTCCTGCATACACTTTTTCCTGAAGATTTTTTATTTTATGTTCCAATTGGGCTCTCTCCTCTCGAGTCTTCTTAGATTTTGAACCTGTATAACTAATAATATGTCCCCTAATAAAAGCTTTGAAAGCCTCCCACTTTACACATGCTGATGTTTGTGTAGTATTGATATCAAAGAACTCATCTATCTGTTTTTCTATGTACTTGACAAATTCCTCATCCTGAAGCCATTTATGCTGAAATTGCCATCTACCTGATTCCTTTGTCAATTTCTTATCTACATATACTATACAGCAGGGTGCATGATCAGAGATCACGATGTTATCATAAAAGCAGTTTTGAATCTTGGACCTTAATTCTGTGGAAATCAAAAAATAATCAATACGTGAGAATGTCTTGTAGGTACTGGAATAACAAGAGTAGGCTTTGACTTGTGGTTTCATTTCTCTCCATATATCCAGCAATCTCAATTCTTTCATAAAATGATTAATGGTCATCCTACATCCATTGTGCGTACAGTCCAGTCCTGTTGATCTATCTATACCGGGATTCAATGTATAATTAAAATCCCCTGCTATTATATGTTGCCCTGTAAGTGATGATAAGATAAGAAATAAATTAGCAAAGAACTTTTGATCATCTATATTGGGACCATATAGGTTCACCAAATTTATATTTTCTAATAGCAAAGATCCTTGAATGATTACATATCTTCCAAATTTGTCTCCAATTACATTTTTCACTTGAAAAGGGACTGATTTATGTATGAGAGTCATAACTCCCCTGGCTCGGGATGAAAATGATGAGGTGAAAACACTTCCTTGCCATCTACTCCTAATTCTTTTTACATCCTCCTCTATTAGATGAGTTTCTTGTAAAAACACAATTTTTGAACCCATGTCTTTTATTTTATTCATAACTTGTTTAAGTTTATTTAAATTTTGTAGACCTCTGCAATTCCATGAAGTTAAATTAAGATTAACGCTTTGGTTTATGATCAATAGGGAGTTTGGGATTACCTTGCAGTGTAAACATGCTCATACAGAGAAGCAAAAAAATGAGTGGTTGAACATTCATCCTACAAACTACACACAAACAAATTCCCCCTTCCCACACTTGTGGCAAACCCCCCAAAATCAAAAGAAAAATTCCGTCTCCCGATATAGCCATCGACTGCTCCACATCCACGAGGATCAGCCTAAGCCACTCCTTCTTCATCCTCCCAATCACCCTAACTCTACTGCTTTTAATGACGTAACATTAACTCTCCTCTGTAGTTTTCCAACTTAACTCCCAAATTTTTAGCAACTTTGTACATCATAGTTTGTTTTTTTTTTGTTTTGTTTTTTTTAATTATATAATGCAATCTATATTTTGTAAACTTGCTATTTGCTTCAAGTCAGTCAGATGCCTGTGCAAATGCTTAATTATTCTACCTTATATTTTGTTCATGCTTAGCTCCCACCAGTCTCTTCTTCTTGGATCTTCTTGATAAACTCCTGCGCCTCCTCTGGGGTCTTGAAGATGTGGGTTCTGCCCCCATACGTGGTCAGCAGTCTCGCAGGATAGATTACACCATGACGAATCCCAAGGTTGCGCAGCTCCTTACGTACGGGATCATACTGCTTCCTCAATTGTTGGATTCCTGTGGCCCAATCTGGGTAGAACCGCACCTGCTGATCCTGGTGTTTAATCTCTCCTTTAGCTCGTGCTGCGTTGAAGATCTTCATCCTGTCTCTGTTGCTGACAAACTTCATAATTAAGGTCCTCGGTGGTCCCTTATCTCTCCGTGGGCCAATACGATGCGCGCCCTCCAAAACCACCGCCGGCCGCAGCTCCGCACTGCCCAGCGCCTCCGGAATCCACTTTTCCAGAAAGGAACACAGGTCCCGACCTTCGGATTCTTCCGGTAGACCCACCAGCCTCAAGTTGTTCTGTCTTGACCGGGATTCCAAATCCAGAATGTTTTCTTCCATACATTTATTTTTTTTTTCCAAAGTGCGCACCTTTAATTGGAGACAATTGACTTCATCTTCAGCACTGGAAATACGAAGCTCCATCTGCGCCATTCGTTCCACACAGTCACCCAATTCCTTTCTCATTCCTTCCAACGCTGCCATAATCCCATCAAATCTAGAGGAAAAGTCCGCTCTCATTGAACTCATAGCCGCCAGCAACGCACCTGTGTCGTTTCCCGCAGCTCCCGCGCCGTTGTTAGCTTCCTTCGCCATATTTGGTGCTTTCTCTGCTGCGTCACAGACCTGAAAGTCCGTTAATTTGGACTGTTTCTGCGGCTCGCTTTTTCCTCTACTTGGTTTTCCAGCCTTAGGCTTCACCGACATATCCTCGCTCAAACGCTGGGATACGTTCTGTCCCAAATGAGAGAGTTATTTGCCGATTTTTTTTCTCCAGAAGCAGAGCAGAGTGAGATGTGTCCTTCTTACGTGGCAGCCATAACCGGAAGTCGGTCACAAGGTATTTCTAACCTGAAATCAAACCTGGTACGCAGACTGACCTTGTGATCGTTGCCCATGGCTATGGCATCGGGGTCAAAAGATCAAAGGTCAAGGTCCCAGAGTCATCCACACTGACTCAAGGACATAGAAATGAAACTATGGTCACCTCAGGCACTATGGGCAGCTCGGAGGCGCAGTGGTTAGTACAGTGGCAGCACAGTAAGAAGGTCACGGGATCGATCCCACCCCCTGACCATCAGTGACCCTTCTGTGTGGAGTTTGCATGTTCTCCCCGTGTCTGTGTGGGTTTACCCCAGGTACTCCGGTTTCCTCCCACAAGCCAAAAACATGCAAGTTAGGTTAATTGGAGACTCTAAAGTGGCCCTAGGTGTGAATGTGTGTGTGAATGGTGAAGGGATTGGCGCCACACTGTGGATGTCTCATCCATTCACGTGGATGCCCTGAATTTCCCTCTGGATATTAATAAAGTATACAAAATACAAACTTAGGACAACCTGATGTCCAATACAACACTATACCATACATTACACTATAACACACTATCATACTACACTATCACACACTATACCATACTATACTACACCACACCATTCTATATTGTGTTAAACTATAACACACTACACTATACTACACTCATCATCATCATAGCAGTCTGTCGTGGGCAACAATAACTGTTTCATTTAGGTCTGATCAGATTCCTCCACACAGCTCTGTCCTTAGCCACCCACTGCCAGGAAGTCCTGTCTATATCAAACTTTTTCAAGTTTCTTTTTACAGTGTCTTTAAATCTGAGCCTTGGTCTACCCTGATTGCGTTTGCCTTCGCATAACTGTGAGTAGAGTAACTGCCAAGGGAGACACTGGTGGTCCATCCTCTCAACGTGTCCAAGCCATCTCAGGTTCATCTGTATTAACGTGTCCTCCATTGATGGTAGACTAGCTCGTTTCAACGCTTCTATGTTGGTTATCTTGTCTTTCCATGAGATGTTCATTATGGCTCGAAGGTGTCTCATCATGCACGCGTGGAGTTTCTTCACCTGCACTCTGTAGACAGTCCAAGTTTCAGCACCGTAGAATAGAGTAGCCAGTACTGTCACTCTGTACACTTTGCATTTCACACGGATAGACACATGTCGATTGTTCCACAGTTTCTCCCTCAAGTTTCCAAACACAGCGCTCGCTCTTCCCATTTTGAGAGATAGTTCATCCTCCAGCCTAGCATTCTCTGAAACAGTACTCCCCAGATACTTGAAAGTCTTGCACTTGACTAGTGGCTCTGTACCAATGCTGATCTCTTCTGGAGTGATGTTGATAATTGGAACTTTGGTGGCTGATAAAGGCACTCTGTCTTCTTGATGTTGATTTCAAGGCTGAATTGGCTAGCTGCTCTTGCAAATTTCTCCACTAAAGATTGTATATCTTCCACGCTGTGTGCAACTAGAGCACTGTCGTCGGCAAAGAGCATTTCTCTTACTACCTTTATCGATGTCTTACTCTTGGCTTTAAACTGTGCCACATTGAACAAGTCTGCTTCTTTCCTTGTTTGAATGTATACTCCTTCTGAAGTGTCTTTGAAGGCCACCTCAAGCATGGCTGCCAGATATAGCGAAAAAAGTGTAGGTGCCAGCACAAACCCTTGTTTCACTCTGTTACCTACTGAAAAGTCTTTAGATACTGAACCACTCATTGCCACATTTGCTTGCATACCTGTATGGAGTGCCTCGATCAGGCTGACTAACTTCTCTGTACAGCCATATTTCTTGAGTACCTGCCAAAGTCCTTGTCACAAAACAGTATCGAAGGCTTTACTGAAGTCTATGAAGACTACATAAAGCGGCATGTTCTGTTCGATACACTTTTCTTGAACCTGTTTCAAGCAGAAAATCATGTCCATTGTGCTTCTTCCACTTCTAAAGCCACACTGGGTTTCCGGTAGTACATTCTGCGAGATGTGTTCATTGAGTCTGTTCAGTAATACACGTGAGAGAATCTTACCAACAGTGGCTAGCAGTGATATACCTCAGTAATTTCCACAATCTTTCCTGTCACCTTTCTTGAACAAAGGCACAATACTTGCATCCTTCCAGTCTTGAGGTACTTTTTGGGCATCCTATATCTCTTGGATGAGCTTGTGCAGGCAGTTGGTCAGCTGAACACCACCAAATTTCCACACTTCTGCTGGAATTCCATCCCTTCCTGGAGCTTCACCATCCTGTGTTGTCCTGATAGTTGCCATTAGTTCATCAAAATTTGGTGGTTCATCCAGACTTGATATAGCTGGTCGCTGCACTAGAGCTTCTTTAGCCTCTTCAGTCAGATCTCCAGGGTTGTTTACTAGTTGGTCAAAGTGGTCTGCAAATCTGTCCAAGATCTTGTCTTTCTCCTGCAAAACCGTTTCACCATCCATAGCCTTTAGTTGGATAAATCCTCTTGGTTTAGGGCCATAGATTTCTCTCAAACCTGTGAAGAATGTTTTCATGTCCTTCCTGTCTGCTGCAGTTTGAAGTTCCTCTGCTTTTTCATCCCACCAGTTGGACTTCATCTCTCTGGTGTACTTCTGTAGCTCACTCTGAGCCTTTGAGTATTTCTTCTTCTTTAACCTTGTGTTACACTGTAGGTTTTCCTGCCTAGCTGTATTCCTCGCTTCTAGTAGTTTCTTCAGGTGTTCATCATGCTCATCAAACCAATCTTGAGGTTTCCTCTCAGGGTGGCCTAATACATCACTCACAGTCTGATCCATCATATCCTTCAGTGTTGCCCATTTCTCTTCTATGTCATTCTCTGAGTTGTTGTTGTCCCAGTCTTTCAAGTTTTCATCCATTTCCTGTGTAAGTTCTTCCTGCTTCTTTTGGCCTTTCAGTGCACTAGTGTTTAGCTTCCGTGGTGGCTTCGCACCTGTCCTGCAGTGCTGTTTTTGTCTCCAAATCCTTAATCTACATCTCAGCAAAACATGATCAGTACCACTGTCCGCACCTCTCATTGCTCTGGTGTCCAATACATCCCTTATGTCTCTCTGCCTGAATATGATGTAGTCTAATAAGTGCCAGTGCTCGGATCTTGGGTGCACCCATGTCTTCTTGTGTGTGTCCTTGTGCTTAAATAGAGTGTTGGTTATCACAAGGTTGTACTCTGAACATATTGCAAGTAGAAGTTCCCCATTTGCATTGCACTTGCCTACTCCATGACCGCCTAGCACTCCTTTCCATTTCTCAGTGTCCGAACCAACTCTGGCATTGAAATCTCCGAGTATCAGCCTATCATCAGTCAGTACACGCCTGATAGTCTCACGTAAATCACTGTAGAACTCTTCCTTCACCTCCTCTGTGTTGGTCATTGTTGGGGCATATACACTGATGAGTGTGGCATACATCTTCCGCTGTAGTGGTAGTCTCATAGTCATTATCCTGTCATTGATTGGCACCAGTTCCTCATCAAGCATTGCTGCTATCTCCTTTCTAACTGCAAAACCCACTCCTGCTTCTCTCCTTTCTTGAGTTGATCTCCCACTCCAAAAGAAGATGTACCCAAGGTCTTCCAAGCTGTCATATCCAGGCAATCTTGTTTCACTAAGTGCAGCTATGCCTACATTGTACCTGTTCATTTTCAGGGCCAGAAGCGCGGTCTGTCTTTCTGGGCGCTGTAATGTTGTTCTGTCCAACAGAGTGCGTACATTCCATTCTGCTACACACAAGGCTGCTGTTTTCCTCTTCTTTTGTCTTCCTGCTCCTAGATTACTTTTCGCTGCCTGTCAGAGTGTGAACAGATCACACTCCGACAGGCAGTGTGTATAGCTACACCACACTATACTACATTGTAACACACTACTCAATTACACTATACCACACCATACTATATTACACTAAACTATACTATAACAGTGTTATTACTATACTATACCACACTATACTATACTACACAATAACACAATATATCACACTACACTATACTGTATCACACGTACACAATAACACTATCCCACACTATACTATACTACTATACCACACTAAACTACACTATAACACACTATACTGTACTATAGCATGCTATTTCATGCTACACCACACTATACTACATTGTAACACACTATTCAATTACACTATACCACACCATACTATATTACACTAAACTATACTATAACAGTGTTATTACTATACTATACCACACTATACTATACTACACAATAACACAATATATCACACTACACTATACTGTATCACACGTACACAATAACACTATCCCACACTATACTATACTACTATACCACACTAAACTACACTATAACACACTATACTGTACTATAGCATGCTATTTCATGCTACACCACACTATACTACATTGTAACACACTACTCATTTACACTATACCACACCATACTATATTACACTAAACTATACTATAACGATGTTATTACTATACTATACCACACTATACTATACTACACAATAACACAATATATCACACTACACTATACTGTATCACATTTACACGATAACACTATCTCACATTATACTATACTACTATACCACACTATACTATACTACACTATACCACACTAGTCTATACTACACTATGTGGCTCATATATTTTTGCCTACATATGTATAAGCACAAGGGAGATGCTTAGTTCTACATGTGTTGATTGACCTCAAGTCTTGGATGGGACAATACGTCTGGACCGCCTGTGGATAACGGCAGGAGGACGGAGATGCCCGGATAAGATGCTGAAAGGACTTCCTGACCTCCTGGAGCCAGGCGGAGGACTAAGGGACTCGGGGGGAGAGTTATTGTCAATGGGGGGTTTGACAGAGATGTGTGATTCTTCCTTTGATGTATGATGTATAAATGTGGGGGTTCTGATGCAGCTCACTCTCTTCTGTTCTTGAGAGATAGCTGGGGATGTGAAAGCTACATTAAAACCTGAATTGAGAAATAATTCAGTCTCGTTATTTCACGCTCCCCACAACTATACGTATTGCACTATAAACCAGAGTGGTGGCCTAGAGGTAGTGCATCCGCCCCACAACCGGGAGGCCGGGGTTCAAATCCCGGCCGGGTCATGCCAAAGACCATAAAAATGGAACCTTCTACCGTCCAGCTTGGTGCTCAGCAAAACGGAACAGAGGGAAATGTTGGTTACCCTGCCACAATGGGTACACAAGTGTACTCCCTGTGCCAGTCCAAAACCTAGATAAAAACGGGTAGGGTTGTATCAGGAAGGGCATTGGGCGTAAAACTCAGCTCCAAATTATGGATATGGAAGATATACGATGTCTGCCGCAGCAACCCCACCAGAACGTGGGAATAAAGCAAGAAGAAGAAAGACTATGTTGCACTATACTAGATCATACCATACCACACTATACTATACTATAACACAGTATACCACACTATACTGTACTACAATATTTTATATTACTCTATATTACACTACACTGTATCACTAACATAGTATACCACACTACACCATACTACACAATACCACACTGTAACACAATATATCACACTATATCAGATTACACTATAACACAATCCCACACTGTACTATACAACACTATAATACTATATAACACTATACTATACTATACTCCACTATACCACACCATATTATACTATATTACACTTTAACACACTATACCTCACTCCATCATACTACACTATCACACACTATACCACACAACACTGTACCACACCATACCATACTATAATATACTATACTATACTTGTTACCTTCGCCAAGGAGGTTATGTTTTCATCGGCGTTGGTTTGTCAGTCTGTTTGTTTGTCTGTCTGTTTGTTTGTTAGCAAGATAACTCAAAAAGTTATGGACGGATTTTCATGAAATTTTCACAGATTGTCAGAAATGGGGTATCCTACAGATGATTAGATTTTGGTGGTGATCCGGATCACCGTCCAGAAGAAAACCGCCATTACGGAAAATGACATTTTCGTCAATAACTACTGAACCACTAATCCTATCATTGTGAATCCAATTGCTAGACATATGTTTTCATGGTCAAGGAATCTGAAAACGTACACACAAACACTGTATGGGGGGAACTGTGGCGCTAAACCGCCATTACAGAAAATGCCATTTTCATCAATAACTACTGAACCACTAATCCTATCATTCTGAATCCAATTGCTAGTCATATGTTTTCATGGTCAAGGAATCTGAAAACGTACACACAAACACTGTATGGGGGGAACTGTGGCGCTTGGCGGAGGTCTGCGCTCTCCGAGTGCTTTTCTAGTTGTTGCTGTTGTTGTTCGTCCGTCATTCTCAACGATAACCAAGGACATCACAGGGAAGAGGACTGGGTGCGGTGTGTCTGGCTGTGGCTGATCAGTCTGATGCGGGCACAGAAGGCTCTGCCACAAGTGGTCTGCACCGGCAGAAGATACAGGGGTGGCTCTGGACTTGCAAAGCTCACGTTGTCTCTGGGCCTTGGCAATCCTGTTCAGCTCAAAGGAGGCAGACAGCATCGTTGCTAGCACAGCTATGCCAGTCTGGTTGGTCTAGCACTAGGGTCTCCCAGGTGTCAGGACTGATGTCAGAGCTGTTCAGGAAGGCCTTAACCCCTTGACGTCGGTTGTCGCAAATTTGCATCTTCTAACTTCTAACTTGCTAACTTAATTTAGTATCTACTTGAAAGCAAAAACACAAGTGAAATTTTTTTTTCATAATTGGAAATAAATTCAGGCGTCAAGGGGTTAAGAGTGTCTTTGTGGCGCTTCTTCTGACCACCTTGTGAGCACTTGCCCTCTGCTAGTTCACCATTGAACAGTCTCTTTGGTAGTCGTGAGTCAGGCATACGAACAAGGTGGCCAGCCCACCTAATCTGGGCTCTCTTGAGCAGGGTGTGGTTGCTAGGCAGCTCAGCTCGGGAGAGGACCTCTGTGTCAGGGATTTTGTCCTGCCAGGTGATCTTCAGGAGCTTTCTGAGGCAGTTCAGGTGGAAGCGGTTTAGCTTTCTGGCATGGTGCTTGTAGACTGTCCAGGTCTCGCAGGGATACAGTAGGGAAGGCAGGACAACTACCTTGTACACCTTCAGTTTTGTGGTCAGCGTGATGTCTCTCCTTTTCCATACTGTTGCACGTAGCCGTCCAAATGCTGAGCTTGCCTTGGCAATGCACGAATCAACCTCGTCATCGATGTTGACAGACCTGGAGAGTGTGCTGCCGAGGTACGTGAACTTGTTGACAGCCTTGAGGGTCTCCCAGTTGACAGTGATGGCTGGTTCCACGTAAGTCTTCTGCGGTGCGAACTGGTGCAGGACCTCGGTTTTCTTCATACTGATTGTGAGCCCAAAGTTGTCACAAGCAGTGGAGAGGCAGTTCATGCTCTGCTGCATATAGGCCTCTGTAGCGGCATTGAGTGCGCAGTCATGCACTGAGTCCCCTTCCACCTTGGTTTTGGGTTGGAGCCTCCACAGGTTGAAGAGCCTGCCGTCCACCCTGTACCTGATCCTGATGGTGCTTTCTTCATCATCGCAGAAGGCATCAGACAGCGTGGCTGTACACAGCCCTGCTTGACCCTGTTGGTGACTGGGAAAGCTTCGGAGGAGTCGCCATCGTCCAGTACTCGAGCAAGCATGCCGTCGTGGAACTGGCGTACCATGCTGATGATCTTGTCTGGGCAGTCAAACTTCGCCATGATCTTCCACAGCCCCTCATGACTGATGGTATCAAAAGCCTTGGTCAGATCTACAAATGTTGTGGAGGTCCTTGTTCTGCTCTTGACACTTCTCCTGAAGTTGGCGTGAGGCGAAGATCATATCAGCAGTTCCACGAACCTCTCTGAAGCCACACTGGCTCTCCGGCAGGCGACCGCCTTCTATGTGGTGAATGAGGCGGTTGAGAAGGACTCTTGCAAGGATCTTGCCATTGATGGTGAAGAGAGAGATCATATCAGAGTTGTTGCAGGACTGCCTGTTTCCTTTTCTCTTGTAGATGGACAATGAAGGTGTTCTTGAGCTTTTGGGGGATAACTTCCTGCTGCCACATGGTCTGAAAGAGCTCAGTGAGTTTCTGTATTAGAACTGGTCCTCCTGCCTTGTAGATTTCAGCTGGGATGGAGTCAGAGCCTGGTGCTTTGCCGTTCAAAAGGAGTTTTTTTTGTTTGTTTTTTTTTTGTTACTTATTTGTACCCGTAGGTAGACTTGGTTTGCAGTCTGGTGACAAGCCACCGGCTGCTGGTCGCTGCGTGCGCGAGCGCCCTAAACCTACATGTTTTGGTATGCGGGAGGAAACCGGAGAAATCCCGGAGTAAACCCGCGCAACACGGGGAGAACATGCAAACTCCACACAGCTCACTGTTGGTCGGGGGCTGGGATCGAACCCACGATCTCATGATCCCCGCGGTCCCCCGGCCGAAAGTAAAACTGTGCTGCCACAGTGCTAAACCACTGCGCCACCGTGCAGCCCAAAAGGAGTTTGATCACTTTTTGGACTTCTGATTCCATTGGAGGTTCTGCCAGAGACATGTTCACCTCTACTTGGGGCATGCGAGTGATGGCTTCTGCATTGATGGACTAAGGTCTGTTCAGGACGCTGCTGAAATGTTCTGCCCATCTTTCCAGGATTGCGTTCTTGTTGGTGAGGAGAGTGGACCCGTCAGCACTGAGCAGTGGTGATGTTCCAGAAGACTGAGGCCCACAGATGGTCTTAAGGGCATCGTAGAAGTGTTAGGAGTTGTTGCTGTCAGCGTACTGCTGTATTTCATCAGCCTTTTTGCTGAGCCAGAAGTCTTGCATCTTTCTGAGCTTTGCCTGCACCTTTCCTTTGATAGATTTGAAGGTTGCCTTCTTAGAGGCAGATCTGCTGTCTTGCTGGTACGCTCTGTGGGCTTCACGCTTCTCGTCAAGTAACTTTTAGATGTCCTCATCGTTTTCATCGAACCAGTCTTGGTGTTTGTGCCTGTTCTGGCCCAGGTGAGTGAGTGAGGTGTCGTACACCATGTCTCTGAAAGCTGCCCAGTCTTCTTATGCTCCGTACGCCCCGAGATCAAGCTGACTAAGCTTGCTGTCCAGGTCCTCACTGAGGTTCTGTCGTACAGAGTGCTGTTTCAGCTTGCTGACAGTGAGTCGCTTGTTTGCCTTTTTCCCCCGTGGACGCCGTTTGGGCTGGATGTGCATGTTGAGCTTTGAGAAAATGAGTCTGTGATCCATCCGGCAGTCTATGCCACACATTGCCTTCGTCACTCCAACATCCAGCCTGTCTCTCCTTCTCACAATGATGTAATCGATCAGATGCCAATGCTTGCTGCATGGATGCATCCATGAGGTCTTGTTGCGATTTGGCAAGCAGTAGACGGTACTGGTGATCAAAAGGTCACGAGGGGCGCACGTCTTCAACAGGAGAAGACCATTGCTGTTGCACTTTCCAACTCCATTTCTGCCAAGGACTCCCTCCCATGTCTGGTAGTCTGTACCAACTCTGGCGTTAAAGTCTCAAGAACAATGAGTTTGTCCTCCTTCGGTACACCTTCAATGAGAGTCTGTAAGTCCTTGTAAAACCTGTCTTTGATCTCATCTGGGTTCGTCATGGTGGGGACATATGCATTGATCAATGTGGCATGGCGTTTTCCTCGGGGGTGGGGTGGGGCTGCAGGGTAATGAGGCAGTCATTGGTTCCTTTGGCGAGGCTAGTAAGCTTGCTGATCAGATTGGATCTGATCATGAAACCCACTCCTACTTAATGCCGTTCTTCGCGGCCTTGGCTGCTCCAGAAAACGGTGTAACCGGCTTTGACTTCTGTCAGCTGACCTTTGCCTGCAAACCTGATCTCACTCAGAGCTGCAATGTGGATGTTGTACCTGCTGATTTCCCTTGCAACAAGTGCTGTCCATCTCTCAGGTCTGTCCGCTGTGGAGCTGACCATGAGTGTTTGCACCTTCTAAGTGCCAGTGGTGAGTGATGTCACCTTAGTTGATTTCTTCAGAGAATTTTGACCGCTAGGGTGGGATCCCCACCAGCCGTGGCTTGCTGGCCAGTGTGTAGCGAAGCAGGCTATGTTTAGGGCACCTTTTCTAGCCCCTTCTTCAGGCCATGGAGGTGAGCAGAGTGAATCCTAAAGAGGGCTGCTCAGATACCCAGGGGGCTGATGAACTCCACTGCTGCTTCGGTCCAGTAGAGAGCGACCCTATGCCCTGGGCTGCCTGTGTGTGGCATTGTGGCTACAGCTTCCAGTGTATCTGTACCTGCTACTTCATCACTTGCCCATCACCACGGAACTTGGAGGAAGAGGGGGGAATGAAAAGGAAATTGGGCAGGGTGAGGGGTGATGTCTTGACTTGCGCGTGAATTTGATTTAAGTGAGGGAGAGTTGTGAGGGTTGTCAGCCTCACTCTCTCATCCCAGCCTATCTGGATCCAGTGGCAAGACATCGTCAAGATGCCTGAAGATAGGTTAGAGTGCAGTGGATGGCCAGCAGTGTCCTACATGTCTCACTGTGCCCTAGTTGCGCTCCACAATGCTTTGCTGGGTCTACCTTCCTGCCCATTAAGCCAATCTGGTGGTTTCTGCCACGCAATCCGCCAGGTCCAGTCTACACATGCGTAGGTAGACAAGCCCTACCTCACTGAGGGTTTCAAACCCGTCGGCTACCTTCACCTGGTTTCACCCACCAGTCGAAGTGGTTTACTGGGGTGTGGCCGCTGTTGCATGCAAATAGCTACTTGGAGCCACAGGTGAGAGTTGAGTTCCAAGTGGGAACCAAAGTGGACCGACCACCCGGAGGTGTAACTGTTGCTCCATCAGAGGTACTATCCCTCCCTGACACTCCATACACCCCTATACTATACTACACTAAAACACACTATATCAGGGGTCACCAACTAAAACTGCAAAAGGTCCGATAAGTCAGTCCTCCTCCCCAGCCAAGGTCCGAACTAGGTATGGGAATCTTTAGGCACCTCATGATTCGATTATGATTCAGAACTGCGACTTGGTTCTAAAACCATTCTCAATGAATCTTGATGCATTTTTTTTCTATTCAAGACTTTTCACTCTCACTATGTGACAACTTGGTCCTTTTAAAGCAAAGTATTTGCAATGACCCATGAATTTACTTCCAATACCTTTTATTAAAACAAATGGAAGAAAAATCTGACACATGGTGGGCAGTGGTGGCCTAATGGTTAGGGATGTGGACTGGTGAGTGGAGGGTCATGGGTTCGATCCCTAGACTGGCAGGATTAGATCTGGGTGGGATAGATAACACAGCAGTGTTTGCCCCACCCTCCTTAACCCCACTGTGGTGCCCTTGAGCAAGGACCTTAACCCCAATTGTTCCAGTGGAGCTGCTCAGTGGCCACAGGTCGGTCTGTGGTTGAACTGAGCAGCCTCCTGGTGTGAGTGTGAACAGGGCATCCTTGAAAAAGAGAGGTTGCCTCTCAATGGAACTACACTGTATAAATAAAGGTTAAATAAAAAACATGGACAAATTTATCTCAAAATGTGCTTTTAAGAACTGTCTTCCTTTCACTGACATTCTTTCAGAAGACCACAGCTGTCTCCAGACAGGCCAATATCATTTGACTTGCTTTCACACATTATTTTATTCAGCTCATGTTTTAGCTGCTTTTAGCTCTATATTAATTTTTAAACAAAAAACAATATTAAAATAAATTCTTTGTTCAATTTCAAACAAAATGTAATAAAATTCTAAAACTGTTTTACAGAAGAACACAAACTAATTTGGTATTGCATTTTAAAAAAAAAGATTAATATCTAAAAAACAAAATTTCACAAAAAATCCACCTCTATACAATATTGTCAGTGCAGAAAAAAACTGTTTCAAAACTAAGACAAAAAAACAACAAAAAACGGACAAAATATAATTCCACAGGACAGAATTCCTCTGACATTTTTTAAAAATCTCCACAGTAGACTCTGTTACAGCATGGATGGAGCTGTAACTCCGTGGTTACAGGGAGAGGGGAGGTGGAACTTTTTACATTCAGTAACACACAGAGCTTTTACTGAGTTTTTAAGCGATACCAGCGAAGGTACTGTACATTCAGTTTAACAACAGCGCTTCTTTTTGTAGGTAAAGACCTGAAAGGTCTGTCTGGGGTGGATGTCCTGGCTGTCGTGTGTGTGTGTGTGTGTGTGTGTGTGTGTGTGTGTGTGTGCGCGCGTGCCTGATTTTGCAACCCGCTGACTCTCTGGAGTGGTTATAGTCACAAAGTCTCTGCAGAGAGTGACGTTTGTGGAACAGCGAAGAGGTAGTTAGTCTGCAGCAGGAGGAGCATGCCCAAGGGCTTGCGCCATAATCTGTCGGGCGGTTGCTGATGCAGTAGTCCAGTTCCACTTTTTCCGCCTTTTTCCCCCACCGAAATAAAAGTCTCCCTTTTCCCCAAATTGTATCAAAAGGCTTCGGGGTCCAGAGAGAAGACTCTCGGAGTCCGGCTCCAGACTGGAGTCCGCCAGTTGGTGACCCCTGCACTATACCATACCTCACTATACTATACTATAGCACACAATAAAATGCTATACCACACTATACCATACTACACCACACCATACTATACTAAAACACATTATACCACACTTTACCATAGTATACTATACTGTACTATGCTATGCTATACTATTCTACAACACACTATATCATACTACACTACACTACACAATTTTATACTATGTGGAATTTCCCCATTGTGGGACTAATAAAGGCTTATCTTATCTTAAATGATAACACACTATAGCACATTATACCATACTACACTATAACACACTATACTGTACTATAGCATGCTATAACATGGTACACCACACTATACTACACTGTAACACACTATATTCAATTACACTATACCACATAATAGTATATTGCACTAAACTATACTATAACAGTGTTATTACTATACTATACCACACTATACTATATTACACTATACTATACTATGCTATACTACACAATAACACAATATATCACACTATATTAGATTACACTATCCCACACTATACTATAATGCTATACCACACGATACTGTACTACACTATACCACATTATTTTGCATTATACTAGACCCTACCATACCACACTAAACTATACTATAACACACTATACTATACTACAATATGTTACACTACTCTGTACTACACTACACTGTACCACTCTAACACACCATACCACAATGAAAATGTTGAAGGTCAAGGTCACAGGCTCATAAAAGCTCCGAGTCCATTTTGGTCTATAGTCACTTGATGATAAGAGTGATGGTCATCAAATTTTGTACTGATGTTGACCCTGAGACCCTCACTAGGGGCTATGGCTTTAAGGTCAAAAGATCAAAGGTCAAGAATACAAGGTCGTTCACACTAACTCAAGAACAAATTAAATGAAGCCAGGGTCACCAGACTTTATACAGAGGTTGACCTTGGGATCCTTATCGGTGGCTATATGGCATTGGGGTCAAGAGGTCAAGGTCAACGGGTCAAAAGTCAACTGCATTCTAACTTGAAAACAAATAAAGCTAGGGCCACCAGACTTGGTATGGTCACTGACCATGGATCCCTCACCCGTGGTCACTGCTTCAGGGTCATACGGTTAAAGGTCAAGGTCACAGAGGTTCTGGACTTTAGAACAGGCTGCTTCCGACAAGATGGTGTCTGGTTACACTGCTAGCTGGTGGATAGTCATGTAATTACAAGAAATGACGATGATGATGTGTTACTAACCACGTTAATGCCGACGTACACGCCTTCTATGTCAGCCAGTCCCAGCTCCAACAGAGAGAGGATGACCAGAATGAAGTCGAATATGTGCCATCTCACCTGTAACCATAGCAACACATGTTTCTATGGGAGCAAGCAGGAACAAGGTTTACCATCACTGAGGTGGAGATGAGTTAAAAAAATTCCCAGCAAACCTTAAAGTATCCACGGCAACCCAACGCTGCGAACTTGATGACCATCTCTGCTGCAAAGATGCAGGTGAAGACCTGCAGGAGGGAGGGGGGCGGGGTCATTCCTGATTGGTTGTTAATGGGTCACCAGGTAAACAGAGGCAGGCGAATGAAAGAGGCACAAAAACAAAAGTCCTACAGGTGCATCTCAAAAAATGCAAGAAAAAAGTTTCTTTATAATTTAATTCAAAGGGGTAAATATTTGTTACAAAGAACACTTTTTAAAATACATTTTAAAAAGTGTTCTTTGTAACAGATAAATCAAAAAATTCTCATATATGAGCAACTTTTCACATAAATTTTGTAACATTTTCTCATAAATTAGTGAGTTATTGAATGTAAATTTGTGACTCATAAATTTGTGCCTTTTCTTTTAAATTAGCAAGTTTATCTCATATATCTGTGAAAAAGTCATAACTTTACAAGGAAAAAGTCTGCAAATTTATTTTAATAAAGTTGCAAATTTATAAGAAAGTTTTACAAATTTATGAGGAAAAACCACAAATCTGTGGCAAATAATGTTACATGTATGAGAGACAAGAAAAAAAATTAAATGATTTAAAAAAAGGTCAAAAATTTATGACAAAAATATTGCAAATTTGCTATTGACTTGTGTGACAGTTGTTTTATGTACAGTAATGATTGAATATAGTTTTTATTTACCTTCAGAATCTTCCCCTAAACAGAACTGCTGAACTGACTTTCATTGTTCATGTAACAGTGATCATAATGGTCTGTTCTATTTTATTTTCATATCGTGCTTTATGAGGAGAAAGGCTGTACATTTAAAATAAGAAATCACAAATTTGAGAAAAAAAATCACAAGAGAATTTCCAAGAAAACAGCTGCAAATTTACAAGAAAAAATTTGAAAATGTATGAGAAAAATATGGCAAATTTAAACTAAAAAGACACAAATGAATGTGCAAGAAAAAAAACTGCAAATCTAGAAGAAAAAAATTTGCAAATTCATGAGGGAAAAAGTTGCAAATTTACAAGAAATAGTTGTAAAAGGATGAGAAAAATTTTGGCAGTTTATAACAAAAAAGTCACAAACTATATTAAAAAGGAGCAAATTTACCAGAAAACAGTCCCACATTTAGATATGAGGAAAATATTGCAGATTTATGTGAGAAAAAAATATTTATGAGGTTAATTTAATTGCTGCAAAAAATATAGGATGAATTTGTATTTGGGGGCCCCTAGTGGCTGAGGGGCCCTTTGCGTACTGTGAGTTCCAGACAGAAACGGCCGCGGTTAGCACTGACCAGGTTTGCGACGGCCACCATCACTTCAAACTCGACGGTCATGGGATAGTGCATCATGGCTAAGAAGAAGACGTTGAGGATGAGGAGGATGATGATGGCCAGGTCGAAATACGGGCTGATGACGAAGGTTTGGAACCGCCGATGGAAACGACGCCCACGTGAACACCGCTGCTGCTCTGCCTCTGGAAAAAATAAAAACATTTCCAACAGTTCTGATGTAAATGTGTTTTTTTCTCATAAATTACAAGGGGTTTTTCCACAAATTTGTGACTTTTTTCCAAGAGACTTTTCTCACAAAGTAGCAACTTTTTCTTATAAAATATTTTACCTTTACCACATAAACATAAACATTTACTTGCAAATTTGCAACTTTTCCCACAAGAGCTGCAGTTGATTTTGGAGCCATTAGTTGCAGACTAAACTCGACCCGGACTTTGTTCAGATGTATTGGCAGTGTGAGGCCTCGTTAACCCTGCAAAGATTCATTAACCCTGTGAGGTCTCGTTAACCCTGTCAGGCCTCATTAAACCCGTGAGGCCTCGTTAACCCTACGAAACCTCATTAACCCTGTGAGGCCTCGTTAACCCTGCAAAGATTCATTAACCCTGCGAGGTCTCGTTAACCCTGTCAGGCCTCATTAAACCTGTGAGGCCTCGTTAACCCTGTGAAACCTCATTAACCCTGTGAGGCCTCGTTAACCCTGCAAAGATTCATTAACCCTGCGAGGTCTCGTTAACCCTGTCAGGACTCATTAACCCTGTGAGGCCTCGTTAACTCAGACATGTGTCAGTAATGATACATATTCGTCACAATCCCCGTACCTTTTGTGGCGTCTGCATTCTCCTTCTTTTCGGACTCTTCTTCTGCACTGACGGAGGTCTGCTGCTCATTAAAACAAAAAAAATGAATTGAGTGACTTTAGGTTTAAATCACAAATTCAGCAAATAATTTCTCCTCCCATGTTGTGTGTGAGTTTGGTGAGCACCGGGGCAGTTGCCTCGGAGGACTACTGATTCCTACGCATCTGTGGTTTCAACGTCAGCCCACCATGAAGAAAAGAAGAAGAAATCCTCCCACCTGCTCTCTCTTCGTCTCCTCTTCCTCCTTCTTCTTCAGCACCTCCACAACCCGCCGGAACTCCTCATCTTTGCGTTTGGCCTCCGCGGTCTCGGCCTCCTCCTCCTCTGCCACTGTCCTCACCACGGCCGCCACGATGAGGCTGAGCACAAAGAAACAGACGGGGAGGAAGAGGAGCACGAAGAGGGTCACGGAGGAATTCCCCACCGACCTCAGGATCTAAAGGAGACGAGGGAGAGCAGGGATTGACGTGTAGTATCTTTCACAGTAAGTCATGTGACTGCTGATGCTGGTTGCATAAGTGTGCACATCCTTAAAATAATAAATTTATGAGTAAAAAGGTGGAAAATTGTGTGGAAAATATCACAGATTTATCAAAAAAGTTGCAACTTTATGAAAAACAATAAATTTACAAGAAAAAAATACAAGAAAAGACTTTATAAATGCACCAGAAAAAGTGTAAATTTTCAAGGAATTTTTCATTGCATATTTGCAAGGAAAATTTTTGCAAATTTCCAAGAAAAAAGTTACAAATTTAATGGGAAAAAATTGCAAATTTACAAGAAAAAAATCTACAAATTACAAGGAAAAAGTTGCAAATTTCAAAGAAAAATTTTTTCAAATTTACATTTTTTTGAAAATTTTCAACAAAAATGCAAATGTGTAAGAAATTAGCAGTTTAACAAGAAAAACTGCAAATTTACGAGAAAAAAAATTGTGAATTTATAAGAAAAAATTGCTAATTTGCAAGAAAAAAAATACTAATTTGCAAGAACACATTTGCAAATTACAAGGAAAATTTTATAAGAAAAACTTTTCAAATTTAGAATTTTTTTACAAGAAATGTTGCAAATTTCTCAGAATTTTTTTTTTTTAAATTTATGAGGAAAAAAAATGCTAAATTATAAGAAAAAAGTTAGCAAATGTGCAAGAAAAGAATTGCAAATTTAGAAGAAAAAAGTTGAAAATTAAATTTAACAAATGGCAAACTTACCAAAAAATTTGCAAATACACAAGAAAAAAATTAATTTTAAAAGGAAAAAATACCAAATTTACAAACAAAATTTTGCACATTTGCAATTCAATTTTTTCTCATAAATTTTCAAGAAAAAAAGGCAAATTTCAAGAAAACATCTGCAAATTTACAATGGAAAAGTTGCAAATTTACAAGAAAAAAGTTGCAAACTTCCATGAAAAAGCTGCAAATTTGTTAAAAAAAAAAAAGCAAATTCACAGTTCAGTTTTTTTCTTATACATTTACAACATTTTTCCTGTAAATTTGCAGCTTCCTCCTTGCAAATCTGCAATTTGTTTTTACAAATCTATAATAAAAAATTGAATTGTGAATTGGCAAAAAGTTGTAAATTCACAATTTAATTTTTTCTTGTAAATTTGCAAGAAAAAAAATTGCAGATTTACAAGGAAAAAGCTGCAAACTTGAGTAAAAGGTAAATTTGTGAGGAAAAAGGTGACAGAAGCATTGAGATTTTCTGAGTTCATCTTCCTGACTGAGGAAGGAAGCGGGCCGTGACTGACCAGCCGCATCAGATCGTCCCAGTAGTCCTGCGTCAGGATCCGCAACACCGACAGCAGCGACCAGCCAAAGTTGTCAAAGCTGGTGTAGCCGTAGTTTGGGTTCGTCGCCGTCTTCAGACAGGCGAAATTCGCCGGACAGGCCCTGAACACACCATCACATCTGGTTAATGCTGCTGCTGGAGCAGGAGGTGATGATGTCAGAAATGTGATGATGTCGTGGATGTTTACCAGGAGTCGGAGCTGTTACCGCACAGCATGGCGTCAGCATGTTGGGGCCCGATGTAGTGGGTCGCTACGAGAGACAGAAAAACGCTCCTGAAGCACGAAGCCAAAACAGAAAAGATGGCGCTTTCTTCCTGCAAAGGAGCAACTTTTTCTTGTGAATTTGTGAATTTGTGAAACTTTTTTCTGTAAATTTTCTAGTTTTCTCGTAAATTTGAAACTTTTTTGCTGATAAATTTGCAATTTTTTCCTGTAAATTTGCAACTTTTTTCTCTAAACTTTCTAATTTTTTCTCATAAATTTGCAAATTTTTTTTGCTCATAAATTTGCAAAAATTTTCCTGTAAATTTGCAACGTTATTCTTCTAAATCTTCTAATTTTTTCTCATAAATCTGTACCGTTTTTGCTCACAGATTTGCATCTTTTTTACTCATAAATTTGCAAAGTTTTTTTCTGTAAATTTGCAACTTTTTCCTGTAAATTTTCAACTTTTTTTCTCATTAATTTGCACCATTTTTGCTCATAAAATTGCAGATTGTTTCTGGAAAATTTGCAATTTTTTCCTGTAAATTTTACAGTTTTTTTTCCTCATAATATTGCACCTTTTCTGCTCATAAATTTGCAAATATTTTCCTGCAAATTTGCAACTTTTCCCTCAAAATCTTCTACTTTTTTTTCTCATAAATTTACACCTGATTTGCTCATAAATTTGCTAATTTTTTCTTGTAAAGTTGAAACTTCTTTCCTCAAAATTTTCTACTTTTTTCTCATACAGTTGCACCTTTTTTGCTCATAAATCTACAAATATTTTCCTGTAAATGTGCAACTTTTTCCTGTAAATTTTCACATATTTCTCATAAATTTGCACTTTTTTTGCTCATAAATTTGCAGGTTTTTTTCTGGTAAATTTGCAACTTTTTTCTGTAAATTTTCCAATTTTTTTCATCATAAATTTGCAAATATTTTCCAGAAAATTTGTAACTTTTTTCCTCGAAATTTTCTACTTTTTTCTCATAAATTTGCACGTTTTTTGCTCATGAATTTGCTATTTTTTTCCTGTAAATTTGCAACTTTTTCCTGTAAATTTTCATCTATTTCTCATAAATTTGCACCTTTTTTGCTCATAACTTTGCAGATTTTTTTCTGGTAAATTTGCAACTTTTTTTGCTGATAAATCTGCAATTTTTTCCTGTAAATTTGTAACTTTTTTCTCTAAACTTTATAATTTTTTCACATAAATTGGCAAAAATTTTCCTGCAAATTTGCAACTTTTTTCTTCTAAATCTTCTAATTTTTTTATAAATCTGCATCATTTTTGCTCATAAATTTGAAAATATTTTCATGTAAATTTTCTGCTTTTTTTCTCATACATGCGCCCGATTTTTGCTCATAAATTTGCAAATATTTTTCCCTGTAAATTTGCAACTTTTTTCCTCTAAATCTTCTAAATTTTTTCTCATAAATTTGCACCTTTTTTCCTGTAAATTTGCAGCTTTTTTCCCGTAAATTTTTAAATTTTTTTCTCATAATTTTGCACCTTTTTTACTCATAAATTTGCAAATATTTTTCCTGTAAATTTGCAACTTTTTTTTCCTCATAAATTTGCACCATTTTTGCTCATAAAATTTCAGATTGTTTCTGGTAAATTGCAATTTTTTCCTGTAAATTTTACAGTTTTTTTCCTCATAAATTTGCACCTTTTCTGCTCATAAATTTGCAAATATGTTCCTGTAAATTTGTAACTTTTGTCCTCAAAATTTTCTCTTTTTTTCTCATAAATTTGATAATTTTTTTCCTGTAAATTTGCAGCTTTTTTCCTTTAAATTTTCTACTTTTTTCCTCATAAATTTGCTCATTTTTTGCTCATCAATTTGTCATTTTTTTCCCATAAATATGCAACTTTTTTCCTGTAAATTTTCAACTTCATGAATTTGTAACATTTTTGCTCATAAACATGCATTTTTGAAACTTTTTTCTCATAAAGTTGAACATTTTTTCATGTAATTTTTCACTTTTTTCTCACAAGTTTGCACCTTTTTTCCTCTTAGTAGTTAGTGTTCCTCCCCATGTCAAGAATACTACATATTGCTGCTCTACATTTGAAGAGAAAAGTGATTTTTTTTTTTTTAGAAAAAAGTATTTTTTCCTTTTAATTTTAAGATAAGATGAGCCTTTATTAGTCCCACAATGGAGAAATTCCAGGATTGCAACAGCACAGGGATAGCAACACTCAGAGCAACAATCAGAAGGCAAGAAAAAACAAGAGCAGCGAATATACATATGTACACATAAATATATAAACACACAGTGCGGAGCATTGTAGCTAGATGGAATAAACAGCATAACCGCCTACTTAGTTATCCTACATAGTATGAATATGTACCCATACATATTGTCACCCTCCGTAGCGACCGATATTGTACCGATATTGACCGATAGAGCCTTTCTTCCATAAATTTGTAAATGTTTCTATAAACTTGTGTTCCGTGGCTCCATGCTGACCTTTTCCCCTCTTTTTCTGGATAAAACAGAACTTAATTATGAAGATTTCACAGTGGAGCGTGTCAAGTGTGAAAGACAAAAACGTTCCTGGCTTTAAATTCCAGGTGAGATGTGGCGTCTTACACTGGTTGTTGACGTAGTAGTGGAAGTCAAAGTCGTCCTGAGACAGGGTGTCGTTGTCGATGGGCCAGGAGACGCATTTGTTCCTCAGAGCCCCGATGAAAAGCTGCAGGCCCGTCATGGCTAAGAAGAGGAGGGTGAACACCGTCACCACCGCCGCCGCCGCCAGCTGCCTCACCGAGCGCAACAGAGACTCCACCATCTTCTTCGTGCCTGAGTCACAAATTCACGAGTTTGATAAAATCACAACAATTCGCCTGCATTTGTAACTTTTCACTGAATTTGTCATTTTTCACCACTCTCATAAATTTTCAACTTTTTTCCCCCAGTCTGGTAAATTTACAACTTTTTACTAAATTTGAAACTTTTCCCCACTCATAGATTCTCATCTTTTTTCCTCAGTCTGAGACATTTGCAACTTTTTCTCACAATCTCATAATTTGCAACTTTTTACTGAATTGCAACTTTTTTGCACAATCTCATAGATTTTCATCTTTTTTCCCCAGTCTGGTAAATTTGCAACTTTTTACTAAATTTGAAACTTTCCCAAATCTCATAAATTTGCAGCTTTTCATTAGATTTGCAGCTTCTCACCCCTCTCATCAGTATGCAACTTTTTCCCACGATCTCATGAATCTGCAGCTTTTTTCCTCAGTCTGAAACATTTACAACTTACTAAATTTGCAACTTTTCACATCCCATAAAAATTTCAATTAAAAAAATAATCAAAATGAAATAAATGTGGAAAAAGAATAATTTGACAGTCCTGCTTTGGATAAAGAAGCTGCAAATAGCAGGAAAACCCCTCAGATTTCTATTCTTTGTGAAGCGACGCCAAACGTTTGGAGATCAGATCAAACACTCACCTGGGCTGAATGTGAAGATCTTCAGCACACGAGCAATCATCATCAGTGATATGAGCCACCAGCGGATGTAAAGAATCAGGCAGCACAACCTGGAACACAGAGACCCCCCACCACAAAAAAACGTCTTCATGACACAACATCCTCATCACCCCATTAACCACATTACTCTACCAGAGCAGTGAAAAGTCACAAACTTAGGGAAAAAGGGGCAAATTTATGAGACTTAATAATAAAGATGCTAAACTGGGAGAGTGTGGAAGATCACAAATTTACAAGAAAAAATTGCAAGTTTACAAGAAAAAATTGCAAGTTTACAAGGAAAAAAGCAACAAATTCAGAAGAAAAAAAGGTGCACATTTACAAGAAAAATATTTGCAAATTTACAAGTAAAAAGCTGCAAATTTATAAGAAAAAATGTGCAAATTTACAAAAATGTTCTGCAAATTTTCAAGAAAAATGCAAATTCACAAGAAAAAGTGGCACGTTTCTAACAAAGAAAAATCAGATTTACAAGGAAATGTATATTAGTATATTGTATATTAGTAAGCAAAAGTTTGCAAATTTACAAGAAAACTTTTGGAAAGAAGAAAAAAAGTTTTAAAATAAATGAAAAAATTAGCAAATTTACAAGAAAAAAAATGCAAATTTACAAAGAAACAAGCAAAAAATTCAGAAGACAAAGAGTTGCAAATTTCCAAGAAAACTATTTGCCAAAAAATTAAAAACAGGAACAATTTGAGAAATTACAGACCAACTGAAAGTTTCTTCAAAGGGAACACCAACAAACATGGACTTCTGAACGAGAAATTAAAACAACTAAAAGACTGACGAGAGTTCTACATAGGAAATACAAAGGAAACCTACTTTTCTTAAACCGAAACATTGGGAAGTCAGAAGAAAATCATCTCAATTATTAGCTTATAGACTAAAAACCCCACATGGACAGCTGCCTCCACAACATTACAAACCCAGAAACAAAAGAACGTGAACCTGCTGAGGAGAGAATTCAACAGGGTGAAGTTTCTACAGTAACCTGTACTGTCAAGCTGACAGAGGGATTTGCAGACTGAGAAGTTCCTGGAGTCCCTCCATTTACCAAAGATTACAGAAACACAAAACAAGCTGTGACAGTCTGTGAAACTAATCTAGCCATTTCTAGCATGAAAGTGGGTAGCTCCACTGGTGTGGGTGGCTTCACCACCAAGTGGTCGGAGGTGTTTAGGGACAAGCCAACGCCCACGCTGATAAAACTTAGAACTGGGTGCTCGAAAAAATCAGAAATGCTGCCCTCATGGCGGGAGGCAATCATCTCTCTTATTCCTAAGGAAGGCAAAAACAGACGAGTGCGATAATCTCAGACCTGTCAGTGGATTAAATGTGGACTACCGCATCTTCACATCTGTCATGGAGAGAAGACTTGAACGTCTACCAGATCTCATCCAACTCGATCAAACTGGTTTTATTAAGCAGAGACAAATACAAGATAATATTAGGAGAAGACTGCAGATACGAAGACATATAACAGAAATAAGGCAGAATCAGCCTTGATTAGCCTGGATGCCCAAAAGGCTTTTAACTCTGTTAATTGGGAATTTTTATAAGATTTTGTACAAATTTGGGTTCCATGAGGACTTTATTGAAATAATTAAAATGCAATATAAAGAACCAACAGCTAGACTCAAAGGAAACAGGAGCATATCTGAACAGTTTACGCTCCAGCAAGGGCGCACACAGGGGTGTGTGCTCTCTCCGCTTCTCTTTGCTATGTGTGTTGAGCCACTAAGTCAATGGATCCACCAGAACCCAGAGATAAGGGCTGTCTCAACTATAGGGGGCGAACAAACCAGAGCCTCATTTGCAGACAACATTAATATATGTGGAGCAACCCTCCAACTCCTGACCCACACTTACGACCCCTCTGGAAGAATATGGCTCAGTGTCTGCTTACAAACGTAATATCTCCAAAACACTATTTTTTTCCTTCAATTATGAACCTAGTAGAGATATTATTCAGAACTATCAGTTAAAATGGGATGCAGATTCTATACAATATTTAGGTATTTATCTACCAAAGGACTTGACAAATGTATTTAATATTAACTATGGAAAGTTGAATTCTAAGTTAAAAGCCGATGTAGGAAGATGGAGTGTTGTCCAATTGCTTACTCTGAACCAGAAGATGGAGTCAGTCACAATGAACATTTTCCCATGTCTGCTGCATCTCTTCCACACACTTGCTGTAGCGCTGCCAATTAAACAATTTGGGGAATGGGACAAACTCATATCTAGATATATTTAGAATGGTCAAAAACTGAGAGTGAAAAACTTTACAAGTCAAGGAGGAGGATGGAGGAGTGGGCCTCCCATGCCTGCTGGAATATTACTACGCCGCTCACTTGAGACCTCTGGTATGTTGGTGCGATCCTGGCTGCTTGGATGGAAAGAACTGGAGTTAGCAACATCTGACAGGATCCCATTACAAGCTATCATCTCTGATGTAGCACCAGTCAGACACCTTTTGGACAGGGCAAATTCCTTTATTAATTTGTCTTTAAAAATTTGGAAGGAAGTCCAAAAACTGTCATGCACAAAAGAGTGCAAAACAGTTGAGATGGTGTGCTTCTGACAGTGATTTTACACCTAATTTAACTGATAAAAGATTTAATATTTAGACAAAGAAGGGAGTCACTGCATATTGTACACGACCGCACAAGGGGCCACTAAAGTGTCTTCAGTGTAGCATCATCGTCTCCTCAAACCAAGACAGAAGATCACTTCTCTTCATTTTATAGGAATTTCACTTTATTCATTACACAGGAATACCACTTTTCTGCCTTTTCAGGAATATCACTGGCTTTTATGTCGACTCATGCAGGCCTCTTCCGGGCCTGACCAAAGATGCTTGCTTTCCCAGGACCCCAATGTAAACAGTTGCCTCTTGCAGAGATTGTAAGGATCAGAATTTGCCTTTAAAGGCTCAAAGGAACATAAAACTCAGGAGACCAGACCTCTCAACATGAACACTGCATTTGGGTAACGTACCCTTACAGGAAACAATGCTTTTAAAAAAAAGAGTCATAAACCGCTTAATCTGACGGGTTTATAGCCCGATGCTGTCCAGACTTTCACCCAGATACTAAAGGAAATCATCTACAGCTCAACAGTACCTCCTAGCGGATACCTACGGAATGTGTTTTCAGTATGTAGGATGACTTTTAATTTGTTCTAAACATTAAGTTTCTTTCAGCTTATCCTCTGGATCCTAAAGACACTGAAAATCATCCCTCTTTTATCACCAACCATGGTTTGCTGCATTTTGATCTAAATGTGAATGCATGTATTATAATTATGTATAAGAAATGTTATATTCATGAGTGTTATTCAAACACATATTGGAGTAATGGTATAAATGCATGACCACCAAATATTAGCCAAGTCATTTAATTTAGTTAGATTTTATATTGAGCACTTAATTTCATAAGAACTGACTGAGTGTTGATTTTCCCTCTGCAATTTCATGGGATGGTGTCTTCGTTTGATTGGCTGCTCTCAAACAAAGAAATGTCCTCACATTGGATAGCAGCCATTTCAAACTGCTTCTGAAAAAGTCGATTGGTCAGTCTTGCGATCGACATCATCAGTTTTACGACCCAGCGAGGTAACTTTAAAAGAGAGAAGTTAGATTTGAGTTTTTAGAAGATCAGAGATCAGCAGAATAAGCAGAGTAAGAAATAAGATCAGACAAAGAACAGGCAGGAAGATCAGCAAGAAGTAAAGTAACAATGTAACAAGTAGCAAGATAGAGAACGGTGATAGAATTAAGAATTAGAAACACAGAAAGAAGAAAGAAAGAGATTTTGAGAAAGATTAGGAACTAAATTAAGATTAAAGAAGCAGAATAGTAATCTAGATCTCAGAAGATTTTATTCCACCGTTTCAAGATCCTGTGAAGTTGTATTCTTTGTGTTTGTCAAGTCTTTCTGGTTACTGAGGAGAAACCATTTTTCTTTAGAGCTCGTACTTTTAGAGAATCAAATTCTCAAATTTTTTCCTTCACCTCAGAAGCCATTCTTATCCTAGTAAATGTTTTTCTCATTTTTTTTTCATGACTTTTCATGCTGTTAAAGTGGACCTTTAATTTGCCTAGTTTAAAGTGAACAGAGACTGAGACGTTCCTCCTTCAGTTTTTTTGGTCTATCCCACTACAAGAGACCTCAAATTTGGACTTTTTCCAAGGACTTTTCATGCCGCTCGGGGACGATCACTCTGCTGCCCCCGTCCTGAATGAGCCCCCGGCTGGGTCAACACTCTTGACTGCTGTGAGGGAGCATTGCAGCTGCCGCTTCCTCCCGACGTCCCGATCCTGAACTCGGCCAGCATCGACCCGCTGAACACGTGGACCTTCAGCTGTCTTGTGAGTGAGGCTCATTTTACTATCTGCTGGGTTAAAACGTGATGTCCTAACAATTAAATTACGGTTGAATATGGCCCGTATTTCAGGGCTCAATTAGTCTCTCAGCCACAGGATAGATAGAACTGTAAACTGAAGGAAAACTCTTAGTCATTTTTAAGTAACTGCCCTTAAATTTTTGTAGATTAATTCAGAAGTCATTTTTAGATAATTAGCTTATGAATTTTCCCCATAAAATTGCGTTGTTTTGTTAAAACATTTCAGCCTCATTTACTGTTGAAACATAAGTCTGGTTCCTCCTTGGTTCTACAGAGGTGTAACGCTGGATTTTATGTTCAGGAATCCAATACCAGTTGATGTGATGTATTACGCAGTCATCATTTAAATCTGTTTATCCATCATTTGAACGCCATGCCATGTAACCTGAATGAGTTTAATAAAAGGGTGAATGAGAGAAGTTGAAGCGTTTTCCTTTTGCATATACAGGTTTCCTAATCATGGCAGGACAAGAACTCACTGAAACTTTGAGACTGATTCATTAAGTAATTTAAGGTACAAAATTAATTAAAATTAAAGTTAATATTATTGTCCGTTAGGACTGGTGCCCCTTTTACGAGTGCTTTTATTTAATTTAGCGGGTGTAGAAGTGATGGTTTAACTCCGCCCCCTTTCACACCCACTATTAAATAAAATAAATAATTCCTGTACCTTATGACAAATATTTTTATAAGCAATTCACGTGACATCAGGATATTAAAAATATGTATAATTGGGATCAAAACCATTTTTACAGATTTCTACAATTAAGGCATCATCTGACAATCTTGAAAGAAGTAGATCTGTTGATCATCAAGGATGGAATGATGAAAATCTTATTGGCTTATCACTCTATCACCTTATCAATTCAAGAAATGTCTGTGTGTCTGTCATGATCATAGGATCATCATAGGACGGCCTATGATGATCCTATGATCTCAGAGTACGTAGGACTTGCAATGATGTCATACAGTATAGGCGATGCCGTCATATAGGCAATAGGACTGGCTACCTGTGATGTAGTGTTCTATGATGCCTGCCACAGGAAACCCTTCACCAGCATAGGGTACAACAGACAAGGGCTGCACAGACAGACAGGAAACGTGTGGCAGTGCGCCATGCACGCGCTGTCACTAGAAGCCCAAAATGCCCGCAAAGTGAGCAACGCTGCACGCCACGCAAGGCATAGACAAGCTGAGACCCAGGAGATGTGGAATAGTCGGCTGGCCGCCAACGCTGCACGCCAGGCAAGGCACAGAGAATCTGAGACCAAATACAACCCACTACTTTAAACCACACCCATTCGAAGCAGGACAACGGGAAATCTCACTCAGTAAGGCAGAAGGCACTCTACAAATTCAAGAAATCTCTGTCAGTGATGCCTGAGGCACGACTGTGAACAACACAGCCGTCTCACACAGGAGGAGACCCTTCAGCAACGGGCATGCAGAAATGCTTGCTTATACTTGGTTTCTACAGGTATGGACAGGTATGTACTAGTAATTCTGATTCCAATTCAAAATTATTTCTAACATTTATAAATGTCTTCTGAACACAAAGTTGAATGAATCTCTAAACATTAAAGAGAAATGGGACAAAGAAAGTAATGGAGTTACTACTGTGGAAGAGCGGTGTACAATCTGTGGAATCCAATGGAAAACCCCAAACTCACTCCGCTGGAGGGAACTGGGTTGGAAGGGGACTGTTCAGTTCTTCGTCACACCGTGACAAAACAGACACAAAACTGGAAACAGATTGTTGGAGACAATGTCAGACCACCAATGCTGATCATTACCACATTTGTTGGTCTTGTACTGCATTGTCCACTTATTGGAAGAACATTCATCAGACTTTAGAGAAAGTATTTAAAATTAAAATCCCTTTTACTTTTTATAAACTTTATTTTTCCATTTTTTACAGTAAATACAACACTGCTGCCAAACAGGTTGACAAAATGGTGTACAGATCTGGGTTACACACAAAAGCAGCAGGAACAACAGCAACTACTAACGCAGCGATACAACTTGTCAGGTTTAAAGTCAAAAATGTAACATATGGGGGGGCGCTGTTGAGCGGTCAATGGAGTAGGACGCAGATTTGGTGGCTCCTGCCAACTTCGTATAATGTTGTTATTCAGCTGTGCAGTTTTCCAAAAACCCAGTGTTTTTTCTTGGTTCTTTTTCACTGTGTACCTCAAGAGATACTTTTGAATTGTTTTGCAATGTCGGGGAGAGGAAAAACCCGCACTATTCAGACGCACCTGAGGCCTTGCCCACAGGCCCCGACTTCCGAGCCGCTAGCTCAAGATGTCGAACCAGCCCCTGTTTTGGACGCTGAAGCCTTGAAATTTGAGGTGCTTTCCACCCTAAAAGAAGACATTGCTGGTATTATTAAGAAGGAGCTACAAGAGATTATCGGAGACGCTTTGGCACCTCTTAAGCTTGAGCTGCAGTCCGTGAAATCACAGTTAACGAGCGACAATGCTGCTATCGATGCTAAGTTGGCTAAGTTAACGGGTACTATGGAGGATATGGAAGAAACGCTCAAAGGTTATATGGATGACATGGCTGACATGAAAACAAGCGTTGAGCGCCTCACTGCCAAGGCTGCTATGCTGGAAGACAAATGTGAAGACCTAGAATCAAGATCGCGATGCAATAACATAAGGATCATTGGCGTTGAAGAGGGCCCTGGCTCTTTCTCTCCTACAGCTGTGGCTGCGTTGCTGAAAGACGCTTTTTCTTTGGATAAGGAACCGCTAGTGGATCGGTCTCATCGCACTCTTCAGCCTAAACCTAAACCGGGTGACCAACCACGAGCCATTGTGTGCAGGCTTCACGGCGTGCGCGAGAGCTCCAGCGGATTAAAGTCAGAGGTATGACTTTGTCGGTCTTTCTGGACTACACTGCCAAGATAGCACGGGCTCGGGATGCATTCATTGAGGTCAAGCAGCTACTCCGTGACATTGATGGAGTCAAATACGGACTTTTCCATCCGGTGCAGCTACGCATTGCTTACCAGGGGACTGAAAAGAAGTTTACTTCACCGGAAGACGCAAAGGAATACGTCAAGACTCTGATTTCTGGGTGAGCTGTGAACCTTTCATTACAATCCTTATATCTGTACGGACTCTAGATTTGTTGCTATTACCTGGACATTTGTGCTTATTTGCTTTATTTTGAGAGTGATCATTAGAATCTCTTAGTGAATTGTTGAGTTTAACATTATCATTACCTTTTCTTACTTTATTGATCAGATTTTAATACTGGTATAAAATAGTACGGAACTTAATCATTGCACATATTATAATTCAATTTCTGGAATTTGGCAGGAGTCATGTTTTCCACTGGTACTTCTTCCTGTTTGCTCGGCTTTGCCTCCAAGTTGTTCCTATTTTACTGAGAACAACTTTTTTTGTTTTGTGTGTGACACTGCTGTCTCCATTGGTTTTTGGGTGTTTTTTTTTTGTTACATGGAGACTTTGGGTGTATTTGTTTTGTGGTTTTCTTGGGTGGGTGGTGTTTTACCTCAGCTCACGGCAATAGTTCTTGTGTTTTGTTTTGTTTTTTTCTACGTGTAAATGGCTAGTACCATTATAGGCCATGGTACAGCTTTGCTAAGCGCATCTTTGCGATTCATTAGCTGGAATATTAAGGGCATGGGTCATCCTGTCAAAAGATCAAAAGTTTTTAATCACTTAAAACAATTAAAATTCTCAATAGTGTTCCTGCAGGAGACCCATCTTCGGATAAAAGATCATCATCGGTTGCACTGCTCATGGGTGAGCCAAGTTTTTCATTCAGAGTTTAACTCTAAATCAAGGGGGGTTGCTATTCTTATAAATAAAAATGTACAATTCTCAGCTACTAACATTATAGCTGATAAAAACGGCAGATACGTGCTAGTTGCCGGTACTTTGATGCAGAAAAAGGCTCTGTTAGTCAATGTATATGCCCCAAACATTGACAATGTTGAATTTGCAAATAAATTATTAAGTAGCTTACCATTTTAGAATTCACATTTGTTAATCTTAGGGGGCGATTGTGTCTTTGATCCATTACTAGATCGATCTAATCCCCGTAATCTAAATAAGTCTTTAATGTCTCAAACATTTTCTGATTTCATGACACAGAATGGCTTTGTCGATCCTTGGCGATTCCGCAATCCAACCAGTAAAAAATTCTCCTTTTTTTCTAAGGTGCATCATTCTTACTTCAGGATTGATTACTTTTTTATTGACTGTACTCTAAATTCCTGTGTAGTTCCCTCTGATTATTTAAGTATAATAATATCTGATCATGCACCATTACTATTAGATATTCAGTTGGGTGCCTATAAACGTAGTCTTCCTTCATGGAGGTTTAATTCTCTTAGCAGATAAAGAGTTTTGTGATTTTATTTCCAATTCAATTGATGAGTTTTTGTTGTTTAATAAAAATGATTCTACTTCATATTCATTACTATGGGAGACTCTTAAATCCTACCTTAGAGGATAAATCATTTACTACTCTGCACTTTCTAATAAGAGACGTCATGCTAAGTTTACTGAACTCACTTTAGCTATCAGTAATATTGATCAAAGATATGCCTTAAATCCTACACCAGAATTATTTAAACAGCGCATGGAGGTACAATCAGAACTTGATCTAATTTCAACCCAAGAAGCTGAACGGCTATTATTACAAAGTCGTGGAACTCATTATGAATATGGCGACAAAGCAAGCCATCTATTGGCACATCAGCTATGGCGTCAAGCAAACTCTCGGATTATAAGTAGTATTCAGAATATCCAACATATAATCACGACGGATCCTAATGAAATCAGTACCACATTTAAAGCATTTTATTCTTCTCTATATACGTCGGAGTTCCCAACAGATTCATATAACATGAATATATTTCTTCATGACCTCTCGAATCCTGTAATTGACTCAGATACAGCAAAAAGCCTGGATTCCCCACTCTGCCTTGTCGAAATAATTAATTCAATTAAAGCAATGCAATCAAACAAAGCATCTGGCCCTGATGGGTTTCCCATCGAATTTTATAAAAAGTTTATAGAAAAATTAGCACCATTACTTTTAGCTACATTTAATGAATCATTAGAACGAGGTATCCTTCCTCCAACTCTAACACAAGCTTCTATTGTTTTACTTCATAAAAAGGACAAAGACCCAACTCTATGTAGCTCTTATAGACCACTATCATTGCTTAATGCTGACGTGAAAGTGTTAGCCAAAGTAATTGCTTCCCGTTTGGAGAAGGTTCTCCCTTTGAAGAACAGAACGGTTTTGTTAAGGGATGACAATTATTTTTTAATATACGTACTCTCTTCAATATAATTAATGCAAAGCAGTCAGTCATCTGATTCACCAGAAATAGTCATATCGCTAGACGCTGAAAAAGCGTTCGACAGGGTAGAGTGGGAATATTTGTTTGCGGTTTTGAGGAAATTTGGATTCAATGAGAAATTTGTTTCTTGGATTCATCTCCTTTATACATCCCCGAAGGCAAGGGTTCAAACTAATGATATGTTTTCCGATTATTTTCCTCTTGGACGTGGCACACAGCAAGGCTGTCCATTATCGCCCTTGCTTTTCACTATTGCCATTGAGCCTCTGTCCATTGCGTTGCGGTCTTCCAATTTATTTAGAGGGATTTTCCGAAATGGAACTGAACACAAGTTGTCGTTATATGCGGATGATTTGTTGTTATATGTGTCAAATCCAGTTAGTTCTATCCCCAATGTCTTGAGTATCTTAAATAATTTCAGTTCCTTTTCCGGTTAGTCGGCCTCCGTCGGTCTATGATGACCATGGAAGAGAATCCTAAACATCTACTCTGCTGGAACAGCACGGCCTGTGGCTGAACAGGCCGATGCGCACCGGTGTTCTACCTTCCAGCGTTGGGCATTGGTAGGATTCAAGCCTGGGCAGGAAGATATGGAGGACAAGATGTTGCCCATGCAGCATGTCCCCCCTCTCCACCTCACTGATGAATCCAAAGGAACAGCAGGGCTGCTATAGTTTGGCACCAGCGCTGTCGCAGGAGCTGCCAGAACCATGTTGAGCACAACAGGGAACTGCCTTAGGGGCTCCAACTCCGGATTTTTCCTCAGGGTTGACTCCCGAAGCCTTTCCCGTGACCGGGTGTGCCCCAAGGCAGCGGAGGTTTGAAATCAGGGTTTACCTTCCCCTAGATGGACTACCTTCCCAGGTTGACGAGCCACCATCTACCCGAAGCATCTGGTTTTAAGGCGCCAGAGATCCGCCCTCGCCCCTTCTCCTATTAGTAAAAGCAGTTCCGCCAGGCTTAGAGACTAAACCACACGGGCAGGCTAGGAGTTGGACTTAGTTGTCAGAGGCTTTTCGAGACGCACGCCGTAAGGAGCATTTTATGAGCACTGGGAGCTTAACCCCAGTGCCGCTCCTGGCTATGACAACCTTGGAACCACCACTTTTCCGGTTATAAATTTGGAAAAAAACGAATGCTTTCCCATCAATACGACTGCCTGTGATCTTCAGCAGTCTGACATACCCTTCAAACTTAGTCCCGCAGGATTCAAGTATCTTGGTATAAATGTGACACGCTCTTTCTCTACCCTAGCTTCAGCCAATTTTTCTCCCCTTATTGCCAAAATAACCTCTGACGTCCAGCATTGGCGAAATCTCCCTCTTTCACTCTTGGGTAGGATTAATGTTGTCAAGATGAACATCTTACCAAAATTTCTTTTTTTATTTCAATCAATTCCTCTTTTTCTGCCTAAAAACTTTTTTGATTCTCTGGATAAGATAATTTGTGGCTTTATCTGGAATGGTAAACAGCTTAGAGTTCATAAAAAATTATTGCAAAGATGTAGACTTAGTGGGGGACTTGCATTACCTGATTTTCAATCATATTATTGGGCGGCACATATACATAAAATTTGCTATTGGTTAAAGTCTTTTCGCTCCCCATGGTGTAGAATGGAATTATCATCCTGTCGTGGGTCGTCAATACCTGCATTAATTTTTTCCTCTTTGCCTACAAAACCCTCTTTGTATACGGACAGTCAAGTGGTTCTCAACACATTAAAAATCTGGTTTCAGTTTAGGCGGCACTTTGGTTTTGTAGCTGCCTCCTCTTTGTGTCCTTTAACTAAAAATCATTTGTTGCCCCCATCTCTCAGATTCGTCATTCTCCGATTGGCATGACAGGGATATTGAACATATAAGGAATTTACATATATCCGGGCTTTTTGATAGTTTTACCAATTTATATTCCAACTATAACTTACCCGGCACCCATTTGTTTCATTATTTTCAAATTCGTAATTTTGTTTCTAAGTGTTTCTCTAACTTTCCTTCTATCCCTCCTGAACAGCCCTGGGAAAGTATAGTTTCACATGGTCCACAACATAAAGGGCTGATATCTAAGCTTTATAATTCCATTTTAACATTAAACGATGAATCAAGTGTCAAAATAAACATATGCATAAAGAGGTAAGGAAATCAAAAAGGAGGAAAGAAAGATGCCCTAAAGGTGAGGTCATCCCCTTAACACTGAGTATATAAATTCCATTTTTCTCAGAGTGTCTCACATTTCTTTTTTCAGTCTCAGCCTGAAGGTCAGTTGCTCCATACACTCCATGTCTTTAGTTACGGCTACCCATTGCTCAACAGACGGGGGTTCTTTACAAAGCCATCACCTTGTTTTGGCCTTTTTTCTTGCTACCATAAAGATTTTTAAGAGCTAACTATCCCTTTTAGAACGGTTTACATCTATCTTCCCCAGGTAAAAGGATAAACATGTTAATTCAATGTCATAACAAAGAACCTCCCGAACTATGCTGTGGACCCCCCCCCCACCAGAAAAGTTTAAGACTCCAGAATATGTGTGCGTGGTCTGCCACGCCGTGGTCACACCCTATCCAACAACTGGGCTGTGCACCAGTCTGTTCAGATTTTTGTTTGGGGTTATGAAGAATGGAACACAGTTTTTCCATGAATAGTCTCTCCATATATTTGAAGCTGTAGTTGTAATTTGTGTATTAATTATATTTCCCCAGTCCTCTGAGGTCATTACAATTCCCAGTTTTTTCCCGTTTTACCTTTGCATAGCTTGTTGTGTGGCCTCTGATTTCAATTAAGTGTCTGTATAACTCTCCAATGATTTTACTATACATCTTTGAATTATACGCTCAGATGAACATTTGTGTGATATTTAATATATCTGTTATTGACCCCTTCACATTATTGTCAAAATAATGTCTTAGTTGGAGAAATCTTGGTGAGTAGGGCCATATTTTTTGGACATAGTTATGAAGTCCATTAGCTGATAGTCATCAACCAGCAGGCACAGGGCACTAACTCCTCGTCTCCACCATTGTATGAACCCTTTCTCACTTTCAGCCGGCTTAAAATTTGGATCATGAATTGGCCAATTTAAAATGCATATTTCTTTTAGGATATTGAGTTGTTTCACCAGGCTGGACCATATACCTATGGAAAACCTAGCCCATTGGCTCTGGATTTTACATTGTTTAGCTACCCGAAGGCTTCCCAATAGGCTCTGTAGAGGTCTGTCTGATGAAGACAACTCCATGGCTTTCCATTTTGCCACTTATTTCTGATTGCACCAGAGTGTCAGTGGTTTTAGCTGTGATGCTAAATAATAGTCTTTGAGGCTTGGTAAACCCATCCCCCCTTTTTGTCGTGGTAGTTGCAAGGTTGTATACTTCACTCTAGGGGCTTTGCCATTCCAAATGAATCTGGATGCTGTGGAGAAAGGAGGCAGGCGAGGCAACGACCTGGACAACACAGAAACTTTATTCTTTCTCCAACATAACTTACAGCAAAAAAAGATCCCCGGTTTCTGTGCATTCCTCTTTTATATCTTTAATACCATGCATTGAGACCCGGAACTTCCAACCATCATACATTATGTTGAGCACAAAGCCTGTATGGCGCATTAATATGACATAATGCCAGTGCTGCTCCCAAATACTTCTTCTCCCAGTGGCTCCGGCATTTACTCCTCTTCCCAGCAGGGTACAGTCCTTACTGTCCCGTCTGATACCCCGGTGACACCTCCTCTTTTGGTCCATTATTCCCTGGGTGGAGAAGTCCAACACCATGCCTCCACACTGCCCCCCGCCCAGAACACCCAGAAATGGCACTAACCCCCCTCCCATCCTTTGGGCTTGAGCTTGCACCCATAGCGGCTGTAGTGGGGGGTCGCCGATCCAGTCGAACCGCCCTGCTGGCGGGGTGTACAGGAAGGCAGTCTGTGGAGGGAAGAAGGGAGGGGGAGAAAACATCAACTTCTCGAGTGCAGGACCCTGCCAAGGGATCACCAACTTGCGGAGCGACCAACGGTGGGCATCCGCACCGGGGAGCTTGGGGAAACACCACCTGCTTGTCTGCCAACACAAAAGCGGGCTTCAGCCTGTCAAAGCAGAAGGTCTCCCTACGTCCCCCCAAGTCGAACACAAAATGTTTTGCCCCAGGTTCCAACACCCTGAACGGTCTGTCGTACGGTGGGCGCAGTGGGGTCTGGTGTGCATCGTGCCTGACAAAAACAAAAACTGGTGTTCTGTAAGCTTTTTGGGACAAAGGTGCAGGGAAAACAATGGTGGGCCAGGCCCGGTACATTAAAAGCCTCCGTACTGTGCAAAAATTGCATGGGCGGATCAGCTTCGGGTGCAGGTTTTTCCGATAAAAACTCTCTGAGGATCTGCAGCAGCTGAGAAAAAATGAGTTCTGCTGGGAAGGCTGCCAAATCCTCCTTAGGTGCAGAGCGCAACCCTAAAAGAACCGAGGGCAGGCAGTCGACCCAATTTGCATCCGTGAGTGAAGCTCTGAGCGCTGCTTTAAGCGGCCTATGAAAACGCTCGCATAACCGGTTAGCCTGGGGGTTGTACGCGGTAGTGCGGTGAATTTTGACCCCCAGGCTCTGAGCCATCGTGGACCAGAGTTCCGAAACGAATTGTGGACCCCTGTCAGAAGTGATGTCTGACGGGGATACGAACCGTGCGAGCCGACCGACTGTGCGAGCCGACAAAAAAGCATGAGCCACTTCTGCGGACATGGAAGAAGCCAGCGGGACCACTTCAGGCCAGCACATGGTGCGGTCCACGATTGTTAAGAGGTGCGTAAAACCTTGCGATGGTGGGAGGGGTCCCACCAAATCCACGTGGACGTGGTCGAACCTCCTGGCCAGAATTTGGAATAGCTCGAGTGGGGCTCTGGTGTGCTTCTGCACTTTGGCCCACTGGCACGTGATGCAAGCTGCAGCCCACTCTTTCACGTCCTTGCGCAAGCGCAGCCAGACAAATTTCGCCCCCACTAGCTTCACCGAAGTGCGCACTTCCGGATGTGAAAGGGAGTGGACCGACTCAAAAAGTGACAGTGCCAAGAGCTAGAAACCACCGGGCACAGGTGGCCGGTGGAGACGTCGCAGAGCAAAGGAGGACACCCTTCCTGGACCACCCTGCTCTCCAGCCTTAACCCAGTAGACGCAGACTGGAGTGCACAAATATCTGCATCGCCGGCTTGCTCTGTGGCCATGGCAGGGAAATCTATTCCTATGTAGACCGGGGAGACTAACGAGCGTGACAGGCAATTGGCCACGAAGTTGAGCTTACCGCCAGCATGTTGAATGTTGGTAGTAAACTCTGAAATTGTGGCCAAATGCCGTTGCTGCCAGGCCAACCACGGTTCTGAGACCTTGGCCATGGCGTACGTCAGCAGCTTATGGTCCACGAATGCGGTGAACTCGCGCCCCTCTAACCAAAACTGGAAATGGCGTTTCGCCAGGTGGAGAGCCAGCAATTCCCTATTGAACGTGCTGTATTTGCGTTTGTTGTCGCGCAAAGTTCAGCTGAAAAATGCCAGCAGCTGCCTCGAACCTGAGATGTACTGCTCCACCACTGCCCCTATGGCAACATCAGACACGTCCGTAGTGAGCGCTATTCGTGCAGACGTATCTGGGTGGGCTAACAACACGGCATCCGCAAGCACTGTTTTTTTTTTTTTTCCACAATATCTTTATTGAACCTTTTTTTTTAACAAACATGATACAAACAATCAAACACTAACACTAAAGTACTACAAAAAAAAAAAAAAAAAGATGCACTAAAAACACCAACAACCACCAGCAAAATCAAATCTTCAACAATGCTCCTCTGTTTAGTCTAGACAATCCAATACATAAGTATACATATTATGTTCACCAGTTTGGAATTTACAAGGTCCACACACATCATTCACCTTCTTCTTCAAAAGTTATGTTTAAATTTTTTACATAATCAATAAAAGGTCTCCATATATTCTCAAACACAATTTCCTTTGATTTCAGTATATATGTTATTCTTTCTAATGGAAGGTTTGTTAACATCTGTCTTAACCACTGAGTCACATCTGGTCTATGAGTCTTTTTCCATAATAGTGCAATACATTTTTTGGCATTAAGCAAACTGAGGTCTATGAATGTTCTTTCACTTTTATTAAAATTATGCTTTTCTGGGTACAGACCCAACAAAAACAGTTTAGGATTCAATATGATTTGTTTTGAGATTATTTTTTCAATTGTTACCCTCACCTCTTCCCAAAACATTCTTATTAATCTACATTCCCATACACAATGAAATAGAGTTCCTTTACTTTCCATGCATTTTGTGCATGTATCTGGTATATTTTTGTTATATCTATTTAACTCCTCAGGTGTAACATACATCCGCATTAACCATTTGAAATGTATCAATTTAAGGCGTACATTTATTGATTTGGTTTGAGCTTCTGTACAAGCCAATTCCCATTGTTCCTCTGAAATTTCAGTTTGCAGATCTTCTTTCCAGTAGTTTAATCTTTTCAGTGAATTTTCACTTGAAGATAGTGTCAATGAGTTATAAAACTCTGAAATAATACCCTTTCTTTTACTATCTTTCATCAACATTTTTTCCAAGGATGAATAAATAGGTCGAGTGAGAGCTTTATTTTGATTTGATCGAATAAAGTTTCTAAGTTGAAGATATTTAAAAAAATGTGTTCTATTGAGATTAAATTTGATCCTCAGCTCTTCAAAAGACATTATATTGTCTGCACATGGCAAATATAAATCCTGAATCTTTTGTATCCCTTTTAAATTCCATACTTTAAATACAGCGTCCGCTCTCCCTGGTTTAAAATATTGATTACCCCATATTGGACTAAATTGTGACAATAACTGTGGTTCTTTTAAATAGTTTTTAGCTTCACACCATATTTTGATCATATGCTTTACAAATGGATTTTTAACTTGTTTTTGTAATTTTTTTGCCGAATCTGAGTATATGAATATGGGAAGAGGTAAAGGTAAATTGTATGATTCCATTTTAGTCCAGTGAGGGAGATCATTTGATGAAAAATAATATGTCATAGACCTCAGTTGTGCCGACCAATAATACAACATAAAATTTGGACATTTCAGACCTCCCCGATCAAATGGTAATATAATAAAGACAAACGTAATCTAGCCCTCCTGTTGTTCCATATAAATTCCACTAACTTTTTTTTAATTCTTGAGGATAAATCTAAAGGTGGTGATAAGGGAATGTATTGAAATAAATAAAGTATTTTAGGTAAAATATTACTTTTAAGTATATTGATTCTCCCGATCATCGACATTGGTAGTGACATCCATCTCTGAGTTAACTCATTGATATCTGACATTAAGGCTTCATAGTTGACACTGGCAACTGATTCTAGCTTAGGCATAATTTGGATTCCTAAATATTTAAACTGATTTACAACATTGAATTGATTTACCTCAGGGGCTGGGTAATTTCTCTGGGTCTCATTTAGCATTAATATTGAAGATTTAGTTTTATTTATTTTATATCCTGATATTTCCCCAAAATTCTTTATTAAATTCAACAAGGTTGGAATTGATTTTTTTAGATTCGACATAAACAAAATTATGTCATCGGCGTACAGGGAGATTTTATGTTCTGTTGGTCCAACTTTAATTCCATATATTTGTGAATGTAAACGTATCGCTATCGCTAAAGGTTCAATTGCCATAGTAAACAGTAAAGGTGAAAAGTGGACAGCCTTGTCGACATCCTCTATTGATTTTTATTGGTTTTGAAATACTGTTATTTGTAGGATTTCTGCTGTAGGCATTATTGTATATTATTTGAACCATTTTATGAAATTATTTCCAAGTCCAAACCTTTGTAGGACTTCAAAAAGAAAGGGCCATTCAACTCTATCAAAGGCCTTTTCGGCGTCCAGTGATAGGAGAGCTGTATCCGGTGCTTCTTTATTAAAATAAATAATATTAAATAGTCTTCTTACATTATGGAAGCCTTGTCTTCCCTTTATAAAGCCATTCTGATCTCGATTAATAATATTTGGTAAAATTTCTTGTATTCGTCTTGCTAAAATTTTACAGATTATCTTAAGGTCGGCGTTTAATAGGCTTATTGGTCTCATATTTTCACATTTATTAGAGGGCTTACCTGGTTTTGGCAACAGTATAATTAAGGCATTATTTATGTATGATGGTAAATTATTATTTTGAAATGCTTCCAAAACCATTTCCAAAAAAGGTTTTATTAATTTATTCTTAAATTTTAAGATAAGATAAGATAAGATAAGCCTTTATTAGTCCCACAATGGGGAAATTCCAGGATTGCAACAGCACAGGGATAGCAACACTCAGAGCAACAATCAGAAGGCAAGAAAAAACAACATCTAGTAAACATATGTCCATATTACTATAAATGTATATACGTATATATAGACACACAGTGCAGAGCATTATGGCTGGTGAATGTGCAGCAGAAAGTCTAAGCTCTCTCTCCGCGGATGCAGCGGGCCAGCTGGAAGTCTTTGGGCATGATGGAGACCCCCTTAGCGAAGAAGAGACCCACCAGGTGGGCCTCGCTGGTTTCCTGCAGAGCCATGACGGCGAAGCTCAGGAAACGCAGGACGGTCTTGAAGTCCTGAGCGATCTCCCTCACCAGGCGCTGGACGGGCAGCTTACGGATGAGCAGCTCCGTGGATTTCTGGTAGCGACGGATCTCTCTCAGAGCCACGGGCCTGTGACGGTGAGGCCTCTTCACTCTGCCGGTGGCCAGAGCGCCTCTCCGAGCAGCCCTGGTGGCTAGCTGTCTCCTGGGGGGCTTCTTCCTCCAGTAGATTTTACGGGCGGTCTGCTTGGTTCTTGCCATCGCTCTTTATTATCTGTCTTATATTTCTTTCACGCCGCCTAAACTCCAGCCGGCACCCCGCGTCCTTTTCGCTACAGCTCCCCGGTATGTCCGAGTTTACCCATTAGCACCGGGCGGCGGCCAAGTGCTAGCTAGCACTAGCTCCTCCCCGCTGTAACGTCTCCCGCTGCAAACCGTGGCTCCGTCCGCCGACCCGGGAGACCCCCGGGGCGATCCGTGCGTCCGTGATATATATACAGAGTGAAAGGTGTAGAAAGAAGAAGGAAGATAAAAAAAAAAGGCTGTTGCAACAGGCAGCCTACTCGTGTGGCGCCGCCGGTCCGGCGGAACCGGAACTGGCGGTTCCGACGGTTGACCTTTTTTATAAAGGTCAACTGGAAGACCATCTGGTCCTGCACTTTTTCCTGATTTCATATTATCAATGGCTAGCCCAACTTCTTCTTGACTAATTTTAGACTCCAATATCTCCCTGTTTTCATTTGGAATACACGGTATAGATAGTTCGTTCAAAAACCCATTTAGTTTTGTTAAATCAAATTCATTTTTAGTATCATATAATTTTTCATAGTAATCTCTAAAGGCTCTGTTAATTTCTAAAGGATCTATAACTACCTGTCCGTTACTTATAATACTAGTAATTGGTGTTTTAATTTTCTAATTGTTTAATCTGCCATGCCAATAATTTCCTGATTTTTCACCTTGTTCATAAAAAAGATTGTTTCAATCTTAGAAGACTCGAGGCAGCTCTATTCGCTGATTTTTTGTCGTATTCAGCTCTCAAAATCAGTAATTCATTCTCCAACCTTGGATCACTTCCTGCATACACTTTTTCCTGAAGACTTTTCATTTTATGTTCCAATTTAACTCTCTCCTCTCGAGTCTTCTTAGATTTTGATCCTGTATAACTAATAATATGTCCCCCTAATAAAAGCTTTGAAAGCCTCCCACTTTACACATGCTGATGTTTGTGTAGTATTGATGTCAAAGTACTCGTCTATCTGTTTTCTATATACTTGACAAATTCCTCATCCTGAAGCCATTTATGCTGAAATTGCCATCTACCTGATTCCTTTGTCAATTTTTTATCTACATATATTAGACAACAGGGTGCATGATCAGAGATCACGATGTTATCATAAAAGCAGTTTTGAATCTTGGATCTTAATTCTGTGGAAATCAAAAAATAATCAATACGTGAGAATGTCTTGTAGGTACTGGAATAACAAGAATAGGCTTTAACTTGTGGTTTCATTTCTCTCCATATATCTAACAATCTCAATTCTTTCATAAAGTGATTAATAGTCATCCTACATCCATTGTGCGTACAATCCAGTCCTGTTGATCTATCTATACCTGGATTCAATGTACAATTAAAATCCCCTGCTATTATATGTTGCCCTGTAAGTGATGATAAAATAAGAAATAAATTAGCAAAGAACTTTTGGTCATCTATATTGGGACCATATGAGTTCACAAGATTTATATTTTCTAATAGCAAAGAACCTTGAATGATTACATATCTTCCAAGTTTGTCTCCAATTACATTTTTCACTTGAAAAGGGACTGATTTATGTATGAGAGTCATAACTCCCCTGGCCCGGGATGAGAATGATGAGGTGAAGACACTTCCTTGCCATCTACTCCTAATTCTTTTTATATCCTCCTCTATTAGATGAGTTTCTTGTAAAAACACAATTTTTGAACCCATGTCTTTTATTTTATTCATAACTTGTTTAAGTTTTTTTAAATTTTGTAGACCTCTGCAATTCCATGAAGTTAAATTAAGATTAACACTTTGGTTTATGATCAATAGAGAGTTTGGGATTACCTTGCAGTGTAAACATGCTCAAACAGAAAAGCAAAAACATGAGTGGTTGAACATTCATCCTACAAACTACACACAAACAAATTCCCCCTTCCCACACTTGTGGCGAACCCCCCAAAATCAAAAGAAAAATTCCGTCTCCCGATATAGCCATCGACCGCTCCACACCCACGGGGAACAGCCTAAGCCACTCCTTCTTCATCCTCCCAATCACCCTAACTCTACTGCTTTTAATGACGTAACATTAACTCTCCTCTGTAGTTTTCCAACTTAACTCCAAAATTTTTAACAACTTTGTACATCATAGTTTTTTTTTGTTTGTTTTGTTTTTGTTTTTTTTAATATATAATACAATCTATATTTTGTAAACTTGCTATTTACTTCAAGTCAGTCAGATGCCTGTGCAAATGCTTAATTATTCTACCTTATATTTTGTTCATGCTTAGCTCCCACCAGTCTCTTCTTCTTCTTTGATCTTCTTGATGAACTCCTGCGCCTCCTCTGGGGTCTTGAAGATGTGGGTTCTGCCCTCATACGTGGTCAGCAGTCTCGCAGGATAGATTACACCATGACGAATCTCAAGGTTGCGCAGCTCCTTACGTATGGGATCAAACTGCTTCCTCAATTGTTGGATTCCTGTGGCCAAATCTGGGTAGAACCGCACCTGTTGATCCTGGTGTTTAATCTCTCCTTTAGCTCGTGCAGCGTTGAAGATCTTCATCCTGTCTCTGTTGCTAAGAAACTTCATAATTAAGGTCCTCGGCGGTCCCTTATCTCTCCATGGGCCAATACGATGTGCTTTTTCCAGAACCACTGCTGATTGCAACTCCTCGCTGCCCAGCACCTCCGGAATCCACTTTTCCAGAAAAGAATATACGTCCCGACCTTCTGATTCCTCTGGAAGACCCACCAGCCTCAAGTTATTCTGTCTCGACCGAGATTCCAAATCCAAAATATTATCTTCTAGACATTTATTTTTTTTTTCCAAAGTGCGCACCTTTAATTGAAGACGGGTGACGTCATCTTCAGCACTAGCGAGACGGAGCTCCATCTGCGCCGTTCGTTCTACACAGTCACCCAATTCCTTTCTTATTCCTTCCAACGCTGTCATAATCCCATCAAATCTAGAGGAAAAGTCCACTCTCATTGAACTCATGGCAGCCATCAGCGCATCTGCGCCGCTCCCCGCAGATATCGCACCGTTGCCAGCCTCCTCCGCCATATATGGAGTTTTGTTTGCTGCGTCACAGACCTGAAAGTCCGTTAATTTGGACTGTTTCGGCGGCTCGCTTTTTCCTTTACCTGATTTTCCAGCCTTAGGCTTCGCCGACATATCCTCGCCCAAACGCTGGGATACGTTCTGTCCCAAATGAGAGAGTTATTTGCCGATTTTTTTCTCCAGGAGCAGAGCAGAGTGAGACACGTCCGTCTTACGTGGCAGCCATAACCGGAAGTCCGCAAGCACTGCTTTAGTGTTAAAAAGCCTGGACTCGCTCGGGAGTCCAGTCGATGGCTTCCGCAGGCTTCTTTTTTTTTAAGCGCGGCATACAACGGCTGCATCAGCTGAGCTGCCCGGGGAAGGAAACGGTTATAAAAATTAACCATTCCCAAAAACTCCTGTAGGGCTCTCATGGTCTGCGGGCGAGGAAAGTCTGACACAGCACGCACCTTATCTGGTAACGGAATTGCGCCCTCCGGCGAAATGCAGTGGCCCAAAAAAAACAATCACTGGCACACCAAACTGGCACTTAGCCCGCCTAACTATCAGCCCATGCGCTTCCAACCTCTGGAAAACTGTCTTGAGATGGGCGATGTGTTCCTCCTCGGATGCGCTAGCTACCAGAGTGTCTTCTAAGTAGACAAAAACGAAGGACAAGTCACACAGCACTGTGTCCATCATCCTCCGGAAAGTCTGCGCCACACCTTTTAATCCTAACGGCATGCGTAAAAACTTGAAAAGGCCGAAAAGAGTTATTACCACTGTTTTTGGAACGTCTTCTCTACGCACCGGGACCTCATGGTGTCCACGGACCAGATCCACTTAAAAAAAAAAAAAACACGCGCCCCGGCCAGGTGCACAGAAAAATCCTGGATGTGTGGAATGGGATAACAATCGTGTTCTGTGGCGTTATTCAAGTGCCGGAAATCACCGCACGGTCACCACGACCTGTCGGCTTTAGGCACCATGCGTAGCGGGGATGCCCACGGGCTATTGGAGAGCCTGACAATGCCCAACTGCTGTAAGCTGGCCAACTCCTCTCGCGCGCTGGCCAGTTTAGCTGCGTCCAAATGCCGAGGTCACGTGAACACTGGTGGGCCTCTTGTCATTATAGGGTTAGGGTTATACTCAAGCCTACTTAAGATTATTCTCAACCCCGTGTTTCGTTACCGTAGCCGAAAAAGTCGGGACTGTGAGTGCTGGGACCTGTGTGAGCAAATGTTGGTACTTACCCCTGGAGCTATAACGTTAGCCCAGTGTTGTCGACCCAGCTCCCGAGCTGTACGGGGCAGTGAGGTAAAAAAGACAGCGTCCACTAATCTCCTATTAGCAACATCGACTAACAACCCATAAGCACTTAAAAAATCTGTGCCTAAAATGGGGCCGGAACATGCAGTTATCACAAAGTCCCACTGAAAGTTGCGTCCCATCTAAGTATATCGTCAGTGTCCGCTCGCCAAATGTCCTGGTGGATCCGTGGCAGCCGTGAGCTCAGGACCGCTGCATCCTGCCACCCTGTCTGCATTGACCAGCAGGATGAGGCTCTTCTGGGAGCCAGAGTCCACCAAAAACTGTCTCCCCAAATGTGTGTCTATGACAGAAAGCAGTCTGTTCCTGTCACCATCAGTTGCAGCTGCCACTGAATTCCAAACGTGCTGTCTTCCCGGCTTCTTGAATTGGCAGGGTCACAGGGAGCATTGGGCATTCAAGCCAAAACGACGATGATAAAAACAGATCGCCCCATTCCTTCGTCTTCTGATGTCCGTCCCGGCTACCACGAACGGCTCCTTGACCTCGCCGGAGTCCCTCATGGATGCCGGTGCCACTGTCTGCACGCTGAGAGTTCTGGTTGCCAAAATGATGCGGTCCGCTTCCTGTGCCAGGGCGCGGTAGTCCTTAGCAACCAGCCACGGCAAGTTGGCCAGGATCGCCCTCGCTGTAGCCAGTAGGTTCCTGAGGAACAAGTGGGTCAACAGGAAAGATTCGTCATCCTTCTCCCTCGGCACCAACATGCTCTCCATGAGCTCCACTGCTGATCTGTCCCCTAACTCCCAACGTGTTAGGAGTCTCTCTGCTGTTTCACTGTAAGAAAGGGTCTAGTGCTGGAGAAGCATCCTCTTGAGCACTTCATATTTTCCTTGGGACGGGGGCTCCTGGAGCAGGCTCACCACCTGTTGCGTGGTGCACGCATCCACTGCAGCGACCATGTAGTAATACCTGGTATCGTCTGTTGTTATCCCACGGAGTGCGAACTGGGCTTCTATGTGCAAGAACCACGCGGTCGGGTTGTGGAGCCAGAAGTCTGGGAGCTGGACTGAGACCATGCACATGGTGCTGGTGCTCTCCCTCCAAGCAGTCTCCGGGGCGGTGCTCGGCTCGCTTTCCATGGCATGTCTTAGGGTCACCAATGTGGAGAAAGGAGGCAGGCGAGGCAACAAGCTGAACGACACAGAAACTTTATTCCATCTCCAACATACAGTACAGGGAAAGCTCCCGGGTCTCTGTGCATTCCTCTTCTATATCTTTAATTAATACCATGCATTGAGACCCGGAACTTACGACCATCATTCATTGTGTTTAGAACAAAGTCTGTGTGGCACGTTAACATGACATAACGCCGGCACTGTTCTCACACCCTTCTTCTTCCAGCGGCTCTGGCATTTTCTCCTCTTCCTAGGGGGTGCATAGTCCTTCTGTCCCGTCTGATAGCCCCCGGTGACAGCTCCTCTTTCGGACCATTGTTCCCTGGGTGGAGAAGTCCAACACCATGCTCCCACATATGACCTTGTCCCCATTCTCTAAATTGACTATCCATAAGGTAAACAGGCAGAGACTGAAACAAGTAGAGCAATCTGGGCAAGAGATTAGCTTTTATCACCATAATTCTGTTACCAAGATCTAGCGGGAGAAGAGTCCATCCGTTAAGGTCCTCTTTTATCTGGTTCCAAGGTTGTCATAGCCAGGAGCGGCACTGGGGTTAAGCTCCCAGTGCTCATAAAATGCTCCTTATGGCGTGCGTCTCGAAAAGCCTCTGACAACTAAGTCCAACTCCTAGCCTGCCCGTGTGGTTTAGTCTCTAAGCCCGGCGGAACTGCTCTTACTAATAGGAGAAGGGGCGAGGGCGGATCTCTGGCGCCTTAAAACCAGATGCTTCGGGTAGATGGTGGCTGGTCAACCTGGGAAGGTAGCCCATCTAGGGGAAGGTAAACCCTGATTTCAAACCTCCGCTGCCTTGCGGCACACCCGGTCACGGGAAAGGCTTCGGGAGTCAACCCTGAGGAAAAATCCGGAGTCGGAGCCCCTAAGGCAGTTCTCTGTTGTGCTCAACATGGTTCTGGCAGCTCCTGCGACGGCGCGGGTGCCAAACTGTAGCAGCTCTGCTGTTCCTTTGGATTCATCAGTGACTTGGAGAGGGGGGACATGCTGCATGGGCAACATCTTGTCCTCCATATCTTCCTGCCCAGGCTTGAATCCTACCAACGCCCAACGCTGGAAGGTAGAACACCGGATCACTGGAAAGGACACTCCAGCTTTGCCTTTGGCGTAGACAAAACACGGGGAATGACAGTTACCGGTTATAAGCCACCGCTCCATTGGCATAGAGCGCGGCGCCAGGGGGTTGTTCCGACGGTGGAGGGATCATCGGATCTCACTGGACAGCTACCGCCCGCCTCAAGCTGGGCAGCCCCCAGCCAATAAGTTGTTGTCCCGCCACAGCTTGCTTTCCTCATTGGGTGCATGGGGATGAGGAGAAGTCGAACAGCAGGCTGAGAAACCTTCGCACAGGCAAGACAAAAAAACAAAAGAGACCAACTCTAAAACTGGGAACTTGGAACGTCCCGCACTATGATGACAGGACTCGCTGCTAACCTCAAGGACATCAACGACACCAGGAAGACTGCCATCATCAATAATGAGCTGAAGAGACTGGAAGTGGATATCGCCACTCTCCAGGAAACACGGTTGGCTGACGCAGGCACACTGAGAGAGAAGGACTACACGTTCTACTGCAGGGAAAGGGCAGTGACGAACACAGGAACACGGAGTGGGCTTCACAGTGAAGAACACCTTGCTGAAGATGGTGGAACCGGGCAGCAATGGCTCTGCACGACTCCTCACCTCCGCCTCAACACCACTCAAGGCCCAGTCACCCTCGTCAGTGTGTATGCCCCAACACTGACAGCCACACCGGAGGCAAAAGACGAGTTCTACGAGAATCTCGCAACAACTGTCAGGATCATCCCCAACTCTGAACAACTCATTCTCCTTGGAGACTTCAATGCCAGAGTGGGTGCTGACCACGACTCCTGGCCCTCCTGTCTTGGACCTTTTGGCGTGGGCAGAATGAACGACAACGGACAGTGGCTGCTCGAGTTCTGCACATATCACGATCTGTGCATCACAAACTCGTTCTTCAAGACCAAGCCCCAACACAAGGTTTCCTGGCGACATCTGCGTTCAAAGCACTGGCACCAGCTGACTTAATCCTGACCAGGCGCACCTTACTGAAGAACGTGCTAATCACCCTTCGTTCCAGAGTGCAGATTTTGACACAGACCATTCATTGGTGTGTTGCAAGGTCAAGCTGCAGCTGAAGAAATTCCCTTTGTGCTAGACAGCCTGGAAAGGCACGGATTGACACCAGCAAGATGGCCCACCAGAAATTGTTGAGCAGTTTGCCTCCACCTTTGAGAAGGAACTTGGTGTACCACAAGAAGGAGAATCTGCAAAGCAGAAGTGGGAAGAGCTGCAAAACACCATCCACCGCACAGCGTTGGCTACCTTTGGGAGGAAGACCTCGAAGTCACAGGACTGGTTTGATGCCAAGTTGACCGAGATGACCCCGTCAATGAAGCCAACGCGCTCAGCACTTGCTGAGTACAAGAAGCACCAAAACGAGAGGAATCTCCAGATTCTCAGGGCTACGAGAAGCAAAGTTCAGCAGACTGCTCGGCGCTTTGTGCCAACGAGTAACTGGACTCAGCTCAGCCAAGAAATTCAAACCGCTGCCATAACAGGGAACATCCGTCTAGTATGTTCGATGGCCACTCCATAGAAAGCACTTGGTCCAGCTCAGAGCAAGACGGCCCCCCCTCAAATCCTCCACTGGGGAGATGACCACAGAAAGAACAAGCAGATGGAGAGATGGGTGGAACACTACTCCGACCTCTACTCCAGACAGAAACACCGTGAACACCGTCAGCCCTTGATGCCATCGACTGCATGCCATCCTGGACGAACTTGACACGAGCCAACATCGACGAACTCAGCAAGGCCATTGATAGCTTGGCCGCTGGCAAGGCACCCCGCAACGACGGCATACCCCCCAACTGATCAAGCACTGCAAGACTGCCCTACTGCTGCCATTGCATGACGTCCTCTGCAGTGCTGGAAGGAAGGTGCCGTACCACAGGACATGAGGACATCAAGATCATCACCCTCTACAAAAACAAAGGGGAGAGAAGCGACTGCAACAACTACAGGGGCATCTCCCTCCTCAGCATTGTTGGAAAAGTCTACGCACGAGTTGTTCTCGTTCGTCTACAGAAGCTTGCCGAACGTGTCTACCCCGAGTCTCAGTGTGGCTTCCGCGCTGAGCGATCGACGGTAGACATGATATTCGCATCCACCAACTCAGGAGAAATGCAGAGAACAGAACATGCCCCCTGTACGTCGCATTCATCGACCTCCCAAAGCGTTCGATCTGGTCAGCAGAGAGGGCCTTTTGAAGATCCTGCCAAAAGATAGGATGCCCACCAAAGTTTGCAAAGCCTAAACGAATCGTTTCACACCAACATGCAGGGGATAGTGCAGCACGAACGGCAATGTCTCAGAGCCATTCAACATACGCAGTGGATGAGTGAAACAGGACTGTGTACTTGCGCCATCCCTCTTTGGGATTTTCTTTGCTATGCTCCTGAGGCATGCCTTCAGCACAGCAACAGAGGGAATCTACCTGCACACAAGATCTGACGGCAGGCTTTTCAACTCGCCCGCCTGAAAGCCAGAACCAAAGTACCGCGACGCTCTAATCAGAGACATGCTGTTCGCAGACGACGCTGCAGTCGCAACCCACACACAGCAGGAGCTTCAGACCCAGATGGACCGCTTCTTCCAGGCATGCAAGGACTTCGGGCTTACATCAGCCTGAAGACGACTAACGTCTTGGTGCAAGGCACGGAAGCACCACAACCATCACCATCGACGACTACGAGCTGGAGGTCGTGAATCAGTTCACGTACCTGGGGTCCACCGATCAGCAACAAACTCTCCCTTGATACAGAGATCGACAAGAGGATTGGGAAATCAGCCTTCACACTCGCTCGCCTCACCACACGAGTGTGGAGAATCCCAAACTCTCTGTCAAGACGAAGATGGCAGTGTACAACGCCTGCATCATCAGCACACTGCTCTATGGGAGTGAGACGTGGACACATACGCCCGGCAGGAAAAGAGACTGAACTCCTTCCCACTTGCGCTGCATTCGCCACATCCTGGACATATCCTGGCAGGACAAAGTGCCCAACACAGAAGTTCTGTCCCGCGCCGGCCTTCCCTCCATGTTCACTCTACTCAGCAGCGCAGGCTCCGCTGGCTAAGGCCACGTTCACCGTATGGAGGATAGGCAGAATCCCCAAAGACGTCCTCTACGGAGAACTGGTGACTGGCAGGAGAGACGTTGGCCGCCCACAGCTGCGCTTTAGAGACGTCTGCAAGAGAGACATGAAGGCCCTGGAGATCAACACAGAGCGCTGGGAGGACCTTGCAACGGACCGCTCCAATGGAGAGGCACCCTGACCAGACAGCTCAAGGAGGGTGAGAGAGACTGACTGCTGCATGCAGATGAAAAAAGGACCCGCAGGAAGAACCGCCACAGACCCAGCAGCATGGAGACCACCCACAATGTGACCTGTGTGACAGGGACTGCCATTCGCGCATCGGCCTGTTCAGCCACAGGCGGTGCTATTCCAGCAGAGTAGATGTTTAGGATTCTCTTCCATGGTCATCATAGACCGACGGAGGCCAACGAATCTGCGTATAATTTTGTGAGCACAGCTGAGAGATGTCCTTTGTTAGATTCACACCCAAATATCTAATTGGGGCAAAATCCCAACTGAATGTATACTTATTTCTGAGATCTAGAGATGGGGTGAAATTAAACACCAAGGCTTGTGTTTTTTCAATGTTAAGGGTATAGGCTGACAGGGATCCATACATCTGCAGCAGGTTCATTAATCTAGGAACCCCAGATTCTGGGTCTTTCAGGCTGATAAAAAACATTGTCTGCATAAAAACCTACTTTGTGCTCAGTGCCCCTAATTGTAATTCCATCCAGGCTTTGACATTGTCTTATTGCTTGAGCAAATGGTTCAATAAATAAACAGCCCTGGGTTGATTGGGCAGCCACGTTGCAAATGTATGGTCCCGGACAAACTCCCGTTAACCTTAATTCTAGCTGTTGGGGATGCATATAATGTTCTAATGCTCTGAATAAACTTTTGGTGGAAACCAAATTTCTCCCTGACTTTATAAAGAAACTCCCAACCCACCGAGTCAAATGCTTTTTCTGCATCCATACTCAGTAAAATGGCCTGCAATTTTTCCTTATTTATATATTTATATGCTCAATGATGTGGAGGGCCCTCCTTATATTGTCTTGAGTCTGTCTACGTTGAATGAACCCCAACTGGTCCTCATCAATAAAAATGGGCAAAATTTCTTCCATTCTTTTTGCTAAAATAGTGGCAAATATTTTATAATTCTGGTTTAATACAATAATTGGTCTGTATGCCCCACATTCTCTAATGTCTTTGCCATCTTTTGGAATTACTGAGATGAATGCCTCCCTCCAAGATGGGGGAAGAACCCCATTCTGCAGTGTAGAGTTAAAGCTTTTCTACAATATTGGTGACAAATCCTTAAATGCTTTATACCATTCTCCTGGAAATCCATCTGTCCCTGGAGATTTGGAGGATTTCAAGGAGGAAATGGCTCTATTAATTTCACCAACTGAAATCTCTTCTATATATTTGTCATGTTGTTTCCCAAGACAGGGTAGGTTCAACTGGCTTAAGAACTCTTCAGCTTTACAGGCGTCAAATGGTGCAGGTTGTGTATACAAAGCTTGATAAAAAAAATTTCGAATGCTTGTTGTATTCTATTTAATTCATACATAATCTCTTAGAGACAGGATCTTTAATTTTATATACCATGTTTTTAAAATTGTTGTTTCAGTCTCCAAGCTAATACCTTGGAGGTTTTAGACCCCCCCCCCCAGTACGTCTGTTTTGTAAACCTGAGATTTTTCTCCACCTCGTCACAATAAATCTTACTGATTTCTTGTTTAGGTGGTCGCATTTGCTGAAGTATATGTGGATCTTTACTTATTATATGTTGTCGTTCAAGGGCTGAATGTTGTTTTTGTAGTTCTTGGAGTTTTGGGGGGGTTATTTTTTTTATAAATGAAATTTGATATAATTTTTCCTCTTGTGACAGCCTTGGCTGCATCCCACACAATCACTGGGTTTGTATTCCCATTATCATTGTCCTTTAAGTATGTTATTAGCTCATTCTTTATTTTTTTTCTCTAAATCCGGGAATATTTAGCATACTAATATTCAGTCTCCACATAGTCATCTTATGCCTTTTATCTAGATGTAGTTTTAAGTGGATAGCGGAGTGGTCCGAAAGATCTCTCTGGCTTATTTCACATTCCTTCAGCCTTTGTCTTTCAGAGTTATATACAAATAAGTAATCTATCCTTGAATAGGCATTATGTCTGTTTGAGTAAAATGTATAATGTCTGTCCTGGTTATGAAAATCTCTCCAAACGTCTATCAGGCCAAAATCTTTAATTCTCCTTTTGAACCACTTTTCAGTATTAGTAGTTTTCCTTTTTTGGTTAGTTGTATCAAGCTTTGGGTTCAGGATTATGTTAAAGTCGCCTGCACATATCATGATTCCATCAGTTTGGAATACAATTAATTCATTTTTTTTTTTTTTTTTACAATGTCTTATGACTACCCGGGGGGGGGGGGGGGGTACACATTCAGCAGGATCACCTCTTTGTTAGCCAGTTTGCCTTTCAAAAAAATGAACCTACTGTCCTTGTCTTTAATTTTAGACAGAGGCTCAAAGTGTACAGAGTTTGGTATCAAAATAGCCCCGCCTCTTTTGCGTCCTGTTTTAAAAGATGAATAGTAAGTATGTCTAAACTGCTATGGATGGCTCTCGCGAGCCATCAATGACACGCTGTAGGCAGCGGTGAGTTTGTCCATTTATTAAATAAGGCACAATAACAAAATAACAAGCCTCGTGGGGCAAAGCACAAGAAACGATAATACACTTACTGATAAACAGCGAGGGCGGAACCTGAACGCTGGAAGGAACTGACTTTGGGGTTAGGGAAGCCAGACTGGGAAACAGGTGTTAGGTCGCAGCCCTGAGCAAACAGAGCTGCTCCCTTAAATAAACCAGAATAGATTAATCAGCTGACGAAGGATCATCAGCTGATTGGAAACAGGCAGTTCAGCGGGGCTCCACTGACAGCCGGAAGCCCCGCCGAGACGCTGTCACAATAAATGTTTAGAAGTGCACCCGCGGGGAGAACAGAGAGCTACCGCACAGCCCGAGTGCCGACAGAGTCAGCACATGGACCATGACAGTTGCCCCTGTTCACGACGTGGATTCTAGACGCAGCAAAACATGCCCCCCCCCCCCAACCGGGAGACCAACCGGTCCACCCCAGGGAGGGAGGAGGGGGAAACAGGCCAAGGAAGGCTAGATTCCTGGCAACAAGGGAGAAGACGGAACATACAACAAAGAGACCTGACAGGGCATGGGAAAGCACAAAACCCCACAAAGCACAGATGGATCATAGAATAATAAGGGCAAAAAAAAGGAAAACTAAGCCAACAGGCCATAACCAGAAAACCTGACCAAAATGGTAAATGGCATTCACTTATATAGCACTTTTATTCTCATCTCTTGATGACCAAAGCGCTTTACAGATCCTGCTATCCACCCATTCACACACACATTCACACACTGATGGCGGCATGCTACCTAACATGGCGCTTCCAGACCCACCAGGAGCAATTGGGGGCGAAGTGTCTTGCCCAGGGACACAATGGCAGGATATCTGGGGAGAGCAGGATTTGAACCGCCAACAATGCGGTTATTGGACAACCGGCTATACCTCCTGAGCCACTGCCGCCCCAAAATACACAATTCCAAAAAAAAAAAAAAAAACCATATCATCCCTCACAAAGGAAAGGAGGGAGAGGAAAAAAGGGAAAAAAAACCACACGATAGGGAGCGGTGAGATACACAGTACATAAATAAGACACCAGCACATCCCAACAGGTTACAGAAGTACACACAAAAAAAAAAAAAAACCCAGGATGACGGCAGGCAGAGTCCAATAATACACACCGTTCATTACAAAACAGCACATCCCAAAAGGTTACCGAAGTACAGAACAAAAACCCCAGGGATGACGGCAGGCTAAGCACCATGGCATGAAAGCCGATAGTTTGGGGCCCACCCTGCATCTAGCATCCATATCGCTGGCAGGGGAAAAAGCACAGTTCGGGCGGCCTGCCCCAGCCCCCGGCCCGGAAAGACAGACCCTCTGGTGGCCTAACTAGGTCGCTCAGAAAGCAGCACAGAACGTCGGGTGGCCGACCCAGAACGCCAAACCGGTGAAACAGCTCACCAGGCGGCCAACCAGCATCACTCAGCCACCAGGACCGTAGGGGAAAAATTGAAGACGGCCTCCCTGGAGAAGGGGAAGATGAGGGAGAGCCGGGCCGAATATTAAGAACCCCAACGGCCCCCGGTGGAGATGAGCTGGGATGATGACGATGATGAAGATGAGGAAGATGATGACAATGAGCCAGTCCAGTGTCAAGCGGCGGAGGATCTGCAGCTCCCTCACCAACCTTGAACAACACCGGCGCTGCACCCCTGCTGGACCCCGATAGGGTCAGCGCTGCACCAACGACGGACCCCGATTTGGCCAGAGCAGCACCCACGTCGGACCCCGACTGGGTCGGCGCAGCACCAGTAACGACCTCCAACCCCAAATCTGGGACCTTCAGCACAGCGACCGGGATTGACTCCGCGCTCAGGAGAAGGAAAAGAACCGGGATCAGGATCACCGGTAGTGACAGAGCCCAGCGAGACGAGCTCGAGTGCAGCGGATGGCTGCCCCTGGCTCCTCTCCCCAAGAGGCAGGCAAAAATGCTCCAAAATAGAAAGAAGGAAAACAAAGTAGAGCACTTGCCTGCACTCAAGTTCTGTTTCCGTCCAGGACTCCGACGATCCAGGCTCAGGACGAAGAAATTCGTCGCCCGGCTGACACTCGGCTATGGCGGGCTCCGCAGCCGGCATGATGGTCTCCGCAGCCTGAGGATCCTCCAGCGCTGACGTCCATGCCGACGACCCGCACGGCGTGGTGGCAGGGGATCCTTGAATCGCTGGAGTGAACCACTCATCGGTGGAGACCCGGGGACACTTCATTGTTGGCGCAGGCTCCATGCTGCAGTCCGCTCTCCTCCTCTGCCCATGATGCAGCTGCGGGGCTGAAACCAGGCTCTCCAGGACCGCAGGCCCCCTCCTCGTCCGGCGACGTAGACCTGGCGTCGTGGACCGCTCAGCAGAGGGAGACACAGAGGCAGCAGGTTTAATGATAGCAGCTACAGCAGGTGATGGGAGCCCGGGGAACTGCGAACCCCGAACTCCACCCCCAGGGGTCAGACAAGGCAAATCACAACGAGGAGAAGAATGAACTTGCACTTTTCTGTTTCCCAGAGGTCCGATGGTGCCTGCTGTAGTGGCCGCTGTTCCTCCTTTTCCCCGCTGGATGGTGACGGAGGGCCCCCTGGGAGGACGAGGAGGAGCCGCTCGCGATGGATCCACGATGGGCGTTGCCGAAGCAGGACTCATAACACTCACTGCAGCCGAAGAAGACGTCGAGGAGGAGGGGGTGACAGCCGAGACGATCCGGGCACGGGACGCTGATGGAACAGCAGGGGAAGAGGACCCTGGGGGAGAGACTGCGGGAATTCCCTCCTGGCGAGATGCCAAAGAGGCAGCTGACTGGGAGGTAGAGTCTTTCTGGCGGCCCCGAACAGGAACTGGACGGGGTTCTTGCTGAGGCTTACAGTTAGTGTGACGACGGGTTCCGGAAGAGGGCGAGGAGAAGGAGAGGTCAGGGAATCGCCGCTCCTGTGTGGAAACAGAAGCAAGCAAGTCGACGTACTCAGGAAAATCCCTTAACTCAGGATTCCTCTCCACCAGCCTGACTGCTGCCGTAACATGCTTAACAATCTGCGTGGGGTGAACAGAGGAGCGAGCTGCTGCCACTCGGTCCCGGATGGAAACAGCTGTCCGTTTTAGCTTCTCCGGGGGATTCCCAAATGACGACACACTCCTTCGGGGATCACCCCTGGGCGGTGCGAACCCCTGGACCGGAACGGGGACAGGAACGGGATCCAGAAGCGAGGAGCGAGGATGCCTCCTCTTCGGCTTCCTGCCGGAATTTTCTTCCAGTCCACGGAGTCTCTCCCTTTGAGCAGCGATGTCCGCCTTCCTCGCTGTGACTTCCGGGTGGCTGGAGTAGCGGGGAAGGCGATTTATAATGTCCTCAGCAAGGTCCAGGTGCCGGCGTATATCGCTGGGAGTGTCGTAGAGGCCAGCAGTGAAAATGGTTCTGTCAATGTAGTCCAGGGCCTCCACCAGCTCGTAGCCTAAGCTCCGAGCGCGGCCCCTGCATGACGACATATTCTCTCAGCATACCGGTACCCAGACAGGGGAACAACTAATCCAATAAAACAAACTCACGCCACCAGCATCTCTTTGGGCTGCGACCTACTGTTATGGATGGCCCTCACGAGCCATCAATGAGACGCTGTAGGCAGCGGTGAGTTTGTTCATTTATTAAATAAGGCACAATAACAAAATAACAAGCCTCGTGGGGCAAAGCACAAGAAATGATAATACACTTACTGATAAACAGTGAGGGCGGAACCTGAACGCTGGAAGGAACTGACTTCAGGGTTAGGGAAGCCAGACTGGGAAACAGGTGTTAGGTCGCAGCCCTGAGCAAACAGAGCTGCTCCCTTAAATAGACCAGAATAGATTATATCAGCTGACAAAGGATCATCAGCTGATTGGAAACAGGTGGTTCAGCGGGGCTCCACTGACTGCTGGAAGCCCCGCCGAGACGCTGTCACAATAAATGTCTAGAAGTGCCCCTGCGGGGAGAACGGAGAGCTACCACACAGCCCGAGTGCCGACAGAGTCAGCACACGGACCATGATATAAACCCATATTCTTTAACTTTTTATGCTCTTGACTTGTTAAGTGAGTTTCTTGCCAAATATAATTTTGGCCTTTTCCTTTTTTGCTTTAGTTATCATCTTACTCCTCTTGATAGGGCTGGTCAGGCCATTAATATCAAGGGTGATAACCCTGAATTCCTTATTATGCACTTATAAAACTGTTTACAATAAGAAACATTTGTGATCCCGATGAACAAGTAATAAAAAGTATGAACAATAAACTTGGAAAAGCTAAAACACTGAAAATAACATTTAAACATTGAGTGGTCTTCCATCAAAGAGGTGGTCCTTAAGCTTCTTGCGTAGGGGGAAATTCCGGCCAGAAGATGATGGGGCCCCCTCAGGATCAGTGTGTGGGTGGATAGCATTTCAACTCAAAAAATTGGCTACCTTGGTCGTAGGTTATATAGGGCTAAGTAAAAGCAAGGAGACTATTGGGCTGCACGGTGGCGCAGTGGTTAGCACTGCGGCAGCACAGTTTACCCTTGGCCGGGGGATTGTGGGGATCGTGGGATCGTGGGTTCAATCCCAGCCCCCGACCAACAGTGATCTGTGTGGAGTTTGCATGTTCTCCCCGTGTTGCGTGGGTTTACTCCGGGATTTCTCCGGTTTCCTCCCACATGCCAAAAAACATGCAGGTTAGGTTTAATTGGGCTGTTCTAAATTGTCCCTAGATATCTGTTTCCTATAGGGCCTTAGAATAGAGGGTTAGTATTAATGAAAGCGCTTTGAGTGGTCTTTGTGACTAGAAAAGCGCTATATAAGTGCAGGTTAGTTAGTTAGTTAGTTAGTATTATAAGCTAGCAAAATACAGAAAGCCATGTTCACATTTAGAGTGGAGAGGGGGAGAAATACACACACACACACACACACACACACCTATTCATCCATACACTTACACACACACGCCCATATATGCAGTGGGGCAAAAAAGTATTTAGTCAGCCACCAATTGTGCAAGTTCTCCCATTTAAAAGATGAGGGAGGTCTCCAATTTTCATCATAGGTATACCTCAACTATGAGAGACAAAATGAGAAAAAAAAAATCCAGAAAATCACATTGAAGGATTTTTAATGAATTAATTGGTAAATTCCTCAGTAAAATAAGTGTTTGGTCACCTACAAACAAGCAAGATTTCTGGCTCTCACAGACCTGTAACAACTTCTTTAAGAGGCTCCTCTGTCCTCCACTCGTTACCTGCATTAATGGCACCTGTTTGAACTCGTTATCAGTATAAAAGACACCTGTCCACAACCTCAAACAGTCAGACTCCAAACTCCACTATGGCCAAGACCAAAGAGCTGTCAAAGGACACCAGAAACAAAATTGTAGACCTGCACCAGGCTGGGAAGACTGAATCTGCAATAGGTAAGCAGCTTGTTGTGAAGAAATCAACTGTGGGAGCAATTATTAGAAAATGGAAGACATACAAGACCACTGATAATCTCCCTCGATCTGGGGCTCCACACAAGATCTCACCCTGTGGGGTCAAAATGATCACGAGAACGGTGAGCAAAAATCCCAGAACCACACGGGGGGACCTAGTGAATGACCTGCAGGGAGCTGGGACCAAAGTAACAAAGGCTACCATCAGTAACACACTACGCCGCCAGGGACTCAAATCCTGCAGTGCCAGACGTGTCCCCCTGCTTAAGCCAATACATGTCCAGGCCCGTCTGAAGTTTGCTAGAGAGCATTTGGATGATCCAGAAGAGGATTGGGAGAATGTCATATGGTCAGATGAAACCAAAATAGAACTTTTTGGTAAAAACTCAACTTGTCGTGTTTGGAGGAGAAAGAATGCTGAGTTGCATCCAAAGAACACCATACCTACTGAGAAGCATGGGGGTGGAAACATCATACTTTGGGGTTGTTTTTCTGCAAAGGGACCAGGACGACTGATCCGTGTAAAGGAAAGAATGAATGGGGCCATGTATCGTGAGATTTTGAGTGAAAACCTCCTTCTATCAGCAAGGGCATTAAAGATGAAACGTGGCTGGGTCTTTCAGCATGACAATGATCCCAAACACACCGCCCGGGCAATGAAGGAGTAGCTTCGTAAGAAGCATTTCAAGGTCCTGGAGTGGCCTAGCCAGTCTCCAGATCTCAACCCCACAGAAAATCTTTGGAGGGAGTTGGAAGTCCGTGTTGCCCAGCGATAGCCCCAAAACATCACTGCTCTAGAGGAGATCTGCATGGAGGAATGGGCCAAAATACCAGCAACAGTGTGTGAAAACCTTGTGAAGACTTACAGAAAACGTTTGACCTCTGTCATTGCCAACAAAGGGTACATAACAAAGTATTGAGATGAACTTTTGTTATTGACCAAATACTTATTTTCCACCATAATTTGCAAATAAATTCTTTAAACATCAGACAATGTGATTTTGTGGATTTTTTTTTCTCATTTTGTCTGTCATAGTTGAGGTATACCTATGATGAAAGTTGGAGACCTCTCTCATCTTTTAAGTGGGAGAACTTGCACAACTGGTGGCTGACTAAATACTTTTCTGCCCCACTGTGTATATATATATATATATATATACACACACACACCTATTCATCCATACACTTACACACACACGCCCATATATATACATACATACATACATGTTGGGGACAGCAGTGGCTCAGGAGGTAGAGCAGGTCGTCCAATAACCACATGGTTGGCGGTTCGAATCCCGCTCTCCCCAGTATCCTGCCGTTGTGTCCCTGGGCAAGACACTTCACCCCTAATTGCTCCTGGTGGGTCTGGAAGCGCCATGTTAGGCAGCATGCCGCCATCAGTGTGTGAATGTGTGTGTGAATGGGTGGATAGCAGGATCTGTAAAGCGCTTTTGTCATCAAGAGATGAGAATAAAAGCGCTATTAAGTGAACACCATTTACACACACAGACACACACATACCTATTCATCCATACACTTACACACACACGCCCATATATGCATACATACATACACACACATACATATGTATACATACAGAGGTGCTCAAATGTCTTCAGGAAATTCAATCTGTCGTTACTAACCTGATTCCAGTTGTTATATCAACCGAATCAGAGACCTGGGAATATTTTCTTTGTGCGGTGAAATGGGTTAGTACTCTTCGGTGTCTGTCCCCGAAGGTCTTTGGAACCCGTGGAGTTTTTCCCGAATCCTGTGTTGATATTCCCCGCTGACTCTGTGCCGACTGTCCTTCACCTTTTCCCAACGTGAGCTCAGCCGCAATACTTGGCTGGGTCTGCCTTTGGGCTTTGATGGTATCGGGAAGCCTTTCGCCCGTAAATCCTCTGTCGCTTGGTCCACGTTATCATACGTGACAGTCCCTGAGTTGAGGAAGACGCACATCTTTGCCATTGGTGTATGGAATCGGATCCCCTTTTCTTTCAGCATTTTCTTAATTGGCAGGTATTCTCTCCTTTTTTCCATCACTCCTGTGGCAAAGTCATGATCAAAAAAATCTGTTTCCCCTCCACAGTGATAGTTTTCTTCCAGGCAGCGCTAACAATTTTTTCTTTAACTGTATACTTGCAGAATTTCACAACTGTCGATCTTGTGGGACTGAGTGGGTTTCGGGCCAAGTGCTCTATGTGCACGTTCAATACCCAGACTGGCTAGTCCGGTGGTCTCCCCCAGTTCTTCTTTTATTAAGTTCTCCACAAAGCAGGTCATTGAGGTCCCTTCGACTCCTCCTTTAATACCATAAATCTGAATATTGTTGCGGCGGGAGTGTCCCTCCAGCACGGTGAGTTTTGCTTTCAGATTAAGCTGAGTTTTGTGCATCTTAAAGCGTCTTTCACCTCCTCTCCAATGCGTTGCTCTGCCTCTCCCAGCCTCGGTATCATGGCTTCTGTTTGCTCCGCACTTTCCTTCATTTTTTGGTTGATGTCCGTTCTCATTTCAGCGAGCTGTTTTTTTATTATCTTCTTGAAAGTTGCTCTGAAAGTCTGCCAGCTGTTTAGTAATATTGCTTTCAAATGCAGTCATCACTTTGGCCATGGCTTCATTAATAGTCACGCGGATGGAAGCTAGCGTAACTGTCTCAGCTAGCATAGCCTCGTTACCACAGCCTTTATCTTCTGTATCGGCCTCCTTCCTTGTGCTTTTTGGGGTCTTACCAAGATCCTTTTCTTCTCCCCCCGGCATTACGTACTAGTAGAACCTTTGTTTTAGAATAAATCTCCTGGATTAAAAGGGGGTTAAAAGGTAGTTCAAAGTAGAGCTTCAAATTCACCAGCTATCAGCATCATGGCGCCACCGGAAGTCAACATCCCTTTTACTTTTCAGGCTCTTTATTGGGGTCATATGACCAAAGAAACACGCACCAAAGATAAATCCCTCATGGCAATCCTACTTGTTGCATGGAAAAAAGCTGTAACTTGCAAATGGCTGAAACATCAGGCTCCCTCAGTGGAGGAATGGTTCGGCATTATCCATCACATTTACGCAATGGAAAAAGTAACATATTCTATTAGACTGCAATTAGACAAATTCACTACCATATGGTTGGGGTGGATAGATTTTATTGAAGGGGTTTGTAGGTTTTAAGTGTCTGAAATGAGTCTACTGGTCACCTAATTATCCAAAATTTTAAAACAGTCAATTCTCTTAAAAAAAAAAAAAAAGCCTTTTTCTCATTTTTCTCTCCCAGAAAAGTTTTTGCCTTTTTTGTGGAAATCGTTAACATCATGTTTCGAAAAAGCCAAACCACCTGTTATGTCTGTAAAATGACCAGGCAGGAGGCGAGTCTTCATGCAGCAACCAACTACTTTATTATGTGAACTTGGGTTTATATACAGAGTGGGCCGTGCCCGCCTGACGTCACCCTGTGGGTGGGCACAGCATCCCAGACACACACACTCTCATACATAACACCACCGCCGTCCTTGAGACCAGCTCACTGCTCTATCATTGACCCACCAAGCTGTCTGTCTATTGAAGCCCCCAAGCTAACACTGGTAACAGGAAGCTCAACCCGAGCACGGCTTATATTGTTATTTTCTTCAGCTCTTAGTCACCCTAATAACCATCCCTGTTACCACCTAGTTCACCGGGCCGCAGTCCACAATGTGCCTCGCATCATTCCGGCCCATCTCCCAGTGGTTTCACAGCATGCCAGTCACAGGAAGCTGAGAGCCAGCAGCCCCAGGCAGCATCCCCGGGTCGTGGCAACTGCCTGCCCCAAGGTTGTTGCCTGGAGTTTCTGGCTCAGCTCCCTCACCATCCTCCAGGCATACTCTCACAGGTAGCGTGGGGGAGCCACTTTGTGACAGGGCAGACCTCCTGCCCCAGGCTGCCTGTGGGAGAGGAGCAGAGTACTGCAGAGTGAGACATTGCCCTTTGAGATCCCGTGGCTCAGCCAACGGCCTCGGTTTGTGGCGATCGGTGGAGCGCGCAGTGCTAGCGATTTAATGTGGTGTCTTGGCGGGGTTGTTGGGTGAGCTGGGATGACATGAGATGCACAAACAACTGCGGATCGGTGAACCAGCACTGCTCATCCAAGCTGGAAGGAGCCAATGGCAGAACACCAGCTGGAAATGCTGTGCACCCCTCCATAGGGAATTAGTCAGTGGTGCAGGCCCTGACACCTTAGAGTACACCTCCGCTACTAGCCAAGAGCTAGTGAGGAATTCCTCTTTGGCTCAGTGGTAGAGCGGAGGTATTGGGATCACGGTGTCATGGGTTCGGGTCTCGACCTGGCATATTAGGAGGTGTATGTCTACTTTGCCAGATGGCAAAAATAACTAGATTTGTCCACCTTGACTTAAGGGTTGAAACAGACTTGAGATCCCAGGCTGAATAGGCAATTCTGGCCTTGGCCGTGAGAGTGGGTTGCAACACAGGTTACTCAGCTAATGACTAATGCCTCATTTCCACTAGCCCAGTTCGACTCGCCTCGTTTCATTTCGTTACTACTTGTTTCTGCCGCGGTTGTGCCTCCATTACAACTGTGTAAAGCCGTGTATAGCTGGGGTGGGCGGGATTTTTTTTACAGCAAGGCGGCGCCACACTCCCGTGACGTAAAACACGCGACCCAAGCCAAACACAACATGGCGGCTTTACAAGGCGACTCCTCGGTCTGTGGCTTTTTTCACCGTAAATGCCAAAAAGGACCGTCAGACAAGGGTACAGGCAGTGAGACAAAACACTCTGGAATAGTTCTGCAGCTTCTGGAGAGAGCCGAAGACGTGAGGATACAAACTAGGTCATATGTGACGGTAAGCTAATGTTGCTAATGCTATTTTGCTATAAGTACGTCGTACTACACTGTAATCTCTGCAAGTTATCACTGTTTAGGTACTAAAATATGTACGCTGTGTGTGTTTCAGATGGCTCTGTTGTGGGAAAATTACCACTTCAAACGGTCAGTCTGGCGTTCATGTTCAGCCTGTCAACTGAGTGACAGGCTGAGTGAGACTGTCAACTGTCAGCACAGCTTCACAAATGATCAGTGGTTGTAGAGCTTAAGAATGTCTGGTTTATTTCCTGTGCAAAAAATTGCTCTGATCTAAGTACAGTGGTACCTCTACTTACGAATTTAATTCGTTCCGGAAGAATTCTCGTAACGTGAAAAATTCGTAAGTAGAGGCGCGTTTTACATGTAAATGCCGTAATCCGTTCCAAGCCCCCAAAATTCGGGCATAAATTTTTTATAAATCGTAAAAACGCATCAAAACATGTAACAAATACATGTTACAATTAGATTACTGCACAATAAACATAAAATGAGAGTTTAAAATGAGAGAAAGAATAATAAAAGCGAAAGAATAATAAAAATTATGTTCATTTACCTTTTAACTGCAATCGTCGGCGTCGGCGTCACCTTTTGCCTTCTTTGGTTCATGTTCTGTCTCATCAGTGGTTTTTGCCTGACGTTTTGTGATGAAACGATCCAAGGACGTTTGCTTTTATCGGCTTGTAAGGGCTTCCTTTTGTTTTAATACCATGCTGATCGTTGATGTTTTTTTTTTTTCCCAAAACTTTATTAAGAACAAGGTGAAAGTACAGAGTTATAACGTAGATGGTGATAAACATGGCAGTTAACAATTTTTTTTTCTCTAAATTGTGTAGTTCAGTCAACAGTCTTACAAGAGGTAAGAAAGATAAAATAAAGTAGTAAGAATAGTAAATAATAATAAGATAAAGCGAGATCAACCAAACGCATCCATTCGTGGCCAGTGGGATACCAGGAAGATGCTAGGCGATAGCCAATGGCAGAGCAGCTACAGGTATGTTTACGTTCGGTAAAATACGGGAGCTGCGAGGAGCGCGTACTTTTTTTGCCTTTCGTATCCTGAAATTTTGTTCGTAACTAGAGGCAATATTTTCCCGTTGAGGCGTCTCGTAACCTGAAAATTTCGTATGTAGAGACGTTCGTAAGTAGAGGTACCACTGTAATGTAACCATATTTCACTGTTTATGGGAATGTAGAAAAATCAGAATGTTTTGGGAAGAGGTGAGGGTAACAGTTGAAAAAATAATTTCAAAACAATTCACATTGAACCCTAAACTGTTTTTGTTGGGTCTGTATCCAGAAAAACATAACTTTAATAAGAGTGAAAGAACATTCGTAGACCTCAGTTTGCTTAATGCCAAAAAATGTATTGCATTACTGTGGATAAACTCATAGACCAGATGTGACTCAGTGGTTAAGACAGATGTTAACAACCTTCCACTAGAAAGAATAACATACATACTGAAATCAAAGGAAAATGTGTTATTATTTTAGAGCTCTTCCGGCTTTCAGAGAGAGCAGACGCTTTCTCCCCTCTCTCCTCTCCTTTCCTTCTCCCGAATGTTTCCCTGCTTGCGATGTCCTGTCTGTGTCTCGCTCTACTTCTGCTGAATCGACCCAAATGGAAACTATGGAAATTGGATAGTGGCTTAATGCTATTGTCACCACTTTCCAACAAGAACCGGGCCAGGGGCGAGCCCAAGAATTGGAACCTGTGTGATTCGACTGAAGATTGGCATGATCACAGGATTTTCTGTTTGGCCCTGGAGTTCCTGGTGTATCAAAATTATATTTGGGTGAGCTAATCAAAATGCGGACCCCGGCGTAGCTCCCCCAACAATTTCCAGTTGGGGGGAGCACGGATTGCGGCAAATGGGATTAACATGGAATTTACCACCTGGCATGCATTGAAGAGAGAATGGACTCTCTTGGACATGTTACCTATGTTTCGGTAGGTGGATAACATCTGGAGTCGCTGAGTGCTTTCCAGAGAATGACTTTAAAGCCTGTAAATTGTGATGCACAATCGCTGAGAGATGAAATTTTTTTTTACTCTAAGTGAACTGAGCCTTTCGACCTTGATTCTGCACCCTTGAAGACTTCATTCATTCCTCCTGGGAAGATAAGGCTGAAGGGAGTCTGGCTCTCTCCTTCATAAACAATCTGGCGTACAGTAATCTGAACTCTCAAGACAGCGCCATGTGACTGGCTCAGAAATTTCCATCTGCCATGCACTGAGAGTTGATCTCACAAGGACATGCTTTTCTAAGTTTCAGACACTAAGACATAACATCTGCTGAGAGAGGATTTTTGCTGTCCACCAGTAACTGATAACTGACACTCACTCTGCATTCAACATACACGACTGATTCATTTACACTGATGTACATATACACTCACTGCCTCTCTCTGCTGTCTTTGTAATGTGTGATCTATTGTCTGCTAAGTGTGCATAGAGGGTTTTTTTTCTGTGTGATCATAATCTGGCTCATTTGAGCTTATATGAGTTTATACGAGCGTTATTCTGATAACTATGTTTTTTTCTCTCTGCCTATTGTGTTTTCCCTGACCCTGACCCTTGCCCTCTTTACCCTCCTGTTCGACTGGCGCCTTTGGGCTGCCGCGGCTATGGGATGCGCTTACAGAAGCGCGCCCAATGTCAAGTCAAATTTCAATTCTCCTGTATGTATTGCACGTATGGTAGTATTGACAATAAACCTTTTCATTCAAATACTGCGTTGTTGTATTTAACCACAATTTTCATTTAGCTGCACTGATGTAAAGTCGATTTTACAAGGGCTGGGTTACATTTAAAATCATCTGCTTTTACTGTGGCCTCAGCAATCAGAATGAATTAATACATTCACTTGAATGGAATCTAGTACTTTAACTGAAGGTGTGCATCACAGAGTATGGAGTCGCTCAGTCAAAATATGGAGTTTTTATCAATAAAAGTTTGTCTGGAATGTAAAAGTGTCTCTTCTTGCCCTGGCTTCAAGTGTGGGCGGTGTTTTGTACTTTTATTGCTAAAATATAAAAGGATGCACTACAATGGGTCTCAAATATTTGTAATGTGTCCTGTTACTGCATGAGTTTATTGATGATACAGTATAAACTACACATATAAACTAAATTATATTGATGACTGAACAACTGCCATTCCCCAAAAGATACAGTTATGATCATAACTCACAAAGGATCACACAAGTGATCTGACAAAAAAAAAAAATACATTAACAAGTGGGGTTTTTTTTACAGTTGATGCGCCATATTCACACAATCAAATAAATCTCAGTTCAGTCCCTTTTATATTAAGTGGAAATTGTGCTACTTTGGTTCATGAAAAAATTCAATATTTTTGTCACTCATTTCAGAAAGTGAAACCCATATATAGATTCATTACAGGAACAGTGATATATTGAAAGTGTTTATTTTAATACTGATGATTACGGCTACAGCCCATATTAATCAACACCTCAACGGCCAACATTTATATTTAAAAACTATTTTTTAAAGTTAATTTTATGTAATATTCCAATTTTTTGCAAAATAGAATTTGGGGTTTTCAGGGGCTGTAAGCCATAATCAGCAAAATTAAAATAAATAAACGCTTCAACTATATCACTGGCTGTGTAATGAATCTATATAATATAAGGATTTCTCTTTCTGAAATGAGTGAGTGGTGGGATGTGACAAAAATGCTTCGTTTCCCTGACAAGCACTGCAGGATCCACAGAATAGGTGTGTGGGTCTATTCTGACGCTTTAGAAAATTATATGAATGACTTTATAAATCACTGGTTTGAAAAAGCAATTTTAATATGACGAGATTTCAGTTCCTGTAGTCCATTTCACCAGTATCACAATATAAACAGGGAGGCTATAACCCCTGGCATGTGGAAACACATTCTAGCATTAAATTGCACACAATTTAATGCGCAGGACCAAAGTGCAATACAAAACACAAACCAGGACTTTAACCAGGATTAACATATTTCATCGTTTTGCTCTCACAAGCGAATATTTAGGAGAAAACAAGCGCGATTCAGCAGTTGGTACTAGCTAGCGCTAGCTACTAGCAAAAAAAACGTTAGCTAAAAAACGTTAGCCAGCACAGAGCAGCGCTGTATGGCTCAAAAAAAGTGAGCTTGCCACCAACAGGATAAATAAGCAAACAGATGCACATTATTACAAATCACTCACCATCGATGGTTCTCTCACGTTCGTCTTCAGCTTGTCTATAGTCTGGTTGTATGCTGGCCAGCCATCGGATCCGGGTCACTCCTCACTGTGTATCAGCCACCAAGCAGAGAAAACTCTGCACCTCTTCGTTGGACCACGGTGTAGAGTTCCGCAAAACCTACAACGCTGTCTGTATTAATATCATATTTACTCCGTGACCGAGTTAGTCCGTGATTGCAAATGGCGGTCGTAAAGATTTCAACGAAGACAGGCGCTTTCGTGACGTTATGCCCTGACCAATCAGTGGCTAGCAGTCGATTGACGTCACATCACACCTCGCTTTCGCCCGGTTATACCCTGCCTCTTAACCGGCACGAAAATAGTGTCGGTTAAAGCGTGCTGGGTATAGTGGAAATAGCGAGAAAGTGAAACGAGTAGAACTAAGTAAGGCCAAGGCGATACTAATGGAAATGGCCCATATCTGACGTAAGAGGGACGGCACAGTTGAACAGCTGAAGTCTGTTTCTTAAAGTGACAGGCTATAAGTCAGAGCATTTGAAGAAAGCCAAGAAAAATAAAAAACAAATTTGCTTCAATAATAAAAAAAAATAAAGAGAATGTGAACAAAGTATGTCACAAGCACTTCATTCAGAAATGAGTGAGCTGTTAAAATGTGTAAAAAATGCAGTCATTGGACCCGTTAAACCCATAAGACCGGACTCTACATGCAATATCTATACTTCAAATACTCAAATAACGCCTTTTCCCAGAATTACCCCCCCCCCCCACACACACACACAGAGTGGTGTGAAAAAGTGTTTGCCCCCTTCCTGATTTCTCTCTCTTTTTTTTTTTTGGATGTTTGTCACACTTAAATGTTTCAGATCTTCAAACAAATTTAAATATTAGACAAAGATAACACAAGTAAACACAAAATAGTTTTAAATGAAGGTGTTTATTGTTAAGGGTAAAAAAAATCCAAACCTACATGGCCTTGTGTGAAAAAGTGATTGCCCCCCCGTGAAAACATAAATTAACTGTGGTTTATCACATCTTTGGAAAGCTGAGTTCAATTTCTCTAGCCACACCCAGGCCTGATTACTGCCACACCTGTTCTCAATCAAGAAATCACTTAAACAGGACCTGACTAACAAAGTAAAATAGACCAAAAGATCCTCAAAAGCTAGACATCATGCTGTGATCCAAAGAAATTCAGGAACAAATGAGAAACAAAGTAATGAGATCCATCAGTCTGCAAAAGGTTATAAAGCCATTTCTAAAGCTTTGGGACTCCAGCGAACCACAGTGAGAGCCATTATCCACAAATGGCAAAAACATGGCACAGTGGTGAACATTCCCAGGAGTGGCTGGCCGACCAAAATTATCCCAAGAGTGCAGCAACAATTCATCCAAGAGGTCACAAAAGACCCAAAAACAACATCCAAAGAACTGCAGGCCTCACTTGCCTCAGTTAAGGTCAGTGTCCATGACTCCACCATAAGAAAGAGACGGGCAGAAATGGCCTGCATGGCAGAGTTCCAAGATGAAAACCACTGCTGAGCAAAAAGAACATAAAGACTCATCTCAGTTTTGCCAGATAACAGCTTGATGATCCCCAAGACTTTTGGGAAAATACTCTGTGGACTGACAAGACACAAGTTGAACTTTTTGGAAGGTGTGTGTCCCATTACATCCAGCATAAAAGTAACAGCATTTCAGAAAAGGAACATCATACCACCAGTAAAACATGGTGGTGGTAGTGTGATGGTCTGGGGCTGTTTTGCTGCTTCAGGACCTGGAAGACTTGCTGTGGTAAATAGAACCATGAATTCTGCTGTCTACCAAAAAATCCTGAAGGAGAATGTCCGGCCATCTGTTCGTGACCTCAAGTTGAAGCACACTTGGGTTCTGCAGCAGGACAATGATCCAAAACACACCAGCAAGTTCACCTCTGAATGGCTTAAGAAAAACAAAATTAAGACTTTGGAGTGGCCTTGTCAAAGTCCTGACCTGAATCTGATAGAGATGCTATGGCATGACCTTAAAAAGGCGGTTCATGCTTGAAAACCCTCCAGTGTGGCTGAATTACAACAATTCTGCAAAGATGAGTGGGCCAAAATTCCTCCACAGCATTGTAAAAGACTCATTGCCAGTTATCGCAAACACTTGATTGCAGTTGTTGCTGCTAAGGGTGACCCAACCAGTTATTAGGCTTAGGGGGCAATCACTTTTTCACACAGGGCCATGTCGGTTTGGATTTTTTTTTTTTTACCCTTAATAGTAAACACCTTCATTTACAAACTGCATTTTGTGTTTATTTGTGTTATCTTTGTCTGATATTTAAATTTGTTTGATGATCTGAAACATTTAAGTGTGACAAACATACAAAAAAATGAGAAATCAGGAAGGGGGCAAATACTTTTTCACACCACTGTGTGTGTATATAAATATATATGCAGCTTAATTTGAAGTAAAAAAAATTCTCTGTTTGTTCTTGCTGTTGTTTTCTTTGTTCTTGCTCTTTCTTACTGGTGTCCAAAAATGCCTGCAGAGGGGACTGAAAGAGGGGTTTTTTTCTGCTGGAATATCTCTCCAGAGCAACCATGGAGACATACTGAATTCGTTGCATAATGAATTGTTTCTCCCTATTGGGTGCATACTGGGAAATAATTTATATAATTTGTAAAATAGGATGACGTATGTACCTCTGTATCTGATGGAATTCTAATTAATATGTTTTGTGAAACTTCTGGCACATAATAAAAATAAAGTATATAAAAATATTTGCAAATTCACAAGAAAACACAAATTTACAAGTAAAAAAGGTGAACATTTATATGGAAGAAATATGCAAATTTACAAAGTTTTTGCAAATTTTCAAAAAAATGCAAATTCACAAGAAAAAAGTGGCAAATACTCAGAAAAAAATATCTTAAGCAAAAGTGCAAATTTACAAGACAATTTTTGCAAATTTAAGAAAAGGTTAGAAGTTAAATAGAAAAAAAATTGCAAGTAAAAATAAGTTTTACAAGTAAAAATCTAATGCATTAAAATTGCAAATTTACAAGAAAAAAAATTGACAAATTTACAAGGAAAAAAGTAGCAAATTCAGAAGAAAAAGCTGCAAATAAAGATGCTAAAGTAGGAGACTGTGGATGGTTGCAAATTTATGGGGAAAAATGCAAAATTTACAAGAGCTGGGAGAAGAGCTGGCAGCCGGTAAAATGGCGGTGTCGCACATGGACGCAGTGGTCCCTCTTGGCATCAGCGAATGAGAGAGTTTTGAGTGTTTTGATCATCCCAGACGTACATTCTGTAAAACTTACAACCATGAGACCTTATCAAACATCAAGGTACTGCACGCTGCAAGAATCGTGGCACTCGGTTGTGACTTGGACATTCTACACCAGCATGGAATTCTGGCGGAGTCCCCGCTGGAAGCTACCCGGGAGAGGAGGAAGCGTAGACGGAGGGAACGCAAGCAAAAGCGTGGAAAAAGGGCCGGGATCCATGCTAGGCTAAAGGCTAACCCCTCCAGACCAGCAGTACCATTGCTCCTTCTCTCTAACGTCCGCTCCCTCGACAACAAGTTGGACGAGCTGCGTCTGCTGAGAGAAACCCGGAGAGAGTGGAGAGACTGCTGTGTGCTTGCGTTCATGGAGACATGGCTCCACGACAACATCCCTGACAAGGCCATTCAGCTGGAAGGTACGACAGTGTTCCAAGCAGACAGAGAAACGGCGAGTTCCAGTAAGAGCCGTGGGGGTGGGCTATGCATCTATGTTAACAAGAACTGGTGCGTTAACGCCACATTATTATCTAAACACTGCTCTCCGTTGGCGGAGTTCCTTATTGTAAATTGTCGGCCATTTTATCTGCCGAGGGAATTCAGCAACGCGTTTGTAGTGGCTGTTTACCTAGCACCGAGCGCTAACGCTAATGCTAAGAAGGCACTTGGGGAACTGCACGATGCTATTAGCGAAACCCAAACTTCACACCCGGACAGTTTTTTGGTGGTTGCGGGGAATTTTAACCACACCAGCTTAAAGACTGTGCTCCCCAAGTTTAAACAATGTGTAGACTTTAAGACCAGAGGAGAGAATATGTTGGACTTAGTGTACACAAACACAGATGCATATAAGGCGATACCCCGCCCCCACCTCGGCCTTTCTGACCACATATCCGTGATGCTGGTTCCTGCCTAAAAACCCTTATTGAAGCGCAGCAGGCCAGTAGTGAAACAAATTAGGATTTGGCCAGAGAGTGCAACCTCTGCACTGAAAGACTGTTTTCTGCACACAGACTGGGAGGTCTTCAAAATAGCAGCCTCCCAGGAAGACAAGACAGATGTGGAGGAGTATGCTGAAATGGTCACCAGCTACATCGTGAAGTGCACAGAGGATGTCACTACAGTGAAGACCATAACTATGCGGAGAAACCATAAGCCCTGGATGACTGCAGAGGTGCGCTCGCTGCTTACAGCCAGAGATGCAGAGCGAAGGACAGGATCGCCCTCTGCTCAGCCAGGTCTGCGCTCTCAAAGGGAATTAAGACGGTGAAGCGCGCCTATGCGGAGAAAATCCAGGGACACCTCTGTGACACTAGGAACACCAAGCAGATGTGGCAGGGAGTTCGGACACTGACGGGCTATAAGTCTAGGCAGGGGGTCAATGATGATGACGCTTCACTTCCAGACAGGTTCAACAACTTCTTTGCACGTTTTGAAGCATCAAACTCGACAATCAGAGGGAAGGCTGGCCCACCCCCACCATTGGTCGGACCAGCTTTTACCATCAACTCAGCGAACACACGGAGGACCCTAACCAGAGTCAACCCACGTAAAGCTGAAGGTCCAGACAACATCCTGGGACGTGTGCTCTGAGACTGCGCGAGCGAGTTGGCGGATGTACTGACTGACATTTATAACATCTCCCTGAGTCAGGCCATCGTTCCCAGATGCTTCAAGACCTCTACCATAGTACCAGTGGCAAAGAAACCAGTTGTGTCCTGTCTGAATGACTATCGTCCTGTTGCACTGACACCAATTGTGATGAAGTGTTTTGAACAGCTTGTCAAACCACACATCACAGCCTGCCTCCCTGCATCACACGACCCGCTCCAGTTTGCATATCGTTCAAACCGCTCCACGGAGGATGCTATAGTCACCACCCTGCACTCTGTCATCACCCACCTGGATCAGAAAGACACCTACGCCAGACTCCTGTACATTGATTTCAGTTCAGCATTCAACACCATTATTCCCCAGAGACTGATGGAGAAATTACTCCTTCTTGGTCTGAACACCGCCACATGTCTCTGGATCCTGGATTTCCTGACTGAGAGACCTCAGTCTGTCCGGGCTGGAAACAACATCTCCAACTCTGTCACGCTGAGCACCGGATCCCCTCAAGGCTGCGTACTCAGTCCACTGTTGTTTACACTTCTAACACATGACTGTGTATCCAGACACGAGGGGAACCAGATTATTAAGTTTGCAGACGACACCACGGTGGTGGGACTTATTCAGAGGGATGAGGACTCAATGTACAGGGAAGAAGTGAGAGACCTGGAGGGCTGGTGCAGGGAGAACAATCTGGTGCTCAACGTGGACAAAATGAAGGAGATGATTATCGACTTCTGGCGGTCACAGCCTGAACACGTCCCCCTCAGCATCGGCGGCCGTTTAGTGGAGAGAGTGGAGAACATCAAGTTCCTTGGAGTGCAGATCTTGCAGGACCTAACCTGGAGCAAGAATTCTTGGGGATCAGAAAGCGGACCCAGCAGAGACTGCACTTCTTGAGGAAACTCAAACAGGCCTCTCTCCCCATCTGCATCCTCAGGACCTTCTACAGAGGTGTGGTGGAGAGTGTTCTGACGTACTGCATTGCTACATGGTACTCCAGCTGCAGTATGTCAGACAAAAAAGCCCTGCAGAGGATAGTTAAAGGAGCTGAGAAGGTAATTGGAGTCTCCCTCCCCTCTGTCCAAGAACTTTTTCAGAACTGCTGTAGGAGCAGGGCACTGAATATTGTCAAAGACCGTTCTCACCCTTTGCATAAACACTTTGGACTTCTGCCATCTGGCAAACGATTCCGTAGCATCAGAGGCAGAACCACCAGACTGATCAACAGCTTCCTTCCACAAGCTGTCAGGATGCTGAACAGCTGACCCGGAATCTCTCATACATACTACTGCGCCTACGGACATTATGTATATTATTTGCATAATATAGTTAGTTTGTTTTTCAGGTATGTCTCAGGGATGTGTGAATGGATGTGGTGGGGTGGGGGGGGGGGGGTGAAGATATGTGTGAGTGTGTCTTAAATCATGTTCTTATATGGATGCCGAGGGAAACACAATTTCATCTTGCCTGCACTATAGTTGTATGTACAGCAATATGACAATAAAGGTTGATTTGATTTGATTTGAAAAAAGTTGCACATTTAAGAGACTCGATAATAAAGGTGCAAATTCGAGAGACTGTGGAGGGTCACAAATTTAGGGAAAAAATTGCATGTTTATGAGACCAAGGGGAAAAAGTCGCAAATTTACAAGAGGTGTTTGCAGTAACTTATGATGCCTGGTGGTTGTAAATTTACAAGTGGGAGTGGTCACAAATTTTGGGAAAAATGGCAGATTCACGAGTGTGGTGGAGAGTTGCAAATATTTGGAAAAATTGCAACTTTACGAGATGTTGGGGGAATTTAGCCAACTTGTGAATGTATTCGTAGGCCTGACAAAATATAGTGGAGGGGAACATCTGGGCTGATGTTTCCACCTGTGTACCTGACGGTTGTACACGCAGCAGAGCACCAACCTTCTCTTCTTGAATGTGCCACAACTGTGTGTTTGTACACAAACTACAGCATATTGTATTGTTTTCAGTGGACGTTACTAGCAGCAGCTAACTGCTGACTGTACATAACATACATGTCTGCGATGTCGGTTGTTACCCTGAGACGATGTTAATGATGTCCAGCCAGTTCCACGGATCTCTGATGAAGGTGAAGCGTCCCATGCAGAATCCTCTGGCCGTGATTTTCACCGCCACTTCAAACACATAGATGATGAGGAACACCAACCTGTACAAACGAGAAAGTAGTGAGACCATCAAAATGATGAGGATCTCGTCAAAAGTGAACTGTCAAGGAGCAAAATTCATTTATGGGCATGTCCAAGTCAATTTAGCTAAAAAAACATGGACTGATGATTTTTTTTCCTGGGGAAATGATGCATTCATGCACAAAGTGAAAATGCACATGTACATCACTGGTCTGCACTGCTTGACATTAATCCTAATTTTAATGATTAGCGTTAAAGCCTGGGCCGTTATTTTATGCTTCAACAACTGGACTGAAGCTAAATTATTTCAAGTTTCCATTCCCCTGATGTGTATCACTCAGGCAAGAATGGTTTTGACAGAAGAGACCGAGCCACTGAATAATCTCTGGAACCCATGCACCATTTCTTCTTTTCTCTGAGCAGTAAAACAGCAGCAACAGGTGCAGGGAATAAAATCCATTTTGAGGCTCCGATCGTTGTGCAGTGCAGCAGTTTAATGCAGATGTCTCACAGGAAGCGAATTATCACAAAGTCGATACAGTGCAATAAAATACAACCATGATGGAAAAATCTGAAGCCATCTGTCAGATTTGGGACTTTTCCATCCATCCATCTTCTACTGCTTTTCTGGCAGTCCGGGTCATGGAGGCAGCAGCTCAAGTAGAGAAGCCTAGATTTCCCTCTCCCCAGCCACCTGCTCCAGCTCTTCAGAGAGAACACCAAGATGTTCGCAGGCCAGCTGGGAGACATAGTGTCCCCAGAGTGTCATGGGTCTGCCCCGGGGTGTCCTCCTAGTGGGACGTGCCCGAAACACCTCAAGTGGGAGGCATCCACGAGGCATCCTGATCAGATGGCCATACCACCTCAACTGGCTCCTTTCGATATGGAGGAGCAGCGGTTCTACTCTGGGCCTCTCCTGGATGACTGAGCTCCTCACCCTATCTTTGAGGGTGAGTTCAGCAATCATACAGAGAAAGCTCATTTCAGCCGCTTGCATCCACAATCTCATTCTTTCGGTCATTACCCAAAGCTTATAACCATAGGTGAGGGTAGGAACATAGATTGACTGGTAAATCAACAGCTTTGCTTTAGAGCTCAGCTGTCTCTTCACCACAACAGACCAGTGCAACGTTCGCATCACTGCAGAGGCTGCGCCAATCCATCTGTCAATCTCACGCTCCATTCTCCCCTCACTCATGAATGAGACCCCAAGATACTTAAACTCCTCCACATGGGGCAAGAGCTTGTCCCAAACCCGTAGAGGACAATCCCCCTTTTTCTGGCAGAGGACCATGGACTTGGATTTGGAGGTGCTGATTCTCATCACAGCTGCTTCACACTCAGTAGCAAACCGTCCCAGCAAGGCCTGTAGGTCATTGGTCGATGAATCCAACAGGACAACATCATCCACAAACAGCAGAGATAAGATCCTATTGAGCGTGACACCCTCCAATCCTTGGCTGCACCTAGATATCCTGTCCATAAAAATTATGAACACGATTGGTGGCAAACAACAGCCATGCCAGAGTCACACTCTCACTGGAAACGAATTTGACTGGATGTTGGCAATACGAACCAAACTCTTGCAACCATTGTATAGGGACCAGATAGGTTGTAATCACGAGCCCAATACCCCATGCTCACGCAGCACCCCCCCAAAAGAGACCACAAGGGATGCGGTCAAATGTTTTCTCCAAGTCCACAAAATACATGTGGACTGGTTGGGCAAACTCCCATGAACCCTCGAGGATTCTCGAGAGGATAAAACGTTGGTCCGGTGCACCACGGCAAGGACGAAAACCACATTGCTCCTCCTGGATCCAAGGTTCGGCCAGCGGTCGGACTCTCCTCTCCAGTACCCTGGCATAGACCTTCCAGGGAGGCTGAGAAGTGTGATCCCTCTAAAGTTGGAACACACCCTCCGGTCCCCCTTTTTAAAAAAAAGAGGAACCACCACCTCAGTTTGCCATGCCAAAGGCACTGTCCCCAACCTCCACGCAGCAACGCAGAGGCATGTCAACCATGACAGCCTTACAACATCCAGGGCCTTGAGGTACTCAGGGTGAATCTCATCCACCTCCGGGGCCCGGTCACCAAAGAGTTTTTTTTAACCACTTTGGCGACCTCAGCCCCTGTGATGGGCGAGTCGTCCCCCTCGTTCTCAAGCCCTGCTTCCTCTGTGGAAGGTGCATCAGTGGATTTGAGGAGATCCTCGAACGGTTTGGTAACACCTGGATGTGTTTGGAGACTGTCACATTTTTTCATAGCATTTAATGTAGAAACGGACAGACTCGGTGTAGGAGTCCAAGTCCTGCTGTTCAAAGATGCTCCAATCTGTGCAGGCAAAGCAGCCTTGTAGCTGGAGGAGAGCATTTTCAGTCCAGTTTTTAATTGTTTGTTTAGTTGGAGAGGAACTCTTCCTGAGGGGGGGTGTAGGCAGGTATTAGAAGCAGGGAGAGATGGTCTGACTGTCCAAGGTGGGGGAGTAGGATGACTCTGTAGGTGTGCTTAATGTTGGTGTAAACATGATTCCGTGTTGTTTCCCCTCTTGTGGGACACTTAACATCCATCCATCCATTTTCTCCTCCTTTTCTGGAGACCTGGCTCATTGAGGCAGCAGCTCAAGCAGAGAAGCCCAAACTTCCCTCTCCCCAACCACCTGCTCCAGCTCTTCAGAGAGGATACCAAGATGTTCCCAGGCCAGCTGGGAGATGCAGTCTCTCCAGTGTGTCCTGGATCTGCCTGGGGATCTCCTCCCTGTTGGACGTGCCCGAAACACCTCAAGTGGGAGGCGTCCAGGAGGCATCCTGATCAGATACCCAAACCACCTCAACTGGCTCCTTTCGACGTGGACAAGCAGCGGTTCTACTCTGAGCCTCTCCTGGGTGACTCAGCTCCTCACCCCATCTCTAAAGGTGAGTCCAGCAATCCTACAGAGAAAGCTCATTTCAGCCACTTGTATCCATAATCTCATTCTTTCAGTCATTACCCAAAGCTCATGACCATAGGTGAGAGTAGGAATGTAGATTGACTAGTAAATCAAGAGCTTTGCTTTAGAGCTCAGCTCCCTCTTCACCATAATAGACTGGTACAACGTCCGCATCACTGCAGATGTTGCTCCGACCCGTCCGTCAATCTCGCGCTCCATTCTCCCCTCACTCGTGAATGGGACCCCGAGATACTTAAACTCCTCCACTTGGAGCAGGAGATTGTCTCCAACCCAAAGAGGACAATCCACCTTTTTCTGGCTGAGGACCATGGACTCAGACTTGGAGGTGCTGATTCTCATCCCAGCCACTTCACACTCAGCAAACCGTCCCAACAAGGCCTGTAGGTCATTGCTTGATGAAGCCAACAGGACAACGTCATCCGCCAAAAGCAGAGATGAAATTCTGTGGTCACCAAGCATGACACCCTCCAATGCTTGGCTGCACCTAGATATCCTGTCCATAAAAATTATGAACAGAATCAGTGACAAAGCGTAGCCCTGGTGGAGTCCAACTGTCACTGGAAATGAGTTTGACTGGGTGTTGGCAATACAAACCAAATTCTTGCAACGGTTGTATAGGAACCGGATAGCTTGTAACAATGAGCCCGATACCCCATGCTCCCGCAGCATCTCCCACAAGAGATCACGAGGGATGTGGTTGAATGTTTTCTCTAAGTCCACAAAACACATGTGGACTGGTTGGGCAAACTCCCATGAACTCTCAAGGATTCTCGAGAGGGTAAAGAGCTGGTCCGATGTGCCTCGGCCAGGACGAAAACCACATTGCTCCTCCTGAATCCGAGGTTAGACCAACAGTCAAACTCTCTTCTCCAGTACCCTGGCATAGACTTTCCAAGGAAGGCTTGAGAAGTGTGATCCCCCTGAAGTTGGAACACACCCTCTGGTCCCCCTTCTAAAAAAGAGGAACCACCACCTCGGTTTGCCATGCCAGAGGCACTATCCCCAACCTCCATGTAACATTGCAGAGGCATGTCAACCATGACAGCCCTACAACATCCAGGGCCTTGAGGTCGGCCTCCGTCGGTCTATGATGACCATGGAAGAGAAACCTAAACGTCTAATCTGCTGGAACAGCACCACCTGTGGCTGAACAGGCCGATGCGCGAATGGCAGTCCCTGTCACACTGGTCGCACTTGTGGGTGGTCTCTGTCCTGCTGGGTCTGTGGCGGTTCTTCCTGTGGGTCCTATTTTCATCTGCTGCAGCAGTCAGTCTCTCTTCACCCGCCTTGAGCTGTCTGGTCAGAGTGCCTCTCCATTTGGAGCGGTCCGTTGCAAGGTCCTCCCAGCGCTCTGTGTTGATCTCCAGGGCCTTCATGTCTCTCTTGCAGACGTCTCTAAAGCGCAGCTGTGGGCGGCCAACGTCTCTCCTGCCAGTCGCCAGTTCTCCGTAGAGGACGTCTTTGGGGATTCTGCCATCCTCCATACGGTGAACGTGGCCTAGCCAGCAGAGCCTGCACTGCCTGAGTAGAGTGAACATGGAGGGAAGGCCGGCGTGGGACAGAACTTCTGTGTTGGGCACTTTGTCCTGCCAGGATATGTCCAGGATGTGGCGAATGCAGCGCAAGTGGAAGGAGTTCAGTCTCTTTTCCTGCTGGGCGTATGTAGTCCACGTCTCACTCCCATAGAGCAGTGTGCTGATGACGCAGGCGTTGTACACTGCCATCTTCGTCTTGACAGAGAATTTGGGATTCTCCCACACTCGTGTGGTGAGGCAAGCGAGTGTGAAGGCTGATTTTCCAATCCTCTTGTCGATCTCTGTATCAAGGGAGAGGTTGTTGCTGATCGTGGACCCCAGGTACGTGAACTGAATCACGACCTCCAGCTCGTGGTCGTCGATGGTGATGGTTGGTGGTGCTTCCGTGCCTTGCGCCAAGACGTTAGTCTTCTTCAGGCTGATGGTAAGCCCGAAGTCCTTGCATGCCTGGGAGAAGCGGTTCATCAGGGTCTTAAGCTCCTGCTGTGTGTGGGTTGTGACTGCAGCATCGTCTGCAAACAGCATGTCTCTGATTAGAGCCTCGCGCACTTTGGTTCTGGCTTTCCAGCGGGCGAGGTTGAAAAGCCTGCCGTCAGATCTTGTGTGCAGGTAGATTCCCTCTGTTGCTGTGCTGAAGGCATGCCTCAGGAGCATAGCAAAGAAAATCCCAAAGAGGGTTGCCGCAAGTACACAGTCCTGTTTCACTCCGCTGCGTATGTTGAATGGCTCTGAGACGTTGCCATTGTGCTGCACTATCCCCTGCATGTTGGTGTGAAACGATTCGATGAGGCTTTGCAACTTTGGTGGGCATCCTATCTTTGGCAGGATCTTCAAAAGGCCCTCTCTGCTGACCAGATCAAACGCTTTGGTGAGGTCGATGAAGGCGACGTACAGGGGCATGTTCTGTTCTCTGCATTTCTCCTGAAGTTGGCGGATGGAGAGTTGGGCTTCTCGCAGCCCTGAGAATCTGGAGGTTCTTCTCGTTTGGGTACTTCTTGTACTCAGCAAGTGCTGAGCGCTTGGCTTCAATGACGGGGGTCATCTCGGTCAACTTGGCATCAAACCAGTCCTGTGACTTCGAGGTCTTCCTCCCAAAGGTAGCCAAGGCTGTGCGGTGGATGGTGTTTTGCATCTGGCCTTCTCACTTCCGCCCTCCAAAGAGAGCAGTCGCATTTTTTCTCTGCTCCCGCTCCCTGTCTCTCCCTCCCTAACTGACTGGATCCCAGCTTGCTATTGTCTGTGTCTGTGTGTCTCTCTACTGCTGATTCATCCAACGAAATTATGGATTTAATAAGCTGGGCTTTGAACGCAATCGACACTGTGTTTTCAACGAGGAAATCAGGTCCGGGGGAGCCTATTTGTCCCGCAGGGACTGCTGCTGCGGGTTACATTAAGGATACAAGCAATTGGAAACTCTTGTGTCTGTGTGATCTTTCTATTGAAGATATTGAAGATTTATATCTATTCGGAGCAATGGTCACCGGAATTCTACTGATCGGCCTTGGGATTGTTCTGGTGCACGAAGATGGACAGAGCTTATCAAAAAGCGGACCCGGCAAAGCTCTCTCATCAATTCGACCAACTGAGCAGGACTCTGACAGCGGCCAATGGAGAACTGTACAGGAAGATGGAATACATCACGATCACGCTGAAAGCTGTTCACGAATCGATTTCAAAGCCTGGCATTGATGGATCTGGAGCACTGAATCCGTAAGAGAATGGAAAGTTTTTTCTCTTAAGTCAGTGCTATTCGACCTGTTTTTCGGCACCCTCAGCACTCAGTCCTCCTGATGATCAACAGTATAATTGTTTTCATAACATTGGCGGACAGTATCTGACTCTCAAGGACAGCTGTCTGGCTCAGACTATTCCATCTGCCGTGCTCAAGGACACGTTCCTTTGCCTTAGACACTAGTCATAACATCTGCTGAGAGAGAGACTATTGCTGTTCACCTAACTGATTGCATCCAACACACACACAACTGACCCATTTATACTGACGAAGACATTCATTCACTGCTCTCTCTGTGTCATTGTGTGGATTCTATTGTCTGCTAATTGTGCATTGAGAGTTTTTTTCTTGTAATCACAATATCGGTCATATAAATGAACTTTATTTTGATCAACAATGCTTTTTTTTTCTCTCTCTCCTATTGTGTCCCCTCCCCCTCCCCTGCCTTCTATTCCCCTCCTGCTGACAGGCGCCTCCATGGCTCGCCGCGTCATTGGGAATGTCATCTATGACGTTTCCAATGTCAAGTCAAATTCCTCGTATATTTACCTGTTTATTTACTTGTAAATGTGCTTGGCAATAAACTTATTCTGATTCTGATTTGCAGCTCTTCCCACTTCTGCTTTGCAGATTCTCCTTCTTGTGGTACACCAAGTTCCTTCTCAAAGGTGGAGGCAAACTGCTCAACAAGTTCTGGTTGGGCCATCTTGCTGGTGTCAATCCGTGCCTTTCCAGGCTGTCTAGCACGATGGAATTTCTTCAGCTGCAGCTTGACCTTGCAACACACCAATGAATGGTCTGTGTCGCAATCTGCACTCTGGAACAAACGGGTGATTAGCACGTTCTTCAGTGAGGTGCGCCTGGTCAGGATCAAGTCCAGCTGGTGCCAGTGCTTTGAGCGCGGATGTCGCCAGGAAACCTTGTGTTGGGGCTTGGTCTTGAAGAACGAGTTTGTGATGCACAGATCGTGATATGTGCAGAACTCGAGCAGCCGCTGTCCGTTGTTGTTCATTCTGCCCACGCCAAATGGTCCAAGACAGGAGGGCCAGGAGTCGTGGTCAGCACCCACTCTGGCATTGAAGTCTCCAAGGAGAATGAGTTGTTCAGAGTTGGGGATGATCCTGACAGTTGTTGCGAGATTCTCGTAGAACTCGTCTTTTGCCTCCGGTGTGGCTGTCAGTGTTGGGGCATACATACTGACGAGGGTGACTGGGCCTTGAGTGGTGTTGAGGCGGAGGGTGAGGAGTCGTGCAGAGCCATTACTGCCCGGTTCCACCATCTTCAGCAAGGTGTTCTTCACTGCAAAGCCCACTCCGTGTTCCCTGTGTTCGTCCCTGCCCTTTCCCTGCCAGTAGAACGTGTAGTCCTTCTCTCTCAGTGTGCCTGCGTCAGCCAACCGTGTTTCCTGGAGAGTGGCGATATCGACTTCCAGTCTCTTCAGCTCATTATTGATGATGGCAGTCTTCCTGGTGTCGTTGATGTCCTTGAGGTTAGCAGCGAGTCCTGTCATCATAGTGCGGACGTTCCAAGTTCCCAGTTTTAGAGTTGGTCTCTTTTGGGTTTTTTTTTGTCTTGCCTGGTGCGAAGGTTCTCAGCCTGCCGTTCGGACTTCTCCTCATCCCCATGCACCCAATGAGGAAAGCAAGCTGTGGCGGGACAACACCTTATTGGCTGGGGGCTGCCCAGCTTGAGGCAGGCGGTAGCTGTCCAGTGAGATCCGTTGATCCCTCCCACCGTCGGGAACAACCCCTGGCGCCGTGCTCTATGCCAATTGAGCGGTGGCTTATAACCGGTAACTGTCATTCCCCGTGTTTTGTCTACGCCAAAGGCGAAGCTGGAGTGTCCTTTCCAGTGATCCGGTGTTCTACCTTCCAGCGTTGGGCATTGGTAGGATTCAAGCCTGGGCAGGAAGATATGGATGACAAGATGTTGCCCATGCAGCATGTCCCCCCTCTCCACGTCACTGATGAATCCAAAGGAACAGCAGGGCTGCTACAGTTTGGCACCAGCACCGTTGCAGGAGCTGCCAGAACGATGTTGAGCACAACAGAGAACTGCCTTAGGGACTCCAACTCCGGATTTTTCCTCAGGGTTGACTCCCGAAGCCTTTCCCATGACTGGGTGTGCCGCAAGGCAGCGGAGGTTTGAAATCAGGGTTTACCTTCTCCTAGATGGGCTACCTTCCCAGGTTGACGAGCCACCCGAAGCATCTGGTTTTAAGGCGCCAGAGATCCGCCCTCGCCCCTTCTCCTATTAGTAAAAGCAGTTCTGCCGGGCTTAGAGACTAAACCACACGGGCAGGCTAGGAGTTGGACTTAGTTGTCAGAGGCTTTTCGAGACGCACGCCATAAGGAGCATTTTATGAGCACTGGGAGCTTAACCCCAGTGCCGCTCCTGGCTATGACAACCTTGGAACCAAAAAAGCCTTGAGGTACTCCAGGCAAATCTCATCCACCCCTGGGGCCCATCCACCAAAGAGTTTTTTTTAACCACTTTGGCGACCTCAGCCCCTGTGATGGGTGAGTCATCCCCCTTGTCCTCAAGCCCTGATTCCTCTGTGGAAGGTGTGTCATTGGGATTGAGGAGATCCTCGAAGTATTCCTTCCACTGCCCGACGATGTCCCCAGTCAAAGTCAGCAGTGCCCCATCCACACCATACAGTGTGGACAGAGAGCTGTTTCCCCCTCCTCAGTTTGCCAGAATCTCTTCGAGGCCGACTGAAAGTACTGTTCCATGGCCTCACCAAACTCCTCTCACACCCAAGTTTTTGCTTCTGCAACCACCCGACCTGCACTCTGCTTGGCCTGCTGGTACACCTCAGCTGCTTCAGGAGTCCCACAAGCCAACCAAGCTTGATAGGACTCCTTCTTCAGCTTGACACCCCCCACCACCACCACTGGTGCCCACCACTTGGTTTGGGTGTTGCCACCATGAGATGCACCAACAACCTTGCAGCCACAGCTCTGGACAGCTGCTTCAACAATGGAGGTGGAGAACATGGCCCATTCTGCCTCCATGTCTCCAGGCTCCCTCAGAATGTGGTTCAAGTTCTTTCGGAGGTGGGAGTTAAAGGCCTCCCAGACAAGGGCTTTGGCCAGACGTTTCCAGCACACCCTCACTATACATTTAGGTCTACCAGGTCTGAGTGGTATCCGCCCTTGCCACACTTAACATATTGGTGGAATTTGGGGAGTACAGTCTTGAAGCATGCTTTGTTAAAATCCCCTGAAATGATGTGGACTGCGTCAGGGTGATCTCTTTGCTGCCTACTGACAATTTGCTGCAGTGCTAAGCTAACGTTAGCATCTGGAGTCTCGGTGCAATGCTGGAACCATCTGCAATGGTTGCAGCATTGCACCGAGACAAATTCCTAGTTTGTGTACTACATGAACAATGGCAATAAATCTGATTCTGATTCTGATTCTGAAGGATCGTAAACAGTTGTTACAATTACTGCTGTTAGCTCATGGGGAAGATAAAAAGGCCTTCACAGGAAGGACATGGCCTCTAAGTCCGGTGAACAGTGGTTTTGAATTATTATGCTGTTATTGTTTGTCCATCGTTGTCGATGATGACCTCGTAATCCTATTGATGAGTTGACAGTAAGTCCTGAGATGACTGATCAGTCCAATTTTGGCATGGAATGTCCTGGCACATGTGGGGCAGGCATGCATCATCACGTTAGCTGATGTGCTGGGCTGTCTAGTCTTGCGCAGTTCGCACTTGGCTTTAGCTCCAGCAATACGTCTGGCTTCGAGATTTCTGCAGCCATCCTTAATGCTCATATGCCAGGCCAAGCCGTCTTGTGCTAGAGTTTCCCAGGAGGCCACGTCTATATTGAGGGACTTTAGAGAGGCCTTCAGGGTGTCCTTGTAGCGTTTCTTTTGTCCCCCTCTTGACCTTTGACCTTTTTCCTTATGAGAGTTCCCCGTAGAACAGCTGCTTTGGAATGCGTTCATCAGGCATCCTGACAACATGACCTGCCCATCTGACTTGCGCTCTTATTAGCATGGTGTGGACCATTTCCATTTTAGCTCACTCAAGGACTTCTGTATCGGGTACCTTGTCCTGCCAATTGATGCTGAAGATCCTTCGAAGACAGGTGAGATGGAAACGATTGAGCTGTCTGGCATGCCTTGCATACACCGTCCATGTTTCGCAGGCATAGAGGAGTGTTGGGAGCACAACAGCACGGTAGACCTTTAGCTTCATTTCTAGGCTAATGCCTAGAAGTCTAGGAGTCTGTCAAATGCAGTGCTGGCCTTGGCTATTCTGTGGTTGACTTCGGTATCTATTGTTGCAGACTGGGAGAGGGTGCGACCTAGGTATGTGAATTGGCCCACAACTTGCAGTCTCTGCCCTTTCACTGTAAAAGTTGGTTCTGCCTGTTGGCCATTTGGAGCTGGCTGGTGCATAACTTTGGTCTTCTTAGTGCTGATGGTGAGGCCGAAGTTGTCACATTCCATGGAGAATTTGTCCATGCTAGACTGCATCTCACACTCTGAGCTGTTATTACACCAAGTCTGAAGCACATAAACACAGAGCCCTCGACCCCTTCCCTTACCAGAATCAGCTTGCAGTCGAAATGGTCTGTAGTTCGGCCAGGTAATTCCACAGCAGCGTCAGGAATGTGTGGAAGCAGCCATGACTCCGTCACAATCAGAATAATACAGTCCAGGATGTAGCAATTGTAGGCCATCTCTGATCGAAGGTCATCCATTTTGTTGGCAAGGGATATGGCGCTCGTGAGAAAAATTGAAGGCAACGGTGGTTTGGTGCATAGTTTGCGCAGCTAGGCACAGAGGCCAGCCCTGCAGCCTCATTTCTGCTTTCTCTCCCATCGTCCGTGCTGTTTCCTGGGCCCAATAATGAACCACGGGGCACTCAGAGGTCTGGTGATCTCCTCAGGGATGTGGTGGTGATTACTGGAATGAGCGCTGGAGATGTCAGAGGTAAGTTGGTGACCAATGCCTAAAAGTTGGACTGTAGGTAATTAGTCCGTCACAGAAGGAGCACAGAAAAAGGCAGAAAAACAAGCGTAAACAAGCGCAGTAGTCCGGAGCGTCTAGCCACTGCATGTGAACGCACCTCCGCTGCCATCTTAGCTCCTGGGATCACTAGGGCACGCAAACCACCCACCATGATAAAAGGTGGATCAGAAAAGTCACAAAAGGAAATTTGTGACTTTTTTCCAGCAATTTTTTTTTTTTTGGGGGGGGGGTGCTTCAAGGAAATTGTACCTTTTTTTTCCTACTAAATTTGTGAGGGGTTTTTTGTTTTTTTTTTTAGGAAATGTGTGACTTTCTGGGAAATTCCTGACTTTTTTTCTGGGAAATTTGTGACTTTTTCTAGGAAATTTTGTAGGGGTTTTCTAGGATATTTTTGGCTTATTTGTAGGAAAATTTTGATTTTTTTTTTCCTAGGAATTTTTTTTTTTTCCCTCAGAAAATTATGAATTTTTTTTGCACAATTTTATCTTTTTTCCTTCAACAAATCCATCATGATTAGATAATAATTTGTCAACTTCTGTGAATCAGCTAAAAACTTGCCTTGTAAATCTGTGACTTTTGGCCATTTTAAAGTTTTTTTTTTTAATGAGGGCCACCAGTACCTTTTCACCCACAAACCCGTCTGTTTAAGCCATTGTTTCATCCCAACTGTTTATGTTTTGGGGAGCTGTACACAAAACTCCACCAACCGTTTCCCAGTGCAGAATAAAGCCTCTTTTCTCTACTGTTGGAGGCCTGTAGCATCACACCGTGACGCTCCCTCGGCTTCCTTTGTGTCACCCGTGTTTCCAGGTCTTTGGTGCCAACTGGGATTTTGTGTCCTAATTGTTCCTCTGAGCTGCTTTCAGTGCTGTCACATTATTTCTTCCACCAACAAGGTTATGTAATCAATAGTAACTTAGCTAGGGGGCGGATGTACAAGAATATTTTTACCAAAGGCTTAGCCTTCCCCAACTTGCAAGTTCAACTCAATGCAATTCCTTTATTTATATAGCACCATTTCACAACAACAGTCATCTCATAGCACTTTCAACTGTAGGGGAAACCCCCACAATTGCAGAAAGACCCCTGTAATCAGGCGATACCCTGTGAGCAAGCGCTTGGCGGTGGTGGAGAGGAAAAATTCCCTTTTAGCAGAAAGAAACCTCCAGCAGAACTGGGCTCAGGGAGGAGCAGTCATCTGCTGCGACTGGCTGGGGGGTGAGGGGAGAGAGAAGAAGAAGAAAAGAACAGACATGTAGAGAGCAAACAGCACGATGGGGACTCAATCTACGGGAGAGAACAAACAGATGTTAATGACCAGCAAAAATATTTCATTGAGAGTGAAGAAAGGAGTGAAGCCCAGTGCATCGTTGGAGGTCCCCTGGCTGTCTAAACCTATTAGCAGCATAACTAAGGGAGGGTTCAGGGTCACCTGATCCCACCCCAACTATAGGCTATGTCAAAAAGGAAGGTTTTAACTATATTCTTAAAAACAGAGATTGAGTCTGACTCCCAAATCCAGATTGGCAGCTGGTTCCAAAGGAGAGGAGCCTGATAACTGAAAGCTCTGCCTCCCATTGTACTTTTGGAGATTCTAGGTATTACAAGTAATCCAGCATTTTGGAAGTGTAGTGGTAGTGTAGAAGTGAAGTGTAGTGTAGCTCTGTTAGCATGATAAGGTACTATCAGATCTTTTAAATAACAAGGGTCCTGATTATTTAGAGCTTCATAAGTAAGAAGAATTTTAAAGTTAATTCTAAATTCTATGGGAAGTCAATGAAGGGAGGCCAGAACTGAAGAGATGTGAGCTCTCTTCCTAGTACCTGTTAAAACTCTAGCTGCAGCATTTTGGATCAACTGAAGACTTTTTAAAGAGGTTTTAGGACAGCCTGATAATAAAGAGTTACCAACAGTAAATTATGGTGGTGGTAGTGTGAAAGTCTGGGGCTGTTTTGCTGCTTCAGGACCTAGAAGACTTGCTGTGGTAAATGGAACCATGAATTCTGCTGTCTACCAAAAAATCCTGAAGAAGAATGTCTGGCCATCTGTTCGTGACCTCAAGCTGAAGTGCACTTGGGTTCTGCAGCAGGACAATGATCCGAAACACACCAGCAAGTCCACCTCTGAATGGCTTAAGAAAAACAAAATTAAGACTTTGGAGTGGCCTAGTCAAAGTCCCGACCTGAATCCAATTAAGATGGTGTGGCATGACCTTAAAAATGTGGTTCATGCTCGAAAACCCTCCAATGTGGCTGAATTACAACAATTCTGCAAAGATGAGTGGGCCAAAATTCCTCAACAGCACCGTGAAAGACTCATTACCGGTTATTGCTAACACTTGATTGCAGTTGTTGCTGCTAAAGGTGGCCCAACCAGTTATTAGGTTTAGGGGGCAATCACTTTTTCCACACAGGGCCATGTCAGTTTGGATTTTTTTTTTTTTACCCTTAATAGTAAACACCTTCATTTAAAAACTGTGTTTTGTGTTTACTTGTGTTATCTTTGTCTAATATTTAAATTTGTTTGATGATCTGAAACATTTAAGTGTGACAAACATACAAAAAAATGAGAAATCAGGAAGGGGGCAAACTTTTTCACACCACTATAAGTGAAGAACTGGTTTTGAGCCTTTAAGTATTGATCTATTTTTTGTCAATTAATACAGGATGGAATGATAAGATTAGCTCTCTGCAATGGACCCAGTGTGGCTTTAGAAGTGGAAGAAGACAATGGGCATGATTTTCTGCTTGAAACAGGTCCAAGAAAAGTGTATCAAACAGAAAAAGCCGCTTTATGTAGTCTTCATAGACTTCAGTAAAGCCTTCAATACTGTTTTGCAACAAGGACTTTGGCAGGTACTCAAGAAATATGGCTGTACAGAGAAGTTTGTCAGCCTGATCGAGGCACTCCATACAGGTATGCAAGCAAATGTGGCAATGAGAGGTTCAGTATCTAAAGACTTTTCAGTAAGCAACGGGGTGAAACAAGGGTGTGTGCTGGTACCTACACTCTTCTTGCTATATCTGGCAGCCATGCTTGAGGTAGCCTTCAAAGACACTTCAGAAGGAGTATACATTCAAACAAGGAAAGAAGCAGACTTGTTCAATGTGGCACAGTTTAAAGCCAAGAGTAAGACATCGATAAAGGAAGTAAGAGAAATGCTCTTTGCTGACGACAGTGCTCTAGTTGCACACAGTGCGAAAGATATACAATCTTCAGTGGAGAAATTTGCAAGAGCAGCTAGCCAATTCAGCCTCAAAATCAACATCAAGAAGACAGAGTGCCTTTATCAGCCACCAGAGTTCCAGTTATCAACATCACTACCAGAAGAGACCAGCATTGGTACAGAGCCACCAGTCAAGTGCAAGACTTTCAAGTATCTAGGGAGTACTGTTTCAGAGAATGCTAGGCTGGAGGATGAACTTATCTCTCAGAATGGGAAGAGCAAGTGCTGTGTTTGGAAACCTGAGGGAGAGACTGTGGAACAATCAACATGTGTCTATCCGTGTGAAATGCAAAGTGTATGGAGCGACAGTACTGGCTATTCTATTGTACGGTGCTGAAATCTGGACTGTCTTCAGAGTGCAGGTAAAGAAACTCCACGTGTACATGATGAGACACCTTTGAGCCATAATGAACATCTCATGGAAAGACAAGATAACCAACATAGAAGTGTTGAAATGAATTGGTCTACCATCAATGGAGGACATGCTAATACAGATGAAACTGAGATGGCTCAGACATGCTAAGAGGATGGACCACCAGCATCTCCCTCGGCAGTTACTCTACTCACAGTTATGTGAGGGCAAATGCAATCAAGGTAGACCGAGGCTCAGATTTAGACACTGTAAAAAGAAACTTGAAGAAGCTGGATATAGACAGGAGTTCCTGGCAACGGAAGGCTAAGGACAGAGCTGCATGGAGGAATCTGATCAGACCTAAATAGATAGATGTACTTTATTGATCCCAATGAAACAGTCATTGTCACCCACGACAGACTACTATGATGATGAATGCAAGCAGGCACTCTGTGTACTGCTGTGACTGAATACTGTCTGTCTTTTTTGCGTTTTACTGCATACACCCTATTGCTGCCACTCATTTTTGTCACTCAGTGTTTTGTAACTGCCATGAGTTCGATTTGGTGACATCATGCCCATACCCTCTATAATTTGTGAAGTGCTTGTTGCCAGTTTTATACAATGGGATGACTTTGGCTGTCTTCATTTTGTCACGGAAAATTCCTGTCTTAAATGATAGGCTGAAAAGATAGGTGAGTGGTTTAGCAATTCCACTAATCACCCACTTTACAATTTTCATATCAACACCATCACAATCAGTTGATGTTTTATTTTTACACTTATTAACAATATTTATAACTTCTTGCTCTTCCACAGTATCAATAAAAATAGAATTAGGTCTTTGTTCTATGAGATCAATGCTGTAATCTCTGGGTAACGCATTGTCAGGAATAGTTCTTGCTAAGGTAGGTCCAACATTGACAAAATATTCATTGACCGTGTTAACAGTTTCCTGTGGGTCACCCCCACAGCCTACGGACAAGCAGAGCGCTCAGCTGGAGCAATTAGCAGAACAATGAGATGTGTGTATTGATATCAATAGGCAGCTTCTCTTTGTCTAGCTCTTTCCTGCCAGTATCCTGCTGTTATGTATGACTCAAATGCAGGTGTTCATGGCTTCCTGCTCTGTACTGTGATGCTAATGTGCCTTTCATGTATTGTCTGTAGTGGGGTATTTAAACTGCATATCGCTCTGTAACTCTCTCTCTGACTACTGCTTCTGACTACACGCATTGCCTGAGAGCCTGAGGACTCGCTTCGGTGCACCTCCACGGCGCTGGAGTGAGTTCTGTGATGGCGGGATGAATGATCAATAAACACCCTTTTAAACTCTCAGTTCGCTGCTTATTATTTCATGCCGCCACATTCCTTCATGTCACTGATAACCTTGTCATTTTCAACAAAATGCAAAGGAACATTTTGAATAAAAGTGTTCAATATGTTCTAGACCCTTTTAATATTGTTTTTTTATCTTCTAATAATTTACTATAATATTGCTTTTTGTGGTGTCTCGTAATATTTGTTAATTTATTCTTATATTTTTTGTATGTATTTTCCGCTTCTTTAGTTTGACATTTAATAAATTCTCTGTATAATGTTTTGGTTTTTTTTCTTTTTGCATGCATTTTTCAATCCTTTTAGCATCCAGGGTTTATGCTGTTGTTTTTGTTTCCCATTAAACTGTTTTACTGGACAGTTTTTATTATACCGAGACATAAAGATGTTAAAAAACTCTTATAGTATATATATATATATATATATATATATATATATATATATATATATATACACGTATATGTTGGGGCTGCACAGTGGCGCAGTGGTTAGCACTGCGGCAGCACAGTTTACCCTTGGCCGGGGGATCGTGGGTTCGATCCCAGCCCCCGACCAACAGTGATCTGTGTGGAGTTTGCATGTTCTCCCCGTGTATGCGTGGGTTTACCCCGGGATTTCTCCGGTTTCCTCCCACATGCCAAAAACATGCAGGTTAGGTTAACTGGAGACTCTAAAGTGGCCCTAGGTGTGAATGTGTGTGTGAATGGTTAAGGGATAGCGCCGTATCATGGCTGCTTCATCCACCCAGGTGGTGGATGACCCTCAATTTCCCCTCTGGGGATCAATAAAGTATACTAAATCTAAAAAAAAAAAAATAAATAACCGGAGTGGTGGCCTAGTTGATAGAGTATCTGCCTCACAACCGGGAGGTTGGGAGTTCAAGTCCTGGCCAGGTCATACCAAAGACCATGTAAAATGGTATTTCCCACTTTCTAGCTTGGTACTCAGCTTAATAGGAAGGAGAAGTTGTTTGTGGCAGCGCCTTGCATGGCAGCGACCCCTCTGATTCTACATGGGATTAACATTGTAGATTGGAGAAATGTAATTTTGTTCTACTGTACATGATTGACTGAGTAACAATAGAGATGGCTTCTTCTTCTTTTTCTTTCCCATATTCTTTTTCTTTTTCTTCCCGACCTGAGTCTCTCTGACCACATCACCCTCCTGTTAAGGTCAGCATACAAACCCAGAGTGAAAACAATCAGACCAACAAAAAGGCAGGTATGTGCATGGCCAGAGGGGGCCTCTGATGCTCTGAAAGAGTGCTTCAACACTACAGACTGGGACACTTTCAAGCATGCAGCCACTTAAAATGGACACACAAACCTAGAGGAGTACACTGAGGTTGTTGTAGCATACATAGCTAAAAGAATTGATGATGTCACTCACTGCAAAACCATCACTGTCCGAGTATACTGATCTGCTAGCCTCTGTCTCCGCGCAGGAGCAGCGTTTCCCAGACTTAACTTTCGCCTCGCCCTCTGCCGGTAAATGTCGTCACACTGCTCATAATAAACCCCAGCGATCTCACCGTCCAGATCCAGTTCCAGGTAGCCGTAAGAACTCTGCCTCCCAGCCAGCTGTTGCCCCTGCGTCTCGACGAAAGGGAAAGACAGTAGCCTCCGACTACAGGTCATCTGTTTCCGCTGTTCCCTCAGCTCCTCGTCCCCGGACTGTCACGGCTGCTCCTCCCTCCTCCTCGACACTCTCCCCAGCTGCTGTGAGCTCCACGAGTCAGTCTCCGGCTGTGCCCGTTCCTGATCCGGTGCGAGCGGATCCTCTTCATCTTCCCGGGGGGGCCCTCCATCACCATCCAGAGGGGAGAGGAGAGAACCAAGCCCACTGCAGCAGTTTCCATCGGCCCTCAGCTGAGCAGGCAAGTGCTTTTTCCTTTTCTTCCGTCATATTGTGAATTGCCTTGTCTGTCTCCTGGGGGTGGAGTTCGGGGCTCATAGTTCCCTGAGCGTCCTCCACCTGCTACAATTATTAATTGTGAACCTGCATCCTCTGTGTCTCCTTCCCCTGAGCATCCTCTGGTGCCAGGAATACACCGCCGGACGAAGGAGGAGCCTGTGGCCCTGGAGAGCCTAGTACCAGCCCCGCAGCCACGTCACGGGCAGAGGAGGAAGGCAGACTGCCGATTGGAGCCTGCGGCGACGATTAAGTGTCCCTGGGTCTCCATGGAGGAACGGTTCAACCCAGCAGGCCATGGATCCCCTGCCACCATGCTGTGCGGGCCTTCAGCGTGGACTTCTGCGCCAGGGAATCCCCAAACTGTGAGAACCATCATGCCAGCTGCGGACCCCACCGCACTTGAGTGGGAACCAGGAGTGGACCTCCAGCTTGTGGAACCTGGATCGTCGAAGTCCTGGATGGCGGTAGAACCCGAGATCAGGCAAGTGCTCTATTTGACTTTATCTTTACTATCCTGGAGCATTATTGCCTGTCTCTCGTGGAGACGAGCCGGGTGCAGCCGACCACTGCATCCAAGCTTGTCTCGCCGGGCTCTGCCGCTGCTGGTGATCCTGATTCCGGTATCCTTCGTTCTTCTGAGCCTTCTCCCAGGGTCAGTGATGATGAGTTGGTTCCGATCGCTGTTCTGGAAGTTCCAGGTTCATGTTTGGAGGTCATCCCTGGTGCTGCGCCAGCCCAGTTGAGGTCCGTCGCGGGTGCATTCTCTGACCCAATCAGGGTCAGTCGTAGGCGCTGTTCCGGCCCAGTCGGGGTCCGTCGTGGGTGCAGCACTGTCCCGATTGGGGTCCAGCAAGTACGCAGCGCCGGTTCGAGTGAAGTTCGGAGAAGGAGCTGCAGATCCTCCGCCGTTCGACACCGGACTGGCCCCTCATCTTTCCCCCATCCTTCTCCACCGGGTGCCGCTGGGGTTCCCCGAAGTAAGCTCGCTCGGCTTCGCCTCGCTATCCCTCTCGATAGGGAGGCCACCACCGAGTTCTCCCCTCCAGTTCTGGTGGCCTAAGGACGCGGGTCGGCTGCCCAGGAGACTACTTCGCCGGTTCGGCGTTCTGCATTCTTTGTTCAGCGACCTGGTCCGGCCGCCAGAGGTACTGTTTCTTTGGGCCTGGGACAGGGGTAGGCTGCCTGAACTGTTTCTTTTTCCCCTGCCAGTGATCTGGAAGCTGGATGTGGGTAGACCTCCCGAACGTTTGTTTTTTGTTTCTCTGTGCTCTGCCTGCCGACATCCCTGTAGTGGGTTTTTTTTTTCCCTCCTCTGTAGTTTTTGGGATGCTCTTGTGTTTTTTGTCTATGGACTACATGGAACTGTTTGTATATCGCTGCTCGATAGCATGTTGAGTTATTTTTCCTGGTGTTATAGGGTATGCTGTATTTTGTTATGTGCCTGTATTTCAGTTTTTCTTATTTCCTCTGTGGTTTGAGAGATGATCATTTGTTTTGTTTTTTGTTTTCCTTGCCTGTTACTTGATTAGACTGTATTAATAGAGTGCTGTGCTGCTTGTAGTGGTCTGACTGCTTTTTTTTTTTCTTTCTGGTATTTTTTGGGTGCAGTGTGTTGTATGTACTTGGATTTTGGTTTCTTTTGTATTTCATCTGTGCTCTTGGTTTGTTGTAGCATGTCGTTATTTTTCTATGTTTGAGCCTCATCGTTTTGATTATCGTTGTTGCCCTCCTTTGTGTTTTTTTTTTCTCTCATCTCCTTGATATGGTGTTTTTGTTGGTTCTTGTCCTCCTGGCCTGTTTCCCCCTCCACCCTCCCTAGGGTGGCACGGTAACCTTCTGGGTGGGGTGCGTGGATGTTACAGTGGGGTAAAGAAGTATTTAGTCAGCCACCAATTGTGCAAGTTCTCCCACTTAAAAGATGAGAGAGGTCTCCAATTTTCAACATAGGTATACCTCAACTATGAGAGACAAAATGAGAAAAAAAAATCCAGAAAATCACATTGAAAGATTTTTAATGAATTAATTGGTAAATTCCTCAGTAAAATAAGTATTTGGTCACCTACAAACAAGCAAGATTTCTGGCTCTCACAGACGTGTAACTTCTTCTTTAAGAGGCTCCTCTGTCCTCCACTCGTTACCTGTATTAATGGCACCTGTTTGAACTCGTTATCAGTATAAAAGACACCTGTTCACAACCTCAAACAGTCAGACTCCAAACTCCACTATGGCCAAGACCAAAGAGCTGTCAAAGGACACCAGAAACAAAATTGTAGACCTGCACCAGGCTGGGAAGACTGAATCTGCAATAGGAAAGCAGCTTGGTGTGAAGAAATCAACTGTGGGAGCAATTATTAGAAAATGGAAAACATACAAGACCACTGATAATCTCCCTTGATCTGGGGCTCCACGCAAGATCTCACCCCGTGGGGTCAAAATGATCACGAGAATGGTGAGCAAAAATCCCAGAACCACATGAGGGGACCTAGTGAATGACCTGCAGAGAGCTGGGACCAAAGTAACAAAGGCTACCATCAGTAACACACTACGCCGCCAGGGATTCAAATTCTGCAGTGCCAGACGTGTCCCCCTGCTTAAGCCAGTACAAGTCTAGGCCCGTCTCAAGTTTGCTAGAGAGCATTTGGATGATCCAGAAGAGGATTGGGAGAATGTCATATGGTCAGATGAAACCAAAATAGAACTTTATTGTAAAAACTCAACTTGTCGTGTTTGGAGGAGAAAGAACACCATACCTACTGTGAAGCATGGGGGTGGAAACATCATGCTTTGGGGCTGTTTTTCTGCAAAGGGACCAGGACGACTGATCCGTGTAAAGGAAAGAATTAATGGGGCCATGAATCGTGAGATTTTGAGTGAAAACCTCCTATCAGCAAGGGCATTGAAGATGAAACATGGCTTGGTCTTTCAGCATGACAATGATCCCAAACACACCACCCGGGCAACGAAGGAGTGGCTTCGTAAGAAGCATTTCAAGGTCCTGGAGTGGCCTAGCCAGTCTGCAGATCTCAACCCCATAGAAAATCTTTGAAGGGAGTTGAAAGTCCGTGTTGCCCAGCGACAGCCCCAAAACATCACTGCTCATGAGGAGATCTGTATGGAGGAATGGGCCAAAATACCAGCAACAGTGTGTGAAAACCTTGCGAAGACTTACAGAAAACGTTTGACCACTGTCATTGCCAACAAAGGGTATATAACAAAGTATTGAGATGAACTTTTGTTATTGACCAAATACTTATTTTACTGAGGAATTTACCAATTAATTCATTAAAAATCCTTCAATGTGATTTTCTGGACTTTTTTTTCTCATTTTGTCTCTCATAGTTGAGGTATACCTATGATGAAAATTGGAGACCTCTCTCATCTTTTAAGTGGGAGAACTTGCACAATTGGTGGCTGACTAAATACTTTTTTGCCCCACTGTATGTTTGCGCCTGGAATGCACCTTGTGAACGGGGGGTACTGTTATGGTCTGAGCGCTGATATTGTCCGCGCTCGGATCATCCAGTATTTTCCCCGTTCTTCTGTGTTGTGTCTCATATGGCCGTTCAGGGCTCTTATTTTGACAGCGTCACGATGGGACTTCCAGCTGTCAAAGCCGAGTTGCGTTGTGACAGCTGATTGTCATTTCATTGATTACATTCTCCTTTCCTGATTGGTGCTTAATGATCATTTAAGGGAGCAGCTGAGGCTTTCTCCTCGCTGCGACCTCGCATAACGTTGCCGCCGTACAACGTACGGCTGGAGTCCCTAACCCCGGCTCCAGTCACCCTGTGATTCTCCGTGTTCCCGTAAGTTTATTCCTTAGCCTGAGTATGTCACTACTGTGCCTTAGCTGTAGTTCTTGTTCGTGTTTTTGCCCCACATGGCTGTATACTTTGTCATCTTTGTCTTTTGTTAATAAATAGGCAAACTCATCGGCTGCCTATAGCGTCTCATTAATGGCCCATGAGGGCCACCCATAACAGGCTCGGGACGCAGCCTTCAGAGCCGGTGACACTGCAGGACTAACAACAGCTAGGACCAACCTGTCCCCTGGCATTATAAGATAAGATAAGATAAGCCTTTATTAGTCCCACAACGGGGAAATTCCAGGATTGCAACAGCACAGGGATAGCAACACTCAGAGCAACAATCAGAAGGCAAGAAAAAAAAAAAACAAAAAAAAAAAAAACAAGCAAGCAAGAGCAGCTAATATACATATGTACGTATTACTATAAAATATATATATATACACACACACACAGACACACAGTGCAGAGCATTGTAGCTGGATGGAATAAATATATGAATATATGAACACACAGTGCAGAGCATTGTAGCTAGATGGAATAAATATGTAAATATATAATAATAAATAAATAATAAATATGTAAATATATAAACACCCATTATGGAGGCAAAAACGTCAGTACAGCAAGAAAATATCTAGCCACTTCAGCAACACCAGAGATGCACGTCCCCTCTGGCATGGCATACGGACCCTCACCAACTACAAACCTCCACCTCAGACCTGTGCGAGTGGCATCACACTGCTAAACAACCTAAATGAATTCTTTGGCGGCTTGGAAACACAAAACAGCACATCAGCACAGAAGACCACTCCTCCTCCAGACGAGCAGGCCATGAGTCTGGATCCAGCTAGCGTGAAGAGGACCCTCTGCGGGATCAACCCACGCAAGGCAGCTGGACCAGACAAAGTACCAGGTCGTGTCCTGAAGGACTGTACAGAGGAGCTCAAGAATGTCCTGTCCGACATCTTCAACATCTCCCTGACTCAAGCTGTTGTCCCCACATGTTTCAAAACTGCTACCATAATATCAATCCCAAAGAAGCCCGTCCCATCTAGCCACAGTGATTACCGGTCCATAGCACTGACCTCCATCATAATGAAGTACTTCAAGCGGCTGGTCATGCAGAACATCAAGTCTATCCTCCCTCCCTCCCATGACCCATCTCAGTTTGCATACAGGTCAAACAGATCCATAGAGAATGCCATCTCTGCTGCTCTTCATCCAGTCCTCACCCACCTGGACTCAAAGAATACCTACATGCGAATGCTGTTCTTGGATTTCAGTTCAACACAATCATCCCCCAGCACCTAATACAAAACCTCAGACACTTGGGACTCAAAACCTCTCTCTGTAACTGGGTGCTGGACTTTCTCACAAGGAGGCCACAGAATGTGTGGGTTGGAAGCAACACCTCCAAGACCATCACACTGAGCACAGGGGCCCCACAAGACTGCGTGCTCAGCCCATTGCTCTTCACCCTGTTCACCCTTGACTGTGTACCAGCCTTCAACACCAACCACATCATCAAGTTTGTGGATGACACAACGGTGGTGGGCCTCATCACCAACAACGAGGAGGCCAACTACAGAAATGAGGTGAGCCAACTTATGCAGTGGTGTAAAGACAATAATCGCTTCCTGAATGTGAGAAAAACCAAGGAGACTGTGGTGAACTTCAGGAAGGGACACACACAGCACCCCCTCTGATCATCGATGGTGCAGCTGTGGAGAGGGTGAGCAGTACCAAGTTCCTTGGGGTGCACATCTCAGAGGACCTCTCCTGGTCCAACAACACCACATCACTGGCAAAGGCGGCTCAAACTCACCTCTATTTCCTCTGCAAACTGAGGACAGCATGAGTCCCACCCTCTATCATGTGCTCATTCTACCAGGGCACCATTGAGAGCATCCTCACCAGCTGCATCACGGTGTGGTATGGAAGCTGCACCGACTCATGCCAGGAGACACTACAACATACAGTAAAAGCAGCCAGCAAGATCATCGGTGCCCCTCTGCCCCCCCCCCCCCGGATATCTATCTCACCCGCCTCAACCGCAGAGCCATCAACATTGCAGGTGACACCTCCCACCCCTCATACTCCCTTTTTACCCCCTGCCCTTGGGGAAAAGTTACCGGAGCCTCCGGGCCCACTCCACAAGGCTGCTAAACAGCTTTGTTCACCAGGCCATCAGGACCCTGAACTCTGCCCCCACCCCCGGACCATAACGCACTCACCCACACAATAATTACCTCAGCTGTTGGCACAGAAAGACTAGCACACTAACAGTAATACATTTGGTGCTGTATGTCTCTGCACTTTACTGCAACCATTTACACAAATGCCATATCTGCTGCTGTCTGTCATTGCAATACTGATCATGTGCAGTCCCATCTGTCGCTGTCTGCACCTACACTACTGCACTGAACTTGCAACTATGGGTATTACAGCTCTACTTTTCTGTATATAGGATTGCTGGGTTTCATCATTGTTAATCATTTATCTAGCTGCAATGCTCCGTACTGTGGGTGTTTATATATTTACATATTTGTTCCATCTAGCTACAATGCTCTGCACTGTGTGTTCATATATTCATATATTTATTCCATCCAGCTACAATGCTCTGCACTGTGTGTCTGTGTGTGTGTGTATATATATATATTTTATAGTAATACGTACATATGTTTATTAGCTGCTCTTGCTTGCTTGTTTTTTTTCTTGCCTTCTGATTGTTGCTCTGAGTGTTGCTATCCCTGTGCTGTTGCAATCCTGGAATTTCCCCGTTGTGGGACTAATAAAGGCTTATCTTATCTTATCTTATCTTATCTTTATTTGCACTATGGGAGGTCTGGGTCTATCTTTTGTCGCCATTTGCACTTCGGGTAGCAATACTGTACATAGACTACTATTGTTGTTTTTCCAGCTTTATTCCTTTTTATATTGTGCACACCACTAAAGAGAGAGAGAGAAATGTCATTTCAATTCTCCTGTATATCCTGTACGTATAGTAGTATTGACAAATAAAGTCTTTGAATCTTTGATTCTTGAATATTGCTAGAAACCCGTGGCATGATTAATAATGTGGAACATCTTTCTTAATAGTTTTCCTTTAATTGGGCTAACCTGGCAAACTAATTATGACAGGTGTCTGAGATTGATGTCAGTGATCCAAAGAGCCCTGAGACACAACACCATCCATGAGTTTAATTGAAAAACAAAAAAAATAAAATGTTTTTTTGACACTAAATTCCTATTTATATAATAACTTCAAACATAATGTAGTTATATTACTTGAAACTCCCAGTACTGTTAAAATTGATATTAAATATCCATATGTTCAAATATCCATCCATCCATCCATCTTCTACCGCTTTTCCGGAGGTCCGGGTCGCGGAGGCAGCAGTTCAAGCAGAGAAGCCCAGACTTCCCTCTCCCCAGCCACCTGCTCCAGCTCTTCAGAGGGGATACCAAGGCGTTCCCAGACTAGCTGGGAGACATAGTCTCTCCACCGAGTCCTGGGTCTGCCCCGGGGTCTCCTCCCAGTGGGACGTGCCTGAAACACCTCAAGTGGGAGGCGTCCAGGAGGCATCCTAATCAGATGCCCATACCACCTCAACTGACTCCTTTCAATGTGGAGGAGCAGTGGTTCTACTCTGAGCCTCTCCCGGATGACTGAGCTCCTCACCCTATCTCTGAGGGTGAGTCCAGCAATCCTACGGAGAAAGCTCATTTCAGCCGCTTGTATCCGCGATCTCGTTCTTTCGGTCATTACCCAAAGCTCGTGACCATAGGTGAGAGTAGGAACGTAGATTGACTGGTAAATCGACAGCTTTGCCTTAGAACTAAGCTCCCTCTTCACCACAACAGACCGGTACAACGTCCGCATCACTGCAGATGCTGCTCCAATCCGTCTGTCGATCTCTCGCTCCATTTTCCCCTCACTCGTGAACAAGACCCCAAGATACTTAAACTCCTCCACTTGGGGCAGGAGCCTGTCCCCAACCCGGAGAGGACAATCCACCTTTTTCCGGCTGAGGACCATGGACTCGGACTTGGAGGTGCTGATTCTCATCCCAGCCGCTTCACACTCAGCGGCAAACCGTCCCAGCAAGAGCTGTAGGTCATTGCTGGATGAAGCCAACAGGACAACATCATCTGCAAACAACAGAGATGAGATCCTGTGGTCACCAAGCATGACACCCTCCATTCCCTGGCTGCGCCTAGAAATCCTGTCCATAAAAATTATGAACAGGACCGGTGACAAAGGGCAGCCCTGGCGGAGTCCAACTCTCACTGGGAATGACTCCGACCGAGTGTTGGCAATGCGAACTAAACTCTCACAACGGTCGTACAGAGACCGAATAGCTCGTAACAACAAGCCCGATACCCCATACTCCCGAAGCACCCCCCACAAAAATCCACGAGGGACGCGGTCAAATGCCTTCTCCAAGTCCACGAAACACATGTAAACTGGTTGGGCAAACTCCCACGAACCCTCAAGAATTCTCGAGAGGGTAAAGAGCTGGTCCGATGTGCCACGGCCAGGACGAAAACCACATTGCTCCTCCTGAATCCGAGGTTCGACCAACGGCCGGACTCTCCTCTCCAATACCTTGGCATAGACCTTCCCAGGGAGGCTGAGGAGTGTGATCCCTCTAAAGTTGGAGCACACCCTCCGGTCCCCTTTTTTGAAGAGAGGAACCACCACCCCGGTTTGCCATGCCAAAGGCACTGCCCCCGACCTCCACGCAATGTTGCAGAGGCGTGTCAACCATGACAACCCAACAACATCCAGGGCCTTGAGGTACTCGGGGCGAATCTCGTCCACCCCCGGGGCCCGGCCACCAAGGAGATTTTTAACCACCTTGGCGACCTCAGCCCCTGTGATAGGCGAGTCATCCCCCTCGTCCCCAAACCCTGCTTCCTCTGTGGAAGGCGTATCAGTGGGATTGAGGAGATCCTCGAAGTATTCCTTCCACCGCCCGACGATATCCCCAGTTGAAGTCAACAGTGTCCCATCCGCACCATACACAGTGTGGACGGGGAGCTGCTTTCCCCTCCTGAGCCGCCGAACAGTTTGCCAGAATCTCTTTGAAGCCGACCGAAAGTCTTGTTCCATGGCCTCACCGAACTCCTCCCATACCCGGGTTTTTGCTTCAGCAACCACCCGAGCTGCACTCCGCTTGGCCTGCCGGTACACCTCAGCTGCTTCGGGAGTCCCACAAGCCAACCAAGCTTGATAGGACTCCTTCTTCAGCTTAATGGCCCCCCTCACCACTGGTGTCCACCACTTGGTTCGGGGGTTGCCACCACGAGATGCACCGACCACCTTGCGGCCGCAGCTCTGGGCTGCCGCTTCAACAACAGAGGTGGAGAACATGGCCCATTCAGACTCCATGTCTCCAGACTCCCTCGGAATGTGGTTGAAGTTCTTCCGGAGGTGGGAGTTGAAGACCTCCCGGACAGGGGCCTCAGCCAGACGCTCCCAGCACACCCTCACTATACGTTTGGGTCTACCAGGTCTGAATGGCTTCCTCCCCTGCCATCGGATCCAACTCACCACCAGGTGGTGATCAGTTGACAGCTCTGCACCTCTCTTTACTCGGGTGTCCAAGACATACGGTCGCAGGTCTGATGATATGATAACAAAATCGATCATCGACCTGCGGCCTAGGGTGTCCTGGTGCCAGGTGCACATATGGACACCCTTATGCTTGAACATGGTGTTCGTTATAGACAGACTGTGGTTAGCACAGAAGTCCAATAACTGAACACCACTCGGGTTCAGATCGGGCAGGCCGTTCCTCCCAATCACCCCCCTCCAGGTTTCACTGTCGTTGCCCACGTGCGCATTGAAGTCCCCCAGTAGGACAATGGAGTCTCCAGGAGGAGCACCCTCCAGCACCCCAGTCACAGACTCCAAAAAGGGTGGGTACTCTGAAACATCATTTGGTGCATAGGCACAAATGATGGTCAGGACCCGTTTCCCAACCCGAAGGCGCAGGGAAGCAACCCTTTCATCCACCGGGGAAAACTCCAATATAGAGGCAGCAAGGTGGGGCGATACAAGAATACCTACCCCTGCTCGTCGCCTCTCGCCCGGGGCAACTCCAGAAAAGGCCAAGCTCCAGCCCCTCTCCAGGAGACTGGTTCCGGAACCGGAGCTGTGTGTTGAGGTGAGGCCAACTATATCTAGCCGGTATCGCTCAATCTCGTACACCAGCTCAGGCTCCTTCCCCACCAGAGAGGTGACATTCCACGTACCAAAAGCCAGTTTAGAAAGCTTGGGATCAGTCCGCCAAGGTCTCCGCCTTTGACTGCCACCTAATCCACATAGCACCGGACTTCCATGATCCCTCCTGCAGGTGGTGAACCTACTGGAGGGCGGACCCATGTAACTCCTTCGGGCTGAGCCCGGCCGGGTCCCATGGGTGGAAACCCGGCCACCAGACGCTAGCCTTCGAGCCCCTCCCCCAGGCCTGGCTCCAGGGTGGGGCCCCGGTAACCCCATACCGGGCGGGGTACACTGAATCCTTGATATACAATTTATCATGAGAGTCTGTTGGATCGTTCTTCGTCTGGCCCTTCACCCAGGACCACCTTCACCCCCTCATGGATCGTCACCTTATCGTGGTGGGGGGGTTTGCGTGCCCCAGTGATCCCAGGAGCTATGTTGTCCGGGGCAATTTGCCTCTGATAGGGTCTCCCAAGACAAACTGGTCCTGGGTGAAGGGCCAGACGAAGATGTTGTCCGGGGCAATTTGCCTCTGATGTTCAAATATGTTAAAAAAAAAACACATAGGCTTTCATAGGGTGTCCTAATTTTTTCACATAATCATCATTCTTTTAACATCTGTTTTCCACTACAAGTGGGTTAGACAATGCACGGCTGTTCTCCATTTTCCTCTGTCCAAGGCACCTTTAACCATGAGGCTGCACAGTCTCACGTCTTCAGATACTAGCTGTGGCCACGTTTTATGAGGCTTGACCCTCTTTGTTTGACCATATATCTCAAAATAGGTGATCCAGTTAATCCAATCATTACTCCTCGTTACATGCCCAAACCATCTTAGGTGCCTACATCTGGCAGCCACATCTAATTCAGTTAAGCCGAGTTTCTTGCATAGGGACTTACAGTATGTTGTCCCCTGGCTTTACATGGCACATCCATGTTAGCATATACCGCTCATTTTTCTGCAATCGTGCTAAGTCCGTCTTCTTCAGTGACCAGCATTCACTTCTGTATAACAAAGTGCTTCTGACACAGCTCTTATAGAATTTTCCCCAAGTAGTTAAAGAAAGGATCTTACATGAAAGCAGAGGCTGCAATTGCCTGAATTTAGTCCATGCAGCTCTCACTTTTGTGATGGTTCTAAGCTCACAACCACCAGCAGCAGAAATGGTATCCCCCAGATAGCAAAAGGAATCCACAACCTCTGAAGTATGACCATCGACTACCACATGGTCAAAGGGTCTGCCATCAATGGGGCGAGCCGTACCAAGACATCGGCTATATCTAATGTAAGATCGGGGACTAATTTGCCATTGACGTTAGTGCATCTTTTATGAACCCAATGGGAGCCGTTACAATAGATGGAATTACTTGCAACTCCTTTCCTGCATACACCATATGGGTGCTTGCCAGTGTCGCTCAGTGTATCAAGCTGTCGGTCCGATACCATCACCTTAGTTTTGTCAGTGTTCACACGCAAACCCTTCAACTCCCTTCCAGAGGCAAAATTTTTCAAGCAGCCCACCTAGAGTATCTGATGCTATAGCTAGATCATCTGCATATAGGAGTTCCCATGGACAACCTGACCTGAATGCACGCAACAAGGCCTCAAGGACAATCATAAACAAAAGTGGACTTAACACTGAGCCTTGATGGACTCCCACCTTGACACCAACGCTGTTGCTGTAAGAGTTGTTGATATGGACCCTGCTCTTTGCATTGGCATACATTGCCTAAATTTTACCAACTAACCATTCCGTACACCTAAATACCTCAGAGGCCACAAAAGAATCTCTCGTGGGATACGGTCAAAAGCCCTTTCTAGTAAGTCAACAAAGGCCAGATAAAAGTTCTTATCTTTGGCAAGATATTTCTCTTGAAGTTGTCAGACAATGAAAATTGCATCAAGTGAACAATTGTTCACCTTCCAGGTGCATAAAGCCAAACTGCATCTCATTTATACCCACAGCATCTCGAAGCACCCGCTCCATAACTCTTTCAATGACTTTCAAACAGTGATCAGTTAATTTCAGACCCCTATAGTTTCCTCTTTTTGCGGCATCACCCTTTCCCTTAAACAGATTGACAATATATGTCCCAGCACATCAGGGACTGTCTTCCCCCCTCTTTTGACCCCCACCAGTTTGCCTACAAGGAGAAGCGGTCTACAGAAGACACCATCGCCACCACTCTCCACAGAGTGCTCAGTCACCTGGAGAACCCAAGGAGCTACGTGAGGATGCTCTTTGTGGACTACAGCTCAGCTTTCAACACCATCATCCCAGACATCATGATCAACAAAGTGCATCTCCTCCAGAACCCCCCCCCCCCGGATAAAATACTTTCTCCACCCACAAACAGTCAGACTTGCCCCAACCACTCCTCCACAATGTCTCTTAGCACTGGCTGCCCCAGGGCCACATGCCAAGCCCTCTACTGTACTCTCTGTACACCTTAGATGTATTCCAACCCACCCAACCACCGTCATCGTAAAGTACGCGGATGACACCACCTTGGTTGGGCTCATCATCGATGACAATGAGAAGGCATACAAGGCGGAGGTAGAGAACCTGTTGCTGTGGTGCAAAGCAAACAACTTGAAACTGAACGTCCAAAAAAACCAAAGAATTCAAACTGGACTTCAGGAAAAACAGACAGGACCCCCCCTCCCCCTCATAAATGGCGACCTTGTGAAAACGTCCCCGCCTTCAGGTTCCTGGGCACTCACATCTCCTCTGACCTCTCTTGGACTGTCAACACCAAGGCTCTGGTGAAGAAAGCCCAGCAACGGCTGCACTTCCTCTGTGTCCTGAGGAAGAACAACTTGGACCAGAAGCTGCTGCTGGCCTTCTATCGTTGCTCAGTGGAGAGCGTGCTTACCTACTGTCTGGGAGTGTGGTACGCCGGCTCCACAGCTGAGAACAGGAAGGCTGTGTAGAGGGTCATCAACACCGCCCAAAAAAATCATTGGCGGCCCTCTGCCCTCCCTGGAAGACATCTCCAGATCTTCCTATCTCAGAAAGATCGAGGCCATCACAGGAGACCCCTCACATCCCACCACCTGTTTGACCTGCTTCCCTCTGGACAACGGTTCAGATCAATCAGGTCCCACACCTCCAGACTGACAGTTTCTTCCTCTGGGCCACCCGAACTGCAAACAGTCTAGAGGCCCCACCCACCCTCCCTCCAAACGCTCACATGCACAGAACTGAGGACCTTTTTAATTATCACAATAACTCACCTGTCTTTGCACTCTGCACTTTCATGTACACTGACCCAGCTGTGAAACCACTACTACGTATATTTTCCATAATCCTTGGGCCATTTTACTCAATTGTGTGTTCAATTGTGTGTTCTGCACTCTACACTCTTATGTACATAGTTCCACCCATGTAGCCACTGCCATACCTGTGTATATTTCCATAATCCTGGGCCATTTTTATCTTTATTTCAGTCATGTGTTTAATCGTGTGTTCTGTAACTGTTTTATCTAATCCTTCCCTCTTACTTTATTGCACAGTAGCCTGATGGAGCACCCATAATTTTTTTTTTAATTAAATCTGTGAATTTTTTTCCTAGGAAATCTGTGACCTTTTTCTAGCAAAATCATGACTTTTTCGAAATTTGTAACTTTTTCTAGGAAATTTTGGACTCTTTTTTTAATCAAATCTGTGACTTTGCCCAGGAAATTTGTGACTTTTTTCTAATAAATTTGTGACTTTTGTCAATTTATGACTTTTTCTACTAAGTTTGTGACTTTCTCAGAAATTTGTGACTTTTTCTAGTAAATTTGTGATTTTTTAATCAAATCTGGTACTTTTGCCTAGGAAATGTATGACTTTTTTTCTTGTAAATTTGTGATATTTTTTGTCAATTTCTGACTTTTTCTACTGTTTGTGACTTTTTCTAGTAAGTTTTTGACTTTTTCATTAAATTTGTGACTTTTTCCTACTAAATTTTTGACTTTTTTTTAATTAAATCTGTGATTCTTTCTTCCTAGGAAATCTGTGACTTTTTCTAGCAAAATTATGACTTCTGAAATTTGTAACTTTTTCCAGTAAATTTTTGACTTTTTTATTAAATCTGACTTTTTCCTTGGAAATCTGTGACTTTTTTCTAGAAAAAATTATGACTTTTTCTAAGTTTGTAACTTTTTACTAGGAGATTTTTGACTTTTTTTTATCAAATCTGTGACTTTTGCTTAGTAAATTTATGACTTTTTCTAGTAAATTTTAAATTTTTTTAATTAAATTTGTGACTTTTTTTTAGTCAATTTATGACTTTTTCTAATGTTTGTGACTTTTTCTAAGACATTTATGACTTTTTCTAGTAAATTTGTGATTTTTTTAATCAAATCTGGTACTTTTGCCTCGGAAATATATGACTTTTTTTCCTAATAAATTTTTTGACTTTTTTTTATTAAATCTGTGATTTTTTTTTCCTAGGAAATCTGTGACCTTTTTCTAGCAAAATTATGACTTTTTCGAAATTTGTAACTTTTTCTAGGAAATTTTTGACTTTTTTTTTTAAATCAAATCTGTGACTTTGCCTAGGAAATTTGTGACTTTTTTCGACTAAATTTGTGACTTTTTTTTATCAAATCTGTGACTTTTGCCTAGGAAATTTGTGACTTTTTCTAGTAAATTTTTGACTTTTTCTAGTAAATTTTTGACTTTTTTTTATTAAATCTGTGATTTTTTTCCTAGGAAATCTGTGACCTTTTTCTAGTAAAATTATGACTTTTTTGAAATTTGTAACTTTTTCTAGGAAATTTTTGACTTTTTTTTAATCAAATCTGTGACTGCCTAGGAAATTTGTGACTTTTTTCTACTAAATTTGTGACTTTTTTAATCAAATCTGTGAATTTGCCTAGGAAATTTGTGACTTTTTCTAGTAAATTTTTGACTTTTTTTAAAATTAAATCTATGATTTTTTTCCCTAGGAAATCTGAAAAAAAAATCCAGAAAATCACACTGAAGGATTTTTAATGAATTAATTGGTAAATTCCTCTGTAAAATAAGTATTTGGTCAGTAACAAAAGTTCATCTCAGAACTTTGTTATATACCCTTTGTTGGCAATGACAGAGGTCAAATGTTTTCTGTAAGTTTTCACAAGGTTTTCACACACTGTTGCTGGTATTTTGGCCCATTCCTCCATGCAGATCTCCTCTAGAGCAGTGATGTTTTGGGGCTATCACTGGGCAACACAGACTTTCAACTCCCTCCAAAGATTTTCTATGGGATTGAGATCTGGAGACTGGCTAGGCCACTCCAGGACCTTGAAATGCTTCTTACGAAGCCACTCCTTCGTTGCCCGGGTGGTGTGTTTGGGATCATTGTCATGCTGAAAGACCCAGCCACGTTACATCTTCAATGCCCTTGCTGGTGGAAGGAGGTTTTCACTCAAAATCTCACGATACATGGCCCCATTCATTCTTTCCTTTACACGGATCAGTCGTCCTGGTTCCTTTGCAGAAAAACAGCCCCAAAGCATGATGTTTCCACCCCCATGCTTCACAGTAGGTATGGTGTTCTTTCTCCTCCAAACACGACAAGTTGAGTTTTTACCAAAAAGTTCTATTTTGGTTTCATCTGACCATATGACATTCTACCAATCCTCTTCTGTATCATCCAAATGCTCTCTAGCAAACTTCAGACGGGCCTGGACATGTACTGGCTTAAGCAGGGGGACACGTCTGGCACTGCAGGATTTGAGTCCCTGGCAGCGTAGTGTGTTTCTGATGTAGCCTTTGTTACTTTGGTCCCAGCTCTCTGTAGGTCATTCACTAGGTCCCCCCATGTGGTTCTGGGATTTTTGCTCACCGTTCTCGTGATAATTTTTACCCCACAGGGTGAGAACTTGCGTGGAGCCCCAGATCGAGGGAGATTATCAGTGGTCTTGTATGTTTTCCATTTTCTAATAATTGCTCCCACAGTTGATTTCTTCAGTTCAATTCAATTCAATTCAACTTTATTTATATAGCGCCATTTCACAACAACAGTCATCTCATAGCACTATCAACTGTAGGGGGGAACCCCCACAGTTGCAGAAAGACCCCAGCAATCAGGCGATCCCCTGTGAGCAAGCACTTGGCGACGGTGGAGAGGAAAAACTCCCTTTTAACAGGAAGAAACCTCCAGCAGAACCAGGCTCAGGGAGGGGCAGTCATCTGCTGCGACTGGCTGGGGGGTGAGGGGATAGAGAAGAAGAAAAGAACAGACATGTAGAGAGCAAACAGCACGATGGGGACTCAATCTATGGGAGAGAACAAACAAATGTTAATGACCAGCAAAAAAAAAATATTTCATAGAGAGTGAAGAAAGGAGTGAGGCCCAGTGCATTACTGGAGGTCCCCCGGCTGACTAAACCTATTAGCAGCATAACTAAGGGAGGGTTCAGAAACACATGATCCCTCCCTAATTGTAGGCTATATCAAAAAGGTAGGTTTTAGCCCTATTCTTAAAAACAGAGATCGAGTCTGACTCCCGAATCCAGATTGGCAGCTGATTCCACAGGAGAGGAGCTTGATAACTGAAGGCTCTGCCTCCCATTGTACTTTTGGAGATTCTAGGTATTACAAGTAATCCTGCATTTTGGGAGCGTAGTGCTCTGTTAGGATAATACGGTAGTATCAGATCTTTTAAATAAAAAGGAACCTGATTGTTTAGAGCTTTGTAAGTAAGAAGAAGGATTTTAAACTTAATTCTAAACTCTATGGGAAGCCAATGAAGGGAGGCCAGAACCGGAGAGATATGATCTCTCTTTCTAGTACCTGTTAAAACTCTTGCTGCAGCATTTTGGATCAGCTGAAGACTTTTTAAAGATGTTTTAGGACAGCCTGATAATAAAGAATTACAATAATCTAATCTCGAGCTAACAAAAGCGTTGATCAGCTTCTCAGCATCACTCTGAGACAAGATGCTCCTAATCTTGGCAATATTACACAAATGATAGAAGGCAGTCTTAAAAACAAATTTAATATGTGAATTGAAGGACAAATCCTGATCAAAAATAACTCCAAGGTTCCTCACAGAGCTATTAAGAGAAAGAATAACTGCATCCAAACTGAAAGTTTGATTTGGAAAGGAATTTCTAAGGTTTTTTGGACCAACAAGAATGACTTCAGTCTTATCTGAATTTAATAGCAGGAAATTACAAGTCATCCAAGCTTTGATTTCCTTAAGACAGGCTTCTAACTTGGCTAATTGATTACTATCATCTGGCTTCATTGACAGGTATAATTGTGTGTCATCTGCATAACAATGAAAATGTATTCAGTGCTTTCTAATAATGTTGCCTAACGGAAGCATATATAAACTAAAAAGAGTAGGGCCTAGCACAGATCCCTGTGGAACTCCATGACTAAGCTTTGAGTTGAAAGAAAACTCATTATTTACATGAACAAACTGGAACCTATCAGATAAATAAGATCTAAACCACTGCAACGAAGTTCCATTAAGTCCAACATAGTGTTCTAATCTATCAAGTAGAATATTATGATCGATAGTATCAAAAGCTGCACTAAGGTCTAAAAGGACAAGTACAGAAACTAGTCCATTATCAGATGCAATGAGGAGGTCGTTAGTGACCTTCGCTAAGGCTGTTTCAGTACTATGATGGATTCTAAACCCAGATTGAAACTCTTCAAGTAAATCATTTCCCTGCAGGTGGTCAAATAACTGCGTAGCAACAACTCTTTCTAAGATTTTTGAAATGAAAGGGAGATTAGAGATTGGTCTATAGTTAGCTAAAGCTCCTGGATCTAGCGTTGGCTTTTTGAGTAAGGGTTTAATTACAGCCATTTTAAAAGCCTGCAGTACATGGCCTAAAGTTAATGAAGAATTGATTATATGAAGAATAAAGCTACCAATAAGTGGGAAGACTTCTTTAAATAACCTGGTAGGAATAGAGTCTAAAAGACAAGTTGAAGGTTTGGATGAGGAAACTATATTGTCTAACTCACAAAGGTCGATTGGAGTAAACTCATCAAGACAGACATCAAAAGAGGGAGTTGTAGTAGTTACAGTATTTAAGTTAACTGTGGGAAGAATCTGATTGATTTTATCTCTGATGGATGAAATTTTATTATTGAAAAAGTTCATAAAGTGCTGACTAGTAAGCTCTAAGGGAATGCTAGGATTGACAGAGTCCTGACTCTTTGTCAACCTGGCTACAATACTGAAAAGAAACCTGGGATTATTCTTGTTCTCTTCTATTAATGCAGAGTAATAACTTTTTCTAGCTTTTCTAAGAGATTTTTTATAAATTAAAAGATGATTTCTCCAAGCTAAATAGATTTCATCTAAATTAGTAGAGTGCCATTTTCTTTCTAACTGACGAGTCTTCTGTTTTAAGCTACGAGTTTCTGTGTTGAACCAAGGAGTTAGAAATCTCTGATTAGACTTTTTCTTTTTTAAGGGGGCCACCAAGTCTAGAGCCTGATGCAGAGAAGCTGAAACACTATCCACCATGTTATCAATTACAGAAGGAGCAAGCTGTCTATAGCTTATTTCCGTTGTGTTGACACATGGCATAGAGGAAACAATCTGCATAAATTTGAAAACAGCATCATCTGAGAGGCATCTACTGTAATAATATTTTTCTTTAGGAGCCAAATAGTCAGAAATAGTAAAATCAAAGGTTAACAGACAATGGTCTGACAGTACAGGGTTATGAGGAGACACTACAAGATTTTCTATTTCTATGCCATATGTCAGAACAAGGTCAGAACAAGGTCACACCAAGCTGCTTACCTATTGCAGATTCAGTCTTCCCAGCCTGGTGCAGGTCTACAGTTTTGTTTCTGGTGTCCTTTGACAGCTCTTTGGTCTTGGCCATAGTGGAGTTTGGAGTCTGACTGTTTGAGGTTGTGGACAGGTGTCTTTTATACTGATAATGAGTTCAAACAGGTGCCATTAATACAGGTAACGAGTGGAGGACAGAGGAGCCTCTTAAAGAAGAAGTTACAGGTCTGTGAGAGCCAGAAATCTTGCTTGTTGTAGGTGACCAAATACTTATTTTACTGAGGAATTTACCAGTTAATTCATTAAAAATCCTTCAATGTGATTTTCTGGATTTTTTTTTTCTCATTTTGTCTTTCACAGTTGAGGTATACCTATGATGAAAATTAGAGACCTTTCTCATCTTTTAAGTGGGAGAACTTGCACAATTGGTGGCTGACTAAATACTTTTTTGCCCCACTGTATGTGAGTTTCATATGCTTCATATGTATATCACTGTATGCTTACTGTATGCTTCACGTCTCAGATGAACAAAAGGACTGAGCCTCCTAGGAGATAACAGGAGGATGTGAAATGTGGTCTTTAGTATGCAGAGAGATGGCCTTGGGGGATTTCCTGGCCGCCAGTGACTTTAGGTGGAGGTGATAAGACCTGGAAGAAGACGCATTGTGACTTGGGGTTAAATACAATGTGACTGTGTGCTTTGATGTTCCGGGGTATAAAAGAACGAATGTCTGGGGGTTTCTCTCTCTTTTCTGTTTTTGGATGATGTTGGAGAATGTGAATAAACCTGACTAGTGAGATAAACTCAGCCTCGTTTAGTTTAGTTTAGTTTATTTGAAAAGGGACAATGCAATTTCATAAAACACATGATTACACATGGTTAAAAAAGCCAGAATTAGCCAAAAGGCTAGTTTTCATCTGTAGTCCCCTGGCCAAGATGTAAAAAAGCAGTAAAATGCATCTACAAGAAAAAAACATGGTTAGACATTTAAGAGGGCACTAATGTAACAAATAACATATACATAACAAACCGTACATTTAAACACAACATCAAACATCACAGCAGACTTATCTTTTAGTGTTGGCAGCTGTAGGTGTTTATAAGCCACATTTTCAATTTTTTTGTGAAGGCCTTGAATGTTGTGAGCAGTTTAACCTCCTCAGGTACTGAGTTCCACTCACTAGCGCTCCTCACTGACCAGGCCGACTTACTGAAAGTGCTCCTGCGCAGAGGAAGGAAACAGTCACCTCTGACAGAGCCTCGAGTGACACGCTCAGAGCTGTTTCTTTGGCTGATGAACTCTGCCAGAGGATCTGGAGCCAAATCATGCAGTACTTTATAAATCAAATTTAAATTTGCAAATGTATGAAGACTATCCCAATTTAAAAGACTGTATTTTTTTTAAAAATTGCACAATGATGATAATGCCTAGGTTTTTTATCCATAACTTTAAGTGCTTGTTTGTACAAAACTTCCAATGGTTTTTTGCACTCAAACCCGCCTGGGACCAGCTAGTTAGGCAATAGTTGAAGTGACTCAGAATCATTGAATGCAAGTATATTTTTGCGGCATCAGTTGACATTTCATTTCGAATTGCATGGAAATTTGCAAGATTTAACTTGATTTTTTTACACAATTTAGCAATATGGGCTTTAAAAGAAAGCTGTGAATCTATTATTAACCCAAGATATTTATATTGGCTAACAATTTGTATTTTTCCTCCATTAACATGTATGTCAGGGTCAGGTGACACTCTATTTATTTTAGTGAAATACATGCCTACAGTTTTAGAAACATTTAACTGTAGACAGCACTCCTGCAACCAAGTTGTGACACAGGACATTGTTTTACCAAGTTTAGCAGCAACAGTGTCTTTGGAGCGACCATGAACAAAAAAAAACGTGTCGTCTGCATACATTAAGCATTTAGCTTCAGAACAAACAGTGGGCAAATCATTAATATAAAGACTAAATAAAAGGGGGCCTAATATTGATCCCTGAGGGACTCCAGAAGTTAGCCTAAGAGAATCAGATCTGCAGTTGTTAACTGATACAGATTGTGTTCGATCATGCAGATATGATTCAATCCAGCTCACAGCATTGTGAGAAAAGTTAAATTTAAAGAGCTTGGTAAGAAGAACAGAGTGATTTACTGTATCGAATGCTTTCCTGAGGTCCAAAAACACCGCCCCTACAACTCCACCCTTATCAAGAAAAGATTTTATTTTCTCACTGAAGAGGCATGTAGCCATTTCAGTGGAATGCTTGGATCTGAAACCAAACTTTATTTATTTATTTAGCGAATGCAAAGTCCTTAAGCCAAGCAGTTGCCTCCTGGTTTGCTGTATGGAGGGTGTGTAATCCTCCTTCCAGTCTTTGGAGCGGGCAGGCCTCTATGATGTGTTCCATAGTTTGCTCCTCTCCACATGCGCACAGTGGGCTAGGGCTACTGCCCCATCTGTGAAGGCTGGCCAAGCAGGGGCCATGTCCAGTCCTGAAGCGATTGAGTGTAGACCACTGTCTCCTTGGGAGGTTGGTGCCCGGGACCTGTTGGTTGGGGTTTATCACCAGCTGTTTGTTTGGGACCTCCTTGGTCTCCCATTCCTCTTGCCAAGCTGTCTGGATGGTAAAGTCAGCTGGGGGAGGGTTTTTCCAAATCGGCCGTCTGGATGAAAGTCGGGCAGTGGGTGGGGTGTAGATATCTGCATGGATTGGTAAGTGAGGAAAATCTTTAACTTTTTGGAGCATCCTTTGAGTTAATGCTGCTCGCCGGATGTGTGGAGGGGCTATGTTTGACAGTACAGAGAGCCAGGGGAGTGGTGTTGAGCGGATTGTTCCAGTTATAGTTCTCATGGTTGAGTTGAGCTGGGTGTCTACATGGTGTGTGTAAGATGACCTGGACCAGACAGGGGCACAATATTCTGCTACAGAGTATGAAAGGGCCAGTGCTGAGGTGCGCAGGGTGGAGACTGCCGCCCCCCATTTTGCACCAGCGAGCTTGCAGAGCAGGTTGTTTCGTACTTTCACCTTAGCAGCCGTCCCCTTTAGATGTTCCTTGAAGGATAAGGTCCTATCAAGGGTCACTCCAAGATAAGTTGGATTTGGGGCATGCTTAAGCTTGAGTCCGCTCAGGTGGATGTTTAGTTCTCTGGCAGCTTTTGCATTGTGGAGATGAAATACACTGGAGACGGTTTTTGCTGGGCTTGATTTTAGGCGCCAGATTTTGCAGAACTGGTCCAGTTTAGCAACATCTTCCGTGAGCACCCATTCCAGTGGTTCAAAGTCTGGTGCTTGGAATGCCAAACAGATGTCGTCTGCATAGATGAATTTGCGGGATTTTGTAGTAGGCAGGTCGTTTATGTAGAGGTTGAACAGAGTTGGAGCTAGAACTGAGCCTTGTGGGAGTCCGTTTTTCTGTGTTCTCCATGCACTTGTGTTCTGACTGAGGTGGACTCTGAACCTTCGGTTGGTCAGCAGGGTTTTTATAATTGCTGTTGCCCAAGCAGGGATCGCCTTTATAAGTTTCAGGAGGAGGCCTTTGTGCCAGACCGTATCATAGGCGGCTGTAAGATCGAGAAACACAGCCCCTGTCTTCAGTCTGCTCTCGAAGCCATTTTCAATGAAGGTGGTTAGGGCCAGTACTTGTTCTCCTGTACTGCGGTCCTTGCAGAAACCTGCTTGATCCACACTTAGAATATCCTCTATTTCTGGGGAAATGCGTTGCAGTATTAGGTGCTCCATGATTTTGTAAGGAACGCTGAGTAGGGAGATTGGGCGGTAGCTTGCTGGTAGTTTGTGGTCTTTGCCAGGTTTGGGGATGGCAATGACCTTTGCTGCCCGCCATTTCTTTGGGATCGAGTTCGTTTGTGTGATCCTTGTGTAGAATTGTGTCAACCAGGTTAGGGCTCGGGGGCCAAGATTTTTCATGAATTCTGGGAAGATGTTATCGTATCCTGCTGCCTTTCCACATTTCAGGCCCTGTAGGACTTTCTCCAGTTCAGCAGCCTCGAAGGGTTCAGGGTTCATTTCCTCTACAGGCATTTTTTGGTGTTTTTTTTAGCTCAGTTGTAACTGCTCTTCTGGTGTCTTTGTCTTGGGGTGCTTTGGCGATAGTCAGTAGGTGGGATGCAACTTGGTTGGGTGTGATGGATGCTCGGCTTTGGCTAGGGGGCTTCTGTGCAGCTCCTAGGCGACGGATGAGGCTCCAACATTTCCTGCTAGAGTGGGTAAAGCTCCGGTCAGCAACTGTCTCCTCCCATTTCTTTCGCCGGGCTGTATTTAGCGATTCAATGAGATGGTCTGCTATCTCTGGGTCCCCTGATGTTTGATAGGATTGTAGGAGGGCAGCACTTTCTCCGTCCAAACATGGGACATAGAGGGGTTGGTAGCCTCGTGGGATTGCAGTATGGGCAGCCTTGAAGATTGCGCTGCAGAAGCGGTTGTATGCTTCATCTACAGTGATGGTGTGGAGTGGGATGGTAACAACGCTCCGGTCCAGAGTTTCACTGAATTTCTTCCAGTTGGCTTTGCGGAAGTTCCAGCGCATCTTCCTTGGGCTGTATATGACTGGAAGTTGTAGGCCAATGTGTACAAGCAGGGGCCGGTGTTGGCTGTGTGGAAAATCATCAAGAATGAGGATCTGTGTAGGATATGGCTCCCCATTCAAAGAGCTGACCCAACACAGGTCAGGAGAATAGTCCTTCTTCCACCTAGCAGAGTGGAAGGTTCCTCTTTGTTTGGGGTCGTATATCAAAGCGAGGTCATTTCTGGATGCCCAGTCTGAAAGTGCCTCCCCATCACTGTCCACTGCTGGGTACCCCCAGTCAGGGTGATGGCTGTTAAAGTCCCCCACATAGATGGCAGGGTGGGGTAGGGTGGGTAAGACCTGCAGATCCCAGTTGGCATTAGGGGGCTTGTACACATTGACAATATGGAAGCCACCAATGATTATGGTGTCTGAGAAATGTGTTGTTATCAGGTGATTTGCTTCAACTGTGTCAGAACGCACATAGGTGGCACGTCCATGTTTAGCATGTAGAACATAGCACAGGAGGTCAAAGCCTTTGATGGTGAAGCGGCCAGCTTCCTCTGTGCCAATATGAGTCTCTTGGAGGCAGATTACATCAATTGAATGTTGGAAGGCGAGGACTTCAATAAGGCTTCGCTTGGCTGCAGATAGGCCTTCAACGTTTAGTTGTAATATGCGAAGGGCAGATCCTACCACAAAGTGCTCTTGGGGCTGTTTGCTTTCGGCTTTAGGACTGTGACTAGGATTCTTCTTTGACTTGGCACAGAGGCGTCGTCTCTTCGAATTTAGTCTGCTGGTAGGATCATTAGCTTCCCCAGGCGAGCCCGGGTACTGGCGGAGGGCGCGACGAGAACGCTGATCCATTGCCCCCAAAAATAACCTGGACATATATTAGAAACCAAACTGCATGGCATGGAGAGAGGGGGAACTACTGTTTAAATAATGGACAATCTGTTCTGCCACCCATTTTTCTGCAATTTTGGAAATGGCCGGAAGAATGCTTATTGGTCGGTAGTTATGCAGAAGAGTTGAGTCACCGGATTTAAAGACAGGGGTAACAATAGCAGATTTCCAGGCCTTTGGAAAATTGCCAGATGAAATTGAAAGATTAATGATTGAGGCAATAGGAGTGGCGAGAGCTGAACCTAAATCTTTGAGCATGTTCGTGTCCATTCCAAAAACATCCTTTGCTTTAGATGGTTTGAGTGATTGAATTAAATCGATAACTTTGGTCTCAGTAATATCTGTAATAGCAAAAGACTGTGATGCAGACAATACAGGGTATTCCTTCCTTTGTTTTACTATAAACTTATCAGAGATTTCTGACACAGATTCAATGAAGTAGTTGTTAAAAGCATCAGCCATCACTTGAGGTTCTGTCAAGATGTTTCCATTCAATTGAATTTGCATTAGTTTTGCTTTGTTTTTCTGGGAATCACCCAATAGTTTTTTAATATATGTCCAGGTTATTTTAGAATTTCCCCTTGCACTATTCAAAACAGTAATAAAAAAGTCAGCTTTAGATTTTCTTATTTCTTTCACTACCCTATTTCTCAATGAAATAAATTGGTGCCTGTTTTGTCCTGATTTAACTGACAACTTCAAAAAGTGATTTCGTTCTTTCATCAATTTCAGAATAAATTTGTTTAACCAAGGAAGGCCATTCTTTCTAGCTTTTAGTTTAATTATCCGTGTAAATTGTATAATAATTTGTTGTATTTTGTTGGCAAATTTAGAACAATCCTCATCTAAATTTTTGCCAACGAGTAATTCATCCCAATTTACTTCTTGAATTGAATCTTGAAAATTTTGTTGTTCCTGTTTTGGTATCCTATAGAATTCAGTGGCGGCCAAGGATTTGAAGCACTTTTTATTTAATTTTCTTGTAACCATTATAAGATTGTGATCAGACAATCCTGTGAGCATATTGTATGACTTCAAGATCCTTTCTGGCCTGTTAGTAAAAGCTAGATCAATCTGAGTGCTAGTGGAGTTTGTGATTCTTGTAGGGCCATTAATTACCTGAGTCATATCCATGTCATCCATAACCTTTTTCAGATTTTTCCTAACTTTGTTGACTTCCCAATTAACATTTAGGTCACCCATTATTATTACCTCTTTTGCAAAATTAAGTTGTTTCAATAAAATTTCCAGCTTTTCATAAAAATCTACATTTGATGAAGGAGGCCTATAAATAACTACAAGAATAAAAGACATTTGCTGTGACAAAGAAACAGTTAGTCCAAGAAATTCTAGTCCATTCTCATCTGTAACATGTATCTCATTACAATTAAAAGTATCCTTGGCATAAATCATAACGCCTCCTCCCATAGAACCCTGTCTGTCTTTTCTAAACATTTTATAACCAGGTACAGATAGTATTGCTGAGGGCGAAGATTCACGGAGCCATGTCTCAGATAGGCAAAGAAAGTCAATATTTGAATCAATGAGAAGATGATGAACCTGATCACTTTTTGTTAGAATACTTCGTATATTTAAGTGTGCACAAAGAATGCCTTTTGGTTTATGTGCTGAGTCCCATATTAATTTAGAGTTATTAACAGTTTGAAACACCCTGAATTTCCGGTGTTTTAATATTGCAGGATTTGGCAGCCTCCTGTTTCTTTTATTGGCAATGTTTGCACATAGTGAAGGCCCGGCTGATGTTGGTGAAGATTCAGTTAGAGGTGATGATGACTCAAATATCAACGGAAGTGGCCCGGCTATTATTGAAGGTGATTCGACTGGCTGCAATGTAGGTCCAGCTGGCTGTGTTGTTAGCCCAGGTCCAAACCCAGCTGGCAGGGGTGAGAGCCCAGCTAGCAAAGTTGGAAGCCCAGTTGGCAGAGATGGAGATCCAGCTGGCAGAGATGGAGATCCAGCTAGCAGAGGTGGAGGCCCAGCCAGCAGAGGTGGAAGCCCAGCTAGCAAAGTCGGAAGCCCAGTTGGCAGCCCAGTTGGCAGAGATGGAGATCCAGCTAGCAGAGGTGGAGATCCAGCTAGCAGAGGTGGAGGCCCAGCTGGCAAAGTTGGAAGCCCAGTTGGCAGAGGTGGAGATCCAGCTAGCAGAGGTGGAGCCCCAGCTAGCAGAGGTGGAAGCCCAGCTAGCAAAGTTTGAAGCCCAGTTGGCAGAGATGGAGATCCAGCTAGCAGAGGTGGAGATCCAGCCAGCAGAGGTGGAGGCCCAGCTGGCAAAGCCGGAAGCCCAGTTGGCAGAGATGGAAATCCAGCTAGCAGAGGCGGAAGCCCAGCTAGCAAAGTTTGAAGCCCAGTTGGCAGAGATGGAGATCCAGCTAGCAGAGGTGGAGATCCAGCCAGCAGAGGTGGAGGCCCAGCTGGCAAAGCCGGAAGCCCAGTTGGCAGAGATGGAAATCCAGCTAGCAGAGGTGGAAGCCCAGCTAGCAAAGTTTGAAGCCCAGTTGGCAGAGATGGAGATCCAGCTAGCAGAGGTGGAGATCCAGCCAGCAGAGGTGGAGATCCAGCCAGTAGAGGTGGAGGCCCAGCTGGCAAAGCCGGAAGCCCAGTTGGCAGAGATGGAAATCCAGCTAGCAGAGGTGGAGGCCCAGCTAGCAGAGGTGGAGATCCAGCTAGCAGAGGTGGAGATCCAGCTAGCAGAGGTGGAGATCCAGCCAGTAGAGGTGGAGATCCAGCCAGCAGAGGTGGAGATCCAGCCAGTAGAGGTGGAGATCCAGCCAGTAGAGGTGGAGGCCCAGCTGGCAAAGCCGGAAGCCCAGTTGGCAGAGATGGAAATCCAGCTAGCAAAGTTTGAAGCCCAGTTGGCAGAGATGGAGATCCAGCTAGCAGAGGTGGAGATCCAGCCAGCAGAGGTGGAGATCCAGCCAGCAGAGGTGGAGATCCAGCCAGTAGAGGTGGAGGCCCAGCTGGCAAAGCCGGAAGCCCAGTTGGCAGAGATGGAAATCCAGCTAGCAGAGGTGGAGGCCCAGCTAGCAGAGGTGGAGATCCAGCTAGCAGAGGTGGAGGCCCAGTTAGCAAAGTTGGAAGCCCAGTTGGAAGCCCAGCTGGACTGGAAGCCCAGTCGTCATTCCCACATTCTCCACACTGGTGACCCTAAGACGTATCATGAGCGAAAGAAATTCCCCCAAGCCGGACTCGTCAGGAGCCAGCCAGGCGAACGCAGCCACAGTCAAGCTACCAGACTTCTGGCAAGACAACCCGTGCTCCTGGTTCCACTTGGCCGAAGCACAGTTCGCCCTCCGGGGGATAACGGTAGATGACACGAAATTCTACCATGTTATTGCCAAGCTCGACAACCGCACGGCTCGACATGTGCAGAGACTTTTGGAGCGCCCACTGGCCGACGACAAATACAGCGGGTTGAAGGCTGCGCTCATCCAGCGTTTCACCCCCTCAGTCCAGGAGAGAGCGGAGAGGCTCCTGGCTCTGAACGACTTGGGAGATAGCACGCCCGTCGACTTGATGGAGGACATGCTGAGGTTGAGGGGCTCAGACGGCGACGACTTCCTCTTCACCCACATTTTCCTGAGAACCCTACCGTCGGCCGCGAGAGCGACCCTGGCCAGTTCACCGTTCTTGGCCCAGCGGGACTTCCGCGCGCTGGCCCAAGAGGCACAACGGATTCTCAACGCCAGCAAACAGCGTGCGGCCACCGCGGCAGCGACGGAGCTCGGTGCGACGGCCAGAGATGGCAGGGGGCCAGAGGCGGCGGTAGCAGATCCACCGACAACGGCGGCGGCGAGGGCCAAGGATCGCGGAGGAGACGACCTCTGTTTCTACCATCGCCGCTTTGCAGAGAGGGCACGCAAATGTATACCACCGTGCCAGTTCAAGCGCTCGGGAAACGCCAAGGCCAGGGGTTGGTAGCAGCCGCAGCCCTCGGGGAAGAGAACAAGCTGCTCTACTTGACGGACACACGACCGTGTACAACCCGCAGGCTAACGGGTTATGTGAACGTTTTCACAGGTCATTGAAGGCGGCCCTCAGAGCGTCGCTTACGGATGCAAATTGGGTGGACAGGCTACCATGGGTTTTATTGGGGTTGCGTTCTGCACCTAAAGAGGATTTAGAAGCCTCCCCAGCTGAGCTAGTTTTTGCACAGCCACTTTGGCTGCCCGGGGAATTTCTCCCAGATAATCCTGAGCCAGAGTGCTCCCCAGCTCAGCGGTTGCAGAGTAGCACGGAATCGAGCACGCTGCCTGGCCCCGTTCACCACAGTTTTCCGTGAGTTTTTGTGCCTAAGGCTTTAAAAAATGCGGAGTTTGTTTTTGTCAGACACGATGCCCATCGCCCATCGTTGCGACCACCTTATGATGGACCATTTAGAGTGCTGGAAACAGGAGATAAGCATTTTTTGCTAGATTTGAGGGGCAGAAAATAAATGATTGGCATAAACAGGCTCAAACCCGCTTTTGTGGTGGCTGACGAAGGTGTGCAGTTGGCCAGGGCTCCTCGGCGTGGCAGACCCCCTAGGGAGCATTCCCCAGAGCACCCACAGGGATTGACTAACAGTTCTCATCCTCAGACAGCAGCTCCCCAGCAGGAGGGCGCCGCGGAGGTGGTAAAGCCCGCTTACAGCAGATACGGGAGAAGGCTGAGGCCCAAGCAGCATGTGGACTGATGTGTGTGATTTTATCATGACATGCAAACTGTTATTACGTTGTTCCATCTTAGACGTTTGGGGGGGGGGGGGGGTCATGTGGGACACATATGTGAGTTTCATATGCTTCATATGTATATCACTGTATGCTTACTGTATGCTTCACGTCTCAGATGAACAAAAGGACTGAGCTAGGAGATAACAGGAGGATGTGAAATGTGGTCTCTGATATGCAGAGAGACGGCCTTGGGGGATTTCCTGGCCACCAGTGACTTTAGGTGGAGGTGATAAGACCTGGAAGAAGACGCATTGTGACTTGGGATTAAATACAATGTGACTGTGTGCTTTGATGTTCCGGGGTATAAAAGAACGAATGTCTGGGGGCTTCTCTCTCTTTTCTGTTTTTGGATGATGTTGGAGAATGTGAATAAACTTGACTCGTGAGATAAACTCAGCCTCGTCATTCTCACATTCTCCACATTGTAACTTTTTCTAGGAAATTTTTGACTTTTTTTTTTAATCAAATCTGTGACTTTGCCTAGGAAATTTGTGACTTTTTTCGACTAAATTTGTGACTTTTTTTTTAATCAAATCTGTGACTTTTGTCTAGGAAATTTGTGAGTATTTCTCGTAAATTTTTGACTTTTTTTTTATTAAATCTGTGATTTTTTTTTTCCCCTAGGAAATCTGGGACCTTTTTCTAGCAAAATTATGACTTTTTTGAAATTTGTAACTTTTTCTAGGAAATTTTTGACTTTTTTTTAATCAAATCTGTGACTTTGCCTAGGAAATATGTGACTTTTTTAAGTCAATTTATGACTTTTTCTAAAGTTTGTGACTTTTTCTAAGAAATTTATGACTTTTTATCGTAAATCTGTGATTTTTTTAATCAAATCTGGTACGTTTGCCTCGGAAATGTATGACTTTTTTTCTAGTAAATTTGTGATTTTTTTTTTCAATTTCTGACTTTTTCTGCTGTTTGTGACTTTTTCTAGTAAATTTGACTTTTTCATTAAATTTGTGACTTTTTCCTAGTAAATTTTTGACCTTTTTTTAATTAAATCTGTGATTTTGACTTCCGGTTATGGCTGCCACGTAGGACGGACGTGTCTCGCTCTGCTCTGCTCCTGGAGAAAAAAAATCGGCAAATAACTCTCTCATTTGGGACAGAACGTATCCCAGCATTTGGGCGAGGATATGTCGGCGAAGCGTAAGGCTGGAAAACCAGGAAAAGGAAAAAGCGAGCCGCCGAAACAGTCCAAATTAACGGACTTTCAGGTCTGTGACGCAGCAAACAAAACTCCATATATGGCGGAGGAGGCTGGCAACGGTGCGATATCTGCGGGGAATGGCGCAGATGCGCTGATGGCTGCCATGAGTTCAATGAGAGCGGACTTTTCCTCTAGATTTGATGGGATTATGACAGCGTTGGAAGGAATAAGAAAGGAATTGGGTGACTGTGTAGAACGAACGGCGCAGATGGAGCTCCGTCTCGCTAGTGCTGAAGATGACGTCACCCGTCTTCAATTAAAGGTGTGCACTTTGGAAAAAAAAAATAAATCTCTGGAAGATAATATTTTGGATTTGGAATCTCGGTCGAGACAGAATAATTTGAGGCTGGTGGGTCTTCCAGAGGAATCAGAAGGTCGGGACGTATGTTCCTTTCTGGAAAAGTGGATTCCGGAGGTGCTGGGCAGCGAGGAGTTGCAATCAGCAGTGGTTCTGGAAAAAGCACATCGTATTGGCCCACGGAGAGATAAGGGACCGCCGAGGACCTTAATTATGAAGTTTCTTAGCAACAGAGACAGGATGAAGATCTTCAACGCAGCACGAGCTAAAGGAGAGATTAAACACCAGGACCAGCAGGTGCGGTTCTACCCAGATTTGGCCACAGGAATCCAGCAATTGAGGAAGCAGTTTGACCCCGTACGTAAGGAGCTGCGCAACCTTGGGATTCGTCATGGTGTAATCTATCCTGCGAGACTGCTGACCACGTATGAGGGCAGAACCCACATCTTCAAGACCTCAGAGGAGGCGCAGGAGTTCATCAAGAAGATCAAAGAAGAAGAAGAGACTGGTGGGAGCTAAGCATGAACAAAATATAAGGTAGAATAATTAAGCATTTGCACAGGCATCTGACTGACTTGAAGTAAATAGTAATTTTACAAAATATAGATTGTATTATATATTAAAAAAACAAAATAAAAACAAAACAAACAAAAAAAAAAACTATGATGTACAAAGTTGTTAAAAATTTTGGAGTTAAGTTGGAAAACTACAGAGGAGAGTTAATGTTACGTCATTAAAAGCAGTAGAGTTAGGGTGATTGGGAGGATGAAGAAGGAGTGGCTTAGGCTGTTCCCCGTGGGTGTGGAACGGTCGATGGCTATATCGGGAGACAGAATTTTTCTTTTGATTTTGGGGGGTTTGCCACAAGTGTGGGAAGGGGAAATTTGTTTGTGTGTAGTTTGTAGGATGAATGTTCAACCACTCATGTTTTTGCTTCTCTGTATGAGCATGTTTACACTGCAAGGTAATCCCAAACTCTCTATTGATCATGGACCAAAGTGTTAATCTTAATTTAACTTCATGGAATTGCAGAGGTCTACAAAATTTAAAAAAACTTAAACAAGTTATGAATAAAATAAAGGACATGGGTTCAAGAATTGTGTTTTTACAAGAAACTCATCTGATAGAGGAGGATGTTAAAAGAATTAGGAGTAGATGGCAGGGAAGTGTATTCACCTCTTCATTTTCATCCCGAGCCAGGGGAGTTATGACTCTCATACATAAATCAGTTCCTTTTCAAGTGAAAAATGTAATTGGAGACAAATTTGGAAGATATGTAATCATTCAAGGTTCTTTGCTATTAGAAAATATAAATCTTGTGAACTTATATGGTCCCAATATAGATGATCAGAAGTTCTTTGCTAATTTATTTCTCATCTTATCATCACTTACAGGGCAACATATAATAGCAGGGGATTTTAATTGTACATTGAATCCAGGTGTGGATAGATCAACAGGACTGGATTGTACGCACATTGGATGTAGGATGACTATTAATCATTTTATGAAAGAATTGAGATTGTTAGATATATGGAGAGAAATGAAACCACAAGTTAAAGCCTATTCTTGTTATTCCAGTACCTACAAGACATTCTCACGTATTGATTATTTTTTGATTTCCACAGAATTAAGGTCCAAGATTCAAAACTGTTTTTATGATAACATCGTGATCTCTGATCATGCACCCTGTTGTCTAATATATGTAGATAAAAAATTGACAAAGGAATCAGGTAGATGGCAATTTCAGCATAAATGGCTTCAGGATGAGGAATTTGTCAAGTATATAGAAAAACAGATAGACGAGTTCTTTGACATCAATACTACACAAACATCAGCATGTGTAAAGTGGGAGGCTTTCAAAGCTTTTATTAGGGGACATATTATTAGTTATACAGGATCAAAATCTAAGAAGACTCGAGAGGAGAGAGCTAAATTGGAACATAAAATAAAAAGTCTTCAGGAAAAAGTGTATGCAGGAAGTGACCCAAGGTTGGAGAATGAATTACTGATTTTGAGAGCTGAATACGACAAAAAATCAGCGAATAGAGCTGCCTCGAGTCTTCTAAGATTGAAACAATCTTTTTATGAACAAGGTGAAAAATCAGGAAAATTATTAGCATGGCAGATTAAACAATTGGAAATTAAAACACCAATTACCAGTATTATAAGTAATGGACAGGTAGTTATAGATCCTTTAGAAATTAATAGAGCCTTTAGAGATTACTATGAAAAATTATATGATACCAAAAATGAACCTGATTTAACAAAACTAAATGGGTTTTTGAACGAACTATCTATACCGTGTATTCCAAATGAAAACAGGGAGATATTGGAGTCTAAAATTAGTCAAGAAGAAGTTGGGCTAGCCATTGATAATATGAAATCAGGAAAAAGTGCAGGACCAGATGGTCTTCCAGTTGACCTTTATAAAAAATTTAAGAATAAATTAATAAAACCTTTTTTGGAAATGGTTTTAGAAGCATTTCAAAATAATAATTTACCATCATACATAAATAATGCCTTAATTATACTGCTGCCAAAACCAGGTAAGCCCTCTAATAAATGTGAAAATATGAGACCAATAAGCCTATTAAACGCCGACCTTAAGATAATCTGTAAAATTTTAGCAAGACGAATACAAGAAATTTTACCAAATATTATTAATCGAGATCAGAATGGCTTTATAAAGGGTAGATAAGGCTTCCATAATGTAAGAAGACTATTTAATATTATTTATTTTAATAAAGAAGCACCGGATACAGCTCTCCTATCATTGGACGCCAAAAAGGCCTTTGATAGAGTTGAATGGCCCTTTCTTTTTGAAGTCCTACAAAGGTTTGGACTTGGAAATAATTTCATAAAATGGGTTCAAATAATATACAATAATGCTACAGCAGAAATCCTAACAAATAACAATATTTCAAAACCAATAAAAATCAATAGAGGATGTCGACAAGGCTGTCCACTTTCACCTTTACTGTTTACTATGGCAATTGAACCTTTAGCGATAGCGATACGTTTACATTCACAAATATATGGAATTAAAGTTGGACCAACAGAACATAAAATCTCCCTGTACGCCGATGATATAATTTTGTTTATGTCGAATCTAAAAAAATCAATTCCAACCTTGTTGAATTTAATAAAGAATTTTGGGGAAATATCAGGATATAAAATAAATAAAACTAAATCTTCAATATTAATGCTAAATGAGACCCAGAGAAATTACCCAGCCCCTGAGGTAAATCAATTCAATGTTGTAAATCAGTTTAAATATTTAGGAATCCAAATTATGCCTAAGCTAGAATCAGTCGCCAGTGTCAACTATGAAGCCTTAATGTCAGATATCAATGAGTTAACTCAGAGATGGATGTCACTACCAATGTCGATGATCGGGAGAATCAATATACTTAAAAGTAATATTTTACCTAAAATACTTTATTTATTTCAATACATTCCCTTATCACCACCTTTAGATCTATTCTCAAGAATAAAAAAAAAGTTAGTGGAATTTATATGGAACAACAGGAGGGCTAGATTACGTTTGTCTTTATTATATTTACCATTTGATCGTGGAGGTCTGAAATGTCCAAATTTTATGTTGTATTATTGGTCGGCACAACTGAGGTCTATGACATATTATTTTTCATCAAATGATCTCCCTCACTGGACTGAAATGGAATCATACAATTTACCTTTACCTCTTCCCATATTCATATACTCAGATTCGGCAAAAAAATTACAAAAACAAGTTAAAAATCCATTTGTAAAGCATATGATCAAAATATGGTGTGAAGCTAAAAACTATTTAAAAGAACCACAGTTATTGTCACAATTTAGTCCAATATGGGGTAATCAATATTTTAAACCAGGGAGAGCGGACGCTGTATTTAAAGTATGGAATTTAAAAGGGATACAAAAGATTCAGGATTTATATTTGCCATGTGCAGACAACATAATGTCTTTTGAAGAGCTGAGGATCAAATTTAATCTCAATAGAACACATTTTTTTAAATATCTTCAACTTAGAAACTTTATTCGATCAAATCAAAATAAAGCTCTCACTCGACCTATTTATTCATCCTTGGAAAAAATGATGATGAAAGATAGTAAAAGAAAGGGTATTATTTCAGAGTTTTATAACTCATTGACACTATCTTCAAGTGAAAATTCACTGAAAAGATTAAACTACTGGAAAGAAGATCTGCAAATTGAAATTTCATAGGAACAATGGGAATTGGCTTGTACAGAAGCTCAAACCAAATCAATAAATGCACGCCTTAAATTGATACATTTCAAATGGTTAATGCGGATGTATGTTACACCGGAGGAGTTAAATAGATATAACAAAAATATACCAGATACATGCACAAAATGCATGGAAAGTAAAGGAACCCTATTTCATTGTTTATGGGAATGTAGATTAATAAGAATGTTTTGGGAAGAGGTGAGGGTAACAATTGAAAAAATAATCTCAAAACAAATCATATTGAATCCTAAACTGTTTTTGTTGGGTCTGTACCCAGAAAAGCATAATTTTAATAAAAGTGAAAGAACATTCATAGACCTCAGTTTGCTTAATGCCAAAAAATGTATTGCACTATTATGGAAAAAGACTCATAGACCAGATGTGACTCAGTGGTTAAGACAGATGTTAACAAACCTTCCATTAGAAAGAATAACATATATACTGAAATCAAAGGAAATTGTGTTTGAGAATATATGGAGACCTTTTATTGATTATGTAAAAAATTTAAACATAACTCTTGAAGAAGAAGGTGAATGATGTGTGTGGACCTTGTAAATTCCAAACTGGTGAACATAATATGTATACTTATGTATTGGATTGTCTAGACTAAACAGAGGAGCATTGTTGAAGATTTGATTTTGTTGGTGGTTGTTGGTGTCTTTAGTGCATTTTTTTTTTTTTTGTAGTACTTTAGTGTTAGTGTTTGATTGTTTGTATCATGTTTGTTAAAAAAAAAAAAAAAAGGTTCAATAAAGATATTGTGGAAAAAAAAAATCTGTGATTTTTTTTCCCTAGGAAATCTGTGACCTTTTTCGAGCAAAATTGTGACTTTTTTGAAATTTGTTGTGGGACACATACAGTGGGGTAAAAAAGTATTTAGTCAGCCACCAATTGTGCAAGTTCTCCCACTTAGAAGATGAGAGGTCTCCAATTTTCATCATAGGTATACCTCAACTTTGAGAGACAAAATGAGGAAAAAAAAATCCAGAAAATCACACTGAAGGATTTTTAATGAATTAATTGGTAAATTCCTCTGTAAAATAAGTATTTGGTCACCTACAAACAAGCAAGATTTCTGGCTCTCACAGACCTGTAACTTCTTCTTTAAGAGGCTCCTCTGTCCTCCTTTTTCTAGGAAATTTTTGACTTTTTTTTAATCAAATCTGTGACTTTGCCTAGGAAATTTGTGACTTTTTTCTAGTAAATTTGTGACTTTGTCAATTTATGACTTTTTCTACTAAGTTTATGACTTTCTCAGATATTTGTGACTTTTTTCTCGTAAATGTATGCCTTTCTATGAAGTTTGTGACTTTCTAGGAAATTTTTGATTTTTATTAAATCTGTGACTTTCTAGTGAATTTGACTTTTTCTAGTAAATTTGTGACTTTTTGTAAATTTATGACTTTTTCTACTAAGTTTGTGACTTTTTTTCTAGTAAATTGATGACTTTTTCTACTAAGTTTGTGACTTTTTTTCCTAGGAAATTTGTGACTTTTTTCTAGTAAATTTATGACTTTTTCTACAAAGTTTGTGACTTTTTCTAAGAAATTTTTGACAATTTTTTTAGTCAATTTGTAATTTTCCAATAAACTGTAATTTCCCAGTTTGGGATCAATAAAGTACATCTATCTATCTAAATTTGTGACTTTTTTTTGTAAATTTGTGATTTTTTTTCTAGGAAATAATCATTATCATGTAGCGGCCCAAAGGGTCAGGGCACACTGAACAATTTGCTGCCACACCGTGCAATTTTCCATGGCTGTCACCAAGTGATAGGATATTTTCCGGTTTCATTAATTATTCTATATGATTTTAACCTCTTGCACTCCGGTGTACCGCAGACGGGCAAGTCTCTGCGTCCCAGAGCGCACGAGGGCGCTCTCGTGCACCCTCGTGTGCTCTAAGGCGCACGAGGGCGCTGCGTCCAAGCGCGCACTGAAAAAAAAAAGAAGCTGCATTTGTTCTTCCACTACAGCCACAGCCGCGAACAGATTAGTTCATCTGATTGACCTCTCATTCGACTAATAAGAGCCTTGAATTGGGTTTCTGAAACCTTGAAGAACCAATGATTGAAAACCTAGCAAGAAGGACCCGCCTACAAACGCTGTGAATGCAGCGAGCTAACTGAAGCACAGAAGTTCACGAGCTGTTTTGTGTAAGGCTGGGTGAAGAGAGACTGACTGCTGCAGCAGATGAAAAAAAGGACCCGCAGGAAGAACCTGCTACAGACCCAGCAGCACGGAGACCACCCACAAGTGCGACCTGCACTTATTCCAGCAGAATAGACGTTTAGGATTCTCTTCCATGGTCATCATAGACCGACGGAGGCCGACGACGAAGGTCGTAAATCATTCGCCAAAACCGTAATCATGGAAGCGCAAAACCGCAGTAATGGAATTATAATATAATGGAACCGGGTCGCGAGACCAGAACCACGAGTCCGTAACAAGGGACCAGCGTCGCGTTCGTCTGACAAAGAGGAAGAGAAGTTCGCCAGGACAGTGCTGCTGTGAAGAGGTAAGTGTTATAAGCTAAATTATTCTTTATCCCTGAAAATTGTAATCACAAATGACTTTTGACCGATCGGTAAATTACAACTGTGCGGCGCACGAAGTCCGGAGTGCGTGCACCGCAGTACAAGGTTTGTGTGCCGCGTCCAGACCGTGAACGCCCCCACTCCACCCGCTACTCTTCTGTAGCGAGAGGGGGGCAAGCTGCGGTGACTGCGCCGCGGTCGCCACATGAGTCTATTCCGTCATGTAGCGATGGCCGATGTCCGTCCTCTGTAGCGAGGGGGGGGGACAACCCCCCCACACACTCACACACACAGCCCTGAGTGTCACCTTTCATTAGAGCCCAAGATGAAGCTTCTATATTGAATCATTCAAAAGTTACAGACGTTTTTCCAAACTGTGCCATTTGGCACAATTTGGCACAGTTCAAAAACGCCTGAGAACAACCTAAGAAAAAAGCTGTGTAATATATTCATTTTTTTGTGGTATTGTTACAAAATTTGGGACCTCAGCTGGATAACACTTGGTTCTACATTTCTGTTGCATTTTCCAGCCCGGATCTGAAGCTGTGTGTTATTTGCAAGCATTTGTATCCAAAAAAACACCCAGGCCAAATTTATTTTCTTCAAGTTCAGTATGTTTAGATGACTGTAACTCAGTGGCCGGAGCACTTAGAGAGATTATGACTGTTTTGCCAAAAAATTCAAAGTGTTTTCTTTTAAATGAGACCAACCCCATGAAGATGCTGCAAAGGGTTGAAGAACAGCTTTCGATTTACTTTGGGCACATTATTTTTTGGCGTTTTTAGGGAAATTGACCGGAGTGCAAGGGGTTAATGCTGTATTATTCTATTTTATATTATAATTGTATCTGGTGCATATAATGAGCCAATGTCTGATTCACTGTGTTTTTCCATTGTCTCAGAGCTTGAAAAGAATGTCTGTTTCTCAGTGTAAGATTAGGCTGAGCAAGATTGTAAATAATGACGAAGGTTTTATTGGTTTATCATACCAAGCTGTTCTGTACTGTATGCCTGAAGTTTATTCATTTATTTAGTGAATGCAAAGTCCTCAAGCCAAGCAGTTGCCTCCTGGTTTGCTGTATGGAGGGTGTGTAATCCTCCTTCCAGTCTTTGGAGCGGGCAAGCCTCTATGATGTGTTCCATTGTTTGCTCCTCTCCACATGCGCACAGTGGGCTAGGGATACTGCCCCATTTGTGAAGGCTGGCCAAGCAAGGGCCATGTCCAGTCCTGAAGCGATTGAGTGTAGACCACTGTCTCCTTGGGAGGTTGGTGCCCGGGACCTGTTGGTTGGGGTTTGTTACCAGGTGTTTGTTTGGGACCTCCTTGGTCTCCCATTCCTCTTGTCAAGCTGTCTGGATGGTGAAATCAGCTGGGGGAGGGTTTTTTCCAAATCGGCCGTCTGGATGGAAGTCGGGCAGTGGGTGGGGTGTAGATATCTGCATGGATTGGTAAGTGAGGAGAGTCTTTGGCTTTTTGAAGCATCCTTTGAGTTAGTGCTGCTCGCCGGATGTGTGGGGGGGTTATATTTGACAGTACAGGGAGCCAGGGGAGTGGTGTTGAGCGGATTGTCCCAGTTATGGTTCTCATGGTTGTGTTGCGCTGGGTGTCTACGTGGTGTGTGTAGGATGACCTGGACCAGACAGGGGCACAGTATTCTGCTACAGAGTATGAAAGGGCCAGTGCTGAGGTGCGCAGGGTGGAGGCTGCCGCCCCCCATTTTGCACCAGCGAGCTTGCAGAGCAGGTTGTTTCGTGCCTTCACCTTAGCAGCCGTCCCCTTTAAATGTTCCTTGAAGGATAGGGTCCTGTCAAGGGTCACTCCAAGGTAGGTTGGATTCGAGGCATGCTTAAGCTTGAGTCTGCTCAGGCAGATGTTTAGTTCTCTGGCAGCTTTTACATTGTGGAGATGGAATACACTGGAGATGGTTTTTGCTGGGCTTGGTTTTAGGTGCCAGGTTTTGCAGAACTGGTCCAGTTTGGCAAGATCTTCCGTGAGCACCCGTTCCAGTGACTCAAAGTCTGGTGCTTGGAGTGCCAAACAGATGTCGTCTGCATAGATGAATTTGCGGGATTTTGTAGTGGGCAGGTCGTTTATGTAGAGGTTGAACAGGGTTGGAGCTAGAACTGAGCCTTGTGGGAGTCCGTTTTTCTGTGTTCTCCGTGTGCTTGTGTTCTGACCAAGGTGGACTCTGAACCTTCGGTTGGTCAGCAGGGTTTTTATAATCGCTGTTGCCCAGGCAGGGATCACCTTTGTAAGTTTCAGGAGGAGGCCTTTGTGCCAGACCATATCATAGGCGGCTGTAAGATCGAGAAACACAGCCCCTGTCTTCAGTCTGCTCTCGAAGCCATTTTCGATGAAGGTGGTTAGGGCCAGTACTTGTTCTCCTGTGCTGCGGTCCTTACAGAAACCTGCTTGATCCACACTTAGAATTTCCTCTATTCCTGGGGAAATACGTTGCAGTATTAGGCGCTCCATGATTTTATAAGGAACGCTGAGTAGGGAGATTGGGCGGTAGCTTGCTGGTAGTTTGTGGTCTTTGCCAGGTTTTGGTATGGCAATGACCTTTGTTGTCCGCCATTTCTTTGGGATCGAGTTTGTTTGTATGATCCTTGTGTAGAGTTGTGTCAACCAGGTTAGGGCTTGGGGGCCAAGATTTTTCATGAATTCTGGGAAGATGATGTTGTATCCTGCTGCCTTTCCACATTTCAGGCTCTGTAGGACTTTCTCCAGTTCAGCAGCCTCGAAGGGTTCAGGGTTTGTTTCCTCTACGGGCATTTTTTGGTGTTTTTTTAGCTCAGTTGTAACTGCTCTTCTGGTGTCTTTGTCTTGGGGTGCTTTGGCGATGGTCAGTAGGTGGGATGCAACTTGGTTGGGTGTGACAGATGCTCGGCTTTGGCTAGGGGGCTTCTGTGCAGCTCCTAGGCGACGGATGAGGCTCCAACATTTCCTGCTAGAGTGGCTAAAGCTCCGGTCAGCAACTGTCTCCTCCCATTTCTTTTGCCGGGCTGTACTTAGCGATTCAATGAGATGGTCTGCTATCTCTGGGTCCCCTGATGTTTGATAGGATTGTAGGAGGGCAGCACTTTCTCTGTCCAGGCATGGGACATAGAGGGGTCGGTAGCCTTGTGGGATTGCAGTGTGAGCAGCCTTGAAGATTGCGCTGCAGAAGCGGTTGTATGCTTCATCTATAGTGATGGTGTGGAGTGGGATGGTAACAGCACTCCGATCCAGGGTTTCACTGAATTTCTTCCAGTTGGCTTTGCGGAAGTTCCAGCGCATCTTCCTTGGGCTGTTTATGACTTGAAGTTGTAGGCCAATGTGTACAAGCAGGGGCTGGTGTTGGCTGTGTGGAAAATCGTCAAGAATGAGGATCTGTGTAGGATATAGCGTTCCATTCAAAGAGCTGACCCAGCACAGGTCAGGAGAATAGTCCTCCTTCCACCTAGCAGAGTGGAAGGTTCCTCTTTGTATGGGGTCATGTATCAGAGCGAGATCATTTCTAGATGCCCAGTCTGAAAGTACCTCCCCGTCACTATCCACTGCTGGGTACCCCCAGTCAGGGTGATAGCTGTTAAAGTCCCCCACATAGATGGCAGGGTGGGGTGGGGTGGGTAAGACCTGCAGATCCCAGTTGGCACTAGGGGGCTTGTACACATTGACAATATGGAAGCCACCAATGGTTATGGTGTCTGAAAAATGTGTTGTTGTCAGGTGGTTTACTTCAACTATGTCAGAACGCACATAGGTGGAACGTCCATGTTTGGCATGTGGAGCATAGCACAGGAGGTCAAAGCCATTGATGGTGTAGCGGCGAGCTTCCTCTGTGCCAATATGAGTCTCTTGGAGGCAGATTACATCGATCAAGTGTTGGAAGGCGAGGACTTCAATAAGGCTTCGCTTGGCTGCAGATAGGCCTTCTACATTTAGTTGTAGTATGCGAAGGGCAGGTCCTACCGCAAGGTGCTCTCGGGGCTGTTTGCTTTCGGCTTTGGGACTGTGACTAGGATTCTTCTTTGACTTGGCACTGAGGCGTCATCTCTTCGAATTTAGTCTGCTGGTAGGATCATTAGCTTCCCTGGGCAAGCCCGGGTACTGGCGGAGGGTGCAACGAGAACGCTGATCCATTGCCCTCCATGCCTGAACTTAATTCCTGAAGTTAGGGTGACTTAGCTTGACCAGGTCATGTAAAGATCATAGCAGAATGTTCAGTGCTGTCCATAGATTAGAAGCAGTCTTGGGGAAAGATGGCTCCAGCCAATCTTTAACTTAGATAAGGTCAGGGACCCTGCCTGGGGTATAAGAAGCAACATCCGTGAACACATGTTAGGGAGTTGGTGTGGGCAAGCTCTGAGGCACATTATGCTGTGACCGATTACCTCCTTTTTCTGATCAGAAAAAGAATAAATGGCTCAGAACTTGGAAACCGCCTCTGTCGGCCTCCGTCAGTCTATGATGACCATGGAAGAGAATCCTAAACGTCTACTCTGCTGGAACAGCACAGCCTGTGGCTGAACAGGCCGATGCGCGAATGGCAGTCCCTGTCACACAGATTGCACTTGTGGGTGGTCTCCGTGCTGCTGGGTCTGTGGCGGTTCTTCCTGCGGGTCCTTTTTTCATCTGCTGCAGCAGTCAGTCTCTCTTCACCCGCCTTGAGCTGTCTGGTCAGGGTGCCTCTCCATTTAGAGTGGTCCATTGCAAGGTCCTCCCAGCGCTCTGTGTTGATCTCCAGGGCTTTCATGTCTCTCTTGCAGACGTCTCTAAAGCGCAGCTGTGGGCGGCCAACGTCTCTCCTGCCAGTCGCCAGTTCTCCGTAGAGGACGTCTTTGGGGATTCTGCCATCCTCCATATGGTGAACGTGGCCTAGCCAGCGAAGCCTGCGCTGCCTGAGTAGAGTGAACATGGAGGGAAGGCCGGCGCGGGACAGAACTTCTGTGTTGGGCACTTTGTCCTGCCAGGATATGTCCAGGATGTGGCGAATGCAGCGCAAGTGGAAAGAGTTCAGTCTCTTTTCCTGCCGGGCGTATGTTGTCCACGTCTCACTCCCATAGAGCAGTGTGCTGATGACGCAGGCGTTGTACACCGCCAGCTTCGTCTTGACAGAGAGTTTGGGATTCTCCCACACTCGTGTGGTGAGGCGAGCGAGTGTGAAGGCTGATTTTACAATCCTCTTGTCGATCTCTGTATCAAGGGAGAGGTTGTTGCTGATCGTGGACCCCAGGTACGTGAACTGATTCACGACCTCCAGCTTGTAGTCGTCGATGGTGATGGTTGGTGGTGCTTCCGTGCCTTGCACCAAGACGTTAGTCTTCTTCAGACTGATGGTAAGCTCGAAGTCCTTGCATGCCTGGGAGAAGCGGTCTATGCTGCCTCCATGTATTAAGTTAAGTAGCTCCCATTACAGCATTTCATGTAAGGGAGTTTGGCTCCCTCTAGTGGTGTAGTGAAAGCATCGTTTTGAACTGATACACAAGGTGTTGCACATGCGCAGTAATGATATAACCGGAGACCGGAGCAGAGCGTCACTCATTGTACGAACGCTGTGAATGTTGTTTAATTATCGGCGCCTTGGACATCATTAGTCCGTGAGTATCTGTATGGTTTGACAGTGTTAACAGCTACAATGAGAACTGCATGGTTGCATTGGTGTATTTTAAGCGATCTAACTCTAGTCTGTTGCCATCATTGTTACCAAGCTAAGCTAGAGCTAATGCTAACATGTGCTAAGCTAATCCCGATGACTATATCATTGACGGCGTGTATATGTCTACTTTGTTAAGATAAGCCTTTATTAGTCCCACAACGGGGAAATTCCAGACATTCCTTCTGTTGCAGTTTTACACGGATGTAGGAACAAATGTAAACGGATGTAAAACCAAAAAGACGAGTGTACATCACGTTGAGTTCCTTGTGGGGTAGCTTCAATAAATGAGATAAAAGGAAACATCTTGTCATCATTGAGGTCTGCACCACACGTGTTAGCTTGCCGTCTACCAGTCGAACACTGGGAAACTCGATGGGAGGGCAGTAAAGTAAAAGGACTACAGCGCGGCAGGCCCAATAAACAAACAACAAGCAGCAAATGAGCCTCAGGGCAGGAGAGCAGCACCAGCCAACTCCCCAACTCAGAAGTGAAGTTATGGAGACGGAACACACAGCTCCCTTGGCTACAGCTGCACGAGCTAGCTCATTATACTCACGTAGCTTCAAGTCAAGCAAGGCTTCTTCAGCTACCTCCTCAGCCATAAGAGCTAGAGCCAAAGCAGATGCTGCACGAGCTGAATTAGCTTATTCAGAGAAAGAAGCAGCCCTCATCACGCAGAAAGCTAATCTTGAAGCACAGAAAGCTAATCTTGAAGCACATATGCACATTTTGAACCATCAGAAGGCTGTTGCAGCTGCAGAAGCTGAAGCTGCGGCCTATGAAGAAGCAGAGGAATGTGCAAGAAGTGAATTCAGTCAAGCATTAATGGACTTGCCAGTTGGCTCAGCACAACACACATCTGAGTATGTACAGAAACACTTTGATGTACGCTTTGAGGAAATTCCACTTAAAACTAATCCAGCCACCCCTTCTAAGATCCAGTGTGAACAGTTGGAAATGGCCACAAATGCACCATTCAGCTCATCTAATGCTGTAGATGGTAAGAGTAGGGTCAGTGTCAACATGAAGGAGGAGCATGGAGCTGCAGAGACAATTAATCCCCCGACGTTAGAACCCTATTATGCCCCCGCAACACATTACGCGGAAGCACAAAGCATTCAGGATCTGACCAAATATCTCACACGCCGGGAGATGTTGAGCACGGGACTCCTACAGTTTGATGACCTCCCAGAGAATTATTGGGCATGGAAAGCATCTTTCCAGAACGCCATTCAAGACCTCAGCCTCTCACACCACGAGCAATTGGATCTGATGATAAAATGGCTTGGCACAGAATCAGCAGAGCAAGCAAAGAGGATCCGCTCTGCACATGTCTTCAACCCAAAAGCAGCCCTCAACTTAGTCTGGGAAAGGCTAGAAGAGTGTTATGGGTCACCCGAAGCAATAGAAAATGCACTGCTAAAAAAGCTTGATGATTTTCCCAAAATCAGCAACAAAGATGCACTCAAGCTGAGAGAACTTGGTGACGTTCTACAGGAACTCGAATGTGCAAAGGATGGCGGATACCTACCTGGGCTCGCATACCTGGATACAGCCCGTGGAGTGAATCCTGTTGTCGAGAAACTGCCCTACAGCCTACAGGAGAAGTGGATTGCAGTAGGTGCCAATTACAAAGAAACACACAAAGTCGCCTTTCCTCCTTTCAGCTTTTTTTCCAGCTACGTCAGACGACAAGCCAAAATAAGAAACGACCCAAGTTTCAGTTTCTCTCCACCGGCCCACATGAACACCAGAGTTGAAAAGGCCCCCAAGTTCGCCAGTGAGCACCTCATCAGTGTCCACAAAACAGACATCCCACCAGCTTCACCCGCAGCTACAGGTAACCACACACGTGAAAGAACAGAAAGCCCAGATAAACAATGTCCCATACACAGAAGGCCACACCCATTAAAGAAATGTAAAACGTTTAGAGCCAAACCAATAGAAGAACGCAAACTGTTCTTGAGAGAGAATCACATCTGCTTTAAGTGTTGTGGCTCCACTCAGCATCTGGCAAAAGACTGTAAACAGTCAATCCAGTGCTCTGACTGTGGTAGTGATAGACATGTAGCAGCACTACATCCTGGCCCCTCTCCTCCTCCCATGGAGCCTCAGGAAGCTGAGACGGATCATGGCGGGGAGTACCATGATTATGAGGGCACACTAGTCACGTCTAGATGCACAGAAGTTTACGGTAATGCAGAAAACCCACGATCCTGCTCAAAAATTAGCCCTGTGTTAGTTTATCCTGCAGGACACAGAGAAGAAGCCCAGAAAATGTATGCAGTGCTCGATGAACAAAGCAACAGATCACTCGCTAAATCAGAGTTTTTCCAGCTGTTCAACATTAGAGCACCTTCCGACCCTTACACACTGAAAACGTGCTCAGGGGCTACTACGGTTTGGGGGCGGAGAGCTCCAAACTTCATGATAGAATCAATGGATGGAAAAGTACAGCTCCAGCTTCCAAACTTGATCGAGTGTGACATGATCCCCGATGACAGGAGGGAGATCCCATCTCCAAAGGACACACTTGTGCATCCACACCTGAGAAAAGTCGCAGACAAGATTCCACCTGTAGATGAACATGCTCCCATCCTCCTACTGCTGGGAAGAGACGTCCTACAGGTACACAAGGTAAGGGAACAAATAAATGGGCCCCACAGTACTCCCTATGCACAGCGCTTGGACTTGGGATGGGTTATTGTGGGAGAAACGTGTTTAGGGACAACACACAAGCCTTCGACTGTTAACGTGCTAAAGACACAAGTGCTCTGCAATGGTTGTGCCTCATCCCTCAGCCCATGCCTAAACACATTTCTTGTCAAAGAGGTTTCAGGTTGCTCCACCTCACGCCCCAACAGCATACTACCATATGCCTTGCAGAGTGAGAGAGACACAGACCACTTAGGAAACACAGTCTTTGATAAAACAAAGGACGACGATAAACCAGTGCTGTCAATAGAAGATCAAGTTTTTATTGACATCCCGGACAAAGAAGTAAGAGACTACAGAAAGAAAGTGCATGTGTTCGGAAATAGCCCTTCTCCAGCCATGGCTGTTTACTGCATGAGACGTGCTGCAGCTGAAGGTGAGAAAGCGCATGGACATGACACAACACAGTTCATAATGAGACATTTCTATGTAGATGATGGATTAGCCTCCACAGCCACACCAGAAGAAGCTGTTGACATCCTGACAAACGCACAAAAGATGTTAGCACAATCCAATCTCAAACTACACAAAATAGCATCTAATGACTGCAGGGTCATGGAAGCCTTTCCGGCGGATGAAAGAACAAAGGACTTAAAAGACTTAGATCTCAAACGTGACGAGCTCCCACTACAATGGAGTTTAGGGGTGCCTTGGAATCTTGAGATTGACAGTTTTATGTTTCAGGTGTCCATCAACAGGAAGCCCTGCACACGAAGGGGAGTCTTAGCGACGGTCAGCAACCTGTATGATCCCCTAAGGTTTGTGGCACCTGTCACAATGCAGGGGAAGAACCTCCTGCGTGAACTGTCAACAGAACATGGCGACTGGGATGAACCACTTCCCGCTGAGAGAGAAGAGGTATGGAACAAATGTAAGGAACTGAGAATTGAGCGCAGTGATGCAGCATTAACGAGTTACCTACAAGAAAAGGGTTGCAAATGGTTTTTCAACCCACCTCATGCATCACACATGGGTGGATCCTGGGAAAGACTCATTGGAGTTGCCAGGCGGATTTTAGATGCACTATTTCTCAAGAACAAACTACGACTCACGCATGAGGTACTGAGCACCTTAATGGCGGAGGTTATGGCAGTGAAGAATGCAAGACCACTCGTGCCGGTCTCAACAGATCCTGACAATCCAACCATCCTAACCCCAGCAATGCTACTGACGCAAAAAACCAACCCCTTGACAGCACCATCGGGAACTTTCGTTGCACCAGAACTTCACGCATGTCAGTGGAAACAAGTGCAGGCTCTTGCGGACAGTTTTTGGAAACAATGGAGACAAGAGTATCTTGTGACTCTTCAGAGCCGAAGAAAATGGTCTGATGAGAAACCGAACATCAATGTTGGAGATGTTGTTTTGCTCAAGGATGGGCAAGCACACAGAAATGACTGGCCCATGGGGCGGATTGTGAAGACATTTCACGGAAGGGACAATAAAGTACGAAAAGCGGAGGTGAAGATAATAAGAGATGGGACTGTTAAAGTGTTTCTGAGACCAATTACAGAAATGGTTTTACTGATAGCAGAAGGGGAATAACAGATAATGATATTTATTAACATTGTTATGCACTGTTGTTTGAAATGTTGTAAGGCTAAATAGTGGTATAATGTTATTGCACCAGACGGGGAGTATGCTGCCTCCATGTATTAAGTTAAGCAGTTCCCATTACAGCATTTCATGTAAGGGAGTTTGGCTCCCTCTAGTGGTGTAGTGAAAGCATCGTTTTGAACTGATACACAAGGTGTTGCACATGCGCAGTAATGATATAACCGGAGACCGGAGCAGAGCGTCACTCATTGTACGAACGCTGTGAATGTTGTTTAATTATTGGCGCCTTGGACATCATTAGTCCATGAGTATCTGCATGGTTTGACAGTGTTAACAGCTACAATGAGAACTGCATGGTTGCATTGGTGTATTTTAAGCGATCTGACTCTAGTCCGTTGCCATCATTGTTACCAAGCTAAGCTAGAGCTAATGCTAACATGTGCTAAGCTAATCCCGATGACTATATCATTGACGGCGTGTATATGTCTACTTTGTTGCAGTTTTACACGGATGTAGGAACGAATGTAAACGGATGTAAAACCAAAAAGACGAGTGTACCTCACGTTGAGTTCCTTGTGGGGTAGCTTCAATAAACGAGATAAAAGGAAACATCTTGTCATCATTGAGGCCTGCACCATACGTGTTAGCTTGCTGTCTACCAGTCGAACACTGGGAAACTCGATGGGAGGGCAGTAAACGGTCCATCAGGGTCTGAAGCTCCTGCTGTGTGTGGGTTGCGACTGCAGTGTCGTCTGCGAACAGCATGTCTCTGATTAGAGCCTCGCGTACTTTGGTTCTGGCTTTCAGGTGGGCGAGGTTGAAAAGCCTACCGTCAGATCTTGTGTGCAGGTAGATTCCCTCTGTTGCTGTGCTGAAGGCATGCCTCAGGAGCATAGCAAAGAAAATCCCAAAGAGGGTTGGCGCAAGTATACAGCCCTGTTTCACTCCACTGCGTATGTTGAATGGCTCTGAGACATTGCCGTCGTGCTGCACTATCCCCTGCATGTTGGTGTGAAACGATTCGATGAGGCTTTGCAACTTTGGTGGGCATCCTATCTTTGGCAGGATCTTGAAAAGGCCCTCTCTGCTGACCAGATCGAACGCTTTGGTGAGGTCGATAAAGGCGACGTACAGGGGCATGTTCTGTTCTCTGCATTTCTCCTGGAGTTGGCGGATGGAGAATATCATGTCTACTGTCGATCGCTCAGCGCGGAAGCCACACTGAGACTCGGGGTAGACACGTTCGGCAAGCTTCTGTAGACGAACGAGAACAACTCGTGCGTAGACTTTGCCAACAACGCTGAGGAGGGAGATGCCCCTGTAGTTGTTGCAGTCGCTTCTCTCCCCTTTGTTTTTGTAGAGGGTGATGATCTTGGCGTCCCTCATGTCCTGTGGTACGGAACCTTCCTTCCAGCACTGGCAGAGGACGTCATGCAATGGCAGCAGTAGAGCGGTCTTACAGTGCTTGATCAGGTCGGGGGGTATGCCGTCGTTGCCGGGTGCCTTGCCAGCGGCCAAGCTATCAATGGCCTTGATGAGTTCGTCGATGGTTGTCTCGGCGTCAAGTTCGTCCATGGACGGCAGGCAATCGATGGCATCAAGTGCTGACGGTGTCACGGTGTTCTGTCTGGAGTAGAGGTCGGAGTAGTGTTCCACCCATCTCTCAATCTGCTTGTTCTTTTCTGTGATCATCTCCCCAGTGGAGGATTTGAGGGGGGCCGTCTTGCTCTGAGCCGGACCAAGTGCTTTCTTGATGCCATCGTACATACCACGGATGTTCCCTGTTATGGCAGCGGTTTGAATGTCTTGGCTGAGCTGAGTCCAGTACTCGTTGGCACAGCGCCGAGCAGTCTGCTGAACTTTGCTTCTCGCAGCCCTGAGAATCTGGAGGTTCTTCTCGTTTGCGTACTTCTTGTACTCAGCAAGTGCTGAGCGCTTGGCTTCAATGACGGGGGTCATCCTGGTCAACTTGGCATCAAACCAGTCCTGTGACTTCGAGGTCTTCCTCCCAAAGATAGCCAAGGCTGTGCGGTGGATGATGTTTTGCAGCTCTTCCCTCTTCTGCTTTGCAGATTCTCCTTCTTGCGGTACACCAAGTTCCTTCTCAAAGGTGGAGGCAAACTGCTCAACAAGTTCTGGTTGGGCCATCTTGCTGGTGTCAATTCGTGCCTTTCCAGGCTGTCTAGCATGATGGAATTTCTTCAGCTGCAGCTTGACCTTGCAACACACCAATGAATGGTCTGTGTCGCAATCTGCACTCTGGAACGAACGGGTGATTAGCACGTTCTTCAGTGAGGTGCGCCTGGTCAGGATCAAGTCCAGCTGGTGCCAGTGCTTTGAGCGTGGATGTCGCCAGGAGACCTTGTGTTGGGGCTTGGTCTTGAAGAACGAGTTTGTGATGCACAGATCGTGATATGTGCAGAACTCGAGCAGCCGCTGTCCGCTGTCGTTCATTCTGCCCACGCCAAATGGTCCAAGACAGGAGGGCCAGGAGTCGTGGTCAGCACCCACTCTGGCATTGAAGTCTCCAAGGAGAATGAGTTGTTCAGAGTTGGGGATGATCCTGACAGTTGTTGCGAGATTCTCGTAGAACTTGTCTTTTGCCTCTGGTGTGGCTGTCAGTGTTGGGGCATACACACTGACGAGGGTGAATGGGCCTTGAGTGGTGTTCAGGCGGAGGGTGAGGAGTCGTGCAGAGCCATTGCTGCCCGGTTCCACCATCTTCAGCAAGGTGTTCTTCACTGCGAAGCCCACTCCGTGTTCCCTGTGCTTGTCACTGCCCTTTCCCTGCCAGTAGAACGTGTAGTCCTTCTCTCTCAGTGTGCCTGCGTCAGCCAACCGTGTTTCCTGGAGAGTGACGATATCCACTCCCAGTCTCTTCAGCTCATTATTGATGATGGCAGTCTTCCTGGTGTCGATGTCTTTGAGGTTAGCAGCGAGTCCTGTCATCATAGTGCGGACGTTCCAAGTTCCCAGTTTTAGAGTTGGTCTCTTTTGTTTTTTTGTCTTGCCTGGTGCGAAAGTTCTCAGCCTGCTATTCGGACTTCTCCTCATCCCCATGCACCCAATGAGGAAAGCAAGCTGTGGTGGGACAACACCTTATTGGCTGGGGGCTGCCCAGCTTGAGGCGGGCGGTAGCTGTCCAGTGAGATCCGATGATCCCTCCCACTGTTGGGAACAACCCCTGGCGCCGTGCTCTACGCCAATTGAGCTGTGGCTTATAACCGGTAACTGTCATTCCCCGTGTTTTGTCTACACCAAAGGCGAAGCTGGAGTGTCCTCTCCAGTGATCCAGTGTTCTACCTTCCAGCATTGGGCGTTGGTAGGATTCAAGCCTGGGCAGGAAGATATGGAGGACAAGATGTTGCCCATGCAGCATGTCCCCCCTCTCCACGTCACTGATGAACCCAAAGGAACAGCAGGGCTGCTACAGTTTGGCACCAGCGCATCGCAGGAGCTGCCAGAACGATGTTGAACACAACAGAGAACTGCCTTAGGGGCTCCGACTCTGTATTTTTCCTCAGGGTTGAGTCCCGAAGCCTTTCCCGTGACCGGGTGTGCCGCAAGGCAGCGGAGGTTTGAAATCAGGGTTTACCTTCCCCTAGATGGGCTACCTTCCCAGGTTGACCAGCCACCATCTACCCGAAGCATCTGGTTTTAAGGCGCCAGAGATCCGCCCTCGCCCCTTCTCCTATTAGTAAAAGCAGTTCCGCCGGGCTTAGAGACTAAACCACACGGGCAGGCTAGGAGTTGGACTTAGTTGTCAGAGGCTTTTCGAGACGCACGCCATAAGGAGCATTTTATGAGCACTGGGAGATTAACTCCAGTGCCGCTCCTGGCTATGACAACCTTGGAAACCGCCTATTGATTATTGATTCTGTCTCAATCAAATCATTTTTGAACTAAGATTATTGGCACCCGAACAGGGACCCACATAAAGAGGTCCATGGCGTTTTCCGACGGTCCCGGACTGGATTGTGCACAGTTGAAGGAGAGGAGAAGCCCACACTTCTGGGAAGCACTGAAGAGACACGCTGATTTCCCTCTTCAAAAGCCCTGGAGATGTCGGGAAGCAACGTGGAGCTCTGACGGGTCTACCGGAACTCATAGAGGCGGATACAAAGTGTAAGTAATTTATTTCAGTTTTTGTTATTGTTGCTATGGCCAGTGAGTGACCCTAAACCGACTGCACATTGAGGAAGCTGAAAGAATGAAACTAGCGGCTTAACTGATGAGTTATTTTTAACTCACGGTGAGTGATATCACAATAATGCCTTGGGAGGAACAAGGTTTTCCTTTGCAAACGGTGATCGATATTTCAAGACCCAGGGTAATTCTTAGAAATTCGCCGCTCTCTATGCTCAAGTAAGTTCAGTGGAGGTTTAGAAGCTGTATGCAGAGAAAAAGGGGAAAGATTTGTGGTCTTGTTCCTGTCCGGAAGAGTCACGTGATCCCAGGGAAGTGAATTTTCGGGGTAAGATTCATGCCTCTTGTGATCGCTTCTACTTATGCTCCAGTTTTGGACCTCCAGCATTAGTGGGGAGGCTACGTGAACCCCGAGGGGCATTTGTGAGTTTGTTGAAGCGCTAGAAAAAAGTTACTGCAGTCTGAATTTGTATTGTCTGTGTTACATGAAATCCGCTCCGGTGTGAAACAGAGAGGCTGAGTTCCCACTGAGGCGGAGTGAAAGGGTGTGAAATTGATGTCTGTGTTTTTTTTCCTAATATTTGTGGAGCATAAAACAGTTGGTTAGTTAATTGTTATCCTTTTGGGAAGTGTTTAAAATTATAGTTATTTGAAAATAGTAGCCTTGAGCAGAAACGGTGGACTGGTGTTCTGCTTTATGGCAGTGTAAAACAAAAAGGAGCTTCACGCTGTAGTGGCGGTGTGGGGGTTGCCAGGTGTGAGATTTCTCCACTGAAAGGTTGCCAGATCTGGAGATTGAAGTAATTCTCATGCTGTTTTGGGTTTTGGCATGAATCTAAAAGTTTTTGTTGTATGACCTTGCGGAGAACGCAAAAGAAAACATTGTGTCTGGGCCCTGTCTGTGGGTGGAATGTCTGATTCTCTGTGTGTGTATATCTGTCTGTATATGTGTGTCCTTGAGAGAGGGAAAAAAAGGAACAAAGAGAAAGGGAGCTTGGGAAAAAAAAATAGAAAAGCTGTGTAGCCACTGATTCATGTGTGGAAACTTGGTTAAAAAAAAAAAAAACTTTCAAACATGGGTTGCTGTTATAGCAAAAAGATAAAACAGCCACAAAGTGTTCAGACAGGAAAAAATAATGCCTCATTTTGCTGTAAGGATTGCAGAACACAGCAAGATGAGAATGAAATTTATGTTTTGTCAGGAGATGGTAAATTTATGAACAAAAAAGACAGAAATAGCACAAGGTTTCTGGCAAAATGGAGAAAGAAATTTAATTTAAGTGGGGAACTCAGGGTTAAAGATTGTGAGATTTTAATTCCCACCATTAAATTAGCAGCACATGGCAGTAGGCAAAAAAAGTTAAAATATGGACTTTTTGAGGCTGAACAGTGGCTTCAGATTGCCAGGCAACGGCAAGCTGATCTGAATAGACAAGACCAGACCTTAAAAGACTCGGACGTTTGTAATAAGAAGGGTTTGACTAATGCACATTTTTTCTCAAAATTCCGAGGTGACGAAGGAGATGGCTGCCGGAGCAAGTGGCGTGGAGATAACCTGACCCCTGCCTCCCTGCCGACTGCAGATCTGGCTCACCCTTCCTCCACGGCTGGGCACCCGTCTCCCCGCCCGCCTCCTCCTTCCTTTCAAAGCAGGCCGGACATCAACCCTAGAGCCCAGCTTTCTCATCTGACAAAAAAAGTTAAGTGATTATGCACCTTCACATTATGCCATTTCAACAGCACACATATCCTCACCCTTAGATAAACACACTAAGGAAGAGGAACATGCAATATAATTAGGACAATTTCCTATGGTTAAATCATACAACCCGGCTTATGTTGGCCCAGCAGCTGAGGGCAGTGAAGCTACTATTCAAAATATTCCCACTGTTCTAGTTAACCACCAATTGATGCAGTATTAGCTCAGCAGGTGAAGGAATTAAATGGACATATTAGGAACAAGTGGAGATTAAAACATGATTGGACAGCCATTCAGAATGCCACTCAACATTTACAGAAATTGTTGAAGCCTATAGGTGTAGAATGCAAGCTGTTTCTTTTTTTTATAAGCATTCAGGTTTGGAAAATCCTACCGCAGATACAGGTTCAGAACCTTATTGGCAACATTTGAAAAGTGTATTCCTACAGAACATGCATCCAAATTTAGCACAGCATGTATGTGAACACCTTGTAACATATCCGCCCCCTGGTGGAACCAGCGATGGATCCACTCCAGTTCGCCTACCAGCATGGCATTGGGGTGGAGGATGCGGTGATCTTCCTCCTTCACCGTTCTCTGTCCCACCTGGAGAAGCCCGGGAATATGGTGAGGTTCATGTTCTTTGACTTCTCCAGTGCTTTCAACACCATCCAACCGATGATCCTGAAGGACAAGCTGCTGCGCGCAGGGGTGGACCAGCACCTGTCATCATGGATCCTGGACTACCTCACGAACCGGCCTCAGTTTGTGAGAACCCGGGACTGTGTGTCCGACACGATCATCAGTAGCACGGGGGCCCCCCAGGGAACGGTGCTGGCTCCCTTCCTGTTCACTCTTTATACTGCGGACTTCTCACACAACACAACACACTGCCATCTACAGAAGTTCTCTGATGACTCTGCGATCGTTGGCCTCATCTCCAATGGAGATGAAGCTGAGTACAGAGGGCTTATCCAGGACTTCGTGGACTGGTGCCATCGGAACTGCCTCCAGATCAACGCGAGGAAAACTAAGGAGCTGGTGGTGGACTGCCGCAGGCATGGGCAGCCCCTCACAGTACCAGTAAATATACAGGGAACAGACATCGAGATGGTGACATCCTATAAGTACCTGGGTATTCATCTGAACAATAAACTAGACTGGTCACACAATACTGATGCACTCTACAAGAAGGGACAGCGCAGGCTGTTCCTGCTGAGGAGACTCAGGTCTTTTGGTGTACAAGGGGCGCTGCTGAAGTCATTCTATGACACGGTGGTGGCATCAGCCATCACTTTTGGAGTGGTCTGCTGGGGCAGTGGCATTACTGCAGCCGATAGGAAGAGACTGAACAAACTGATTAAGAAAGCTAGCTCTGTCCTGGGGCAGCGCCTTGATCCGATGGAGGAGATAGGAGAGAGAAGGACGGTGGCTAAACTGTCATCTCTGCTGGAGTCCGAGTTCCACCCTATGCAGGACATACTGAATGCACTGAGGAGCTCATTTAGCAGCAGACTACATCATCCCAGGTGCACAACCGAGAGGTTTCGTAGGTCCTTCCTACCAACGGCTGTCAGACTGTACAACCTAAGCAGGGCTGCTCGCAGAGATAGCAAAAAGACGTAACAAACTAATAGTTTTTTTGAATGCAAAAGATGCAATAGACTTACACAATGGTCCTCTCCGGCATACAACTAGGAACATACCGGTCGCTATGGAGGGTGAGAATATGTATGGGCACATAATCATACCATGTAGGATAACTAAGTAGACGGTTATGCTGTTTCATTCCATCTAGCAACAATGCTCTGCACTGTGTGTGTTTATATATTTGCATATTTATTCCATCTAGCTACAATGCTCCGTACTGTGGGTGTTTATATATTTATATATCTACATATTATTCCATCTAGCTACATTGCTCCGCACTGTGTGTGTTTATATACTTGCATATTTATTCCACCTAGCTGCAATGCTCCGTACTGTGGGTGTTTATATATTTACATATTTATTCCATCTAGCTACAATGCTCTGCACTGTGTGTTCATATATTCATATATTTATTCCATCCAGCTACAATGCTCTGCACTGTGTGTCTGTGTGTGTGTGTATATATATATATTTTATAGTAATACGTACATATGTTTATTAGCTGCTCTTGCTTGCTTGTTTTTTTTTTCTCTTGCCTTCTGATTGTTGCTCTGAGTGTTGCTATCCCTGTGCTGTTGCAATCCTGGAATTTCCCCGTTGTGGGACTAATAAAGGCTTATCTTATCTTATCTTATCTTATCTTACATGTTCATTTGCTGATGTGTTGATATATGCAAAACATGCAGAACAACTGAGCTGACCCTCAGGGGGAGGCCTTTGCTTCACCCACTTTTGTATTTTTCTAGGATCCCCGGTGTGTGCGTGTGGGGGAGGGGCTTTGGTGCTGGGTCTGCAAACCACATTCAGGAGGCTGGAGGGAGGGGAGGGGACTACGCCCTGCTCAGCGGCTACAATAACAACAACTGGACTCATCATATCCCAACATGTGACTGACCGAATCAAAGCTAAGTATAGCTACTGAAACTGGCACAGCTGACATATTTCATTTACCTGACTTTGACCTAATCATGACACTAGAGTGTTTACCAGAGGTTACTATATAAGTTCAGGGAACTCCTTTGAAATTTCTTTGTGATACTGGGGCTTGTAGATCTGTCATTTCAGGCCTAGATGCTGGGGGGGGGGGGGGCGCTCACCAAATCAGAACACAGTTATCATTAAATTAGCAAATGGGAAGCTAAAGAAGAAATGTCTTCCTGAAATTGTAACAGTAAAAGATCCTGTTACAGGGGACAGTGCAGAAGGTTCATTCATTTTGTCACAAGTGTGTCCAGTTAACTTATTGGGAAGGGATTTGCTCACAACCTTCAATATTACCCTAATTCCAACATAAGGTAGTATGACTGCATAACATTTCCCACATGCATCAGAAATTCATGTTTTGCAAGATATTTGCAGTACCAACTCATAGTTGCTTCGTTTGGTACCGGCCGGACCAACCTGGGTGACTGAGAGCTTGGAAGCCAAAATACTGCAATATTTCAAAACACAGGTTCCTACAACTGTGCAGGCCACAAATCAATATCATTGCAACATGTATGACAGATATCTGAGTGGCCCAGATGACAAATTTGAGAAAACATTTTTTTTGCAAACTCATCCTCCAGAACAGTCATTGCAAATTTGTACTGGTCACCAAAGGGCTATGCAAGAGCATCTGTGAAGTTATCAGATGAAGATAAGAGCCACTTAAAACACTGGTAGTCACCACACATTGCACTAATCAAGCCTATACACATGCAGTGGAAGGATGTAGGCTTAATGAAAAATGCAGAATTGGTAACAATAAATGATCTCATACGATCTCGAACGAGATCGCGGATACAAGTGGCTGAAATGAGCTTTCTCCGTAGGATTGCTGGACTCACCCTCAGCGATAGGGTGAGGAGCTCAGTCATCCGGGAGAGGCTCAGAGTAGAACCGCTGCTTCTCCACATTGAAAGGGGTCAGTTGAGGTGTTATGGGCATCTGATTAGGATGCCTCCTGGACGCCTCCCACTTGAGGTGTTTCAGGCACGTCCCACTGGGAGGAGACCCCGGGGCAGACCCAGGACTCGGTGGAGAGACTATGTCTCCCAGCTGGTCTGGGAACGCCTTGGTATCCTCTCTGAAGAGCTGGAGCAGGTGGCGGGGAAGAGGGAAGTCTGGGCTTCTCTGCTTGAACTGCTGCCTCTGCGACCCGGACCTCCGGAAAAGCAGTAGAAGATGGATGGATGGTAACAATAAATGTAAACTCTCATTTTAGGCCTCATCAGAGACAATATCTTCTATGCCCAGAAGCCATGAGATGACTGTTGTTGAGATATGGTGCTATATAAATAAAGTTGAACTGAATTCAAGAAGGCATTAAACCTGTTATACAGGGATTGATAGATGCAGGGGTTATAGTATTATGTCCAAATAAACCGTGCAATACACTTTGTTAAATGATCTACAATCACAAATGAAATTTTTCACAGTGATTGACATCAGTAATGTTTTTTTCTCAGCATTCCCATTTACCCGGATCATCAGTTTCGGTTTGCATTCACATTTGAAGGCAAGAGGTACACATTAACGAGGCTGCCACAGGGCTATTGTGAATCACCAACCATTTTTTCACAGGCAATGTCAGCAAATTTGGCCCAGTTTGTTCCACCTCATGGGAGTCAATTACTCCTGTATGTTGATGACATTTTGCTGGCATCTCCTGGTGAAATAACTTGGGGGGGGGGGGGAGACACCATTGCCTTGTTGAAATTTTTAGCTGAGCAGGGTCATAAGGTCACAAGGAAACCAGAAGTGAAATATTTAGGCCACATATGTTGATCCTGTTCGCAAAGGAGTTATTTTGGCAGCACCTAAACCAATCACAAAAAGAGACATGATGTCATTCTTGGTGACATTAAACTAATGTCGTTCCTGGATTGCAAATTATTCATTTGAAGTGCAACCATTGTCCGACCTCATTTACAAAAAACCAATGGCACAGGTGGACAAGATTGAGTGGATACCTGAAGCAGAGGAAGCATTTGTCGGGATAAAAAAAGCTTTTGGTCAGCACTGCAGTTTTGGCACTCCCTGACTATAAAAAGCCATTTATTCAAATGGCTGACTGTAGACAGGGACACATGACATCAGTGCTGCTTCAACCATTTGGGACAAAAATGTGTCCAGCGGCATATTATTCCTCAAGACTAGATGCAGTTGCCAGGGCCCTTCCTCCATGCATCCATGGTAGTTCAAGCATCTGCAGGGATTGTTGGGTTTTGTTTTTTTTTCAATCAATTCATTTTTGAACTAACACCAAGTCCTCTCTTGCTAACCCCAAATCCCTCAGCAGTACCTCTGGGAATGTAAGTTTCTGGGACTAGACTGGGCCAATAGGCTTCCAAAGGAGCAGGGTGTGTATAATCTCCCCAGTGGCCCAATGGCAATGGACAGCAAATCTGAGTATCCGTTTGGTGAGCCTCTGAGAGAGGGATGGGATGTCACCATACAATATATACGCTTGAGAGTGGCATGCTCGGACCAATGGATGTTTTGTATACGTCTCAGTAAGTTCGTATATGTCCCATCCAGTCATTTTTCTTGATGTGCAGTTAGACTCCACGTCTCCGAGTCATAGAGCAAAATTGGTTCTATCAGCGTCCTGAATACATGAATTTTCTTTTGGTTGTTGAGAGTCGAATGCCATATCTTATTAAGCTTATTACACACTGCCCATGCTAGAGCTTTACAAGACTTCATATCCTTTTGAGAGTCCATTATATACGAGCCAAGGTATTTGAAGTCTTCGACTTGAGTGATGTTTGTGCCAGCCAGCGAGAGCAGGCTACAGTTTGGTGTTGTAGAAATGAACTCCATTTTGCTTTCGTTGCAGTAAAGCCCTACCAGGTTTGCTGCTTTTTCTAGGGACTGAAGAAGCGATTCTGCATTCACGACAAGGTCTGATACTAAAGCAATATCATCAGCAAAATCAAGATCTGTAACATACTTATCAGGATGCCTCTGGCTACATTTTGGTTGGAGTTGTAGACCCTTGTCATTTATGGTGTCTTGGGAGAGCCGTAGAACATAATCTAGCACAATAATAAACAAGAATGGTGCTAGAGTGTCGCCTTGAAGTACCACTGCTTCAATGTCAAAGAATGCTGTTTCACCATCAGCTGTTATGACTGTAGCCTTGGTGTTGGTATAGAGCACTTGAATGGCTGCGACAATAGGTTGTGGGATACCATAGAGAGGTAAGATATTAAACATCATATCCCAATTGATGGAATCAAATGCCTTCTGAAAGTCTTACAAAACAGAGAGTGAAATCCTTGTTAAGTCTCTTCATTTCTAAACCATTTTGGTTATTGCGCAGCAGGAGGTCCACAGCGGGTACTAGATGATTTAAAAGAAGCTTATTGTAGATTTTGGCGGCAATAGGCATTAGGGAGATGCCTCTATAATTTGAAGTCATTGTCAAGTCGCCCTTTTTTGGGATAGGTACAATCCCAGATTTCTTCCAAGCAGATGGTGGCAGCAAGTTGGAAAAGGTGTGATTGCAAATCTTTAGCAGGAGGTCACGGAACAGAGGCTCTTTCCAGATAAGACTCGGGATGTTATCAAGGCCTGTTGATTTATTGGCCCTCAAAAACCTAACCGCATCAAGCAGCTCTTGTATAGTGAATGGAGATGTGCTTATGTCTAGAGTTTCGGCAATCTGGATAAGGGGTAGATCTATGCTTCCCTGAGTATCTGGCTGATCTGCTAACAGGCTCTGAAAGTGAGATAACCAATCTTCTTTTCCGCTTTTCAGCCAATCCTCCTTTAATGCGGACCAATGGTCTGCCTTTTCGTCCAGCAAGGTTGTTAATAATAGGCCACACAGCTGCATGTTGGTTTGAGGAATTGAAGTAATTGAGTTGGTCAATTTCCTTTTCTATACAATCTGCTTCAGCTTGTGCATTGGCTTCATCAAGCTGTTTCTGTGCTTTGGTCATGTTTCTGAGAGTGGTTCTTGTTTGCTTGTTTTCATGACGTTGTGTGGCTTCATGAACAGCCTTGTGAGCATCGTTAACAAGTGCATGAGTGCTGAGTGACTTGTCCTTCTGCTTCTTTTTAGGAAGCGTTTCCAAAGCAACTGTCATGGTACGGTCCTGGCGGACCACTAATGAGAAGCTATAGGCAGCCGTAGAGTTTGCATATTTATTAGGAAAGGAACAATGATACAAAATAATGAGCCACATGGGGCAAAACACAAATAAAGGCTATGACAAAGACACACTGACGATATACTGAGAACAAGGAGAAACTTACTGGGAACACGGCGGATCAAGGGAGTGACTAAAGCCAGGGTTCGGGACTTCAGCCGAACGTCGGGGAGACCAACATTACACATATGTGTATGTGAGGTCGCAGCCCGGAGTAACAGAAGCTGCTCCCTTAAATAGGGCAAGAGGATTAACAAGCTGATGAGAATGTCATCAGCTGAATGTAATTCAGCTGTCACTGCTGTGTTCGGCACTGACAGCCGGAAGCCCCTCCGAGACGCTGTCAGAATAAAAGCTCAGAGAGGCCCATAAGGAAAACTACTACAGAACGGGAGGAAAATACTGCATGGTCCGAGCGCGGACAATATCAACGCTCAGACCATGACAGCAACTTCCTCAGTGACAGAGATGAGGTTATTATAGGACATTTCAATGGCATCATCAGGTTGTGAGAGTGCGTCATAGCGATTTCAAACTTCCAAGTGAACACTGAGAAAACCTCTGGGGTGGCCCACACAAGCTTCCAGTCAACTTCCTTCATAGGATTTAGAGTGGGCTTCTTGGACTGCCTGAGGCTCAGCCGTATGGTACACGAGACAACTCAGTGGCCTGACCCAACACTTGGAAATGATGAATAGGCCTGACAGTTCATAGTACTGTTCCTCTACTTGTTGCAGACAAGGATATAATCGATCTGGGATCGCTTTTCCATAGGCAGTTGAAATGTCCATAATTTTGTTCTGTTTTTTTCTGTCACAGCTGAGTAGATCTGGCTGCTAACATTAGCTGGTGGACTTCCGGTCATGGTGGCTACGTGAGAGGACATGTTTCACTCTGCTCTGCTCCTAGAGATAAAAATCGGCAAATAACTCTCTAATTTGGAACTGAACGTATCCCAGCGTTTGAGCGAGGATATGCCGGGGAAGCCTAAGGCTGGGAAATCAGGTGGAGGAAAAATAGAAACGCCGAAACAGTCCAAACTAATGGACTTTCACGTCTGTGGCGCAGCAGAAAAAGCTCCAGATATGGCAGCGGAGGAAGCTAACGGTGGTGCGATGACTGCGGGCAACGGCATAGGTGCAGAGCTCGCTGCCATTAGCTCAATGAGAGCAGACTTTTCCGCTAAATTGGATGGGATTATAACAGCAATAGAGGGAATGAAAAAGGAATTGGGTGATTGCGTGGAACGAATGACGCAGATGGAGCTTCGAGTATCCAGTGCTGAAGATGACGTTACCAGCCTTCAATTAAAGGTGCGCACTTTGGAAAAAAAAATAAATGTCTGGAAGATAATGTCCTGGACTTGGAGTCCCGGTCAAGACGGAACAACCTGAGGCTGGTGGGTCTACCGGAGGGAACCGAGGGTCGGGACCCGTGTTCCTTTTTGGAAAAGTGGATCCCAGAAGCGCTGAACAGCGCGGAGCTGCAATCATCAGTCGTTCTAGAAAGCGCACACCAAATTGGCCCACCGAGAGATAAGAGACCACCGAGGACCCTAATTATGAAGTTCCTCAGCTACAGAGACAGGATGAAGATCTCCAACGCTGCGCGAGCCAAAGGAGAGATTAAATACCAGGACCAGCAGGTGCGGTTCTACCCAGATTTGGCCACAGGAATCCAACAATTGAGGAAGCAGTTTGACCCCGTCCGTAAAGAGCTGCGCAACCTTGGGATCCGTCATGGAGTGATTCACCCTGCGAGACTGTTGGTCACGTATGGGGGCGGAACACACATCTTCAAGACACCTGAGGAGGCGTAGGAGTTCATCAAGAAGATCCGAAAAGAGACTGGTGGGAGCTAAACATGAACAAAATATAAGGTAGAATATTTAAGCATTTGCACAGGTATCTAACTGATCTGAAGTAAATAGCAAGTTTACAAAATATAGATTGTATTATATATTTAAAAAAAAAAAACCTATGATGTACAAAGTTGCTAAAAATTTTGGAGTTAAGTTGGAAAACTACAGAAGAAAGTTAATGTTATGTCATTTAAAGCAGTAGAGTTAGGGTGAATGGGGGGATGAAGAAGGAGTGGCTTTGGCTGATCCTCGTGGGTGTGGAGCGGTCGATGGCTATATCGGGAGACGGAATTTTTCTTTTGATTTTGGGGGGATTACCACAAATGTGGGAAGGGGGAATTTGTTTGTGTGTAGTTTGTAGGATGAATGTTCAACCACTCATGTTTTTGCTTCTCTGTGTGAGCATGTTTACACTGCAAGGTAATCCCAAACTCCCTATTGATCATAAACCAAAGCGTTAATCTTAATTTAACTTCATGGAATTGCAGAGGTCTACAAAATTTAAAAAAAACTTAAACAAGTTATGAATAAAATAAAAGACATGGGTTCAAAAATTGTGTTTTTACAAGAAACTCATCTAATAGAGGAGGATGTAAAAAGAATTAGGAGTAGATGGCAAGGAAGTGTTTTCACCTCATCATTTTCATCCCGAGCCAGGGGAGTTATGACTCTCATACATAAATCAGTCCCATTTCAAGTGAAAAATGTAATTGGAGACAAACTTGGAAGATATTAATCATTCAAGGATCTTTGCTATTAGAAAATATAAATCTGGTGAACTTATATGGTCCCAATATAGATGATCAAAAGTTCTTTGCTAATTTATTTCTTATCTTATCATCACTTACAGGGCAACATATAATAGCAGGGGATTTTAATTGTACATTGAATCCCGGTATAGATAGATCAACAGGACTGGACTGTACGCACAATGGATGCAGGATGATCATTAATCATTTTATGAAAGAATTGAGATTGTTAGATATATGGAGAGAAATGAAACCACAAGTTAAAGCCTACTCTTGTTATTCCAATACCTACAAGACATTCTCACGTATTGACTATTTTTTGATCTCCACAGAATTAAGGTCCAAGATTCAAAACTGCTTTTATGATAACATTGTGATCTCAGATCATGCACCCTGCTGTTTAATATATGTAGATAAGAAATTGACAAAGGAACCAGGTAGGTGGCAATTTCAGCATAAATGGCTTCAGGATGAGGAATTTGTTAAATACATAGAAAAACAGATAGATGAGTTCTTTGATATCAATACTACACAAACATCAGCATGTATAAAGTGGGAGGCTTTTAAAGCTTTTATTAGGGGACATATTATTAGTTATACAGGTTCAAAATCTAAGAAGACTCGAGAGGAGAGAGTCCAATTAGAACATAAACTAAAAATTCTTCAAGAAAAAGTGTATGCAGGAAGTGACACAAAGTTAGAGAACGAATTACTGATTCTGAGAGCTGAATATGACAAAAAATCAGCAAATAGAGCTGCCTCGAGTCTTCTAAGATTGAAACAATCTTTTTATGAACAAGGTGAAAAATCAGGAAAATTATTGGCATGGCAGATTAAACAATTAGAATTTAAAACACCAATTACCAGTATTATAAGTAATGGACAGGTAGTTATAGATCCTTTAGAAATTAATAGAGCCTTTAGAGATTACTATGAAAAACTATGTGATACAAAAAATGAAACAGACTTAACAAAATTAAATGGGTTTTTGGACGGACTATCTATACCGTGTATTCCAAATGAAGACAGGGAGATACTGGAGTCTAAAATTAGTCAAGAAGAAGTTGGGCTAGCCATTGATAATATGAAATCAGGAAAAAGTGCAGGACCAGATGGTCTTCCAGTTGACCTTTATAAAAAATTTAAGAATAAATTAATAAAACCTTTTTTGGAAATGATTTTAGAAGCATTTCAAAATAGTAATTTACCATCATACATGAATAATGCCTTAATTATACTGTTGCCAAAGCCAGGTAAACCCTCTAATAAATGTGAAAATATGAGACCAATAAGCCTATTAAATGCTGACCTTAAGATAATCTGTAAAATTTTAGCAAGACGAATACAAGAAATTTTACCAAATATTATTGACCGAGATCAGAATGGCTTTATAAAGGGAAGACAAGGCTTCCATAATGTAAGAAGACTATTTAATATTATTTATTCTAATAAAGAAGCACCGGATACAGCTCTCCTATCATTGGACACCGAAAAGGCCTTTGATAGGGTCGAATGGCCCTTTCTTTTTGAAGTCTTACAAAGGTTTGGACTTGGAAATAATTTCATAAAATGGGTTCAGATAATATATAATAATCCTACAGCAGAAATCCTAACAAATAGCAATATCTCAAAATCAATAAAAATCAACAGAGGTTGTCGACAAGGCTGTCCACTTTCACCTTTGCTGTTTACTATGGCAATTGAACCTTTAGCGATGGCAGTACGTTTACAATCACAAATATATGGAATTAAAGTTGGACCAACAGAACATAAAATCTCCCTGTATGCCGATGACATAATTTTGTTTATGTCGAATCTTAAAAAATCAATTCCGACCTTGTTGAATTTAATAAAGAATTTTGGGGAAATATCAGGATATAAAATAAATAAAACTAAATCTTCAATATTAATGCTAAATGAGACCCAGAAAAATCACCCAGCTCCTGAGGAAAATCAATTCAATGTTGTAAATCAGTTTAAATATTTAGGAATTCAAACTGTGCCTAAGCTAGAATTAGTCGCCAGTGCCAACTATGAAGCCTTAATGACAGACATTAATGAGTTAATTCAGAGATGGATATCACTACCAATGTCGATGATAGGGAGAATCAATATACTTAAAAGTAATATCTTACCTAAAATACTTTATTTATTTCAATACATTCCTTTACCACCACCTTCAGATCTATTCTCAAGAATTAAAAAAAAGTTAGTGGAATTTATATGGAACAACAGGAGGGCTAGATTACGTCTGTCCTTACTATATTTACCATTTGATCGTGGAGGTCTGAAATGTCCAAACTTTATGTTGTATTACTGGTCGGCACAACTGAGGTCTATGACATTATTTTTCATCAAATGATCTCCCTCACTGGACTGAAATGGAATCATACAATTTACCTTTACCTCTTCCCATATTCATATACTCAGATTCTGCAAAAAAATTACAGAAACAAGTTAAAAATCCATTTGTAAAGCATATGATCAAAATATGGTGTGAAACTAAAAACTATTTAAAAGAACCACACTTATTGTCACAATTTAGCCCAATATGGGGTAATCAATATTTTAAACCAGGGAGAGCGGATGCTGTATTTTAAGTATGGAATTTAAAAGGGATTCAAAAGATTCAAGATTTATATCTGTCATGTTCAGATAACATAATGTCTTTTGAAGAACTGAGGATCAAATTTAATCTTAATAGAACACATTTTTTTAAATATCTTCAGCTTAGGAACTTTATTCAATCAAATCAAAATAATGCTCTCACTCGACCTATTTATTCATCCTTGGAAAAAATTTTGACGAAAGATAGTAAGAGAAAGGGTATTATTTCAGAGTTTTATAACTCATTGACATTATCCTCAAGTGAAAACTCACAGAAAAGATTGAACTATTGGAATGAAGACCTGCAAACTGAAATTTCAGAGGAACAATGGGAATTGGCTTGTACAGAAGCCCAAACCAAATCAATAAATGTACATCTTAAATTGATACATTTTAAATGGTTAATGTGGATGTATGTTACACGGGTGGAATTAAATAGATATAACAAAAACATACCAGATATGTGCACAAAATGCATGGAAAGTAAAGGAACCCTATTTCATTGTGTATGGGAATGTAGAAAAATTAGAATGTTTTGGGAAGAGGTGAGGGTAACAATTGAAAAAATAATTTCAAAACAAATCATATTGAATCCTAAATTGTTTTTGTTGGGTCTGTACCCAGAAAAGCATAACTTTAATAAAAGTGAAAGAGCATTCATAGACCTCAGTTTGTTTAATGCCAAAAAATGTATTGCACTACTGTGGAAAAAGACTCATAGACCAGATGTGACTCAGTGGTTAAGACAGATGTTAACAAACCTTCCACTAGAAAGAATAACATACATATTGAAATCAAAGGAAATTGTGTTTGAGAATATATGGAGACCTTTCATTGATTATGTAAAGAATGTAAACATAACTTTTGAAGAAGAAGGTGAATGATGTGTGTGGACCTTGTAAATTCCAAATTGATGAATGTATAATATGCATACTTATGTAATGGATTACCTAGACTAAACAGAGGAGCATTGTTGAAGACTTGCTTTTGTTAATGGTTGTTGGTGTTTTTAGTTCATTTTTTTTTTTTTTTTTTTTTTTAGTACTTTAGTGTTAGTGTTTGACTGTTTGTGTCATGTTTGTTAAAAAAAAGGTTCAATAAAGTTATTGTGGAAAAAAAAACATTAGCTGGTGTGTTCTGACTGAATCACGTGACAGATGTTTCACTAAAACCTGTGAGCTGAATCTACATGTGGAAGAAGACCAGACTGTTGTAGTAAATCTAATCTACAATCACATATTTCAGTTTCTACACCATTTTTTCTATAGAACAAGTCTTAGCAGAGGTATGAACTCTCTGAAAAGATTCTCCTTGAGTTAGGAATAAGTGTGAAGTCTTCCCCCCACAGAAATGGCCTGCAGGCTCCTAAATGGACCGCTCTGATGATAAATGACCGTACAGAAGGCATCCTTTATTTTGGTGTCTGCTGAATGTGTCCGTCTACGGTCCAGACCACAGCTCCCCCCAGACAATGGCGCCCCGAGCGTTTGACCTTTGGTGATGGAGGACAGGCTCCCCTTTTGTTTATGGATGTTCTCGTCTCTGCTGCCATTTCCAGGCAGCCTCTGGTCATCGTCTTGTTTTTCGGCGTTGTGAATGCCGTTGTGTGTTTGTGTGCATGCGAACGAACGAACAAACAGGCCAACTTACTCCACGATGGTGAAGACTGGTAGGCTGATGTTAGGGAACAACAGGTTGATCGTCAGAGCCAGCAGGATGAAAGTCCTGAAGGCAGTGTGGGCGTTGAGGAAAAAAAAAATCAAGAATCTGAATTCATAAATTTATGAGTTTGTCATTTTCCTTCCTAAATTCACAACTTTTTTCTCATAAATTTTCTAATTTATCATAAATTTGATCATAATCAGTTAAATTTGTCAACTTTGTTCTATAAAATTTGAGACTTCTCTAATAAAGCTTCATTTTTTTTTTCCCTCACAAATTTATAATTTTGTGACTTTTTTCAGGATTTTTTTTTTACTTTTTCTGGTAAATGTGTGACTTTTTTAAGGAATTTTTTTTAATTTTTCTTGTAAATTTTTCTAGGCAGTTTGTGACCTTTCTGGTAAATTTTTTACTTTTTTCTGGTAAATTTGTGTTGTTTTTTTTCTGGTGATTTTTTTCTTTTACTTTTTCCGAGTAAATTTGTGACTTTTTGGGGAAATTTTTGACTTTTTCTTGTAAATTTATGATTTTTTTTTTAAAGAATTTTTAACATTTTTCTTGAAATTTTTTACTTATTTCTAGGAAACTTGACTTTTTCCTAGTAAATTTGTGACTTTTTTCTGGTAGGTTTTTTTTACTTTTTCTGGTAAATTTTTGACTTTTTTTCTAGGAAATTTCTGACTTTTTTAGAATATTTGTGACTTTTTGGGGGAAATCCGTTATTTTTGTGAGGAAATTTCTCACTTTTTTCAAGGAAATTTGTGACTTCTTTCTGGTAATTTTTTTTTTTACTTTTTCCTAGGAAATTTGAGATTTTTTTTAGGAAATTGGTGAATTTTTTTTTTTTTTTTTTTTTTTTAGGAAATTTGTGATTTTTTTCAGGTAAATTTTTTACTTTTTTCTGGTAGATTTGTGATTTTTTTTTCCTAGTAAATTTTTCCCTTTTTTTTAGGAAATTTGTGACTTTTTTTCTCGGAAATTTCTCACTTTTTTCTAGACAATTTCTCAGTTTTTCTTGTAAATTTCTCACATTTTTCTTGTAAATTTCTTACTTTTTGTAGGAAATTTGATTTTCTAGGAAAGTTCTCACTTCTAGGAAATTTGTAGCTTTTTGGGTAAATTTATGACTTTCTAGGAAATTTGTGACTTAATTTGTGACATATTTAGGAAATCTGTAGCTTTTTTTCTTGTAAATTTTAGTAAACCACAGAGTTTTTCTCAAATTTTGCAATTCCTTGTTCAAAAATCTGGAAAGTTTTTTTATGTAAATTAGCAGGTTTTTGTAAATTCCCCAGTTTTTCCTCAAAAATTTACCCTTTCATAAACTTTCCACTTTTTTGTGTAACTGTGAGTCTTTTTCTTTTGAAAATGCCAACTTTTTGCTCACAAATATTCCATTTTCATCACATAAAACTACAACGTTATTTCTAGTAAATCTGCAAGCTTTTTTGACGTTGAAGGATATAGATGTGTGAGCATCCTGACGGCGACGGTCCTCAGACAGCTGAATGGAGTCAGCAGAAAACATGCTGAGTCAGCGTTAAACCTGTGAATGACGTTTCCTCGGCTGAGCACCATGAATGTCTGCGGGGGGACACAGAGGGTCACAGTTCAGCAGGTAAACCAAGAAAAATACCTGAGAGTTGCCCCCATCATCGCAGTAAAGAGGAACACATTCACAAGGAAAACAAGACAGAAATTTATGAAGGAAAATGTTGCAAATTTACATAATAAAAGCTGCAAATTTGAAGAGAAGTTTTTGCAAATTTATTAGAAAAATGTCACAAATTCCCAAGGATAAAAGTCACAAAATTGTAAGGAAAAGAGGTGCCGTATTTACAAGAAAAAAGTTGCAGATTTATAAGAAAAGAAGTTGTCAATTTATGGAATAAAAGCTGCATTTTTACAGAAACGAGATGTGAATTTATATGAAAAAAGTTGCCAAATTAAGAGGAAAAAAGTTTCATATTTACAAGAAAAAACTTACAAGGAAAAAATGTTTCATGTTTACAAGAAAAAAATGAAACTTGTGAGAAAAGGTTACAAATTGCATGAAAAAAGTCACAAATTTACATAATAAATGCTACAAATTTGTTGAAAAAGTTTGGGCAAATGTACAAGGAAAATGTCAGTAAATGGAAGTTTATGAGAAAATAATGGCCACTTTATTATTACAAAGAAATTGCAGATCTATGAGGAAAACCGTATGTCTATCTATAAATACAAGGAATCTGCGTGTGTGCGTGCGTGTGCATGGGTGTGCGTGTGTTCCTCACATATCTCTCAAACCGTGCGTCAGGCAGACCTCAGATTTTATAAGTGCTTTGCTGAGGTTACCAGGGTGTGCATTCCAGAGGATGGAGCTGCTCAGTCAAAAATATGCAATTTTTATCAATAAAAGTTTAGCCACTACATTGTTTCCTTATGCTCTGGTTTCTGGAAGTGTGGGCGGGGTTTTGCATTGACTCTGTACTGACTGGATAAGATGCGGCATCACAACCAGTCACTCACCACAGCCCTCCACAAACAAAAAAAGGAAGTGAAAAGTGACAAATTTGACCAGAAAAAGAGAATATTGAAGATGTAATGCTTAAAACATTACACTATAATGTTGCCATGATTGCATAGGTCTAAAGTATAATTCGGGGAATGCCAGCGGGGACCCGGGGTCTGACAAAGAACACTGGTGTTGAAGAAGTAGCAGTTGGTCCGTAGTCCTTCGCAGGGAAGCAAGCCCAGCCGTCTACCGGTCAGCGGTAGACAGGAGTCCCTTTGCAGGACCACGAGTCGCCAATGGAACTCCTCTCGGTGTGCTGGCACAGCTATCTAAAAATAAAAAGTTAATAATAATACCGTCATGACTGTGGAGCAGAATGCCCAGATCAAATGCATATCATTTCATATCATCATATGTGGCCACATACAGCGGGGAAAATAAGTATTGCGCACGTCAACATTTTTCTCATTAAACATATTTCTGATGAGCCATTGACCTGAGATTTTCATCAGATATCAGTAACAACCTAAGTAATCCATACATACAAAGAAATCAAGGCAACTGTGTTCACAAAACAATTTATATTTAATAAAGTGAAATGACACAGGGAATTAGTATTGAACACATGAAGAAAAAGAGTGGTGCAAAAAAGCATAGAAAGCCAAGAAACCAGCTGAAATCCATCAGAATTTAGGAAGCCATCCCATCCCCCATCAGTGCAAATTAATTTCAGCTGGTTAAGTCCTGACTGATAGTCTTTAAAAAGGTCTGTGAATATCAGATCGTCACACCACAAAGAACTCATGATGGGTAGAAGCAAAGAGCTCTCTCTAGACCTTTGCAACCTTATAGTTGCAAAACATCATGATGTCATTGGTCACAGGCGCATTTCTAAACTGCTGAATGTTCCAGTGAGCACTGTTGGAGCCATCATTGGGAAGTGGAAAGAACATCATGTTACCATAAACCGGCCAGGATCAGGATCTCCTCACAAGATTTCTGACAGAGGAGTCAAAAGAATTATCAGAAGAGTTATCCAACAGCCTACGGATCATTGTGGAGCAATTGCTGAAGTGGAACTCACCCCTCTATATCAACTTCATGGACTATGAGAAGGCCTTTGACAGTGTGGACCATCAGACGCTGTGGGAGTTGCTGAGGCATTATGGAGTTCCCGAGAAGATCATCTCCCACACATCCAGTACATCTACCAAGATATGAGCTGCAGGATCGCACACGCTGGCCAGCTGTCAGAGAGCTTGGAGGTGAAGACCAGAGTCCGCCAGTGGTGCTTGCTGTCACCGTTCCTCTTCCTCTTGGTCATCGATTACATCATGAAGATCACAATAACAGGCAGGAAAAATGGGATACAGTGGACGCTCTGGATGCAGCTGGATGACCTCGACTTTGCTGACGACCTGGCACTCCTGTCACATAACCACAGCCAGATGCAGGACAAGACTACTCACCTGGAAACTACATCAGCTGGGACAGGATTCCAGATCAATAAGAAGAAGACTAAGCTGATGAAGATTAACACCACTATCAACACACCATTCACAGTTGGAGCAGAGCCCATCAGAGGTGGAGTCCTTTGTCTACCTGGGAAATGTGGTGGATCGACAGGGGGGCACAGACCGAGACGTCACAGCCAGGATCGGAAAGGCAAGAGTGGTTTTTGTCATACTGAAGAATATCTGGGCATCAAAAGAGATCTGCACAAGAACAAAACTTTGCATCTTCAACTCTAACATCAAGTCCGTTCTACTTTATGGATGTGAGACCTGGAGGACGACAAAGATGATGCAGCAAAAGATCCAGACTTTCTTTAACACATGCCTGAGGTGCATCTTTAACATCAAGTGGCCGGAGAAGATCAGGAATGAAGACCTGTGGGAGCGAGCGGGACAGAAACCAGTGGCAGAACAGATTCTGCGGAGGAAGTGGGACTGGATTGGACACTCCCTCAGGAAACCAGCATCCAGCATCACACACCAAGTCCTGACCTGGAACCCGCAGGGAAAGAGAAAGACAGGCCGGCCTCGAAACTGCTGGAGATGAGACACTGAGGCAGAGCTGAAACAGCAGGGAACCAACTGGAGTAGAGTAGAGAGAGCAGCCCAGAATGGATTGCGATGATGAGGGGTTGTCGATGGCCTATGCTCCATGGTGAGTTATGGGTTTAAGTAAGTATGTAAGTATCCAAGTGCCAAAGACCACTCATGGAGTGCTCCAGAAAGGCCTGGAGTTAGCAGGTACTGCTGTTTCAAAGAAAACGATAAGTAATGCACTCAACCGACTTGGGCTCTATGCCTCCACACCTCACAAGACTCCATTGCTGAGGAAAAAGGATGTTGAAGCTCCTTTAAAATTTGCTGCACAACATTTGGGCAAGCCAGTAAAATATTGGGAGAATATAGTCTGGTCAGATGAGACCAAAATTGAACTTTTTGGAAGCCACAACACACAGCATGTTTGGAGGAGAAATGGTGCTGCACTTCCCATCATGGTATGGGGGTGTTTTTCAGCACATGGTACAGGCAGACTTCATATAATTGAAGGAAAGATGAACGGATAAATGTACAGAGACATCCTTAATAAGAACCTGCTGCCATCTGCCAGGATGCTGAAGATGAAATGAGGGTGGACATTTCAGCAAGACAATGATCCCAAACACACAGCAAAGGAAACTCTCAACTGGCTCCAGAGAAGGAAAATAAAGCTGCTAGAATGGCCCAGTCAGTCACCTGACCTGAATCCAATTGAAAATCTATGGAACAAACTGAAGATCAGAGATCATGGAAGACACCCACGGAACCTTCAAGATTTGAAGACAGTATGTGGAAGAATGGGCTAAAATCACTCCCAAGCAATGCCTGCACCTAGTTTCTCCATACAGGAGGTGTCTGGAAGCTGTTATTACCAACAAAGGCTTTTCTACTAAAAATTAAATGAATTTCACTAAGTGTGTTCAATACTTATTACCTGTGTCATTCCACTTTATTACATATAACTTGTTTTGTGAACACAGTTGCCTTAATTTCTTTGTATGTGTGGATTACTTGGGTTGTTGCTGATATCCGGTGAAAATCTCAGGTCAGCGGCTCCATCAGAAATATGTTCAATGAGAAAAATGTTGATGTGTTCAATACTTATTTTCCCCACTGTATGCACGCTTTGACTAAACGACGACCGTGACCAAACAGGACACAAAAATGGCCAAATAATGAAATAAATAATTTTTATTTAAATATTTACTGGCAAATTAGCACTGACGCAACAGTTGCGGCCAAATAGATTTTTCAGTTGTGTATAATAATATTGGGTGTTCTGTACTTTATATTGCTAAAATATAAAAGGATGCACTACAGTGGGTCTCAAATATTTGTAAACATGCCCTGTTATAGTACTGCATGAGTTCATTGACGATAGACTATAATCTACACATATAAACTCAATTATAATGATGACTGTGTGGAGAGTTGTGAAGGACGAGACTGAGTGTATTCCTCAGGTTCAGCTTTATTCACAATGACATTCTCCAACATTCAAAAGCAGAAAAAGAGGATGAATCTTCTCACATCTGTCCTTTTATACCAGGACATCAAACATACAATCACATGGTGCTTAATCAAACATACAGTCACATGGTACTTAATCCCAGTCACAATGTAACTTCTCCCGATCTTAACACCATCCACCTCCTAGTCTCCGGTGGTCAGGAAATCTCTCAAGGCCATCTCCTTGAAACAAAAGGCCAGATCTCACACCCTCCCGTTACCTCTGGAAGGCTCAGTCCCTTTGTTCCCCTGAGACGTGAAGTATACAATAAGCATACAGTGATATATCTGTGGAGCATCTGAAACCAACATATGTGCATATATGTGTGCCACATGACCCCCCCCCCCCCCAAACGTCTAAGATGGAACAAATGTAATACAGTTTGCAAGTCATGGTCACATTATTACACATCAGTCCAAATGTTGCTTGGGCCTCAGTCGCCTTCCATATCTGCTGTAAGCGGGCTTTACCACCCCCGCGGCGTCTTCCCACTGTGGAGCTGCTGTTTGAGGATTAGAACTGTTAGTCAATCTCTGTGGGTGTTCTGGGGAATGCTCTCTAGGGGGTCTGCCGCACCGAGGAGCCCTCGCCAACTGCACCACTTCGTCAGCCAGCACAAAAGCGGGTTTGAGCCTGTTTATACAAATCATTTCTTTCCTGGCCCCCAAATCTAGCAAAAAATGCTTGTCCCCTGTTTCCAGCACTCTGTATGGTCCGTCATAAGGTGGGCGTAAGGGTGGGCGGTGTGCATCATGTCTGACAAAAACAAACTCCGCATTTTTTAAAGCTTTAGGCACAAAAACGCGGGGGAAGCTGTGATGAACTGGGCCAGGAAGCATGCTCGCTCCCGTGTCGCTCTGCAACTGCTGAGCGGGGGGGGGCACTCTGGCGCAGGATTATCCGGGAGAAACTCCCCGGGCAGGCGAAGTGGCTGCGCAAAAACCAACTCAGCTGGGGAGGCTTTTAAATCCTCTTTAGGTGCAGAACGCAACCCCAATAACACCCATGGTAGCCTGTCCACCCAATTTGCATCCGTAAGCGACGCTCTGAGGGCTGCTTTCAATGACCTATGGAAACGTTCGCATAAACCATTAGCCTGCGGGTTGTACGCGGTAGTGCGGTGGATCATTACCCCCAGGCTGCGGGCCATCGCTGACCAGAGCTCAGAAACAAATTGAGGACCTCTGTCAGACGTAATGTCCGACGGAACTCCAAAACGCGCTACCCATGATGTTAGAAACGCGCGCGCCACCTCCTCGGCTGTGGTTGATGCCAGTGGGACCACTTCCGGCCAACGCGTGGTGCGGTCCACCATTGGCAAAAGGTGTGTGCACCCCTGTGATGGCGGGAGGGGGCCTACGAGGTCGACATGCACGTGATCGAATCGCTTAGCCGGGATGTGAAAAGGCTCCAAGGGAGCTCTAGTATGTTTGTGTATTTTGGCTCGCTAACAAGCCACGCAGGCTGTTGCCCACTCCTTGACTTGCTTGCGCAGGCACGGCCATACAAATTTCTCTCCTACCATTTTGACCGACACGCGCACCCCAGGGTGCACCACAGAATGAATCGAGTCAAAAACGCGGCGGCGCCACGTGGTTGGCACCACCGGGCACGGTCGTCCCGTGGAGACATCGCAGATTTGGGGGGGGGGGCATACCATCTTGTAGCACCCCGTTCTCCAGCCTTAACCCTGTTGGTCCAGAATGGAGCGCGCACACGTCCGCGTCGGTAACTTGATCCGCGGCCATGGCTGCATAATCTATCCCTACGCGGACTGGGGCCGCGCGCACTTCCGCGTCGCTAACCTGGTCCGCGGCCATGGCTGCAAAATCTACCTATGCGCGGGCTGGAGCCGCCACGGCACACGAGAGGCAGTCCACCACTACATTAAGTTTACCCGCTACATGCTGGATATCGGTAGTAAACTCCGAGATGGCGGCCAGCTGTCTCTGCTGCCGGCCCGACCACGGTTCTGTAATCTTGGCCATCGCGAAAGTCAGCGGCTTGTGATCCACGAAAGCGATGAAACTGCGTCCCTCCAGCCAAAACTGGAAATGGCGAATGGCCAAGTGGAGAGCTAACAACTCCCTGTCGAATGTGCTGTATTTTCGTTCACTATCGTGCAAGGTCCTGCTGAAAAAGGCGAGCGGTTGCCAAGCTCCTGCTACATACTGTTCCATGACCGCCCCTATGGCCACGTCTGACGCGTCAGTAGTGAGCGCTATGCGGGCCATTGGGTCTGGATGTGCCAACAACGCAGCGTTTGCCAGGGCTATTTTGACTTCAGCAAATGCGCGCTCCCGCTCCGGAGACCATTCGATTTTGTTTGTGGGTTGTTGTTTTTTTAGTGCAGCATATAATGGTTGCATGAGCTGCGCTGCGTGAGGGAGGAAACGGTTATAAAAATTCACCATTCCCAAAAACTCCTGTAACGCTTTGACCGTTTGTGGTTGGGGAAAATTTGTTATTGCGCGCACTTTGTTGGGCAGAGGAACCGCTCCTTCTGGAGAGACGTGATGCCCCAAAAAATCAATCTGCGCCACCCTGAACTGACACTTCGCTGGGTTGATTATTAACCCGTGCTCTGCCAACCTCCGGAAAACTGCTGTGAGGTGGTTTTCGTGTTCGTCTTCGGACGCGCTGGCTACCAATATGTCGTCCAAGTAGACGAACACAAAGGGGAGGTCGCGCAGAACCGCGTCCATCATGCGCTGGAACGTCTGCGCTGCGCCTTTAAGCCCAAACGGCATGCGCAAAAACTCAAAAAGCCCGAAAGGAGTTATTACCGCTGTTTTGGGTATGTCCTCAGCGCGCACTGGAACCTGGTGGTAACCGCGTAACAAAACTATTTTAGAAAAAATGCGCGCCCCCGCCAAATGCACCGAAAAATCTTGTGTGTGCGGGATTGGATAGCGGTCGTGCGCTGTAGCGTTATTCAACCTGCGGAAATCACCGCAAGGTCGCCACGAGCCATCAGTCTTTGGGACCATATGGAGCGGCGAAGCACAGGGGCTCTTCGACCTCCTGATGATTCCCAGACTTTCCAGGTTGGCGAACTCCTCGCACGCTATGGTCAGTTTAGCTGAGTCCAAGCGCCGAGCTTTTGCAAAAACGGGTGGGCCGGTGGTAGTAATAAAATGTTCCACCCCATGTTTAGCCACTGTCGCCGAAAACGTTGGGACCGTGACTGCTGGGAACTGAGTGAGGAGTGTGTGGAACTTACCACCCGCGGCTGTGACGTTGGCTTGTGCAGTTGGCGGGGCCACTCGAGCTGTGCAGGGAATAGAATAAAAGGAGAGTGCATTAACCAGGCGCCTGTTAGCAAGATCAACCAATAAACCATGTGAGCACAAAAAAATCAGCCACTAACATGTTGAAATTGACTGCCGCTACAACAAAAGTCCACTCGAATGTACGGTCCTGCAAAGACAGAAGCAGAGTCCTCTCACCGAAGGTCTTAATCGCCGAACCGTTCGCTGCTGTCACCCGGAGACCACTGGAAGGCGCCAGCTGGTACGTGTAGGAAGGTGTGATGAAGCTCAGCTGGGAGCCTGTGTCCACGAGGAATTGCCTCCCCAAGCGTGCGTCCTTCAGGTAGAGCAGCTTGTTCTCTTCTCCGAGGGCCGCGGCTGCTACCGACCCCCGGCCTTGGTGTTTCCCGAGCGCTTGAAGTGGCACGGTGGGATGCACTTGCGTGCCCTCTCTGCGAAACGGCGATGGTAGAAGCAAAGGACGTCGTCCGCTCCGTGTCGCCTGGCCCTTGCTGCTGCCGTCGTCGGTGAGTCTGGTGCTGCAGCCTCTGGCCCCATGTCGTCTCCGGACGTCGCGCCTAGCTCTGCTGCTGCGGCCGAAGCTGCGCTCCATTTGTGGGCGTCGACGAGTCGCTGCGCCTCCTGGCTCAGCTCGTGGTAGTCTCGTCGGGCCAACAGCGGTGAACCGGCCAGGGTCGCTCTCACCGCTGACGGTAGGGTCCTGAGGAAAAGGTGGGTGAAGATAAAGCTGTCATCATTGGAGTCTCTCAACCTCAGCATCTTCCCCATCAGGTCTGTGGGTCTGTCGTTCTCAAACTCCATCAACGCCAGGAGCCCCTCTACTTGCTGTTGCACCGAGGGGGTGAAGTGGCTGATAAGCGCAGCCTTCAATGTGCCGTACTTGTCGCTGTCCGGTGGGTGGTTGACCAGGCTCTCCACCCTCTGGACTGTGTGGTTGTCCAGCTTCGCCACCACATGGTAGAATTTTGTGTCGTCTCTCGAAATTCTCCAGAGGTTGAACTGCGCCTCGACCGCGCTAAACCAGGAGCGCGGACTGTTCTGCCAGAAGTCCGGCAGCTGGAACGTGGCGGCATTCATCAGGCTGGCTTCTGATGAGTCCGGCTCAGGAGAATTACTTCTGCTCATGCTTCGTCGTAAGGTCACCAGTGTGGAGAGTTGTGAAGGACGAGACTGAGTGTATTCCTCAGGTTCAGCTTTATTCACAATGACATTCTCCAACATTCAAAAGCAGAAAAAGAGGATGAATCTTCTCACATCTGTCCTTTTATACCAGGACATCAAACATACAATCACATGGTGCTTAATCAAACATACAGTCACATGGTACTTAATCCCAGTCACAATGTAACTTGTGTAGACTATAATCTACACATATAAACTAAAGCAATTATAATGATGACTGTGTGGAGAGTTGTGAAGGACGAGACTGAGTGTATTCCTCAGATTCAGCTTTATTCACAATGACATTCTCCAACATTCAAAAGCAGAAAAAGAGGATGAATCTTCTCACATCTGTCCTTTTATACCAGGACATCAAACATACAGTCACATGGTACTTAATCCCAGTCACAATGTAACTTCCCCCGATCTTAACACCATCCACCTCCTAGTCTCCGGTGGTCAGGAAATCTCTCAAGGCCATCTCCTTGAAACAAAAGGCCAGATCTCACACCCTCCCGTTACCTCTGGAAGGCTCAGTCCCTTTGTTCCCCTGAGACGTGAAGTATACAATAAGCATACAGTGATTCTGTGGAGCATCTGAAACCAACTTATGTGCATATATGTGTGCCACAACTGTACATCTCCCATTCCCCAAAGTGCATGATACAACACTTATGAATAGAAGTCATAAAAGACCAGACAAATAAATGATCTGACAAACAAATAAACAAGGGTTCTTAAACAGTCGCTAATACTGGATGTCCCACTCCTTTTCAATATTTAGGTATTCCGTAATTAATATTCACACAATCAAATAAATCTAAGTGTTTACTCCCTTTCATATTTGTCAAAGTCTAACATGTCTAACAGGTGTAGCCTACATATAGGCTACACTTCTGTATTCCACTTTCAAACACAGCCTACATTTGGGCCTGGAAAGCTTGATTGGCCTACCTGTTTCAGACAGGAATACTTGTGTTCTACGGCCATGCACTAATTTATAATTAAAAAAACTTGCCAAAAGGTTGGGGTTTTTTGCAAATTTTTTGCTGTTCCTACTGAGGAGACTCAGGTCTTTTGGTGTACAAGGGGCGCTGCTGAAGACATTCTATGACACGGTGGTGGCATCAGCCATCACTTTTGGAGTGGTCTGCTGGGGCAGTGGCATTACCGCAGCCGATAGGAAGAGACTGAACAAACTGATCAAGAAAGCTAGCTCTGTCCTGGGGCAGCGCCTTGACCCAGTGGAGGAGATAGGAGAGAGAAGGATGGTGGCTAAACGGTCATCTCTGCTGGAGTCCGAGTCCCACCCTATGCAGGACATACTGAACGCACTGAGGAGTTCATTTAGCAGCAGACTACATCATCCTAGGTGCGCAACCGAGAGGTTTTACAGGTCCTTCCTACCTACGGCTGTCAGACTGTACAACCTAAGCAGGGCTGCTCGCAGAGATAGCAAAAAAACGTGACGACCTAATAGTATTGAATGCAAAAGATGCAATAGACTTACACAATGGTCCCCTCCAGAATACAACTAGGACAATATCGGTCGCTACAGAGGGTGACAATATGTATGGGTGCATATTCATACTATGTAGGATAACTAAGTAGACGGTTATGCTGTTTATTCCATCTTGCTACAATGCTCCGCACTTTGTATATATATTTATATATTTATGTGTATGTATGTATATCCACTGCTCTTATTTATATCTTCCATATCTTCTTAATTATTGCTCTGAGTGTTGCTATCCCTGTGCTGTTGCAATCCTGGAATTTCCCCATTGTGGGACTAATAAAGGCTCATCTTATCTTATCTTATCTTAAATTTTCTAGAAGAGATGCCACAAATTCATGATGTTTGTTGTTTGTTCCACTCATCTGACTTTCTGCTTACCTTCTCTTTTTGGTAGAATGGATCCAAGTCCTCCAGCGGAGTGTGGAGAAGTTGCGGGGATGGGTCACCATAGAAGAAGGGCAGGGTCTTCCCACTCTCCAGACAAGCAGCCGGTTTGGGTTTGTCCTCATCTGCTGCCTGGTGAACAGAAACAAGATTGACTGTTTACGGCCGATTCGCTAACAATGACAGCAGAACAGCATCTTCACCTGCTTCTCCTCCTCCTTAGTTCCTCGGTGTTTCTGGAGCTCCTCCAGAGAGGCCGCTGTGAAGCGTCTGAAGACCTCCGTACCCACAGGGGGCAGCAGAGGGCCCACCGGGTCATTCTGCAGAGCCGTCCGCACGTCGCCGTTACCCAGTAGGTTCCTGTGGAGAGAAAGGAGGATAAAAATGGAGAAGTTTTCCTGAGCTGCTGTCAGGGAAAAATGATGCAGCTGTTTGTGGAGATGAAACAAGGAATCCCATCGAGGTGGTTTATGATTTTAATCTGGAAAAATTTCACAGAAACAAGAAACGGGGGGAACACAACAACAGCCCAGCCAGCATATCCATGTGGGCCCCACCAAAGGTTAAACTGGGCTGTCTTATGGGTCCATGTGGTTTTGTCTGCGGGCTTCATGTTGGCTCATGTTATGTCCCTGAAACGGGGCACAATAATGAGGCGAGTGGTGAACTGAACAGGACTATATTATAGAACTCACTGTCAGTACAGAGACGCTCCCGTCAGGCTGAGAGAGACCGTCCCTCGACCACGCAGCCTTCTTATACTCTGGGTGACGTCACCACCCGTGTCCCACTATAATGTGCTCTAAGAACAACACAACAGCCCCATCTGTGTTTGCCCACGTGGACTTTACTTGTTTACCTATTTTCAACTTATTTTCTCATAAATTTACCATTTTCTTGTAAATTTGTGGCATTTTCCCCTAATTTGATATATTTTTCTTGAAAATTTCAAACTTTTTCATAAATTTGTTAGTTTTTCTTGCAAAATTGCTATTTTATTGTAAATGTGACTTTTTTTTACCATAATTTGTGACATTTTTCTTGTAAAGCTGTAACTTTCTCGAAAATTTTCAACTTTTTTTTTTTACTGTAAATTTACACCCTTTCCTCATAAATTTGGGATGCTTTTCTCATGAATGTTCAATTTATTTACTCATATATTTGCTACTTTTTTGTTAATTTGCAATTTTTTTCTAAAATTTTCTTCATAAATTTGTGACTTTTTTCTTGTAAATTTGCAAAATTTTTCTTGTATGAATTTTTTTTTAAGTTTGCAATGCTCCTAAATTTTCATTTTTTTCTCATAAATTTGTGACTTCTTTCAGGTAATTTTACCTGCGACGCCAGTGTTACTGAGACCTGCTCATCCACATTAAACCCATGAGGGGCTCAGATGGGGTTACCTGCTCACCTGTACCTACGGGCCAACATGAAAGTCTATGGACAAACCCACATGGAACCATAAGACAGCCCAGTTTTAACCTTTGGTGGGGGCCCACATTGGATCTGCTGGCTGGGAAACGGTGGATCTTCACATGTAGAAGCCACAATGCGAAAACACAATCGGGCAAGCCAATGGATTTAGTGCGGGAAAGACAAATCCTAGTAAAGCATGCCCGGACATTTTTAGTAACAGGAGAGCTCCTTCCCCCGTGTGTAGAGTGGTATTGCAAGTAATACAACCTATTGAATGTGTCTGTCACCGAACTATGACATAACCCCTTGTTGGTCAAGAGTGGTAAATATTTTTTGTCAATAACAAAGGTTCAGGATTTCCAAAGCTATAACTTGAAAGTGGGTAAGAGATAATGCTTACTGTCATTGTAGAAAGATCCTAAAATATGATCCAAATATTCAGATAGGAATAAAGTTATGCATCTTATTTGCATAATGTCACGGCACATCTTTAAATTCCCTAACTCAGTCAAAACTGGACTTTGGACATACTTATACAAAGAATGGTTCAGTCTTTTGACACCGTTTTTTGTACAGAGGTACCTCATCATCTTATCTTCAAAGAATATGAACAAGAAATCAGTACATTAAAAAAAAAAAAAGAAATTCTTCACTTACTTTTGACAAAGGGGGGCTGGCTGGCTGGCGTGGTCGGTGCGTTTTCACCCATCGTGGTCATTATTTTGCGTTCTTTCGGTCATTTACAGTCTCTACCACATCTACAAAGTCTTATGATTATCCCACATAAATTTCACTTGTATCCCACGGCTACTTTCCGCGTACAAAGCTGACAAAGTGACAGTGATGATGACCAATAGCGGCCATATTAGCTTTCTGGGCTAAAATGCTAAAAACAGGAAAAGGAAATGAGGAGTCTTCTTCTTTGGTGTATTACATGTCATCCATTGAGTCCTCCAATGGATGTCTGCCACCTTCTGAAATTGGCAGATCAGTTCAAATCAGTACAAATCCTGAATGGAGCCGATCATGTCAGTGTGAGATGACAGGCGCAGCACTGCGCTCTGCCACTAGGGGCACACAAATTCACACACTCGGAGGGTTAAACCTTGAGGTTTTCTGACCAAATCACGTCACAGACATTTCATTACCGCCTCTGAGAGCTGTGTCAACATGTGGAAAAAGAGCAGAATGGTGGTTCTTTATGTTTGAATTCTAAAAAGTAGTTGTGAGAAATAACGAGTGGAAAATAGCAACTTGCTAAAACCTGGTACAATGCATCTCTCCTTGTTTTAACCAAGGTTGATGTTTTATTGTACACTGTCCCTGTTTAAATAAAATAAAATTACAGTTACAACTAAGTTCTACTTCCTGGTTATAGGAATGAGCAGTGTAGCATCATCGCCTCCTCAAACCAAGACAGAAGATCACTTCCCTCCATTCTACAGGAATTTCACTTTTCTTCCTTCTTCTTCTTCCGTGGTAAAAAGACAAAATTTATTATATAAAGCTTTCCTAAAGAAAAGGACAAAAGAACGCAGGCCAGCGGGTAAAAAATATACAAAAAATAAGGTTAACATATACAGTGGGGCAAAAAAGTATTTAGTCAGCCACCAATTGTGCACGTTCTCCCACTTAAAAGATGAGGGAGGTCTCCAATTTCTCATCAATAGGTATACCTCAACTATGGAGAGACAAAATGAAAAAAAAAAAAAATCCCAGAAAATCACATTGAAGGATTTTTTAAATGAATTAATTGGTAAATTCCCTTGGTAAAATAAGTATTTGATCACCTACAAACAAGCAAGATTTCTGGCTCTCACAGACCTGTAACTTCTTCTTTAAGAGGCTCCTCTGTCCTCCACTCATTAACTGTATTAATGGCACCTGTTTGAACTCATCAGTATAAAAGACACCTGTCCACAATCTCAAACTCTCAGACTCCAAACTCCACTATGGCCAAGACCAAAGAGCTGTCAAAGGACACCAGAAACAAAATTGTAGACCTGCACCAGGCTGGGAAGACTGAATCTGCAATAGGTAAGCAGCTTGGTGTGAAGAAATCAACTGTGGAAGCAATTATTAGAAAATGGAAGACATACAAGACCACTGATAATCTCCCTCGATCTGGGGCTCCACGCAAGAGCTCACCCCGTGAGGTCAAAATGATCATGAGAACGATGAGCAAAAATCCCAGAACCACACGGGGGGACCTAGTGAATGACCTGCAGAGAGCTGGGACCAAAGTAACAAAGGCTACATCAGTAACACACCACGCCGCCAGGGACTCAAATCCTGCAGTGCCAGATGTGTCCCCCTGCTTAAGCCAGTACATGTCCAGGCCCGTCTGAAGTTTGCTAGAGAGCATTTGGATGATCCAGAAGAGGACTGGGAGAATGTCATATGGTCAGATGAAACCAAAATAGAACTTTTTGGTAAAAACTCAACTTGTCGTGTTTGGAGGAGAAAGAACACCATACCTACTGTGAAGCATGGGGGTGGAAACATCATAATTTGGGGCTGTTTTTCTGCAAAGGGACCAGGACGACTGATCCGTGTAAAGGAAAGAATGAATGAGGCCATGTATCGTGAGATTTTGAGTGAAAACCTCCTTCCATCAGCAAGGGCATTGAAGATGAAACGTGGCTGGATCTTTCAGCATGACAATGATCCCAAACACACCGCCCGGGCAATGAAGGACTGGCTTCATAAGAAGCATTTGAAGGTCCTGGAGTGGCCTAGCCAGTCTCCAGATCTCAACCCCATAGAAAATCTTTGGAGGGAGTTGAAAGTTCGTGTTGCCCAGCAACAGCCCCAAAACATCACTGCTCTAGAGATCTGCATGGAGGAATGGGCCAAAATACCAGCAACAGTGTGTGAAAACCTTGTGAAGACTTACAGAAAACGTTTGACCTCTGTCATTGCCAACAAAGGGTATATAACAAAGTATTGAGATGAACTTTTGTTATTGACCAAATACTTATTTTACCGAGGAATTTACCAATTAATTCATTAAAAATCCTTCAATGTGATTTTCTGGATTTTTTTTTCTCATTTTGTCTCTCATAGTTGAGGTATACCTATGATGAAAATTGGAGACCTCTCTCATCTTTTAAGTGGGAGAACTTGCACAATTGGTGGCTGACTAAATACCTTTTTTCCCCACTGTATAATAAGATGTAGTAAAAGAGACTACTACAGTAAAGAACTGGTTGAAAAACAGAGACAATATTAAAAATACATGGACTATACTTAACAATATTCTTGGAAATAAAAACAGAAATACAAGCTACCCAAACAATTTTTCAAAAAATAATAAAATGACTCAGAGTGTGAATGCAGCTTCACCTGCAGATGAATTTAATAACTTTTTTGTTAACATTGGTCCTAATTTCAGGTTCCGGCGCCACACAAGTTGGCTGCCTTTTGCAACAGCAGTTCAATTCTGAGTCTTTTTATCTTCCTTCTTCTTTCTGATCCGGTGATAACTTTCTGATCCGGCACACCTTTCACTCTATATATATCACGGACACACAGATCGCCCCAAAGGTCTCCCGAGTCGGCGGACGGAGCCTCTGTTTACAGCAGGAGACGATACAGCAGGGAAGAGCTAGCTAGCACTCAACCGCCACCCGGTGCTAACGGAGAAACTCGACATACTGGGGAACTGAAGCGAAAATGACGCGGGTGCCGGGCTGGAGTTTAGGCGGCGTGCAAGAAATATAAGACAGAATAATAAAGAGCGAGAACCAAGCAAGAACCAAGCAGACCGCCCATAAATCTACTGGAGGAAAAGCCCCCCAGGAAGCAGCTGGCCAACAAGGCTGCTTGGAAAAGCGCTCCGGACACCGGCGGAGCGAAGAAGCCTCACCGTTACAGGCCCGGTACCGTGGCTCTGAGAGAGATCCGTCGCTACCAGAAATCCATGGAGCTGCTCATCCGTAAGCTGCCCTTCCAGCGCCTGGTGAGGGAGATTGCTCAGGACTTCAAGACCAACCTGCGCTTCCAGAGCTCCGCTGTCATGGCTCTGCAGGAGGCCAGCAAGGCCTGCCTGGTGGGTCTCTTCGAGGACACCAACCTGTGCGCCATCCACGCCAAGAGGGTCACCATCATGCCCAAAGACATCCAGCTGGCCCGCCGCATCCGCGGAGAGAGAGCTTAGACTTTCTGCTGCACATTCACCAACCACAATGCTCCGCACTGTGTGTCTATATATATAAGATAAGATAAGATAAGATAAGCCTTTATTAGTCCCACAACGGGGAAATTCCAGGATTGCAACAGCACAGGGATAGCAACACTCAGAGCAACAATCAGAAGGCAAGAAAAAAAACAAGCAAGCAAGAGCAGCTAATATACATATGTACATATTACTATAAAATATATATATACACACACACACACACAGACACACAGTGCAGAGCATTGTAGCTGGATGGAATAAATATATGAATATATGAACACACAGTGCAGAGCATTGTAGCTAGATGGAATAAATATGTAAATATATAAACACCCACAGTACGGAGCATTGCAGCTAGGTGGAATAAATATGCAAGTATATAAACACACACAGTGCGGAGCAATGTAGCTAGATGGAATAATATGTAGATATATAAAAACACAGTGCAGAGCATTGTAGCTAGATGGAATAAATATATAGATATATAAATATAAACACACCCAGTGCAGAGCATTGTAGCTAGATGGAATAAATATGTAAATATATAAACACACACAGTGCAGAGCATTGTTGCTAGGTGGGATGAAACAGCATAACCGTCTATTTAGTTATCCTACATGGTATGATTATGTGCCCATACATATTCTCACCCTCCATAGCGACCGGTATGTTCCTAGTTGTATGCCGGAGAGGACCATTGTGTAAGTCTATTGCATCTTTTGCATTCAAAAAAAACTATTAGTTTGTTACGTCTTTTTGCTATCTCTGCGAGCAGCCCTGCTTAGGTTGTACAGTCTGACAGCCGTTGGTAAGAAGGACCTACGAAACCTCTCGGTTGTGCACCTGGGATGATGTAGTCTGCTGCTAAATGAGCTCCTCAGTGCATCCAGTATGTCCTGCATAGGGTGGAACTCGGACTCCAGCAGAGATGACAGTTTAGCCACCGTCCTTCTCTCTCCTATCTCCTCCATCGGATCAAGGCGTTGCCCCAGGACAGAGCTAGCTTTCTTAATCAGTTTGTTCAGTCTCTTCCTATCGGCTGCAGTAATGCCACTGCCCCAGCAGACCACTCCAAAAGTGATGGCTGATGCCACCACCGTGTCATAGAATGACTTCAGCAGCGCCCCTTGTACACCAAAAGACCTGAGTCTCCTCAGCAGGAACAGCCTGCGCTGTCCCTTCTTGTAGAGTGCGTCAGTATTGTGTGACCAGTCTAGTTTATTGTTCAGATGAATACCCAGGTACTTGTAGGATGTCACCATCTCGATGTCTGTTCCCTGTATATTTACTGGTGCTGTGAGGGGCTGCCCATGCCTGCGGCAGTCCACCACCAGCTCCTTAGTTTTCCTCGCGTTGATCTGGAGGCAGTTCCGATGGCACCAGTCCACAAAGTCCTGGATAAGCCCTCTGTACTCAGCTTCATCTCCGCTGGAGATGAGACCAACGATCGCAGAGTCATCAGAGAACTTCTGTAGATGGCAATGTGTTGTGTTGTGTGAGAAGTCCGCAGTATAAAGAGTGAACAGGAAGGGAGCCAGCACCGTTCCCTGGGGGGGCCCCCGTGCTACTGATGATCGTGTCGGAAACACAGTCCCGGGTTCTCACAAACTGAGGCCGGTTCGTGAGGTAGTCCAGGATCCATGATGACAGGTGCTGGTCCACCCCTGCGCGCAGCAGCTTGTCCTTCAGGATCATCGGTTGGATGGTGTTGAAAGCACTGGAGAAGTCAAAGAACATGATCCTCACCATATTCCCGGGCTTCTCCAGGTGGGACAGAGAACGGTGAAGGAGGAAGATCACCGCATCCTCCACCCCAATGCCATGCTGGTAGGCGAACTGGAGTGGATCCATCGCTGGTTCCACCAGGGGGCGGAGATGAGCAAGGAGCAGTCTCTCCAGGGTCTTCATCAAGTGGGACGTCAAGTGGGACGTCATATATATATATATTTATAGTAATATGTACATATGTACTAGCTGCTCTTGTTTTTTCTTGCCTTCTGATTGTTGCTGTGAGTGTTGCTATCCCTGTGCTGTTGCAATCCTGGAATTTCCCTATTGTGGGACTAATAAAGGCTTATCTTATCTTAATTTGGCTCGAGAAATACCCATTACGGCGCCTACAGGTGATACAATAAGCAAAAACACTGCTATAAAAGACTTCATTTTCATAAAGAACACAGACGAGAGAGAGGTAATTGAAATTGTTAAATCGTTTAAAAGTAAAACATCTATGGACTGTGATGGTATTGACATGCTCTTAGTCAAAACTATTATTGAATGCTTAGTGAAGCCACTGACGTAGATCTGTAACCTGTCTCTCCAAACAGGTATATTTCCCAATGCAATGAAAATAGCTAAAGTAATTCCGATATACAAGACGGGTGACAGAGGGGAATTCTCAAACTATAGACCAATTTCACTATTGCCACAATTTTCCAAGATATTTGAAAAAATATTCTATGAGAGAACTGATAACTTCATACTGAAGAATAATTTATTGTGTGAGCAGCAATATGGGTTCAGACACAAGAGGACAACTGCATTTGCTCTCATGGAATTTATAGAAAAAATATCAACTGCCGTTGAAAATAAAGAGTATTCAGTTGGAGTATTCCTGGATCTTAAAAAAGCATTTGATACAGTGGATCATAATTTATTATTAAAGAAACTACAAAATGGTATTGGGGGTATTAGGGGGGTAGCACTGTCCTGGTTATGTAGTTACTTAAAGAATAGATATCAGTATGTATGTGTTGGTAACAAAAACTCACAGTTACTGAAGGTTACTTGTGGAGTCCCACAGGGTTCAGTTTTGGGGCCATTGTTATTCAATATGTATATAAATGATATATGTAAAGTTTCAGAAAAAATGGATTTAATATTGTTTGCCGATGACACTAATTTATTATGCAGTGGAAGCAATTTTGAACAACTTTTGGATACACTCGGAAAGGAATTAGGAAAGCTTAAACTGTGGTTTGATTCAAACAAATTAACGCTCAATTTAAGTAAGACAAAATTTATAGTTTTTAACAACCATCACAACAACTTAGTATCTAAACTCAGTGTAAATGGTGTAGAGACTGAAATGGTATCCAAAACTAAATTTCTTGGAGTAATAATTGATAATAAACTGTGTTGGAAGTCAAATATTAATTATATTAAAGGTAAAATATCCAAATCAATTGCAATACTACACAGAGTGAAATATTTGCTCAATCAACCCACACTATATACCTTGTATCATTCATTAATACTCCCATACATGACATATTGTACTGAAGTATGGGGAAATACATATAAAACAAACATATATCCAGTCTTTATGCTTCAGAAGAGAGCTATTAGAATAATAAACAAAGCTGCTTACAGGGAACCAACAAACCCACTTTTTCTTAAATTAAAAGCTCTCGAGTTGAAAGATCTGGTTGACTTTAAAACTGCAGTAATAATGTTTAAAGTGAAGAATCTATCACTGCCTGCAAATATCCAAAAGCTGTTCCAAATAAGGGAGAAAAAATATCATTTCAGACGAACATGTATATTTCAAAAACCTTCAGTGAGAACTACCACCAAGCAACACTGTGTTTCAGTGCAAGGAGTCAGATTATGGAACGATTTTGGACCTGAATTAAAATCAGGTACAACGCTTCGACAATTTAAAAAAAAAAAACTAAAGGAAGAAATACTCCAAACATACAGTATATACAAGATGACATGTAAAATCACATAAGGATTGTCATATCCAGTCTGCGTTGTGTTGTAGCTTAGTTTTTTGTCACATTTTGTCTTAGCTATGTTCTGAATTGTAATCGCTCTTGTTTTGTTTTTCTTTTGGATTCTTGGATGGAATATGGGTGGACAATATAAGCTGCAGCTTCAGCCATCACCCATTTCGGATAACTTATGTTGAACTGTATAATCAGAAGAGTTATTGTCTAATTTGACCTTGTTGGATTTTCTTTCCCCCTTTGTTATATTATTCTGTTTCTTTTAATCTGTACTTTTAATCTATCCAAAATAAAGATTCATTCATCATCATCATCATCTACAGGAAAATCACTTTTCTTCATTCTACAGGAATATCACTTGCTTTCATATTAACTACACTCACTCAAGGCCTGACCAAGGATGTTTTTCCCAGGACCCCAATGTAAACAGTTGCCTCTTGCAGAGATGGTAAGGATCAGAATTTGCTTTTAAAGGCTCAAAGGGACCATAAAACTCGGGAGACCAGATCTCCAACGTGAACATTGCATTTGGATAGCATCCGCCCTACAGGAAACTAATGCTTTTAAAGGGTCATAAACGGCTTAACCAGACAGTTTTATGACTTTCGACGATTACCAGATCCTCTGTCCAGATATCATGGACCTAAAGAAATTATCTACAGCTCAACAGTACCTCCTAGTGGATACCTACGGAATGTGTTTCATTATGTATGATATGACTGTTAATTTGTACTAAACATTAAGTTTCTTTCAGCTTATCCTCTCCGCCGGATCCTAAGGACACTGAAAATCATCCTTTTTATCACCAACCATGGTTTGCAGTACTTCATTAATCTTTGATCTAAATATGAATGCAGGTATTATAATTATGTATAAGAAATGTTATGTTCATGAGTGTTATTCAAACAAATGTAATATCAGAGTAATGGTATAAATGCATGATCACCAAATATTAGCCAAGTTATTTAATTTAGTTAGATCTTATATTGAGCACCTAATTTTATAAGAACTGAATGAGTATTAATTCTCCTCTGCATTTTCATGGGATGGTGTCTTCGTTTGATTGGCTGCTCTCAAACAAAAATGTTTTCACATTGGATGGTGGCCATTTCAAACTGCTTTTTATAAAGTTGATTGGTCCGTCTTGCGATTGGCCCAAGTTTATGACTCAACGGCGTGCTCAGTTAAAAGGAGTGAGGAGCCGCCCTGCATGTAAGAAAGAAAGAGAAAAAGAAAGACAATGTAAGAATGGGATGGAATAAGAGAGAATAAGATTTAGATCAAAAAAGACAGAAAACAACAGAATATGCAGAGCAAGAGACAAAAGGCAAGAAAAATGCAAGAAAGAGACAGAAAAGAAGATGAAATGTTAGATCAAAAGAGACCAGAGAAGTTTGGGAAGATTAGGAACTAGATTAAGATTAAAGAAGCAGAATAGCGATCTACATTTTCAAGGTTCCGTGTAGTTATATTTTATCTAAATTGTTCTGTGTGAAGTTTGTCAAATCCTGCGTTAGTTTTTCTGGTTACTGAGGAGAAATCACCTTTTTCTTTAGAGCTCGTTTTCTCAGAGAATCAAATTCTCAAACCTTTTTTTTCTTCACCTCAGAAGCCATTCTTATCTTAGTAAATGTTTTTCTCATTTTTTTTCTGACTTTTCACGCTGTTAAAGTGGACCTTTAATTTTCCTAATTTAAAGTAAACAGAGACTGTGTTTTTGGACTCTCTTTCCGGCCTCATACCCGCCTCACTGAGAAGTTTCTCCTTCAGTTTTTTGGTCTATCCCGCTACAAGACACCTCAAATTCGGACTCGTTTCCAAGGACTTGTCACGCCACTCGGGGACAAACCATCCACTGCTGCCATTGTCTGGAGAGCCCCCAGCTGAGTTTACACTTCCACGGCTGTGAGGAAGCATCGCAGCAGCCGCTTTCTCCGACGTCCTAACTTCAAACTCGGTCGGTACCGACCCGCTGAAAACGTGGACCTACAGCTGTTGTGTAAGTGAAACTCCCTTACCTATCTGCTGGGTTAAAACCGTGATGTCCAAACAATTAAATTACAATTGAATATAACCAGTATTTCATGGTACAATTAGTCTCTCAACCACAGGATAAAGCTATAAACTGAAGGAAGACTCTTTGTCATTTTTAAGTAACTACCCTTCATTTTTGTAGATTAATTCAGAAGTTCATTTTTAGATAATCAGCTTATGAACTTTCCCCATAAAACTGCGTTCTGTTTTGTTAGACATTTCAGCCTCATTTACCGTTGAAACATAAACCTGGTTTCTCTTTGGTTCCACCAAGGTCTAACGCTAGATTTTATGTTCAGGAAAACAATAACAGTTGATGTGATACCAGACGCCTGTTATCATTTGAATCTGTTTATCCATCATTTGAATGCCATATCATGTAACCTGAATGAGTTTAATAAAAGGGTGAATATAACGGATAACGGAAGATGGCGGCGTGCGGTTGTGCAGCGGCTCTTTGCTCCCTACTTTTGTTTGTATGTATGCTGTTTTTGGATATTGGACCGTGTGAAGCTGGATTTGTGTACAGTCGTACTGAGCTGATAAACATTGGACTTCAACAAAAGTCTGCTGCTACAGTAGTTTTCGAGAACACACAAAACATACTGGAGGCTATCTGTAGACCAGCGGGATCACCATGGATTGTTGTCAGTCCTGGGAAGCGACGCAGACGGAGGAGGGAGAGAAAGAAAAAGCGGGGATGCTGGTCGGGCCTGCTAGCGAGGCTAAAGAGGCAGCCGCATAGACCTCCGCTACCCAGCATTTTTCTCTCCAACGCCAGAAGTATCGTCCACAAGATAGATGATCTAGAGCTACACCTGGCAACTAGTAAAACTGTGAGAGACTGCTGTGTGCTGTTGTTAACGGGAAGCTGGATCCACCCGCTGATCACCGATGCTGCAGTGCAACTACCAGGGCGCACACTTCACCGAATGGACCGAACAGCAGAATCCGGTAAAAAAAAAAAGAGGAGGCAGTCTCTGCATTTTTCTTCACAACACTTGGACTAATCACAGCCGTATTAAGATAAGATAAGATAAGATAAGATAAGATAAGCCTTTATTAGTCCCACAACGGGGAAATTCCAGGATTGCAACAGCACAGGGATAGCAACACTCAGAGCAACAATCAGAAGGCAAGAAAAAAACAAGCAAGCAAGAGCAGCTAATATACATATGTACGTATTACTATAAAATATATATATATACACACACACACAGACACACAGTGCAGAGCATTGTAGCTGGATGGAATAAATATATGAATATATGAACACACAGTGCAGAGCATTGTAGCTAGATGGAATAAATATGTAAATATATAAACACCCACAGTACGGAGCATTGCAGCTAGGTGGAATAAATATGCAAGTATATAAACACACACAGTGCGGAGCAATGTAGCTAGATGGAATAATATGTAGATATATAAATATATAAACACACCCAGTGCTGAGCATTGTAGCTAGATGGAATAAATATGTAAATATATAAACACACACAGTGCAGAGCATTGTTGCTAGATGGAATGAAACAGCATAACCGTCTACTTAGTTATCCTACATGGTATGATTATGTGCCCATACATATTCTCACCCTCCATAGCGACCGGTATGTTCCTAGTTGTATGCCGGAGGGGGACCATTGTGTAAGTCTATTGCATCTTTTGCATTCAAAAAACTATTAGTTTGTTACGTCTTTTTGCTATCTCTGCGAGCAGCCCTGCTTAGGTTGTACAGTCTGACAGCCGTTGGTAGGAAGGACCTACGAAACCTCTCGGTTGTGCACCTGGGATGATGTAGTCTGCTGCTAAATGAGCTCCTCAGTGCATTCAGTATGTCCTGCATAGGGTGGAACTCGGACTCCAGCAGAGATGACAGTTTAGCCACCGTCCTTCTCTCTCCTATCTCCTCCATCGGATCAAGGCGCTGCCCCAGGACAGAGCTAGCTTTCTTAATCAGTTTGTTCAGTCTCTTCCTATCGGCTGCAGTAATGCCACTGCCCCAGCAGACCACTCCAAAAGTGATGGCTGATGCCACCACCGTGTCATAGAATGACTTCAGCAGCGCCCCTTGTACACCAAAAGACCTGAGTCTCCTCAGCAGGAACAGCTTGCGCTGTCCCTTCTTGTAGAGTGCATCAGTATTGTGTGACCAGTCTAGTTTATTGTTCAGATGAATACCCAGGTACTTATAGGATGTCACCATCTCGATGTCTGTTCCCTGTATATTTACTGGTACTGTGAGGGGCTGCCCATGCCTGCGGCAGTCCACCACCAGCTCCTTAGTTTTCCTCGCGTTGATCTGGAGGCAGTTCCGATGGCACCAGTCCACGAAGTCCTGGATAAGCCCTCTGTACTCAGCTTCATCTCCATTGGAGATGAGGCCAACGATCGCAGAGTCATCAGAGAACTTCTGTAGATGGCAGTGTGTTGTGTTGTGTGAGAAGTCCGCAGTATAAAGAGTGAACAGGAAGGGAGCCAGCACCGTTCCCTGGGGGGCCCCCGTGCTACTGATGATCGTGTCGGACACACAGTCCCGGGTTCTCACAAACTGAGGCCGGTTCGTGAGGTAGTCCAGGATCCATGATGACAGGTGCTGGTCCACCCCTGCGCGCAGCAGCTTGTCCTTCAGGATCATCGGTTGGATGGTGTTGAAAGCACTGGAGAAGTCAAAGAACATGATCCTCACCATATTCCCGGGCTTCTCCAGGTGGGACAGAGAACGGTGAAGGAGGAAGATCACCGCATCCTCCACCCCAATGCCATGCTGGTAGGCGAACTGGAGTGGATCCATCGCTGGTTCCACCAGGGGGCGGAGGTGAGCAAGGAGCAGTCTCTCCAGGGTCTTCATCAAGTGGGACGTCAAGGCCACCGGTCTGTAGCTGTTCAGGTCTTTGGGGTGGGAAGTTTTTGGTACAGGTACCACACAAGATGTTTTCCACAGCTGTGGTACCCTCCCCAGTTTCAGGCTCATGTTGAAGATATACGTCACAATTCCACACAGCTGGTCTGCACAGGACTTGAGGAGCTTTGCGCTGATGCCGTCCGGTCCCGGCGCCTTCCTCGCCTTGATCTTCCTCAGCTCCGTCCTCACCTGGGTCCTGGTCAGGGTCAGGATGGGGGGCTGTGTGTTGGGAGTGGGGGGGTGTTGGTGGAGTGGGGAGTGGGCAGCAGGACTTGATTTCTTTAGAGGCAGCAGTGGTTGTTGTGCAGTCAGGGGGGAGGGCGGTTGGTCAAATCTATTGAAAAACAGATTCAGGTTGTTCGCACCACTCCCTGCCCCCTGTGGCCTGGGGGGAGGTATTCTGGAGCCCCGAGATGGTTTTGAGGTTTCTCCAGACCCCGCTGATGTCGCTCTGTTGCAGCTTGTCCTCCATCTTCTTCCTGAAGCTGTCCTTGCCTTCTCTGATCTTTCTCCTCAGCTCCCTCTGTACGGATTTCAGCATCTCCCTGTTCCCTGACCTGAAGATCCTCTTCTTCTCTCTCAGAAGTGTTTTTATCTCAGGGTTGATCCAGGGTTTGTTGTTTGAGTGACGCCGTATGGTCTTGGTGGGAACGGATTTGTCCACACAGAAGCTGAGGTAGCCCGTGAAGGTGTGAATGAGGCCATCGATGTCCTCACCATGTGGATCGCAGAGCTGCTTCCAGGCGGTGGCTTCAAAACAGCCCTTTAGGGTGTCCATTGTCTCCTCAGACCATAACTCTACAGTGTGCATGGCCGGAGGTTGTCTGTGCACTAGGGGTTTGTACACCGGCCGGAGATGAACCAAGTTGTGATCCGATCTCCCGAGTGGGGGGAGTTGTGATGAGGTGTACGCCTCCTTAGTGTTTGCGTAGAATAAATCCAGTGTTTTATTGTCTCTAGTGTGGCATGTGACATACTGGGTGAACGTGGGTAGAATGGGAGACAGTGAAACATGGTTGAAATCGCCTGAGATGAGGAGAAGAGCATCTGGGTGTTCTGTCTGCAGCCTGCTGGTTACTGAATGGATGACGTCACGTGCTGTCCCAGCGTTCGCCGTCGGATTTGCATAAACAACAATGCAGATCACGTGTGAGTGTTCTCTCGGGAGATATGTAGGCCTCATGCTAACAGCTAGCAACTCAATGTCTTTGCTGCAGTGTCGTTGTTTAACAGTGATATGTCCCGGTCTGCACCAGTTGTTGTTAACATACATTATCACTCCACCGCCCCTAGCCTTGCCACTGTCTGGTGTTCGGTCAGCTCGTATCATGTGAAAACCCTCCAGCTCAATGTTAGCATCTGCTGCTAGTTCAGTTAGCCACGTCTCAGTAAACAAAAGGAGAGAGCACTCCCGGTATGTGCTATCATAACGGGAGATAGTCGCTAGCTCATCTAACTTTCCCAGTATCGACCGTACATTTCCCATGACAACAGATGGAAGGGAGGGTCTGTACCTTATATTTTTTGTCCTCCGCCTTACTCCAGCCCGGCAGCCGCGGCGTTTTCGCCTCAGTTCTCTCGGTATGTCGAGTTTTTCCAATGGGACCGGGTGGCGGTTGAATGCTAGCAGCTGTTCTCTGCTGTATCGTATCCTGCTATAAACAGTGGCTCCGTCCACCGGCTCAGGAGACATTTAGGACGATCTGTGTGTCCGTGATATAAGTGGGGTGAAAAAAAAAGACGGATCAAAAGAGAGAGGAAGGGAAAAAGACTCGGAATCGAGCCGCTGTTGCAAAAGGCAGCCTACTGGTGTGGCGCCGAGAGAAAAAAAAAAAAAAACACTTACTAACACTTAACACTTACTGTTCTCCTGATCTAGAGACAATGTCAGTCTTATGTCGGCCTTTTTGTCTTCCAAGAGAGCTGAGTGTGGTAATTATAACAGCAGTCTATATTTCTCCTGATGCAAATACTAAAGCGGCCCTTAGTCATTTGTACAGTGTAATAAATAAACAGCAGCAGGCTTATCCCGAGGGTGTTCACATCATAGCTGGTGATTTTAATCATGCATGCTTGAGAACTGTGCTGCCTAATTTCACACAGTATGTGAAATGTGCCACTAGGGGAAAGAATTGTCTTGATCGGGTGTATTCAAACCTGAAGCATGCTTACAGAGGTGTGCCGTGTCCACATCTTGGCCTGTCAGACCATCTATCATTGCTCCTCATCCCACCATACACCCCCCTCAGGAGAACTGCTAGACCTACTATAAAGAACATCACAACATGGCCTGAGGGAGCCCTTTCTCAGCTGCAGGACTGTTTTTCAAACACTCTATGGGATTTATTCAAGAATGAGGATCTGGAAATGTACACACAGACTGTATTACACTACATCACCTACTGTAGCAATCAGGTGACTGTGGAAAAACGCATCAGGGTTTTTCCTAACCAGAAGCCTTGGATGACAAAAGAAGTCCAGGCACTCCTCAGAGCTTGTGATACAGCCTTCAGGTCAGGGGATACAGATCTGTATAGCACTGCCCGGGCTACTCTGAAGAAAGGCATTAAGGAGGCTAAACAGACTTATAAGAAGAAAGTCGAGGACCATTTTTCTGATAATGATTCGAGACGAGTATGGCAAGGCTTTAACCATATCACAAACTATAAGGGCAGCAGCATCATTTCCAGTGACATCAGCACCTCACTGGCAGAAGAACTGAACTGCTTTTTCGCAAGGTTTGAGGCAAATACACCTCACCCGGACCCACAGATGTTATTGAATGCCAGCTCTGATGTGCTTATCCTGCAGGATCATGAGGTGAGACAGACACTGAGAGCAGTTCACCCGAGAAAGGCTACTGGTCCCGATGGAGTGCTAGGAAAGGTGCTCAGAGCATGTGCAGATCAGCTATGCTCTGTTTTGACTGACATTTTTAACTTGTCTCTCAAGGCAGCCATTGTTCCACAGTGTTTAAAATCTGCAGTCATTATTCCTGTACCTAAAAAACATACTATTAGCAGTCTGAATGACTATCGACCAGAATCAGAATCAGAATCAGAATCAGAATCAGAATCAGGTTTATTGCCATTGTTCATGTAGTACACAAACTAGGAATTTGTCTCGGTACAATGCTGCAACATTAAACATGATAAGATAAGAGAAATAAACTATACATGTAATAAAGTGTAGGATAAGATTAAGTGATACTGGTCAACAGTTAAAATATATATTAGCCAGCAGCAGATACTGTGGAGAACTATATAGTGCAGTCGGTAATGCAGGAAGAAAACAGTGATGATTGACATGAGTCTGGTTGAGCTGCTGTACATGGTGCACGAGAGTCACTTAGTGTTCAGCAGTCTAATGGCAGAGGGGAAGAAGCTGTTCATGTGACGGGAGGTTTTAGTCTGGATGGACCGAAGTCTTCTACCAGAGGGGAGGGGGGCAAACAGTACGTGACCAGGGTGTGAGGGATCGGCTATGATCCGGCCAGCACGCCTCCGGGTCCTGGAGATGTACAGATCCTGGAGAGATGGGAGCTTGCAGCCGATCACCTTCTCAGCAGTGCGCACGACGCGCTGCAGCCTTAGTCTGTCCCTGGCAGTGGCTCCTGCGTACCACACGGTTATGGAGGTGGTGAGGATGGGCTCGATGATGGCTGTGTAGAACTGCACTAACATCTTGGTGGGTAGCTTGAGCTTCCTCAGCTGCCGCAGGAAGAACATCCTCTGCTGGGCTTTTTTGATGAGTGAGCTGATGGTCAGCTCCCATTTGAGGTCCCTGGTGATGGTAGTGCCTAGGAAGCGGAAGGAATCAGCAGTGGTGATGGGAGAGCCTGAGAGGGTGAGGGGGGGCAGAGGAGTAGTGACTTTCCTGAAGTCTACAATCATCTCCACTGTCTTCAGAGTGTTCAGCTGCAGGTTGTTATTGCTGCACCAGGACGCCAGCTGGGCCACCTCTCTCCTGTAGGCGGACTCGTCGCCGTTGGAGATGAGCCCGATGAGGGTGGTGTCGTCCGCAAACTTGATCAACTTGACAGACTGGTGGCTGGAGGTGCAGGAGTTGGTGTAAAGGGAGAAGAGTAGGGGGGAAAGTACACAGCCCTGGGGTGATCCGGTGCTGATGCTAGTATAGTCTGAGACAGTCTTTCCCAGCCGCACATGCTGCCTCCGGTCCGTCAGGAAGTCGATGATCCACCTGCAGAGGGAGTCAGGCACGTTGAGCAGGGACAGCTTGTCCCGGAGCAGAGCGGGGCGGATGGTGTTGAATGCGGAGCTGAAGTCCACAAACAGGATCCTGGCGTAGGTTCCCGGGGAGTCCAGGTGCTGCAGGATGGAGTGGAGGGCCAGGTTGACTGCATCGTCTACAGACCTGTTGGCTCGGTAGGCAAACTGCAGCGGGTCCAGGAGAGGGGTGGTGATGGACTTGAGGTGGGACAGGACCAGGCGCTCAAAGGACTTCATGACTACAGAGGTGAGCGCTACAGGTCTGTAGTCATTAAGTCCAGTGATCCGTGGCTTCTTGGGGACAGGGATGATGGTGGAGGATTTGAGGCAGGATGGCACGTGGCATAACTTAAGGGAGGTGTTAAAAATGTCTGTGAATACAGGAGCCAGCTGTTTCGCACAGAGTCTCAGGGTGGAGGGAGACACGCCGTCTGGGCCGGGGGCCTTGCGCGGGTTCAGTCTGGAGAACTGTTTGAGCACATCCTGCTCACTGATGATAAGGGGAGGGGGGGAGGAGGGGGGGGTGCCTTAAATGAAGTAGGGAATGTGGAGGCTGTGGAGCTGGAGGGAGGGGGGGAGTTGGACACAGATGACGAGGTGTCAAAACGGGCATAGTGTTGGGACAGTCTCTGACAAAGGGCTTTGTCATCCTGACCTTTAGGAGCCTGAGGCCGATAGTTGGTGATCTGCCTCAGTCCTCTCCACACGGAAGCCGAATCATTAGCAGTGAACTGCTGCTGGAGTCTCTCTGAGTACACAGATTTAGCCCTCTTCAGCTCTCTGTTAAACCGGTATTTAACCTCCCTGTAGCAGTCCCTGTCTCCACTTTTCAGCGCTGCTTCCTTCTCCTTCCTGATCTGTCTGAGCTTAGCTGTGAACCAGGGTTTGTCATTAGAGTAACTCACCCTGGTGCGTGATGGAAGAATGTTCTCTTCACAAAAGTGGATATATGAGTTCACAGTGTCCGTGTACTCATCCAGATCATGCGTGGCTCCTTTAAGCATGCCCCAGTCAGATATTTCCATGCACGTTTCCAGCTTCTCCTCAGCTTCACTGGTCCGTATCTTCGTAGTGCTCACAACAGGTTTAGTGAGCTTCAATCTCTGTCTGTATGTGGGAATGAGGTGAACCATCACGTGATCAGATAATCCCAGCGCAGCTCGAGGGACAGCGCGATATGCGTCTTTCACTGTGGTGTAACAGTGATCCAGTGTGTTTAATCCTCTGGTGGGGCATTTAATAAACTGTTTGTAGTGGGGGAGATCGTGGCTCAGATTGCACTGATTAAAGTCGCCAGCCACAATAATCAGCGAGTCTGGAAAACTCCGCTCTGTGTGTTGAATGTGATCCGCGAGCACGCGCTGAGCTTCGCGCGTGTCCGCGTCGGGAGGGGCGTACACAGCGATCAGTATAAAAGAAGCAAACTCCCGCGGGGAATAGAAGGGCTTGCAATTGATAACAAGAAATTCCAAGGCAGGAGAACCAGTAGCATTAACACCCATTGTTATGAAGTGCTTTGAGAAAATTGTATTGAAACATCTTTTGCCTAGTCTCCCCCCAGACTTTGATCGGTACCAGTTTGCCTACAGGCGGAGCAGATCCACTGAAGATGCTATTGCTATAGCTCTCCACTCGGCATTCAGCCATTTAGAAGACAAGGGGAGCTATGTAAGAATGCTGTTTGTTGACTATAGCTCGGCATTTAATACAATTATTCCCAACATTCTCATCACCAAATTGCTTCAGCTTGGTCTGCCTACTCACACTTGCAGCTGGATTAAGGACTTCCTAACAAACAGAACACAGACTGTTAGACTCGGACCCCATTCCTCCTCTACAGTCATGCTTAACACAGGCCCGCCACAGGGCTGTGTGTTGAGCCCCACTTTGAATTCATTGTACACATATGACTGCATACCTGTTCATCCCACAAACATAGTGAAGTTTGCAGATGACACAACAGCAGTGGGGCTCATATCAGGAGGAGATGAGTCCGCATACAGAGGTGAGGTCCAGAAACTGGTGAGATGGTGCTCAGATAATAATCTGCTATTGAATACAAAAAAACCCCAAAAGAACTCATTATTGATTTTAGGAAGCATAGCAGTGAGCCGCCTCCTCTATATATAGGCAAGGAGCGTGTGGAGAGGGTGGAGGCTTTTAAAAGGAACTCCAATTATAACGACTTATAGATTTAAAAATACAAACACTGGCCTCCACTATTAAAATACATTGTTAGAACTATATAAACATTTATTGTAGTTATAAAAATCGTTTTTGTTTACAATGTAAATCGATACATGGTGGCTGCCATGTTTTCAGGTGCGCAATGCATTCTGGGGGCGATGACGTAGAATGGTTGAAGCCGTTTTTTCTGTCTTATACAAGCCAAGAAGCGAAGCTACGAACTACTGCCATTTGTCAGTGAAAATGCCACATTGCGCGGCTTTTGGATGTAATTTCCAATGAAAGGGAACTAAAGAGAGCGAGGTAAGCCTCCATAGCTTTCCTAAAGAGGGAAAGTTGAGGAAAAAGTGGGAGGATGCGGTTGGAAGAGTCCAACTTCCCAAAGACCTGCGGCTGTGCTGTCATCACTTTAGCCCTGAGGATTTTGAGGATTTTCGTCGCCCCCAGCTCATGAAAGAGCTCACAGGTGTGTCTGGCTACAAACGACGGCTTAAACCAAATGTAGTGCCCAGCATCTTCCCTCACAAGAAGCCTAAACGCCCGCAGCGGACGAGTGAAAACAGGTCTAAAAGACGCGAGAGAGAGGAGGCGTTGGCAGCGTACCTGAGAGTAGCTGGACAGCCCGCTGCTCCAGTAGCAGCAGAGGACCCTCAGCCACTGGACACGGAGCTCGTAGAGGAAACAAACAGCGACAAATGCCAGTCAAGCATGACTTCTGTGAGTGTACAGTGTTCATCCCGCATGTCAGATGCATCCACTCAGACAGAAACATGCATGTCCGATGTAGCTGTACAGTGGCAAGCTCATGTGCACTCGCCGAACACAGACCACAACTACGCCGGGAAACGTAATGTCGACAGTGATACAGAGACAGAGAGAGAGTGACGGTAACTCAGATGATATGTTCAGCTTACATGACTTCAGTGAGCATAGCCAGCCCCTGTGTAGTCAATCAGATACAGATTTCATCCCTTGTTCATCTGATTTTTCTCAGTGTACTGATTCGCAGACTTCAAGCAGCTCATCCACACACGCAAGAGTTTTTCTTGTTTTTGAAGATCAGTTGAAACAACTCCTTGCGCGTCGTGTAAAGTGCGGAGCTCACATTGCCCAAGAAGATGGAGTTGAAGTACAGAATGAAGGATCTCAGCTGACTGAACAAGATAAATTTATAGCATCAGGTTCCATGGACAGCGGCAAAAATGAAGTGGAGCTCTTTACAACAGATGCTCTCCTTCTCCGTCGCCATTGGCGAGCATTTGCCACAAAAACACCATCCAACATGAGCAGCTCTAGCTCCCTCGCGGCTGCTGCCTTCATTCTCAAGTCCATTTTCACTTTGTGTGTCTTCGTCATTGTCTTTATTGCTTTGGCTTTGCACTGGTTTGAACTGAAAAGGCTGTTTACAGACCTCTGCTGCTACCGGGCACAACCAATCTACGTCACTACCCAGAATGCATTGCGACGTAAACAAAAATGGTGATTTACATCATAATAAAGTTTTTTAAAAAATATATAAAACTGGGAATTATTTTCAAAAAAATTATATTATAGTTATGTTACTAACATCAAAATAAAGCATATAGAGCTAACATGCCAATATAATCGGAGTTCCTTTTAAGTTTCTGTTCCTTTTAAGTTTCTGGGTGTTCATATTTCTCACAACCTTACCTGGGCAGTTACCACCATAGCTACGATAAAAAAAAGGCTTAACAACGTCTACACTTTCTGAGGCTCCTCAAGAAGAATGGCCTGAATGCACAGTTGCTGGTTTTATTTTATCGCTCTGCTATTGAGAGCATTCTGTCATATGGCATCACGGTTTGGTATGAGGGCTGTTCAGCCGCAGACCGCAAAGCCTTCCAGAGAGTGATCGAGACTGCGCAAAAAATCACTGGCTGTTCTCTCCCTTCTCTGGAAGAGATTTCCAGGTCTCGGTGCCTCAACAGAGCTACTGCCATCATTAAAGACTGTGCTCATCCAGGCCATGATTTCTTTCACTTGCTCCCCTCGGGAAAGCGATACAAATCCCATAAAACCCGGACTACCAGGTTTAATCATAGTTTTTTCCCAGCAGCAGTACGTATTTTGAACGGATTTATGTAACACGCACAGACTGCTGATATTATTTTGTTATTTTAGCTTATTTTGTGCCAATAACCCTGTGTATATAAGCTGGTCTTTTATGTTTATCGCTCAGTATGTTTCCATTATTGCTACGTACATATTGTATTCAACTTTTAGGTAATATTGTTTCAAGCATTATTTATTGTTGTAATTATAAGAATGTTAAATGCATGAGTGAACTGTGAGTGTGATAGTTTGCTTTAAGGGAGCAGCATCTCAGTTTCGTTGCATTGTTTATTAGCAATGGAATGACAATGAAGGCACTTTGACTTTGACTTTGAATGAGAGAAGTTGAAGCGTGTTCCTTTCGCATGCATCTGCTTCTCAGATCACGGCAGGAGAAGAACTCCCTTAAATTATGAGACTGATCCATTAAATAATTGAAGGTACAAAATTAATTAAAACTAAGTTTAATATAAGTGTCCGTTAGGACTGGTGCCCCTTTTTACGAGTGCTTATTTATTTTATTTAGCGGGTGCAGAAGTGATGGTTTAACTCCGCCCCCTTTCACACCCACTCTTAAATAAAATAATTCCTGTACCTTATTACAATATTTTATTAAATATTCCTCTACAGCAGATAACAGAACCGTGTGAGACACCCGTGTTAAACTGCTGCGCTGCACAATGATCTGAGCCCCAAAATGAGTTTGGTTTCCTGCACCTGTTATTGCTGTTTACAGCGCAGAGAGAAGAAGAAAGAGTGCATGGGTTCAGGAGATTATTCAGTGGATCGTTCTCTTCTATCAATCCCATTTCCAAGAAAAAAAAAGGTCAGAAATTTCCTAAAAAAAAAGTCACAAACTGTTTCATGGCCAAATGCAGCAGGAAGAACAAATCATTGTGCAGTAAATCTGATCTTTTTTTATTACCATCACTGGCATTATTCTTCAGTAAATCAATAGGCGAATTAACACAAGTTACATAAGTAAACACTCATGATTTATGAGCCAACAGAGACGGTTCAGCTGCGGAGCGACTAATGATAAGTATTTCTTAACGTTGACAGTGTGAAGGAAGGATCTGGCACTTGTCTCCAGCCTCGTCTATCAGTTTTTATCTCACATCCTCGTGGGGACAGGAAGACACATTTGGGAAACAGCAACTCAGTGTGACAAGAAATTGGCAGAATTTAAGCTTTAAACCCACATTCAGCTAAAACACTCACACATCTGTGTCATCAGGGGTCAGAAACTTCTACCAAAACTTAGAAATGAAACATCTGCATGGATCTATGAAACATAAGAGCTTCAAAATGAAGCTAAAACAGCAGAGCTGGAAGCTTAAACTGACCTGCCAACATTAGTGAGAGCATTTTTTTAAACTCTTATGCAACTTTTCTCATGAGAATTTGAGATCTTCCCCCCCCCCCCCCCCCACAATTTCCCACATTTTTTTTTAATATTTTTCTGGTAAGTTTGTGGGCTCTTCACATGAATTTGCACTATTTTTCACAAGTTTTACTTTAAAAATTTGAATATTTATGAGTAAAACGTAGCAAATTTGTGTTGGGAAAAAGTCCCAAAGTTACAAGGAACAGTGACAGATTAAACAGAAAATTTATGAGCAAAATGTCAGAATTATGAGGAAAAACATGCAGATCTATGAGGTGAGAATCACAAATTTAAAAGAAAATCCTCACTGAATGTCCCCATTTAAAGAGCTCCTCATATAATAACAGTTTTAATGGGAGCTTGTCTGTTGTCCCGGGTCACCCTGCTGTGTTTGAACAGTTTGAGTTGGTCTCTTTATCATCACTTGCTGATATAGTGAAGTCTCTGAAGCCAATAAATTGCCCACTGGATGTTGTTCCCGTTGGAATCCTGAAAAGGGTTTTTAATACTGTTGGGCCTGGTCTTTTGGTTTTTATTAATTCCTGCCGTAGTTCAGGATTTGTCCCACCTGCTTTTAAACATGCTGTGGTTAGGCCCCTTCTTAAAAAACCTCACCTTGACCCTTCAGTTTTATCTAATTTTAGACCCATTTCTCATTTGCCCTTTTTATCTAAGGTTTTAGAAAAAGCTGTTTTTATACAGTTGCAATCTTTTTTAGAAGACAATTCTATTTTTGAGAAGTTTCAATCTGGTTTTATATCTCATCATAGCAATGAGTCTGCCCTGCTAAAGGTGCACAATGATATTATGATGTCTGTTGATGCCAAATGTCCCGTGGTCTTAGTGCTGCTAGATCTTACAGCAGCCTTTGACATTGTGGACCATACTATCCTTTTGTCACGCCTGAATCACCATGTTGGCATCCATGGCACTGCACTTAAGTGGTTTGAATCTTACCTATCTTATAGAACTTTTTCTGTTATGTTTGGTGACATGTCTTCTTCTAGTGCCTCTCTCTCCTGTGGGGTCCCACAGGGCTCTATCCTTGGCCCTATTCTGTTTTCATTATATATGCTGCCACTCGGGTCAATAATAGCCAGGCACAACATGTCTTTCCACTGTTATGCGGATGATTTGCAGCTTTATTTACCTTTGAAAAAAGAACAAACTAACTCACAAGTGTTCTATTGGACTGCATCACTGACATTAAGTTGTGGTTAAGCCAAAATTTTCTCCACTTAAATGAAGAAAAAACAGAATGTATTGCGTTTGGGGATACTGTAACAGCTGGCTTTGGTACCCTCTCTTTAAGGCTCAGTTCAGCTGTCAGAAATTTGGGGGTGATTTTTGACAGCCATTTAAAATTTGATAAACAGATTGACAATGTAGTCAAGATGAGCTTTTATCAATTACGTCTGTTATCCAAAGCCAAACCTTTCCTGAGCCGTCATGATCTTGAGATAGCCATCCATGCTTGAATCACATCTCGACTTGATTACTGCAACGCACTTTATGTTGGCATCCCTCAGTTTTCTCTTGGCCGCCTTCAACTTGTGCAAAATGCAACAGCCCGTCTTTTGACCAATGCACCTAGGTGAGAGCACATTACTCCGATCCTTTTTTCACTTCATTGACTTTCAGTCCATTTTAGAATTAATTTTAAGCTTTTGCTTTTTGTTTTTAAAGCTCTTAATGGCCTTGCTCCAGTTTACATGTCTGAGTTTTGACTGTCTGTGACCAAGGCAGGGCTTTGAGGTCATCCAATCAGCTTTTGCTGGATGTGCCCAGGTCAAGGTATAAACATTGGGGTGACCGAGCCTTTTCTGTTGTCGCCCCCAGGCTCTGGAATAATCTCCCCCCTGACCTACGTGCTATCTCTACTGGCCCTTTTAAATCAGAACTTAAAACATATTTGTTTAGGATGGCTTTTAATACCCAGTAGTGGTGATATTTGTCTCAGCATTTGTTTTTATTTTATTCTAATTTTTAGGTATTTATTCTTATTTCTTTATGTTGTTTGTTTTTAATGCTGTGTGTGTTTTTAATGCCGTTTAATTTTCTGTAAAGCACTTTGGTCACCTACGGGTTGTTTAAAAGGGCTATATAAATAAAGTACATTACATATTGTTTTGGGGTTTTTTTTGAGGTTCTCCCCTTTTTTCTAGTGTGTTCTGTAGAGGTTTTGTGACTCAAAGAGGCCAAAGTCATCCTGCACAGGACTTCTCCTAGATTCTGTGGAAGAAGAATCAACGTGGGACAAACTCTAAGCCTTGAGGAATTCCCACAAATCCCCTTTTAATGTGAAAGTTATTTATCTTTAACTCTCTCAACTCTCATTTGTTTTATAATTTGCCCAATTATTTTTTTTAAAAAACTGATTCAATTTATACAGTGCAAAATTAACAAAAAAATATGAGGACCTAATACAGAGCCTTGGGGAAGTCCCACAAGTCCCCTTTAAAGAGCCCCAATTGATGTTTTTTGGGTTCTCCCCTTTATTCTAATGTGTTCTGTAGGATTCTTAAAAAGAAAAAGTTGGAAATTTATGAGAAAAAAGCTTAAAATTTTGGGGCAGATTTACTAATTTGCTGCGCCATTGCAAAACCCTGTTTTGGCATTAAAAAACTACTATTGAGAAAAGGATTAAGTGGAAGAAGATGAATGAATGAATTTACTAAAGGGTGCAGGGCAAAATTTACGGTGGAAAGGTGTGGACAATGTTAATTTTGCACCTGGCCTCATTGCATATGTAAGATAAGAAAAGATAAGATAAGCCTTTATTAGTCCCACAATGGGGAAATTCCAGGATTGCAACAGCACAGGGATAGCAACACTCAGAGCAACAATCAGAAGACAAGAAAAAACAAGAGCAGCGAGTATACATATGTACATATAAATATATAAATATATAGACACAGTGTGGAGCATTGTAGCTAGATGGAATGAAACAGCATAACCGTCTACTTAGTTATCCTACATGGAATGATTATGTACCCATACATACTGTCGCCCTCCGTAGCTACCGGTATTTTCCTAGTTGTATACCGGAGGGGACCATTGTGTAAGTCTATTGCGTCTTTTGCATTCAATACTATTAGGTTGTCACGTCTTTTTGCTATCTCTGCGAGCAGCCCTGCTTAGGTTATACAGTCTGACAGCCGTAGGTAGGAAGGACCTGCGAAACCTCTCGGTTGCGCACCTAGGATGATGTAGTCTGCTGCTAAATGAGCTCCTCAGTGCATTCAGTATGTCCTGCATAGGGTGGAACTCGGACTCCAGCAGAGATGACAGTTTAGCCACCATCCTTCTCTCTCCCATCATCTCCACTGGGTCAAGGCGCTGCCCCAGGACAGAGCTAGCTTTCTTGATCAGTTTGTTCAGTCTCTTCCTATCGGCTGCTGTAATGCCACTGCCCCAGCAGACCACTCCAAAAGTGATGGCTGATGCCACCACCGTGTCATAGAATGTCTTCAGCAGCGCCCCTTGTACACCAAAAGACCTGAGGCTCCTCAGTAGGAACAGCAAAAAATTTGCAAAAAAAACCAACCTTTTGGCAAGTTTTTTTAATTATAAACTAGTGCATGGCCGTAGAACACAAGTATTCCTGTCTGAAACAGGTAGGCCAATCAAGCTTTCCAGGCCACTGGGTGAATTGTATGTATGTAACTCAGTCACTCAGTAACTGGCAGGCTGCAGACAGAACACCCAGATGCTCTTCTCCTCATCTCAGGCGATTTCAACCATGTTTCACTGTCTCCCATTCTACCCACGTTTACCCAGTATGTCACATGCCACACTAGAGACAATAAAACGCTGGACTTATTCTACACAAACACTAAGGAGGCGTACACCTCATTACAACTCCCCCCACTCGGGAGATCGGATCACAACTTGGTTCATCTCCGGCCGGTGTACAAACCCCTAGTACACAGACAACCTCCGGCCATGCGCACAGTGGAGTTATGGTCTGAGGAGGCAATGGACACTCTAAAGGGCTGTTTTGAAACCACCGCCTGGGAGCAGCTCTGCGAGCCACATGGTGAGGACATCGATGGCCTCACTCACACCATCACGGACTACATCAGCTTCTGTGTGGACAACACCGTTCCCACCAAGAACATACGGTGTTGCTCAAACAACAAACCCTGGATCAACCCTGAGATAAAAACACTTCTGAGAGAGAAGAAGAGGATCTTCAGGTCGGGGAACAGGGAGATGCTGAAGTCCGTACAGAGGGAGCTGAGGAGAAAGATCAGAGAAGGCAAGGACAGCTTCAGGAAGAAGATGGAGGACAAGCTGCAACAGAGCGACATCAGCGGGGTCTGGAGAAACCTTAAAACCATCTCTGGGCTCCAGAATACCTCACCCCAGGCCACGGGGGGCAGGGAGTGGACGAACAATCTGAATCTGTTTTTTAATAGGTTTGACCAACCGCCTCCCCCCCCGACTGCACAACAACCACTGCTGCCTCTGAAGACATCAAGTCCTGCTGCCCACACCCCACTCCACCATCACCCCCCCACTCCCAACACACAGCCCCCCAACCTGACCCTCACTAAGACCCAGGTGAGGACGGAGCTGAGGAAGATCAAGGCGAGGAAGGCGTCGGGACCAGACGGCATCAATGCAAAGCTCCTCAATTCCTGTGCAGACCAGCTGTGTGGGATTGTGGAGTACATCTTCAACCTGAGCCTGAAGCTGGGGAGGGTACCACAGTTGTGGAAAACATCTTGTGTGGTACCTGTACCAAAGACTTCCCACCCCAAAGATCTGAACAGCTACAGACCAGTGGCCCTGACGTCCCACATGATGAAGACCCTGGAGAGACTGCTCCTTGCTCACCTCCGCCCCCTGGTGGGTCCAGCGATGGATCCACTCCGGTTCGCCTACCAGCATGGTATTGGGGTGGAGGATGCGGTCATCTTCCTCCTTCACCGTTCTCTGTTCCACCTGGACAAGCCCGGGAATACAGTGAGGATCATGTTCTTTGACTTCTCCAGTGCTTTCAACACCATCCAACCAATGATCCTGAGGGACAAGCTGCTGTGCGCAGGGGTGGACCAGCACCTGTCATCATGGATCCTGGACTACCTCACAAACCAGCCACAGTTTGTGAGAACCCGGGACTGTGTGTCCGACACGATCATCGGTAGCACGGGGGCCCCACAGGGAACGGTTTTGGCTCCCTTCCTGTTCACCCTTTATACTGCGGACTTCTCACACAGCACAACACACTGCCATCTACAGAAGTTCTCTGATGACTCTGCGATCGTTGGCCTCATCTCCAATGGAGATGAAGCTGAGTACAGAGGACTTATCCAGGACTTTGTGGACTGGTGCCATCGGAACTGCCTCCAGATCAACGCGAGGAAAACTAAGGAGCTGGTGGTGGACTGCCGCAGGCAAGGACAACCCCTCACAGCACCAGTAAACATCCAGGGAACAGACATTGAGATGGTGACATCCTACAAGTGCCTGGGTGTTCATCTGAACAATAAACTAGACTGGTCACACAATACTGACGCACTCTACAAGAAGGGACAGCACAGGCTGTTCCTACTGAGGAGACTCAGGTCTTTTGGTGTGCAAGGGGCGCTGCTGAAGACATTCTATGACACGGTGGTGGCATCAGCCATCACTTTTGGAGTGGTCTGCTGGGGCAGTGGCATTACAGCAGCCGATAGGAAGAGACTTAACAAACTGATCAAGAAAGCTAGCTCTGTCCTGGGGCAGCGCCTTGACCCAGTGGAGGAGATGGGAGAGAGAAGGATGGTGGCTAAACTGTCATCTCTGCTGGAGTCCGAGTTCCACCTTATGCAGGACACACTGAATGCACTGAGGAGCTCATTTAGCAGCAGACTACATCATCCTAGGTGCACAACCGAGAGGTTTCGCAGGTCCTTCCTACCTACGGCTGTCAGACTGTATAACCTAAGCAGGGCTGCTCGCAGAGATAGCAAAAAGACGTGACAACCTAATAGTATTGAATGCAAAAGACGCAATAGACTTACACAATGGTCCCCTCCAGTATACAACTAGGAAAATACCGGTAGCTACGGAGGGTGACAATATGTATGGGTGCATAATCATACCATGTAGGATAACTAAGTAGACGGTTATGCTGTTTCATTCCATCTAGCTACAATGCTCCGCACTGTGTGTGTTTGTTTGTATATTTATATATTTATTCCATCTAGCGACAATGCTCCACACTGTGCGTTTATATATTTACATATTTATTCCATCTAGCTACGGTGCTCCGCACTGTGTGTGTTTGTGTTTGCATATTTGTTCCATCTAGCTGCAATGCTCCACACTGTGTGTGTTTATATATTCATATGTTTATTCCATCTTGCTACAATGCTCCGCGCTGTGTGTTTATATATCTATATATTTATTCCATCTAGCTGCAATGCTCCGCATTGTGTGTCTATATATTTATGTTTATATGTACATATGTATACTCGCTGCTCTTGTTTTTTTTCTTGCCTTCTGATTGTTGCTCTGAGTGTTGCTATCCCTGTGCTGTTGCAATCCTGGAATTTCCCCGTTGTGGGACTAATAAAGGCTTATCTTATCTTATGTATGTATTGATGTATTTGTGGGAGTTGTCATATCAACGTACAAATTTGAAGTATTTAAATGACTGGCATAATCAAATCAAATCACCCTTTATTGTCATTCAAACTACACAACCAATCATGTACAGTAGAACGGAATTGAGTTTCTCCTATCTACAGTGTCAATCACACACATCCCATATATAGACTCAGAGTGGCCACTGCCATGCAAGGCACCGCCACAGAGTTCCCTGCTCCATTCCGTTAATGCTGAGCACCAAGCTGGACGGCAGGAAGTTCTGGTTTTATATGGTCTTCGGCATGACCCGACAGGGATTTGAACCCCTGCCTCCCGGGTGTGGGGCGGATGCTCTACCAACTGAGTCACCACTCCGGTGGTAAATAAGGTTATTTACTAAGGTTTGCGGTTGTCAGTCTCCTGCTAAATGTGCCAGGATTTAACGTCCACAAAAAGCTTGTCTTAATTCATCTGCGCCTGACATGATAGCGATTGTTGGTACCAGGAGAAGACACCAGCGAGAACTGAGGGCGCATGGCAGAAGTTTCTCTCTGCCTGTGACTTTATTTGGCATGACAGAAGAACAGATTATATGAATATCAACAGTCTCACAGAGATCGGTATTATGCTCAACTGGACATCAGCCGGCAGCTGTTTTTTTTTTTTTTTTAAATTTCATTTGTTTATACTGTATATAGCCTACTACATGAATTTGTATCCATAAAATAGGATACAATAGGAGCCCTTATACCTGCAGTGGACATACAGATGGTGTTAGCCAATAATGACTCTTTTTTTCTTTTTTCTGCAGAGGTTAGAGTGGGATCTGGAGTTTTCCTGTCAACTCTCCCTCACTCTTGAAGCAAAATCTTCCACATTGACAATTTTCTTTGTTTTTTCCCCCCCTCTATCCATATTTCTGTATTTACAGCATTTCTTTTTGCTGTGCATAAAACAGTAATTCAGTTCCCTGTTCTCTCTATTTCTCTCTCCCAGTTCAGGATACACAATATAGGAGGAAAACAACAATGAGATTATTAACAAAAAGAGCACACAAGACCCATAGAAATGTCCCCTGAAATTGCAGTGGTATGTATGGTATAATGTTTATACCTCTTTTTGAATTGATTTCTGTTTGTACATAGTTTCAGTTCCGGCTCCAGACTGTTCCACAAATCCACCCCACAGACAGATATGCACAGACTTTTCTTGGTTGTTCGTATCTTGGGTTTTGTAAAGTTTAAGTCTCCTCTCAAATTATGATCATTGTCTCTTTTTTTAAATATTTTTTGTATATTAGTTGGGAGTTGATTATTAATTGTCCTGTACATGACTTGTGCTGTCTTAAATTTAACTAAATCGATGAACTTTATGACATGTGACTTTAAAAACAACGAATTGGTATGGTCTCTATATCCTGCATTATTTATTATCCTTATAGCTCTTTTTTGTAATGCGCATATTGACTGTAGGTTGGTCTTGTAGGTGTTTCCTCAGACTTCTACACAGTAGTTAAGATAAGGTAGAAACAGTGAATTGTACAGTAAGACCAATGATTTATAGTCCAAGATGTGTCTTGTCTTCCCCAGTATGCCTATACATTTTGCTAACTTGGCCCGGATGTGACTGATGTGAGGTTTCCAGCAGATTTTATTGTCTAGCGTCACCCCCAGAAACTTATTTTCCTGTACCGTTTCTATTCTGGTATCATCTATCATTACCATTATTTCATGATTTATTTTACAATTTCCAAACAACATAATCTTTGTTTTTTTAGATTTAGAGATAATTTATTTTTGTTGAACCACTGCGTTAACTTTTTCATTTCAGTTGTGACCACCTCTAAAACCTGCTGCAAATTCTCACCAGTGCAAAGGATATTTGTGTCATCCGCAAACAAAATAAATTTCAGAATTTTTGAGACTTGGCATATGTCATTTATATACAAAATAAAGAGTTTGGGTCCCAAAACTGACCCCTGGGGCACACCACAAGTGATGTCCATGAAGGGTGATTTGTGCTCTCCATCCATCCATCCATCCATCCATCGTCTACCGCTTTTCCGGAGGTCCGGGTCGCGGAGGCAGCAGTTCAAGCAGAGAAGCCCAGACTTCCCTCTCCCCAGCCACCTGCTCCAGCTCTTCAGAGGGGATACCAAGGCGTTCCCAGACTAGCTGGGAGACATAGTCTCTCCACCGAGTCCTGGGTCTGCCCCGGGGTCTCCTCCCAGTGGGACGTGCCTGGAACACCTCAAGTGGGAGGCGTCCAGGAGGCATCCTAATCAGATGCCCATACCACCTCAACTGACTCCTTTCAATGTGGAGGAGCAGCGGTTCTACTCTGAGCCTCTCCCGGATGACTGAGCTCCTCACCCTATCTCTGAGGGTGAGTCCAGCAATCCTACGGAGAAAGCTCATTTCAGCCGCTTGTATCCGCGATCTCGTTCTTTCGGTCATTACCCAAAGCTCGTGACCATAGGTGAGAGTAGGAACGTAGATTGACTGGTAAATCGACAGCTTTGCCTTAGAACTAAGCTCCCTCTTCACCACAACAGACCGGTACAACGTCCGCATCACTGCAGATGCTGCTCCAATCCGTCTGTCGATCTCTCGCTCCATTTTCCCCTCACTCGTGAACAAGACCCCAAGATACTTAAACTCCTCCACTTGGGGCAGGAGCCTGTCCCCAACCCGGAGAGGACAATCCACCTTTTTCCGGCTGAGGACCATGGACTCGGACTTGGAGGTGCTGATTCTCATCCCAGCCGCTTCACACTCAGCGGCAAACCGTCCCAGCAAGAGCTGTAGGTCATTGCTGGATGAAGCCAACAGGACAACATCATCTGCAAACAACAGAGATGAGATCCTGTGGTCACCAAGCATGACACCCTCCATTCCCTGGCTGCGCCTAGAAATCCTGTCCATAAAAATTATGAACAGGACCGGTGACAAAGGGCAGCCCTGGCGGAGTCCAACTCTCACTGGGAATGACTCCGACCGAGTGTTGGCAATGCGAACTAAACTCTCACAACGGTCGTACAGAGACCGAATAGCTCGTAACAACAAGCCCGATACCCCATACTCCCGAAGCACCCCCCACAAAAATCCACGAGGGACGCGGTCAAATGCCTTCTCCAAGTCCACAAAACACATGTAAACTGGTTGGGCAAACTCCCACGAACCCTCAAGAATTCTCGAGAGGGTAAAGAGCTGGTCCGATGTGCCACGGCCAGGACGAAAACCACATTGCTCCTCCTGAATCCGAGGTTCGACCAACGGCCGGACTCTCCTCTCCAATACCTTGGCATAGACCTTCCCAGGGAGGCTGAGGAGTGTGATCCCTCTAAAGTTGGAGCACACCCTCCGGTCCCCTTTTTTGAAGAGAGGAACCACCACCCCGGTTTGCCATGCCAAAGGCACTGCCCCCGACCTCCACGCAATGTTGCAGAGGCGTGTCAACCATGACAACCCAACAACATCCAGGGCCTTGAGGTACTCGGGGCGAATCTCGTCCACCCCCGGGGCCCGGCCACCAAGGAGATTTTTAACCACCTTGGCGACCTCAGCCCCTGTGATAGGCGAGTCATCCCCCTCTTCCCCAAACCCTGCTTCCTCTGTGGAAGGCGTATCAGTGGGATTGAGGAGATCCTCGAAGTATTCCTTCCACCGCCCGACGATATCCCCAGTTGAAGTCAACAGTGTCCCATCCGCACCATACACAGTGTGGACGGGGAGCTGCTTTCCCCTCCTGAGCCGCCGAACAGTTTGCCAGAATCTCTTTGAAGCCGACCGAAAGTCTTGTTCCATGGCCTCACCGAACTCCTCCCATACCCGGGTTTTTGCTTCAGCAACCACCCGAGCTGCACTCCGCTTGGCCTGCCGGTACACCTCAGCTGCTTCGGGAGTCCCACAAGCCAACCAAGCTTGATAGGACTCCTTCTTCAGCTTAATGGCCCCCCTCACCACTGGTGTCCACCACTTGGTTCGGGGGTTGCCACCACGAGATGCACCGACCACCTTGCGGCCGCAGCTCTGGGCTGCCGCTTCAACAACAGAGGTGGAGAACATGGCCCATTCAGACTCCATGTCTCCAGACTCCCTCGGAATGTGGTTGAAGTTCTTCCGGAGGTGGGAGTTGAAGACCTCCCGGACAGGGGCCTCAGCCAGACGCTCCCAGCACACCCTCACTATACGTTTGGGTCTACCAGGTCTGAATGGCTTCCTCCCCTGCCATCGGATCCAACTCACCACCAGGTGGTGATCAGTTGACAGCTCTGCACCTCTCTTTACTCGGGTGTCCAAGACATACGGTCGCAGGTCTGATGATACGATAACAAAATCGATCATCGACCTGCGGCCTAGGGTGTCCTGGTGCCAGGTGCACATATGGACACCCTTATGCTTGAACATGGTGTTCGTTATAGACAGACTGTGGTTAGCACAGAAGTCCAATAACTGAACACCACTCGGGTTCAGATCGGGCAGGCCGTTCCTCCCAATCACCCCCCTCCAGGTTTCACTGTCGTTGCCCACGTGCGCATTGAAGTCCCCCAGTAGGACAATGGAGTCTCCAGGAGGAGCACCCTCCAGCACCCCAGTCACAGACTCCAAAAAGGGTGGGTACTCTGAAACATCATTTGGTGCATAGGCACAAATGATGGTCAGGACCCGTTTCCCAACCCGAAGGCGCAGGGAAGCAACCCTTTCGTCCACCGGGGAAAACTCCAATATAGAGGCAGCAAGGTGGGGCGATACAAGAATACCTACCCCTGCTCGTCGCCTCTCGCCCGGGGCAACTCCAGAAAAGGCCAAGCTCCAGCCCCTCTCCAGGAGACTGGTTCCGGAACCGGAGCTGTGTGTTGAGGTGAGGCCAACTATATCTAGCCGGTATCGCTCAATCTCGTACACCAGCTCAGGCTCCTTCCCCACCAGAGAGGTGACATTCCACGTACCAAAAGCCAGTTTAGAAAGCTTGGGATCAGTCCGCCAAGGTCTCCGCCTTTGACTGCCACCTAATCCACATAGCACCGGACTTCCATGATCCCTCCTGCAGGTGGTGAACCTACTGGAGGGCGGACCCATGTAACTCCTTCGGGCTGAGCCCGGCCGGGTCCCATGGGTGGAAACCCGGCCACCAGACGCTAGCCTTCGAGCCCCTCCCCCAGGCCTGGCTCCAGGGTGGGGCCCCGGTAACCCCATACCGGGCGGGGTACACTGAATCCTTGATATACAATTTATCATGAGAGTCTGTTGGATCGTTCTTCGTCTGGCCCTTCACCCAGGACCAGTTTGTCTTGGGAGACCCTATCAGAGGCAAATTGCCCCGGACAACATAGCTCCTGGGATCACTGGGGCACGCAAACCCCCCCACCACGATAAGGTGACGATCCATGAGGGGGGATTTGTGCTCTCCAATTTGTACAAATTGTTGTCTGTTACTTAAATAACTTTCCACCCAACTCAGTCCAACCCCTCTTATCCCATACCTTCCCAGTTTCCTTAGTAGTATTCTGTGGTCAATGGTGTCAAAAGCTTTCTTTAAATCTATAAATACTCCTACAGCAAACTTTTTTTATCTATACAACTAGTAATTTCTTCTATAAGTTCGATCAGTGCCAAAGATGTAGATTTATCTGCTCTAAAACCATACTGGCTGTCTGTAATTCTAACTGAAGGAGAGCTGGATGATGCAGCTGTTTGACTTTTGTTAACTGAAGAATTGAAGTGTTTTTGTCTTAAAACATCTGGCCGAGCTCCGAAACTCCCCGAAGAAACAAAAGAAGGAGCAGAAGAAGCCAAGGCTGTGGAGATGAGGATGATGAGGCAGGAAACGGGGAGGAAGCACAGAGGGTAACAAAACAGTCTGATTTCATTACAACTCCCCTCAGAAATCACGTCCGGCCACGGCGGGTCTGCAGATGTTCCAGAGATGTGAAGAAAAACACCAGTGGAAGCTCTGGGAACACGGTCGCTGCTACAGTTCTGGGGGCCTGTGCACTGGGTGATTTTTTATTTTTTAATGGGGGGATGCATGAGGTACAAAGATAAATGTAAATTAGGCACAAATTTGCAGGAATAAAGATGCAAAAATATGATAAGACCCCAATTTAAAAAAATCAAAAATCACAATTTAATTGCATGGAACAAAAATTTACCCAGCATCCAGATGAAGGCTGCAAATTTAGGAGAAAAAAGTAGAAAATGAACAAGAGAGAAATTACAAATTTGTGAGGAAAAAAGTTGAAAATTTACAGGAAAAATATTTGCAAGTTTAGGAGAAAAAAAAGTAGGAAATTTACAAGTAAAAAGTTACAAGTTTACAGGGGAAAAATGGAAATTTATAAGGAAAAAAGTTGCAAATTTATGAAAAAAAAAGTTGGACATTTACAAGGAAACCATTACAAATTTACAGGGAAAAAAAAGGAAATTTATGAGGAAAAAAGATGCAAATTTATAAGAAAAAGTTGCATATTTACAGGAAAAATGCAAATTTATGCAAAAATTGTTGCAAATGTACAAGAAAAAAAAATGCAAATTTATGAGGAAAGTTACAAATTTACAGCAAAAAAGTTGCAAATTTATAGGAAAAAGAAAAGTTCCAAGTTTATGAGAAAAAAATTGCAAAATTATGAGGAAAAAAGTGAAAAATGAAAGTGAAAAACTCACAAATGTACATATTTAGGGAAATGTACAGTAGAAAAAAGCTACGCATTTATAGAAAAAGTTGCAAATTTATCACAAAAATGTTGAAATCTATCAGAAAAAGTAAAAAGTTGACTGTGTACAAGGAAAAAATATCCACTTCTAAGACAAAAACAGAGAAAAAAAAACTTCATAAATTTACATATTAAGCAAAACGTAGAGCAGGAAAAAAGGTTCAAATTTCAAGGAGAAAAAAAACAGCTGCAAGTTGATGAGTTAAAAAATCTCCACATGTGAGGAAGAAGAAGAGCTCTGAGCTGACTCAGCATGACGCTGCAGCAGCAGCATCATGTCAGGACCACGCCCGTGCTTCAGAGCTTCATCCACTCACGTTCATCAGGTTTCCTGCTGCGGAACAGAAAATCCCACAGACAGTTTCCCCCTGAACAAAAGTCCTTTATCACCCTGGGTTCTGGGAGGTTCTCAGTTCAGCCACAACTCTATTCTACCACAAAAACATTAAAAAAAAAAAACATTCAGAGTAACAACAGCAGATTCCTGATGGGCTCCATGGACAAAACAGGAGAAAGAAAATTATCATAGAAAACAAAAGAAAAGTCAGAAAATGATTTGATTTTTGGTCAGAACGCCTCAGGGTTTAAATATTACAGCACCCTTTTACACACAGGGAAGGAGCTCACTTCAAAACAGGCTGTTTTTTTAATGAATGAATGAGATGGGACCATGGATGTCTGGTGGGGTGACTAGAATTCACACAGAAGAGCTCTAAGACCACACTCAGGCTGCTAGCTAGCTTGCTAACTAAGCTAGCTGCATTGTAGCAATGCTAGCTCCAAGGCTCTGTGGGAAACCTTCCTGTTCTCTTCCTCACAGAGGGTTACCAGATTATCCAGGATCAGGTTTGGATCAGCTTTTTTTTTTTTTTTTTTTTTTTTTCTCAAAAATTTTGAACTTTTTTTTCTTGTAAATTTGCAAACAATTTTCACTGTAAATTTTCAACTTTTTATCAAAAATTTATAAGTTTTTCTCCTCAATTTGCAACTTTTTTCTCAAAAATTTTGTCAGCGGTGTGGAGTTGTTTTCAGGACCCAAACGCCAGAGCTTAGTGTTATGTCCACAAACCTGGTTATGAAGACTGACGAGTAGGCTGTGCTGGAACTGAACTTTATCACACAAATGCTTTATTAATTAGAACCCTCCCCAATTTAGTACCCATAACATCCTAAACTAGGGTCAGAGGGTGGACTGCCGCTTGACCCAACTCAGCTAAGTGGATTATTCTTCCACTTGTCTGCCAGCCACGCTCCTATCTAAACAGTCCCTTTTTTTCCCCCCACAGTCTTCCATGGGGAAGGTGGTTCTGCTGGAGGGGCCTTGTAGTGGACTCATGGTGGGCATGCCCCTGGTGGCGCCAATTTCAGCAGGCCCGGATGCCATCCCTCTGGAGCCATAGTATGCTTGTCAACACTGTCCTGGCATGGATCCCACACCAGCTGGATCAGCCCCAACACCACATTCCAATCTGTAGCAGATGTTCTCACCTCCCACGGATGGCTGACCCGCCGTCCTGATCCTGTTCTCAGCTGTGCCGCTATCTTTATATGTGTTGCGGTGATGACGATGTAACAATCGACTGTGAGCACGGTTGCTTGGCCCAAACCCAGTCCCTGACTTTGAGTGGCGCCTTGCTTGGCCTCATATGCCACTGTGATCGTGGTGGTGCCGCGTGTCCATCCGTTTTAGGACCTCCGTCGTGCCGTAACAGTTCTGTCGTTACTGTGTTCATCACGAACCCTTCACCTGACTCCACCGTTGTTGTTTCCGTAATCCAAAGCTGGCCGTGTGTACTGAAGGCGTCTGGTGTCTCTCCTGTATCGTTCGCTGTTGCGGACTCTTCACCCGTTGGTTCTGTCGTAACCCCCATAGACTGATGCTGAGCATGGGTACTGAAGCAGTCCAGTTTTTCTTCTCCCCCGTCTAATGTACTTTGTCGTTGTTGTTGTGCCACGTCATAAATAGTGTCCATACCCGGTTGTTGTGTCCCGAGGTCCTCTGCGTGCACGGGCCCCCTCTCCTGCAGCTCCACAGCGGCATCCGTAGTCTCTGGCTGGGCAAGGATCTGAGGCAAGCCTGGCTGCTGCCCCCTCCTCTGGGCAATTCTTCTCCTTTGTGCACAGGACACTTGAGTTGGTGTTGGTGTCACCCTTTTGAAACTCGTCCCACACCACATCATCACCATAAATGTCCGTTGTCTCCCAATTGCCATAACTGGACAATGTGAACCCAGTGCTGTCGCGGATAGTGAAACCCAAATGGTAGAACAGTCACATCTTATAATGTTTTCACCATGCATAATCACTTGAAACTTGAAGTCATAAACAATCTTTGACTTGTAGTAGACCGTTAGCATGATGGTACCCACGTTGCTAACTCTGTGACAGCCATATCCGTACAACTCAGCTGGATTCTTTCTAATTGGGTAGTTGGGGGAAAAAGTTCTTCACTGTGGCCGTTTAGCATCGAGCTAACTGCTGCGGTGTCGAGCAGCAGCAGTACAGCCATACCATCCAATTCAACCATGCTGTATGCACTGGAATCAATTTCAGGGCTTACTGCGTGGATAGTGGTCGCTGGCAGGCAGTTTCAGCATCAGCAACCAACACACTTTGGTGAAATGATTGTACCTTCCATATTTGTTACACCGTTGTCCTCTTGCCAGGCAAAAAACGTGCTCTCTCATGATGCATTGAGGAACCACAGTTACCACACGCGGGGCCTCTCACAGCGGCCCTCTGGTTCACAGCGTTTGTCTCGAACTCCACTGCCGTATCTTCGTTTTCCTCCATGCCCACCACGTTGGCTAACGTCATCTGTCCTGGCTGTTTCTGTTGTTGGCGCACACCTAGCTCCGATGCTAATGGGTCCGCTGACTCCAGCTAGAATGCTAGCTCGATAGTGTTAGCTAGCAACATGTCATTTGAGGCTGTTAGCATCTTATCCCTTAGCCTTGGGTTGTTTGTGTGCTTGGCCAATTGGTCCCGCATCATTTTGTCTTCTACAAGTCCAAATCTGCACATGCTAGCCAGATGTCTTAGGTCTGCGATGAATTGCTGGGTGGACTCACCAATTCCCTGTTGCTGTTGGCGGAATATGATATGCCGCGCCAACACATTATTCGGTGTAGCAAAGTAGCTAGCAAGCAGTTCCACAGCGTCGCCGTACGAGTTCGTCGGACCAAGCATGTGAAAAATCCTCTGACCTTCTATGCCCAGGTTGTGGACAAGCAGTGCCCGCTTCCTTCCTTTATCCAAATTTCCCAGGTCCAATGCTGCAATGTAGGTCTCAAATGCATCCAGCCAACATGGCCACGGGACAAGTGGTTCACCTGGGAGCTTGGGGAAAGGCCTCAGTAGTCTTAGGCACGCTTCCATGGTTCATTAATTTTCATCGCCAAATCTTATGTCCACAAGCCCGGTAATGAAGGTGGATGAGTAGGCTGTGTAGGAACTGAACTTTATTACACAAATGTGACCTGTGCTGGCAAAATGAGTCGGAATGCTCACCGGGTAATTACGAGCTACAGGCACGAGAAGTCAAAAATCATGATTCTTTATTTGTTCGCTGGCAGCAAGTCCAGGGAAAAACCCTGTCAGTGCCTGGTAGCATTATAAAGCTTGGAACTCCTACTTTCTAAAAATACACACATTTTTTGGAAAATATAACTCAGGACCGATCGAATGTGAGTTTTCAAACCAGCCAAGATATAAACAAAATTGGCTTGTTGCTGGTCAGTTTTTGCCCAATTGCTACAAATTAAATATCATTTTGAAGGTCTTTCAATACAGAATAGATAGATAGATTTTTTTTTTGTTACTTATTTGTACCCGTAGGTAGATTGGTTTGCAGTCTGGTGACAAGCCACCGGCTGCTGGTCGCTGCGTGCGCGAGCGCCCTAAACCTACATGTTTTTAGTATGCGGGAGGAAACCGGAGAAATCCCGGAGTAAACCCACGCAACACGGGGAGAACATGCAAACTCCACACAGCTCACTGTTGGTCGGGGGCTGGGATCGAACCCACGATCTCATGATCCCCGCGATCCCCCGGCCGAGGGTAAAACTGTGCTGCCACAGTGCTAAACCACTGCGCCACCGTGCAGCCCATAGATAGATAGATACTTTATTTCGAACAAAAAAGTATAACAAAAACAAAACAAATGACAAATGCAATAAAGTAACAGTATACAGTGTTCGAAAGGGAGAAGGAAGAAGTGAACACTTATTAATTCCATCTCCTCTTTTCCATAAATACACCCATGTGAATTTTATACAAATTACCACCTTTAAGACCCCAAGTAAACAATTTGCTGTATTTTTTACATATCAACATTAACACCCACCCATCCTAACATACATTGATGTCCATACATCAAAACCAGCCTCAAACAACACAGATATACACAGTGCTGTCCCACCCACCATTCCATTGCGTCCCATAATGTCCCAGAGTGAGCATAGTGAATCGTACATATAAATACTACCCTTCTAACATATATCCTTTCAGAAAATAATGTTTATACCTCTTTTTGAATTGATTTCTGTTTGTACATAGTTTCAGTTCCAGCTCCAGACTGTTCCACAAATCCACCCCACAGACAGATATGCACAGACTTTTCTTGGTTGTTCGTATCTTGGGTTTTGTAAAGTTTAAGTCTCCTCTCAAATTATGATCATTGTCTCTTTTTTTAAATATTTTTTGTATATTAGTTGGAAGTTGATTATTAATTGTCCTGTACATGACTTGTGCTGCCTTAAATTTAACTAAATCGATGAACTTTATGACATGTGACTTTAAAAACAACGAATTGGTATGGTCTCTATATCCTGCATTATTTATTATCCTTATAGCTCTTTTCTGTAATGTGCATATTGACTGTAGGTTGGTCTTGTAGGTGTTTCCCCAGACTTCTACACAGTAGTTAAGATAAGGTAGAAACAGTGAATTGTACAGTAAGACCAATGATTTATAGTCCAAGATGTGTCTCGTCTTCCCCAGTATCCCTATACATTTTGCTGACTTGGCCCGGATGTGACTGATGTGAGGTTTCCAGCAGATTTTATTGTCTAGCATATGATTGTCTAGCATAGAATATGAAAATAACAATACCTCAGTTTTGAAAATTTCCTCGACGTGACTCATTTTGCCAGCACTGGTCACAAATATTAATAATACATTACAAGTGACTGAGTCCTGAGCTCCTATTTGTGCTCATCAGTAAGAGTGCCGGCAGAAGACCCATAACATGGCTGGCTCCTCCCTTATGTATGTTGGCATGAAAACAGCACCAGCCGGCTATGTCATCACACTGCTCTCTGCTATAAAATCCTTTTATAATCCTTTTATAACACTTAGCTTGCAAGATTTATTCACAGAAATAAAGAAAACACAGCACCCTGGATGGAAAAACACAATGTACATGAAAACTCAACTTAAAGAAACAAAACGACTTGACATGACAAGACGTACAAAGTTAACAGGAGGATGCCACAACTCGCTGAAGGACAGCGTGCCTTAAATACACCAGACATAATTACAGACAGGTGTGCACAATCAGGAACTAACAGAAGCCAATAATAAGTGACAGCTGACACATGACAGAGGTGACAGGAGGGGCGGGGCTGCACAGAATAACACCAGCAGGAGAGACACGAAACATAAACAGGGGATCAGGTACAACACGACCGTGACAGGTCACCATGACACCAACCCAGGTCCTTCACCAACAAAATGGATGAGCTGCGACCGGAGATCGCCTACAATCGCTACGCCCAGGACTACTGTATTCTAACTGTGACCGAGTCATGGCTTCAACTACATATTCCTGATGCCACTGTGGAACTACCCGGCCGAACTACACTCTGTTTCGGTAAGGGCAGGGGTGGTGGGCTCTGCGTTTATGTGCTTCAGACTTGGTGTAATAACAGCAGAATAATTCAAAGCCACTGTTCACCGGATTTAGAGGCTATGTCCTTTTAGTGTTGGCCCTTCTATATACCCTGCGAGCTAACGGCAGTAATTGTAGCAGCTGTTTATGTCCCTCCAGACGCTGGTGTTAGCTTAGCACTTAGCCACTTCCAGCGCATTGTCAGCAGGCAACAGAAAGATCACCCTGACGCAGTCCACATTATTGCAGGGGATTTTAACAAAGCATGCTTAAAGACTGTACTCCCCAAATTCCACCAACAAGCTAAGTGTCCGGACTTCCGGTTATGGCTGCCACGTAGGACGGACGTGTCTCGCTCTGCTCTGCTCCTGGAGAAAAAAAATCGGCAAATAACTCTCTCATTTGGGACAGAACGTATCCCAGCATTTGGGCGAGGATATGTCGGCGAAGCCTAAGGCTGGAAAACCAGGAAAAGGAAAAAGCGAGCCGCCGAAACAGTCCAAATTAACGGACTTTCAGGTCTGTGACGCAGCAAACAAAACTCCATATATGGCGGAGGAGGCTGGCGGCGGTGCGATGTCTGCGGGGGGAGGCGCAGATGCGCTGATGGCTGCCATGAGTTCAATGAGAGCGGACTTTTCCTCTAGATTTGATGGGATTATGACAGCGTTGGAAGGAATAAGAAAGGAATTGGGTGACTGTGTAGAACGAACGGCGCAGATGGAGCTCCATCTCGCTAGTGCTGAAGATGACGTCACCCGTCTTCAATTAAAGGTGCGCACTTTGGAAAAAAAAATAAATCTCTGGAAGATAATATTTTGGATTTGGAATCTCGGTCGAGACAGAATAATTTGAGGCTGGTGGGTCTTCCAGAGGAATCAGAAGGTCGGGACGTATGTTCCTTTCTGGAAAAGTGGATTCCGGAGGTGCTGGGCAGCGAGGAGTTGCAATCAGCAGTGGTTCTGGAAAAAGCACATCGTATTGGCCCACGGAGAGATAAGGGACCGCCGAGGACCTTAATTATGAAGTTTCTTAGCAACAGAGACAGGATGAAGATCTTCAACGCTGCACGTGCTAAAGGAGAGATTAAACACCAGGACCAGCAGGTGCGGTTCTACCCAGATTTGGCCACAGGAATCCAGCAATTGAGGAAGCAGTTTGATCCCATACGTAAGGAGCTGCGCAACCTTGGGATTCGTCATGGTGTAATCTATCCTGCGAGACTGCTGACCATGTATGAGGGCAGAACCCACATCTTCAAGACCCCAGAGGAGGCGCAGGAGTTCATCAAGAAGATCAAAGAAGAAGAAGAGACTGGTGGGGGCTAAGCATGAACAAAATATAAGGTAGAATAATTAAGCATTTGCACAGGCATCTGACTGACTTGAAGTAAATAGTAAGTTTACAAAATATAGATTGTATTATATATTAAAAAAACAAAACAAAAACAAAACAAACAAACAAAAAAAAAACTATGATGTACAAAGTTGTTAAAAATTTTGGAGTAAAGTTGGAAAACTACAGAGGAGAGTTAATGTTACGTCATTAAAAGCAGTAGAGTTAGGGTGATTGGGAGGATGAAGAAGGAGTGGCTTAGGCTGTTCCCCGTGGGTGTGGAACGGTCGATGGCTATATCGGGAGACAGAATTTTTCTTTTGATTTTGGGGGGTTTGCCACAAGTGTGGGAAGGGGAAATTTGTTTGTGTGTAGTTTGTAGGATGAATGTTCAACCACTCATGTTTTTGCTTCTCTGTATGAGCATGTTTACACTGCAAGGTAATCCCAAACTCTCTATTGATCATGGACCAAAGTGTTAATCTTAATTTAACTTCATGGAATTGCAGAGGTCTACAAAATTTAAAAAAACTTAAACAAGTTATGAATAAAATAAAGGACATGGGTTCAAGAATTGTGTTTTTACAAGAAACTCATCTGATAGAGGAGGATGTTAAAAGAATTAGGAGTAGATGGCAGGGAAGTGTATTCACCTCTTCATTTTCATCCCGAGCCAGGGGAGTTATGACTCTCATACATAAATCAGTTCCTTTTCAAGTGAAAAATGTAATTGGAGACAAATTTGGAAGATATGTAATCATTCAAGGTTCTTTGCTATTAGAAAATATAAATCTTGTGAACTTATATGGTCCCAATATAGATGATCAGAAGTTCTTTGCTAATTTATTTCTCATCTTATCATCACTTACAGGGCAACATATAATAGCAGGGGATTTTAATTGTACATTGAATCCAGGTGTGGATAGATCAACAGGACTGGATTGTACGCACATTGGATGTAGGATGACTATTAATCATTTTATGAAAGAATTGAGATTGTTAGATATATGGAGAGAAATGAAACCACAAGTTAAAGCCTATTCTTGTTATTCCAGTACCTACAAGACATTCTCACGTATTGATTATTTTTTGATTTCCACAGAATTAAGGTCCAAGATTCAAAACTGCTTTTATGATAACATCGTGATTTCTGATCATGCACCCTGTTGTCTAATATATGTAGATAAAAAATTGACAAAGGAATCAGGTAGATGGCAATTTCAGCATAAATGGCTTCAGGATGAGGAATTTGTCAAGTATATAGAAAAACAGATAGACGAGTTCTTTGACATCAATACTACACAAACATCAGCATGTGTAAAGTGGGAGGCTTTCAAAGCTTTTATTAGGGGACATATTATTAGTTATACAGGATCAAAATCTAAGAAGACTCGAGAGGAGAGAGCTAAATTGGAACATAAAATAAAAAGTCTTCAGGAAAAAGTGTATGCAGGAAGTGACCCAAGGTTGGAGAATGAATTACTGATTTTGAGAGCTGAATACGACAAAAAATCAGCGAATAGAGCTGCCTCGAGTCTTCTAAGATTGAAACAATCTATGAACAAGGTGAAAAATCAGGAAAATTATTAGCATGGCAGATTAAACAATTGGAAATTAAAACACCAATTACCAGTATTATAAGTAAGGGACAGGTAGTTATAGATCCTTTAGAAATTAATAGAGCCTTTAGAGATTACTATGAAAAATTATATGATACCAAAAATGAACCTGATTTAACAAAACTAAATGGGTTTTTGAACGAACTATCTATACCGTGTATTCCAAATGAAAACAGGGAGATATTGGAGTCTAAAATTAGTCAAGAAGAAGTTGGGCTAGCCATTGATAATATGAAATCAGGAAAAAGTGCAGGACCAGATGGTCTTCCAGTTGACCTTTATAAAAAATTTAAGAATAAATTAATAAAACCTTTTTTGGAAATGGTTTTAGAAGCATTTCAAAATAATAATTTACCATCATACATAAATAATGCCTTAATTATACTGCTGCCAAAACCAGGTAAGCCCTCTAATAAATGTGAAAATATGAGACCAATAAGCCTATTAAACGCCGACCTTAAGATAATCTGTAAAATTTTAGCAAGACGAATACAAGAAATTTTACCAAATATTATTAATCGAGATCAGAATGGCTTTATAAAGGGTAGACAAGGCTTCCATAATGTAAGAAGACTATTTAATATTATTTATTTTAATAAAGAAGCACCGGATACAGCTCTCCTATCATTGGACGCCGAAAAGGCCTTTGATAGAGTTGAATGGCCCTTTCTTTTTGAAGTCCTACAAAGGTTTGGACTTGGAAATAATTTCATAAAATGGGTTCAAATAATATACAATAATGCTACAGCAGAAATCCTAACAAATAACAATATTTCAAAACCAATAAAAATCAATAGAGGATGTCGACAAGGCTGTCCACTTTCACCTTTACTGTTTACTATGGCAATTGAACCTTTAGCGATAGCGATACATTTACATTCACAAATATATGGAATTAAAGTTGGACCAACAGAACATAAAATCTCCCTGTACGCCGATGATATAATTTTGTTTATGTCGAATCTAAAAAAATCAATTCCAACCTTGTTGAATTTAATAATGAATTTTGGGGAAATATCAGGATATAAAATAAATAAAACTAAATCTTCAATATTAATGCTAAATGAGACCCAGAGAAATTACCCAGCCCCTGAGGTAAATCAATTCAATGTTGTAAATCAGTTTAAATATTTAGGAATCCAAATTATGCCTAAGCTAGAATCAGTCGCCAGTGTCAACTATGAAGCCTTAATGTCAGATATCAATGAGTTAACTCAGAGATGGATGTCACTACCAATGTCGATGATCGGGAGAATCAATATACTTAAAAGTAATATTTTACCTAAAATACTTTATTTATTTCAATACATTCCCTTATCACCACCTTTAGATCTATTCTCAAGAATAAAAAAAAAGTTAGTGGAATTTATATGGAACAACAGGAGGGCTAGATTACGTTTGTCTTTATTATATTTACTATTTGATCGTGGAGGTCTGAAATGTCCAAATTTTATGTTGTATTATTGGTCGGCACAACTGAGGTCTATGACATATTATTTTTCATCAAATGATCTCCCTCACTGGACTGAAATGGAATCATACAATTTACCTTTACCTCTTCCCATATTCATATACTCAGATTCGGCAAAAAAATTACAAAAACAAGTTAAAAATCCATTTGTAAAGCATATGATCAAAATATGGTGTGAAGCTAAAAACTATTTAAAAGAACCACAGTTATTGTCACAATTTAGTCCAATATGGGGTAATCAATATTTTAAACCAGGGAGAGCGGACGCTGTATTTAAAGTATGGAATTTAAAAGGGATACAAAAGATTCAGGATTTATATTTGCCATGTGCAGACAACATAATGTCTTTTGAAGAGCTGAGGATCAAATTTAATCTCAATAGAACACATTTTTTTAAATATCTTCAACTTAGAAACTTTATTCGATCAAATCAAAATAAAGCTCTCACTCGACCTATTTATTCATCCTTGGAAAAAATGATGATGAAAGATAGTAAAAGAAAGGGTATTATTTCAGAGTTTTATAACTCATTGACACTATCTTCAAGTGAAAATTCACTGAAAAGATTAAACTACTGGAAAGAAGATCTGCAAATTGAAATTTCAGAGGAACAATGGGAATTGGCTTGTACAGAAGCTCAAACCAAATCAATAAATGCACGCCTTAAATTGATACATTTCAAATGGTTAATGCGGATGTATGTTACACCGGAGGAGTTAAATAGATATAACAAAAATATACCAGATACATGCACAAAATGCATGGAAAGTAAAGGAACCCTATTTCATTGTTTATGGGAATGTAGATTAATAAGAATGTTTTGGGAGGAGGTGAGGGTAACAATTGAAAAAATAATCTCAAAACAAATCATATTGAATCCTAAACTGTTTTTGTGGGGTCTGTACCCAGAAAAGCATAATTTCAATAAAAGTGAAAGAACATTCATAGACCTCAGTTTGCTTAATGCCAAAAAATGTATTGCACTATTATGGAAAAAGACTCATAGACCAGATGTGACTCAGTGGTTAAGACAGATGTTAACAAACCTTCCATTAGAAAGAATAACATATATACTGAAATCAAAGGAAAATGTGTTTGAGAATATATGGAGACCTTTTATTGATTATGTGGGGAATTTAGACATGACTCTTGAATAAGAAGGTGAATGATGTGTGTGGACCTTGTAAATTCCAAACTGGTGAACATAATATGTATACTAATGTATTGGATTGTCTAGACTAAACAGAGGAGCATTGTTGAAGATTTGATTTTGTTGGTGGTTGTTGGTGTTTTTAGGGCTTTTTTTTTTTTTTTTTTTTTTTGTAGTACTTTAGTGTTAGTGTTTGTTTGTATCATGTTTGTTAAAAAAAAAAGGTTCAATAAAGATATTGTGGAAAAAAAACAAGCTAAGTGTCCTGCAAAAGGGGAAGAACACTAGATTATTTTTACAGCAACATTAAGCATGCCTACAGAGCCACCCCCCTCCCTCACCTTGGATAATTAGACCATCTCTCCCTGCTTCTAATATCTGCTTACACCAACTCAGGAAGAGTGCCCCCCCCCACAACCAAACAAACAACTAAAACCTGGCCTGAAAATGCTCTCCTCCAGCTACAGGACTGCTTTAGCTGCACAGACTGGAACATCTTTGAACAACAGGACCTGAACTGCTACACTGAGTCTGTCCTCTTCTACATTAAATGCTGTGTAGAAAATGTGACAGTCACCAAACACATCCGGGTCTTTCCAAACCGGAAACCCTGGATGACCAGTAAAGTCCAGGCTCTGATCAGAGCCCCGGGAGATTTCTCAGAATCAGAATCAGCTTTATTGCCAAGTATATTTACAAGTAAACACACAAGGAATTTGACTTGACATTAGACGCGCACGTTAGGCGCATCCAATGACGCGTCGCCATACAAGGCGCCTGTCAACAGTGGAGGTAAAGAGGGGAGGGGAGGGGGAGGAAAACACAATAGGAGAGAGAAAAAACATAGTAATCAGAATAAACGCTCGTATATGAGCCAAATTTTGACTACACAGAAAAAAACCCTCATGCATTAGCAGACAATAGATACAATCACACAGCAGAGGGAGGGAGAGCAGTGTGTGTATATTTGCATGTCATTGTGTAGTGTGAGTGTAACAGTTGTTAGTGGGCAGCAGAGGGCGCCTCCAGGCAGTGGATAGATGTTATAATCATGTGACTTATAAACAAGACCAGAGATCAGAGTCTGTCTCTCTTTTCCTCTTCCTTGCAGAAGGCACATGGGCATTGTCCTCGAGAGACCAATCCGCTGACGACAACAACTGATTGTTGATGTATGGGTAGATATAAGCCACTTCTCTGGCGTTATCTTATCGAGGAGGAATGTAAACAAGGGTACCAAAACACAAGGTCAAATCTGCACAGTGCACTCAGAGAATAAAAAAATTTCTCTCTCTTCGATTCTGTGCTTCAATTTCATACAGGCTTGAATCATACTTTAGATCATTCTCTGGAGAGCACTCAGCGATCCACAGATGTTATCCACCTACCGAAACATAGGTAAAACATGTCCAGAGAGTTCGTTCTCTCTTCAATGCATGCCAGGTAGTAAATTCCATGTTAATCCTGCCGCTGACAGTCAATGCTCCCCCCAGCTGGACGAATTGTTGAATTTGTTAAGGGAGCTACGCCGGGGTCCGCATTTGATTAGCTCACCCAGATAATTTCGATACACTAGGAAAACTCCAGGGGCCAAAACAGAAGATCCTGTGATCAGTTCAATCTCAGTCGAATCACACAGACACATGAATTCCAATGCCATGAGTCTCCCTTGGGTTCCCCCTGACCCGCTTCTTCTTTTAAAGGTGACAATCGCATATAAGCCGCTTTCCAGATCCATAATTTCCATTTGGATTAAGATTCAGCCAGGAGAAGAGTGACATTGCAAGCTGGGATCAGAAGGGAGAGGATTAGGAGGGAGAGGGAAGAAAAGCGTCTGCTCTCTCTCAGATTTCTCCCGGGAGCTTCCCAGGAGAAAGGGAGAACAAACCAACTCACCTCCAATCCTCACCAAGCATGAGCTTCAGACAGCCGCCGTGGAGCCGCGGGAGAGGGAGTTTGTGGAGAAAGTCGACCTCAGTGACCGAAGACGGCCCGGTGCATGTCCCGTTACTGACAATAGTGACATATCACCTCGACTTCAACCAGCACCAGGTCAAAGAGAGAAGGAGCCAGACTGCTTCTGAATTCACATACAGCACCAGCCTGCAAGAGGCGCCGCTAAACCGCTGGATTAAGTGTCCGCAATCATACAAAACACAATAGAACGACCGGACATCTTCCAAATCCCTGACCGGCATTAGCCCCCAGAAGCCGCCACTGAGACGCAGGATGAAGAGTCCATGACCCAACAGGATGTAGCAGAACCACCACAGACTGGTGGATGCCCCGCAGCAGATGTGAGAGTTATAATGTCACAATCACAATGCTGAATGCAGTCGAACAGAATGCCACTCACAGTGATGAACTGGGTTCGGGTCAGCAGAACCAAGTGACCGGGCTCACTGTCGGCCTTAACATCGTCACCACCACCGACACATATGAAGATCATGGCATAGCTGAGATCAACCACCGTTCAAATGGCGGATGGATCAAGATGGCAGGCCAGTCATCTGCGGAAGGTGAGAGTAGCTGCTGCGGCTCAAGACACAGCGTTGGAGCCGACCCAGCTGGTGTGGGATCTAGGCTGGGACATTGTTGACAAACATGCCGTGACTCCAGAGGGATGGCACCCGGGCCTGCTGCAACTGGTGCCTCCAGGGGCGCGTCCACTACGAGCTTGCCTCAGGGCCCTCTGACTAGACTGCCCTCCTCCGAAGAAGAAAAAAGAGGACTGTTTGGCTAGGGGTGCAGCTGTCAACTGAGAATGGCAGAATAACCCACTCAGCCATAGTGGCCTATGCAGTGGTGTACCCGCTAGCCCTATCTAGTTCCATGTTTCATTATGTACCAAATTGGGAAAGGTTGATTGGAATTATGCATGCTGTTCTGTTTTTCCAAGGGGCGGCTGAATGTGGTATTGGGATACCCCAAGGGGTTAACCAGCATCGACGTATGATGCAGCTGTACAGTGACAGCATCACGTCAAACCGTCTTAAGGGGAGAGTCGGCCATCTCACGGCCTCTTTCCCGGCTGGCTCAATATTAGACAACACACCAGTATTGTTACAGCTTCATGTAATAAAGTTCATGTTCCAAGTCAACACCACTCTCTTGTGAGTCCCTACGGTTTCCAGACATACCACTGACCCCTGGCACAATGATTGGAGGGCCATCGACCCCTGGCTTGATAGTTGGAGGTCCACCGGCCTCCAACTTGATGGTTGGAGGTCCACCGACCTCCGGCTTGACAGTTGGAGGTCCCCCGGCCTCCGGCTCAACAGTTGGAGTGTGGTCCTCCTGCGGCTCTATCCTCAACATGGCCACCATGGACAAAAGAGGAGAGCAGGTGGTCAATGAGGTGACATCACAGTCATTAGCAGCAGAGACTGGTGGGGAGGGCCCAAGAGCTGGTGGACTCTGCGCTTGGGTCCTCCCACTGGGAGTAAGGCAAGTCTTTTCTAAAATGGTTGTAGAAAATAATGGAAAAGGTACTTGCCTTAAATCCTGGTCTCCTGCTGCTGGAGTGATGACCTCATGATGAGCAGCAGGAGCGGCGGCCTCGGCCACTGGAGTAGATGATGTTTGGGACGTGTAGACTTCAGGCGCTGATGGTTGGAGCGCACTGATCTCTGGAGCTGTTGACTGAATCATGCCAAACTTAGGAACAGGCAACGTGGGCACACCAGCCTCAGGAACAGTAGATAGAGGCTCTCCAAGCTCTGAAACAATGGCTGGAGGTCTCCTGACCTCTGCAGCAATGGTTGAAGCTGGCTGGTCAATGGCGAACCTCAATAAAACAGGCTGATCTGCAGCGACCCCAGATGTAGCATGCAGATTAGTGATGCCAGGCGGCAACGGCTGCAGATCCTCAAGCCCAGATGCAAGAGGGTCCACCCCCGGTACAGCCACCTCAAACGAGGAGGACAAATCTTCGACTGGGCCACTACTCACCTCTGTAGTGGAGTCCGGCGGAACAGCAGGCGCAATGACTGGTGCTGATGGTGAACAAGAGAGGTGGGGAGTCCTGGCAGAAGGGGAGATCCCTATCTCTAACCAGCCAGGAGCTGGAGGCCCTTCCATCTCAGGAGTGGAGGAGAATTCGTTGGAGAGGAGGAATTCTTTGAGGATGGCTGGAATGTCCTCCCTCAGATAAGAGTTAGCTGCCACCAGCCGGTGTGCCTTCCTCCATGCCAAATCCTGCCAACCATCTCTCCAAAGGCAGAGCTTGAAGCACTCTTCCAGCTGCCTGATGAGATCCTCCAGCTCCCTACAGTCAGTTCCTCCGGCAAAGGGTTGGAAAGAGAGAAGAGAGGAGAGGCAGATGAGTATGATGGGGCGGCAGCAGATGTCACAACAGAACCAGGTGGTGAGGACTCACCGGCGGTGGATGGCGGCTGCTGAACCCCACTACTGGGAACAAGACAAGACCTTTCATTCATAGATGCAAAAAAAATGAAAAGGTATTTGCCTTGTGTTCCGCTCTGCTGCCGCTGAAAAGCCAGGTAAATCCCTCTGGGTGATTTCAGAGCTCGTCTGGCGGTGACCTGTGCGGGGTGGTGCCGAAGCGGAGTGCCAAGAGGAGAGGCAACGACACTCCCTTCGCCTGTTTTTCCCCATCCTAGGCAGAGAGGCAGACCGCAGGGAACAGTAGATGGGTAGCTTCCATACCCACGGAAACACAGCGAGGTGTGTGGTGCACTCCGACACCCGGGCTGCCGCTGTTCAAAACTGGCTCTCCTTCTCTGGATTGGTGCAGCTGCGGGCCACGGTCACCACAGTCCACGGCCTCTCCATAGCCCACAGTTGCTCGTCAGTGAGCAGCATGTATCCCATCACAGCTCAGAATCAGCTAAGCCCACTGGGTCCACACTGGTGGCCTCCTAATGTCAGTGGTGTGGAGTTGTTTTCAGGACCCAAACACCAGAGCCTAGCAAGATTTATTAACAAAAATTAAGAAAACACAGCCCCCTCATGGATCGTCACCTTATCGTGGTGGGGGGGTTTGCGTGCCCCAGTGATCCCAGGAGCTATGTTGTCCGGGGCAATTTGCCTCTGATAGGGTCTCCCAAGACAAACTGGTCCTGGGTGAAGGGCCAGACTAAGAACGATCCAACAGACTCTCATGAATTGTATATCAAGGATTCAGTGTACCCCGCCCGGTATGGGGTTACCGGGGCCCCACCCTGGAGCCAGGCCTGGGGGAGGGGCTCGAAGGCTAGCGTCTGGTGGCCGGGTTTCCACCCATGGGACCCGGCCGGGCTCAGCCCGAAGGAGTTACATGGGTCCGCCCTCCAGTAGGTTCACCACCTGCAGGAGGGATCATGGAAGTCCGGTGCTATGTGGATTAGGTGGCAGTCAAAGGCGGAGACCTTGGCGGACTGATCCCAAGCTTTCTAAACTGGCTTTTGGTACGTGGAATGTCACCTCTCTGGTGGGGAAGGAGCCTGAGCTGGTGTACGAGATTGAGCGATACCGGCTAGATATAGTCGGCCTCACCTCAACACACAGCTCCGGTTCCGGAACCAGTCTCCTGGAGAGGGGCTGGAGCTTGGCCTTTTCTGGAGTTGCCCCGGGCGAGAGGCGACGAGCAGGGGTAGGTATTCTTGTATCGCCCCACCTTGCTGCCTCTATATTGGAGTTTTCCCCGGTGGACGAAAGGGTTGCTTCCCTGCGCCTTCGGGTTGGGAAACGGGTCCTGAACATCATTTGGTGCATAGGCACAAATGATGTTTCAGAGTACCCACCCTTTTTGGAGTCTGTGACTGGGGTGCTGGAGGGTGCTCCTCCTGGAGACTCCATTGTCCTACTGGGGGACTTCAATGCGCACGTGGGCAACGACAGTGAAACCTGGAGGGGGGTGATTGGGAGGAACGGCCTGCCCGATCTAAACCCGAGTGGTGTTCAGTTATTGGACTTCTGTGCTAACCACAGTCTGTCCATAATGAACACCATGTTCAAGCATAAGGGTGTCCATATGTGCACCTGGCACCAGGACACCCTAGGCCGCAGGTCGATGATCGATTTTGTTATCGTATCATCAGACCTGCGACCGTATGTCTTGGACACCCGAGTAAAGAGAGGTGCAGAGCTGTCAACTGATCACCACCTGGTGGTGAGTTGGATCCGATGGCAGGGGAGGAAGCCATTCAGACCTGGTAGACCCAAACGTATAGTGAGGGTGTGCTGGGAGCGTCTGGCTGAGGCCCCTGTCCGGGAGGTCTTCAACTCCCACCTCCGGAAGAACTTCAACCACATTCCGAGGGAGTCTGGAGACATGGAGTCTGAATGGGCCATGTTCTCCACCTCTGTTGTTGAAGCGGCGGCCCAGAGCTGCGGCCGCAAGGTGGTCGGTGCATCTCGTGGTGGCAACCCCCGAACCAAGTGGTGGACACCAGTGGTGAGGGGGGCCATTAAGCTGAAGAAGGAGTCCTATCAAGCTTGGTTGGCTTGTGGGACTCCCGAAGCAGCTGAGGTGTACCGGCAGGCCAAGCGGAGTGCAGCTCGGGTGGTTGCTGAAGCAAAAACCCGGGTATGGGAGGAGTTCGGTGAGGCCATGGAACAAGACTTTCGGTCGGCTTCAAAGAGATTCTGGCAAACTGTTCGGCGGCTCAGGAGGGGAAAGCAGCTCCCCGTCCACACTGTGTATGGTGCGGATGGGACACTGTTGACTTCAACTGGGGATATCGTCGGGCGGTGGAAGGAATACTTCGAGGATCTCCTCAATCCCACTGATACGCCTTCCACAGAGGAAGCAGGGTTTGGGGACAAGGGGGATGACTCGCCTATCACAGGGGCTGAGGTCGCCAAGGTGGTTAAAAATCTCCTTGGTGGCCGGGCCCCAGGGGTGGACGAGATTCGCCCCGAGTACCTCAAGGCCCTGGATGTTGTTGGGTTGTCATGGTTGACACGCCTCTGCAACATTGCGTGGAGGTCGGGGGCAGTGCCTTTGGCATGGCAAACCGGGGTGGTGGTTCCTCTCTTCAAAAAAGGGGACCGGAGGGTGTGCTCCAACTTTAGAGGGATCACACTCCTCAGCCTCCCTGGGAAGGTCTATGCCAAGGTACTGGAGAGGAGAGTCCGGCCGTTGGTCGAACCTCGGATTCAGGAGGAGCAATGTGGTTTTCGTCCTGGCCGTGGCACATCGGACCAGCTCTTTACCCTCTCGAGAATTCTTGAGGGTTCGTGGGAGTTTGCCCAACCAGTTTACATGTGTTTTGTGGACTTGGAGAAGGCATTTGACCGCGTCCCTCGTGGATTTTTGTGGGGGGTGCTTCGGGAGTATGGGGTATCGGGCTTGTTGTTACGAGCTATTCGGTCTCTGTACGACCATTGTGAGAGTTTAGTTCGTATTGCCAACACTCGGTCGGAGTCATTCCCAGTGAGAGTTGGACTCCGCCAGGGCTGCCCTTTGTCACCGGTCCTGTTCATAATTTTTATGGACAGGATTTCTAGGCGCAGCCAGGGAATGGAGGGTGTCATGCTTGGTGACCACAGGATCTCATCTCTGTTGTTTGCAGATGATGTTGTCCTGTTGGCTTCATCCAGCAATGACCTACAGCTCTTGCTGGGACGGTTTGCCGCTGAGTGTGAAGCGGCTGGGATGAGAATCAGCACCTCCAAGTCCGAGTCCATGGTCCTCAGCCGGAAAAAGGTGGATTGTCCTCTCCGGGTTGGGGACAGGCTCCTGCCCCAAGTGGAGGAGTTTAAGTATCTTGGGGTCTTGTTCACGAGTGAGGGGAAAATGGAGCGAGAGATCGACAGACGGATTGGAGCAGCATCTGCAGTGATGCGGACGTTGTACCGGTCTGTTGTGGTGAAGAGGGAGCTTAGTTCTAAGGCAAAGCTCTCGATTTACCAGTCAATCTACGTTCCTACTCTCACCTATGGTCACGAGCTTTGGGTAATGACCGAAAGAACGAGATCGCGGATACAAGCGGCTGAAATGAGCTTTCTCCGTAGGATTGCTGGACTCACCCTCAGAGATAGGGTGAGGAGCTCAGTCATCCGGGAGAGGCTCAGAGTAGAACCGCTGCTCCTCCACATTGAAAGGAGTCAGTTGAGGTGGTATGGGCATCTGATTAGGATGCCGCCTGGACGCCTCCCACTTGAGGTGTTTCAGGCACGTCCCACTGGGAGGAGACCCCGGGGCAGACCCAGGACTCGGTGGAGAGACTATGTCTCCCAGCTAGTCTGGGAACGCCTTGGTATCCCCTCTGAAGAGCTGGAGCAGGTGGCTGGGGAGAGGGAAGTCTGGGCTTCTCTGCTTGAACTGCTGCCTCCGCGACCCAGACCTCCGGAAAAGCGGTAGAAGATGGATGGATGGATGGAAGAAAACACAGCACATTGGCTGGAAAAACACAATGTACGTGAAAATTCAAAGAAACAAAATGACTTAACATGACAAGACTTAGTACAAGGTTGACAGGAGGATGTCACAACCCACTGAAGAATGGCGTCCCTTAACTCTTTAGCTGTCCCAGTCGCGACAGAAACAGTTAAAGGGTGGTCAAGGCCCCTAGTGGCCAAGAGTGGTAAAAAATTTTGTCAATAAAATAGTTCAGATTTCCAAGGCTATAGCCTGAAAGTTGCAAGAGATAATGGCTTACTGTCAATTAGAAAGATGTAGAATATGATCCAAAGTTTCAGATAGGAATAAATTTATGTATCTAATTTGCATAATGTGGCGGCAGCTATATAAATTACATAACTCAGTCAAAAGTGGACTTTGGACACATTTACACAAAGAATGGTTTGTTTTTTGACACTGTTTTGTCTACAGGGGTATGTTTTTATCTAATCTTCAAAATATATGAACCAGAAAATCAATAAAATGTAAAAAAAACCCAAAAACATACATTTGTCTCTTATCTGTTGGGGGGGGGGGGGCTCGCTCGCTCACGTAACCGGTCCCTTTTCGTCCATTGTGGTTGTTGATTATCCCACGTAAATTTTGTTTGTATTACGTGGCTATTTTTCCTGTTTGATGCATTTTTCCTGTGAGAATCCATGACGATCGTGGGCGCCACCATCTTGGTGCTGTGAGCTCAGTTTTTCGCCCATCGTGGTCGTTGTTTCGCGTTTGGTCGGTCATTTACACCCTCTACCACATCTACAAACTCTTATGATTATCCCACGTGAATTTTGTTTGTATTATGCGGCTATTTTTCCCATTTCAGGCAGTTTCAGTCAGAATCGCCGCCACCATGACCACATTGGTGTTGTCAGCTCAAAGCCGAAAAAGGAAGAATAACAATGAGGAATTCTTCTTCTTTGATGTATTCCATGTCAGCCATGATTCCTCCAGCGCATGTCTGCCACCTTCTGAACTGTCAGATCAATACAGATCAGTACAAATTCTCAGTATAGCCTGGGCAGCATGGTGGTGGAGTGGTTAGCACTGCCGCAGCACAGCAACTCACCCTTGGCTGGGGGATCCTGGGTTCGATCCCAGCCCCCAACCAACAGTGATCTGTGTGGAGTTTGCATGTTCTCCCCGTGTCTGTGTGGGTTTACTCCGGGATTTCTCCGGTTTCCTCCCACAGGCCAAAAACATGCAGGTTAGGTTAATTGGCATCAAACTGGGGATTCTAAATTGTCCTTAGGTCTGACTGTGAGAGTAAATGGTTGTCTGTCTCTCTGTGTTGGCCCTGCGATGGACTGGCGATCTGTCCAGGGTGGACCCTGCCTCTCGCCCAAAGATGCTGGGATAGGCTCCAGCCCCCCCGCGACCCGAAAAGGATTAAGCGGAAGAAGATGGATGGATGGATGGACGGACGGACATCAATAAGTTGACAGGTGGAGTTGCTGCTCTGTGCCACTGGTGAGCGCATGACCTGTCCATGCAATGTGGACAGTTAGAGGGTTAAATACACTAGACACAATTACAAACAGGTGTGCACAATCAGGAACTAACGGAAGCCAATAATACCTGACAGCTGACACATGAGGAAGACAGAGGAGACAGGAGGGGCGGGGCTGCACAGATAACCACCAGCAGGGGAGACATGAAACATAAACGGGATCAGGAACAACACAACCATGACAAATAATAATAGCCAACAGAGAATCATACAAAACTAGACTCAAGCCCACGACCAGAATAAAGAACATAACTATGATGATGAATAATACTAATACACTAGACTGAGAAGAAACCCAACAAAGACATAAATACACAAGACAGAATAATCATGACGACCCAGGAAAATAATGATAAACACAGAAAATAACCAGAATAAACTTAAAGCGCGAGTATGGTCTTCCACCCATGCACAGGTTCTAACAAATTTTGAGCTTTTTTCTTGTAAATTTGCAAATTTTTTTTCTGTAAATTTTCAGCTGTTTTCTCAAAATTTGACACTTTTTTTCTTGTACACATTAATCTTCTTTCTCATAAATATGCATTTTTTTCTCAAAAATTAGGTATTTTTTTCCATGCAAATTATTAACTTTTTCTATAAATTTGCAAATTTTTTCTCAAATTAGCAATTTTTTCATGTAAATTTTCAACTTTTTTCTATAAATTTTCACCTTTTTTTCTCCAAAATTAGTGACTTTTTTCTCAAAAGTTTGCTGTTTTTTTAATGTAAATTTTCAATTTTTTCTCAAAATGTGATATTTTTTCTTGTAAATTTTAATCTTCTTATAAATCTGCAACTTTTTTCTCAAAAATCAGATATTTTTCATATAGATTAATTTTTTCTATAAAATTTCAAATTTTTTTCTCAAAAATTGACAATTTCTTTCATGTAAATTTTCAACTTTTTTTTAAAATAAATTTTCATCTTTTTTTCTCACAAATTAGCAACTTTTTTTCCATACATTTTCTACTTTTTGATCATGATTTAGCAACTTCTTTCTCATTAATTTGCAACTTTTTCCTGTAAATGTTCACCCCTCATCTTGATTCAGATTAGATTTTTATTCTGCATAATTAAATTGTAATTTATGACTTTAACTTAGCTGGAGTGGTGGCTGAGTTGATGGAGCATCCGCCCCACAACCAGGCGGTTGGGGGCTCAAGTCTCCAGCTGGGTCATACCAAAGACCATATAAAAATGGCACTTCCCGCCTTCTAGCTTGGTGCTGAGTGTAACAGAGTGAGGGAAGGAGAAGTTTGTGGCCTGGCAGCGACCCCTCTGATTCTACAGGTGATGAACATTGCAGACAGGAGAACCGTAGTTTGGTTCTACTGAATAACAATAGAGATGACTTCTTTTGATAATCCTGCATCTTTTATCATATCTTTGCACCTTTATTCTTGCACATTTGCACCTAATTGACATTTATACGTTTGTAGCTGCTGCTAAATTGCTGCGATTAAAAGTAAGGGAAGCCGTGCAGCCTCCATGCCTGGGTGTTGCTGTTGTTGGCCCTGATGGCTCTCCTCTCCACAGCTGCACAGGTGCAGCAGCCCCATCCTTAACACCATCAATATAGACAGCAACAGCTGCATTCAAACATGCATGCCTGCAGAACATCTTGGGCTACTTGTTTACTGCCAGAGCGAAACAGAAAGTTTTGTGTTTAAAATCTTACAGTTGTGCAGGGCTCAGTTTGTGCTCCTTGGCTCTCCTCAGCAGCTCCTCTTTCTCCTTTCTGCTCTCCCAAAAATCAAAAAAAGACATGATCTGTTGCTCTTTCCTCACACTCCAACTGTGCTCTTCTCCTCTCCAGCAGTCCTCTGCCTGCCCCACGTCCACGCCCTTCTGCTCCACGCCGCAGTCTTTTGTATCTTTAAGAGAGAGAAAATCCTAATGGGAACATGACGTCCTGGTTTCCTGGAAACGCTCGGAGACACGAGCACGCGCGGGGGGACAAAGCTGAGCCTTGTTGGGTTTTAAAGAGAAAAGATTCAGTTCTTTTGTTAATACACTGAATGGCTGCCAAGCAGGCACGTCTTCAGTCTGTGTTAAGGTGATTAATTAGGGTGGGAGTCCAACGATCTGCTGGTTTTAACGGGGGGGGGGCTGTCAGATGTAGTGTAGCTACTAATGTATCAGTAGTGCGGCGAATGATAAAATAAGGCAGCGATGCTGTGGTTTTAAGGAAGTTTATTATATCGATTGTATTGTGACGTTTGCAGGGTTCACACAAAGACAATGGAGCAGATGGCTGTGATCAACCTGATTTATTTTTCACACACCCCAACCTGCCTCTAAGCACAGGGAGGAGTGGCGGTCATTCCCCCAGACCCCTGTTTGAATCATGGTTACACACACATGATACATCTTGCCCTAATCCTGCTAAACACTGCTGGGTCATCATAATGCAGTTATAATGACACAGCAGTATAACTCAGAAATAACACATTTAACACACACATAACGTTTTCATCTGGCAAAGCATGCTGGGAAATTCACTTAACATGGCCCCAACGTTACACTGCCCCCCCCCCCCGGACTGGTTTCTGTCCCCAGAAAAATTAAAGTCCAATTTAAAAGTCCAATACAAACTCATCCAGATGTCGGGGCGGTCTTCGGCGCCGGTGGCCAACACGTACAGGCCCCCTAGTGTCCATCTGGGTCTCGGTCGGGGTATCGGGCCGGGATGGAAGCTCCGGTTCGTCCACCAGCGGTGCAGATGGCCGATACGGGGCGAGACGGTCACGATGAAGGACCACAACCCGGTCCCTTTTTCTAAGCCTCACCCTGTACACCACATCTGACAGTCTCTCCAGGACCACGCATGGCCCCGACCACTGGCTCGCCAGCTTCGGTGATCGTCCTCTCTTCCTCTCAGGGCAGAAAACCCAGACTCGATCTCCCGGTGCAAAGTCCCTCTCCCTCTCGAGCCAGCTCGTGCACCGTGTGGAGACGTTCTTTCAAACAAAAAAAATAATCCAATCCGGGTCTTCCCTCCACCTCCGGCTCAGGGGGGCAACCGAATACCAAATCCACCGGTGTGCGCAGCTCGCGTCCAAACATGAGCGCCGCAGGGGTGCACCGGGTAGATTCCTGAGCTGCCGTCTGGTACGCCCACAAAACAAAAGGCAGGTGCAGGTCCCAGTCTCGCTGTTGCTGGTCCACTAGGATAGCGAGCTGGGTGGTGAGGGTCCGGTTGAATCGTTCGACCAGGCCGTCGCTCTGTGGATGCAGTGGGGTGGTCCGGGTCTTCCGGATGCCCAGCCGTTTGCAGACCTCTCCGAAGACCTCCGCCTCGAAGTTCCGACCCTGATCGCTGTGCAGCTCCTCCGGTGCGCCAAACCGACAGAACATTTCATCCACCAGCTTTGATGCCGTCGTAGCGGCGCTCTGATCCGGGACCGCGTACGCCTCTGGCCACTTAGTGAAATAATCCATCGCGACCAGCACGTAGCGGTTCCCCCGGTCCGTGGTCGGGAAAGGGCCCAGGATGTCCACTCCCACTCGCTCCATCGGTGATCCCACCCGGTACTGCTGCAGGGGAGCGTGGGATCGCTGAGTTGGTCCCTTCTGAGCTGTGCATGTGTCGCAGCGATGAACGTGGAGCTCCACGTCCTGATGACAACCGGGCCAGTAGAACCGGGCCCGAAGGCGCTGCAGCGTCTTTGTCACTCCGAAGTGGCCCGCTCCTACCGCCCCATGAACCAGCTGGAGTACTTTGGGCCGGAGTCGACGAGGAACTAGCAGTTGCCAGACGTGCCGCTGCCCAGCTGGAGTCTGTCACTGCCGATACACCACGCCCTCGTAGCAGCGGAGGTTGGCCCACTGGGAGTGCAGGGCCTTAGTCTCTGGGTCCAGCGGTGACACAACCTCCCAGGCGGGCCGCTGTCCTGCGTCCAGCCACTGCCGAACCCGCGAAATGACCGGGTCTCTGTCCTGCTCGCTCTGCAGCTGCTGCGTGCCAAGAACCTCTGTGACGTCATTGCTGGGGAGAACTGCCTGATCATCTGAGGAGGGGCTGTGCGTCGCTGCGTTATTCCTGCTCGCAGCGGCTCGGAGAGCGGCAGCCCGTGGGGCGGTTTGGTCCCGATCTTCAGCCCGTTGGCAGTGACGACACTCCTCTGTCGCGCAGGGGCGCCGAGACAGCGCGTCAGCGTTGGCATGGAGGCGGCCTGCCCGATGCACAATCTGGAAATTATAATCCTGCAGTGCCTCCAGCCACCTCGCCAACTGTCCATCCGGTTCTTTGAAATTTAACAACCAGGTCAGGGAAGCGTGGTCCGTCCTGAGCTGGAACCTCCCCCCGTACACATACGGGCGGAAGTGTCGCAGTCCTTGAATGACAGCCAGCAGCTCTCTGCGAGTCACACAGTAATTTCTCTCGGCTCTGCTGAGAGTGCGGCTGAAGTAAGCGACTGCCTGCTCTCCATGCTCTCCCTCCTGGGATAGCACCGCCCCGATGCCCTGGTTGCTGGCGTCCGTGTCCACGATGAAAGGGTGGTTCGGGTCGGGATACTGCAGGATGGGGGCTCTGATGAGCGCTGCGCGAAGCTGGGAGAAAGCAGCAGCACAGCTGTCACTCCACTGGAACGTGCGTCCTTTCTGCGTCAGCTGATGCAGCGGGCTGGCGATGGTGGCGAAGTCTTTCACAAACCTCCTATAATAGGAGGCCAATCCAAGAAAACTCCTCAGTTCTCCAACGTTCCGCGGCACTGGCCAGTCTCTCACTGTTGCCACTTTTTCCGGGTCGGTGGCGACCCCCGCTGCGCTGACGACGTGGCCCAAAAAGGTGGTCTCCCGCCGGAACAGGTGGCATTTCTTAGGGTGTAACCGTAGCCCCGCCTGCTGGATGGCTCCCAGCACCTCTCGGAGATTTGACAGGGCACTGTCAAAATCAGCTGCATGCACCAGCAGGTCATCCAGGTAAACAACGCAGCGACTCTGGGGCACGTGAGCCAGCACTCGCTCCATCAAGCGCTCAAAGGTGGCCGGAGCGTTGCAGAGTCCAAACGGCATCACTTTAAACTGGTACAGTCCCTGCCCGATGGAGAAGGCTGTTTTCTGGCGGGCCTCAGGTGACAGCTCTACCTGCCAATAGCCGCTGCGTAGATCCAGCGAGCTGAACCAGCTGGAGCCGGCGATGTGGTCCAGTGCGTCATCGATGCGGGGCAGGGGGTAGGAATCTTTCCTGGTGGCGTCGTTCAGGCGTCGGTAATCCACACAGAACCGCCACGACCCGTCCTTCTTCTTGACCAGCACCACCAGCGCCGCCCAGGGGCTGCTGGAGGGCTCAATAACATCTGCCTCCAGCATTTCTCGCACTTTTTGTTCCGCCGCTGCCCGCCTTGAAAAGGGCAGCCGGCGTGGGTGGAGTCGAATCGGCCTGGCCTCACCGGTGTCGATCTCGTGCTGCACCAACCCGGTCCGGCCGCATTCCTCATCCTTCGCGGCGAAAACACCCATAAAACAGTCCAATAGCTCCCGCAGCTGGCGTCCCTGTTCCGGGTCCAGCCCGCTGCAGCTCCGCTGAAATAATTCCTCCACCGCCTGCTGCGTCTCTGCTGACACGTTGACCTCTCCCCTTGCTGTCCTTGTGTGCGTTCGTGCTCCCTCTGTCCGCGCTGGTGATGTCATCGTGTCCAGTCCTCGCGGTGGCCTGCCTGGTCCGGTCTGTCTTGGCGATCCCTCGATCGCGCAGGCCCCCGTGTTCCTTCCCTGGGTTCTGCTGTGGAGCGTGATGGTCCGGTTTCCCAGCTGGAGGGACGGTCCCGCGGTGTCGATCTTGGCGTTCCAGGCTGTGAGCAGGTCTAGTCCAATAATACAGGGGTCTTGGATGTCAGTCAGCCAGAACGGGTGTCTTATGTTCTGACCAGCCACCCCGACCACCAAAACTCTCCGCCCCCCCAGTCTGGCGCGCTCACCGGTAGCCGTGGTGACGCAGCGCTTGGTGGGTTCCCACCCCCGTGGGACCGTATTGTTCGTGCCCGGCAGCACACCGGGTCGAACCAGGGAGATTGTAGAGCCGGTGTCAATCAGGGCCCGGATCGACGTCTTCCCCAAGCTGCACTGTAGATAGATCCCTGGAGAGTGTCCAATTCGGCCCACGCGCGGTGCCGGCTCCTCGGGGGAAACATCTGCGGGAGGCGGCCTGTTCCCGTTCACGCCACCTCGCTCTAGTTTAACGCCGGCGAGGGGCGTTCTTCTCTGGGGACGCGCCGCCGTGGTCTGCCGTAATTCCTCCTCTTCCTCCTCGCTCTCCATCGTGGCCTGGAAGGTTCTCTGTCTGTGCGTTGGCGCTTCAACTGTGCGATTCATCAGCGGCTCCACCCGCTCTGCTTCTGCCACTGCAGTCTCCCAGTCGCTCGCGGCGTGGATCCGTACGTGGCTCTGGAGCTGGGCCGGGCGGAGACCTTAGATGAAGCTCCGGAGGGCGAGCTTCTCTACCGCCTCCGGTGCGAAATCCGGGTAGCTGCGCCGGGTTAGCAGCCGTATGTCTGCAGCATAGGTTCCTAGGCTTTCCTGGTTGCTTCTACGGCGGCGGGTCAGCTGTTCCTGGGCGTGCTCAGCGTCCGCCGTTCTCCCAAATCGTCTCTGGAGCGCCCCTTGTAACGCTGGCCAGCTGTAGCGCTCCTCAGGCAGGAGATCAGAAAGCGTGCAGAGAGCTCTCCCTTCCAAAGCCAGCGCGACTTGCACGGCGGTTTCCTCTGGTGACCAGCCGTTCAGCGCAGCGGCCAGCTCGACCTGGGTCAGGTAGTCATCCAACGTGGCCTCGCCGTTGAAGCGGGGAATCTTGGCCCGCTGCCTAACAGATGGGATGGCCGCCTCCTGATCGATCGTCACTCTCGATCGCCGTGGGATCGCCAGCCCGTCCTGTCCTGAAAAGGGCGGAATGCGGGACTGGTTTGCTCTGCTCTGCCCGCTCTGTCTTGAAAAAGACAGAAGGCGGGGTGCGCTGGCCCCGTCAGGTCCGCCGCCGCTTCGTTCATCCCGGCTCCCGGGGGTGGTGTCTCGGTCCCATCGTCCATCATCAGCTGAGCAATGAACTGCTCCAGCTGCTGGATCTCCATTCTGATCCTGGCATCCATCTGCTCCATCCCACTTCTGACACCAGTGTGACGTTTGCAGGGTTCACACAAAGACAATGGAGCAGATGGCTGTGATCAACCTGATTTATTTTTCACACACTCCAACCCCCAACCTGCCTCTAAGCACAGGGAGGAGTGGAGGTCATTCCCCCAGACCCCTGTTTGAATCATGGTTACACACACATGATACATCTTGCCCTAATCCTGCTAAACACTGCTGGGTCATCATAATGCAGTTATAATGACACAGCAGTATAACTCAGAAATAACACATTTAACACACACATAACGTTTTCATCTGGCAAAGCATGCTGGGAAATTCACTTAACATGGCCCCAACGTTACAGTATATATATTGATTGTATATATATAGATTGATATAGATTGTACACGGGATTGTAACACGTATAGGGTAGCACGGTGGCGCAGTGGTTAGCACAGTGGCAGCACAGCAAGAAGGTCATGGGATCGATTCCACCCTTGACCATCGTGGGTTCGATCCCACCCCCAGACCATCGGTGACCCTTCTGTGTGGAGTTTGCATGTTCTCCCCGTGTCTGCGTGGGTTTACTCCGGGCACTCCGGTTTCCTCCCACATGCCAAAAACATGCAAGTTAGGTTAATTGGCATCAAACTGGGGATTCTAAATTGTCCTTAGGTATGGATGCGAGAGTGAATGGTTGTCTGTCTCTCTGTGTTGGCCCTGCGATGGACTGGCGATCTGTCCAGGGTGGACCCTGCCTCTCGCCCAAAGATGCTGGGATAGGCTCCAGCCCCCCCGCGACCCGAAAGGATTAAGCGGTAGAAGATGGATGGATGGATAGATTGTAACAGGCATCTCAGGAAACTGTACGCTCAAACAAATTTACTGTTGCGAAATTTCCATAGATGTTCTCCTGATGTCAAGTGTATGTTGTTCAAGACCTTCTGTACCTCAATGTACTGCTCGCCTTTATGGTTTAATAGCAATGTTGCTGTTAGGAACAAAATCCGCATTGCATATAATAACTCCCTAAGAAGGTTGTTAGATGTACCACGAAGGTCGAGTGCAAGCAAGATGTTTGTGTCTGTGAACATTCCGTCTTTTGGCGAATTGATACGTAAGAATGTTTACAGTTTTTTGAGAAGGTTGCTGGCATGTAACAATCATCTTATATCAGCAATTGTCAACTCGTCACTCACACTTCATTCCAGCATTTGGAAATGGTGGCGTTCCATTTTATACTGAGCCCATTATTGCATGTTATTGTTGTTACAAGAGCGCCGAGTGTCTGCTGATCTGTATATACTTTTATTTATTTATTTATTTATTTATCTATTTTCTACTCATTTTAGTTTTGCTCATAATATGAACCCTGAGTTTGAAATAAACGTTTGAATTTGAATTTGAATTTGAATATCATACCGCCGTCACGGGATCCCCTCTCCAGCCCTTGTGTGTGCAGGCCGGAGCGGGATCCTCTGACTCTCAGAGAAGGAGGGACACAAAGTCTGTGTCCTGCAGCAGAGGTTGAAGTGTGAGTGAGAGGAGGTGTTACAGAACCTGTGCAGTATTTATACCCAACTCAAACAATACATCAAAGCGGATTCACAGCAGTTTGTCTGATCAAAGGGACTGCAGAACAGGCATGAGATATTTGCATTTGTGAGACATACATCACAATAGGCAGATTTGCTAGACTTTGCTCCAGCTGCAGAACAAAGAGGTTAACAGGCACATCTACATATTGATCTGAGTCTCTAGGTCACAGTAATGACAGGACGCATGAACACAATGCATGAAAGGTGACATTAACATCACAAGGCATGAATGGCACATTACGTCTCAGTAGTGTAGCGGAAAAAACCAGGAGTAGCGAGTTGTCTGTCCTTAGTCTGTTGTGGGGGTTAACCAAACCGCCACACGCTCCCCCCCAGAGGGCTCGGCAGGTGGTCGAGACCTCGATAGTGCAGCTTGGGCAGCGAGCAGGGAAAAGCTCTGTGCAGGAGGGGGTGGAGGGGGGTGGGGGTAGTAAAAGCCGGCCGGAGACGATGAAAACATCCGGGCCGCGCAAAAATTGCTTGTGGGTCCGCGATGTCGAAGGGCTGGTCCCGTTGAACGTGCAGAGGTCCACAAGAAGAAAAATTAGTCACTGGCTCCTCCCGCGATTAAGTCCTGCAAGGATTAATAGCGGCCATGAAGAAAAGACGAGGCTGTGTGGCGGCTGTGATGAGAGCAGAGGGACTGGCATGTTGGCTTTAGGTGCGGGCACAACCTTAAAGCTCTCGGGAACCGCAAACCGCTGAATTCCCCTTGTGTGCCGTGGCTAAGACCATAAAATCCAGTGAGCAAGCTGCGTGCCTCAGGTGAACGAGCAAGCCTGAAGGGCCAGTGTGCAGCAGAAGGAAGGCGGTCAGAAAAGCCGTATTTGTCTCGTGCGTGATGTGCGCCGTCCTCGTAACTCCCCGGTGCGTGCGCCGGGGTTCCGTGATGGGTGGGCCAGCTGGAGAGGAGAACCAGGGTCAGGGAGCTTGCTGGAGATCATCCCTGTTGTCTGTTGGAGCGGTGAAGGAAAGTAGACGCTCTGTCACTCGCTCGGTCATGGTGAGTTCAGGTCCACGTGTGCTCCGTCGGCCATGGGGATCGCCGTCGTGGGGAGGGGACGAGGTGCATGCGCTCACGGTGTGGAGGAGCTGTGAGCGCGGCCGGTCCAGCGTGGATGTGCCGATCTAGGCGTGCAGATCTCACCATGAAACGTTGCTCAGCTTTCCCGGTCGTGGGTGTTCTCCGTGGAGTTTCGCCTGGACACTCCGCGTTGAGGTCTCCCTGAAGCAGAAGGGAGGGCAGATCAGTCAGGCTGCCGCGTTCGCTTGTCGTCGGAGAATCACCGCCGGGTGTTGCGTTCGCTGGCAGCGTGTTCGTTTCAGCGTCGGGTCACCAGTGCAGCGGCAGATAAAATAAAGCGGCGTTGTTGGAGGTTTTAAGTAGAGTTTTATTATATCATACCGCCGTCACGGGATCCCCTCTCCAGCCCAAGTGTGTGCAGGCTGGAGCGGGATCCTCTGGCTCTCAGAGAAGAAAACACAGAGTGCGTGTCTGCTGCAGAGATTGAAGTGTGAGTGAGAGGAAGTGTTACAGAACCTGTGCAGTATTTATACCCAACTCAAACAATACATCAAAGCAGATTCACAGCAGTTTGTCTGATCAAAGGGACTGCAGAACAGGCATGAGATATTTGCATTTGTGAGACATACATCACAATAGGCAGATTTGCTAGACTTTGCTCCAGCTGCAGAACAAAGAGGTTAACAGGCACATCTACATATTGATCTGAGTCTCTAGGTCACAGTAATGACAGGACGCATGAACACAATGCATGAAAGGTGACATTAACATCACAAGGCATGAATGGCACATTACGTCTCAGTAGTGTAGCGGAAAAAACCAGGAGTAGCGAGTTGTCTGTCCTTAGTCTGTTGTGGGGGTTAACCGAACCGCCACAAGTAGGTGCAAATCTGCAAGAATAAAGGTGCAAAATGTGATAAAAGAGGCCACTGCCAAAAAAATTTAAGTTGCAATTTTATGAGAAAAAGTTGCAGATTTATGACAAAAATGTTGCAAATTTATGATTAAAAAAAAGTTGCAAATTTACAAGAAAAAAATATGCAAATTTATGCAAAAAAGTTGCAATTTTATTACAAAAGTTGCAAATTTATGAGAAAAAGTTGCAAATTTATGAAAAAAACTTGCAATTTTATGACAAAAAGTTGCAATTTCATGAGGAAAAAATTGCAAATTTATGACAAAGTTGCAAATTTACAAGAAAAGTTGCAAATTTACAAGAAAAAGTTGGAAATTTGTGAAAAAAGTTGCAAATTCACAATAAAAAAGTTGCACATTTATGGAAAAAAGTTGCAATTTTATGAGAAAAACAATTGCATATTTATGACAGAAAGTTGTAAATTTAGAAGACCAAAGTTGCAAATTTATGAAAAAGTTGCAAATATGGAAGAAAAAAGTTGCAAATTTGCAAAAAAAGTTGCAAATGTATGAGAAAAAGTTGCAAATTGTTATGATCAGCGAGCGCGCCCTCTAGTGACGCGCAGGTGAGCCATGTTAACGCCTCTCTCTCTCTCTCCTTGCAGGCTGGGGCGTCCTCATTACTGACACCTGAGTGATTGTCTCCACCACCTGCTCTTGCTTGTCCTGGAGTTTAAGTAGGAGCGGAGGACAACAGCTTGGCGCAGGACCGATTTGGTAAAGCTGCCTGTTATGTGTGGAAATAGGACAGCAGAGGCAGGAGTTGTACTGAATGATAACTTTATTAGTAACAGACACAGGTGGTACACGTGTCGGGGGTAATAGCTGTAAGCGAGCACTAAAGTGATACAGGCTGTGGTTGTAGGACGGCCACAGAGGATGACTCCCGCTGTCAGACTCCTAATATAGGCACGGTGTGATGATGTCACGTCGTGCGTAAGTCCCTACTGTAATGTAGTTATTTATTGTTCATATATTGTATTACATATGGAGCCCTTATTTGTGCGGCACAGGGTGGTGGCTCCACTTTCCGGTCCCGCCAACCCCATGTGTATAAGAAGGGCTACAGGTAGGGGGCGATCTCCTCCACCTTTACCTCTGCCAGCGGCTGCATGTATAGTTAGGTGCATGGAGCCCTGTATTTAATAAACAAGTGTTCAGCTCCACTCCTGGTGTTCTCCTTGACTCCAAACTCAGACATATCATTTTGGCGACGAGAAGTAAAACCATGGAGGTGTGTGGGACACCAATTCAGCCATTCTTGGAGCTCCCAGGTGAGCCGCTTGTACCGTGGCCACGGTGGTACGAAGCTTTTCAAACGTATATGGTGATGTTGGACCTGGGAAGGATGGAGAAGCTGAGAGCATGTGCACTGCTTGTGCACAACCTGGGAATGGAGGGACAGAGGATTTTGGGCACGCTTGGTGATGCGGACAACTGTGAAGAAGTGGTCGAGTTAATGGCACGCCATTTTGGGGCACCAGACAATGTCATCGTCTGGAGGATTAAGTTCAGACAGTGCTGCCAACAGGCAGGCAAACCCATCCAGCGGTTCGTGTCGGACTTGAGGCAGTTGGCCGCCAAGTGTCGATTTGGGCCATTGGAGAAAGAAATGGTTCGCGACCAGTTGCTGGAACACACCAACTGTGCTGCGCTCCGCTCCAAGCTGCTCACATTCCCGTGTGAGTTGACACTGGCCAGGGCCATTGAGTTGGCGCTCCAGCTGGAAGCAGCAGACAAGCTAACACAGGAGCTAAGCGAACATCTGTCACTGAGAGATTTACAATCCCCCATGGCTACGCAGATAGTGGACCCAGACAGTGATGGGAGCGTTGAGGACAACATGGAGGAGGCCAATGCTGTGATGAGGTCTGCACCAGGAAAGCCCAGGTGTATGGGCTGTGGGAAAAGCCTCTGACAACTAAGTCCAACTCCTAGCCTGCCCGTGTGGTTTAGTCTCTAAGCCCGGCGGAACTGCTTTTACTAATAGGAGAAGGGGCGAGGGCGGATCTCTGGCGCCTTAAAACCAGATGCTTCGAGTAGATGGTGGCTCGTCAACCTGGGAAGGTAGCCCATCTAGGGAAAGGTAAACCCTGATTTCAAACCTCCGCTGCCTTGCGGCACACCCAGTCACGGGAAAGGCTTCGGGAGTCAACCCTGAGGAAAAATACGGAGTCGGAGCCCCTAAGGCAGTTCTCTGTTGTGCTCAACATCGTTCTGGCAGCTCCTGCGATGGCGCTGGTGCCAAACTATAGCAGCCCTGCTGTTCCTTTGGATTCGTAAGTGACGTGGAGAGGGGGGACATGCTGCATGGGTAACATCTTGTCCTCCATATCTTCCTGCCCAGGCTTGAATCCTACCAACGCTGGAAGGTAGAACACCGGTGCGCATCGGCCTGTTCAGCCACAGGCGGTGCTGTTCCAGCAGAGTAGACGTTTAGGATTCTCTTCCATGGTCATCATAGACCGACGGAGGCCGACGACATGGGCTGCGGGTCCACAAAGCACCACTACAAGGCCAGAGAGTGTGCAGCAAGAGGGAAGTGCTGTGGCAGGTGTGGCTGTCTACACCACTTCACGAGAGTATGCCAGTCAGCAGAACAAGACAGCCCATGCATAAATTCGTCCCCTCCTGCCCCAACGGTAGTACACACTGTGTCCCCAAGTACCAGTGGGCGCACACATTGCACAGCAGTGTTGGATGGAGTACCGGTACCAATGCTGATCGACATAGGGGCGGAGAGTTCTCTGCTGAACTGGGCTACAGTTAGGCAATGTTTTCCCCACTACAGAATTGGAGGTGACTCAGTGCCACTTTGCGGCTATGGAGGAGGATGGTTGGCCACAGTGGGTACCGTCAGACTGATGGCTCAGTACAAGTTGGTGGAGATGGCTGGTGTGGAGTTCATCTTGACGGCCTGTGGCATGAACATCGTGGACTGCAACCTGTTCTGTGGCTTCGGGTTTTCCATCAGGAGCAGCGCTGGGGAAGAGTGGTCGGGCTGCGGACTGTGGGACCGATCGGTTCCGAGAGTTCGGGATGACGCTGTGTGGGATGAACAATTGCTGGGCACTCTGGAAAGTGGACAGGTCTTGTCATGCTCAGGGTCGCCGTGGGAGGGCCCCGGTGCCAGTGTCCGAGTCGCCCTGGACGAGGGTATCGGGTAGCACGGGGGAGAGTCTGCGGCGGCAAGCAATGCCCAAAAGATGATCCCAGGTTTTCCTGGAGCTCAGCCATGGTGGGCTGGTGAACATGGGACCACATCGGCAGGGTCCTCAGCAGATTTGCAAGCAGTCGGGGCAGGACCGAGTGGCACTGGGAGAGCGAGTGCCAGGCGGAATACCGCAGGCCGTGCAGGGCCCTGCTTGGAGTCACGGACTGGGTTCGGGCTCGGGCTAAGGCGAGGTCCAGGTGGATGAGAGCCAAGCGGAAGATAGAGCAGTACCAGGGCCAGTTGCAGGTGACGGGAAAGTGGCAGGATGGTTACCTTCTGCTGTCGGCTGGCTCGTGGCGTCATCCTAATGAGTTACGGCGTGTCCCGAAGAAGGAGGTTGGGCATGGTCCCAGACGATTGGAGTGTCCAGCGGTGTGGAGGAGAAGGTGCACCGGGACTGAGGAGACCAGCTGTGGATCAGGAAGCGAGCTACCTCCAGGGGTGGACTGAATGGTGAACAGTCTGGAGGGAGGTCCATGGGTCGTCACCGAGCTATGGATGTGTTTATGTTGTTAGTTATTAATCTGTATTTATAGTTCTGGGATTATTTTGGTGTTCTGTTTTAAGTAGGATACACAGCAGTATTTTTCTTTTAGTTTATAACTGGATTTTTATCTATCATAGGCGGCAGAATAACCCACCTCGCCGTGTGTGTGTGGGGGGGGGGGGGGTAGGACAGCAGTCTCCCCGTCTCCCCTAATTTTAGTTATTTTGTGTGAATGCCATAGGCCCCTTTTGTGATTTTAGTTTTGTTTTGTTTAGCGGATGATTCGGGTTCCAAATTGGGGTGGGCTGATTGTATGTGTGTTTTGGATTTTTCTACGGGGGTGGGGGGGTAATGTAGTTATTTATTATTCATATATTGTATTGCATATGGAGCTCTTACTTGTGTGGCACGGGGTGGTGGCTCTGCCTTCAGGTCCCACCAACCCCGTGGATATAAGAAGGGCTACAGGTAGGGGAGTGGTCTCCTCCGCGCCATTTCAGGGCACCACACAACGTCATCGTGTGTCATAGTGATAATTAAAAAATCCTCAGTTCTGTACTTAATCCTTTTCAGGTTGTGGGGGGGCTGGAGCCTGTGGCGTAAGAATATTGGGAATATGCAAAGTGGAACGCGGCCTGCGGCTGATGTCACCACGCCAACTGCTGGCACCAGAACTCTCCCACGATGGCCCTGGGTGGAGTTGGCCCTGCTCATTTTCCAGATTACTAGGCAAAGTTTCGTCCCACACAGCTCCGTCCATCGTCCGCAGGACCGGCTGGTCCCACAAACCACAACCCGACCACTCTTCTCCAGCGGTGCTCGTGATGGCGAAGCCCAGGCCATAAAACAAATCACATCCCATTATGTTCTCTCCACAGGCAGTCACGATGAACCTCCACCGACTTCTACCTAGCCGTCAGTTCAGCCGATCCCACTGTGGCCAATCTTCCTCCACCATAACCACACGGCGGCGCTGAATCACGTCTAATATGATAATGTGGGAAAAAACTCCTCATGGTTGCCCAGTTTTACATGGATCTCACCGCTCCCGAGTCAATCAGCAATAGCACTGTTATCCCGTCCAGTTCCACCATACAGTAGGAACGGCCATTGGTACTCGGGGATACAGAGTGAATAACTGTGGGAGTGGGAGGGTCCTCCTTATGTCTCGGATCCCCTCGCTTGAACTTGTGACATGCCCTGCCGAAATGATGCAAGAGTCCGCACTTCCCGCAGCATTTCAGTTCAATTCAACTTTATTTATATAGCGCCATTTCACAACAACAGTCATCTCATAGCACTTTCAACCGTAGGGGAAACCCCCACAATTGCAGAAAGACCCCAGTAATCAGGTGATCCCCTGTGAGCAAGTGCTTGGCGACGGTGGAGAGGAAAAACTCCCTTTTAACAGGAAGAAACTTCCAGCAGAACCAGGCTCAGGGAGGGGCAGTCATCTGCTGCGACTGGCTGGGGGGTGAGGGGACAGAGAAGATGAAAAGAACAGACATGTAGAGAGCAAACAGCACAATGGGGGCTCAATCTATGGGAAAGAACAAACAGATGTTAATGACCAGCAAAAATATTTCATTGAGAGTGAAGAAAGGAGTGAAGCCCAGTGCATTATTGGAGGTCCCCCGGCTGTCTAAACCTATTAGCAGCATAACTAAGGGAGGATTCAGAGACACATGATCCCTCCCTAATTGTAGGCTATATCAAAAAGGAAGGTTCAGGTTCAGGTTCAGGTTCAGGTTACTTTATTTGTACCCGTAGGTAGATTTGTTTTGCAGTCTGGTGACATCCATATTTACAAGCCACTAATTACATTCAACATAGACACAAACACAGGCACACATCTTACAAAATAGGTAAATATAAAATATGTACAATATAATTTTTATAGCTTGTTCAACTCTTTGACAGCAGCAGGGACAAAGCTGTTTTTGTAGCGCTGGGTTTTGCTTTTTGGGACAGCAAACCTCCGTCTGGAGGGAAGAAGCTGAAAGTTGCAGTGCAAAGGGTGGGAGTCATCATTTAAAATCGAGTCGGCCATCCTCTGTACTTGTCTGGTGTACAGGGATGTCAGGCTCAGCTGTGACTCACCAAGCAAATGACTGGACCATCTAACTACCTGATCCAAGGATTTCCTCTGTTTCAGTTTTATCTGACCAAACCATGACATTAAAGAAAAGGATAAAACAGATTCAATAAAAGCCCGATAAAACATAGTCATTATGGTTCGGTCAATTTGGAAGCGTGCAAGTTTCCTCAAACATTGCAAATTTTGCTGACCCTTTTTGCACACCCTTTCACAGTTCACTTCAAAGTTTAATTTACTATCAATAATCGTCCCAAGATATTTGTACGATTGTACACATTCGGTGGTCTGGCCTTTTAGTACGGTGACTTTGTGCCTGGGAGTTTTCCTCCTAAAGTCAGTAATCATATCTTTCGTTTTTGTTGTATTCAGCTGCAGGTAGGAATCCTCACACCAGTGAACAAAGTCATCAACTACTGGGCCGTGGCCACTCTCACCATCCTGGAGGAGACTGACAATAACTGAGTCTTCAGCATACTTTATAATGTGTCTGTTGTCATGTCTGCTCCGACACATGTTTGTGTACAGGATGAAGAGTAGTGGTGACAACACACACCCCTGAGGAGAGCCAGTAGAAGAGCACTTTAGGTCAGACAATGTGCCATTGACCCTTACTCTCTGCGTCCTGTTGGTTAAGAAATCCAGAATCCAACCCACCAAATTATTGCTCAAATCAAATTGTTGCAGGAGCCTTTCAACTAAAATATGAGGTTGGATTGTATTAAAGGCAGAAGAAAAGTCCACAAATAAAAGCCTGGCGTGTGTCCCATTAAAATCCAGATGTTTAAAAAGCATGTTAAACAGAGTGACAGTGGCGTCCTCCACTCCTCTGTGAGGCCTATAGGCAAACTGCAGAGGATCCAATGCATGTTCAGTCTGCCTTAGGACCTCACATCTGACCAGTTTTTCAAAAATTTTCATTAAAATTGAAGTCAAAGCAACTGGTCTAAAGTCATTTACCGTTTTAGGACAGCTGGATTTTGGAACAGGAACAACCACGGCATCGTTCCAGATCTTAGGCACATGTTGTGTCTGTAAGGACTTATTGAAAATGTAATGAAATATAGGACTCAGTTCATGTGCACAGGACTTTACCAGGCGCCCACATATATTATCAGGGCCCTGACTTTTGTTCACTTTTACAGCGCAGAACTCCCTTTTAACATCCTGCATCTCAATATTAAAGTGCTGATTGTCTTTGAGTTTCTGTTTCAAATCTTGGATTTCTGTGCTAAAATCAAAGGAGTCAAAACGACCATAGAAACAATTAAGAGCATTAGCCAGCTCTGTGTCTGAACTAAAACCATCTAAAAACACACGATTACTGCGCTCTGTGCTCTGAAGGCCTGCAATAGTTTTCATACTGGCCCAGGCTGAACCAAGTTTATTTGCTGCCATCTTGCTTTCCAACTCCGATTTATAATTCTGTTTTGCTCTTAAAATTTCGGCCTTCAGCTCCTTAGTGGCAACCTGTAGCTCAGAAACAGACCCCTGTTTAAAGGCAAGTGCTTTCCTCTGTAAGCAGGATTTAACTGATTTAGTAACCCATGGCTTGTTGTTGGGATATATTTTGACACGTTTACGTGGAACAATCTTATTTTGACAGTAAGCCATGTATGAGCATGTGAGCTCAGCAAGAGAGTCTAAATCATCCCCGCAGGCCATTATGAACATCTTCCAGTCTGTACAGTCAAAGCATTCCTGGAGGCTGTGCTCTGAATCTTCTGTCCACACATCAATGTCTCTCATCTCCACCTTGCCTCTTCTGAGAGCAGTTTTATATGTGGGCAGCAAATGAACACAGTTGTGATCTGAGGATCCTAAAGGAGGAAGGGGGAGTGACAGAGAACAAGAATAATCCCAGGTTTCTTTTCAGTACTGTAGCCAGGTTGACAAAGAGTCAGGACTCTGTTAATCCTAGCATTCCCTTAGAACTTACTAGTCAGGACTTTATGAACTTTTTCAATAATAAAATTTCATCCATCAGAGATAAAATCAATCAGATTCTTCCCACAGTTAACTTAAATACTGTAACTACTACAACTCCTTCTTTTGATGTCTGTCTTGAGGAGTTTACTCCAATCGACCTTTGTGAGTTAGACAAAATAGTTTCCTCATCCAAACCTTCAACTTGTCTTTTAGACCCTATTCCTACCAGGTTATTTAAAGAAGTCTTCCCACTTACTGGTAGCTTTATTCTTCATATAATCAATTCTTCATTAACTTTAGGCCATGTACCGCAGGCTTTTAAAACGGCTGTAATTAAACCCTTACTCAAAAAGCCAACGCTAGATCCAGGAGCTTTAGCTAACTATAGACCAATCTCTAATCTCCCTTTCATTTCAAAAATCTTAGAAAGAGTTGTTGCTACGCAATTATTTGACCACCTGCAGGGAAATGGTTTACTTGAAGAGTTTCAATCTGGGTTTAGAATCCATCATAGTACTGAAACAGCCTTAGCGAAGGTCACTAACGACCTCCTCATTGCATCTGATAATGGACTAGTTTCTGTACTTGTCCTTTTAGACCTTAGTGCAGCTTTTGATACTATCGATCATAATATTCTACTTGATAGATTAGAACACTATGTTGGACTTAATGGAACTTCGTTGCAGTGGTTTAGATCTTATTTATCTGATAGGTTCCAGTTTGTTCATGTAAATAATGAGTTTTCTTTCAACTCAAAGCTTAGTCATGGAGTTCCACAGGGATCTGTGCTAGGCCCTACTCTTTTTAGTTTATATATGCTTCCGTTAGGCAACATTATTAGAAAGCACTGTATACATTTTCATTATTATGCAGATGACACACAATTATACTTGTCAATGAAGCCAGATGATAGTAATCAATTAGCCAAGTTAGAAGCCTGTCTTAAGGAAATCAAAGCTTGGATGACTTGTAATTTCCTGCTATTAAATTCAGATAAGACTGAAGTCATTCTTGTTGGTCAAAAAAACCTTAGAAATTCCTTTCCAAATCAAACTTTCAGTTTGGATGCAGTTACTCTTTCTCTTAATAGCTCTGTGAGGAACCTTGGAGTTATTTTTGATCAGGATTTGTCCTTCAATTCACATATTAAATTTGTTTCTAAGACTGCCTTCTATCATTTGCATAATATTGCCAAGATTAGGAGCATCTTGTCTCAGAGTGATGCTGAGAAGCTGATCCACGCTTTTGTTAGCTCGAGATTAGATTATTGTAATTCTTTATTATCAGGCTGTCCTAAAACATCTTTAAAAAGTCTTCAGCTGATCCAAAATGCTGCAGCAAGAGTTTTAACAGGTACTAGAAAGAGAGATCATATCTCTCCGGTTCTGGCCTCCCTTCATTGGCTTCCCATAGAGTTTAGAATTAAGTTTAAAATCCTTCTTCTTACTTACAAAGCTCTAAACAATCAGGCTCCTTTTTATTTAAAAGATCTGATACTACCGTATTATCCTAACAGAGCACTACGCTCCCAAAATGCAGGATTACTTGTAATACCTAGAATCTCCAAAAGTACAATGGGAGGCAGAGCCTTCAGTTATCAAGCTCCTCTCCTGTGGAATCAGCTGCCAATCTGGATTCGGGAGTCAGACTCGATCTCTGTTTTTAAGAATAGGGCTAAAACCTACCTTTTTGATATAGCCTACAATTAGGGAGGGATCATGTGTTTCTGAACCCTCCCTTAGTTATGCTGCTAATAGGTTTAGTCAGCCGGGGGACCTCCAGTAATGCACTGGGCCTCACTCCTTTCCTCACTCTCTATGAAATATTTTTTTTGCTGGTCATTAACATTTGTTTGTTCTCTCCCATAGATTGAGTCCCCATCGTGCTGTTTGCTCTCTACATGTCTGTTCTTTTCTTCTTCTCTATCCCCTCACCCCCCAGCCAGTCGCAGCAGATGACTGCCCCTCCCTGAGCCTGGTTCTGCTGGAGGTTTCTTCCTGTTAAAAGGGAGTTTTTCCTCTCCACCGTCGCCAAGTGCTTGCTCACAGGGGATCGCCTGATTGCTGGGGTCTTTCTGCAACTTTCTGCAACTGTGGGGGTTCCCCCCTACAGTTGATAGTGCTATGAGATGACTGTTGTTGTGAAATGGCGCTATATAAATAAAGTTGAATTGAATTGAATTGAATTGATTTATAGGCCCTCTCTATGGATCCATAGCACAGGTCCAATGTCTTTTTTCGCCTGGTTGGGCAGGAGACATACTGATGAAAGTTTTTAAGTGTCTTCTTTAAAGAAACATGGTTAAAATCCCCAATAATGAAGTTTGGCGCCTCTGGAGAAATTGACTGCAGCCGCTGCACCACATCAGAGATGGTGCTGGAGGCGGAGTCAGCGTCTGCCCTCGGATGAATGTACACACTTGTGATGAAAAGTTGGGGAAACTCACGAGGCAAATAAAAGGGACGTAGTGACACAGACAGCAGCTCCACATCGGGTGTACAGATGCGCTCTCTGACTGTGACAGATGTGCAGTACTGCTTATTAATGTATAAACATACTCCGCCCCCCTGACGCTTCCCCGTTACCTCTTCCTGCCGATCCGAGCGCAGCGGGGCTCCAAAGCCGTCAATCCACAGGTCTGCATCTCGATCATGCGCAGTAAGCCAAGATTCAGTGAAAGCCATGACGCAGTAGTTCTTAAAATCCTTCTGGTAACGTATATTGCCTTGAATTTCATCCACCTTGTTTCTCACAGACTGTGCATTCCCAAAAATTATCGAAGGAAGAGGAATGTTACCAAACTGACGTCTCCTAAGGCGCAATTTCACACCTCCGCGTCTTCCACGCTTCCTTCTGCCGCCTCTCTTTTCACCGCTGTGTCCGTCTCTCAAAATAAAGTCCGGCAGTTGCAGTTTGGGCTCAATCACAGACGTTGCATCAGCTGTGTTTAAGCGTAGCAACACGTCCCTGGAATATTGTATTCTGCCCGCTATTCTGCTCTGCCCATGGAGCCGAACGCGTTTACCTCAGAGACAAAGAGCCACAGCACAGATAGCAGCAGTGCGAGAGAGGAGAGGAAATCCATGTTGCAGATACCAGGGAGCTCTTCGCCATATATTCCACAAACGCTCCAGGGCATAAACGACACAGAGGATTTTCTAAAAACGTAAAAAAGTACAAAAAACACACACACGCACTATATCACCAGCTGCCGGTCGCTGCGTGCGCATGCGCCCAAGCCAAGTAAGGTTTTAACTCTATTCTTAAAAACAGAGATTGAGTCTGGCTCCCTAATCCAGATTGGCAGCTGGTTCCACAGGAGAGGAGCTTGATAACTGAAGGCTCTGCCCCCCATTGTACTTTTGGAGATTCTAGGTATCACAAGTAATCCAGCATTTTGGGAACGTAGTGCTCTGTTAGGATAATGGGGTACTATCAGATCTTTTAAATAAAAAGGAGCCTGATTATTTAGAGCTTTGTAAGTGAGAAGAAGGATTTTATACTTAATTCTAAACTCTATGGGAAGCCAATGAAGGGAGGCCAGAACCGGAGAGATATGATCTCTCTTTCTAGTACCTGTTAAAACTCTTGCTGCAGCATTTTGAATCAACTGAAGACTTTTTAAAGATGTTTTTTGGCAACCTGATAATAAAGAGTTACAATAATCTAATCTAGAGCTAACAAAAGCGTGGATCAGTTTCTCAGCATCACTCTGAGACAAGATGCTCCTAATCTTGGCAATATTATGCAAATGACAGAAGGCAGTCTTAGAAACAAATTTAATATGTGAATTGAAAAACAGATCTTGATCAAAAATAACTCCAAGGTTCCTCACAGAACTATTCAGAGAAAGAGTAACCGCATCCAAACTAAAAGTTTGATTTGGAAAAGTATTTCTAAGGTTTTTTGGACCAACAAGAATGATTTCAGTCTTATCTGAATTTAATAAGCAGGAAATTACAAGTCATCCAAGCTTTGATTTCCTTAAGACAGGCTTCTAACTTGGCTAATTGATTACTATCATCTGGCTTCACTGACAGGTATAATTGTGTGTCATCTGCATAACAATGAAAATGTATACAGTGCTTTCTAATAATGTTGCCTAACGGAAGCATATATAAACTAAAAAGAGTAGGGCCTAGCATAGATCCCTGTGGAACTCCATGACTGAGCTTTGAGTTGGAAGAAAACTCATTATTGACATGAACAAACTGGAACCTATCAGATAAATAAGATCTAAACAATTGCAATGAAGTTCCATTAAGTCCAACATAGTGTTCTAATCTATCAAGTAGAACATTATGATCAATAGCATCAAAAGCTGCACTAACGTCTAAAAGAACAAGTACAGAAACAAGTCCATTATCAGATACGATAAAGAGGTCATTAGTGACCTTCACTAAAGCTGTTTCAGTACTATGATGGATTCTAAACCCAGATTGAAACTCTTCAAGTAAACCATTTCCCTGCAGATGTTCAAATAATTGCGTAGCAACAACTCTTTCTAAGATTTTTGAAATGAAAGGGAGATAAAAGATTGGTCTATAATTAGCTAAAACTCCTGGATCCAGCACTGGCTTTTTGAGTAAGGGTTTAATTACAGCAGTTTTAAAAGCCTGCAGTACATGGCCTAAAGTTAATGAAGAATTGATTATTTGAAGAATAGAGCTACCAATAAATGGGAAGACTTCTTTAAATAACCTGGTTGGAATAGGGTCTAAAAGACAAGTTGAAGGCTTGGATGAGGAAATTATTTTATCTAACTCTAAAAGGTCAATTGGCGTAAACTCATCCAAACAGATATCAGTTGAAGGAGTTGTAGTAGTTACAGTATTTAAGTTAACGGTGGGAAGAATCTGACTGATTTTATCTCTGATAGATGAAATTTTATTATTGAAAAAGTTCATAAAGTCCTGACTAGTAAGCTCTAAGGCAGGGGTGGGCAATCATGTGCCATGGAGGGCCATTCTACTGCAGGTTTTCTGTTCCACCCAGTCTCTTCAGCAGGTGTTTTCAATGATTAGCAATCCTTGAAGCTGGTCAGAGCACACACCTGCTGAAGAGACTGGGTGGAACAAAAAACCTGCAGTGGAATGGCCCTCACTGCCCACCCCTGCTCTAAGGGAATGCTAGGATTGACAGAGTTCTGACTCTTTGTCAGCCTGGCTACAGTGCTGAAAAGAAACCTGGGATTATTCTTGTTCTCTTCTATTAATGCAGAATAATAACTCGTTCTAGCTTTTCTAAGAGATTTTTTATAAATTAAAAGATGATTTCTCCAAGCTAAATAAATTTCATTTAAATTAGTGGAGCACCATTTTCTTTCTAACTGACAAGTCTTCTGTTTTAAGCTACGAGTTTCTGTGTTGAACCAATGAGTTAGAAATCTGTGATTAGACTTTTTCTTTTTTAAAGGAGCCACCAAGTCTAGAGTTTGACGCAGAGAAGCTGAAACACTATCTACCATGCTATCAATTACAGAAGGAGCAAGCTGTCTATAGCTTATTTCCGTTGTGTTGACACATGGCATAGAGGAAACAATCTGCAGAAATTTGGTAACAGCATCATCTGAGAGGCATCTACTGTAGTAATATTTTTCCTTAGGAGCCAAATAGAAATAGTAAAATCAAAGGTTAACAGACAATGGTCTGACAGTACAGGGTTATGAGGAGACACTAACAGATTTTCTATTTCTATGCCATATGTCAGAACAAGGTCCAACGTATGGTGGAGATAATGGGTAGAATTTCCTACTTTCTGAGAAAACCCCATCGAGTCTAATATTGAATTAAATGCCAAATTAAGGCAATCACTATATACATCTACATGTATATTAAAGTCTCCTACTATAATCATTCTATCTGATTTCAGCACTAAATCAGCTAAGAATTCGGCAAATTCGGATAAAAACTCTGAGTAGGTTGATGGAGGACAATAAGCTATGGCAAATAAAATTGGGTTTAGCCTAAAATTGCTAAAATGCTCAATACTGAGGACCAGGCCCTCAAAGGAATTATAACGTGTTTTTTGCTTTACATTAACTAGTAATTTGGAATGATTAATTGTTGCTACTCCTCCTCCACGTCCAGAACTTCTGGGATTTTGACAGTTTAAATAACCAGAGAGAGTTGATTCATTTAAACCAACATAATCCTCTTGCCCCAACCAAGTCTTTGTAAGGGATATTAAATCAATCTGATGATCAATTAACAGATCATGGACTAGCAGAGACTTGGGAGTTAGAGACCTAATATTTAACAAACCACATTTAATTTTTAAATTATGAGGAGGAACAGAGGCCAAGTTCAATTCAGTTCAATTCAACTTTATTTATATATATAAGTCATTAAATTTAGAGGCTTCATGTTTAATTTGAGTTTTACCAACTTTTTGTTTAATCACTTTGGGATAAGATAAGATAAGATAAGATAAGCCTTTATTAGTCCCACAATGGGGAAATTCCAGGATTGCAACAGCATAGGGATAGCAACACTCAGAGCAACAATCAGAAGGCAAGAAAAAACAACATCTAGTAAACATATGTCCATATTACTATAAATGTATATATATAGACACACAGTGCAGAGCATTATGGCTGGTGGATGTGCAGCAGAAAGTCTAAGCTCTCTCTCCGCGGATGCAGCGGGCCAGCTGGAAGTCTTTGGGCATGATGGTGACCCCCTTAGCGAAGAAGAGACCACCAGGTGGGTCTCGCTGGTCTCCTGCAGAGCCATGACGGCGAAACTCAGGAAACGCAGGACGGTCTTGAAGTCCTGAGCGATCTCCCTCACCAGGCGCTGGACGGGCAGCTTACGGATGAGCAGCTCCGTGGATTTCTGGTAGCGACGGATCTCTCTCAGAGCCACGGACCTGTGACGGTGAGGCCTCTTCACTCTGCCGGTGGCCAGAGCGCCTCTCCGAGCAGCCCTGTGGCTAGCTGTCTCCTGGGGGGCTTCTTCCTCCAGTAGATTTTACGGGCGGTCTGCTTGGTTCTTGCCATCGCTCTTTATTATTCTGTCTTATATTTCTTTCACGCCGCCTAAACTCCAGCCCGGCACCCGCTCCGTTTTCGCTACAGCTCCCGGTATGTCGAGTTTCCCATTAGCACCGGGCGGCGGCCAAGTGCTAGCTAGCACTAGCTCCTCCCCGCTGTAACGTCTCCCGCTGCAAACCGTGGCTCCGTCCGCCGACCCGGGAGACCCCCGGGGCGATCCGTGCGTCCGTGATATATATACAGAGTGAAAGGTGTAGAAAGAAGAAGGAAGATAAAAAAAAGGCTGTTGCAACAGGCAGCCGACTCGTGTGGTGCCGCCGGTCCGGCGGAACCGGAACCGGAAAACCGGATGCTTATACATCATATTTTTATTTACTTTGGAGGGAGCAGACAATGATTCTCTGATGGGGAAGACAGGGGCTAAGTTGAGGGGTGGCGGATGAAGAGGAGCTGCAGAGAGGCGTGTAAGACTGCGACTCTGCTTCCTGGTCCCAACTCTGAGTTGTCAAGGTTTTGGAAATTTGGATAAAAATTATGCCAGATTGTTAGGTAAATGAGATGCACCATCCAAAGTGGGATGGACGCCGTCTCATCTAATAAGACCAGGTTTTCCCCAAAATGAGCTCCAGTTGTCTGTGTAGCCCACATTGTTTGCAGGACACCACACAGACAGCCAGCGGTTGAAGGATGACAAGCGGCTAAACATGTCATCACTGGTCAGGTTGGGGAGGGGCCCAGAGATTACTACAGAGGCAGACATTGTTTTGGCAAAGTCACACACTGATTCCACGTTAAGTTTTGTAACTTCCGACTGCCGGAGTTGGATGTCGTTAATGTCGGTGTGGATAACAATTGTGGAGTTTTTACAGTTACTTTTAGCCAGCATTTTCAAATTTGACTCGATGTTGTCTGCTCTGGCCCCAGGACTGCATTTGACTATGGCCGCTGGAGTCTCTAGGTTGACGTTTCTGACTACAGAGTCGCCAATGATCAGTTTTTTCCTCAGTGGGTGTGTCGCTGAGCAGGGAAAAGCAATTAGAAACATGAACAGGTTGGTGGTGTACCAGGGGCTTGCAGCTAAGTTTCCTTCTCACCGCCACCCACCCATTCTCTCCTCGCTGCTCAAGAGAGGTCGGAACCGGAGGACCGCTAGCAGGCCGCCCTATGCTAGGGAGCTCTGCTGCAGCTAAGGGGCATCCGTCATTATTAACTGGTGCAGACGGTGTTTCAATGTAGCGGAGCCAGGATTCCAAATCAAACAACCTCGCCTCGAGTGCCTCAAAAAGACAATATTTATTACATTTACAGTTATCACTAAAAGAGGCAGAGGTGTAGCTAAATATCTGACAGAGAGAGCACACCAGACGAGAAGGGGAAGGAGAGCTAGTAGCCATAGCTAGAGGATAACCCGAAGCTAACAAAAACAACGATGAAAGGTGAACAGAAGGCTAAAGAGGGTGATTAGATGACACTGAGTGCGCACACAGGTGCAAGAGGCTTGTTAAACAGAAGAGAGAGCCGACAGTAGATGGAAAAAAGTGATTAAAATACAATTAAAGGCAATAATCTTCAGGAGATTGAGGAGCGCAAACCACAGAGCAAACCACACAGACAGCCAGCAATACAGGAAGTGACGATATGTTACCACCAGACAGCAACACAGGAAGTGATGATACATTACCACAAGAACCAGCCAGTTTGCCGCAGTGTTTCCCTCTTGCCGGACACTCTCTGGCCTTGTAACGGTGATTTGTGGAGCCACAACCCAAAAACCTGGGCGATCCCAGGGTGGCTCTCATCTTGACAGTATTATCTTCCACACCATCGTCACTGTCCGGGTCCACTGCCTGCACCGTCGACTGTGGTTCAAACTGGCAATGTGGTGCTCTCTCGCCGAGATCCCGTGATAGCTTGTCTGCCACCTCCAACAGCTGAGCTAACTCAATGGCCTTGGATAATGTCATCTCGCTCAAGGACGTAAGGAGCTTCGACCTCATAGCCGGGCAAATAGTATGTTCCGCCAACTGGTCGCGGACCATCTCTTCCTTCAACACTCCAAACTGACAGTCTTTGGCCAGCTGGCGCAGGTCTGCAACAAACTGTTGCACCAACTCGCCAGTCCGCTGGCAGTGCTGTCGAATCTGGATCCTACGGATGATGATGTTTTCCGGGACGCGAAAATGTCATGCTATTAGCTCCATCACTTCCTCAAAGCTATCACACTCATCTAAAGTGCTTAAAATACGTTGACCCTCCATTCCTAAATTATGAACCAAAAGTGCTCGTGTCCTCGACTTCTCCAGTCTTCCAAGGTCCAATGCCACCAAGTATGTTTGAAAAGCAGCGAACCACCTCGCCCAAGAGACGGGCGGCTAACCGGGAAGCTCCAAAAATGGCCAAATTGACATGGCACCCATGTCCATACCTTTTATCCTTGTTGCCAAATGTTATGTCGGTGATAGGAGCCAAGGACGAGACCGAGTGTTGAACTGGACACAGGTTTACTAGTGACACCCTCACTATATATGCGCATCCGTCAGGTGTAGAGGAGGCCAAGAGAACCCCCCCCCCCTCCCTCACAGCCCTCTTATACCCCGGGTGGCCTCGGAACTGGAAAGGTGGAGCCACCACCCATGTCACTCAATAAAAGGTCCCCCAAAACCCAACACAACTCTTGAGACCACGAAGGCCTTTCCTCGAGTCTCCAGGTGAACCAACCGTCCCGTGGCCATGATGGCTGGATGCGTTCGAGACCTATGTTGTGACGTTGGACCTGGGAAAACTGGCTGAAGTAAGGAAACAAGCACAACCTGGGCATAGAAGGTCAGAGGATTTTTCACACGCTGGGTCCAACGGACTCGCATGTGGATGCTGTCAAACTTCTAGCTAGCTAATTTGCTACACCGGACAATGTGATAGCACGACAAATTCAATATCACCATAAGCGACAGAGAATTGGTGAATCCACATAATTCGTCGCCAATCTAAGACATCTGGCTAGCATAGTTTTGGACTGTTAGAAGACGAGCTGGTGCAGGACCAGTTAGCTGAGCACATGTGTAACCTGAGGCTAAGATGCTAATGGCGCTAAACGACATGACGCTAGCTAGCACGATAGAGTTAGCATTCCAGCTTGAGTCAGCAGAGAAGTTAGCATCGGAGCTAGGTGGGCGCCAACTACAGAAGCTACCAGGACAGATGACGCTAGCTAACGCAGTGGGCATGGATGAATATGAAGACACAGCAGACGAGTATGAGACGAACACCGTTAACCAAAGGACCACTCTGAGAGGCCCCGTCTGTGGTAGCTGTGGGTCCCCGACGCATTAGGACAGAGCACGTTTTTTAAAAAAAATGTATTTATTTTATTTTGTGTATGTTATTGATCCCCAGAGGGGAAATTCAGGGCATCCACCGAGATGGATGAAGCAGCCACAGTACGGCGCCATCCCTTCACCATTTATTTATTTATTTATTTATTTATTTATTTATTTATGCAGGGACATGCACAATATACACTGACCTTAAAGAGGAAAGATGCATTGTACCAGGTTATAGCACTAGTGCTAATTTCCACCTGTAATTCACACACATATTCACATTCACATTCACATTCACACCTAGGGTCACTTTAGAGTCCTAAACCTAACTTGCATGTTTTTGGCCTGTGGGAGGAAACCAGAGTGCCCGGGGTAAACCCACGCAGACACGGGGAGAACATGCAAACTCCACACAGAAGGGTCACTGATGGTCAGGAGGTGGGATCGAACCCACAATGGTCAGGGGTGGAATCCTATGACCTTCTTACTGTGCTGCCACTGTGTTAACCACTGGTCCACCATGCCACCCAGCAAAAGGACAAAGTTGTAACAAGCGTGGACTCTTGAACCATTTCGCTAAAGTATGCCGGTCACTGACGCCGTGCAGCCCGCCATGCAAGCAAAGCCGCCCGACAACCACCACCATTCATGCGATAAGCCCTAACATCAATGGTTCTGCATACAGCATGGTTGAATTAGACGGCGTGGCTGTACCACTACTGCTCGACATGGCAGCGGTTAGGTCGATGTTAAACTGGGCCACGGTGAAGAAATTTTTCCCCAACCACAAAATTAAGAAGAACCCAGCAGAGCTGTACGGATACGGCGGTCACAGACTCAGTAATGTAGGAACAGTTGAGCTAACGGTCTACTACAAGTCTAAGATTGTGTACGACTTCATGTTCCAAGTAGCGGCACACGGTGACAACATTATGGGATGTGACAGCTTCTACAGACTGGGCTTCATTATCCGAGACAGAACTGCTTTCCCCATGGAAAACTGTGGGGAAAAAAAGACTGATGGTTCAGGTAGGAGTGTGGCTGACTCAGGTGGCAGAATAACCCACCCAGCCACGTTGGTTCCAGCGATGGTCTACCTGCTGACCCTAGTTCCAGGTTCTAACAAGGTTCCAAGTGTTAAATACTTTGAATAAAGAAATGCTGAGTGTTTTGAATAAAATGTGTTGAATGTATGTGCATGCAAATATACCAAATTGGGGAGGGCTTAATAATTAGCATATGTTCTGTGTTTTTGCAAAGGAGGAGGGGGAAGAATGTAGTGTAAGAATTTTGGGAATATGTGAAGTGGAACGCGGCCTGCGGCCGACATCACTACGCCAGTACATACTGGGGCAGTCCACCATCTCATGGGAGTTGAGAGTTGGTCGGGAGTTACAGCTAGTTACAGGTGTGCATGTCCAGAGCTGTGACTACACATGCTTATTACTACAATGACTTGTAATAAAGTTCAGCTTGAGCACAGCATCCTCGTCCGTCTTCATTCCAGGTTTGTGGACATAACAGAGTCTATCCCAGCATCTTTGGACAGATCACCAGTCCACCACAGGGCCAACACTTTATTTCGAACAACAATTTCGAACAAAAAAGTAAAACAAAAACAAAACAAATTACAAGTGCAATAAAGTCACAGTATACAGTGTTTGAAAGGGAGAAGGAAGAAGTGAACACTTATTAAATCCAACTCCTCTTTTCCATAAATACACCCCATGTGAATTATATACAAATTACCACATTTAAGACCCCAAGTAAACAGTTAACTACATTTTGTACATATCAACATTAACACCCATCCATCCCAACATACCTACAGTCCATACATCAAAACCAGCCCCAAACAACACAGATATATGGTGAGTGGTGAGCACTGTACACAGTGCTGTCCCACAACACTGAGAGACAGACAACCATTCCCTCTCACATTCATATGCAAGGACAATGTAGAATCCCCAGCTGATGCCAATTAACCTCACCTGCATGTCTTTGGCCTGTGCGAGGAAACCAGTGTACCCGGAGTAAACCCACACAGACACGGGGAGAACATGCAAATGCCACACAGAACGGTCACCGATGGTCAGGGGGTGGGATCGAACTTGTTATCTATGGTAAAATACCTTTGAAATGATGAGGCCAGGTGACTGGACAAACTCAGCTTTATTTAAGTGATGAACCACAACGGACACACAGCAGACTCCAGGCAGGGGGCACCGGTCAAAGAGACTGTGTAATGGATGCCCTCTGCTATTTATAGGGCGGTGCAAAGGCGGAACAGGAAGTGGCCGCCACTACACCGCACTTCACAATAAAGGTGTTAAACCCCAACACCACAAAACCCACAATGGTGGAATCGATCCCGTGACCTTCTTGCTGTGCTGATGCAGTGCTAACCACTGCGCCACCATGACTTTTTTCATGTAAATTTGACTTTTTCTTGTAAATTTGTGATTTTTTTTCTTTAAAATTTCTGAGATTTTTTCCTCAAATATACAAGTTTTCATGAAATTTTGCAACTTTTTTCTTGAAAATGTATGTTTTTCCATGTAAATTTGAGATTTTTTTCATGTAAATATACAACATTCTTTCACATAAATTTATGATTTTTTTCTTGTAATTTTGCAACTTTTTCCTTGAAAACTTGTGACTTTTTCTTGTAAATTCCTGAATTTTTTTCTTTTAAATTTGTGATAGTTTTCCTCATAAATATACAACTTTTTCATGAAATTTTGCTACTTTTTTCTTGAAAATGTGGTCAATTTTTCATACAAATTTGTGATTTTTATTGTAAATTTTTCAAACTTTTTTCTTTTAAATTTGTGACTTTTTTTCTCATAAATGGACAGCTTTTCATGAAATTTTGTAACTTCTTCAAATTTGCTACGTTTTCATGTAAATTAGTAACTTTTTTCATGTACATTTTTGACTTTTTCTTGTAACTTTGTGAAACTTTTTTCTTTCAAATTAGTGATATTTTTTCTCATAAATATGTAACTTTTCAGCATTTTTTTCTTGAAAATTTACTCCATTTTTCATGTACATTTGTGACTTTTTCCTTGGAAGTTTGTGAGGACCAGCAGGAATGTTTTGTTGTCTGCAGGGACAGAGTTCTGTTTGGATTTTTCTCTCCTTTCTGTGCCATTCGTTAGTTCAGAACAAAAGCAGCAGCAGGGACGACTCATTAAAGTATTGTGAAATCAGGCCCAGAGGTCAGCAGATGTAAACCAGAGCCGCCCACGTCTGACACCGGTCCAGAACTGGAGCCTCAGCAGAACAACCTTCACCCAGAGGTTCTGTCTGTGGGAGAAAACAGCCACAGAACGAGGTTCCACCAGCTGTTCTACAACCTATACAATCTATAGAGACGTTTTATGGAGTTTTCAGCCAAAAATCAAACATACACAAAGACAGAGATAATTCCTCTCATCTCCCACTGTCTGAACACAGATGTCCACTGCTATATAGTTCTATATTGTTCTATGTGTTCTTATTTGTGAGGCACGGTGTGGTGGCGCTCACTTCTGTTTCCACCACCACCCCGTGCCTATAAAGAGCAGCAGGCAGGAGGGGCGGGTCTCTTCGCCATCACCCCTGCCTGGCGGTTGTAGTGTGGTTTGTGAAGTTTATTAAACACAAGTTCAGTCGTGCACCTGGCCTCATCATTTATATCTTCAGACATAACATTTGTCAGCAAGGATAAAAAAGGTATGGAAGCAAGCGTGTGGGTCTCCAATTCGGCCTTTTCTGGAGCTCCCAGGCAAGCCACCTGTCCCTTGGCCGAGGTGGTACGCCCCCTTCCAGACATATATGGTGGCGCTGAATCTGGGCAAAATGGACAAGTTGAGGGCACGTGCATTGTTGGTGCACAACTTGGGAATTGAGGGCCAGTGAATTTGAGCACGCTTGGCGATTCAGACAGTTTCGAGGACGTGGTCGAGCTGATGGTGTGCCATTTTCGTGCCCCAGACAACGTCATCGTCCAGAGAATCAAGTTTCGGCAGCGCTGCCAACAGGTGGGCGAGCCTATTCAGCAGTTCATAGCCAACTTGAGGCTACTGGCTAGTGAGTGTCAGTGTGGACCGCTGGAGGAGGACATGGTTTGCGACCAGCTGGTGGCGCATACCAACAGCGCTGCAATAGGGAGAAAGCTGCTCACTTTTCCGGGTGACTTAATGCTGACCAGGGCCAACGAGTTAGCTCTCCAGCTGGAGGCAGTGGATAGGCTGACGCTGGAGCTGTGTGAGCGTTTGTCACGTCGACAGCTGGAGTTTCCCGTTGCCACACAAGTAATGGACTCTGACAGCGATGGGAGCGTGGAAGACGACGCTGAGGAGGCCAACGCTGCCAGATTGAGGACTGCCCCGGGGAAACCCATGTGTTTGAGTTGCGGGTCCGTGAATCACCGCTTCAAGGCCAGGGACTACACGGCAAGAGGGAAACGCTGCGGCAAGTGTGGATGCTTGAACCACTATGCCAAGGTGTGCCGTATGTCCAAGCATGGGAGCCCACAGAGGAAATCCCCCCACCTGGTTGTCCACACAGTGTCTCTGAGCACCAATGGGTACGCGGTCTGCACGGTGGAGCTGGATGGTGTGGAGGTGCCACGACTGATCGACACAGGGGTGGAGGGTTCTCTGCTGAATTGGGCTACAGTGAGAAAATTCTTTCCCCACTATAGGACTGAAGGAGACCCAGCGCCACTCTATGGCTATGGAGGTGGATGGCTGTGCACGGTGGGAATGCTGGTGCTGACGGCCCGGTACAAGTCGGTGGAGATGGCTAACCTTAAGTTCATCGTGACAGCCTATGGAAACAACATTATGGGCTGTGACCTCTTTCATGGTCTGGGTTTTGCCATCAACAACGGCGCTGGGGAGGAGTAGTGGGGCTGTGGACTGTGGGACCAGCTGGTTCCAAGAGTCCGAGGACGATGTGGTGTGGGACGAGGAGTTACTGAGCACCCCGGAGGGCGAGCAGGACCAGCCTTGCTCAGTCATTGTAGGACCATCTCAGCGCCGGAGCTCAAGTTGCCCTGGACAAGGGTACTGGGCGTGATGGCGAGGTGCCTGCAACGATGAGTGATACCAAGAAGCTAGCTCCAGTTGTTCCCGGAGCTCGGCTAAAGTGGGCCGGTGAACATGGGGCTACAATGGCAACAGCTGCAGCAAATTTAAAAGAGGTCGGGCCAGACCATTAGGCACGGAGGGACCGCATGCCGAGCAGAAACACTGCAAGCCGAGCAAAACCCCTCTGGGAGTCATGGACCTGGTTTGAGCTCGTGGGGAGGGGTGACCACAGCAAGTACAAACCAAATGGCAAACTGAGTATCACCAGGGGTGGCTGTGCATCGTGGCTAAATGAGGCGCTGCCTGTTTCCACCTGTCAGATGGTTTGTAGAGGTATGCCAATGAGCTGCAGCATGCCCGGGAGGAGCCTCCAGGTGGTGGGCCCAGATGAGAGGAACGCCCGACGGCTTGGAAGAGGAGACGTATCTGTGTCTATGCGATCAGCTGCGGTACAGTGTTCCTCTGTGGGGAGAGGAGAACCTTCCAAAAGGACAACCATCTCTGCAGCAATCCACCAATCAGGCCTGTATGGTAGAGTGGCCAGATGGAAGCCACTCCTTAGTAAAAGGTACATGGCAGCCAGCCTGGAGTTTGCCAAAAGGCTCCTGAAGGATTCTCAGACCATGACAAACAAAATTCTCTGGGCTGATGAGACAAAGATTGAACTCTTTGGCGTGAATGCCATGGGTCATGTTTGGAGGAAACCAGGCACCGCTCATAACCATGCCAGCGGTGGTGGCAGCATCATGCTGTGAGGATGTTTTCAGCGGCAGGAACTGGGAGACTAGTCAGGACAGAGGGAAAGCTGAATACAGCAATGTACAGAGACATCCTGGATGAAAACCTGCTCCAGAGCTCTCTTGACCTCAGTGTGGGGCGATGGTTCATCTTTCAGCAGGACAACGACCCTAAGCACACAGCCAAGATATCAAAGGAAAGGCTTCAGGACAACTCTGTGAACGTCCTTGAGTGGCTGGGCCAGCACCTCTCAAGCTCCATCAGGTTGGATGGAGCTTGAGAGGTACTGCAAAGAAGAATGGGCCAAACTGCCCAAAGATAGGTGTGCCAAGCTTGTGGCACCATATTCAAAAAGACTTGAGGCTGTAATTGCTGCCAAAGGTGCATCAACAAGGTATTGTGCAAAGGCTGTGATTGCTGATGTACATGTGATTTCTTAGTTTTTTACTTTTAATAAATTTGCAAAAATCTCAAAAAACTTTTTTCACATTGCCATTATGGAGTATTGTGTGTACAGTTTTGAGGAAAAAAATTAATTTAATCCATTTTGGAATAAGGCTGGAACATAACAAAATGTGGAAAAAGGGAAGAGCTGTGAAGACTTTACGGATGCACTGTACATACATAGTATATGTATGTGTGTGTGTGTGTGTGTGTGTGTGTGTGTGTGTGTGGTTGATATAAAAAGTCTACACACCCGTGTTCAAATGCCAAAAATGTTTTTTGTGATGTAAAAAAAATGAGACCAAGATAAATCATTTCAAACTTTTCCCACCATTAATGTGACCTATAACCTGTACAACCCAACTGAAAAACAAACTGAAATTTTTTTAAGGGAAAAAATAAAAAAATGCGGGAGCATTGCAGTGAGATGGAAACAGAAGCATTGCAGGAAGTTAAATTACTCGGCAATGTACAAATGTAAACCCAGTCAGTATATTTCACACTTGAGTCAACAGTGTTGTTGCCACCCTCAGTAATAATGACGCGTGACGTCATCCATTCAGTAACCAGCAGGCTGCAGACAGAACACCCAGATGCTCTTCTCCTCATCTCAGGCGATTTCAACCATGTTTCACTATCTCCCATTCCACCCACGTTCACCCAGTATGTCACATGCCACACTAGAGACAATAAAACACTGGATTTGTTCTACACAAACACTAAGGAGGCGTACACCTCATCACAACTCCCCCCACTTGGGAGATCGGATCACAACTTGGTTCATCTCCGACCGGTGTACAAACCCCTAGTGCACAGACAACCTCCGGCCATGCACACTGTGGAGTTATGGTCTGAGGAGACAATGGACACTCTAAAGGACTGTTTTGAAGCCACTGCCTGGAAGCAGCTCTGCGATCCACATGGTGAGGACATCGATGGCCTCATTCACACCCTCACGGGCTACCTCAGCTTCTGTGTGGACAAATCCGTTCCCACCAAGACCATACGGCGTCACTCAAACAACAAACCCTGGATCAACCCTGAGATAAAAACACTTCTGAGAGAGAAGAAGAGGATCTTCAGGTCGGGGAACAGGGAGATGCTGAAGTCCGTACAGAGGGAGCTGAGGAGAAAGATCAGAGAAGGCAAGGACAGCTTCAGGAAGAAGATGGAGGACAAGCTGCAACAGAGCGACATCAGCGGGGTCTGGAGAAACCTCAAAACCATCTCGGGGCTCCAGAATACCTCCCCCCAGGCCACGGGGGGCAGGGAGTGGGCAAACAACCTGAATCTGTTTTTCAATAGATTTGACCAACCGCCCTCCCCCCTGTCTGCACAACAACCACTGCTGCCTCTAAGAAATCAAGTCCTGCTGCCCACTCCCCACTCCACCGACACCCCCCCCACTCCCAACACACAGCCCCCCATCCTGACCCTGACCAAGACCCAGGTGAGGACGGAGCTGAGGAAGATCAAGGCGAGGAAGGCGTCGGGACCGGACGGCATCAGCGCAAAGCTCCTCAAGTCCTGTGCAGACCAGCTGTGTGGGATTGTGACGTATATCTTCAACATGAGCCTGAAACTGGGGAGGGTACCACAGCTGTGGAAAACATCTTGTGTGGTACCTGTACCAAAAACTTCCCACCCCAAAGACCTGAACAGCTACAGACCGGTGGCCTTGACGTCCCACTTGATGAAGACCCTGGAGAGACTGCTCCTTGCTCATCTCCGCCCCCTGGTGGAACCAGCGATGGATCCACTCCAGTTCGCCTACCAGCATGGCATTGGGGTGGAGGATGCGGTGATCTTCCTCCTTCGCCGTTCTCTGTCCCACCTGGAGAAGCCCGGGAATATGGTGAGGATCATGTTCTTTGACTTCTCCAGTGCTTTCAACACCATCCAACCGATGATCCTGAAGGACAAGCTGCTGCGCGCAGGGGTGGACCAGCACCTGTCATCATGGATCCTGGACTACCTCACGAACCGGCCTCAGTTTGTGAGAACCCGGGACTGTGTGTCCGACACGATCATCAGTAGCACGGGGGCCCCCCAGGGAACGGTGCTGGCTCCCTTCCTGTTCACTCTTTATACTGCGGACTTCTCACACAACACAACACATTGCCATCTACAGAAGTTCTCTGATGACTCTGCGATCGTTGGTCTCATCTCCAACGGAGATGAAGCTGAGTACAGAGGGCTTATCCAGGACTTTGTGGACTGGTGCCATCGGAACTGCCTCCAGATCAACGCGAGGAAAACTAAGGAGCTGGTGGTGGACTGCCGCAGGCATGGGCAGCCCCTCACAGCACCAGTAAATATACAGGGAACAGACATCGAGATGGTGACATCCTATAAGTACCTGGGTATTCATCTGAACAATAAACTAGACTGGTCACACAATACTGACGCACTCTACAAGAAGGGACAGCGCAGGCTGTTCCTGCTGAGGAGACTCAGGTCTTTTGGTGTACAAGGGGCGCTGCTGAAGTCATTCTATGACACGGTGGTGGCATCAGCCATCACTTTTGGAGTGGTCTGCTGGGGCAGTGGCATTACTGCAGCCGATAGGAAGAGACTGAACAAACTGATTAAGAAAGCTAGCTCTGTCCTGGGGCAGCGCCTTGATCCGATGGAGGAGATAGGAGAGAGAAGGACGGTGGCTAAACTGTCATCTCTGCTGGAGTCCGAGTTCCACCCTATGCAGGACATACTGGATGCACTGAGGAGCTCATTTAGCAGCAGACTACATCATCCCAGGTGCACAACCGAGAGGTTTCGTAGGTCCTTCCTACCAACGGCTGTCAGACTGTACAACCTAAGCAGGGTTGCTCGCAGAGATAGCAAAAAGACGTAACAAACTAATAGTTTTTTTGAATGCAAAAGATGCAATAGACTTACACAATGGTCCTCTCCGGCATACAACTAGGAACATACCGGTCGCTATGGAGGGTGAGAATATGTATGGGCACATAATCATACCATGTAGGATAACTAAATAGACGGTTATGCTGTTTCATCCCACCTAGCAACAATGCTCTGCACTGTGTGTGTTTATATATTTACATATTTATTCCATCTAGCTACAATGCTCAGCACTGGGTGTGTTTATATTTATATATCTATATATTTATTCCATCTAGCTACAATGCTCCGCACTGTGTTTTTATATATCTACATATTATTCCATCTAGCTACAATGCTCCGCACTGTGTGTGTTTATATACTTGCATATTTATTCCACCTAGCTGCAATGCTCCGTACTGTGGGTGTTTATATATTTACATATTTATTCCATCTAGCTACAATGCTCTGCACTGTGTGTTCATATATTCATATATTTATTCCATCCAGCTACAATGCTCTGTACTGTGTGTCTGTGTGTGTGTGTGTGTGTGTATATATATATTTTATAGTAATATGTACATATGTATATTAGCTGCTCTTGCTTGCTTGTTTTTTTTCTTGCCTTCTGATTGTTGCTCTGAGTGTTGCTATCCCTGTGCTGTTGCAATCCTGGAATTTCCCCGTTGTGGGACTAATAAAGGCTTATCTTATCTTATCTTATCTTATCTTATCTTATCTTATCTTATCTTAATTGTTATTGTCTTAGTTGTGTATTGGAGGGGGCGATCTCTATTGTGCAGAGTTTTGGTGTTTAATATGGCCTCTTTGAGCAGCCCTGGTAAGGTTATAAAGTCTGACAACTGTAGGTAGGAGGGACCTGCGGACCCTCTCCCTCGAGAACCTAGGATGGCACAACCTACCGCTAAATGAGCTCCTCAGTGTGTTCAGTGTGTCCTGCATGGGGTGGGACTCGGACTCCAGCGGAGATGACAGCTTAGTCACCGTCCTCCTATCTCCTATCTCCTCCACTGGGTCGAGGCAGCACCCCAGAACAGAGCTAGCTTTTTTGATCAGTCTGTTCAGTCTCTTCCTTCGGCTGCCATGATGCCACTGCCCCAGCAGACCACTCCATACATGATAGCTCATGCCACCACAGAATAATAGAAGGTCTTCAGGAGTGCCCCTTGCACTCCAAACGATCTGAGTCTCCTCAGGAGGAACAGCCTGCGCTGTCCCTTCTTGTAGAGCACGTTGGTGTTGTGTGACCAGTCCAGTTTATTGTTCAGGTGAACACCCAGGTACTTGTAAGATGTCACCATCTCAATGTCTGTTTCCTGGATGTTAACCGGTGTTGTCCTCGGCTGCAGCAGTCCACCACCAGTTCCTTGGTTTTCCCTGCATTGATCTGGAGGCAGTTCCACAGGCACCAGTCCACACAGTCCTGGATAAGTCCTCTGCACTCCACTGGAGCCTATCCCAGCATCTTTGAGCGAGAGGCAGGGTCCACCCTGGACAGATCGCCAGTCCATCGCAGGACCAACACAGAGAAACAGACAACCACTCACTCTCACAGTCATACCTTAGGAAAATTTAGAATCCCCAGTTTGAGGCGAGTAAACCTAACCTGCATGTCTTTGGCCTGTGGGAGGAAACCATCATACCCGGGGTAAACCCACACAGACATGGGGGAACATGCAAACTCCACACAGAAGGGTCACTGATGGTCAGGGGGTGGAATGGAACCCACGAAGCTCAGGGGTGGAATTGATATCTATCTGTGTGTGTGTGTGTGTGTGTGTGTGTACTGCTCAAAAAAATAAAGGGAACACTTTGAAAACACATCAGATTTTAATGGGAAAAAATAAGCTGGATATCGAAATTGTGGCAGGCTAGTCCAGTTTACTCAGATTAAAAAGTGTTCCTTTAATCTGAGTGTAACGTTGGGGTTGTGATTGTTGTACCGTTATAACTGGGTTAGAAGTCCGGTTGTGATAGTGTTGTTTTCCCTGTGTGTGACAGATGGCGTGTCTGCGTCTTCCTGAGTGAAATGAGTGTCAGTGTGAATTTTTAGAGTTCTTAATTAGTCCCACAATGGGGAAATTACAGGGCATCCTCCTGAGTGGATGAGGCAGCCACTTGTGCTGCGCCTAACCCTTTCACCATTCACACACACATTCACGCCTGGGGCCACTTTAGAGGCTCCAATTAACCTAACTTGCATGTTTTTGGCATGTGGGAGGAAACTGGAGAAACCCCGGAGTAAACCCATGCAGACACGGGGAGAACATGCAAACTCCACACAGATCACTGTTGGTCAGGGGCTGAGATAGAACCCAGGATCCGCCGGTCAAGGGTGACCCATATATGCATATATATATATATATATATATATATATATATATAGTGGAGGTATTAAACTCGGGCGAGATGCAACGAGCTGGAAGGTTGCAGAGTTTTATTTTCTCCATCAAAATGAGACACACTTGTAGCGCTGCGCACTGTGTTGAGCTGTGTGTGCTGTGTTCTGCTGTGCTGTGTGTGCTGTATCGTGTTGCGCTCTTGAAGCATGTATTGTCAGCTCTTTTATACATGTTATACAGAGAGAATGCATGGCACATTAGCATATTGATATACATATCAGTCAATACATATGATTAGCCTGACCAACTGGCGCCCGGACGTCTCCTCCTTAATCTGGGGATGTACAAACAATAGTCCATTGTTCTGTTTGTCCCCCCAGGGGCTCTCTGTCCGTATGTGAATGGTCCTCTGCTTCTTCTGGACCTTTTGAGTGTGAAGATGAATGTCCCTGTAGACTGTGGTGGGTCACCACAGGGCTCCCCCCCAGAACACTCAAAAGGGGCTGTGACCCCCCCCCCCCCCCCCCGTTGTTTAGCTCCAGCTCCGGTAGAACTGTCGGAGGGCATGTCAGTCCATGGGGGGGGGGGGGGGGGAGGGGTGGAAAGGACAGTGTGCTCCGCTCCGAGGTCCAGCACGTTGAACAGCCGTGGATCGTGGGTGCTGGGGCCGTGTGCGTTGTGTGTAATGGAACCAGACGGCGATCGGCCAGCTTTAGAGAGTGAGGTGCGGGAAGAGCGCTGTGGAGGAGGAGGGGGAGGTGGTGGGAGTAAGTGAGTGCCGGCCCAGGACGTCAAAGGTGTCTGGGCCGCGCAAAAATTGCATGTGGATCCGCGATGGTGAGGGACTTTCCCGGTAAACCTGGTGGAGATCCACAGTGGCTGTGAAAAAAAAAAAAATTATGTCTCTGACTCCTTTCGTGGCTCGATCCAGCGAGGATGTGGGGAAGGCGAGCGGCCAAATTCCCCGAGGATGCGTAGCGGCTGTGAAACAACTGCAGCTGTGTGAGGGACCTGGCGGTTTGGCTTTTAGGTGTGGAAGCAGCCCTAAAGCCAACGGGGACAGCAATCGGCTAAATTCCCCTTGTGTGCCGTGGCTGAGAAACCCATACAAAGTCCTGTGTCAGGGCTGCACATCTGCTTCAGGTGCGTGAGCAGCCATGAAGGTTCCGAGGCTGGTGATTGGCTGTGTTTCTAGGGCATGTGCAGAGGACGCTGTATCAGTCTGTGGAGCCGGCTTGACCCTGTGCGTGGTGCGCGCGTGGCGCAGTGACCACTTAGCTGGCAGTTGCGCTGTCCTCGTAATCCTGCGGTGTGCGTGCGGGGCTTCTGTGCGTGAGCTGAGTGCTGTGAGCTGAGTCAGGGTCGGGGAGCTTGGTGGAAATCAATGCAGTCGGCATTGATGATTTCCCCATTCAGGCTGCTTCCTTCTTTTCGCTCGTGTTGCCGTTCATGATGTTTGTTGGTCCAAGCGCTGCCCGCTCCGGGGAGCATGCTCCAGCGAGGATGAAGAGGTTGCAGGCGTTCTCTGGTCCTCTGTGTCCACAGCGTGGTGAGAGGGAGCAGACGGTCATTCTCTCTCGTCAGGTAACCAGTGTGGAGGTAAAGAATCAGGCGAGGGGCAAACCATGACGCATGCTGGGGCTTCCCGTCTGGGTGATCTCTGGGGTGTTCGCCTCATGTTCCATTCTTCGTCAAGGGTCACCAGTGTGGAGGTATTAAATTCAGGCGAGATGCAACAAGCTGGAAGGTTGCAGAGTTTTATTTTCTCCATCAAAATGAGACACACTTGTAGCGCCGCGCGCTGTGTTGAGCTGTGTGTGCTGTGTTCTGCTGTGCTGTGTGTGCTGTATCGTGTTGCGCTCTTGAAGCATGTATTGTCAGCTCTTTTATACATGTTATACTAACAGAGAGAATGCATGGCACATTAGCACATTGTTATACATATCAGTCAATACATATGATTAGCCTGATCAACTGGCGCCCAGACGTCTCCTCCTTAATCCAGGGATGTACAAACAATAGTCCATTGTTCTGGTTGTCCCCCCAGGGGTTCTCTGTCCATATGTGAATGGTCCTCTGCTTCTTCTGGACCTTTTGAGTGTGAGGATGAATGTTCCTGTAGATTGTGGTGGGTTACCACAATATACTGTGTACAGTGTGTATATACAGTATATATATATATATATATATATATATATATATATATATATATATATATATATATATATATATACAGTATATATATATATATATATAGAGAGAGAGAGAGAGAGAGAGAGAGAGTTTCATTCAATATATTCTGTGTTTTGTCCATATGTGATCAGAACCATTTGGCCGTCTAGCATTGTTTCCGGTGTGTGTTCTATGTAATGAACGGAGATGGAAGAAGTGCAGCTATGAGTGAATCAGCAGAAAAGTTAGTTGCAGCCATCCTCAGTAATGCAGAGCTGGTTAACATCCTGGCAAATGTATGTAGTGGCCACAGTTCTACCGATGAAGGAATGTATTCAGTGTTCCACCGTGGGGGACACTTCAGTGAAGTTGGCAAGATATTCACAGATTCAGACTTTGCGGATCAATAATTCCTGAACAAAACGCTGTTAAAATACAAACCACACCAATCTAATACATTGGTAAAGTGGACAACGAGCTCCAACCTCATTTTCATTAAACAGAACCGTCCTCTGAGCTCCAGCAGCTACACTGGAGTCTATGAGCTGCTGTTGAGGAAATGAATGCGCAGGGACCGTCTGTAAATTGCACCTCCAAGGAAAAAAAGACAACTTAAAATTAAATACTGTCATGATCATCAGGTGTAATGTCACCAGAATCAGTTCATACATCGATTGTGTCGTTTTGTTCAGACTAAAATGCTTAGTTTGCATAAATTTTATTTGTCATAGTTTGGGGAAAATACAGTTAAACCCAAAAATATTTGGACAGTGACACAAGTTTTGTTATTTTAGCTGTTTACGAAAACATATTCAGGATACAATTATATAATCAATATGGGCTTAAAGTGCAGACTCTCAGCTGTAATTTGAGAGTATTCACATCCAAATTGGAGCAAGGGTTTAGGAATTACAGCTCTTTAATACGTAGCCGCCTCTTTTTCAAGGGACCAAAAGTAATTGGACAATTGACTCAGAAGGCTGCAAAAAAAAAAATAACAAGGCTGCATGGGCTCTTCCCTCATTAACCTGTCATCAATTAAGCAGTTAAAAGGTCTGGAGTTGATTCCAGGTGTGGCGTTTGCATTTGGAAGCTGTTGCTGTGAACACACAACATGCGGTCAAAGGAGCTCTCAATGGAGGTGAAACAGACCATCCTGAGGCTGAAAAAAAAAAAAGAAGAAATCCATCAGAGAGATAGCAGAAATGTTAGGAGTGGCCAAATCAACAGTTTGGTACATTCTGAGAAAAAAAGAGTGCACTGGTGAGCTTGGGAACTCAAAAAGGCCTGGATGTCCACGGAAGACAGCAGTGGTGGATGATCGCAGAATCCTTTCCATGGTGAAGAACAACCCCTTCACAACATCCACTCAAGTGAAGAACACTCTCCAGAAGTCTACCATAAAGAGAAGACTTCATGAGAGTAAATACAGAGGATTCACCACAAGGTGCAAACCATTAATCAGCCTCAAAAATAGAAAGGCCAGAATTGACTTTGCCAAAAAACACCTGAAGAAGCCAGCTCTCCCCTGTGCACAGCTGGATCCCTCCAGCGGCGGTTCTCTCCCTCGCGGCGGCGGAACCGCTCCTCTCTCCACGCCGCGCATCACAACGCTTCACCGGGTGCGCTCAGCAGGCACTGTCTCCCTGGCAGGTGGCCCAAAGCCCAAGCCGACGCCAACTCCAGGACATCTGCAAGTAAGCCCTGTTTATTCTCCATCCATCATAACACGGCTGAGATTAACACCTGTGTTTGGTTCTGTCTCTAGGGTTGCCAGGCTGTACGGCACTCTGTTTCACCCCCGGTTGCAACTCGTTCACCCACAAAACACTCACATACCGCATACACGCACCCACATACCTGCTGGTTATTCAATAAAGATCATTGTATTGAACTTGAGTCTGTGTGTGCGTGTTCCCTGGGTCCAACATTATGCCAGTATGGCTCCGTCAGAGTGACCCAGCAAACAGCGGGCTCGCACACCGCTTTAACATCTTGGAAGCTCAAGTTCACCAAATTACTTACCAGCAGCAGGTTATTCTGAACCAGCTAGGTCAGATTAACAGCCGGTTGGATCGCCTGGAAGGACAGCGGGCGTTCCCTCCGGCCCAGAGCAGCAGGCCAGCTCCCGTTAGCTCCCCATCTAGCCAGGCTAGCCCAGGCGTGCTCACGCATCTCACGCCAATCCCCACGCCCACGCGCTTCAGTGGGAAGCTCGGGGAGGCGCGGGGTTTCATCCTCCAGTGTGAGACGGTGTTTCAGCGCGTTCCCAGGGACTTCCCCTCCAATCACAGCCATATCGGTTACGTGGTTAATCTCTTGGAAGGGCGAGCGTTAGCATGGGCTTACGCCATAATGGCGAGACCCAGCTACGCTAATCTCTCCTACGCCCAATTTGTCCGAGATTTCCATGAAATATTTGACCACTCGGATCGTGATAGTGTGCTAACCACCTCCCCTAAGGTGCCGTTCCGGTGGCCAGAGGAGGCTGCATCAGCCTTGGCGGCCCTGAAGGCGGAATTCTCCTCGTCCCGGGTCTTGACGCAGGTGGATCCCACGCTGCAGTGTCTGGTTGAGGTGGATGCCTCTGATTCGGGGGTGGGGGCAGTACTTTTACAGCGCTCCCCGGTGGACGGAGTGATCCGCCCCTGTGCCGAGGCCCTGCCGGGAGACTGTTTGTACCATCTGCTGTTCGGGGTGATGTGATCCACTGGGCCCATTCTTCCAAATTCGCCTGCCACCCTGGGATCTCCCGATTGGTGGAGTTGCTCCAAAGATAGTTCTGGTGGCCAGGGCTTCAGAAGGACGTCATCGGCTACGTTCGTGCCTGCCCCCAGTGTGCCACCGGGAAGACGTCTTCTTCTCCTCCAGCTGGCCTTCTTCACCCCCTGCCGGTCCCTGGGAGGCCATGGTCTCATGTGGCGCTCGACTTCGTAACCGGTCTCCCAGTATCCAACACGTTCGACACCGTGCCGACCATCGTCGATCGCTTCTCAAAGACCGCCCACTTCATTCCCCTCTGTGGGCTTCCAACAGCACGTGATACAGCAGACCTTCTGGTACAGCACGTCGTGCGTCTGCATGGGATCCCCGCGGACATCGTCTCTGATCGGGGCCCGCAGTTCATCTCCAGTGTATGGAGGAGTTTTTATAACGCTTTGGGGGCTACAGTGAGCCTGTCCTCCGGTCATCACCCCCAGAGCAACGGGCAGTGCGAGCGGGCAAATCAGGAGCTGGAGGCCGCTCTGTGCTGTGTCATCGCCTCCAGCCCATCATCATTGCCTCTGTTTTTTCTCCCATCTCTTTGTCTTTTTATGCCATGATTAATGGAGCCTTGACTATTCTTATCATGTTTATAGTCAGCTTCATGTGTGCCTGTGCTTGTGTCTATGTTGAATGTAATTTGTGGCTTGTAAATATGGATGTCACCAGACTACAAAACAAATCTACCTACGGGTACAAATAAAGTAACCTGAACCTGAACCTGAACCTGGAGCGGTCATCTGCCTTGGATAGAATATGCTCATAACCTAACTGTCTCTTCTGCAACCGGTATGTCACCTTTCAGGGCATTGTTGGGCTACGATCCCCCGCTGTTCCCCGAAGAACAGGGGGAGGTGGCCATACCATCTGTTCACGCGCACCTGAGGTGCTGCCGTTGGCTATGGGCTGCTACTCGCCAGGCCCTTTTACACACAGCAGAGCGCAACACCAGGGTGGCGAACCGGCGCAGGAGACCTGCTCCGCAGTATCAGGTGGGTCAGCAGGTATGGTTATCAACGCAGCATATTAACCTGAAGGCTGAAAAGAGGAAGTTGGCCAAACGCTTTATTGGGCCCTTTCCTATTGTTAAGGTGGTGAATCCTGTGGCTGTGCTTCTGGCTCTCCCTCCTTCTCTGCGTGTTTGTCCCACGTTCCACGTTTCGCAGGTCAAACCCGTGATCTCCAACCCCCTCTGCCCCCCTCCTCGAGCCCCACCTCCACCCGTGTTGATTGACAGTGACCCGGCTTGGCCGGTCAATTCCATCCTGGATGTCCAACGCCGGGGTCGCGGCTTGCAGTACTTGGTGGACTGGGAGGGGTATGGCCCCGAGTGGAGGTCCTGGGTGCACCAGTCGTTTGTGTTGGACAAACGCCTTATTAAGGACTTCCACCAGGTGCACCCAGATAAGCCAGCGCCAGGAGGTGCTGCTCGGGGGGGGAGTACTGTTACAACTCACTCTGGGCCATCATCTGCCTCAGCTGTGCGCACACCTGGGAGTAATCAGCCCCGGGCTATATAGCCCGTGCTGCCTAGAGCTTCGGCACAGAGCCGTCTGTTATGATACGCTCTTCGTCCTGCGCACGCCCTGATTCCACTCAGCCCTGCGCTACATCGTTGGACTCTCCGTTGGCACGTAAGCTCAACAAATTCCAACCTTACCTCTTCTCCCAGGCTCTCCCCTGTGCACAGGTGGATCCCTCCGGCGGCGGTTCTCTCCCTCGCGGCGGCGGAACCGCTCCTCTCTCCACGCCGCGCATCACAACGCTTCACCGGGTGCACTCAGCAGGCACTGTCTCCCTGGCAGGTGGCCCAAAGCCCAAGCCGACGCCAACTCCAGGACATCTGCAAGTAAGCCCTGTTTATTCTCCATCCATCATAACACGGCTGAGATTAACACCTGTGTTTGGTTCTGTCTCTAGGGTTGCCAGGCTGTACGGCGCTCTGTTTCACCCCCGGCTGAAGCTCGTTCACCCACACTACATTCACATACCGCATACACGCACCCACACACCTGCTGGTTATTCAATAAAGATCATTGTACTGTATTGAACTTGAGTCTGTGTGTGCATGTTCCCTGGGTCCAACATTATGCCAAGTGTCACTAAATGCTGCCCAGCCACTAGGGTCTCCTGTTAGAAACGCTTGTTAGTTGGACCAAAAAAATATCATAGGCTAGGGAAATATTTATTAGAAATGATAGTTAAAAACTTCTAAATAACTGAGTGCAGATTCACCAAAATGACCTCACAGATCATCCTTCATCTGATGATCAAACTGCATCATTTAGTTTGAGTAAAAAAAACAATCATTTTTTGGAAATATTAACTTGAAATAAAATTCAGTAGCTTCTCAGGTATTAAGTGCAGCTTCATCAGAATCACCTCACACATCATCTATCATGTATTAGTCAGACTACATCAGTAGATATTTATTGACACAGAAAAGCACTGATTTCTTATAGAATTGACTCCTGCACTGACAAATAAATCACCAGGATTAATTTTAGCCTGACTCTTAGCCTGCTCTGGACCAGGCTAGCTGTAGAGAATAAATCTCAATAGCAACTTGACTGGGTTTAATTTATCCTACTTTTATACAACCAAGTCAAGTATAGATTAAGCATGAATTATTTGAAAATCCTGGCTTAATCCTTTATCTTGGTTTTATGCCATATGCATCTGAGGTGACCTAATTAATCTGCTGCAGACAGAGCAGTCCTAACACTTTCAACCAATCAAATATATACATAGATGATCCAAGATGGCGCCGCGGATGGCAGCCACTGGCTTCTGCTCTCTGATGTTTTTGATAATTTTGTGTGTTTTTTTGGACTTCTGCTCTTCCGTCCGAGTCACCTATTTATGGGAGGAACTACTTTCACTCAGACTATCTCCCGATGCAACTTCTCCGCCAGTTTCTGCTGCTGATCTGAAGTTTTTTCAGTCGATCTTAGCTGTGGGAGCAGCGGCTATTGGCACTGGCCGGAAACGAAGGCGGCATGGTAAACGTGCCGGTGTGCTAGTCAGGCTGAAGAAACGAGGATATCGCACACCGCTCCCATCGATCCATCTGACCAATGTCCGCTCTTTGGCGAACAAAATGGACGAACTGCTGCTCCTGACTCACAAAAACCTGGATTTTAGCAGATCTGGTGCCCTGTGTTTCACAGAGTCCTGGCTGAGTGAACACATCCCGGACAGTGCGGTTCACTTGGACGGATTCCAGCTGTTTCGCGCTGATCGCAGCCGAGAATTCTCTGGAAAGACTAAAGGTGGTGGAATCTGCTTCTACATAAACGAAGGTTGGTGTACTGATGTCACAGTGTTGAAGAAGTTTTGTAGCCCTAACCTAGAGTCACTGTTCATAAACTGTAAACCCTTTTATTCACCGCGAGAGTTCTCCTCGTTTATTCTGGTCGGAATTTATATCCCGCCTGCTGCTTGTACAACGGAGGCACTGCAGCACCTCGCTGACCAGATAGCAGAGGTGGAGGAAAAACATCCAGACTCTCTGCTTATCATTCTGGGTGATTTCAATAGAGCTAATCTCACAAATGAGCTTCCTAAATACAGACAGCATATTAAATGTCCCACCAGGGACACAAATACACTTGACCACTGTTACACAGTTTTAAGAAACGCCTATCATGCCGTCCCCCGTGCAGCTCTGGGTTTTTCTGACCACTGTCTGCTCCATCTTATTCCAACATACAGACAGAAACTAAAAAACTTCCAAGCCTGTTGTAAGGACTGTGAAGAAATGGACTGAGGAATCAAAGCTGGAGTTAGAAGCCTGCTTTGACTGCACAGACTGGAGTGTTTTTGAAGATGCAGCCATTAACCTAAATGAACTCACTGACACTGTGACATCATACATCAGTTTTTGTGAGGACATGTGTGTGCAGACCAAGACCTTCTGCACATACAACAACAATAAACCCTGGTTCACTCCTAAACTGAAGCAGCTACGTCAGACCAAGGAGGAGGCCTGCAGGACTGGTGACTGGACTCTGTACAAGCGGGCCAGAAACGTGCTGACGAAGGAGATCAGGCTTGCTAAGAGGAGCTACAGTGTGAAGTTACAACAAAACTTTTCAGCCAACAACTCTGCTTCTGTTTGGAGAGGCCTGCAGAATATCACCAACTACAGGAGACCATCCCCCCACCCTGTGGAAAACCGCCAGCTAGCTAACGACCTAAACAGCTTTTACTGTAGGTTTGAAAAGAACCTACAGTTCTCACCTCCCACCCACACAAAAGGATTATCTGCAGCCCCAGGAACTCCATCCCTCCTCCACTCTGACCTCCCACCAGCACTAACGATCTGTGAAGAGGAGGTGCGCTGGGTCTTTCAGAGACAAAAGATCAAGAAGGCTGCAGGACCTGATGGTGTGTCTCCATCCTGCCTGAGAGTCTGCTCCAACGAGTTGGCCCCAATCTTCACCCCGATCTTTAATAAATCACTGGAGCTGTGTGAAGTGCCTTCCTGCTTCAAACGCTCCATCATCATTCCAGTTCCCAAGAAACCCTCTGTTACAGGATTAAACGACTACAGACCTGTTGCCTTGACCTCTGTGGTCATGAAATCCTTGGAGAGATTGGTGCTGAACCACCTGAAGGTCGTCACAGGCCCCCTGATGGACCCACTGCAGTTTGCCTACCGGTCAAACAGGTCAGTGGATGATGCAGTGAATATGGGACTACACTACATCCTGCAACACCTCGACTCCCCAGGGATGTACGCCAGGATCCTGTTTGTTGACTTCAGCTCGGCGTTCAACACCATCATCCCAGGCATTCTTCATCAGAAACTCCTCCAGCTCAAGGTGCCCCCCTCCACCTGCCAGTGGATCTCCAGCTTTCTGACTGACAGGTGGCAACAGGTGAAGCTAGGGAGATTTACATCCAGCTCCCGAAAAATTAGTACTGGCGCCCCCCAAGGATGTGTCCTTTCCCCACTGCTCTTCTCCCTCTACTCCAACGATTGCACCTCAGAGGACCCTTCGGTGAAGCTCCTGAAGTTTGCGGACAACACCACAGTCATCGGTTTGATCCGGGATGGTGATGAGTCTGCATACAGGCGGGAGGTGGAGCAGCTGATCCTCTGGTGCGGCCGGAACCATCTTGAACTTAACCCAGCCAAAACGGTGGAGATGACTGTGGATTTCAGGCGACACCCCCCTTCATTCCCCCCACTCACCATCCTCAACAGCACAGTGTCCACTGTGGACTCCTTCAAGTTTCTGGGTACCACAATCTCCCGGAACCTGAAGTGGTCCTCCCATATAGACACTGTCCGGAAAAAGGCCCAGCAGAGGTTGTTTTTTCTGCGTCAGCTCAAGAAGTTTGATTTGCCTCAGGAGCTGCTGGTTGTCTTCTACACCGCCATCATCCAATCTGTCCTCTGCTTTTCCATCACTGTCTGGTTTGGATCTGCCACTAAACAGGACAAGACCAGACTGCAGCGGATCATTAAGTCTGCAGAGAGGATCATTGGTACCGACCTACCCTCCATTGAGAACTTATATCGGTCCATAACCAGGAAACGGGCGGGAAACATCTGTGCTGACCCGTCACACCCCGGCCACAAACTGTTTGAACTTCTATCTTCTGGTCGTCGTTACAGATCACTGAAGGTCAAAACCACCCGTCACAGGAACAGTTTCTTTCCTCAAGCCATCACTCTGATGAACTCCTAACATTCACCTAGTCCTACCTGTTTGCTGTACTCATGACTTTTCATCCATTATTACATCGCACATAACTCTCACACTGCTTTTTACTTCATTCACATTATATCACTGAATCTGAGTTCACATTGAAATACTGTATGACTGTATATTTTTTCATATATTTCTGCAAAGTGTGGATAGTCTGAGTAAATAAGCTGCATATATTGCTGTATATATTTGCATCCTTTTATAGAAACGTGGACAGACTGTAATTTACTGTACATACTCTGTTGTCATATAATCCTTATTTAAATCTTATTTAAATCCTCCACCTGAACAATGAGAGCAAGTTTTTAGCCAAAGTCAAATTCCTTGTATGTGTTGTGCATACTTGGCCAATAAAGCTGATTCTGATTCTGATTCTGATTCTGATTCTGATAACTAAGGCATAGGGCTGATGACGAAGTCACGAGCCAGTCAGCAGACATTTCTAATTAGTCCTCCCTGCAGTGGTGGTTTTGGTCTCCAAAATGATTCTCGTGTTGAAGATTACTCTAATACTGGATGTGTTTGAATTGAAAGTTTTCCTCCAGTCCTCTTTCATTGTCATATCTGGACAAAGTTTCCAACCATGTCCACATTTTCTGTTGGTTTTGAACTGCACCTTTATTCTGTTATCATTAGTTTGTTGGGTTATCCTCAGGTTCTTAGTTCGGTTATGTTCAGTTATGTTTTCTCCCTGATTTGGTTTATTTATGATTATTGTTTGCATTATTTGTCCTCTCTGTTCTCCAGAGTCCTCTGTCTGCAACCTCTTGGATGGGTCATCACTGCGCTCTTGGGGTAATTTTGGTCGGCTGGTCACTCCTGGGAAGGTTCACCACTCTTCCATGTTTGAACCATTTGTGGATAATGGCTCTCACTGTAGTTTGCTGGAGTCCCAAAGCTTTAGAAAGGGCTTTATTGCGGCGGCATGATAAAATAAAGGCAGCGATGTGAGGATTTTAAGCAGGTTTATTAAATCATACCGCCGTCACGAAGCTCGCCCAATGGGCAGCTCGGAGTCTCTCCAGCAAAGGGACACAGAGTGTGTGTGTGTCAGCAGCAGCAGTCAAAGAGAGAGTGAGTTATAGAATCGTGCAGCATATACACCCAGTTACAAACAATACATGAAAGAGCATTCACAGCAGTTGGTATGGGCATTTGCATACGAGAGACATACATAACAATAGGTAGATTGCTGGCCTCTGCTCCAGCTGCAGGACAAAGAGGTTACAAGGCACATCTACATATTGATCTCAGTCCCTAGGTCACAGTAGGGACAGGACGCATGAACACAATCAGAATCAGAATCAGATTTATTGCCATTGTTCATGTAGTACACAAACTAGGAATTTGTCTCGGTGCAATGCTGCAACATTAAACATGATAAATTAAAAGAAATAAACTATACATGCAATAAAGTGTAGAATAAGAATGAGTAATACTAGTCAGCAGTTTAAATATATTAGCAAGCAGCAGATAATGTGGAGAACCATATAGTGCAGTCGGTAATGCAGGAAGAAAAAAGTGATGATTGACATGAGTCTGGTTGAGCTGCTGTACATAGTGCCCGAGAGTCAATAAGTCATTTAGTGTTCAGCAGTCTGATGGCAGAGGGGAAGAAGCTGTTCATGTGACGGGAGGTTTTAGTCTGGATGGACCGAAGTCTTCTACCTGAGGGGAGAGGGGCAAACAGTACGTGACCAGGGTGTGAGGGATCGGCTATGATCCGGCCAGCACGCCTCCGGGTCCTGGAGATGTACAGATCCTGGAGAGATGGGAGCTTGCAGCCGATCACCTTCTCAGCAGTGCGCACGACGCGCTGCAGCCTTAGTCTGTCCCTGGCAGTGGCTCCTGCATACCACACGGTTATGGAGGTGGTGAGGATGGACTCGATGATGGCTGTGTAGAACTGCACTAACATCTTAGTGGGTAGCTTGAGCTTCCTCAGCTGCCGCAGGAAGAACATCCTCTGCTGGGCCTTTTTGATGAGGGAGCTGATGGTCGGCTCTCACTTGAGGTCCCTGGTGATGGTGGTGCCTAGGAAGCGGAAGGAATCAGCAGTGGTGATGGGAGAGCCTGTGAGGGTGAGGGGGGGCAGAGGGGTTGTGACTTTCCTGAAGTCCACAATCATCTCCACTGTCTTCAGAGCGTTCAGCTGCAGGTTGTTGTTGTTGCACCAGGACGCCAGCTGGGCCACCTCTCTCCTGTAGGCGGACTCGTCGCCGTTGGAGATGAGCCCGATGAGGGTGGTGTCGTCCGCAAACTTGATCAACTTGACAGACTGGTGGCTGGAGGTGCAGGAGTTGGTATAAAGAGAGAAGAGTAGGGGGGAAAGTACACAGCCCTGGGGTGATCCAGTGCTGATGCTAGCAGAGTCTGAGACAGTCTTTCCCAGCCGCACATGCTGCCTCCGGTCCGTCAGGAAGTCGGTGATCCACCTGCAGAGGGAGTCAGGCACGTTGAGCAGGGACAGCTTGTCCCGGAGCAGAGCGGGGCGGATGGTGTTGAATGCGGAGCTGAAGTCCACAAACAGGATCCTGGCGTAGGTTCCCGGGGAGTCCAGGTGCTGCAGGATGGAGTGGAGGGCCAGGTTGACTGCGTCGTCTACAGACCTGTTGGCTCGGTAGGCAAACTGCAGCGGGTCCAGGAGGGGGGTGGTGATGGACTTGAGGTGGGGGAGGACCAGGCGCTCAAAGGACTTCATGACTACAGAGGTGAGCGCTACAGGTCTGTAGTCGTTAAGTCCAGTGATCCATGGCTTCTTGGGGACAGGGATGATGGTGGAGGATTTGAGGCAGGTCGGCACGTGGCATAGCTTAAGGGAGGTGTTAAAAATGTCTGTGAAGACAGGAGCCAGCTCTTTCGCACAGTGTCTCAGGGTGGAGGGAGACACGCCGTCCGGACCAGGGGCCTTGCGCGGGTTCAGTCTGGAGAACTGTTTGAGCACGTCCTGCTCACTGATGACAAGGGCAGGGGGGGAGGAGGAGGGGCGCCTTTGATGAAGTAGGGATCGTGGAGGCTGTGGAGCTGGAGGGAGGGGGGGAGTTGGACACAGATGACGAGGTGTCAAAACGGGCATAGTGTTGGGACAGTCTTTGACAAAGGGCTTTGTCATCCTGACCTTTAGGAGCCTTAGGTCAATAGTTGGTGATTTGCCTCAGTCCTCTCCACACAGAAGCAGAGTCATTAGCAGTGAACTGCTGCTGGAGTCTCTCAGAATACACAGATTTAGCTCTCCTCAGCTCTCTGTTAAACCGATATTTGACCTCCCTGTAGCAGTCCCTGTCTCCACTTTTCAGCGCTGCTTCCTTCTCCTTCCTGATCTGTCTGAGCTTAGCTGTGAACCAGGGCTTATCATTAGAGTACCTCACCCTGGTGCGTGATGGAAGAATGCTCTCCTCACAAAAATGGATATATGAGTTCACAGTGTCCGTGTACTCATCCAGATCATGCGTGGCTCCTTTAAACATGCCCTAGTCAGTTATTTCCATGCACGTTTCCAGCTTCTCCTCAGCTTCACTGGTTCATTTCTTCGTAGTGCTCACAACAGGTTTAGTGAGCTTCAGTCTCTGTCTGTATGTGGGAATGAGGTGGACCATCACGTGATCAGATAGTCCGAGCGCAGCGCGGGGAACAGCGCGATACGTGTCCTTCACTGTGGTGTAACAGTGATCCAGCGTGTTTATTCCTCTGGTGGGGCATTTAATAAACTGGTTGTAGCGGGGGAGATCGTGGCTCAGATTGCTCTGGTTAAAGTCGCCAACCACAATAACCAGAGAGTCTGGAAAAGTGCGCTCCGTGTGTTGGATGTGATCCGCGAGCACGCGCTGAGCTTCGCGCGTGTCCGCGTCGGGAGGGACGTACACAGCGACGAGGATGAATGAGGCGAACTCCCGTGGGGATTAAAATGGCTTGCAGTTAATAAAAAGAAATTCCAGGGTGGGATAACAGTGTTTGGAAATTACCGTTACATCAGAGCACCAGCTGCTGTTGATGTAGAAGCAGACTCCACCTCCTGAGGATTTACCGGAGAGCTCTGTGTCACGATCAGCACGAAACAGCTGAAATCCCTCGAGGCGCAGCGCGCTGTCCGGTGTATTTTCCCTGAGCCAGGTCTCGGTAAAACAGAGGGCAGCCGAGGAAGAGAGGTCCTTAAAACGCATCAGCAGTCTCAGTTCATCTACCTTGTTAGAGAGAGAATTGGCATTGGACAATGCATGAATGGCACATTCATGCATTGTCCTGTGCATGAATGTGCACATTCATGCACATTCATGCAACACAATGCATGAATGGCACATTAACATCACAATGCATGAATGGCACATTACATCACAGTAGTGCTGCGGAAGTCTGTTGTGGGGGTTATCCCAAAACGCCACACTGCTCCCCCCAAGAGGGCTCGGCAGGGGGCCGAGACCTTGATAGTGCAGCTTTGGCAGCGAGCAGGAAAAGCTCTGTGCAGGCGAAAGTGGAGGGGGGTGGGGGGTAGTAAATGCCGGCCGGGGACGGTGGAATCGTCCGGGCCGCGCAAAAATTGCTTGCTGTTCCGCGATGTCGAGGGGCTGTCCCGTTGAACGTGTGGAGGTCACAAGAAGAAATATTAGTCTCTGACTCCTCTCGCGGCCATGAAGAAAAACAGGAGCGGCGAGACTGCATAGCGGCTGTAAGAAAAAAAGAAACAAAAGCAGAGGGACTTGGCGTGTTGACTTTAGGTGCGGGCGCAGCCCTAAAGCCTTCGGGAAAAGCTGACGGCTGAATCCCCTTGTGCGCCGTGGCTGTGAACGTTAGAAAATCCTGTGAGCGAGCTGCTTGCGTGCTTCAGGTGTACGAGCAGCCCTGAAGGCTCTGTGTGCAGCGGCGAAGGACGATGGCGGTCTGTAGAGCCGTATTTGTCCCGTGCATGGTGCGCCGTCCTCGTATCTCCCCGGTGCATGTGCCGGGGTACCGTGCGTGGGTGGGCCGCTGGAGGTGCGAGTCAGGGTCCAAAATCTTGGTGGAGATCAGCGCAGTCGGCGCCGATAATCATCCATGTTGAGCTGTGGCTGTAGATTGGTCATGGTGCGTTGGAGCGGTGAGAGGGAATAGGCGATCTTTGTCCCTCGGGCTCGTGCAGATGCGTTGGAGCAGTGAGAGGGAGGAGACGATCTTTGTCACTCGCTCGGCCATGGTGCGTTCAGGTCCACGCGCTGCGTTCTCCGCCGGCCCTGGAGGTCGGCGTCGTGGAGCGAGGACGAGGTGCGTGCACTGTCGTGTGGAGGAGCTGTGAGAGTGGCCAGTCCCAGCGTGGATGTGTCGATCTAGGTGTGCAGATCCCACCATGAAGTTTGCTGCGGCTTTCCCGGTCGTGGGTGATGTCCGGAGAGTTCCCTGAAGCAGAAGGGAGCTGTTGCGTTCGCTTGTCGTCGGAGCATCACCGCCGGGTGCTGCGTTCGCCGGCAGCGTGTTTTTGTCAGCGTCGGGTCACCAGCGTGGCTGTCCAGACCAGAAGGTTGCATTCTCGGGGTCGCCGGCGTAACTGTCCAGACCAGAAGGTTGCGTCGCACAAAACGTGTGCTTTCTATCGGGGTCACCAGTGCGGCGGCATGATAAAATAAAGGCAGCGATGTGAGGATTTTAAGCAGGTTTATTAAATCATACCGCCTTCACGAAGCTCACCCAATGGGCAGCTCGGAGGCTCTCCAGCAAAGGGACACAGAGTGTGTGTGTGTCAGCAGCAGCAGTCAAAGAGAGAGTGAGTTACAGAATCGTGCAGCATATACACCCAGTTACAAACAATACATGAAAGCGCATTCACAGCAGTTGGTATGGGCATTTGCATATGAGAGACATACATAACAATAGGTAGATTGCTGGCCTCTGCTCCAGCTGCAGGACAAAGAGGTTACAAGGCACATCTACATATTGATCTCAGAGCCTAGGTCTCAGTAAGGACAGGACGCATGAACACAATGCATGAATGGCACATTAACATCACAATGCATGAATGGCACATTACATCACAGTAGTGCTGCGGAAAAAAAACAGAAGTAGCGAGCTGTCTGTCCTTAGTCTGTTGTGGGGGTTATCCCAAAACGCCACATTATAACCTTTTCCAGACTGATAGCTCTCAATTACTTTGTTTCTCATTTGTTCCTGAATTTCGTTGGATTGCAGCATGATATCTAGCTTTTGAGGATCTTTTGGTCTACGTCACTTTGTCAGGCAGGTCCTATTTAAGTGATTTCTTGATTGAGAACAGGCGTGGCAGTAATCAGGCCTGGGTGTGGCTAGAGAAATTGAACTCAGCTTTCCCAAGATGTGATAAACCACGGTTAATTTATGTTTTAATGGGGTGGGAGATCTTTTTTTTTTTAACACAGGGCCATGTAGGTTTGCATTTTTTTTAACCTTAATAAACACCTTCATTTAAAAACTGAATTTTGTCTTTACTTGTGTTATCTTTGTCTAATATTTAGATTTGTTTTATGATCTAAAACATTTAAGTGTGACAAACATACAAAAAATTGAGAAATGAGGAAGGGAGCAAACACTTTTTCACACCACTGTAGGTGAGAGAGAATTGCACTAACATGAGACAGCTGGGACTACTTAAGCAATAACAGGGGAGCAGCTACAAACAGGATGGGCGGAGCTGTGCAGACAGAGGACACTGGAGAACAGAGAGGACAAATAATGCAAACAATAATCATAAATAAACCAAATCAGGGAGAAAACATAACTGAACATAACGGAACTAAGAACCTGAGGATAACCCAACAAACTAATAATAATTGGTGTGGTTTGTGTTTTAACAGTGTTTTGTTCAGGAATTATTGAGCCGCAAAGTTCGAATCTGTGAATATCTTGCTAACTTCACTGAAGTGTCCCCTCGGTGGAACACTGAATACATTTGTTCATCGGTAGAATTGTGGCCGCTACATACTGTAACATCGGGGCTTTTTCCCAGCATGCCTGGCCAACAGAGAACATTATTTTCATGTGTGCTTAAATGTTATTATTGAGTTATTATACTGCTGTGTCATTATAACTGTGTTATAATGACCCAGCAGTGTTATAGGTAGGATTAGGACAAGATTTATTATGTGTTGCGTAACCCTGATTGAAACGGAGGTCTGGGAGAATGACCTCCCCTCCTGTCTGTGCTCAGTGTTGTGTTTAATAAAGCCTGTTGTGTCGCAGCCATCTGCTCCCTTTCTTTGTGTGACCCTCATACATGTCACACTGGTGTCAGGAGTGGGATATGGAACAGATGGAAGCCAGGATGCGAGCGGAGATCCGGCAGCTGGAGCAACTCATTGCTCAGCTGGAAATGGACGACAGAGCTGAGACACCAACCCCCGGGGTTGCTCGCCGGGACGAACAGAGCAGCGGACCCGACAGGACCAGCGTACCCCGCCTTCTGCCTTTTTCAAGGCAGGGTGAGCTGAGCAGAGCAAACCAGCCCCGCTCACTGCCCTTTTCAGGGCAGGACGGGCCGGCGATTCCACTGTGACCAGGGGCGGCGATTGACCAGGAAACGACCGTCCCATCCATCTGGCAGCGGGCCAAGATTCCCCGCTTCAACGGCGAGACCCCGCTGGACGACTACCTTGTCCAGGTCGAGCTGGCTGCCTCGCTGAACAGCTGGCCACCAGAACAAACTGCCATGCAGGTCGCGCTGGCCTTGGAAGGGAGAGCCCTCTGCGCACTATCTGACCTCCGGCCCGAGGAGCGCCGCAGCTGGCCAGTGCTACAAGGAGTGCTCCGGAGACGGTTTGGGAGAACGGCCGACGCTGAGCACGCCCAGGCTGGCCAACTGCCGTTGAGGCAGCCAGGAGAGACTAGGAGCCTACGCGGTGGACATACGGCTGCTAACATGGCGCAGCTATCCAGACTTCGAACCGGAAGTAGTGGAGAAGCTCGCCCTCTGGAACTTCATCCAAGGTCTCCGCCCAGCCCAGCTCCAGAACCATGTCCGGATTAACGCCGCGAGCAACTGGGAGACTGCAGTGGCAGAAGCAGAGCGGGTGGAGCCGCTGATGAATCGTGCAGCCGAGCCAAGACAAAAAGCCTTCCAGGCCACGGCTGAGAGCGAGGCGGAGGAGGAGGAGCTACGGCAGACCACGGCAGCGTGTCCATGGAGAAGACGGCCGTGGCGACGCAAGGAAAGGTGCTCCCGCTGCGGGGAGCCAGGACACATCACGCGGTACTGTCCTGCGGCCACCCCACGACAAACCGATGAGCTGTCACCGCGTGTGGGCCGAATTGGACACTCGCCAGGGATGTATTTACAGTGCAGCCTGGACAGGATGCCGATCCGGGCTCTGATTGACACCAGTTCCACCATCATCTTGGTCCGACCCGGTGTGCTGCCGGGCACGGACGAGATGACACCACAGGGGTGGGAACCCACTGTGTGCTACGTCACCACAGCTCCCGGTTAGCGCACCAGATTGGGGGGGCGGAGAGTTCTCGTGGTGGGGGTGGCCGGTCAGAACATAAAACACCTGTTCTGGCTGGCTGACATCCAAGACCCCTGCATTATTGGACTCGACCTGCTCGCAGCGTGGAATGCCAAGATCGACATCGCCAGACCGTCCCTCCAGCTGGGAACCTGGACCATCACGCTCCACAGCGGCACCCAGAGAAGGAAACCGGAGGCCTGCGCGATCGCGGGACCGCCGGGACGGACCGGACCAGGCGAGCCACCACGAGGACTGGGCACAACGACGCCACCAGCACGAGCAGAGGGAGCACAAGCACATACAGGGACAGCAAGGGGAGGGGTCAACATGTCAGCAGAGACGCAGCAGGCGGTCGAGGAATTATTCCAGCAGAGCTGCAGCGGGCTGGAGCCGGGACAGAGACGCCAGCTGTGGGAGCTGTTGGACTGCTTTATGGGCATCTTCGCCGCGAAGGACGAGGAATGCACCCGGACCGGCTTGGTGCAGCACGAGATCGACGCCGGTGAGTCCAGGCCGATTCGGCTCCGCCCACGCCGGCTGCCCTTTTCAAGGCGGGCAGCAGCAGAACAAAAAGTGCGAGAAATGCTGGAGGCAGATGTTATTGAGCCTTCCAGCAGCCCCTGGGCAGCACCGGTGGTGTTGGTCAGGAAGAAGGACGGGTCGTGGCGGTTCTGCGTGGATTACCAACACCTGAATGACGTCACCCATAAAGACTCCTACCCCCTGCCCCGCATCGATGACGCGCTGGACCACATCGCTGGCTCCAGCTGGTTCAGCTCGCTGGATCTACGCAGCGGCTATTGGCAGGTAGAGCTGTCACCTGAGGCCCGCCAGAAAACAGCCTTCTCCATTGGGCAGGGACTGTACCAGTTTAAAGTGATGCCGTTTGGACTCTGCAACGCTCCGGCCACCTTTGAGCGCTTGATGGAGCGAGTGCTGGCTCACGTGCCCCGGAGTCGCTGCATTGTTTACCTGGACGACCTACTGGTGCATGCAGTTGATTTTGACAGCGCCCTGTCCAATCTCCGAGAAGTACTGGACGCTATCTGACAGGCCGGACTGCAGTTACACCTGAGGAAATGCCACCTATTTCGGCGGGAGACCACCTTTACTGGGCCACGTCATCAGCGCAGCGGGGGTCGCCACCAACCCAGAAAAAGTGGCAGCGGTGTGAGACTGGCCAGTGCCGCGGAATGTGGGAGAACTGCGGAGCTTTCTCGGACTGGCCTCCTATTATAGGAGGTTTATGAAAGACTTCGCCACCATCGCCAACCCGCTGCATCAGCTGATGCAGAAAGGACACACATTTCAGTGGAGTGAGAACTGTGCTGCTGCTTTTTCCCAGCTTCGCGCAGCGCTCATCAGAGCTCCCATCCTGCAGTACCCCGACCTGAACCGTCCTTTCATCGTGGACACGGACGGCAGCAACCAAGGCATTGGGGCGGTGCTATCCCAGGAGAGAGAACACGGAGAGCAGGCAGTCGCTTTCTTCAGCCGCACTCTCAGCAGAGCCGAGAGGAATTACTGAGTTACTCGCAGAGAGCTGTTGGCTGTCATTCAGGGGCTTCGTCATTTCCCCCCGTATGTGTACGGGGGGAGGTTCCAGCTCAGGACAGATCACGCTTCCCTGACCTGGTTATTGAACTTTAAAGAACCGGGTGGACAGTTGGCGAGATGGCTGGAGGCACTGCAGGATTATGATTTTCAGATTGTGCATCGGGCAGGCCGCCTCCATGCCAAAGCTGACGGGCTGTCTCGGCGCCCCCTGTGCAGCGGAGGATTGTCGTCACTGCCATCGGGCTGAGGATCGAGACCAAGCCGTCCCACGGGCCGCTGCTCTCTGGACCGCTGTGAGCAGGAATAATGCAGTGACGCACAACCCCTCCTCGGATGATCAGGCAGCCTCCCCCTGCAATGACGTCACAGAGGTCCTTGGCACGCAGCAGCTGCAGAGCGGGCAGGATAGAGACCCGGTCATTTCTCGGGTTCAGCAGTGGCTGGACGCAGGACAGTGGCCCGCCTGGGAGGTTGTGTCAGCGCTGGACCCAGAGACTAAGGCCCTACACTCCCAGTGGGCCAACCTCTGCTATCACGAGGGCGTGGTGTATCGACAGTGGCAGACTCCAGCTGGGCAGCGGCACATCTGGCAGCTGCTGGTTCCTTGTCGACTCTGGCCCAACATACTCCAGCTGGTTCATGGGGCAGTAGGAGCGGGCCGCTTCGGGGTGACAAAGACTTTGCAGCATCTTCGAGCCCGGTTCTACTGGCCTGGATGTCATCAGGATGTGGAGCTCCGCGTCCATCGCTGCAACACGTGCACAGCTCAGAAAGGACCAACTCAGTGATCCCATGCTCCCCTGCAGCAGCACCGGGTGGGAGCACCGATGGAGCGGGTGGGAGTGGACATCCTGGGCTCTTTCCCGACCACGGACCGGGGGAACCGCTACGTGCTGGTCACAATAGATTATTTCACTAAGTGGCCAGAGGCGTACGTGGTCCCGGACCAGAGCGCCGCTACGACGGCATCAAAGCTGGTGGACGAAATGTTCTGTTGGTTTGGCGCACCGGAGGAGCTGCACAGCGATCGGGGTCGGAACTTCAAGGCAGAGGTCTTCGGAGAGGTCTGCAAGTGGCTGGGCATCCGGAAGACCCGGACCACCCCGCTGCATCCACAGAGCGACGGTCTGGTCGAACGATTCAATCGGACCCTCACCACCCAGCTCGCTATCCTAGTGGACCAGCGACAGCAAGACTGGGACCTGCACCTACCTTTTGTTCTGTGGGCATACTGGACGGCAGCTCAGGAATCCACCCGTTGCACCCCTGCGGCGCTGATGTTTGGACGCGAGCTGCGCACACCGGTGGATTTGGTATTCCCCCCCCCCCCGAGCCGGAGGTGGAGGGCAAACCCGGGTTGGATTATTTGTTTTGTTTGAAGGAGCGCCTCCACATGGTGCACGAACTGGCTCGGGAGGCCCTGGCAGCGGCGGGGGATCGGCAGAAGTGAGCATATGACTCCCGCTGCCAGGGGAGGGACTTTGCACCAGGAGATGGAGTCTGGGTTTTCTGCCCTGAGAGGAGAAGAGGGCATTCACCGAAATTGGCGAGCCATTGGTCGGGACTGTGTGTGGTCCTGCAGAGACTGTCGGATGTGGTGTACAGGGTGAGGCTTAAGAAAAGGGAATGGGTCGTAGTGCTCCACCGTGACCGTCTCGCCCCGTGCCAGCCATCCGCCCCACTGGAGGTCGAGCCGGAGCCTTCACCCCGACCAGATTCTCCGACCGAGACACGGATGGACACTGGCGGGCCTGTACTGTTATGAATGGCTCTCGCGAGCCATTAAGGAGACGCTATAGACAACCAATGAGTTTGCATTTCTTTATTAACAAAAGACTTAAATATACAAATGACAAAGTAAAGAGCCACGAGGGGCACAAACACACTCATAACTCTAAACAGAACTCCACCTCAGGTGAAAGGCTAAGGAAGGCAGCGAGGACAGAACCCACGCTGAGCAGTAGCACTTACTGGAGGGTGAGGAACAGAGTCACTGAGGGAACTGGAGTTGGGCGTAGGAACTCCAGTCACGTACACAGGGAAGCACGATGTACGGGTTTCTTCCTTTAGGTCGCAGCGAGGAATCATTCTCAGCTGCTCCCTTAAATGGGGAACAGAAACCAATCAGAAGTGAGGAAGGTAATTAATGATGATAACAGACAGCTGTCCCAGAGCAGCTGGGCTTGACAGCCGGAAGTCTGCTGAGACGCTGTCAAAACTACGAACCTCGGAGGAGGCCATAAGACCAGGCCCGGAATCGGGTGGAGCTGGAGAAAAACTGGACAACTTGAGCGCGGATAAAAATCAGCACTCAGACCGTAACAGTACTCCCCCCGACGAGCAGCGCCTCCCGGCGCTGGCTAACCCCCTCCCACAAACAAAAGGCCACCAGGCCCGGCCCAGGGAGGGTGGAGGGGGAAACAGGCCAGGAGGGAGAGAATCAAGGGAAAAAAACCCATAAGGAGAACCCCAGGTACAATGGAATGAATAACAGATATATGAAACATACTGCCCCGGCAGGCCACAAGGAAAACAAAAATACAGATATACTTGAGAATCTACCAGTACCATATAACACTGGGAAGAGAAAAAAAACTCAGAACTACAGAGCAGGCAAACAGACCCTACCAATCAGCAAAAAAATAGTGAACCTGGAGGTCTAACTCAGAACACAGTTAAGTATGCCACATAGACAGTTTTAAACAAAAACAACCATCACCCCCTTCCTCTGCAATGACCATTAGGTTAATACGAAGAACCACAGAAGACAGGGCAAAATGACAAAAACCAAGATGCAGAGTAAAAGCGACATAGTCACGAAAGAAAAGAAAAAAAAAGAACACAGAATGAACTTAGGGCGAGGACAAGGCAAACCTCATGTCCCGAAGGTCATAGAAAACAAATTAACTCTGTAAACTTGAAGTTAAAATAGATTTTCTCATTCATGCAGACCCGGCCAAAACAGATTAATTACTCTGAGATAATAATCTGGAAGTAACTCCAAGAAATTGAGCCTGATATTACAAATTGACATACTGAAACCCATTTTCCATCTTAACATAGAGCTTGTCCTGAAAACATGAAGAAAAAAAAGATCTATTCCTCAACCACATCATTATCTGCACTACAGATGTCATAGATCAGTCTGGAGGCGGGTATGAATGCAGATAAGGTAAATTATTCAGAACGAGGCCAAGCAACATGAAGCTAAAATACTATTTTAAGGCCCAACTTAAATTAAAATAAATATTTTCCATCTTACATGCATAATATGACATTAGAAAGCAGCTCTTTCAAATGAAAATTTGACTGGATTTGATACCACAGCCAAAACTCTTGCAAGTAACTTCAGTGTCTTGAATAATAACAATCACATAAAGGAGGACAATCCAAACCCAAACAACAAGCAGTCAATTTTCCAGGGGCGGTGGCAGGTGGAGAGGGGCAGAAGATGACAGTTCAGGTGGTTTATTTGCATCCCGACTCCACCTGACTGCAGGAAAAGGGAAAAAACAGTTCGGGTGACCTACCTGAATCCCTGACTTGAAAAAATTGAACCTCAGGTGGCCGGACCAGCTCACCGAGCCCACACGGCAGATCGTCAGGCGAATGACCCAAACCTGAATTCCATCTAGCCGGGAGAGACATCCACAGTTCGGGCAGCTTTCCCAAGTCCCAGACTCAGGAAAACAGTACCTCAGGTGGCCGACCCAGATCACTGAACCAACCAGATGGTCCACAGGCAGTCGTCCCGCGTCCTCAGACCACCGAGAGCAGAGGGAGAAACTTAGACCCGACTTCCTCACCGAGGGGGAGAGCAGGAGGAAGCCGACCCGGACGAGGGGAACCCCAATGGTCCCCAGCGGGGAAAAAACAGAGGCAAGGGACGGAATCAGCCCGACGTCCGGGGAAAACGGACCCCCAGTTCCTTCACCGGCCTCTAACCAAACCGGCGCCGCACTCTCGGTGGACCCCGATTGGACCGGCGCCGCACCCACGATGGGCCCCGATTGGACCGGCGCAGCTCCCACAATGGGCCCGGATTGGGCTGACGTAGCACCAACGATGGGCCCCGATTGGGCCGGTGCAGCACCAGGGGCGAACTCCGTGCACAGACCCGGAACCCACAGAGCGACAACTAGAGCAGATTCATCTCCGGTGACCCTGGGGAAAGGTTCAGAGGAACCGGGATCAGGATCACTGGTAGCGGCAGAGCCCGGCGAGACAGGCTTGAGTGCAGCGGATGGCTGCACCCGGCTCGTCCCTCCGAGAGACAGGCAATAATGCTCCAGAATATAGAAGAGAAAAACAAAATAGAGCACTTACCTGATCTCGGGTTCTACCGCCGTCCAGGACTTCGATGCTCCAGGTTCAACATGCAGGAGTTCGTCTTCCAGCTCCCATTCGACTGTGACGGGCTCCGCAGCCGGCATGATGGTTCTCACAGTCTGAAGATTACCAGGCGCTGAAGTCCACGTCGAGAGCCCGCATGGCATGGTGGCAGGGGATCTGAATCCTGCTGGGCTGAACCATTCCTCCGCGGAGACCCGGGGACGCTTGATCGTTGGCGCAGGTTCTAAAGAGCAGTCCGACCTCCTCCTCTTCCCATGACGTGGCTGCAGGGCTGGAACCAGGCTCTCCAGGGCTGCAGGCTCCCTCCTCGTCCGACGGTGTAGTCCTAGCACCGGGGCACGCACGGAGGAAAGAGACACAGAGGGTGCAGGTTCATACTTCATGACTGCAGCAGGTGGAGAGAGCTCAGGGGACTGTGAACCCCGAACTCCACCTCCAGGAGTCAAACAAGGCAATCCACCCAATACAGGAAGAGAATGAAAAGACACTTGCCTAATTCCCGGAGGATCGGTGGAACCCGCTGCAGTGGACTTGAGACTTCCCTTTCCCCGCTGGATGGAAGTGGAGGACACCCCGGGAAGACGAGGAGGAGCCTCTCGCACCGGATCAGGGCCGGGGGCAACCGGAGACGGACTCATGCAACTCACAGCGGCTGGGGTGAACGTCGAAGAGGAGGGAGAAGCAGCCGAGGTGAACCGGGAACAAAGAGCTGACGGAACAGCGAGGAGAGATGACCCAGAAGCGGGAGCGGCTGATTCGCCTCTTCGGCGAGACACGGAGACTTCAGCTGGCTGGGAGACAGAGTTCATGTGGCTACCCGGAGCTGGATCCGGATGGGGTTCTCGCTAAGGTGTACGATTAGCTTGGGAGCGACATTTTCTGGCCGAGGGCGAGGCGAAAGTGAAGTTAGGAAACCGCTGCTCCTGCGTGGAGAAGAAAGCGAGCAGGTCAGCATATTCCGGATAATCACTCAGCTCAGGGTTCCGCTCTACCAGCCTGACTGCTGCCGTCAAATGCTTCATGATTTCGGTGGGATGGACGGCGGAGCGGACTGCAGCTGCAACTGACGTCACTCCTCCTTGGTGATGACCCCTGGGCGGTTCGAACTCCTGGACAGGATCGGAGGCAGGAACGGGATCCTGAAGCGAGGAGCGATGGTGCCTTGTCTTTGGTTTCCTGCCGGAGTTTCCCTCCAGCCCACGGAGTCTCTCCCGGAGCGCAGAGATGTCTGCCCTCCTCGCCTTGACTTCAGGGTGGTTGGAGTAGTGAGGAAGGCAGTTAATTAAGTCCTCAGCGAGGTCCAGGTGCCGGCGTACATCGCTGGGAGTGTCATAGAGGCCTGCGGTGAAAAGCGTTCCATCCACGTAATCCAGGGCCTCCGCCAGCTCGTAGCCCAGGCGCCGAACTCGGCTCCTGAAGGACGACATAATCCCAGCTCACCAGTACCCAGACAGGGGAAAAAACAACAAGTCCAAATTTGGCAAAACTCATGGTCATCGGCGTCTCAGTTTGGCTGCGACCTACTGTTATGAATGTCTCTCACGAGCCATTAAGGAGACGCTATAGACAACCAGCAGACAATGTCTGCTGAGACGCTGTCAAAACTACAAGCCTCGGAGCCATAAGCCATAAGACCAGGCCCGGAATGGGGTGGAGCTGGAGAAAAACTGGACAACCTGAGCACGGATAAAAATCAACACTCAGATCGTAACATGTATGTGCTGGTCATCGGCAACGGAGGCCGCCCCGACACCTGGACGGGTTTGTGTTGGACTTCTGAGTTGGACTTGTCAGTTGGACTTTCATTTTCTGGAGACAGAAATCAGTCCGGGGGGGGGGGGGGGCGGCAGTGAAACATTGGAGCTTTTTCACAGCATGCCTGGCCAGCAGAGGTCATTATTTTCGTGTGTGTGCTTAAATGTTATTACTGAGTTATTATACTGCTGGGTCATTATAACTGTGTTATAATGACCCAGCAGTGTTATAGGTAGGATTAGGACAAGATTTATTATGTGCTGTGTAACCCTGATTGAAACGGAGGTCTGGGAGAATGACCTCCCCTCCTGTCTGTGCTCAGTGTTGTGTTTAATAAAGCCTGTTTTGTCGCAGCCATCTGCTCTCTTTCTTTGGGTGAACCTCATACATGTCACAATGCATTTGCTATGATGTTAACCAGCTCTGCATGACTGAGGATGGCTGCAACTATCTTTTCTGCTGATTCACTCACAGCTGCACTTCTTCCATCTCCGTTCGTTACATAGAACACACACCGAAAACAATGCTAGACGGCCAAATGGGCCACTTCGGAACATATTGAATATTGAATTAACACTTTGGAATCGTCGGCCTCCGTCGGTCTATGATAACCATGGAAGAGAATCCTAAACGTCTACTCTGCTGGAACAGCACCGCCTGTGGCTGAACAGGCCGATGCGCGAATGGCAGTCCCTGTCACACAGGTCACACTTGTGGGTGGTCTCCGTGCTGCTGGGTCTGTGGCGGTTCTTCCTGCGGGTCCTTTTTTCATCTGCTGCAGCAGTCAGTCTCTCTTCATCCGCCTTGAGCTGTCTGGTCAGGGTGCCTCTCCATTTGGAGGGGTCCGTTGCAAGGTCCTCCCAGCGCTCTGTGTTGATCTCCAGGGCCTTCATGTCTCTCTTGCAGACGTCTCTAAAGCGCAGCTGTGGGCGGCCAACGTCTCTCCTGCCAGTCGCCAGTTCTCCGTAGAGGACGTCTTTGGGGATTCTGCCATCCTCCATACGGTGAACATGGCCTAGCCAGCGGAGCCTGCGCTGCCTGAGTAGAGTGAATATGGAGGGAAGGCCAGCACAGGACAGAACTTCTGTGTTGGGCACTTTGTCCTGCCAGGATATGTCCAGGATGTGGCGAATGCAGCGCAAGTGGAAGGAGTTCAGTCTCTTTTCCTGCCGGGCGTATGTTGTCCACGTCTCACTCCCATACAGCAGTGTGCTGATGACGCAGGCATTGTATACTGCCATCTTCGTCTTGACAGAGAGTTTGGGATTGTCCCACACTCGTGTGGTGAGGCGAGTGAGTGTGAAGGCTGATTTTCCAATCCTCTTGTCGATCTCTGTATCAAGGGAGAGGTTGTTGCGGATCGTGGACCCCAGGTACGTGAACTGATTCATGACCTCCAGCTCGTAGTCGTCGATGGTGATGGTTGGCGGTGCTTCCGTGCCTTGCGCCAAGACGTTAGTCTTCTTCAGGCTGATGGTAAGCCCGAAGTCCTTGCATGCCTGGGAGAAGCGGTCCATCAGGGTCTGAAGCTCCTGCTGTGTGTGGGTTGCGACTGCAGCGTCGTCTGCGAACAGCATGTCTCTGATTAGAGCCTCGCGTACTTTGGTTCTGGCTTTCAGGCGGGCGAGGTTGAAAAGCCTGCCGTCAGATCTTGAGTGCAGGCAGATTCCCTCTGTTGCTGTGCTGAAGGCATGCCTCAGGAGCATAGCAAAGAAAATCCCAAAGAGGGTTGGCACAAGTACACAGCCCTGTTTCACTCCGCTGCGTATGTTGAATGGCTCTGAGACGTTGCTATCGTGCTGCACTATCCCCTGTATGTTGGTGTGAAACGATTCGATGAGGCTTTGCAACTTTGGTGGGCATCCTATCTTTGGCAGGATCTTGAAAAGGCCCTCTCTGCTGACCAGATGGAACGCTTTGGTGAGGTCGATGAAGGCGACGTACAGGGGCATGTTCTGTTCTCTGCATTTCTCCTGGAGTTGGCGGATGGAGAATATCATGTCTACCGTTGATCGCTCAGCGCGGAAGCCACACTGAGACTCGGGGTAGACACGTTCGGCAAGCTTCTGTAGACGAACGAGAACAACTCGTACGTAGACTTTGCCAACAATGCTGAGGAGGGAGATGCCCCTGTAGTTGTTGCAGTCGCTTCTCTCCCCTTTGTTTTTGTAGAGGGTGATGATCTTGGCATCCCTCATGTCCTGTGGTATGGCACCTTCCTTCCAGCACTGGCAGAGGATGTCATGCAATGGCAGCAGTAGGGCAGTCTTGCAGTGCTTGATCAGGTCGGGGGGTATGCCGTCGTTGTCGGGTGCCTTGCCAGTGGCCAAGCTATCAATGGCCTTACTGAGTTCATCCATGGATGGCAGGCAGTCGATGGCATCAAGGGCTGACGGTGTCATGGTGTTCTGTCTGGAGTAGAGGTCGAAGTAGTGTTCCACCCATCTCTCCATCTGCTTGTTCTTTTCTGTGGATCATCTCCCCAGTGGAGGATTTGAGGGGGGCCGTCTTGCTCTGAGCCGGACCAAGTGCTTTCTTGATGCCATCGTACATACCACGGATGTTCCCTGTTATGGCAGCGGTTTGAATGTCTTGGCTGAGCTCAGTCCAGTACTCGTTGGCACAGCGCCGAGCAGTCTGCTGAACTTTGCTTCTCGCAGCCCTGAGAATTTGGAGATTCTTCTCGTTTGGGTACTTCTTGTACTCAGCAAGTGCTGAGCGCTTGGCTTCAATGACGGGGGTCATCAAGGTCAACTTGGCATCAAACCAGTCCTGTGACTTCGAGGTCTTCCTCCCAAAGGAAGCCAAGGCTGTGCGGTGGATGGTGTTTCGCAGCTCTTCCCACTTCTGACTGATTGGTGACAATCAGATTGGTGACTGATTGGTGACACTACTGACACCAATTGTGATGAAGTGTTTTGAACGGCTTGTCAAACCACACAATACAGCCTGCCTCCCTGCATCACACGACCTGCTCCAGTTTGCATATTGTTCAAACCGCTCCACAGAGGATGCTATAGTCACCACCCTACACTCTGTCATCACCCACCTGGACCAGAAAGACACCTACGCCAGACTCCTGTACATTGATTTCAGTTCAGCATTCAACACCATTATTCCCCAGAGACTGATGGAGAAATTACTCCTTCTTGGTCTGAACACCGCCACATGTCTCTGGATCCTGGATTTCCTGACTGAGAGACCTCAGTCTGTCTGGGTTGGAAACAACGTCTCTAACTCTGTCACGCTGAGCACCAGATCCCCTCAAGGCTGCGTACTCAGTCCACTGTTGTTTACACTTCTAACACGACTGTGTATCCAGACACGAGGGGAACCAGATTATTAAGTTTGCAGACAACACCACGGTGGTGGGACTTATTCAGAGGGATGAGGAATCAATGTACAGGGAAGACGTGAGAGACCTGGAGGGCTGGTGCAGGGAGAACAATCTGGTGCTCAACGTGGACAAAACGAAGGAGATGATTATCGACTTCTGGCGGTCACAGCCTGAGCACGTCCCCCTCAGCATCGGTGGCCATTTAGTGGAGAGAGTGGAGAACATCAAGTTCCTCGGAGTGCAGATCTCGCAGGACCTGACCTGGAGCAAGAATTCCTTGGGGATCAGGAAGCGGGCTCAGCAGAGACTGCACTTCTTGAGGAAACTCAAACAGGCCTCTCTCCCCATCTGCATCCTCAGGACCTTCTACAGAGGTGTGGTGGAGAGTGTTTTGACGTACTGCATTGCTACATGGTACTCCAGCTGCAGTATGTCAGACAAAAAAGCCCTGCAGAGGATAGTCAAGGGGACTGAGAGGGTAATTGGAGTCTCCCTCCCCTCTGTCCAAGAACTTTTTCAGAACTGTTGTAGGAGCAGGGCACTGAACATTGTCAAGGACTGTTCTCACCCTCTGCATAAACACTTTGAACTTCTTTCATCTGGTGAACGAATCCGGAGCATCAGAGGCAGAACCACCAGACTGATCCACAGCTTCCTTCCACAAGCTGTCAGGATGCTGAACAGTTGACCCGGAATCTCTCATACACACTACTGCACCTACGGACATTTTGTATATTATTTGTATATTATAGTTAGTTAGGTTTTTCCCAAGTATGTCTCAGGGATGTGCGAATGGATGGGGGGGTTGGGGTGGGGGGTGAAGCTATGTGTGAGTGTGTCTTAAATCATGCTGCTTCTATTTATATGGATGCCGAGAGAAATGCAATTTCATCTTGCCTGCACTAAAGTTGTATGTACAGCAATATGACAATAAAGTTTGATTTGATTTGATTTTGATTTGATTTCTGCTTTGCAGATTCTTCTTCTTGTGGTACACCAAGTTCCTTCTCAAAGGTGGAGGCAAACTGCTCAACAAGTTCTGGTTGGGCCATCTTGCTGGTGTCAATCCGTGCCTTTCCAGGCTGTCTAGCACGATGGAATTTCTTCAGCTGCAGCTTGACCTTGCAACACACCAATGAATGGTCTGTGTCGCAATCTGCACTCTGGAACAAACGGGTGATTAGCACGTTCTTCAGTGAGGTGCGCCTGGTCAGGATCAAGTCCAGCTGGTGCCAGTGCTTTGAGCGCGGATGTTGCCAGGAAACCTTGTGTTGGGGCTTGGTCTTGAAGAACGAGTTTGTGATGCACAGATTGTGATATGTGCAGAACTCGAGCAGCCACTGTCCGTTGTCGTTCATTCTTCCCACGCCAAATGGTCCAAGACAGGAGGGCCAGAAGTCGTGGTCAGCACCCACTCTGGCATTGAAGTCTCCAAGGAGAATGAGTTGTTCAGAATTGGGGATGATCCTGACAGTTGTTGCGAGATTCTCGTAGAACTCGTCTTTTGCCTCTGGTGTGGCTGTCAGTGTTGGGGCATACACACTGACAAGGGTGACTGGGCCTTGAGTGGTGTTGAGGCGGAGGGTGAGGAGTCGTGCAGAGCCATTGCTGCCCGGTTCCACCATCTTCAGCAAGGTGTTCTTCACTGTGAAGCCCACTCCGTGTTCCCTGTGTTCGTCACTGCCCTTTCCCTGCCAGTAGAACGTGTAGTTCTTCTCTCTCAGTGTGCCTGCGTCAGCCAACCGTGTTTCCTGGAGAGTGGCGATATCCACTCCCAGTCTCTTCAGCTCATTATTGATGATGGCAGTCTTCCTGGTGTCGTTGATGTCCTTGAGGTTAGCAGCGAGTCCTGTCATCATAGTGCAGACGTTCCAAGTTCCCAGTTTTAGAGTTGGTCTCTTTTGTTTTTTTGTCTTGCCTGGTGCAAAGGTTCTCAGTCTGCTGTTTGGACTTCTCCTCATCCCCATGCACCCAATGAGGAAAGCAAGCTGTGGCGGGACAACACCTTATTGGCTGGGGGCTGCCCAGCTTGAGGCAGGCGGTAGCTGTCCAGTGAGATCCGATGATCCCTCCCACCGTCAGGAACAACCCCTGGCGCCGCGCTCTACACCAATTGAGCGGTGGCTTATAACCGGTAACTGTCATTCCCCGTGTTTTGTCTACGCCAAAGGCGAAGCTGGAGTGTCCTCTCCAGTGATCCGGTGTTCTACCTTCCAGCGTTGGGCATTGGTAGGATTCAAGCCTGGGCAGGAAGATATGGAGGACAAGATGTTGCCCATGCAGCATGTCCCCCCTCTCCAAGTCACTGATGAATCCAAAGGAACAGCAGGGCTGCTACAGTTTGGCACCAGCGCCGTCGCAGGAGCTGCCAGAACGATGTTGAGCACAACAGAGAACTGCCTTAGGGGCTCCGACTCCGGATTTTTCCTCAGGGTTGACTCCCAAAGCCTTTCCCGTGACCGGGTGTGCCGCAAGGCAGCGGAGGTTTGAAATCAGGGTTTACCTTCCCCTAGATGGGCTACCTTCCCAGGTTGACAAGCCACCATCTACCCGAAGCATCTGGTTTTAAGGCGCCAGAGATCCGCCCTCACCCCTTCTCCTATTAGTAAAAGCAGTTCTGCCGGGCTTAGAGACTAAAGCACATGGGCAGGCTAGGAGTTGGACTTAGTTGTCAGAGGCTTTTCGAGACGCACGCCGTAAGGAGCATTTTATGAGCAGTGGGAGCTTAATCCCAGTGCCGCTCCTGGCTATGACAACCTTGGAACCAACACTTCGGAATATATTGAATGAAACTGGAGCCCCAAAGGCTGATGGGAAATGTAGTTCATTCAATATATTCTGAAGTTCATTCAATTTGATCTCTCTCTCTCTCTCTCTCTCTCTCTATATATATATATATATATATATATATATATACAGTATATATATACAGTATATATATATATATATCTCAAAGTCATCAAAACGAGTCTTTCCATAGTTGAGGTCGCTACTGTAACTCGAGCAAAATAAAGTAACGTTACCAACTTAAATCCAGATGGTGACGCTATATAGTCAGTAAAGACTTCTTCCTACCTGTTATAAACCAAAGAAGCAGCGGCTCGTTTACGGACAGCGTTGCCAGTTTTGCTTTTTTGACTTTGGGCTTATTTTTTCAGAAACAGTTTTATTTGTGAATAACAGCAGTTGCGGGTTTCTTTTTAACCAGTTTCTCTTATTTTTTTCTTATTTTTAAAAAAAAATAATGTTATATAGCTGACACTTTCGGTGTTATTTTCCTTTTTTTAAAGGAAGGTGTTAAAAAAAATTGTTTTTTTATGCAAAAAAGTAGTCTTTTTTTAAATATATAAAACTATTTCTATCATAAGTGTGTTTTGTGTTAGCACGATATTTTATTTTTTATTTAAGAGGAAGAAAATTAAAAAATGAAATTACTTTTTAATTGGTGGAGTGATTTAATTAAGTATTTTTTTTTTCAAAGTTTAAGTGTTTGCTTTCTTGAAGGCTTTTCACAGAGGCGCGGTGTTGTTTCGTTTCATGGACAGAATCACTGATTTGTCCCTCCAGACCTGGCAACACAGTGACGGAGGTTTGAAAGATCAGCGCGCGCCCGGTGCTGGTGTCGCGGCTGCACGAGGAGAACCAAGATGGCGGTGGCGGCGTCTTTGGATCGGAGTTATATCGAAATCTGCGGCTTCGAGAGGGAGGCCAAACCGAGGGTCCGGGAGGTGACCGTCACCCTTGGTAAAAAAGACACCGCCGTATCGGACAGCTTCACCGGGCTGGGAGTGGCTAACGGGGCCGGTTAGCAGCTTCTCACAGGCGAGCAGGGAAGCAGTTAGCTGCACGATTAGCCTCTCCAAGGCCCGATGTGAAATGGATAAAATTGTACGATGTTAATTTTTAAGTTTCCGTTCTGTTATTTAAACCCGTTAATTCGCTCCTGAGCGGATATTTTACCATTTTTCTACCGGTTGTCTCACCGTAGCGACCGGTGTTTACGTTAGCTTCAGCTAGCTCATCAGTTAGATGCTAACTGCAGTTTATTTCACATATCAGACATTAAATTATCCAGTAATATTTATGACAGCTCCCATATTTGGTGAAAAATCACTTTACTGTAAACACGTAATTCAGAACTAATGATGACGGGCTGCCCGTGGATAATTACGTTGATTTATTTAAAATCTGCCTTAAAATTAACAAATCATCGTTGGCAGTGGCTATCGATACGGAAGCCGTATCCCGAAACGAAGTTTCTATAAGGACGGGAGAGTTGACAATAGATCTGAGGAATCTGTGTGGTGTGAAATTAAACTTGAAAGGGATGACATTCTTCTTACTGGGTCAACATGTCCTTTACCTAACAGCAATGCATTAAGAAGAAACCAACTGTCATTCAGGCCATACAGCCTATCATTACTTATCCTCTTCAGTCTTTGTAGGTCGTAGACCTGTTACTGATTTTCACTTATTACATTTCACTGGCTAAAATAAAAAAGAGAGCTTAACTGTCGAGAAATGAAAGACTAATAAATAATAATAAACTAATAAAAGTGCTCCAGCGAGTCCTGGTGTGCAGCCCAATGGGCATCAAGTCTGCTCTTCAACGGATTCACTGTTGGAGCAGTCACAACGTCCTCAGGCAGTCTGTTCCACATTTCAATAACTCTATTAGAAAAAAAAATTCTGTCACCTGCTCTTGCAACATCTTGATTTTTTTTTTTTTAACTTTAAACTATGTCCTCTGGTGAATATGGGGCTGTCATCCAGCTCCAAAGAACAGGGATCAACCCTATAAATACCACGAAGGTACTTATATACTGCAGTGATGTCTCCCCAAGCACGTCTGTACATGTACAGTAGAACGAAATTACGTTTCTCCTATCTACAGTGTCAGTCACATCTAGAATCGGAGAGGCCACTGCCATGCAAGGCACTGCCACAAACAGCTTTTTTCTTCCCCCCATTCTGATGCTGAGCACCAAGCTAGGAGGCGGGAAGTACCCCCCCCTTTTTTTATATGGTCTTTGGTATGACCCGGCCAGGGTTTGAACCCATGACTTCTTGGCTGTGGGGTGGATGCGCTACCACTAGCCCACCACTCTGGTTAAACAATGAGAAGAGTTGTTCTATGCAGCAGTTAATATGAAGAGGTCACACTTATTGATCGTGGGAGATTTTAACCATCATGAGATAGACTGGAAATTGCAAACAGCCCCTGCCAATTTTAACCACCCAGCAACTGCATTCCGTAAATGCTTAACCCTGGATTTACACCGACTCTGGATGCAGTACATTACGGCTGTGATCCGGCCTCTGCGGCATATAGTTCCCCATTCTCATCAGTTTTCTAATCCCCACCTGGTCCAGACCACTGCGGAATGAATCTGGCTCATCAGATTCGGTTCACTAATGAAATGCAACAAGTCTATTTTTGACAGATGCCGAATCCAATCCGCAAGGAAATCCCATGGTTTCTCGCCGTGTTTAATAGTTGTTTGTTCATTAAAAATGATTTGAGGATCGTCCATTATTTTCTGAGGTCTACTCCTCCACCACTGTCAGAGAAGGTGAAAACTTAACATACACTTCATAGAATTAAAATTAACAGGCTTCTTATGTTTTTAGAGCCCAAAAATCCAAGTGGGGAGCCGCTACATCACACTTCCTTGTTGTTATCACGTGATTGGTTCATCTCAGTCACTCTCAGGTCTTTCTCGACATCTCGTGTTATTTTGTATAATTCTCCCGTGATCTTGTATTTCAAACTCTATTTTCATCCATGCCGCTGGAAGACACAAAACAGAGTTGGTAGGGATGAACGCAAGGAGCCATCCACACTGCATCTGCAGCGGGCTGCATCCAGAGTCGGCGTAAATCCTGGGTGAAGGATTGCTTCCTTTACCAGCCTATTTCTGACCCGAGACATTGTAGAGGAAATCCGAGCACTAAGAGTTTTTCCTCTCCACTGTCGCCGAGTGCTTGCTCACAGGGGATCACCTGATTGCTGGGGTCTTTCTGCAACTGTGGGGGTTCCCCCCTACAGTTGATAGTGCTATGAGATGACTGTTGTTGTGAAATGGCGCTATATAAATAAAATTGAATTGAATTGAATTAATACTCTTGATTTAGTGATCCCTCTCGGCGCCACACCAGTCGGCTGCCTTTTGCAACAGCGGCTCGATTCCGAATTTTTTTTTTTTTTTTTTTTTTTTTTTTTTTCCCCCTCTTCCTCTCTCTTTTGATCACTTTTTTTTTCACCCCACTTATATCACGGACACACAGATCGTCCCAAATGTCTCCTGAGCCGGTGGACGGAGCCACTGTTTATAGCAGGATACGATACAACAGGGAAGAGCTGCTAGCATTTAACCACCACCCGGTCCCACTGGAAAAACTCGACATACCGAGAGAACTGAGGCGAAAACGCCGCGGCTGCCGGGCTGGAGTAAGGCGGAGGACAAAAAATATAAGGTACAGACCCTCCCTTCCATCTGTTGTCATGGGAAATGTACGGTCGATACTGGGAAAGTTAGATGAGCTAGCGGCTATCTCCCGTTATGATAGCACTTACCGGGAGTGCTCTCTCCTTTTGTTTACTGAGACGTGGCTAACTGAACTAGCAGCAGATGCTAACATTGAGCTGGAGGGTTTTCACATGATACGAGCTGACCGAACACCAGACAGTGGCAAAACTAGGGGCGGTGGAGTGATAATGTATGTTAACAACAACTGGTGTAGACCGGGACATATCACTGTTAAACAACGACACTGCAGCAAAGACATTGAGTTGCTAGCTGTTAGCATGAGGCCTACATATCTCCCGAGAGAACACTCACACGTGATCTGCATTGTTGTTTATGCAAATCCGACGGCGAACGCTGGGACAGCGCGTGACGTCATCCATTCAGTAACCAGCAGGCTGCAGACAGAACACCCAGATGCTCTTCTCCTCATCTCAGGCGATTTCAACCACGTTTCACTGTCTCCCATTCTGCCCACTTTCACCCAGTATGTCACATGCCACACTAGAGACAATAAAACACTGGATTTGTTCTACGCAAACACTAAGGAGGCGTACACCTCATCACAACTCCCCCCACTTGGGAGATCGGATCACAACTTGGTTCATCTCCGACCGGTGTACAAACCCCTAGTGCACAGACAACCTCCGGCCATGCACACTGTGGAGTTATGGTCTGAGGAGACAATGGACACTCTAAAGGACTGTTTTGAAGCCACTGCCTGGAAGCAGCTCTGCGATCCACATGGTGAGGACATCGATGGCCTCATTCACACCTTCACGGGCTACCTCAGCTTCTGTGTGGACAAATCCGTTCCCACCAAGACCATACGGCGTCACTCAAACAACAAACCCTGGATCAACCCTGAGATAAAAACACTTCTGAGAGAGAAGAAGAGGATCTTCAGGTCGGGGAACAGGGAGATGCTGAAGTCCGTACAGAGGGAGCTGAGGAGAAAGATCAGAGAAGGCAAGGACAGCTTCAGGAAGAAGATGGAGGACAAGCTGCAACAGAGCGACATCAGCGGGGTCTGGAGAAACCTCAAAACCATCTCGGAGCTCCAGAATACCTCCCCCCAGGCCACGGGGGGCAGGGAGTGGGCGAACAACCTGAATCTGTTTTTCAATAGATTTGACCAACCGCCCTCCCCCCTGTCTGCACAACAACCACTGCTGCCTCTAAGAAATCAAGTCCTGCTACCCACTCCCCACTCCACCGACACCCCCCCACTCCCAACACATAGCCCCCCATCCTGACCCTGACCAAGACCCAGGTGAGGACGGAGCTGAGGAAGATCAAGGCGAGGAAGGCGTCAGGACCGGACGGCATCAGCGCAAAGCTCCTCAAGTCCTGTGCAGACCAGCTGTGTGGGATTGTGACGTATATCTTCAACATGAGCCTGAAACTGGGGAGGGTACCACAGCTGTGGAAAACATCTTGTGTGGTACCTGTACCAAAAACTTCCCACCCCAAAGACCTGAACAGCTTCAGACCGGTGGCCTTGACGTCCCACTTGATGAAGACCCTGGAGAGACTGCTCCTTGCTCATCTCCGCCCCCTGGTGGAACCAGCAATGGATCCACTCCAGTTCGCCTACCAGCATGGCATTGGGGTGGAGGATGCGGTGATCTTCCTCCTTCACCGTTCTCTGTCCCACCTGGAGAAGCCCGGGAATATGGTGAGGATCATGTTCTTTGACTTCTCCAGTGCTTTCAACACCATCCAACCGATGATCCTGAAGGACAAGCTGCTGCGCGCAGGGGTGGACCAGCACCTGTCATCATGGATCCTGGACTACCTCACGAACCGGCCTCAGTTTGTGAGAACCCGGGACTGTGTTTCCGACACGATCATCAGTAGCACGGGGGCCCCCCAGGGAACGGTGCTGGCTCCCTTCCTGTTCACTCTTTATACTGCGGACTTCTCACACAACACAACACATTGCCATCTACAGAAGTTCTCTGATGACTCTGCGATCGTTGGTCTCATCTCCAGCGGAGATGAAGCTGAGTACAGAGGGCTTATCCAGGACTTTGTGGACTGGTGCCATCGGAACTGCCTCCAGATCACCGCGAGGAAAACTAAGGAGCTGGTGGTGGACTGCCGCAGGCATGGGCAGCCCCTCACAGCACCAGTAAATATACAGGGAACAGACATCGAGATGGTGACATCCTATAAGTACCTGGGTATTCATCTGAACAATAAACTAGACTGGTCACACAATACTGACGCACTCTACAAGAAGGGACAGCGCAGGCTGTTCCTGCTGAGGAGACTCAGGTCTTTTGGTGTACAAGGGGCGCTGCTGAAGTCATTCTATGACACGGTGGTGGCATCAGCCATCACTTTTGGAGTGGTCTGCTGGGGCAGTGGCATTACTGCAGCCGATAGGAAGAGACTGAACAAACTGATTAAGAAAGCTAGCTCTGTCCTGGGGCAACGCCTTGATCCGATGGAGGAGATAGGAGAGAGAAGGACGGTGGCTAAACTGTCATCTCTGCTGGAGTCCGAGTTCCACCCTATGCAGGACATACTGGATGCACTGAGGAGCTCATTTAGCAGCAGACTACATCATCCCAGGTGCACAACCGAGAGGTTTCGTAGGTCCTTCCTACCAACGGCTGTCAGACTGTACAACCTAAGCAGGGCTGCTCGCAGAGATAGCAAAAAGACGTAACAAACTAATAGTTTTTTTTGAATGCAAAAGATGCAATAGACTTACACAATGGTCCTCTCCGGCATACAACTAGGAACATACCGGTCGCTATGGAGGGTGAGAATATGTATGGGCACATAATCATACCATGTAGGATAACTAAGTAGACGGTTATGCTGTTTCATCCCACCTAGCAACAATGCTCTGCACTGTGTGTGTTTATATATTTACATATTTATTCCATCTAGCTACAATGCTCTGCACTGGGTGTGTTTATATTTATATATCTATATATTTATTCCATCTAGCTACAATGCTCCGCACTGTGTTTTTATATATCTACATATTATTCCATCTAGCTACATTGCTCCGCACTGTGTGTGTTTATATACTTGCATATTTATTCCACCTAGCTGCAATGCTCCATACTGTGGGTGTTTATATATTTACATATTTATTCCATCTAGCTACAATGCTCTGCACTGTGTGTTCATATATTCATATATTTATTCCATCCAGCTACAATGCTCTGCACTGTGTGTCTGTGTGTGTGTGTGTGTGTATATATATATTTTATAGTAATATGTACATATGTATATTAGCTGCTCTTGCTTGCTTGTTTTTTTTTTTCTTGCCTTCTGACTGTTGCTCTGAGTGTTGCTATCCCTGTGCTGTTGCAATCCTGGAATTTCCCCGTTGTGGGACTAATAAAGGCTCATCTTATCTTATCTTATCTTATTACTAATTAGGAAGGAATGATGACTGATGAGTTCCACTTTACTGCTCCCATTGGGAAGAGCCAACATGTATGTATAAATTTTAAGTTTCACTGTTATATGGATGTTGAAAAAATAAGACCAAGGCCTATGCTTCAGAAAGGTAATTATGAGAGGATGAGAATTCAGGCCCGACGGATGAACTGGTTCTGTTCGACTGATGTGGAATTATTATGGAGGTTGATTTTAGAGCAATTTGAAGATGCTGATACAAAACAGCAGGCCCTTTCCCACTGTAGGAAGGTACCTTTTGCAGTTCCTATAACCTTTTCAGTCCCTAGGCTGGTTTTCTTGTGTTCGGACAGCATAGGAACTAGAAACCACGGGCCTCAGTTCCTAGAACCATTTTAGCTCCAACTCCGAGACAGGGTCTTTTCTGGTTTGTGTTTGCTGATTGGCAGAGCTTGTAAGCTACGCCCACTGCCAGAGACTTCTGCTTCTCACGGTGCCGCCATGCCTACAGTGGGGTAAAAAAGTATTTAGTCAGCCACCAATTGTGCAAGTTCTCCCACTTAAAAGATGAGAGAGGTCTCCAATTTTCATCATAGGTATACCTCAACTGTGAGAGACAAAATGAGAAAAAAAAAAAAAATCCAGAAAATCACATTGTCTGATTTTTAAAGAATTTATTTGCAAATTATAAGATAAGCCTTTATTAGTCCCACAGTGGGGAAATTCCAGGATTGCAACAGCACAGGGATAGTAACACTCAGAGCAATAATTAAGAAGATACGAAAAATATAAATAAGAGCAGTGGATATACATACGTACACATAAATATATAAATATACGTATATACAAAGTGTGGAGCATTGTAGCAAGATGGAATAAACAGCATAACCGTCTACTTAGTTATCCTACATAGTATGAATATGTACCCATTAGGGATGGGCATAATTTACCGATTAACCGATAATTGATCATTAAGAAATTCACCGAGGAAGTTCATTTTCGTCGACAAACCGTTTTTTTTTTTTTTTTTTTTTTTTTGTAACTTAGATTTTTATTCATTTTTCATCATATATAATGCATTCAGATCACATTCTACATTTAAAAAACAAAGGGGTTAGGGTAGGGAAAAAAATAAATAAATAAATAAAGAAAATAAAAAAAAAAAATAAAAGGGGGGGGGGCAAATGTTGGAGCATCAAGTTTTTAGTTTCCATCTCTTAATTCTTCTGGTTTTTTCAGTGTCTTTGGTTATTCTTTCAATTTCTGTCTCGTTGTTGCACTTTGTAGTGTGTCCATTTCTGCCATTTTTTCTCCCATATTCCTTCTTGCATTCTTCGTCAATATGTTAGTTTTTCCATCATACGTATGTCCTCAACAATGTCAGTCCATTGTTCTTGGTCAGGAAGAACTTCTGATCGCCATTTTTTTGTGATAGTTTTTTTTACATGCAATCAACAAGATTTTAACTAGATATCTGTCCTCAGCCTGTATTACATTGTCTCTTTTAAGATCACATAAGTACATCAGGTTACAGTTCACTGGTATATTATATCCTAATATCCTCTGTATTGTCACATGTTTAGATTTCCAGAATGATGATATTTTGTAGCATTTCCAAAACATATGTGAGTGGTCTGCATTTTGAGCCCCACATCCCCTCCAGCATAAAGATTGGGTATTTGTATATTTTCCTTGAATCTGTGGTGTAATGAAAAAGCGAATCAGGTTTTTCCATCCAAATTCCCTCCATGCCCTTGAATTTGTTGATGTGTGTTGTGTTTTCCATATTTCCTGCCAGCTTTCTTCTGTTATGTTTAAATTGAGCTCTTTCTCCCATTTCTCCTTTATATAGTTACTTGTATGATTGTTTGTCATAAGTTTCTGATATAGTTTTGAAATAATTCTTATTTTATTTCCTGCATATGAGCTTAAAATAAGTTGTATAATCTCGTTCACATCTGTTTGGAGGTTATGCCTAATCTTCTTCATATAGTAATCTCTCATCTGCAGATATCTGAAAAATTCCGATCTTTCTAATTTAAATTTTCTCCTGATATTTACAAAGCTCCCGAGATCTTTTTTTCCGATATTGCCCCATGCTGTGATTGCCTTGTTCACCAGATTTTTGTATCCCCTATCTTGTTTTGCCGGTTCAAACTGACTGTCAAATGCTACCCATTTCAATAGTTTTATGTCTTCCCTTATATTATATTTTTGTACTATTTTATACCACAGTTCTAAAGTAAATTTAGTGATTGGGTCTATTTGTTTGATTTGCTTATATGCATCTTTATCCCCTATTATGCTTTGTACTGGGAGTCCCTCAATTTCCTTTTCCATTTCTTTCCATTTTGCCTCATATCCCTCGTCGCACCAACATATGATATATCTTATTTGTGCTGAGTAGTAATATTCCTTTAGACTCGGTAGGCCCATGCCTCCTTTCTCTTTTGGTAATTGGAGGGTTTTATATTTCACTCTTGGTTTTTTACCTCCCCAAACAAATCTCGATATCATCCTGTCCCACTTTGAGAATTGGGCATCTGGAATCTCTGTTGGTATAGCCTGGAAGAGGTAAAGTAATCTAGGTTGTATGCTGATTTTGACTGTCTCAATTTTTGAATTCAGATCCATATTTAAGATTGACCATCTATCAATATCTTTTTTTATTTCTTGTTCCAACCTATCATAGTTTGCTTTATATATTTTGCTTAGATCTTTAGGTATGTTCACTCCAAGGTATTTTATTTCTTTTTGGTTCCAGTTTAGTTTGATCTTATCAGTTATCTGGTTTAGAGGGTTATAGTGGAATGTCAGTATTTGTGTTTTTGTTATGTTTATCTTGTATCCTGATAATTTTCCAAAATTTTCTATCAAGTTCATCCTTTCCATTATTGATTTATCTGGTTGTTCAAGGTAAACTATAATATCGTCTGCAAATAGCCCAATCTTGTGTTCCGCCCCCTTTATTGTTACACCTTTTAATTTCTTATTTTGTCGTATCGCTTGAGCCAATGGTTCTATGAACAGAGCAAACAAGGTGGGCGATAAGCAGCATCCCTGCCTAGTTGATCTTTGTATATTTACTTTGTCTGTTAAGCTACCGTTTATCTTGATTCTTGCCACAGGTTCTTGATATAGCGTCCTTATGCATTGTACTGATTTTTCGTTAAATCCAAAGCGCTCCAGTACACTATATAGGAATTTCCAGTTAACCCTGTCAAATGCTTTTTCTGCGTCTAAACTCATTATTACTGCGCTTTTCTTTTCTTTATGTATTTGGTTAATTATATGTATTGGCAAAACTAGGGGCGGTGGAGTGATAATGTATGTTAACAACAACTGGTGTAGACCGGGACATATCACTGTTGAACAACGACACTGCAGCAAAGACATTGAGTTGCTAGCTGTTAGCATGAGGCCTACATATCTCCCGAGAGAACACTCACACGTGATCTGCATTGTTGTTTATGCAAATCCGACGGCGAACGCTGGGACAGCGCGTGACGTCATCCATTCAGTAACCAGCAGGCTGCAGACAGAACACCCAGATGCTCTTCTCCTCATCTCAGGCGATTTCAACCACGTTTCACTGTCTCCCATTCTGCCCACTTTCACCCAGTATGTCACATGCCACACTAGAGACAATAAAACACTGGATTTGTTCTACGCAAACACTAAGGAGGCGTACACCTCATCACAACTCCCCCCACTTGGGAGATCGGATCACAACTTGGTTCATCTCCGACCGGTGTACAAACCCCTAGTGCACAGACAACCTCCGGCCATGCACACTGTGGAGTTATGGTCTGAGGAGACAATGGACACTCTAAAGGACTGTTTTGAAGCCACTGCCTGGAAGCAGCTCTGCGATCCACATGGTGAGGACATCGATGGCCTCATTCACACCTTCACGGGCTACCTCAGCTTCTGTGTGGACAAATCCGTTCCCACCAAGACCATACGGCGTCACTCAAACAACAAACCCTGGATCAACCCTGAGATAAAAACACTTCTGAGAGAGAAGAAGAGGATCTTCAGGTCGGGGAACAGGGAGATGCTGAAGTCCGTACAGAGGGAGCTGAGGAGAAAGATCAGAGAAGGCAAGGACAGCTTCAGGAAGAAGATGGAGGACAAGCTGCAACAGAGCGACATCAGCGGGGTCTGGAGAAACCTCAAAACCATCTCGGGGCTCCAGAATACCTCCCCCCAGGCCACGGGGGGCAGGGAGTGGGCGAACAACCTGAATCTGTTTTTCAATAGATTTGACCAACCGCCCTCCCCCCTGTCTGCACAACAACCACTGTTGCCTCTAAGAAATCAAGTCCTGCTACCCACTCCCCACTCCACCGACACCCCCCCCCACTCCCAACACACAGCCCCCCATCCTGACCCTGACCAAGACCCAGGTGAGGACGGAGCTGAGGAAGATCAAGGCGAGGAAGGCGTCGGGACCGGACGGCATCAGCGCAAAGCTCCTCAAGTCCTGTGCAGACCAGCTGTGTGGGATTGTGACGTATATCTTCAACATGAGCCTGAAACTGGGGAGGGTACCACAGCTGTGGAAAACATCTTGTGTGGTACCTGTACCAAAAACTTCCCACCCCAAAGACCTGAACAGCTTCAGACCGGTGGCCTTGACGTCCCACTTGATGAAGACCCTGGAGAGACTGCTCCTTGCTCATCTCCGCCCCCTGGTGGAACCAGCGATGGATCCACTCCAGTTCGCCTACCAGCATGGCATTGGGGTGGAGGATGCGGTGATCTTCCTCCTTCACCGTTCTCTGTCCCACCTGGAGAAGCCCGGGAATATGGTGAGGATCATGTTCTTTGACTTCTCCAGTGCTTTCAACACCATCCAACCGATGATCCTGAAGGACAAGCTGCTGCGCGCAGGGGTGGACCAGCACCTGTCATCATGGATCCTGGACTACCTCACGAACCGGCCTCAGTTTGTGAGAACCCGGGACTGTGTTTCCGACACGATCATCAGTAGCACGGGGGCCCCCCAGGGAACGGTGCTGGCTCCCTTCCTGTTCACTCTTTATACTGTGGACTTCTCACACAACACAACACATTGCCATCTACAGAAGTTCTCTGATGACTCTGCGATCGTTGGTCTCATCTCCAGCGGAGATGAAGCTGAGTACAGAGGGCTTATCCAGGACTTTGTGGACTGGTGCCATCGGAACTGCCTCCAGATCAACGCGAGGAAAACTAAGGAGCTGGTGGTGGACTGCCGCAGGCATGGGCAGCCCCTCACAGCACCAGTAAATATACAGGGAACAGACATCGAGATGGTGACATCCTACAAGTACCTGGGTATTCATCTGAACAATAAACTAGACTGGTCACACAATACTGACGCACTCTACAAGAAGGGACAGCGCAGGCTGTTCCTGCTGAGGAGACTCAGGTCTTTTGGTGTACAAGGGGCGCTGCTGAAGTCATTCTATGACACGGTGGTGGCATCAGCCATCACTTTTGGAGTGGTCTGCTGGGGCAGTGGCATTACTGCAGCCGATAGGAAGAGACTGAACAAACTGATTAAGAAAGCTAGCTCTGTCCTGGGACAACGCCTTGATCCGATGGAGGAGATAGGAGAGAGAAGGACAGTGGCTAAACTGTCATCTCTGCTGGAGTCCGAGTTCCACCCTATGCAGGACATACTGGATGCACTGAGGAGCTCATTTAGCAGCAGACTACATCATCCCAGGTGCACAACCGAGAGGTTTCGTAGGTCCTTCCTACCAACGGCTGTCAGACTGTACAACCTAAGCAGGGCTGCTCGCAGAGATAGCAAAAAGACGTAACAAACTAATAGTTTTTTTTTTTTTTTGAATGCAAAAGATGCAATAGACTTACACAATGGTCCTCTCCGGCATACAACTAGGAACATACCGGTCGCTATGGAGGGTGAGAATATGTATGGGCACATAATCATACCATGTAGGATAACTAAGTAGACGGTTATGCTGTTTCATCCCACCTAGCAACAATGCTCTGCACTGGGTGTGTTTATATTTATATATCTATATATTTATTCCATCTAGCTACAATGCTCCGCACTGTGTTTTTATATATCTACATATTATTCCATCTAGCTACATTGCTCCGCACTGTGTGTGTTTATATACTTGCATATTTATTCCACCTAGCTGCAATGCTCCGTACTGTGTGTTCATATATTCATATATTTATTCCATCCAGCTACAATGCTCTGCACTGTGTGTCTGTGTGTGTGTGTGTGTGTATATATATATTTTATAGTAATATGTACATATGTATATTAGCTGCTCTTGCTTGCTTGTTTTTTTTTTTGTTTTGTTTTTTTTCTTGCCTTCTGATTGTTGCTCTGAGTGTTGCTATCCCTGTGCTGTTGCAATCCTGGAATTTCCCCGTTGTGGGACTAATAAAGGCTTATCTTATCTTATCTTATTGTTCTCCTGATATTGTCATGTGTTTGCAGTCCCTCTATGAATCCAGTTTGATCATCTTCTATCAATTCCATCAAGAATGTCTTTATTCGTTTACATATAATTGTTGTGTATATTTTATAATCTACATTTAATAGAGATTGGTCTATAGTTTCCGCATTGTTCTTTATCTTTCCCTGGTTTTAAAATAACTGAAATGATTGCTTCGTTCCATGATGGAGGTATTTTGTTGTTGTTCAGCGTCCAATTAAATGACTTTAGGAGTTGTGGCGTGAGTTCTTCTATAAACAGTTTATAAAACTCAGATGGGTATCCATCACTACCTGGTGATTTACCATTTTTAAGTGACTTAATCACATCTCTGATCTCTTGTGTTGTTATTTCTGCTGTTAGTTTTTCATTTTGTTGATTTCCTATTGATGGCAAGTCCAATGTGTCTAGAAATTTTTTGATATCTTTAGTATTTGTTTCTTCAGGTTGCGAGTATAGTTCTTGGTAGAAATTATGGAAAATTTATTCGATGTTTTCTGGGTTAACTGTGGTTTTATTTGTGGTGGGGTCTTTAATCTTGTATACATTATTCATTGTTTGTTGTTTTCTTAACCGTTTTGCCAGCAGTTTTGTGGCTTTTGGCCCCGTTTCATAATATTTTTGCTTTAGATATCTATTTTTCCTTTCAATTTCATCCATTTGTGTTTCTTTTATCTTTGTTTTTTCTTCTTTAATTTCTTGATATATTTTTGGGTCATTTGTGCTTTGATGTTTACGTTCTAGTTCCCTCAGTCTCTCACATCTTTGTTCATACGCTTCCAGTTTAGTCTTATTTGCTTTTCCTGTTTCAACAATTAATTTACCCCTTAACATGGCTTTTAGTGTGTCCCATAGTATTGTTGGGTCCACTTCTTCATTGTCATTCTCTTGGATATACTCGTTTATGTTTATTTTTATTCTTTCTTTCATTTTCTCATCATTTAACAGTCCTACGTTAAGTTTCCATGTTGTTTGTCGTTTTCTATTGTTCAAATACAGTATATTTCCATGTATATAGGATTATGATCTGATATTTCTGCCCCTCCAATCCAACAATTTCTCACCCTGTGTCTGTCACCTTCATTCATAAGGAAGTAATCTATTCTAGAGTGTACTTTATGGACTGCTGAATAATGTGTAGAGTCTTTTTCGAGTGGGTGTAGGTCCCTCCATATGTCTACCATACCCATTTCTGCCAGTGAGGTTCTTATGAACTTTGTTACATGTTTTTTTGTCTTCTTAACACTTGTTGTGTCAACTTCATGATCCATGACAGCATTTAAGTCTCCTCCACAAATTAGGACTCCTTCACTGTGTGTTGCTATGAGATCAAACAGATGTTGAAAAAAAACCCTTGTCACTTTCTGGTGGGGCATAGATGTTCACTAATGTAATCTGCATACCATCTATTCTTCCCTTTATTATTACATACCTGCCTTCTTTATCCTGGATTTCCTGTTCACTTTCAAATTGTATTTTGTTTGAGATTAGTATCATAACCCCCCTTTTAGCTCCTCCCTTAAATGAACTGTAGTAGGAGTTCTTATAGCCAAATCTCTTTAGTTTCTCATGTTCTGTCTTGCTCAAATGTGTCTCTTGCATAAATATAATTTCAGCTTTTTCCTTCTTGAATTTTCTTATTATTCTTTCCCTTTTAACAGGTGAGTTCAGACCATTCACGTTTAATGTCATTATCTTAAGATTTTTACCCATATTCATGTTTTTCCATTTTTTTAACTTGTGCTCCTAGCCCCTTTAACAACAAAAATAACACATATTTATATAAAAACACATTAAAAAATCTCGACCTCCGTACTTTGGGCCTTTCTTCTGCCCACTGGTCCCTGTTGGTGGGTGGGGGGTTTGTCTTCACAGAGTGAAGGGCCCTCCCTAGACTTCTAATTACTATCAAAGTAATAGTCATAAGTCTAGAAATGTCCAACAAATATCACTTAAACCTCTCCTAGCCGTCTGTTTCTCTTTTACCTTGTCTTCTTGGCCTTCATTTCTTCTGTGCCTTTCTTAATCTTTGTTATGATCTAGGCTTTCAGTTGAAAGCCTTGTAGCTTGTCCTGGGCCCGCTGCTCTACGTCTCTCCCCCTTCTTCCGCCGTTCACTCGCCTCCACTCCGTCTGTCGTGGTGCGTTCAGGGCCGCCGCTGCTCCAGCCGTCTCCTTCGGCACGCTCACCTCAAGGCCCCGCTCCATCATATCCCGCGCTGCCTCTTCGGCCGTGTTGTAGGTTCTTGTGCCTTCCTCCCAATGAATCCTCATTTTCGTTAGCGGCGTTTGGAATCTAATTTTTTTCTCTTTCAGCGTTTTTTTAATATTGGCATATTTCTTCCGCTGCTGCACGATTTCTGTCGGGTAGTCATGGTCAAAAAATACCTGTTTGTCGCCGATTCGTATCTTTTTTTTCCATGCTTGCGTCAGGATTCTTTCCTTTATGTCATATTTCACAAAGTTTACCACAACTGACCTGGGTGGAGAGTTTGTTTTCGGGTTCTGTGCCGGTGCTCTGTGCGCCCGTTGAATCTGCAGATCCGTTTCTCCGGGTATTTCCAGTTCTTTTTTTAAGAACTGATCCATGAATTTTGTCATCGAGTTGCCTTCAATGCCCTCCGGAATTCCAAAGATGCGCATATTGCTTCGTCGGGATCTGCTCTCCAAGTCGTTTATTTTCTCCTGCATCCTCTGCGTTTGCGTCGTCAGGGTCTGTAGTTGTTCGTTTGCCTCGCTTTTCCAATCTTCTAGTTCCGAAATTCGGGTCTGCGCTTCTGTCATACACGCCCGCTGGGAGCGCAGCTCCTCCATGTTTTCCGTTAATTTACGCTCCATTTCTCTTCGGAGGTCCATGATTTCCTCCTTAATTTCTTTTTTCAGTTCCTTCTTAAGAGCCGCTAAATCCTGTTGTAGCTGTCGCTTGAATTCTCTTAACTCTTCACCCAAACTGGCGATGCCAGCGTTCATGTTGTCGAGTCTGGTGTCTTCCATTTTCTCTGCTGTAGACACCTCGTTTTTTTGGGCTTTGCGTACAGCGGTTTTTCCTGCGTTGTTGGAGAGGAATTCTTCAATTTTACCCTGTTTTTGTCCTTGTGCCCGGTTCCTTCGTGTTTTCATCCCTTAGTTTATTGATTCGTTTATGTTGAGTTGGCCATTTACCGATGATTTTTAATCCGGCTAGGGAGAGCTCTTTGTTTAAGTGTTATGTCTCTCCGCCATCTTCCCAGAAGTTTTCGTTTTTTTTTTTTTTAAACAATCCGAGGTTATTAGGCCTAGTGCACGGCCGTCCTTAAACAATGCAATGGCAAAATTTGGGCACCAGGGGGCAACATTACACCATCGCCGTACCCTGGCGTGCCTCAGTTGATACATGCGAGCTTCTGTAGGGCAATCGCCAAATCATGAAGCGGTTACGGCGAAGTGTTGCGTGGGACCATTTCAATTTAAAAAATGACCAGGTGTACTGCAATCACTGCAATGCAGCATACAAATACACCTCATCGACAGGGTCCATGGAACACCCTTATTACGCGAAGCCATTTTTGAAAAGAAACCGCCAACAGTGGTTGCGCGCTGAGTAATGGCGGTCGTGAAGATTCTTTTTTTTTTTTTCAGAAACTTTATTGACAAGGTCATGAAGATTCGGGAGAAGACACACACACACGTGTGTGTAAGTGTACACACGTCGAGGGAAGCTGCAGGAGGCGGCGTAGTGGCTCGACGGGAAGACTATTTCGCACAAAATGGCACAAGAGAACAGCAAAAAGTTCTGCGCGGCTAGACTAAGTAACACGAGCGATAGAGCAATGAATGCGGTCTTCGTTTGTTGGGTGGCCGCTCGGCAGGGACAGAAGCTGGGTAAACCGTCTCGGCCAATCAGCTTGCGGGGTGAAACGTCTCGGCCAATCAGCTTGCGAGATTCCCGAGCCGAGCCAACACGAGAACAGAGAGAGAGGGATTTGAGAGAGAGAGGGCTCTCCGTGCTGATACCTGATGTTCTAATGTAATCTACCTGCCTTGTTACGTACCTAAAAATGTTAATGATTAACCGATTATTAATCATTAATTCTCCCGACGATCGGTGAAGAAAATTTCACCGAATGCCCATCCCTGGTACCCATACATATTGTCACCCTCCGTAGCGACTGATATTGTCCTAGTTGTATACTGGAGGGGACCATTTGTGTAAGTCTGTTGCATCTTTTGCATTCAATACTACTAGGTCGTCAGGTTTTTTGTTTTTTTTTTGCTATCTCTGCGAGCAGCCCTGCTTAGGTTATACAGTCTGAGAGCTGTAGGTAGGAAGGACCTGCGAAACCTCTCGGTTGCGCACCTAGGATGATGTAGTCTACTGCTAAATGACCTCCTCAGTGCGTTCAATATGTCCTGCATAGGGTGGGACTCGGACTCCAGCAGAGATGACAGTTTAGCCACCATCCTTCTCTCTCCTATCTCCTCCACTGGGTCAAGGCGTTTCCCCAGGACAGAGCTAGCTTTCTTGATCAGTTTGTTCAGTCTCTTCCTATTGGCTGCTGTAATGCCGTTGCCCCAGCAGACCATTCCAAAAGTGATTGCTGTTGCCACCACTGTGTCGTAGAATGTCTTCAGCAGCGCCCCTTGTACACTAAAAGACCTGAGCCTCCTCAGTAGGAACAGCCTGCGCTGTCCCTTCTTGTAGAGTGCGTCGGTATTGTGTGACCAGTCTAGTTTTTTCAGATGAACACCAAGGTACTTGTAGGATGTCACCATCTCAATGTCTGTTCCCTGTATGTTTACTGGTGCTGTGAGGGGTTGTCCTTGCCTGCGGCAGTCCACCACCAGCTCCTTAGTTTTCCTCGCGTTAATCTGGAGGCAGTTCCAATGGCACCAGTCCACGAAGCCCTGGATAAGTCCTCTGTACTCAGCTTCATCTCTGTTGGAGATGAGGCCGATGATCGCAGAGTTGTCAGAGAACTTCTGTAGATGGCAGTGTGTTGTGTTGTGTGAGAAGTCCGCAGTATAAAGGGTGAACAGGAAGGGAGCCAAAACCATTCCCTGGGGGGCCCCCGTGCTACCGATGATCGTGTCAGACACACAATCTCGGGTTCTCACAAACTGTGGCCGGTTAGTGAGGTAGTCCAGGATCCATGATGACAGGTGCTGGTCCACCCCTGCGCACAGCAGCTTGTCCTTCAGGATCATTGGTTGAATGGTGTTGAAAGCACTGGAGAAGTCAAAAAACATGATCCTCACCGCATTCCCGGGCTTCTCCAGGTGGGACAGAGAACGGTGAAGGAGGAAGATCACTGCATCCTCCACCCCAATCCCATGCTGATAGGCAAACTGGAGTGGATCCATCACTGGTTCCACCAGGGGGCGGAGATGAGCAAGGTGGAAAATAAGTATTTGGTCAATGACAAAAGTTCATCTCAGTACTTTGTTATATACCCTTTGTTGGCAATGACAGAGGTCAAACGTTTTCTGTAAGTCTTCACAAGGTTTTCACACACTGTTGCTGGTATTTTGGCCCATTCCTCCATGCAGATCTCCTCTAGAGCAGTGATGTTTTGGGGCTGTCGCTGGGCAACATGGACTTTCAACTCCCTCCAAAGAGTTTCTATGGGGTTGAGATCTGGAGACTGGCTAGGCCACTCCAGGACCTTGAAATGTTTCTTACGAAGCCACTCCTTCGTTGCCCGGGCGGTGTGTTTGGGATCATTGTCATGCTGAAAGACCCAGCCACGTTTCATCTTCAATGCCCTTGCTGATGGAAGGAGATTTTCACTCAAAATCTCACGATACATGGCCCCATTCATTCTTTCCTTTACACAGATCAGTCGTCCTGATCCCTTTGCAGAAAAACAGCCCCAAAGCATGATGTTTCCACCCCCATGCTTCACAGTAGGTATGGTGTTCTTTGGATGCAACTCAGCATTTTTTCTCCTCCAAACACGACAAGTTGAGTTTTTACCAAAAAGTTCTATTTTGGTTACATCTGACCATATGACATTCTGCCAATCCTCTTCTTGATCATCCAAATGCTCTCTAGCAAACTTCAGACGGGCCTGGACATGTACTGGCTTAAGCAGGGGGACACGTCTGGTACTGCAGGATTTGAGTCCCTGGCGGTGTAGTGTGTTACTGATGGTAGCCTTTGTTACTTTGGTCCCAGCTCTCTGCAGGTCATTCACTAGGTCCCCTCATGTGGTTCTGGGATTTTTGCTCACCATTCTCGTGATCATTTTGACCCCACGGGGTGAGATCTTGCGTGGAGCCCCAGATCAAGGGAGATTATCAGTGGTCTTGTATGTTTTCCATTTTCTAATAATTGCTCCCACAGTTGATTTCTTCACACCAAGCTGCTTTCCTATTGCAGATTCAGTCTTCCCAGCCTGGTGCAGGTCTACAATTTTGTTTCTGGCGTCCTTTGACAGCTCTTTGGTCTTGGCCATAGTGGAGTTTGGAGTCTGACTGTTTGAGGTTGTGGACAGGTGTCTTTTATACTGATAACGAGTTCAAACAGGTGCCATTAATACAGGTAACGAGTGGAGGACTGAGGAGCCTCTTAAGAAGTTACAGGTCTGTGAGAGCCAGAAATCTTGCTTGTTTGTAGGTGACCAAATACTTATTTTCCACCATAATTTGCAAATAAATTCTTTAAAAATCAGACAATGTTTTTTTTCCTCATTTTGTCTCTTATAGTTGAGGTATACCAATGATGAAAATTGGAGACCTCTCTCATCTTGGTCGTCGTTACAGATCACTGAAGGTCAAAACCACCTGTCACAGGAACAGTTTCTTTCCTCAAGCCATCACTCTGATGAACTCCTAACATTCACCTAGTCCTACCTGTTGCTGTACTCATGACTTTTCATCCATTCTTTTTTTCCACAATATCTTTATTGAACCTTTTTTTTTTTTAAACAAACATGATGCAAACAATCAAACACTAACACTAAAGTACTACAAAAAAAAAAAAATGCACTAAAAAACACCAACAACCACCAACAAAATCAAGTCTTCAACAATGCTCCTCTGTTTAGTCTAGACAATCCAATACATAAGTATACATATTATGTTCACCAGTTTGGAATTTACAAGGTCCACACATATCATTCACCTTCTTCTTCAAGAGTTATGTTTAAATTTTTTACATAATCAATAAAAGGTCTCCATATATTCTCAAACACAATTTCCTTTGATTTCAGTATATATGTTATTCTTTCTAATGGAAGGTTTGTTAACATCTGTCTTAACCACTGAGTCACATCTGGTCTATGAGTCTTTTTCCATAATAGTGCAATACATTTTTTGGCATTAAGCAAACTGAGGTCTATGAATGTTCTTTCACTTTTATTGAAATTATGCTTTTCTGGGTACAGACCCAACAAAAATAGTTTAGGATTCAATATGATTTGTTTTGAGATTATTTTTTCAATTGTTACCCTCACCTCTTCCCAAAACATTCTAATTATTCTACATTCCCATACACAATGAAATAGAGTTCCTTTACTTTCCATGCATTTTGTGCATGTATCTGGTATATTTTTGTTATATCTATTTAACTCCTCAGGTGTAACATACATCCGCATTAACCATTTGAAATGTATCAATTTAAGGCGTACATTTATTGATTTGGTTTGAGCTTCTGTACAAGCCAATTCCCATTGTTCCTCTGAAATTTCAGTTTGCAGATCTTCTTTCCAGTAGTTTAATCTTTTCAGTGAATTTTCACTTGAAAATAGTGTCAATGAGTTATAAAACTCTGAAATAATACCCTTTCTTTTACTATCTTTCATCAACATTTTTTCCAAGGATGAATAAATAGGTCGAGTGAGAGCTTTATTTTGATTTGATCGAATAAAGTTTCTAAGTTGAAGATATTTAAAAAAATGTGTTCTACTGAGATTAAATTTGATCCTCAACTCTTCAAAAGACATTATGTTTTCTGCACATGGCAAATATAAATCCTGAATCTTTTGTATCCCTTTTAAATTCCATACTTTAAATACAGCGTCCGCTCTCCCTGGTTTAAAATATTGATTACCCCATATTGGACTAAATTGTGACAATAACTGTGGTTCTTTTAAATAGTTTTTAGCTTCACACCATATTTTGATCATATGCTTTACAAATGGATTTTTAACTTGTTTTTGTAATTTTTTTGCCGAATCTGAGTATATGAATATGGGAAGAGGTAAAGGTAAATTGTATGATTCCATTTCAGTCCAGTGAGGGAGATCATTTGATGAAAAATAATATGTCATAGACCTCAGTTGTGCCGACCAGTAATACAACATAAAATTTGGACATTTCAGACCTCCACGATCAAATGGTAAATATAATAAAGACAGACGTAATCTAGCCCTCCTGTTGTTCCATATAAATTCCACTAACTTTTTTTTAATTCTTGAGAATAAATCTAAAGGTGGTGGTAAGGGAATGTATTGAAATAAATAAAGTATTTTAGGTAAGATATTACTTTTAAGTATATTAATTCTCCCGATCATCGACATTGGTAGTGACATCCATCTCTGAAGTAACTCATCAATATCTGTCATTAAGGCTTCATAATTGACACTGGTGACTGATTCTAGCTTAGGCACAATTTGGATTCCTAAATATTTGAACTGATTTACAACATTGAATTGATTTACCTCAGGGGCTGGGTAATTTCTCTGGGTCTCATTTAGCATTAATATTGAAGATTTAGTTTTATTTATTTTATATCCTGATATTTCCCCGAAATTCTTTATTAAATTCAACAAGGTCGGAATTGATTTTTTAAGATTCGACATAAACAAAATTATGTCATCGGCATACAGGGAGATTTTATGTTCTGTTGGTCCAACTTTAATTCCATATATTTGTGACTGTAGACGTATCGCTATCGCTAAAGGTTCAATTGCCATAGTAAACAGTAAAGGTGAAAGTGGACAGCCTTGTCGACATCCTCTATTGATTTTTATTGATTTTGAAATGTTATTTGTTAGAATTTCTGCAGTAGCATTATTATATATTATCTGAACCCATTTTATGAAATTATTTCCAAGTCCAAACCTTTGTAAGACTTCAAAAAGAAAGGGCCATTCAACTCTATCAAAGGCTTTTTCGGCATCCAGTGATAAAGAGAGCTGTATCCGGTGCTTCTTTATTAGAATAAATAATATTAAATAGTCTTCTTACATTATGGAAGCCTTGTCTTCCCTTTATAAAGCCATTCTGATCTCGATTAATAATATTTGGTAAAATTTCTTGTATTCGTCTTGCTAAACTTTTACAAATTATCTTAAGGTCGGCATTTAATAGGCTTATTGGTCTCATATTTTCACATTTATTAGAGGGCTTACCTGGTTTTGGCAACAGTATAATTAAGGCATTATTCATATATGATGGTAAATTACTATTTTGAAATGCTTCTAAAACCATTTCCAAAAAAGGTTTTGTTAATTTATTCTTAAATTTTTTATATAGGTCAACTGGAAGACCATCTGGTCCTGCACTTTTTCCTGATTTCATATTATCAATGGCTAGTCCAACTTCTTCTTGACTAATTTTAGACTCCAGTATCTCCCTATTTTCATTTGGAGTACACGGTATAAATAGTTCATTCAAAAACCCATGTAGTTTTGTTAAGTCAGATTCATTTTTGGTATCATATAATTTTTCATAGTAATCTCTAAAGGCTCTATTAATTTCTGAAGGATCTATAACTACCTGTCCGTTACTTATAATACTGGTAATTGGTGTTTTAGATTCTAATTGTTTAATCTGCCATGCCAATAACTTTCCTGATTTTTCACCTTGTTCATAAAAAGATTGTTTCAATCTTAGAAGACTCGAGGCAGCTCTATTCACTGATTTTTTGTCATATTCAGCTCTCAAAATCAGTAATTCGTTCTCCAACCTTGGATCTCTTCCTGCATATACTCTTTCTTGAAGAATTTTTATTTTATGTTCCAATTGGACTCTCTCCTCTCGAGTCTTCTTAGATTTTGAACCTGTATAACTAATATGTCCCCTAATAAAAGCTTTGAAAGCCTCCCACTTTACACATGCTGATGTTTGTGTAGTATTGATATCAAAGAACTCATCTATCTGTTTTTCTATATACTTAACAAATTCCTCATCCTGAAGCCATTTATGCTGAAATTGCCATCTACCTGGTTCCTTTGTCAATTTCTTATCTACATACATTAGACAGCAGGGTGCATGATCAGAGATCACGATGTTATCATAAAAACAGTTTTGAATCTTGGACCTTAATTCTGTGGAGATCAAAAAATAATCTATACGTGAGAATGTCTTGTAGGTATTGGAATAACAAGAGTATGCTTTAACTTGTGGTTTCATTTCTCTCCATATATCTATCAATTTCAATTCTTTCATAAAATGATTAATGGTCATCCTACATCCATTGTGCGTACAATCCAGTCCTGTTGATCTATCTATACTGGGATTCAATGTACAATTAAAATCCCCTGCTATTATATGTTGCCCTGTAAGTGATGATAAGATGAGAAATAAATTGGCAAAGAACTTTTGATCATCTATATTGGGACCATATAAGTTCACCAAATTTATGTTTTCTAATAGCAAAGATCCTTGAATGATTACATATCTTCCAAATTTGTCTCCAATTACATTTTTCACTTGAAATGGGACTGATTTATGTATGAGAGTCATAACTCCCCTGGCTCGGGATGAAAATGATGAGGTGAAAACATTTCCTTGCCATCTACTCCTAATTCTTTTTACATCTTCCTCTATTAGATGAGTTTCTTGTAAAAACACAATTTTTGAACCCATGTCTTTTATTTTATTCATAACTTGTTTAAGTTTTTTAAAATTTTGTAGACCTCTGCAATTCCATGAAGTTAAATTAAGATTAACGCTTTGATTTATAATCAATAGGGAGTTTGGGATTACCTTGCAGTGTAAACATGCTCAAACAGAAAAGCAAAAAAATGAGTGGTTGAACATTCACCCTACAAACTACACACAAACAAATTCCCCCTTCCCACATTTGTGGCAATCCCCCCAAAAGCAAAAGAAAAATTCCGTCTCCCGATATAGCCATCGACCGTTCCACACCCACGAGGATCAGCCAAAGCCACTCCTTCTTCATCCTCCCAATCACCCTAACTCTACTGCTTTAATAACGTAACATTAACTCTCTTCTGTAATTTTCCAATTTAACTCCAAATTTTTTTTTAGCAATTTTGTACTTTTTTTTTTTTAATATGTGATACCTTCTATATTTTGTAATCTTGTTATATGCTTCTAATCAGTTAAATGCTCAAATATTCTACTCTATATTCTGTTCATGCTTAGCTCCCACCAGTCTCTTCCTGGATCTTCTTGATGAGCTCCTGCGCCTCCTCGGGGGTCTTGAAGATGCGTGTTCTGCCCTCATATGTGACCAGAAGTCTTGCAGGGTGAATCACTCCATGACGAATCTCAAGGCTGCGCAGTTCTTTGCGGATGGGGTCAAACTGCTTCCTTAATTGTTGGATTCCTGAGGCCAGATCTGGGTAGAACCGCACCTGCTGATCTTGGTATTTAATTTCTCCTTTGGCCCGCACCGCGTTGGAGATCGTCATCCTGTCTCTGTAGCTGAGAAACTTCATAATTAGCGTCCTCGGTGCTGCCTTGTTACCTCTCGGTGGGCCAATTCGGTGGGAGCTTTCCAAGACGACTGATGATTTTAGCTCCGCGTTGTTCAGCGCCTCCGGGATCCACCCCTCCAAAAAGGAGCATGAATCACGACCTTCGGCTCCCTCCGGTAAACCCACCAGCCTCAGGTTGCTCCTTCTGGACCGAGATTCCAAGTCCAGAACACTATTTTCCAGATCTTTATTTTTTTTTTCCAAAGTGCGCACCTTTATTTGAAGTCCGCTAATTTCATCCTCCGCACTTGAAACACGAAGCTCCGCCTGCGTCACTCGCTCCACGCAGTCACCCAACTCCTTTCTCATTGCATCCAACGCTGCCATAATCCCATCAAGTTTAGCGGAAAAGTCTGCTCTCATTGAGCTAATGGCAGCCAGCACTGCACCTGTGCCGCCATCGTCAGCAGCAGCAGTTACCGCACCACCGCTAGTTTCATCCGCCATATCCGCAGCTTTTTCTACTGCGCCACAAACTTTAAAGTCCGTTAATTTGGACTGCTTCGGCGATTCAATTTTTCCCCCTCCTGATTTCCCAGCCTTAGTCTTCACCGGCATATCCTCACCCAAACGCTGGGAAAAGTTCTGTTCCAAATGAGAGAGTTATTTGCCGAATTTTTATTTCCAGGGGCAGAGCAGAGTGATACGTGTCCTTCTAGGCGGCCGCCATAACCGGAAGTCCCTTTCATCCATTCTTACATTGCACATAACTCTCACACTGTTTTTTACTTCATTCACATTATATCACTGAATCTGAGTTCACATTGAAATACTGTGTGATTGTATATTTTTTCATATATTTCTGCAAAGTGTGGATAGTCTGAGTAAATAACTGCATATATTCCTGTATGTATTTGCATCCTTTTATAGAAACGTGGACAGACTGTAATTTACTGTACGTACTCTGTTGTCATTGAATCCTTATTTAAATCTTATTTAAATCCTCCACCTGAACAACGAGAGCAAGTTTTTAGCCCAAGTCAGATTCCTTGTATGTGTTGTGCATACTTGGCCAATAAAGCTGATTCTGATCTTTTAAGTGGGAGAACGTGCACAATTAGTGGCTGACTAAATACTTTTTTACCCCACTGTATTTTATTATTATAATTATTTTATTAATTCCTTGCCAGTTTGCCATGTTAGCCCATGTATTTTCCAGTTTTTTTCTTTGTAAATTTGGGACTTTTTTCCATTAATGTTGACACCTTTGTCAAACAAATTTTCAGCTTTTTCCTTTAAATTTCCAACGTATTTCCTTGTTGAATTGTAACTTTTTGTCTGGTAAATGTGATTTTTTTTCCTTGTTAATTTGTGACATTTCTTTGTAAAATTGCAGCTTCTATTCTGACAAATTTGCATTTTTTATTTTCAATTTTTTCTAGTAAATGTGACTTTTTTCCTTGTAGATTTGTGACTTATTCCCCTGAAAAATGTTCAAAATTGATTTATGAACAGAAAAAGATTCAAGATTCAAAGGCTTTATTATCATGTGCACAACTAAGAAATGCAGCATTTCCTGAGCAATGAAATCCTTACCCTGCTCTCCAAACGAATGCTAGGTAATGGATACACAGCAATACTAATAAGGTAATAACACATTTAATATTAATCAATACTAATAACACACACTAATAACACACATTAGGCAATTAGAACAGTTAAAGCAGTTAAACTAGAGGAAACAAGAAGAATCAAAATTGAAAATTCACTGGATGGCTATTTATTTATTTAGCGAATGCAAAGTCCTTAAGCCAAGCAGTTGCCTCCTGGTTTGCTGTATGGAGGGTGTGTAATCCTCCTTCCAGTCTTTGGAGGGGGCAAGCCTCTATGATGTGTTCCATTGTTTACTCCTCTCCACATGCGCACAGTGGGCTAGGGCTACTGCCCCATCTGTGAAGGCTGGCCAAGCAGGGGCCATGTCCAGTCCTGAAGCGATTGAGTGTAGCCCACTGTCTCCTTGGAAGGTTGGGGCCCGGGACCTGTTGGTTGGGGTTTATCACCAGCTGTTTGTTTGGGACCTCCTTGGTCTCCCATTCCTCTTGCCAAGCTGTCTGGATGGTAAAGTCAGCTGGGGGAGGGATTTTCCAAATCGGCCGTCAGGATGAAAGTCGGGCAGTGGGTGGGGTGTAGATATCTGCATGGATTGGTAAGTGAGGAAAATGTTTAACTTTTTAGAGCATCCTTTGAGTTAATGCTGCTCGCCGGATGTGTGGAGGGGCTATGTTTGACATTACAGAGAGCCAGGGGAGTGGTGTTGAGCGGATTGTTCCAGTTATAGTTCTCATGGTTGAGTTGAGCTGGGTGTCTACATGGTGTGTGTAAGATGACCTGGACCAGACAGGGGCACAATATTCTGCTACAGAGTATGAAAGGGCCAGTGCTGAGGTGCGCAGGGTGGAGACTGCCGCCCCCCATTTTGCACCAGTGAGCTTGCAGAGCAGGTTGTTTCGTACCTTCACCTTAGCAGCCATCCCCTTTAGATGTTCCTTGAAGGATAAGGTCCTATCAAGGGTCACTCCAAGATAAGTTGGATTTGGGGCATACTTAAGCTTGAGTCCGCTCAGGTGGATGTTTAGTTCTCTGGCAGCTTTTGCATTGTGGAGATGGAATACACTGGAGACGGTTTTTGCTGGGCTTGGTTTTAGGCGCCAGATTTTGCAGAACTGGTCCAGTTTGGCAAGATCTTCCGTGAGCACCCGTTCCAGTGGTTCAAAGTCTGGTGCTTGGAATGCCAAACAGATGTCGTCTGCATAGATGAATTTGCGGGATTTTGTAGTAGGCAGGTCGTTTATGTAGAGGTTGAACAGAGCTGGAGCTAGAACTGAGCCTTGTGGGTGTCTGTTTTTCTGCATTCTCCATGCACTTGTGTTCTGACTGAGGTGGACTCTGAACCTTCGGTTGGTCAGCAGGGTTTTTATAATTGCTGTTGCCCAAGCAGGGATCGCCTTTATAAGTTTCAGGAGGAGGCCTTTGTGCCAGACCGTATCATAGGCGGCTGTAAGATCGAGAAACACAGCCCCTGTCTTCAGTCTGCTCTCGAAGCCATTTTCGATGAAGGTGGTTAGGGCCAGTACTTGTTCTCCTGTACTGCGGTCCTTGCGGAAACCTGCTTGATCCACACTTAGAATATCCTCTATTTCTGGGGAAATGCGTTGCAGTATTAGGCGCTCCATGATTTTGTAAGGAACGCTGAGTAGGGAGATTGGGCGGTAGCTTGCTGGTAGTTTGTGGTCTTTGCCAGGTTTTGGGATGGCAATGACCTTTGCTGTCCGCCATTTCTTTGGGATCGAGTTTGTTTGTGTTATCCTTGTGTAGAATTGTGTCAACCAGGTTAGGGCTCGGGGGCCAAGATTTTTCATGAATTCTGGGAAGATGTATAGACTGGATGGCTATAATGGATGTGTATAATGGACTGTGTATATTTAAGTGCTGATGACACGTTTTTGACATTTTTTTAGCATGTTATCTAAACCCAAAAGTCATTGTCGATGATCAATATAATATTTACAACCGCGCCTGCATAAACTAGTTATCAAAAAACCGCAGCCGCTGACTGTACTGTGGTGCCATCCAGCGAATTAAGGGCGGCACCTCAATGATGTAATCGACAGAACGGACTCCGGTGTTGTTAACTAGAATGACAGCAGCTTTGTAGCTCACAGTTTTCCTGGTTTCTTGTTTTAATTTTACGGCTATGCCTTCACGTTGCGTCTCAGGCTTAAATAAACATAGGACCACATCACACGCTTCAGCTCCAACTGTTATAAGCCTCCTGGTGCGCTTTTAGGCAGGAGGAGGGGAAAGATTAATGGATTTACTCAAAGCTCTGACCTACTTTCTGTGATTGCGTGCTTACATCTCACTGGTCTGGACACATCCCCTCTATCATTATCACCAGCTGATTGACACTCCCGCTGATCATGTTTCCCGGTCCTCGCCCAGGTGCTTCTCATCACACCATCACCAGCAGTGCGTGTACATATTGGCGGCTGTTTGCCATTAACGCACTGCTGGTCAATAGTATTGTCATCTGTGCTGTTAGTCTGCCAGTATTTTCAGCACTCTCACGACGTGTTAGTCGCTCCATGTTCGCCGTTGTTCTCGTGCGTCCTTGAAGCGATGTTGGCTCTGGGGTGCACCTGTAACTAACACGTCTCCTCTCATTCGTTCTCTGGGCAATGTCTGCCCCCGAACGGCATCAGTAAGTGTTTTTTGTACGTCTTCACTTTTTGGGAATTGTCTGTCGTTCTATATTAAATGTGCTATGGTGAACCCTGCACGTAAATCCTCGTTATTTCATGCACCCTCTCCCTGCCCTGTGCAAGAGCGCACGGAGAGGGAGGATTTATGCGTAAATAACGAGGATTTACATGAGGATTTAAGCTCAGGATTCACCACAGCGCATGTATTGAGCATAAAAACTGATCTCAAAAGATGAAGACTTACAAAAAATACACAGAAACACAAACAGTAGGCATTCGGGGCCGACATCGCCCAGCGAACATGGAGGGGAGACATGTTAACCACGGTTGCGCCCCAGAGCCGACATCGCTACAAGGGACGCAACAGAACCACAGCTGTGTGGAGTGGCTAACACATCATGATAGTGTTGGCAATATTGGCTTGCTGACAACACGGCAGAAGATATACACAAAACATGAACAGCTGACTGTCACTGAGTCTGACTTGCTAGGCACAGTGCCCTCTTGACACGGCTCAAACCTATACGTTTTGATGCCCCCAGATTCTTCATTGTCATCCCATTCTTCAGAACTATAATCGTCTGAAGATTGGGCAACACAAACCAATTCCATACTACATGTGCTGGAACCATCGTCGATGTTTTCAACCGCTTCCATCCTGTGTGTACAAAGGGCAGTCAAGCGCTGTGTTCCGTCGATGACGTTACAATATGGCCGCGGGGTTTTCGAGCCACTGACGCAGTGGGTGACGTTGCGCTCATGAAAACGTCGGCTGTTCGTGTGAAAAAAAGCCTGTTTGACTTAGAACTGCACAGACCAACCTATTTCGTAATATTGTATTATGTGTTGAAAAATTAGAGGAAGTCAAGAACGTGTCATCAGCACTTTAATATCAAAGTTGATTTGAACCTGGGATGGCATAAGCCTATATACAGTGTGCAAATGAGCAATATACAAATTTCAAAATAGCAGCCAATGTGAGAATTTCTCTGATAATTTAGCAGCAGAGATGATATGGACATGAGATGGGGTGAGACTATGTACTCTGCACAAGTGAGCAATGTGCAAATTTGGCAACCAGTGTGTGAGTTCCTATTTGCAAAGCTGTGTTTGTCCAGGGTGTACCCTGCCTCTCGCCCAAAGATGCTGGGATAGGCTCCAGCCCCCCCGCGACCCGAAAAGGATTAAGCAGAAGAAGATGAATGAATGATTGTTTGTAAATAGGGAGTTTGTTTGGGAATGTATTTGTTCAGGAGTCTGATAGCAGTGGGAAAGAAGGCGTTTTTCAGTCTGGTTGTCCTGCATTTCACACTTCTGTTCCTCCGGCCTGAGGGTAGAAGTGTGAACAGTCTGTGCTGTGGGTAGGTGGGGTCCCGGAGGATGGCGTCAGCTCTCCTTTGGATTCTGCGGTGGTAGATGCTCTGCAGAGAGAGGAGTGGAGTCCTGATGATCTTCTCCACTATCTTCACCACTCTCAGCAGGCGTTTTCAGTCCAGGGCAGTATGCTGCCGTGCCACACAGTGATGCAGTTGCTCAGGATGCTCTCGATGATGCAGCTGTAGAAGTTGTTGAGGATCTTTGGGGACATGCCAAACTTTCTCAGCCTTCTCAGAAAGTACAGCCGCTGTTGAGCTCTCTTAACCAGCTCTGTGGTGTTATGTGCCCACGTAAGGCCCTCACTGATGTAGATGGCCAGGTATTTAAAGCTGCTCACCCTCTCCACCTTAAGCTCCTGGATGAACAGCGGCTGATGGGGTCTCCTCCTCCTCTTCCTCATGTCCACTATCATCTCCTTTGTCTTGTCCGTGTTGAGGGTGAGGTTGTTGTCCTCACACCATGACACCAGGCTGGCCACCTCCCTCCTGTAGGATGCTTCGTCATCACCAGTGATGTGTCCTGTCATTGCTGTGTCATCTGCGAACTTTTACATGATATTGTCCTTGTGGGAGGCAACACAGTCATGGGTGAAGAGGCTGTAGAGGATGGGGCTGAGAACACAACCCTGTGGGACACCTGTGTTTGTGATGATGCTGGCTGAGGTCCTGTTACCCATCCTGGCAGACTGGGGGCCTGCCAGTCAGAAAGTTCAGTAGCCAGTCGCAGAGGGTGGGGTGCAGGCCAAGTGAAGACAGTTTGTCAGTGAGTTTGTGGGGGATGACCGTGTTGAAGGCGGAGCTGTAGTCGACAAAGAGCATCCTAATGTAGGAGTCTTTATCTTCCAGGTGGGAGAGAGAATAATGCAGGGATGGCAATTTTCCACCGATCCGCGGATTTCCTTCAATTTATTTTCAAATTGATCATTTCTGTGAATCGTCTAAATCCGTTGAGAAAATTTTAGGGGGGGGGTAAGGTACCTTATTGTTACCGATTTTAGCGGAAATCAACACGATTACATAAGCGCTCGGCGCTTCCCCGGGTCAAGTCTCTTGCGATAACCCGGATGTACTCAAGCTACTGCTGTATTGTAAACAGCCCTGCGATTGGATAGTTGCAAACGATTGGACCAATCAAATGGCTCGTTGTATGCTTTGTCAAAAATTCATGGCGGTGTGTTCTCAGGGATGTGGTTTTCCTCTAATTTGCCGAATTCCGTTTTATTTTATCTTCCAGGAAGATAAAGTACGTTAAGTACGTTAGCGGCTTGTGGTCCACGAACGCAGTGAAGGTGCGCCCTTTCAGGCAGAACTGGAAGTGGTGTATGGCCAGGTGGAGAGCCATTAACTCTCTGTCGAACACGCTGTATTTACGCTCACTGTTGTGCAAAGACCTGCTAAAAAAGGTGAGCGGCTGCCAAGAACCGGCAACGCATTGCTCCACGACGGCCGCTATGCCCATGTCCGAGGCGTCGGTAGTGAGCGCTGTCCGAGCCGCCGGGTCTGGGTGCGCCAGTAGTGCAGCGTTCGCCAGAGCTGTTTTAACCGCAGAACGCCTGCTGCCGCTCAGGAGTCCAGTCGACTCTGTCTGCCGGTTTCCGTTTCTTGAGTGCGGCGTACAACGGCTGTATGAGCTGGGCTGCTCGGGAGAGGAAACGGTTATAAAAGTTAATCATCCCCCAAAACTCATGCAGCGCCCTGACATTGATGTTGAGGAGAAAAAATAGCAAAACAATTTAGTTAGATTACTTTTATGATTCCAAACAGTTTGAAATTGACAGTGCACAGTGGACATTGACTCATAACTTTTGAATATTTCTAAGACTTGGCTACATCAGTGATTGTGCCAAATGAACTGCTCAAGACTCAATGGAGATTGAAACTGGTGATCTGAAATGAATGCTGAAATTATAAAAAATAACGGTATGTTGGAATTTTATTTCTATTATGGAATAGATAAAATTAACTGATTTTGATTTGATCAAGTGTTAAAGCATGTGATGGTTAATGCTTGTTGAAATATTTTAGGAATGCTATCTTCTTGGAACATAAGTCAATATTATACAGTAATAAGTGGCATTCAGCTGTTTGTTTTACGTCATTTAAGCACAGTTCTGGTACTTAAAAATCATAAAAACCCAGGGGCTTCGGGGGGCTTCGCCCCCCTTGCCCCCCCCACCAGGGCTCTACCCCGGACTCCCTAAGTTTTCAGATAATTTCTCAAACCCCAAATCACATCCCTGGTTCATGTTGAAATTCTGAGCTTTCGGTATTGTTTTCATCAAAATTACGAGATTTTTATCGAAGGATCAGGAGTCATCAGTGCTAGAAATAGACAAAAATGTCAAAAATAAGTTCCGATGGAATTGGCTTGAGAGAAAAGTGACGGTAAAGGTGAAAATTTGCTCAAAGTTCGACGAGGTAACAGAAACACTCGGACAGTTTCTGAAGAAACCAGAAAAGGAGATGAAGTTCAAAGTTCAGAGACTGACACAGCTTGCTGCCAAAAGGAAGAAAGTTTCACATTAGAAGTGACTTGGTGACCAGTGTAAATAGTGTAATAAACTCTTATAGAACTGTTAAATATGTTGGACTAAAGACAGTGAGACAACATTGAAGAAAAAGTAAGTTAACTTTTCATTAAATTTAAAGGCCAAATGTCACGTAACAGGGTACTTTAAATATCTTGAAACTAGATATAAAAGGGAACCGATCCGTTCGGGTCTTGGTGCATATGCTTCAGTAACAACGGAATATTCGTTAATTTAAAACTGCCGCGCTTGGCCTGACACGGCCCCTGGAATCGCCTGGGGAAGAAGGCGGAAGTGACGAAATCGATTGTACCCTAGTTTGATGCTTGGGGTATTTCAATTGATTGTTTATATGGAGACTGGAAGGTTGAAGTGAGCAACAAGAAAGAAAAAAATTGGATATTTCACCCATACCTTAAAACGGGACTATCAGGGACAGCTGGGTAATAAGGAACACTTCTCTGGGAAATGTTTTCTTACCTGTCAAGTGAGACGTTTTCGCCGTACTTCAACACCGTAAAAAGCGGCTATAAGCAACGGCGGAGCAACAAGGCACACCTCTCTGGGATCTCTGTCTGTTCCGCAACCGCTGCACAGCTCAACGTGTTAAACCATTGTCCTAATGACTTCTCATGGTAGTGAGAATTGCTCCCGCTGAGCGATCAGCCCGCCCAGACAATTAAACTAATGAGTGACTCCACACTTTGAACAGTAGTGCGAATAGCTCCCGCTGAGCAATCAGCCCGCCCCAGCTGTGAGTGATCACACACAGGACTGCTCCTCAAGACACTCAGTTTTTTTTCCAGTATATTTTTTTCTTTTGGGCGTACAGAAATGGCAATATGCCCGTTTTTGCTAAAATTGCATTTTCCCCGTATTTTCCTTAAAATATTTGACAATAACAACACGAACTACATTTAAAACATTTCCCAGAAAAGTGTCCCAAACCACTGCGCCGTCCCCCACATCCGCGCTTGGCACCAAAATACGGCGAAAACGTCTCCCTTGACAGGTATGCGCCTCCATTTTCATATTGATCTGGTCAATTTCTTGACAGCGGCGGCTCTCCTCCACTGTAATAATAATGGCTTCCGAAAAATCAATATTTATGGGGCGCCCTCGACAGACCCCCTCCGGCTTCGCAATTCTGGAGGCGATTAATGTCCAGTTCAATGACATTTTCCACTGGTTCTGCTCTCTGGTCATCGTTGGAACTGTTGTCATCAGACAAAGCATCTGATTCCGTCTCGGACGGCTCGAACCGGTAAGGTTCTATGCCTCTGTCACTGTCTGAACCACTGACAAAAAAAAAAGACAAAAAAAAAAAAGACAAAACTAAACTAATTTGTTCACAATCGCTGTCACTTTCCGTCATGATTGTCCAATGTTGATAAGTGTGAATGTGGATAGGCAGGGCAGCCAGGGTACAACTGGTGATGTCAAAAACATGGGCGTGGTCTGGACTGGCTGTCACAAGCCAGCAAGCAAGGTGGGGCCTTCACCTGGTGTATTTTGTGCAATTATGTAAATACAGGTGGGTGATATGGTCTCCGGTATGAATATTTGGTTTAAGCTATGTGTATTTTATCTAAATTCGTTGTCATTTAGAAAAAAAAATTACGTGACATTTGGCCTTTAATGATTTATCTAAGTCTAGTATTTCATTTTTTTAATCATTTTTTTCAGTCTAAATTACTTCTGTTTTACTGAAAACCTCTCAGCTTCAGGGGGGCTGTGCCCCCCCAGCCCCCCCATAAGTCAATCGACCAAATTAGATTTCAGCTGAAATCAGAATTTCCTGTTGCCATCCCTGATAATGGAGTGCAGCAGCAATGGCATCTGAGGTGGACCTGTTGGGCCGGTAGGCATACTGCAGGGGGTCCAGGGTATCCGGTATGCTGTCCTGAATGAGGGCCAGCACCACTCTCTTGAAGCATTTCATGATGATTGGAGTGAGTGCTACTAGCCTGTAATCATTCAGGCAAGTCGACGGGCTCTTTTTGGGGAGGGGGATGATGGTTGTGGTTTTGAAGCAGGAGGGGACCATGTTCTGGTTGAGGGAGAGGTTGAAGATGGATGTGAGAACGTCAGTCAGCTCAGCAGCGCATGCTCTGAGGGCCCGTCCAGGGATGTTGTCTGGTCCTGCTGCCTTGCGGGGGTTGATATTCCTCAGTGCTTTGTTTACCTGGCTGTGTGAGACTTTTAGTGGGGGGGGGGGTGTGAGTGTGTATCTCCTCTCTGCACTGTAGCTGGTGGTCTCAAAGCGGGTGTAAAAGTTGTTGAGATCATCTGGCAGCCTGTCTGTGGAGCTAGTGGTGCTACTGTTGGTCCTCTTGTAGTCTGTGGTGTGTTGCAGGCCTTGCCACATGCGCCCCGGTCAGGAGTGGAGTAGAGGCTGTCCAGCTTTTCTCTGTACTTCCTCTTGGCTGTTGTTATGGCCTTCCTCAGTCCATACTTTGCAGCTTTGTACTCATCCTCACAGCCTGATATAAATGCACGAGAGCGAGCACACAGCATCTTACGTTCCTGACTGTTGATCCAGGGCTTCTGGTTGGGAAACTTCCTGACTTGTGTGGTGGGTACGATGGTGTCAACACATGTGCTGATGTACCCAGTCACGTATTCAGCATAGTCCTGTATGTTTACGGAAGAGTCCTCCTGCTTGTGACTGTAAAAATTGTTCTGAACCCTGACAAAACTCCAATGATTGCTACGTTAGTGAACGTTCCTCAGTGTCTGCTACCCCGTGAGACACGCTCCTAAAGCCGATCAGATAGATGTGTTGTTTTTTTTTTTAATGTTTGTTTGCAGCGGTCCGCCATCATATCCTGCTTCCTGTCCACAGGTGTGAGTCCCCTCCCAGGCGGGCTGAAGTTCCCCGACAGCGCCGGAGCGTTTCATTATGAGGAGAGTGGGAAGCTGCTGTCCGTCACCACCAACAGATTCATCCACTGGTGAGGAACGGCCTCAGTCTTGTTTCTTTATGTAAAATGAAGGCCTTAATTAAGGAGAATTAATTGTTTGTCAATTCTATGATTTCTTGTGTTTGAGGTGAAATCCTCATTTAATTTTGTGACTTTTTTCCATGGGTTTCTTTGTCCTAAATGTATGACTTCCACATGAATTTGTGACAGTTTTGTTGCCAGTTTGTGTTGTAGGATTTAGTTTCAGGTGTGGTGCGGAGTGGTGGCCTAGAGGTAGAACATGTGCCCCACAACTGGGAGGCTGGGGTTCAAGTCCCAGCCGGATCATGCCAAAGACCACATAAAAATGGAACTTCCTGCTGTCCAGCTTGGTGCTCGGCAATAATGGAACAGAGGAGGGAAATGTTGGTTTCCCAGCCACAGGGGGAGCACAAGCCAGTGTACTCCTGTGCCGGTCCCAAGCCCAGATAAAATGGGCAGGATTGTCAGGAAGGGCGTTTGGCGTAGAAACCCTTGCCAAATCAACATGCGGATCATCACAATATAAGGTGATGATACGCTGTGGCGACCCCAAAAGGGAGCAACCAAAAGACAAAAAGAAAAAAAAAAAATTCTGGCAACCATTATGGATCCTGGAGAAATCCATCTTTATTGTGAGCTGAACTGATGACCCAAATTTTTTGGCATTTTGCAGACATGAGGTCTTAAATGGGCCCAGATGGCCTTTAAAAGGTCTCAGGTTTATCCTCCTCCCAGCTGCAGCAGTTCTGTGCTGTTGTGATGACTGACGTCTGACAGTTTTGAGACTTTTTTGTAAATATAGAGACTTTTTCTTTGTAAATTTGAGATGGTTTTCCTTGAAAATTTCAGACTTGGTTGTAAATTTTGGACTTTTTATCTGTGAAACTTCAAGACTTTTGTAAATTTTGGATTTTTTTTCCTTTCTAAATTTGGGGCTTTTTATCCCCCATCCGTCTTCGCCCAAAGGGCTCTTCAACCCCTTTGGGCGAAGACCGACGGGGGATTATGTTATGGGTCATTCCATCCGTCTGTCAACACTTTTGTGAAATCAACTCCTACAGTTTTGGTCCGATTGTTTTGAAACTTGGTACCGTGGTTTGATATACTCTGATGATGCACATATTGAAATTTCACTTGGATTGGATGACCTTGAGGTCAGAGGTCAGATTTTTCCCTAAATCTTCTAAACACAATAATTACTGAAAGAAATGATGTAGGCTTTTCAAATTGATACAGTAGTTGTATCTAATACACATCTTGGATGACTTGTACCCTCACCTAACTATGGGTTTGGGGTCGAGGGGTCAAAGGTCAAAGTTAACATTGCAGTTGCAGTATTACTATAAAACGAGTAAAGCTAGGGCACCAAACCTGGTACACATGTTCACTCGGAGACCACAACCTCTGACTAAAGGTTTGGGGTCCAAAGGTCAAGGCTGGCACTCCCTATGATCTCTTACTGTAGAACATGTAAAGCTCTGTAGGATCACCGTACTTGCTACACAGGTTTACCTCGGGATCCTGCCCTCCATCTATGGGCTGTGTACTTTATTGTGTATTTGTGGATGATGGGCTTATCATAATTTGGTTCTGCCACAGTAATGATATTGAAAAGTGGAAAACTGCTCTGTCAGTAAGTATTGGGTTCTTCAAAGAAAACGAAGGTGGGGCATACTGCACTGGCCTCAGAGTGCTCTTGTTTCTTTGTAAATTTGAGACTTTTTTCTTTGTAAATTTGGGAATTTTTTGTAAATTTGAGACTTACTGTCTTGAAAGTTCAAGACCTTTTTGTAAATTCTATACTTTTTTTCTTTGTAAATTTGAGACTTTTTTCCTTGAAAGTTGAAGACTTTTGTAAACTTGAGACATTGTTCTTTGTGAATCTGTGACTTTTCTTTACAAATGTGAGACTTTTTTTGTTTTCAGGTCGACGTGTGGAGACACAGTCCAGCTGGTGGAGCAGTCCCTGGACACCAATCTGCTGAACAATGCCGTCAGACTGAAGTTCAGCCACTGCAGCGTGCTGCCCGGTGGGGTCGCCATCAATGAGACCCTCAACAGCGTGGTGGTTCTCATCTCCACCAATCAGAGCGTCCACAGGCTGGTGCTGCCACACCCCGCGCGCATGTACCGCAGCGTGAGTTAACAGAACCTCAGAGTTTTAAATTCATTTTCACAGCCTTAAAAGGTTAAAATGTCTGAAGTAGGGATGCTAATGATTAATTGACTTTTGATTGTCAATAAGAAATTAGTTGACTAAATTACATAGCCCCTGACCAACAGTGATCTGTGTGGAGTTTGCATGTTCTCCCCGTGTCTGCGTGGGTTTATGCCGGAATTTCTCCGGTTTCCTCCCACATGCCAAAAACATGCAAGTTAGGTTAATTGGCATCAAACTGGGGATTCTAAATTGTCCTTGGGTATGAATGTGAGAGTGAATGGTTGTCTGTCTCTCTGTGTTGGCCCTGCGATGGACTGGCGATCTGTCCAGGGTGTATCCTGCCTCGCGCCCAAAGATGCTGGGATAGGCTCCAGCCCCCCCGTGACCCGAAAAGGATTAAGCGGAAGAAGATGAATGAATGAATTAGTTATCAATTAATTGAAAGTGGCGCTGTTCTTTTCAGTAGTTTATTTTCTTTAAATATAGTGGCGTTGCCAGTCTTGGCAAGGGTGCTATAGCCTAATCTCTACCACGCCTGACATACTTAGCTTGAGAAAATGAAGTGGTCTAAACGGAGTGCTGTATGGGATCATTTTAAACTGCTAAACGCTAACCGTGAAGCTAATTGTACACTATGTGGTACTACAAGGAAATGCAACAGCTCAACCAGTTCGCTCAGTTACCATCTCAAGAACTCGCATTCAGCCGTGCTGCAAGGAGCGACTAGTTCGGCTTCATCACAACCGACAGTCAACGCAGTCTTGGCGAGGCAGATAATAATAATAATAATCATAATGGATGAGATTTATATGGCGCTTTACATGTCAAGTGACATCTCAAAGTGCTTACAGTGAGTCCATTATTCATTCACTCCAGACAGATATTGATAGTGGTAAGCGATGTACCTCCGTAGCCACAGCTGCCCTGGGGCAGACTGACAGATATGCTGCTGCCAGTCCGCGCCAACAGTCTCTTCGACCACTACTGAACATTTATACACATTCATACCCAGTGTCATGGATGGTGGAGGCAAGGTGGGTAAAGTGCCTTGCCCAGGGACACAATGGCAGGATGGCTGGGGAGAGCGGGATTTGAACCGCCAACCCTCTGGTTATTGGACGAGCCGCTCTACCTCCTGAGCCACTGCCGCCCACATTTCCCTCCTCTGTTCCATTTTTGCCAAGCCCCAAGCTGGATGGCAGGAAGTTGCATTTTTATGTGGTCTTTGACATGACCCGGCCGGTATGTGATGAGAGGAGGACGGAGAGCATTACTCAGAGGATTTGCAACTTGATTGAAAAAGACATGATGCCAGTAAGTAATGTTGAAGGAGAGGGCTTTCGGGAGCTGATAAACTTTATGGAGCCAGAGTATAATATTCCGTTTAGAGGAACGATAACTACTCGCTTGGAAGCACGCTACAAGAAGAAATAGCTGACCTGAAAGCACAGCTCACCACTGAAAATGTGGCGCTGACAATGGATTGTTGGACTGCGTTAACTACAGAAAGCTACATTAGTCATGTGCCACTACATTGATGACTGGCATGTAAAATCAGCAGTTCCTCTCAGAGAGCATGTACGATTTTATGTAGTTTTTAATATTATGTGAACTAAGTGTAAATATTTTTTTATTCAGAATTTATGTTGAAGTTGAATATCAGCCAGTGCACGTCTGTTATAGTAGCCTTAATATTTATTTTTGTGTTTATTTTGTTAATGTTTAACATGCAACAGATTAGATTACATAAATAACTCAAATCCTTGAGGAATATGACTTGCATTTTTTATTCAGTATATCACACAGTAATTGGCTTTTTATGTTATAGGCCATGTACCAAGGGAAATTCAAATTCCCAGGAAAAATGCTGCTTATTAATTAATCGTTAATCGATCAATAAGGTGAATCAATTAACAACTAATGAATTAATTGATAACTTGCATCCCTAGTCTGAAGTCTAGTTTTTATTCCTCGCTGGTTGAGTCCCAAAGGGGTCAAAGAGCCCTTTGGGCAAAGACTGAAGGAGGATTATGTTATGGGTCAGTCCATCCGCCCGTCTGTCCCACTTTTGTGAAATCAGCTCCTCCTACAGTTTTGTTCCGATTATTTTGAAACTTGGTACCGTGGTTTGATGTACTCTGATGATGTGCGTATTACAATTTCACTCTCATTGGATGACCTTGAGGTCAGAGGTCAGATTTTTTCCATAAATCTAAACACAATAACTACACTAAATGATGTAGGCTTTTCAAATCAATACAATAGTTGTATCTAATACACATCTTGAATGACTTACACCCTCACCCAACTGGGTTTGTGGTCAAGGGGTCAAAGGTCAAAGTTAACAATGCAGTTGCGCTATGCTAGATGCTACATTTACTATTACTATAAAACGAGTAAAGCTAGGGCCACCAAACCTGCTATACAGGTTCACGTTGGAATCCTGACCTCTGACTATGGGTTTGGGGTCAAAAGGTCAAGGTTAGCATTCCATTTGCACTATTACTATAAAACAAGTAAAGCATAGGGCCACCAAACCTTGTCCACGGGTTCACTTTGGGATCCTGACCTCAGACTATGGATTTGGGGTCAAAAGGTCATAGGTCAAGGTTGACATTCCCTATGCCTTTTTACTGTACAACACTTAAAGCTAGAGCCACCAAACCTGGTACTAGTGATGGTGAAACTGAGGCCTCATGAAACAATGAACAACTTTGAGACAATAGCTTCATGATCAACACAGTATTATGAAGCATTTAATAAAGAGTGCCATCTGCTGACTGAGTGTCAGAACTGCATCTGAGTGAAAGACCTGAATAAGCCTCAATACTCTATATCAGAGGTTGCACTTCACTTTTTTGTTGTCATTTTCTTAGACAGGTGTGTAAAAATTCTGTCAGCCTGTTATCTGTCATTTTATTTGACTTCAGTTAGATCACCCTCCATGCAATCTGTCAGATGATAGACAGCTTTCAGAATTTTTAGTCATTGCTGGAAAAATTCTGTCAGACAATTTTCAGTGAACGAAACCTGTGAGATATATATATAGTATGTAGAGGGAGATGGGAAAATCTGTGTTGTGGAACATCAGGGAACTTGTTGCTGCTTTAGCAACTGGGGAGTGTTATTAAATGGGGGGTGTTAAAAGATTTTTATTGAAAAAAGAAGCATTTCGGGACTTCCGGTCTGGACACCATGGTGATAGCAGCTTAACGCTGAAGCTCCCAGACCTAATCCAGGAAAATATCTTGAAAATCAGATTTAACGGATTTTTGGAAGAGTGAAAATCAGAAGACAAATTCATCATGCCTAAAGGAAAACAGAAGAAATCGACATTTTCCAGGCCAGGACACGCATCGGCCGAAGAATCTGACCCGGAGGATTTCCTTTCAGAAGACGAGGAGCTGAATGTAGCTAACAAGAAGGTTAGCTTGAAATTGTTATTTGAAGAATTACGACGATTTCGCCGAGAGGTTTGGGCCGAATTTCGTGAATTCAGAGAAGAATTAAAAAGGACAAACAGCAGAGTGGACCAGGCCGAGAACCGAATCTTGGAAGCAGAAGAAGGAATAAAAGTGCTTGAAGATTCCGTGCTGGATCTACACAAAAAACAGTCAAGACTAGAAGCTAAGCTAACCAACCAAGAAGGAAAACAGAGAAGAGACAACATAAGAATTCATGGTCTGAAAGAAGGAGCCGAAGATGGTTTCAACACAATGGTGGAATGCGTGGAATCTTTACTGAGAGAGAAGCTGGATATCCCCCAAACCACCGACTTGAAGATAGAAAGGGCCCATTGTACATTAGCCACTAGGCCAGCAGCGGAAGCGCCCCCACGTTCGGTGGTGGTGAGATTCTCCAATTTCAAAATAAAACAAGAGGTTGTAAGACTGGCTTGGCAGAAAAAAGGATTTATGCACCAAGAGAGAAAAGGCTTCGTGGAACACGATTACGCCCCGGAGGTCCTTAAAAAGCACCGGGAATACAACGACGCTAAAAAGGTGCTACGAGAGAAAAAACTGTGCTTTCAGACGCCATTTCCTGCGAAGTTAAGGGTCTTCTACGGTGAAGAGGCATGTCTCTATAATTCGGCGGAAGAAGAAACAACTGACATGGAGAGAAGAGGGCTCCCGGTAACGGTGTTTAAACCCGTAGCAGACCCGAGCGATAGGATCAAGGCTCAAACGTGGTCCACACAGAGACCTTCAAAATCCACGGGCCAGCAGTGGGAAGCCCAGCGCCAGAGCTACAAGGAAAAGCTGGCCGTTTACAGGAGAGAATAGCGACCTTTTTTTTTTTTTTTTTTTTGTTAGTCAATCTGCACATCCAACCCCCCTCCTACAAGGTAACAAACATTAAAGGAGATGCAGAATCAGCATGTGGTAAAACATTTCATGGAACAGTCATAATATTAGAAACAAAGTCTTTTTAACCACTTGCACTCCGGGCAATTTTCCTAAAAATGCCAAAAAAAAAACGTGCCCAAAGTAAATCGAAAGCTGTTATTCAACCCTTTGCAGCATCTTCATGGGGTTGGTTCGGTCCGAACACGGCAAATGAACCGTTTATCGCGGCGCACGCACTTCGTATTTCGTGCGCAGTACAGTTGTAATTTTACCGATCGGTCAAAAGTCATTTTTGGATTACAGTTTTCAGGGATAAATAATAATTTAGCTTATAACCCCTTACCTCTTCAAAGCAGCAGAGTCGTGGCGAACAGCTCTTCCCACGCGTCAGACGAACGCGACGCTGCTCCGCTCGTGGATCCCGATCAACATAATTCCATTATTGCCGTTTTGGCGAATGATTTACGACTTTTGTCGTCGGCCTCCGTCTATTCTGCTGGAATGAGTGCAGGTCCCACTTGTGGGTGTTTTCCATGCTGCTGGGTGAGCCTGGGTCTGTAGGAGATTCGTACAGAGTCCTTCTGCAGCAGTAAATATTGCTTCACCCAGCCAGAATTTCTGTGCTTCAATTGGCTCCTGCGTTCACAGTAGGCGGGTCCTCCTTCCTAGATTTTCATTCATTGGCTCCTCAAGGTTTCAGAAACCCAATTCAAGGCTCTTATTAGTCGAATGAGAGGTCAATCAGATGAACTAATCTGTTCGCGGCTGTGTTTGCAGATTTTTTTTTCAGTGGCGCTTGGAGGGCACACCACCTACACCATCACCATCAATATCCTTATCATGCGTCATGTGCACGAGGGCGCACGAGCGCGCTCTCGCGCGCCCTCGTGCGTCATAGGACGCAGAGACTTGCCCGCCCGCGGAACAACGGAGCGCAAGTGGTTAATTAAAAAAAAAAAAAAAAAAAAAAAACTAAACTTGTTAAAATAGAAATGTGACAATGATCCACATGTTCTCCGCACACTAACAAATACTGTATTAGCGTGAATGTTTGCTGTGATGGAGGTGGGAGGGTGCACACAATTTCATAGGGTATAGGCATAAAAAAAAAAAAAAAAATCATTACAAGTTCGGATTGGGATCTGAAATTCACGTTAAAAACATGGGACTACTTACAGGGGTAAGAGAGGGCCCTCAACACGTAACAGAGTTTGAGGAATTTCCCTCAGAGCCTACACTCCATCAAGGCTCTTCCAGGGTCTTTAAAAAGACCCCAGCTCAGGAAGTTCTTTTGACAGTTTTTTGTTTTTAAGTTTGTTCTTTCAGTTTCTGAGTAGCATAAAAGAGGGCCACCACACTGTTATACCAAATAAGACAATGCAATGGAGAAACAGGGTGTAACCAGAATAATCTCATATAATGTAAAAGGGATCCTGAATCCAGTTAAAAGATCCAAGATTCTAGGCAAAATGAAAAAAGACAAAGCAGGAATAATATTTTTACAAGAAACCCACCTAACAGACGTAGAGCACACTAAACTCAGTAGACAAGGGTTTAAAATGATCTCTTCATCTTCATATAAATCAGGGAGGAGGAGGGGAGTAGCAACATTGATATCAACCAAAATTACATTTGAAAAAAAAATCAGAACACAAAGATAAAGAGGGGAGATACAGTTTGGTAATTGGGCGGCTAGAGGGAGAAGATATCACCCTGCTGAATGTATATGCACCTCCAGGGGCTAACTGGAAATTTTATAAAAATGTATTTGACCTAATGATAACTAAAGCCCAAGGTTTAGTGATATGTGGTGGAGACTTCAATCTAAGACTGAATCCATACTGGGATGCATCAGGTAATTCTCCACATCAAAATAGCACTCAAAGTAGGAAAACTCGGATGCTACGAAAAGAAATGGGAATCTGTGATGTGTGGAGGGAATTCAACCCCAGTGTAAAAGATTATACTTTTTACTCAACGCCACATTCATCTTACTCAAAGATTGACTATTTTTTTTATGTTTAATAGAGACATTGGAAGAGTAAAAACATGTAAAATAGGACTGATGGATCTCTCTGACCACAGTCCGATCTATATGGACTAAGTATCCAAAAATACACAAATAATACATTTTCTGGAGGCTGAATTCAAATGTCTCTGAAAGGACCACTGAAAGATGAATTGGAATCAGTATTCTCAGATATTTGGAAGAAAACGATAATGGAGAAGTATCCCCTTTAATACTGTGGGATGCATGCAAAGCTGTAATAAGGGGAAAGATTATTGCAAAACTGGCAATCCAAAAGAAACTGAGACAAGAAAAACTAATCACATTAGAGTCAGAACTTAAGAACCTAGAAAAAGAACACAAGGCAACACTCATTCTAATGACTCGCTCAAGATTAAGGAAATTAAAAATCAAATAAATGAGATCTACACAATAGAAATCCAGAAGAAACTTACATTTCTGAAACAAAAATACTATGAAGCAGGCAGTAAATCGGCAAAATTACTAGCCTATAAATTGAGGAAACAACAAACAGAAAGAGCAGTCTACAAAGTCAAAGACCCAGTATCAAAGGAAATAAAATTCAGAATTCAGGATATTCTTAAAAGCTTCGAGAACTACTATAAGAACTTATACTCCCTCAAAAAACATAAAAACACATCCGAAGCATTCCTAAACACATTAAACCTTCCCCAACTTACGGAGTCTCAAAATAAAACACTACTGTCAGAAATACAACCTAAAGAATTGGAAAAAGCAATTATGAAAACTTAAAGCTAACAAATCCCCAGGAGCAGATGGCTATACAGCAGAGTGGTACAAAACCTTTAAACAGCAACTATCTCCTCTCCTCCTGAAAACATTTAACTATGTCCTCCACACAGGGGAAATCCCTCCCTCCTGGACAGAAGGGGTCATTGCAGTTATACCTAAACCTGAAAAGGATAAACTAGAATGCTCCAACTACAGACCAATCAGTGTATTAAATCAGGACTATAAACTTTTTACCACTATTCTTGCCAAAAGGTTAGAAAATATATTGACAGACTGAATTCATTTAGACCAAACAGGTTTTATAAGACAAAGACAGACACAAGACAACATTAGACGCACTTTACACATAATTCATCATATAAAAAAATATAACTTAAATGCAGTCATATTGGGAGTAGATGCTGAAAAAGCATTCGATTCGGTTGACTGGTCTTTTCTATATAGAATCTTATCCAGTTTCAATTTTCATAACAACTTCATTAGAACTATCCAGGCACTATATAAAAAAAACTAACAGCTAAAATAAGGATTAACGGTAATTTATCATCATCTTTTGAGCTGGAAAGACGATGTCGTCAGGGCTGCCCCTTGTCTCCACTGCTCTTTGCAATCTTCATAGAACCTCTGAGCCAATGGATAAGACGGAATCAAAAAATTCAAGGTATTACACTTGGTCAGAAGGAACATAAAATAGCACTCTTTGCTGATGACATTTTAATATACCTGGGGCAGCCGGACACCTCTTTACCAGAACTAATCTCAGTTTTTTCAGAGTATGGAGATTTATCGGGGTACAAATTAAACATGCATAAAACCCAAGTTTTAACATTCAACTATGTCCCAAATCATTATTCACTAAGCAAACTCAAAACTAACTGGGAGATGGAATCTATGAAATATCTGGGGGTCAATATCCCGAAACAACTCAACAAAATTATATCACTAAACTATGATCCACTGTTGGCAAAAATAAAATCTGACATAGCAAGATGGAATATGATACCATTCTTTGGTACTGCACAAAGAATTGAAGCAGTCGAAATGAATATACTTCCACGTCTTCTATACCTTTTCCAAACAATACCGGTAGAACCTCCCAAAAAAAACATGGCAGGAGCTGGACAGAAGGATCTCAAGATTCATATGGCAGGGCAAGAGACCTAGAATCAGATATAGAACTTTACAGCTAAACAAAGACAAAGGTGGGCTTGCGCTGCCAAATATCAGGGACTATTTTAAAGCCGCACAAATTAAAACTTTAGTAGAGATATGTAACCCAGTCTACACTGCACAATGGAAGGAGATGGAATGCCAAATAACAAGTGACATCCCCCTACAGGCGATAATAGGGAACAATGCCTTACCTAAACTTTTGAATAACACTAACCCGTGGATAGAGACCCCGCTAAAAATATGGTTTAAGATAGTCAGAGAGAATCAAACTAAAGAGCCCTATCGACTTCTGCAATGGATTGCTTATGATCAAGACTTTACTCCTAATAAAACAGACACTAGATTTAAAAAGTGGAAAGAGAACGGGCTGATAAAATATTACGATTTTTTTAAGGGGCAAATTTTAATAAGTTTTGAAGATTTGAAAAAACAAGGTCTAATAAATCAAGACCTTTACAGGTTCTTTCAGCTTAGACACCACATAAACAATATACTTAAAAAGGAGGTTTTGGACTTCCGGTTATGGCTGCCACGTAGGACGGACGTGTCTCGCTCTGCTCTGCTCCTAGAGAAAAAAAATCGGCAAATAACTCTCTCATTTGGGACAGAACGTATCCCAGCGTTCGGGCGAGGATATGTCGGCGAAGCCTAAGGCTGGAAAACCAGGTAAAGGAAAAAGCGAGTCGCCGAAACAGTCCAAATTAACGGACTTTCAGGTCTGTGACGCAGCAAATAAAACTCCATATATGGCGGAGGAGGCTGGCAACGGTGCGATGTCTGCGGGGGGAGGCGCAGATGCGCTGATGGCTGCCATGAGTTCAATGAGAGCGGACTTTTCCTCTAGATTTGATGGGATTATGACAGCGTTGGAAGGAATAAGAAAGGAATTGGGTGACTGTGTTGAACGAACGGCGCAGATGGAGCTCCGTCTCGCTAGTGCTGAAGATGACGTCACCCGTCTTCAATTAAAGGTGCCACTTGGAAAAAAAAAAAAAAAATATCTCTGGAAGATAATATTTGGATTTGGAATCTCGGTCGAGACAGAATAACTTGAGGCTGGTGGGTCTTCCAGAGGAATCAGAAGGTCGGGACGTATGTTCCTTTCTGGAAAAGTGGATTCCGGAGGTGCTGGGCAGCGAGGAGTTGCAATCAGCAGTGGTTCTGGAAAATGCACATCGTATTGGCCCACGGAGAGATAAGGGACCACCGAGGACCTTAATTATGAAGTTTCTTAGCAACAGAGACAGGATGAAGATCTTCAACGCTGCATCGAGCTAAAGGAGAGATTAAACACCAGGACCAGCAGGTGCGGTTCTACCCAGATTTGGCCACAGGAATCCAGCAATTGAGGAAGCAGTTTGATCCCGTACGTAAGGAGCTGCGCAACCTTGGGATTCGTCATGGTGTAATCTATCCTGCGAGACTGCTGACCACGTATGAGGGCAGAACCCACATCTTCAAGACCCCAGAGGAGGCGCAGGAGTTCATCAAGAAGATCAAAGAAGAAGAAGAGACGGTGGGAGCTAAGCATGAACAAAATATAAGGTAGAATAATTAAGCATTTGCACAGGCATCTGACTGACTTGAAGTAAATAGTAAGTTTACAAAATATAGATTGTATTATATATTAAAAAAAACAAAACAAAAACAAAACAAACAAAAAAAACTATGATGTACAAAGTTGTTAAAAATTTTGGAGTTAAGTTGGAAAACTACAGAGGAGAGTTAATGTTACGTCATTAAAAGCAGTAGAGTTAGGGTGATTGGGAGGATGAAGAAGGAGTGGCTTAGGCTGTTCCCCGTGGGTGTGGAACGGTCGATGGCTATATCGGGAGACAGAATTTTTCTTTTGATTTTGGGGGGTTTGCCACAAGTGTGGGAAGGGGAAATTTGTTTGTGTGTAGTTTGTAGGATGAATGTTCAACCACTCATGTTTTTGCTTCTCTGTATGAGCATGTTTACACTGCAAGGTAATCCCAAACTCTCTATTGATCATAAACCAAAGTGTTAATCTTAATTTAACTTCATGGAATTGCAGAGGTCTACAAAATTTAAAAAACTTAAACAAGTTATGAATAAAATAAAAGACATGGGTTCAAAAATTGTGTTTTTACAAGAAACTCATCTAATAGAGGAGGATGTTAAAAGAATTAGGAGTAGATGGCAAGGAAGTGTATTCACCTCTTCATTTTCATCCCGAGCCAGGGGAGTTATGACTCTCATACATAAATCAGTTCCTTTTCAAGTGAAAAATGTAATTGGAGACAAATTTGGAAGATATGTAATCATTCAAGGTTCTTTGCTATTAGAAAATATAAATCTTGTGAACTTATATGGTCCCAATATAGATGATCAGAAGTTCTTTGCTAATTTATTTCTTATTTTATCATCACTTACAGGGCAACATATAATAGCAGGGGATTTTAATTGTATATTGAATCCAGGTATAGATAGATCAACAGGACTGGATTGTACGCACATTGGATATAGGATGACTATTAATCATTTTATGAAAGAATTGAGATTGTTAGATATATGGAGAGAAATGAAACCACAAGTTAAAGCCTATTCTTGTTATTCCAGTACCTACAAGACATTCTCACGTATTGATTATTTTTTGATTTCCACAGAATTAAGGTCCAAGATTCAAAACTGCTTTTATGATAACATCGTGATCTCTGATCATGCACCCTGTTGTCTAATATATGTAGATAAAAAATTGACAAAGGAATCAGGTAGATGGCAATTTCAGCATAAATGGCTCAGGATGAGGAATTTGTCAAGTATATAGAAAAACAGATAGGACGAGTTCTTTGACATCAATACTACACAAACATCAGCATGTGTAAAGTGGGAGGCTTTCAAAGCTTTTATTAGGGGACATATTATTAGTTATACAGGATCAAAATCTAAGAAGACTCGAGAGGAGAGAGCTAAATTGGAACATAAAATAAAAAATCTTCAGGAAAAAGTGTATGCAGGAAGTGACCCAAGGTTGGAGAATGAATTACTGATTTTGAGAGCTGAATACGACAAAAAATCAGCGAATAGAGCTGCCTCGAGTCTTCTAAGATTGAAACAATCTTTTTATGAACAAGGTGAAAAATCAGGAAAATTATTAGCATGGCAGATTAAACAATTAGAAATTAAAACACCAATTACCAGTATTATAAGTAACGGACAGGTAGTTATAGATCCTTTAGAAATTAATAGAGCCTTTAGAGATTACTATGAAAAATTATATGATACCAAAAATGAACCTGATTTAACAAAACTAAATGGGTTTTTGAACGAACTATCTATACCGTGTATTCCAAATGAAAACAGGGAGATATTGGAGTCTAAAATTAGTCAAGAAGAAGTTGGGCTAGCCATTGATAATATGAAATCAGGAAAAAGTGCAGGACCAGATGGTCTTCCAGTTGACCTTTATAAAAATTTAAGAATAAATTAATAAAACCTTTTTTGGAAATGGTTCTAGAAGCATTTCAAAATAATAATTTACCATCATACATAAATAATGCCTTAATTATACTGCTGCCAAAACCAGGTAAGCCCTCTAATAAATGTGAAAATATGAGACCAATAAGCCTATTAAACGCCGACCTTAAGATAATCTGTAAAATTTTAGCAAGACGAATACAAGAAATTTTACCAAATATTATTAATCGAGATCAGAATGGCTTTATAAAGGGTAGACAAGGCTTCCATAATGTAAGAAGACTATTTAATATTATTTATTTTAATAAAGAAGCACCGGATACAGCTGTCCTATCATTGGACGCCGAAAAGGCCTTTGATAGAGTTGAATGGCCCTTTCTTTTTGAAGTCCTACAAAGGTTTGGACTTGGAAATAATTTCATAAAATGGGTTCAAATAATATACAATAATGCTACAGCAGAAATCCTAACAAATAACAATATTTCAAAACCAATAAAAATCAATAGAGGATGTCGACAAGGCTGTCCACTTTCACCTTTACTGTTTACTATGGCAATTGAACCTTTAGCGATAGCGATACGTTTACATTCACAAATATATGGAATTAAAGTTGGACCAACAGAACATAAAATCTCCCTGTACGCCGATGATATAATTTTGTTTATGTCGAATCTAAAAAAATCAATTCCAACCTTGTTGAATTTAATAAAGAATTTCGGGGAAATATCAGGATATAAAATAAATAAAACTAAATCTTCAATATTAATGCTAAATGAGACCCAGAGAAATTACCCAGCCCCTGAGGTAAATCAATTCAATGTTGTAAATCAGTTTAAATATTTAGGAATCCAAATTGTGCCTAAGCTAGAATCAGTCGCCAGTGTCAACTATGAAGCCTTAATGTCAGATATCAATGAGTTAACTCAGAGATGGATGTCACTACCAATGTCGATGATCGGGAGAATCAATATACTTAAAAGTAATATTTTACCTAAAATACTTTATTTATTTCAATACATTCCCTTATCACCACCTTTAGATCTATTCTCAAGAATAAAAAAAAAGTTAGTGGAATTTATATGGAACAACAGGAGGGCTAGATTACGTTTGTCTTTATTATATTTACCATTTGATCGTGGAGGTCTGAAATGTCCAAATTTTATGTTGTATTATTGGTCGGCACAACTGAGGTCTATGACATATTATTTTTCATCAAATGATCTCCCTCACTGGACTGAAATGGAATCATACAATTTACCTTTACCTCTTCCCATATTCATATACTCAGATTCGGCAAAAAAATTACAAAAACAAGTTAAAAATCCATTTGTAAAGCATATGATCAAAATATGGTGTGAAGCTAAAAACTATTTAAAAGAACCACAGTTATTGTCACAATTTAGTCCAATATGGGGTAATCAATATTTTAAACCAGGGAGAGCGGACGCTGTATTTAAAGTATGGAATTTAAAAGGGATACAAAAGATTCAGGATTTATATTTGCCATGTGCAGATAACATAATGTCTTTTGAAGAGCTGAGGATCAAATTTAATCTCAATAGAACACATTTTTTTAAATATCTTCAACTTAGAAACTTTATTCGATCAAATCAAAATAAAGCTCTCACTCAACCTATTTATTCATCCTTGGAAAAAATGATGATGAAAGATAGTAAAAGAAAGGGTATTATTTCAGAGTTTTATAACTCATTGACACTATCTTCAAGTGAAAATTCACAGAAAAGATTAAACTACTGGAAAGAAGATCTGCAAACTGAAATTTCAGAGGAACAATGGGAATTGGCTTGTACAGAAGCTCAAACCAAATCAATAAATGCACGCCTTAAATTGATACATTTCAAATGGTTAATGCGGATGTATGTTACACCTGAGGAGTTAAATAGATATAACAAAAATATACCAGATACATGCACAAAATGCATGGAAAGTAAAGGAACCCTATTTCATTGTTTATGGGAATGTAGATTAATAAGAATGTTTTGGGAAGAGGTGAGGGTAACAATTGAAAAAATAATCTCAAAACAAATCATATTGAATCCTAAACTGTTTTTGTTGGGTCTGTACCCAGAAAAGCATAATTTTAATAAAAGTGAAAGAACATTCATAGACCTCAGTTTGCTTAATGCCAAAAAATGTATTGCACTATTATGGAAAAAGACTCATAGACCAGATGTGACTCAGTGGTTAAGACAGATGTTAACAAACCTTCCATTAGAAAGAATAACATATATACTGAAATCAAAGGAAATTGTGTTTGAGAATATATGGAGACCTTTTATTGATTATGTAAAAAATTTAAACATAACTCTTGAAGAAGAAGGTGAATGATGTGTGTGGACCTTGTAAATTCCAAACTGGTGAACATAATATGTATACTTATGTGTTGGAGTGTCTAGACTAAACAGAGGAGCATTGTTGAAGATTTGATTTTGTTGGTGGTTGTTGGTGTTTTTAGTGTATTTTTTTTTTGTAGTACTTTAGTGTTAGTGTTTGATTGTTTGTATCATGTTTGTTTAAAAAAAAAAAAAAAAGGTTCAATAAAGATAATGTGGAAAAAAAAAAAAAGGAGGTTTTGGAAAGGGCCCAGTCAGGTGTTCTGAAGGTCTTCTTAATGGCATATAAAGGGATCCCAGGGATCAGATACATTTCTAAAATATACCAAGGTCTTCAAGACTTAAAAGGAGACAACACATCATATATAAAAGAGAGATGGGAAAAAGAGGGGAATTTCAATTTACAACTGGAAATATGGGAAAAGCTAAATAAACAGCAATGGAAAAGTACCTCATCCCTGCAGTGGAGAGAATTTGGATGGAAAAATTTGGTAAGATTTTTCAGAACACCTGCACAAAACAAATTTACCCATAAGGGGTTGAACTGTTGGCACTTTTGTGGTGAAGAGACTGCAAATCATTTTCATGTGTTTTGGTCATGCCCAGTTATCCACCAATATTGGACCAATGTACAGACAATATTGGGGAAAATATTCAAAATAACAGTTCCCTTTTCTTTTGTAACTTTGTATTTGGGTTTACTACCGGACTCACTGGAAAGACGAGGAGAAAAATACTTATTCACTGTTTTAATATTGGCAAGTAAAAAAGCCCTAACTAAAAAAGGGATGTTGAAGGACTGTCCTACACCTGAAGATTGGATTAACGTGATCCAAGACATTTACTCGATGGAAAAGTTGACATTCGCACTGAGACAGGACATGGATGGGTTCTTGAACTTTTGGCAACCCTGGATCGCATACGTGTCTTCCATTAGAGCTAATCTTTGACAAATACCATTTCAATAATGGTTCCGCTCTTTGTTCTAACGCTACTCAGATGCTCTTTTATTTTTAATTTTTAATTTTTATTTTTCTGTTTGTTTGTTTTTTGCTCTTTTGTTTTGTTTTTGCTTTCTTATTCTCTTTAATTTCACTTTTTCTTTCACTTTTAAAAAACAGGGGGTGTTGTAATAATTATTCTTCCAATGTTGTCAAATAGCAAAAAATAAGGGAACATGTGATGAAAATGTAAACAATGCAATGCTGTAATGACCTGTATACCCTTTACAAAAACTTAAAGAAAAAAAAAAGAAAAAAGAAGCATTTCAACAGTGTGTGGTTTCAGTCTGCTCCTCTTGTAGCTTACTATCGCTCCAGCTTTGGAGAACACTCCCTCACATAGCACTGATGCTGCTGGCATGTGGAGATACTTTTTAGCCATCTTGTAAAGGTTTGGGTATATGATTTTGTGTGTTGCCCAGTAACAGAGTGGGTCTTCTCTGGAGAGGTAGGGCTCAGACAAAGAATGTTGAACTTCCACTGTGGCATCTGCTGTTGTGCTTTGGAAGTGCTGTGTTTCACCGAAACAAAAAGAAACAAATGTAATTAGCAATTCTTTATAATAAGAAAACGATGCTGGAATTTCCCCATTGTGGGACTAATAAAGGCTTATCTTATCGTAAAGTAATAGCATCATACAAATGAACTCTGCTATCTAAAAAGTCCCACAAGTTGTCTTCTGCTGAAGACCCAGGTTCTTCCTCTGCTGCTGACTGATGGAGTTGAGAATATTTTAATACATTTGGCTAGAGAGGTTTGGAAAACACAATAATGGTGTGGAATAATAAATGGTTCCCTGTTATGCTGATGGCATTGTCCTCTCAGTCCTCAGGGTTGCAACACATTGAGCAGTCAGTTTTGACATGGCCTCTTGTGCACGTGTTTCATTGCCAAAAACTGAATGTTTTAAATCGTGGCTCCAAAAATGAGGTTGTCCTCCATGTTCCTCCCTTACTACACTTACACACATGCACTCAACCACTCACTCTTTACACTCTCAAAAAATGACACTCAACCACACAAACAACTCTTCTGTCTGTCTGTATGAGTGTGTATGCATGTATTTCTCTGTAATATTTAGTAAATGTGTTTTTGTTTAATGTTCCTGAACCTAAACCTAATTCTAACTTGTGTAATACTCTCCCTGACTTATATTCAAATGCCCAGCCCTCTCAAACTTCCGCGAGCCCTTGACTTGTCTTCTTTGGGTTTTAACGGCAGCTTGCATCCAAATTGTTGCACTACTGTCAAGAGCCCTCGAGTCATGTGATGTGGCCGACATTAGTGTTTCCTCTGGCTTAAAGGCTTTGGCGCGGTGGCAACATATTTTTCCGGGGGGGGGGGGCACACATATGTATGAATATGTTAATTTTATACTATTTATTTCTTTGCATATGTAACTTACAATTTGAAGTATTGTACAACAAAGGCTTGAATGTTGGAATATTGGGCCATTTGGGGTCCCACCCAGACGTCCTGTATTTGGACTTTTTACTGGTGTCATCCTTCTCTTTTTCCTCTGCTCTCACCTCTCCTGGACCCTCTGCCTGAAAATTTTCCTCTCCTTGGCTCCTCTCTTCTGTCTCATCTTTCCCTCTCTGAGCTCTGTCTAATTCAGCTTCTCTCTCTGTCTATGGTGGTATACAAACAGGTTAGAAAGTATCAAGTGCCATGTAAATTAAAGGAGACAACCAAAAATTTCCAGTTAAGGGTACAAAGAGCACCCAGTTAAAACTTGAGTAATGACTTCAGTCTTGAAGGTTTGAGGTTTTTCTCCAAAATTTATAACAATTTTCTTATAGTTTTCTACTTTTCTCTGTAAATTTATCTAAATTTGAAACCATTTAATTTCCTCTTGTAAAACTGACTTTTCTTGTACATTTGAAACTTTATTATAAATTTGTGGATTATTTTATGGTTTATTTTTGTCTGTTTTTTAAAATAAAATTACTGTTTTTTAAATAAATTTGAAACAGACTGTGGTATATTTTTTTGTACTTTTTCCTTATAGCAATTTATATTTTTGACAATAACTTTGCAGTCAGAACAGAACAATAATTTAACTCTAATTACAAAGAAAAAATATTAATAAAATTGTATTTAATGATTTAAATTAACTTCAGTGACCAAGGATGCTGCTATTTCTGTTATAATATTTCTATATATTTATAGTTGTTTTTTTTTTGTTTTTTTTAGAAATCTCCTCACTGCCAAGAAAAACCTCCCTTATTTTGAAATCCAAATGCTGCCACGTTTAGTTTGTCTGAAGGCTGCTGACGGATTCAAGTCACTGACTTGGTGAATTTCGGTCATCTTAACCTGCCAGGTACATAATAGGGAACATAACTTAATATTGTAGTGGCTGGTGAAATATATCCTCAGCAATTCATCAGTCCCCCTTGCCTTTCCCTTCATATGAAGCCGGCTGCATTTGAATTCTAACCACATCTCTTAGCTAAGCGACTCTTCCATTATTGCTCCCGTTTCCAGGGGGTTAAACCTTTTATGATTTTTTTTCCCCCCGCGTTTAAAATACTTTAATAAACTCATGTTTCTGTCGGACAGTCAAACCTTATTATGCTGCATTTCCCCTCTAGTCTACCTTGGTCCACGTACACTTTGGACGAGCCTGGCACACACGCGGTGCTGTTCATGCTTACTTTTTTCATCTACCCAGGCCAAGCAGTTGATGTATGCACACAACCATCATTTGTAGTTTCACTCCCGCCCGATAGGTAGCGCCAAGGTACTGACGCGCCAGGATTTTCACCAACGAAGAGACGACGGACTTCTTCACAAATTTTCTCTTCAAATAGTCTATTTCTGCTGTTTGACTTCCCGATTTTCACTCCTTTTCCTCGAAGATGCTGCTGCCGCTAGTGAGACACTGCCTGCTGACTGACTGGAAAGCTCGCATGGGCGGGGCGCTTCTAAACTCCGCGCGGATGACCACGCGCGTTGTGTGTGCGCTTGCGGAAAGTCATTGCTTCATATGTTTTTCTTAAATTCATATCTCTGTCTTAGCGAGGCGGTAAATTTTCTGGCGAGGCGGCCTGCCACCAAGAAATGTTACCAGAGGAAACCCTGTATTTGTAGTTTTTTAGAACTTTCCTCACCAATCAGACAGCAGGAAAAACCTTCCTTATTTTGAAATCCAAATGTTGGCACGTTTAGTTTGTCTGAAGGCTGCTGACAGATTAAAGTCATCAGCCATATTTACATGGACACATGTAACCGGATTAAAAGCCTGATCGGAATAAAAAAATGCTTCATGTAAATATGCCAGTCTGAATATTCTGACCTGATCACACACCTTGGGATCAAAATTTCTTCTGATCGAGATGGATGGGTTATGCCAATTGTTGATTCTATTGGTGCGCATATAAAAACTTATTCCGAAGTTTGGGTAGAAAATATGTTTACTGCGCATGTCTGCACATCAGCCACACGTCGACGTGACGTATTTCCGCCTTTACAGCAGCTAGCCGAAGACATGGTGGGAGTAAAACAGAACTGGTCTGTATCGTCCTGCTGTCTTCCTCTGTTGACCATATGCAGAACTATGTACTGCTGGGCTTGTAGTTTCATTATGGAGACCAGCAGAAGCAAAAGTACAGTCTGAATAACACAATGCAGGTCCAGTTCAAAAAGAGAAAGACACGAAGCGGGGTTTCTTTACATCAGAAGTTGCTTTTTCTTCTACTGTTTCCAGAATGTCATACAATTCTGCATGTCAGAATGACTTAGTCCATTCAAACATGTGACACATGTAAATGCACGTCATAATTGGATCAACGTTTTCAGGGTTCATGTAAACAGTAAAGTTCTAATCTGAACTGTAATCAGATTGAAGAAATTTTGCGCATGTAAACATGGCTATTGATTTCATAAATTTTGGTCATCTTAACTTGCCTGGTACATAATAATGAACATAAATAATTAGTTAATATTGTAGTGGCTGGTGAAGTCAATCCTCAGTATTTCATCAGTTACTCTTGCCTTTCTCTGCATATGAAGCCTAACCACACCTGTTTGCTAAGCGACTCTTCATTATTGTTCCCGTTACCAGCAGGTTAAAACCACCATAAATGCCTCCACTGCTTACATACCTCTTCTGCTTTTTTCCGCGTTTAAAGTACTTTAATAAGCTCATGCTTCTCTTGGACAGTGACGCTAGAGAGACACTCCTGCAGACTGGAACGGTCACGAGGATGGGCAGGGCGCTGATGGCTGTCACGTGTGTTGCTCATGTGCGCGCTTGCGGAGCGTCATTCATTTATTTTTCTTAAATTTATATTTCCTTAGTGTGGCGGTATAGTTTCAGGGGTGGGGGCCTGCCACGTGGAAATGTTACCAATGGAAACTCTGAAACTATATCTCAACAACAAAGAAAGCTAGGGTCACCAGACTTGCTGCACAGGTTCACCTCGGGATCCTGACCTACAACTATGGGTTGTACACTTTGTTGTATATTCGTGGATGGTGAACTTGTCATAATCTGGTTCTGCCAAAGTCATTATATTGAAAAGTTGAAAACTGCTCTGTTAGTATGTATTGGGATCTTCAAAGAAAACGGAGGCAGGGCATATTGCACTCGCCTCAGAGTGCTCTTGTCTTGACATGCATTTCAGATTTTTTTCATCTGAATTTATGAAAATTTTCAAGTACATTTCCAACTATTAAAACATGGCTTTGTGGAAGTTTTTCCAACATAATTTGCATTTTTTTTTCAGCAAATTCCCCCTTATTTCATATCAATTTGTGACCTTTTAAATGTAAAATTGCGTATTTTGAAGTAAACTGACATTTTAAAAACACCAGCCTTGTGAATGTGTAAATTTGTGACTGAATCCTCGACTCCAGGAGCTGGTGACGGAGCTGCACATGCAGTCCATCTTCACTGACGTGGGGAAGCTGAACCTGCAGGACCCCACCCACAGCGCCCTCATCCCCTCCTCTGGGGGCCACACGGGGAGCCCCAGCACCTCCAGGGCCTGGCTCAGCTTCCAGGGGGAGGCCCACTTCGCCCTGGCATCTCCTTGGGGAGGCATCACCGTGGTAACGCTGCCGCCTCATGGCGCCCAGGGTGAGGGGCGTTTGACTGTTGCCATTTTGTTTCTCATTGGTGAAGATGTCACGAGTCTATTAGTGGCGTGGTTTCCTGACTGTTGATTTTTGTGCTGACAGGTGGCGTGTCGGTGGTGGAGCTGAAGAGGAGCTCGGTGATGAGGAGGCTGTCCAACTGGATGCCCTCGGCCATGCGAGGGGACCAGGTGCCGGGGGACCTGGTCCTGAGTCTGGCCGTCCACCAGCTGGAGGAAGACTCCTTCATCTTCGCCCTCTGTCAGGACCACAAGCTGCGTATGTGGTCGTTCAGGGTAGGAACGTCTTCTGCTGCACCTGCAGTGTTTTTCTCTTAATCTGAGATTTTCATCAAACTGGTTTGAGGATTTTTTCCCGTAAAATCTGACTTTTTTCCTTGCAGGTTAGACTCTTCTAGTAAATATAAGTTATTTTTTTGCCAGTAAATTTAGCAGAATGTAAATTAGTGATTTTTTTTCCTTACATTTTTAACATTTACTTAAGACTTTCCCACATAAATTTGATTTTTTTCTCGTAAAACTGAGTCTTTTTTCCCCTTTAAAATGTAATTTTTTATTCTTGTGCGTGAGTTTTTTTCCTCAAATATTTGTTTCCTTTTCCCACCTCAAATTCCAAAATTTTTCTTGTAAATTTGAAACTTCTTGTAATTATTTTGCTCATAAATTTGCAACATTTCAACTTTTTCTTGTTTACATTTTAACTTAAATTTCAAACTTTTTTTGTAAATTTTTTTAAAATGTATTTTTTAAAAAGTCAAGACTTTTATGGTAAAAGACTTTTTTCCTCAAATATTTTTTTTCTTGTAAATTTGAGAGTTTTTCCTTGCAAACTCAAGACTTTCTTTGTAAACTTGGAACCTTTTTTTTCTTTGTAAATTTAGGACTTATTCTTTGTAAAGGCCCTGTCACACCTGGGTGATTTAGACAGTGTTTGCCAAATGTGTAAAAATTGGTCTAAAATGCTGGTATACGCCAAAATTTTCACTTTTAGCCATATGCATCGCGTATCCATAATGAGTTGGACGTATATGTAACGTATTACTAACGAATATTTCCATAACTTATAAATAACTTAAACCAATGAATGATTAGCATGTTGCTGACGTTCGCAACTTATGATGCGGTACTCATTCCGACTCATTTTGCCAGCACGGGTCACATTTATCATGGAAGACTGCTGAGCTCTGTGCTTCGGGTGATCAGCTGATTGGATTCACCTCCTCCGGTGTTCTGATATTTTGGCAGAACAGCACTGGACCGCTGATGGCACAGACTGCAGTAAAAGGTTAAAAAAAAAAAAAAGCAAAGAGGGCTAAACAGTGATTTGGATCTTTATCCTGTAGCTTGAAAGTGCTCGGACACCCCCCCGACAGGTCCCGTTATACAAACAAGTACATGTGTTTAGCTCTGTGTGTGTGTGTGCTGGAGGAAGCAGCTGAGCTACGGGTTTGCGCTGTGAAACAACGCTACAAATCTGCCATTATAGAGTAGCTGTAAAGGTGCCTTCACACCAAACGCGACCGGGTGAATTTTTTACACAGCGCAGTTACACTCATTGTAAACACATGAATAGACTTGAATTCACCATCTGGGTGAGATGCAGATAGGCCAAGTTGCCTTTATAACTTCTGCAGCAGTGCTCAACCTGCTGTGGAAATCCCCAAAATAACGCCATGCTTAGGTTTATATTATCCAATGGGGCTCACCTGAAAAAGCTGTCCCTGCCTCGAAAACTTGATGGGTGTTTCCGTTGCTAGCTTGCTAGCCCTGTTAGCACGTCCGTGGCAGGAATCTGTGGATAAATAACTCTGACATCCTGATTCAGCTGAAGAGCTCCCAGTTCTTTTGTCTCCAGGTGAGTCTCAGTTTCATACTAGTTTACTCTCCAATGTTGATACTTTTACTCATATGATGACGCTATGCCTCAAACGTGAACGTGCAAATGCGCGATTTTGCGTGTGCTCACCTCTTTCCATTGACTTTGTATGGATTTGCGCCGCCCGTTCACGTTTGGTGTGAAGGCACCTTTAGTTAGAAACCCATTCAGTAAGTTACACAGAGGTTCAAAGAGGATTACTCATATGTTAGAAATGCGTTTTGGGTACGCTAGATATTTATTTCAACATATTTTGATTTATGAGTAACTTGTGAGTTACTTACAAGTAACGTGTGAACAAACGCATAACTTCCCTACAACTTATGCCCTGCTTATGTGGGACGTGTTGGCCATACACTGGATACGTTGGAGCTCACACCGTACAACTCCGTATACCAGCGTTCTTCAGCGTGCTCTGAAATTACACAAAACGTAACCGTAACTGAGTCGACATATGCCAGAGTATTCTCCAGATTTTTCATACGTTTGGCAAACGTTGCCTAAATCGTCTAGGACAGGGCCTTAAACTTGGGACTTTTTTCCTTAAAAATTCAAGTCTTTTTTTATTTGACTTATTTCCTTGTAAATTTGGGAGTTTTTTTTTTTAATTTGAGACAGTTTTTCCTTGAATATTCAAGCCTTTTTTTTTTGTAAATTTTGAATTTTGTTTCCCCCTTTGAATTCCAGACTTTTTGTAAATTTGAGCCTTGTTTTTTTTCCTTGAAAATTTTAGACTTTTTCTTTGTAAATTTGGAATTTTTTACTTGAAAGTTGAAGACTTTTTTTTTGGGGGGGGGGGTTACATTTAGGACTTTTTTCTTTGAATTGGAGACTTTTTTTGTAAATTTGAGACTTTCTTCCTCCTAAATTTTGGCTTTTTTTCTCAAAAATTGTGGATTTTTCTTGATTTGTCTTCTTAAATTTCAGATTTTCCTGTGAATATGTACATTCTCTTCTGAAAAACCTGTAACTTTTACATGTGAATTTTTGAATCGTACCCTTGCAGCTGTCTTGTTATAAAACTGACTCGCTCTAAAGCGTCGGGGTCCATCAGGGACGTTAAAGCCAGCCCCATCCCCCCCAGTTTAACAACGTCTTCTTTAACTTCTCCTCCATCAGGATCAGTCGTGCCTGCTGGAGACGGACATGTTGGACTACATGCCGGCCTGTAAAGGCGTGGGCCGCCTCTCGGGTCAGGGCCACCGTCTGCGGCTGTCCTTCTCCCCGTCCACCGGCCTGTGTCTCTGCGCCTACCTGGCCGTCCCCCACAGAGGACAGTTCACCGTCATGCAGCTGGTCGCCACAGACAACCACCGCTACAGCCTCGAGCACATCTCCTCGCTCTTCAGCACGCAGGTAAACTGTGGAGCAGGTGTATGACTATTGGCTCACAGTCTAAGGAGTCCAGTCTGTGGGGCAGTAATGAGATTTTATTTGTGGATATTTTTGCTTTTTATTGGACAGGAAATGGACTGATGAGCGGGGGCGGGGCTTAAAAAGACTTACATTTGTTTATCCAAAATTAAGGCCTTAATTAGCCTTAAAAATTGTTGTAAATCTCTAAATTTGTCTCTCAAAGCTTATGATGAACATCACTGCCGTGTTTTCTTGCATTTATAGATGAAGTCCTCATAAATTTTGTGAATTTGTAGTTACTGTTTTTGCATTTTAACGTAAAGTGAAATGAGTGGAATGAACAGTGATTGTTATAAATGTGCAACTTTTTCTCATTTATATGCATAATTTTTTCTCTTGCATAAATTTGCATCTTCATGTAAATTGGCTACAGATTTTTGGTAAATTTGCTATTTTTTTCTTGTACTTTGCTGCTATTTTTCTTGCTAAATTTACTACGATTTTTCTCACTAATTTACAATTTTTTTCTCATAAATTTAAAACTTTTTTCATAAAAAAGAGACTGAAGGGGGATTTTGTTCTGACTCAGTCTGTCTGTCCATCCGTCTGTCCTTCCCACTTTTGTGAAATCAACTCCTCCTGCAGTTTTGGTCCGATTGTTTTGAAACTTCACCACGGTTTGATATACTCTTATGTGCATATCGCAATTTCTTTCTCATCGGATGACCTTGAGGTCAGAGGTCGGGTCAGATTTTTCCCTAAATCTTGTAAACACAGTATCTACTGAAAGAAATGATGTAGGCTTTTCAAATGGATACAGTAGTTGTATCTAATAGACATCTTGGACGACTGACACCCTCACCCAACTATGAGTTTGGGGACCAAATTTCAAAGTTCACATTGCAATTGCACTATGGGAAATGCTACATTTACTATTACTATAAAACAAGTAAAGCTTGGGCCACCAAACCTGGTACACAGGTTCACCTTGGGACGCTGAACTCTGGCTATGGGTTTGGGGTCAAAAGGTCAAGGTTAACATTCCCTATGCCATATTATTGTACGAGTAAAATTAGGCTCACCAAACTTGGTACACAGGTTCATCCTTTGACCCTGAGGTGTGACTGTGGCTTTGGGATTGCAAGGTCAAAGGTGAACATCAATATGGGTTATAAACTATATCTCAACAACAAAGAACGCTAGAGTTACCAAACTTGCTACGATCCTGATTTCTGTCTATGGGTTTGGGGTCAAAAGGTCAAAAGTAACATTCCTTATGCCTTATTACTGTACAGCGACTAAAGTTAGTTTCACCAAACTTTCTACACAGGTTCATCTTGGGATCCTGATCCCTGACTGAGTTTGGGGTCAAAAGTCAAGGTTAATATTCCTTATTACTGTACGAGTAATACTAGGGCCATCAAACTTGGTATACAGGTTCACCCTGTGACCCTGAAGTGTGACTGGTTTGGGGATCACAAGGTCAAAGGTAACATCATAATCCCTTATAAAGTATATCTCAACAACAAAGAAAACTAGGGTCAACCTGGTACACAGGTTCACCTCGAGATCCTGACCTACAACTATGGTTGTATACTTTGTTGTATATTTGTGGGTGATGGGCTTATCATAATTTGGTTCTGCCACAGTAATTATATTGAAAAGTTGAAAACTGCTCTGTCAGTCAGTATTGGGATCTTCAAAGAAAACGTAGGCTGGGAATATTGCACTCGCCTCAGAGTGCTGTTGTTCTTGTAATTTGCAGCAAATTTTCTTTTGAATTTGCAACTCATTTGTCTTGAAATTTGCAGCAGTTTCTTACAAAATTCACTACAATTTTTCTCAAAAATTTGCAGCAATTTTACTTACACTTTGCTGCAATTTTTCTTGAAAAATTTGCTACAATTTTTCTCAATAATTTACAAATTTTCTCATTAATTTGCAGCAATTTTTATTGCAAAATTCACTACAATTTTTCTCACTAGTTTACAAATTTTTCTCATAAATTTGCAGCTTTTTTCATAAATTTGCTACTGTTTTTCTTGTAAATTTGCATCAATTTTCTTTTAAATTTGCAGTCATTTTTCTTGTAATTTGCAGCAATTTTTCTTGCAAAATTCACTAAGATTTTTCTTAATAATTTAGTTTTTTCCTCATGAAATTGCAGCTATTTTTATAAATTTGCACCTATTCTTGTATATAGGGCTGCACGGTGGCGCAGTGGTTAGCACTGCGGCAGCACAGTTTACCCTTGGCCGGGGGATTGTGGGGATCGTGGGATCGTGGGTTCGATCCCAGCCCCCGACCAACAGTGATCTGTGTGGAGTTTGCATGTTCTCCCCGTGTTGCGTGGGTTTACTCCGGGATTTCTCCGGTTTCCTCCCACATGCCAAAAACATGCATGTTAGGTTAATTGGCTGTTCTAAATTGTCCCTAGATATCTGTTTCCTATAGGCCCTTAGAATAGAGGGTTAGTATTAATGAAAGCGCTTTGAGTGGTCTTTGTGACTAGAAAAGCGCTATATAAGTGCAGGTTAGTTAGTTAGTTAGTTAGTTAGTATATTTGTGACTGCTTTTCTTTGCAAATTCAGAACAATGTTTCTCACAGATTTAAAGGTCTAGCTTCAGTGACATTATGTAAAGTTGTTTAGTCCGCTTAGAAAAGGAGCAGCATGAAACCAAACCTAAGCAGACCAAATGGAACAAAAACATGAACCCGGGTGTGAAAACGGCCTAGAAGTGACATTACCTGTGACTGTCTGTAGGAGACTCTGGTGGACTTCAGTCTGACCTCCACAGATGTGTGGGCCCTGTGGCTGGACGACTCCAATTCCACCGTGGTCAAATACATCAACTTTGAACAGTGAGTTAACAACCTGTCATGCACACACCCTTCTGTTCACACACAAATCAGAACAATGATCCAGAGTGAACACTTAGATGAAGATTCTCAGTGTTTTGAAAGTTCAGTCAACTCATTCAAGTATTTTTTACCTCTGAAACGTGTCACTGACATTCATCCAAGTCAATTTGTCACTGGTTAAACCATTGGGATGAATCATTTACCTTTTGTTCTTATTAAAGACAAAACTAGAAAGGAGATGTTTTTACCTTCTTTACATGTTTCGACTGTTCATTGCAGCCTTCGACAAAGGCTGCAGTGTAAAGAACGTAAAAACATCTTTCTATTTTTGTCTTTAATAAGAACAAAAGGTAAATGATTAAAAGAAGACAAAATGAACCTACTTGAGCCATTGGGATGAATGATGACACGGAAATTCTGACTCAAAAATTGGACTTTTTTTCTCATAAATTTGTGACTTGTTTCCTGTAAATATTCAACTTTTTCCCCTCATAAATTTTCACCTTGTTTCTCATAAATTTGTGACTTTTCTACATCAAATGCTGTGTAGAAAATGTGACAGTCACCAAATCCATCTGGGTATTTCCAAACCGCAAACCCTGGATGACCAGTGAAGTCCAGGCTCTGATCAGAGCCCGCAACTCAGCCTTCAGACAGAGGAACAGCTCTCTGTGCAACACTGCCAGAGCCAACTTGAGGAGAGGCATAAAACTTGCCAAGAACGCCTATAGGAGGAAGGTGCAGGTCTTTCTCACAGACAGCAACCCCTGACAGATGTGGAGAGGCATCCAGGCCCTCACCAACTACAGGGGCCAGGGTCCCCCAACATCAGACAGCACCCTCACTCTGGCAGAGGAGCTTAGCATCATCTTTGCCTGATTTGAGGGCACCTCCCCCCTCAAACTCCCCCCCCACACACACACACAAGTGCACGAGATGAGCTGGCAGCTAAGAGCAGTGAACCCCCACAGAGCTGCTGGTCCAGACGGCATCCCAGGAGCAGTGGTCAAAGCATGTGCAGAACAGCTGGCAGGGATCCTCAACAGGTTGTTCAACCTCTCCCTGGCGCATGCCACCATCCCCTCCTGCCTCAAGGCCTCCACCATCATCCCAGCCCCAAAAAGGCCGCATTTGACAGCCTGAATGACTACAGACCCATAGCACTCACGTCTGTAGTCATGAAATGTTTTGAGCGACTGTGTCCCAACACATCAGTAACTGTCTTCCCCCCTTCCTCGACCCCCATCAGTTCACCTACAGGGAGAATCGGTCTATGGAAGACGCCATCGCCACCACTTTCCACAGAGCACTGAGCCATCTGGAGAACTCAAGGAGCTACGTGAGGATGCTCTTTGTGGACTACAGCTCAGCTTTCAACACCCATCATCCCAGACATCCTGATCAACAAACTGCACCTCCTCCAGCCCCCCCCCCCACACTCCCGGATAAAGAACTTTCTCACCAACCACCCACAAACAGTGAGACTAGGCCCCCACCACTCCTCCACACTGTCTCTCAGCACTGGCTTCCCCCAAGGCTGCGTGCTAAGCCCTCTACTGTACTCTCTGTGCACCTTTGACTGTATTTCAACCCACCCAACCACCGTCATCATGAAATACGCAAACACCACCACCTTGGTTGGGCTCATCACCAACGATGATGAGAAGACATTCAGGGCGGAGGTGGAGAATCTGCTGCTGTGGTGCCAAGCAGGGGTGGGTTCAAAAGATCGATACAACAATCTGGATTGATCCACGTTTGACTGAGCCTATATCGATCCAAAAAATCCTTGGATCGATCTTTTAATATAATGCTTTAACGTCTGTGAACGTCTGCCAAGTCTGATCGGGTCGAAACTGGGTCAGTGAGCCAGGAACAGCGGCAAAGAACCAGAAACACCCAGAGCTCTGACGGCGCTAACAGCTAACAAGCCAACGGATAATGCTAGTTCTTCTTCTGTGGTGTTAAAACGGTTCTCATCTGGCAAGGGTTCCCTGCAACGCATGTACATGTCTTTACATGAACGGAGTTGTTGACGTGCATGTCTCTTAATTTATCAACAAAAGTCACTGTAAAGACTGTCCTCAACAGCCTTCCAAATATTTTTCAGAAAGCGGGGATAAACTGTTTTGTACTACATGCAGCGCTAAGTTGGAACATAAAGTCGACGATTGATAGACACTTGAAAACGCACAGAGACTGGCTAAAACTTGTGAACAGAGGAAGACTTGGAGCAGCTGAGATTGTAAGTAAAATATCATTTGTTTGTTTCAACATTTGTGTCGTAAATTAATAATTTATCGGGCATGTTTTCTTTTACAAACTGGATACAGAAGTTAATTGTTGGTTAAGCGCTGTGAATAAATGCAGAATAAAGGGATATTTTATGAGATTATGGACTTCTAGCACATAAGTGAGAGATTTGAAGATAATGAATCACAATAAAATGAAAATGGCAGAATTAATAAAGGCTGCAGTAGGAGCCATTTTTACTCAGTAGAACTAAACTGAAATGAACAAATCTTCCCAGGAAATGAATTGAAACCCTTTTCAAAAATTGAAAGTTAATTTGTAGTTAAAATATAAACAACAAAAAATAAAAGAAACTAAATTATTAAACCCTACTGTGGTGTGGGGATCTAAAAATATGATGATTAATTTTACTCTGAAATCTCTTCATCTGCCTTCAGATGTGTGAAGACTGGGTTTCCACTCCAAGCTCCATCCTGCACTGAGACCTTCTGAAGGTCAGAGGTTGTCAGTGGAGGACCGTCCCTGCTTCATGTGGATTTCAGCACAGAAGAAGACCTCAAGTTTTTCAGGGTTCTTAGTTTTCAAATTCAAGATTCAAGAAGGTGCTGCAATAATTTTCTCCAGACTCTAACATGCATCCAATGGAATTTAGTTGTTGTTATGACTAATTCTTTTAAGTAATAGCTCAAGTAGGTTCATTTTGTCTTCTTTTAATTATTTACCTTTTGTTCTTATTAAAGACAAAAATAGAAAGATGTTTTTACCTTCTTTACATGTTTTGACTGTTCACTGCAGCCTTCGTCAGAAGAGTCCTCTTCTGACGAAGGCTGCAGTGCCTTCCACTGCGTGGAAAATGTTCCCGCCTTCAGGTTCCCAGGCACCCACATCTCCTCTGACCTCTCCTGGACTGTCAACACCAAGGCCCTGGTGAAGAAAGACCAACAGCGGCTGCACTTTTTCCGTGTCCTGAGGACGCACATCCTGGACCAGAAGCTGCTGCTGACCTTCTATCGCTGCTCAGTGGAGAGCGTGCTCACCTACTGTCTGGGTGTGTGATATACCAGCTCCCCAGCCGAGAACAGGAAGGCTGTGCAGAGGGTCATCAACACCGCCCAAAAAATTATCGGCACCCCTCTGCCCTCCCTGTAAGACATCTCCAGATTCTTCTGTCTCAGAAAGATCAAGGCCTTCACAGGAGACTCCTCAAATCCCGCCCACCACCTGGTTGACCTGCTTCCCTCTGGACGATTGTTCAGATCGATCATGTTCCACATCTCCAGACTGACAAACAGTTTCTTCCCCTGGACCATCTGAACTGCCAGCAGTCAGAGGCCCCACCCCCCTTCCTCCGAATGCTCACATGCTCAGAACTGAGGACCTTTTATTTATCACAATAAGTCACGCTGTCTTTGCACTCTGCACTTTCATGTATACTGACCCATCTGTGAATCCACTACTGTGCATATTTCCCATAATCCTTGGGCCATTTTACTCAATTGTGTGTTCTGCACTCCTATGTACATAGTTCCACCTGCGAAGCCACTACCATACCTGTGTATATACCTATGGGCTTTTTTTTTTTTAAATTTCAATCATATATTTAATCGTGTATTGTGTAACTGTGTTTTTTATTCAAATTCTTCTCTCTTATTTTATTGCGCAGTAGCCTGGTGGAGCACCCACAATTTTGTTGTACTGTACAATGACAATAAAGCCTATTCTATTCGATACACTACTCACAAAAAGTTAGGCAATTTGGCTTTCGGGTGAAATTTATGGAAAATGTAAAAAGTTCACGCTACAGTGATATTATATCATGAAAGTAGGGCATTTACTGAGTGGCTTTTCCAACCCCCCCCCCCCTTCAAGAAACTCAGACTGAGCCTTAACCCTCATGTCCTTTGGCCTTCAGCCTACATCCATGGGGGGGGCCTGAGGCTCCGAGGCGCTGCTGTGCCAGTGGGGGGCTCTTGGGGGTGCGTCCATCTTTGGGGGAACATTGGGAGGGGGGGAAACATCTTTAGCATGCCATTGTGACTGATCTGACAAGTCATTTACCTGGGGAGTTCTCAGTGGGGGTTGTCCACGCTGAGGAGCTCGAGCCAACACCACCTGCTCATCTGCTAAAACGAAAGTGGGCTTAAGCCTGTCTATACAGACTGTTTCCCTGCGTTCCCCCAAGTCTAACACAAAATGTTTCTCCCTGGGTTCCAGCACTCTGAACGTGCCATCGTAGGGTGGGCGCAAGGGGGTCTGGTGGGCGTCGTGCCTGACAAATACGAACGCTGTGTCCTTCAAGGCCTTTGGCACAAAAACGCGTAGAAAACAGTGGTAGACCGGACCGGGTATCGTCCCTGCCACTGCGCTATGCAGTGAAAGCGGGGATGGATCAGTGTTCGGCGCGGGGCTGTCCAGCAAAAATTCCCCTGGGAGCCGCAGCAGCTGGGAAAAAAAACAGCTCTGCTGGGGAGGCTGCCAAATCCTCCTTCGGTGCTGAACGCAACCCTAAAAGAACCCACGGCAACCGGTCCACCCAATTTGTATTCGTAAGCAAAGCCCTGAACGCTGCTTTAAGCGACCTATGGAAACGCTCGCATAACCCATTGGCCTGGGGGTTGTACGCAGTCGTGCAATGAAGTGTGATGCCCAGGCTCCGGGCCATCGTGGACCAGAGGGCGGAAACAAACTGCGGGCCCTGATCGGACGTGATATCCGAAGGGGCGCTGAAACGTGCCACCCATGTCGTCAAAAAAGCGTGTGCAACGTCTGCGGACGCGGTGGAAGCTAGCGGGACTGCTTCGGGCCAGCACGTGGTGCGGTCCACCACTGTCAGGAGGTGCGTGAATCCCTGCGATGACGGGAGGGGGCCCACGAGGTCCACGTGAACGTGGTCGAACCTCTTACCCGGGATATGGAGCGGCTCCAATGGGGCCTTTGTGTGCCTGTGCACTTTGGCTTGCTGGCACACTACGCAGGCTGCAGCCCACTCTTTCACCTGTTTGCACAGGTTCGGCCAGAAGAACTTTGCTCCCACCATTTTGACTGACGTGCGCACTCCTGGGTGCACCAGGGAGTGAACCGACTCAAAAACGCGGTGGCGCCAAGCGCGTGGGACCACCGGGCGCAGGGCGGCCCATGGAGACGTCACAGATTTGGGGGGGGGGGGCCCGTCTTGCAGTACTCTGCTCTCCAGCCTTAACCCTGCTGGTCCAGACTAGAGCGCGCAAATGTCCACATTGCCGATCTGCTCAGTGGCCATGGCCGTGCAATCTATCCCCACGTAGACTGGGGCCACTAATGCGCGTGAGAGGCAGTCCGCCACCACGTTGAGTTTACCGGCCACATGCTGAATATCGGTCGTAAACTCTGAGATCGCGGCCAGCTGTCTCTGCTGCCGGCCCGACCATGGTTCCGAAACCTTGGCCATTGTGTACGTTAGCAGCTTGTGGTCCATGAATGCAGTGAAGGTGCGCCCTTCCAGCCAGAACTGGAAGTGGCGTATGGCCAGGTGGTGAGCCAGTAACTGCCTGTCGAACGCGCTGTATTTACGCTCACTGTCGCACAAAGACCTGCTAAAAAAGCAAGCAGCTGCCAAGAACCTACGATGCACTGCTCCATGACGGCCCCTATGGCCACGTCCGTTGCGTTGGTAGTGAGCGCTATCCCAGCCGCCGGGTGCGGATGCGCCAGCAGTGCGGCATTCGCCAGGGCTGTTTTAACCTCGGAAAACGGAAAACAGTCAACTCTGTCCGCTGGCTTCCATTTCTTTTTTTTTTTTTTTTTTGTAACTTAGATTTTTATTCATTTTTCATCATATATATTGCATTCAGATCACAGTCTACATTTAAAAACAAAGGGGCTAGAGTAAGAAAGAAAGAAGGAAAAAAAAAAAAAAAGGGGGGGGGGCAAATGTTGGAGCATCAAGTTTTTAGTTTCCATCTCTTAATTCTTCTGGTTTTTCCAGCGTCTTTGGTTATTCTTTCAATTTCTGTCTCGTTGTTGCACTTTGTAGTGTGTCCATTTCCGCCATTTTTTTCCCCATAGTCCTTCTCGCATTCTTTGTCGATATGTTAGTTTTTCCATCATACATATGTCCTCAACAATGTCAGTCCATTGCTCTTGGTCAGGAAGAACTTCTGATCGCCATTTTTTTGTGATTGTTTTTTTTACATGCAATCAACAAGATTTTAACTAGTTATCTGTCCTCAGCCTGTATTACATTGTCTCTTTTAAGATCACATAAGTACATCAGGTTACAGTTCATTGGTATATTATATCCTAATATCCTCTGTATTGTCACATGTTTAGATTTCCAGAATGATGAGATTTTGCAGCATTTCCAAAACATATGTGAGTGGTCTGCATTTTGAGCCCCACACCCCCTCCAGCATAAAGATTGGGTATTTGTATATTTTCCTTGAATCTGTGGTGAAATGAAAAAGCGAATCAGGTTTTTCCATCCAAATTCCCTCCATGTCCTTGAATTTGTTGATGTGTGTTGTTTTCCATATTTCCTGCCAGCTTTCTTCTGTTATGTTTAAATTTAGCTTTCTCCCATTTCTCCTTTATATAGTTACTTGAATGTTTGTTTGCCATAAGTTTCTGATATAGCTTTGAAATAATTCTTATTTTATTTCCTGTATATGAGCTTAAAACCTTGGTTAACAAGGTTGTCATAGCCAGGAGCGGCAGTGGGGTTAAGCTCCCAGTGCTCATAAAATGCTCCTTATGGCGTGCGTCTCGAAAAGCCTCTGGCAACTAAGTCCAACTCCTAGCCTGCCCGTGTGGTTTAGTCTCTAAGCCCGGCGGAACTGCTTTTACTAATAGGAGAAGGGGCGAGGGCGGATCTCTGGCGCCTTAAAACCAGATGCTTCGGGTAGATGGTGGCTCGTCAACCTGGGAAGGTAGCCCATCTAGGGGAAGGTAAACCCTGATTTCAAATCTCTGCTGCCTTGCGGCATACCCGGTCACGGGAAAGGCTTCGGGAGTCAACCCTGAGGAAAAATCCGGAGTCGGAGCCCCTAAGGCAGTTCTATGTTGTGCTCAACATCGTTCTGGCAGCTCCTGCAACGGCGCTGGTGCCAAACTGTAGCAGCCCTGCTGTTCCTTTGGATTCATCAGTGATGTGGAGAGGGGGGACATGCTGCATGGGCAACATCTTGTCCTCCATATCTTCCTACCCAGGCTTGAATCCTACCAACGCCCAACGCTGGAAGGTAGAACACCGGATCACTGGAGAGGACACTCCAGCTTCGCCTTTGGCGTAGACAAAACACGGGGAATGACAGTTACCGGTTATAAGCCACTGCTCAATTGGTGTAGAGCGTGGCGCCAGGGGTTGTTCCCGATGGTGGGAGGGATCATCAGCTCTCACTGGACAGCTACCGCCCGCCTCAAGCTGGGCAGCCCCCAGCCAATAAGGTGTTGTCCCGCCACAGCTTGCTTTCCTCATTGGGTGCATGGGGATAAGGAGAAATCCAAACAGCAGGCTGAGAACCTTCGCACCAGGCAAGACAATAAAACAAAAGAGACCAACTCTAAAACTGGGAACTTGGAACGTCCGCACTATGATGACAGGACTCGCTGCTAACCTCAAGGACATCAACGACACCAGGAAGACTGCCATCATCAATAATGAGCTGAAGAGACTGGGAGTGGATATCGCCACTCTCCAGGAAACACGGTTAGCTGATGCAGGCACACTGAGAGAGAAGGACTACACGTTCTACTGGCAGGGAAAGGGCAGTGACGAACACAGGGAACACGGAGTGGGCTTCGCAGTGAAGAACACTTTGCTGAAGATGGTGGAACCGGGCAGCACTGGCTCTGCACGACTCCTCACCCTCCGCCTGAACACCACTCAAGGCCCAGTCACCCTCGTCAGTGTGTATGCCCCAACACAGACAGCCACACCAGAGGCAAAAGACGAGTTCTACGAGAATCTCACAACAACTGTCAGGATCATCCCCAACTCTGAACAACTCATTCTCCTTGGAGACTTCAATGCCAGAGTGGGTGCTGACCATGACTCCTGGCCCTCCTGTCTTGGACCTTTTGGCATGGGCAGAATGAACAACAACGGACAGCGGCTGCTCGAGTTCTGCACATATCACGATCTGTGCATCACAAACTCGTTCTTCAAGACCAAGCCCCAACACAAGGTTTCCTGGCAACATCCGCGCTCAAAGCACTGGCACCAGCTAGACTTGATCCTGACCAGGCGCACCTCACTGAAGAACGTGCTAATCACCCGTTCGTTCCAGAGTGCAGATTGCGACACAGACCATTCATTGGTGTGTTGCAAGGTCAAGCTGCAGCTGAAGAAATTCCATCGTGCTAGACAACCTGGAAAGGCACGGATTGACACCAGCAAGATGGCCCAACCAGAACTTGTTGAGCAGTTTGCCTCCACCTTTGAGAAGGAACTTGGTGTACCACAAGGAGGAGAATCTGCAAAGCAGAAGTGGGAAGAGCTGCGAAACACCATCTACCGCACAGCCTTGGCTACCTTTGGGAGGAAGACCCCGAAGTCACAGGACTGGTTTGATGCCAAGTTGACCGAGATGACCCCCGTCATTGAAGCCAAGCGCTCAGCACTTGCTGAGTACAAGAAGTACCCAAACGAGAAGAATCTCCAGATTCTCAGGGCTGCGAGAAGCAAAGTTCAGCAGACTGCTCGGCGCTGTGCCAACGAGTACTGGACTGAGCTCAGCCAAGACATTCAAACCGCTGCCATAACAGGGAACATCCGTGGTATGTACGATGGCATCAAGAAAGCACTTGGTCCGGCTCAGAGCAAGACGGCCCCCCTCAAATCTTCCACTGGGGAGATGATCACAGAGAAGAACAAGCAGATGGAGAGATGGGTGGAACACTACTCCGACCTCTACTCTAGACAGAACACCGTGACACCGTCAGCCCTTGATGCCATCGACTGCCTGCCATCCATGGACGAACTTGACGCCGAGCCAACCATCGACGAACTCAGTAAGGCCATTGATAGCTTGGCCGCTGGCAAGGCACCCGGCAACGACGGCATACCCCCTGACCTGATCATGCACTGCAAGACCGCCCTACTGCTGCCATTGCATGACGTCCTCTGCCAGTGCTGGAAGGAAGGTGCCGTACCACAGGACATGAGGGACGCCAAGATCATCACCCTCTACAAAAACAAAGGGGAGAGAAGCGACTGCAACAACTACAGGGGCATTTCCCTCCTCAGCGTTGTTGGCAAAGTCTACGCACGAGTTGTTTTCGTTCGTCTACAGAAGCTTGCCGAACGTGTCTACCCCGAGTCTCAGTGTGGCTTCCGCGCTGAGCGATCGACGGTAGACATGATATTCTCCATCCGCCAACTCCAGGAGAAATGCAGAGAACAGAACATGCCTCTGTATGTCGCCTTCATCGACCTCACCAAAGCGTTCGATCTGGTCAGCAGAGAGGGCCTTTTCAAGATCCTGCCAAAGATAGGATGCCCACCAAAGTTGCAAAGCCTCATCGAATCGTTTCACACCAACATGCAGGGGATAGTGCAGCATGATGGCAACGTCTCAGAGCCATTCAACATACGCAGCGGAGTGAAACAGGGCTGTGTACTTGCGCCAACCCTCTTTGGGATTTTCTTTGCTATGCTCCTGAGGCATGCCTTCAGCACCGCAACAGAGGGAATCTACCTGCACACAAGATCTGACGGCAGGCTTTTCAACCTCGCCCGCCTGAAAGCCAGAACCAAAGTACGCAAGGCTCTAATCAGAGACATGCTGTTTGCAGACGACGCTGCAGTCGCAACCCACACACAGCAGGAGCTTCAGACCCTGATGGACCGCTTCTCCCAGGCATGCAAGGACTTCGGGCTTACCATCAGCCTGAAGAAGACTAACGTCTTGGTGCAAGGCACGGAAGCACCACCAACCATCATCATTGATGACTACAAGCTGGAGGTCGTGAATCAGTTCACGTACCTGGGGTCCACGATCAGCAACAACCTCTCCCTTGATACAGAGATCAACAAGAGGATTGGAAAATCAGCCTTCACACTCGCTCGCCTCACCACACGAGTGTGGGAGAATCCCAAACTCTCTGTCAAGACGAAGATGGCAGTGTACAACGCCTGCATCATCAGCACACTGCTCTATGGGAGTGAGACGTGGACAACATACGCCCGGCAGGAAAAGAGACTGAACTCCTTCCACTTGCGCTGCATTCGCCACATCCTGGACATATCCTGGCAGGACAAAGTGCCCAACACAGAAGTTCTGTCCCGCGCCGGCCTTCCCTCCATGTTCACTCTACTCAGGCAGCGCAGGCTCCGCTGGCTAGGCCACGTTCACCGTATGGAGGATGGCAGAATCCCCAAAGACGTCCTCTATGGAGAACTGGCAACTGGCAGGAGAGACGTTGGCCGCCTGCAGCTGCGCTTTAGAGACGTCTGCAAGAGAGACATGAAGGCCCTGGATATCAACACAGAGCGCTGGGAGGACCTTGCAACGGACCGCTCCAAATGGAGAGGCACCCTGACCAGACAGCTCAAGGCAGGTGAAGAGAGACTGACTGCTGCAGCAGATGAAAAAAGGACCCGCAGGAAGAACCGCCACAGACCCAGCAGCACGGAGACCACCCACAAGTGGGACCTGTGTGACAGGGACTGTCATTCGCGCATCCGCCTGTTCAGCCACAGGCGGTGCTGTTCCAGCAGAGTAGACGTTTAGGATTCTCTTCCATGGTCATCATAGACCGACGGAGGCCGACGACGATAAGTAGAAGCACACAATGGTGATTTCCTCATCTCAAACAATTTATTGAAAGAAAAGCCAACAACAGTGGTGGGTATATCACAACAAAAAATGTCAATGTCTCAATAACTTATGTGTCCTTGAGTATCAATTACAGCTTGACAATGACGTCTCATGCTGTTCACAAGTTGACTTATTGTCTGCTGAGGCATGGCATTCCACTGTTCTTGAAGGGCAGCCCTCAGGTCATTGAGGATGTGGGGTGCAGGGTTACGAGCCTTTACACGGCGACTCAGCGGATCCCATAGGTTTTCTATGGGATTCAGGTCTGGAGAAAGTGCAGGCCACTCCATTTGAGGTACCCCAGCCTCCAGTAGCCGTTCCCTAAAGATGTGACCTCAATGAGCTGGAGCATTGTCGTCCATGAAGATGAAATTAGACCTGTGTTGTTCATGCAGTGGCACAATGACTGAATTAATGATGTTATTCAGGTAGTATTGGCTTGTCACTGTACCATTCACAAGATGTAGGGCAGTTCTGGATTGACTAGACACACCTGCCCAGACTGTAACACCACCACCATCATAGGCTCGTCTGGTGACAACAGTGGCTGATGCATAGCACTCTCCTTGACATCTCCAACATTGTTGGTGGCCATCATTTCTGCTCAAGGTGAATCGACTTTCATCAGAGAACAGCACTGAGGCCCACTGGTTCCTTGTCCAGCGTAAATGCTCCCTGGTCCATGCAAGACGATGACACCTGTGCCTAGTGGTGTGGTCAGGTACCCTTGTAGGTCATCTAGCACATATCATCTGGTTCCACAGGGCACTGTTCATAACGAAGCAGTCATTAGCATGGGATGTGGCCAAAGGACGTCCACTTCTATGCCTTTCTGGGACTCTTCCAGTCTCTCTGTATCTCTGTTGCAACCTGCTGATGACACTCTAAGCTCAGTGGCCACTCCCCTCTGAGAAGATCCTGTTTGAAGCCTTGCATTGGCGAGGTACTGTTGATCAATTGAATCGGTGAATTCAAAAAAGGCCCAAGTCCACACTTTTTCAAAGGGGACTTGGGCCCTTTTTGAATTCACCGATTCAATTGTTAGGTGTCATCTTGGTCTCATGATGTCAAAATGTGAACAGCATGATGAAGAGGACTGTTTAAATACCAATTTTAATTGAACCAGAAAATTTATTGGTCGATTCATGGATCAAACACCATTGTGAATTTTGCTGTTAAGCACCTTGTTAGAGAACAGCTAGTTATACAAAAACTACTGAAACACTGAACAATTGAGCATGTGCATTCAAAAGATTAGAGGTGGTCAAATTAAGTTCACCTGTAAAGGTTATAGTGCATTTTAGGTTCATCCCGAAATTTCACCTGAAAGTCGAATATCCCGAACTTTTTGTGAGTAGTGTACAGTAGATTGACATCTTTTTTCTTGTAAATTTGCTACTTTTTTCCTCATAAATTTTCACAATTTTTCTCATTGATTTGTGACCTTTTTCTCATAAATTTGTAGCTTTTATCTTGTGAATTTCCAACTTTTTTCATAGATAGGACTTTTTTCCTCAAATTTTTTTTTCCTATAAATTTTCGTCTTTTTTCCTCATAGATTTGCAACTTTTTTCCCCTCATAAATTTGTAACTTTTCCAACACTTCAGAAGTAAAAAAATATTTGAACGATATATTTGTGAGCATTAATAAGACCCCCGATGTTTCAGTATTAACATTATGGGAGACACTTGAAGCTTATATATGAGGACAGATCATATCTTATTCAAGTCACCAGAGAAAGCATAAAAGGGAGAAATTGAAAGAATTGATGGCTCGTGTAGCCTACCCGGATAGTGTGTATCCTTCCACACCAATCCCAGATCTATTCAAGGAACGTCTTTTGCTGCAGTCAGAAATTGACGTGCTGACAGCAGATCGTGCCACTGAACTTCTCCTTAAGACTAGAAGTAACTTTTATGAGCAAGGTGATAAGGCTGTCAGACTACTGGCTCATCAGCTTCGACAAATTTCTTCCTCTCATCAGATACCACAAATTCAGACATCTACAGGGGTTACCATGGACCCCAAAGAAATAAAGAATTCAAACACTTCTACTCTGTTATATATGTCTGAGAACTCCTCATCCACTCAGGATATGGATAATTTTTTTGACTCGTTCGAAATCCCCATAGTACATTCTGATATGGTTGAGGAGCTAGAGAAACCATTGATCCTCTGTGAAATTTCTGTGGCTATCTCTTTAATGCAATGTGGCAAATGCCCAGGTTCAGATGGTTATCCCATTAAGTTCTATAAAAAGTTCCAACATAAATTGGCCCCACTCCTGTTGGATATGTTTAATAAGTCCTTTAAACTTGGCAACTTACCTCCAACACTTTACCAAGCCTCCATCTCTTTAATATTGAAGAACAAAGACTCACTTAGCTGTTCTTCTTACCATCCTATTAGCCTGCTGAATGTTGACTTTAAATTGCTATCTGAGATATTGGCACTGCTCTTGGAAACCATATTACCGTACCATCCATTATTTCTCTAGATCAAACAGGATTCATCAAAAAGAGACACTCCTTTTTAAATTTAAGGTGGTTATTTAATATCATTTACACCCCCCCCCCCCCCCCAAACGTCCATACCACAGGCTGCTATTTCCATGGATGCAGAGAAGACCTTTGATGGTATGGAATGGCAGTACCTTTTCTACACCATGGGAAAGTTTGGATTTGGCAAAAATTTGATTTCCTGGGTTAAATTATTGTACGCCTCCCCTCAAGCCTCAGTAAGGACTAATAATCACTATTTGTCATCTTTCTCTCTTTATTGCTCTACCCAGCAAGGGTGTCCTTTAAGTCTGCTTATATTTGCCTTAACTATTGAACTGCTTTCTATTACACTTAACTTTGATTCTACAGGCATTGTTTGGAATGAAATTAAGCATCAAGTATCGTTGTATGCAGATGACCTCCTCCTGTACATTTCAGAACTTTCAGTTTCTGTTCCCAGGGTACTTGGTATTTTAAATTCCTTTGGAGTTATTTCAGGCTATAAACTTAATCCAAATAAAAGTGAATTATTTCCTTTAAATAGAGCAGCAAATGAGTACCCATTACACACTGTACCCTTCAAATTTGCAAACCATAGTTTTACATATTTGGGTGTTGTGGTAACCAATAAATTTAGAGATTTGTATAAAGCAAATTTAATCCCTTTCCTCACTCGTACACAGGACTATTTCGAACGATGGTCAGTGATGAATTTGTCCTTGGCTGGTCGAGTTAATGCATTTAAAATGAATACTTTGCCTAAATTTTTTATATATACTGTATTTCAATGTATACCAACTTTTCTTCTTTTAAATTTTTTTTGAAGAGTTGATACTGCTATTAAAGAATTTGTTTGGAATAAAAAGTCCCCGAGGATTAGACAACAACACTTACAGCAGCCTGAGGAGATGGGAGGCATGGTTCTGCCAAATGTAAAATTTTATTATTGAGCAGCTAATTTGAGAATTATTAAACTCTGGCTACAGCCCAATTCAGCTCAGATCCCTATTTGGCTTAAAATGGAATCTGTCTCATGTAGTCCGGTATCTCTGCCAGCCTTAGCTCACTCTTCCTCTAAAAGTCTTCCTCCTCAATACATTAACTACTTGCGCTCCGTTGTTCCGCGGGCGGGCAAGTCTCTGCGTCCTATGACGCACGAGGGCGCACGAGAGCGCGCTCGTGCGCCCTCGTGCGCATGACGCATGATAAGGATATTGATGATGATGGTGTAGGTGGTGTGCCCTCCAAGCGCCACTGAAAAAAAAATCTGCAAACACAGCCGCAAACAGATTAGTTCATCTGATTGACCTCTCATTCGACTAATAAGAGCCTTGAATTGGGTTTCTGAAACCTTGAGGAGCCAATGAATGAAAATCTAGGAAGGAGGACCCGCCTACTGTGAACGCAGGAGCCAGTTGAAGCACAGAAATTCAGGCTGGGTGAAGCGATATTTACTGCTGCAGAAGGACTCTGTACGAATCTACTACAGACCCAGGCTCACCCAGCAGCATGGAGAACACCCACAAGTGGGACCTGCACTCATTCCAGCAGAATAGACGGAGGCCGACGACAAAAGTCGTAAATCATTCGCCAAAACGGCAATAATGGAATTATGTTGATCGGGTAGCGTCGCGTTCGTCTGACAATGGGGGAAGAGCTGTTCGCCGCGACTCTGCTGCTTTGAAGAGGTAAGGTGTTATAAGCTAAATTATTATTTATCCCTGAAAACTGTAATCCAAAAATGACTTTTGACCGATCGGTAAATTACAACTGTACTGCGCACGAAGTACGTGCGCCGCGATAAACGGTTCATTTGCTGTGTTTGGACCGTGAACGCGCCCCCCCCCCCCCCCCGCTGCAGAAGAGGAGCGGGGGGGGCACGGTCCGAACGCCCCCCGGTCCGTGGGAGGAAGCATATCAGTCTATTCCATCATGTAGCGATGGCCCTCTTCTGTAGCGGGGGGGGGGGGGGGGGCGTTCACGGTCCGTTCACGGTCCCCCCCCCCCCCCCCACACACACACAGTAGCGGGGGGGGGGGGGGAGCCGCTGTGAAAACATGCAAGGAGTGTAATCCGTCATGTAGCGAGGGCCGAACTCGGTCCTTGGTAGCGGGGGGGGGGGGGGGGGGGCCCCCCCCCCCCCCCCCCCCCCGCCCACACACACACACACACACACACACACAGCCCTGAGTGTGACCTTTCATTAGAGCCTAAAATGAAGATTCTACATTGAATTATTCAAAAGTTACAGACGTTTTTCCAAACTGTGCCATTTGGCACAATTTGGCACAGTTCTAAAACGCCTGGGAACAGCCTGAGAACAAAGCTGTGTAAAATATTCATTTTTTGTGGTATTGTTACCAAATTTGGATCTCAGCTGGATAACACTTGGTTCTACATTTCTGTTGCATTTTCCAGCCGGATCGGACAGCTGTGTGTTATTTGCAAGCATTTGTATCCAAAAAAACAGTGTCCAATTTTTTTTTCTTCAAGTTCAGTATGTTTAGATGACTGTAACTCAGTGGCCGGAGCACGTAGAGAGATTGTTTTTTTTGCCAAAAAATTCAAAGTGTTTTCTTTTAAATGAGACCAACCCCATGAAGATGCTGCAAAGGGTTGAATAACAGCTTTTGATTTACTTTGGGCACGTTATTTTTTGGCATTTTTAGGAAAATTGCCCGGAGTGCAAGTGGTTAAGAGTGTTATTGTCAAAACACTTAAAATTTGGAATCAGTTAAACAGAGTTTTCATCTTCAATCTAATTCACTGTCCGCCCCTATAACTGCTAATCATATGTTTCCTCCATCTTTGGTAAATTATGCATTCAAGATCTGGTCTAACTCGGGTATTAACACATTTAAGGACTTGTATATTAATAATTAATTTGCTTCTTTTACTCAATTGTCCAATAGTTTTGGACTTCCTAAAAATATTTTTTCTTAGATATCTGTAAACTTGATATTTCGTGGCTAATACATTCCCAGAGTTTCCAAATTTACCCAATATCACCTCCTTGGACACTTTCCTTGAGCCAGGAGATAAATGAACAGGTATTATTTCACAAATTGATTTACAGATCCATTCTCTTGATCCAGTTTCCCTGGAGACTCTTAAAACCTCTTGGAAGGCTGAACTTGGTGAAACTATTTCAGGTGACTTTTGGAGAAACGCCCTCCTTAACGTACATAGATCATCTGTTGGTGCAAGGCACAGTTTAATTCAATTTAAAATCTTGCGTCACCTTCACTTTACTAAGCTTAAATTGGCAGTTTATAAAGAGACAGATTTAACTTTCAATAGATGCCATCAGGACCCAGCAAACCATGTGCATATGTTTTGGTCCTGCCCCAATCTGCAGTTTTTTGGGGGAGAGGTTTTTAAGTTTGTGTCGAGCATTACTGGAAAACGGGTTCGTTGCAAGGCTTTGACGGCTCTGTTTGGGATCTCCTTAGTTACAACACTCTCATCCACAGAAGTTGCTTTTGTCACCTTATTGGCCAGACGTGTAATACTTCTTAAATGGGAATGTCCTGAAGCTCCTTCACATACTCACTGGGTTAGAGAAGTTCTTAGTGCTTTAGACTAGGGAGAAGCCGTCATATCTTGCAAGGATCAAACAAAAAAATTCAATGAAATATGGAACCGTCTCGTTCTCCACGTTAAACAACTGGATTTGTCCAATGTGTCCGAATCGAACATGGAGGGCTTTTTTTTGGGGGGGGGGGGTAATTACATTTGTTTATAAGTGCTTTTGACATTTGGCTTATTCAGCTTGGAAAGCAATTAGTACTTTGTTTTATACTTTATAGAGTTTTAATAATGCACTATTCTCTTGTTTTAGATCAGTGATTTGGTCTGTACTGCTGAATGCAATTCTTTATTCCTTTTTTTATTATTTATAATAAAAAAAAGTGTGTGAATGGGTGGATAGCAGGATCTGTAAAGCGCTTTGGTCATCAAGAGATGAGAATAAAAGCGCTGTATAAGTGAATGCCATTTACCATTTATGTTGTTCTGTTTAAAGTTGGAAAAACTTAATAAAAAGATTTGTTAAAAAATACTTGAATGCACTTGACTGAACTTGGATACAGAATCCAGAGTAAACCTTGTGGGAACCATAGTAAACTGTGAACATCCTCACAGATTCTGTCTTTACCTCCTCTGGTTCCTTCTTTTTTTTTTTCTTTTTTTTTTCCTGTTTTTAACTTTATTTCTTTTTTCCCTTCATACATTAGAAACTCTTGTCAGTCAATGAGTTCTGTTGGGTTCCACATCAGTTCTGCCCCTGCAAGTCTCTGATCCTCATGTCTGTTTTTGGTTTTAATTTCCTCAGTAACGTGGCGGGTCAGTGGAACCAGGTCTATGTTCAGCCGCCTCCAGAAGATGAAGTCCCCATCGGAGTGGACCTGGATCCCAGGGTGAGGAACTTTAACTAGAACTCCTATAGCTCCTCCATTGTTTTTGACTGTTTCCACAAGGATAATTCATCACAACAGAAGCTGAAGCACATGTTGATGATTCTCCTAAAAAGGTTGCTGTAGTCTGTGGTGGGAACCCAGCTGTGGTTGTCCTGTGGAACCATGCGTGTGAGCCCCATCGGCTGAGACAGAAAAACTGATGGAGAAGAAGTGTTTAGACACATTAACCTGTTAAAATTCCGATGTTCTGCTGGTGGGACATTTCAGATCTTCTCCTACCGCTCAGTGAAGAAAGAATCAGATCTTCTTTGCATCTGCTAAATTTAAGAAATTGGCCGGAATGCTAAGGGTTTAAAAGAAAACTTTTAAATCTAGAAGAAAAAAGAAAAAAAGGATATTTTTTTTTTCTTCTTTTCCAAATTTAGAAGAAAAAGTTGCAGATTTAACCTCTTACAATCCTGGTGTTCCACTGGGGAGATGTTAAATTTTTTGCTGCCATGCAGTGACGAAAGAATTAGATTTTCTTTGCATATGCTACGTTTAGGGAAATTGGCTGGAATGCTAAGTAAGGGGTTCAATAAATGTGCTTATTAATGATGTTGTTGCACCCACAGGAGACCTACCTGGAGGTTCTCTTCTCTCCGCTGCGTTTCACTGCTTCAGCCATCGTCAAAGCTCTGCAGGTCACCACCTCACACACGTTTGAGAGAGCTAACAGTGCTACTAGGGAGTTGGCTTACCCAGCATGGTTTATATTGTTTTCTTTAGCTTTCAGTCACCCCCTCAATCTTTATTGTCATGATTCTATACATACAACTGTAGTGCAAGATGAAATTGCTTTTCTCTAGGCATCCATATATATAAAAAGAACATAATTTAAAACACACTCACACACACCCTCACCCCCCACCCCAACAGCCATTCACACATCCCTGAGACACATTTGGTTTTTACAGTAATATTAACTTATTACAGTTGCAATTTAAGGTGATAATAACTGCCTATATATAAAATACCAAATAAAATGGCTAAGTGAGTCAAGGTAGCTAAGTGAAATAAATACATAAAACTAAGTAGAACTGTAATATACATAATGTCCATAAAGTGCAGTAATATGTATAAAAGATTCCGGATCAACTGTTCAGCATCCTAGCAGCTTGTGGAAGGAAGCTGTTAACCAGTCTGGTGGTTCTGCCTCTGATGCTCCGGAATCGTTTGCCAGATGGCAGCACTTCAGAGTGTTTATGCAGAGGGTGAGAGTGGTCCTTAACAATGTTTAGTGCCCTGCTTCTACAACGGCTCTGAAAAAGTTCTTGGACAGAGGGGAGTGAAACTCCAATTACCCTCTCAGCTTCCTTAACTATCCTCTGCAGGGCTTTTTTGTCTGACAGACTGCAACTGGATCCCTCTTAAGGCCCTTTTCCACTAGCCCCGCTCAGCCCCGATTGAAAACCCGGCTCTACTCACTTCGGTTCGGTTCAGCCTCAGTTGCTTTTCAACTACTGCTGGCGCACCTGCTGGCACACCTGCTGTGGGTGGGATTTGTTGAACAGCAGGCGGCGCCACACCCTCGTGACGTGAAACACACGCGACTGAATCCTCCACAACAAACATGGCTGATGACGAGGAGAGAAGGAAGGAGGAATGACTGTGACATGAAACTGGTTAAATCTATGGTGCTGACTTGTTGTGCTCTACACAATCTGTGTGAGAGTCATGGAGAGACGTTTGACACTACATTGGATGATGCAGTAGATGAACCAGTGGTGGCAGCGGCACAGAGAGCAGAGGAGCAGGGTGGTGATATTGTAGCGAACTCAATATAAGCACCCTACTTGGCTTGACAAGTGGGTTGACCCTATTGGCGACACAGGTAGAGTGTGGGACTCCAGAGCGGGAGGCGTGAGTTCAAACCTCCCGGTGGGACGTCGCCATGTCGAGCTGCACGTTACAATATAATACGAGATGCTGTGATGCAATACTTGTCTATTTCATCCACATTTATGTGCATGCATATTTCAAAATTTTTTTTTGTAAATAAAATGTTGTGCATGGTCCATCTACCTGTCCTCTTGTTCATAACGCTTATCTGTTAAGAAGGTGCGAAGCCATCAGCCTAATGATGAGTCCACACTTCTGTTGTGATAATTGCTCACGCTGAGCGCTCTGACAGCCTCGTACGCTGTGGGGGTCACACACGACGTGTTCCTCCCCACACTCTCAATTTTTTTTTCCCGTATATCTTTCTCTTTGGCGTGCAGAAATGGCAATACGCCCGTATTTGCTAAAATTGCATTTTCCCCGTATTAAAATACGGCGAAACCGTATCACTTGACAGGTATGTAATTACATGCAGAAACACCGCACAGGCCATCTTCACAAAAATCCAGCTCGACAAGCCACTTTTGCTTAGGTGGAAATGCAAATTGAACTATAAATCATGTGCTGATACATGTCATATTTTCCCATGTAAAGGTCTCCCACTTTTACTTACAAATTGATTTTTAATTTTTGGGAAAAGGGAATATAAATTTTGCACTTGTTGGTAACAGCAGTCGTGTTCGACAAAAACACAGTTGTGTATCCTTGTCCGATTTGTCTAACATCTTTAAAAAGTCTTCAGCTGATCCAAAATGCTGCAGCAAGAGTTTTAACAGGTACTAGAAAGAGAGATCATATCTCTCCGGTTCTGGCCTCCCTTCATTGGCTTCCCATAGAGTTTAGAATTAAGTTTAAAATCCTTCTTCTTACTTACAAAGCTCTAAACAATCAGGCTCCTTTTTATTTAAAAGATCTGATACTACCGTATCATCCTAACAGAGCACTACGCTCCCAAAATGCAGGTTTACTTGTAATACCTAGAATCTCCAAAAGTACAATGGGAGGCAGAGCTTTCAGTTATCAAGCTCCTCTCCTGTGGAATCAGCTGCCAGTCTGGATTCGGGAGTCAGACTCGATCTCTGTTTTTAAGAATAGGGCTAAAATCTACCTTTTTGATATAGCCTACAATTAGGGAGGGATCATGTGTTTCTGAACCCTCCCTTAGTTATGCTGCTAATAGGTTTAGTCAGCCGGGGGACCTCCAGTAATGCACTGGGCCTCACTCCTTTCCTCACTCTCTATGAAATATTTTTTTTTTGCTGGTCATTAACATTTGTTTGTTCTCTCCCATAGATTGAGTCCCCATCGTGCTGTTTGCTCTCTACATGTCTGTTCTTTTCTTCTTCTCTGTCCCCTCACCCCCCAGCCAGTCGCAGCAGATGACTGCCCCTCCCTGAGCCTGGTTCTGCTGGAGGTTTCTTCCTGTTAAAAGGGAGTTTTTCCTCTCCACCGTCGCCAAGTGCTTGCTCACAGGGGATCGCCTGATTGCTGGGGTCTTTCTGCAACTGTGGGGGTCCTCCCTACAGTTGATAGTGCTATGAGATGACTGTTGTTGTGAAATGGCGCTATATAAATAAAGCTGAATTGAATTACTGTTATTAGTGCCAAATTTTTGCGAGATTCCTTCTTAATTTATTAAATTTTGACTGGTGATGCAACATTCAACTTACACGTACTTACCTTTAGCAGTGTCTACAAGTTCAAGCACACCTGTACAACTGCTTATAACATAAAAAATGTACCCGTTCAAGAGAAATGGATTCAGCATTGCAAATTTGTTTAAAATAAAAATAAAAAAAAAAAAAACCTACCAAGACATTACGTTTCGTTGTGTTGTTAAAAATTAAATTACCATTAGAAGGCTATACACCTGACCTGATGAACAGCAGCGTGTGGAGTGAACAGAGAATGGAATGTGTATGTAATTATTGGCTTTTCTCATACGGTGTCATAACAGATAAACCAGACTTTTGATGCAAACAATACAATTTTATTCCAGAAGCAAAATTTACAAACAAAAAACAGACTGGGCGATGACATCTCTGCGAGCTCTTCCCTTCGTAACGCAGCGTCCTGCTCCAGGGCTTCACGCGCATCTGCCCAAACATCTGCGGCCACCTGTCGCAAATGCTGCATGTACTCCTGATTCTTGCCGCTGGTCATGTTGCCGTTCCAAGAGCCGCATCTCTTCGTCATGCATGTTGACCATCGCTAATGTAAGGTCAGCGATGGGAGTTGTCTGTTTTCGTCTTGCCTAGATGGAAAGACAGAAAGGCATGGTCGTTAAAGCTGGATCACTACATATATTATGGAATTACACAGGTGAAAGTCTGTGGTGGAATGTCACTATTATATTATGCTTCATTGCTGTATATAAGCTGAACTGTCATGTTGCTGCCCCTCAGTAGAGCAGATTTTGCAACACGCAGTGTGCTGTCTTCGGCTGCAGCCCCCCTGCAAAACTAAAAAGGATTAAGATTAAGAATATGGATGGATGGATGGGTAATGTTTAAACTAGTTGCTTGTAGTGTGGCCGCAGAAATCTGAATGGGTTAATACAGTCAGCTGACGCGAAGCATTTCAGTGAAGCATGTTGATTTCAACGGCAGTTCATGCACTTTGTCTAAAACAGGAGTTACAACAGCACCAATCACCACACCTAAAAATGGTTGTGGAACACCGATAAGTGAAGACCAAAGAATAACCTTTTTGTACATTTAAAAAGACATTTTCAATTAATTAATATGCAGCTACAGGAAATTGCATTAATCAATTTGGTACATAACTTGTTAGGCTCCAGCCCCCCCGCGACCTGTAAAGGATTAAGCGGTAGAAGATGGATGGATGGATGGATTTTCGACCCTGGTTTCCGCTGCTGGACCTGTTTCAACCAAAAAAAAAAAATCGTGGTTATTGTGCCTTACCGGCACTTGAACGTGATCCAGATGGAGCTGGTGATGTGGAGCTGATCCAGCTGGCACTCAGCCAGACGCACACGCAGACGCAGCGCCAGGAGAGTCCGCTGTGTCTGTCATCTCCACTGAGGTGGACCCCTGTGATATGAAATGCGATTCTAGAAAGAAAATGCACGCAATTTAAAACTCAACACCAAAGTGCAACATGTACACAACACTCAAGTTTTTAACTGGAATACAATAAGCGTAATTCAGTGTTTTGTTCGCGCTAATACTTAACACAAAGCAAGCGTGAATCTGCAGTTGGCTGCAAAACAATACGCAAGCCTCAGTAACAACCATTACCCACAATCTAACAACCTTCCTATTTCTTAAAAACAGTGAGCTTGGCACAGAAAGGATCAAGTGGCGAACAGATGCGCAATATCAAATAAAAACTCACCATCCACTGTTTCCAAGGGCCGTGACCGTGACGGTGGCCGTGACAGTGACGTGTCGAGCCCAATGTCTCTCAGCGAACCACTTCCACTCCTTCCATCCTCTGAACTTCGAGCAATGTGGTCCTTCGCTGCTCGGTAATCGCTTTTCAGCTTTTTCAGCTTCTCCCGACACTGTTTGGCAGTACGGATGTGCCCTTGAGAAGCCATCTGCTGGGACACCTGCATTTCGAGTAGATCCGTCCAACTCGCGCTGGATGCGATCGTCGCCTAATATAGAAAGAAAATTGTGCACCTCCTAATATATAATATTAGGAGTATATTATTATATAAGTATATTATACAGTATATTAATATAATATACCGTATTAAAGGGGCGCACTGTGTTCACTGCTGAACAATTACAAATGGCGGTCGTGGAGTAAATTCAGCAGAAAAAGTCGCTTTCATGACGTTACGACCTGACCAATCAGCGGCGACCAGTCTCTTAAAGTCATATCACAGCCATACTCCAACCTACTCAGCCCGGTTAGACCCTGCCCTGGATCAGGTACGAAAAAAGTACCTGCTAACCGGTGCTGGGGCTAGTAGGAAAGCGCCGAAAGCGGGCTGAGTGGTGCGGTGTAGGGCCAAGTGAGGCTAGTGGAAAAGGGCCTTTAGTCTGGCCCTTCACCCAGGACCAGTTTCCTTGGGAGACGCTACCAGGGGCAAGTTGCCCCCGACAGCATAGCTCCTGGGATCATTCAGGCGCTCAAACCACTCCACCACGATAAGGTGGTGATCCACAGAGTTATATTTGCTAGAAATCTGCTTATACTTTTACCAGCCAACGTCAGTATTCATCACCAAGAAGATTTGTTTAAAACCAATTATTTACAGGAAGAAAAGTCCTTACGCTACAATAACATTAACAAACTCAAATGTTGAAACGTTTTTGTCTCGTTGTGTTTAACATGAATTTTAATAAGTCAAAGTCAACTTTGTCATTTCTGCCATATGTACAGGACTTGTAGAATATCAAAATTAACAAGTAAGCAAAAATCTTCTTGAACTTAGGATTTGGCAGCTTGAATTGAAATGGCCAAACTGACATCTGTGTCTTGGTCGTCTACAGCAGAGACAGATTGTTGTGCTGAAGGAACAGCTGACATTAGGACTTTCATAATAGATTTTTTTCAAATTAGTTATTGTAGCCAGAAAATATAACAATATTATTATTGGAACTGTACACACATTTGTGCACGTCTGTCAAGTCGAGCATTGGTTTGCTTGCTACAGGATAACCGTGAAAACCGGTACTACCTGTCTCATGGGTCGGGCCGTCAGCGACTCAACCGACAACCCCACCCTTCCAAGGGTGTGGAGGGTGAAACTGGGCATCCTGGCAGAACTAAAAACAATATCTGTCACAGGTGGACCACTCCCAGTTACATGGGGTGAGACTGGATATCTTGGCAAATAAGCACATTTGTCGCAAGGTCCGTGGTGGACTTTTGCCAGTCGGTGCATCGTGACATGCACTACTCAAAGAGCAGAGATAAACAAACCTATCATCTGGTCAGTCACTGCAACAGATACTGGAGTCAGTTTGTCTTGGCCTGTCCTTGTTACTGATAATACTTCTATCTTTGCCAAGAATGTGCCGCTAGTCCACAGCAAAAGCTAGCGGTACTCAAATACTTTGCAAGCAGTTTCATGAAATGGTCAGTCAGAAAGCAACTCATACCGGCTCAGCTGTTGCCCAGGTTTGCAGGGTCAGGAGTTCCTGGCAGCAGAGGACGGGGGACAGAGCTGCGTAGAGGAATCTGATCAGACCTAAATGAAACGGTCATTGTTGCCCTTGACAGACTGCCATGATGATGATGATAATGATATTATAGTGTGCATACCCCTGGGAGGGAAATCCAGTATAATGAATACATATGCATAATGAGCAAATAAATTGGTCAGAATGTGAAATCTTTTTCACAAATTTACATGCCTGCAATTATATACAGGGGGGCTGAAAAGTTCAAGTGGTCAAATTTGACCAAATGTGGTTTATTTTTCAACATAGTCTCCCCTTCGGTCCACACACTTCTTCCATTGGTGTTGCTGCGCTTGCATCCCTGTGGTTGGAAAAAAAAATTATTAATGTTGTAAATACAAGCCATTTAGTTGACAGTGAACCAGCTGCCAATCTGGATTCGGTAGTCAGACTCGATCTCTGTTTTTAAGAATAGGGTTAAAAACTTCCTTTTTGATATAGCCTGTAATTAGGGTGGGACCAGGTGCCCCTGAACCCTCTATTAGTTATGCTGCTAATCAGTTACACAGGGTGAGACTGGACATCCTGGCAGATAAGCACATCTGTTGCAAGGTCTGTGGTGGACTTTTGTCAGTCAGTGCATCGTGACATGCACTACACAAAGAGCAGAGATAAACAAACCTATCATCTGGTCAGTCACTGCAACAGATACTGGAGTCAGTTTGTCTTGGCCTGTCCATGCCACTGATAATACCTCTGTCTACCAAGAATGTGTCGCTAGTCCAGCAAAAGCTACCGGTACTCAAATACTTGGCAAACAGTTTCATGAAATGGTCCGTCAGAGAGCAACTCATACCAGCTCAGACGTTGCCCGGGTTAACAAGGTCAGGAGTTCCTGGCAGCAGAAGGCGAATTACAGAGCTGCGTGGAGGAATCTGATCAGACCTAAATGAAACGGACTGCTATGATGATGATGATGATGATGACTGCAACTGGAGTACCATGTTGCAATGCAGTACGTCAGAACACTCTTCACCACACCTCTATAGAAGGTCCTGAGGATGCAGATGGGGAGAGAGGCCTGTTTGAGTTTCATCAAGAAGTGCAGTCTCTGCTGGGCCCGCTTCCTGATCTTAATATCCTGAACTTAATAATCTGGTTCCCCTCGTGTCTGGATACACAGTCATGTGTTAGAAGTGTAAACTACAGTGGGCTGAGTACACAGCCTTGAGGGGATCCAGTGCTCAGCGTGATGGAGTTGGAGATGTTGTTTCCAACACGGACAGACTGAGGTCTCTCGGTCAGGAAATCCAGGATCCAGAGACATGTGGCGGTATTCAGACCGAGGAGGAGTAATTTCTCCATCAGTCTCTGGGGAATAATGGTGTTGAATGCTGAACTGAAATCAATGTACAGGAGTCTGGCGTAGGTGTCTTTCTGATCCAGGTGGGTGATGACAAAGTGCAGGGTGGTGACTATAGCATCCTCTGTGGAGCGATTAGAACGATATGCAAACTGGAGCGGGTCATGTGATGCAGGGTGGCAGGCTGTGATGTGTGGTTTAACAAGCCGTTCAAAACACTTCATCACAATTGGTGTCAGTGCAACAGGACGATAGTCATTCAAACAGGACACAACTGGTTTCTTTGCCACCGGTACTATGATAGAGGTCTTAAAGCATCTAGGAACAGTGGCCTGACTCAGGGAGATGTTGTAAATGTTAGTCGGGACATCCGCCAACTCACTCGCGCAGACTCGGAGCACACGTCCCGGGATGTTGTCCGGACCTGCAGCTTTACGTGGGTTGACCCTGATTAGGGTCCTCTGTGTGTCCGCTGCGTTGATGGTGATAGCTGGCTCAACAGATGGTGGAGATGGGCCAGCCCTCCCTCTGATTGTTGGATTTGATGCTTCAAAACATGCAAAGAAGTTGTTGAGCCTGTCTGGAAGCGAAGCGTCGTCATCATCGACCCCCTGCCTAGACTTATAATCCGTCAGCGCCCAAACTCCCTGCCACATCCGTTTGGTGTTCCTAGTGTCACAGAGATGTCCCTGGATTTTCTTCCCATAGGCGCGTTTCACCATCTTAATTCCCTTTGAGAGCGCAAACCTGGCTGAGCGGAGGGCAATCCTGTCCTCCGCTCTGAAGGCTGCATCTCTGGCTGTGAGCAGCGAGCGCACCTCTGCAGTCATCCAGGGTATATAGTTGCCCCGTGCAATGAAGGTCTTCACTGTAGTGACATCCTCTGTGCACTTTGCGATGTAGCTGATGACCGTTTCAGCATACTCCTCCACATCTGTCCTGTCTCCCTGAGAGGCTGCTATTTTGAAGACCTCCCAGTCTGTGTGCAGAAAACAGTCCTTAAGTGCCAAGGCTGCACCCTCTGGCCAAGTCCTGAATTGTTTCTCTACTGGCCTGCTGCGTTTCAGTAAAGGTTTGTAGGCAGGCACCAGCATCACTCTAAGAGACAGCCCTGTTTAGACATCATTAATAGACACAGTTGATGATGTATCTGCCATCAACGGGTCATTTATTATTTTTTAAATGTAAAAATGTAACGTATGCACAAATTTACAAGAATAAAGTGCAGAGAGATGAAAATATGCCAATTTAAAAAATGAAAAAGTCACAGTAGAATTTAATTACACAGAATAAAAGCTTAAGCAGCATTTGAGATGAGCGCTGCAAATTTATGAGAAAAAAGTTTAAAATTTACAGGAAAATAATTGCTAAAGGAAAAGCTTCAAATTTATGCAAGAAAGTCACATTTTTTTTAAAAAAAGTTGCAAATTTATGAGAGAAAAGATGAAAATTTGAAAAAAACATATTTTTAAGAAAGTCACAAATCTGTGAAAAAGGTTGCAGATTTACAGAAAAATAATTATAAATTTCTTGAGAAAAAACAACTTTATGCAAAAAAGTCACAAATGTGAAAAAGTTGTAAATTTATCAGAAAGTTACAAATTTACAGGAAAATAATTAATTTCTTGAGGAAAAAAACCTGCAAATTTATTGCAAAAAAAGTTGCAAATTTATGGGAAAAAAATAAATTTGAGAAGAAAAAGTTGAAAATTTACAGGAAAAACTTTTTTTTTTCCACAATATCTTTATTGAACTTTTTTTTTTAAACAAACATGACACAAACAATCAAACACTAACACCAAAGTACTACAAAAAAAAAAATGCACTAAAAAACACCAACAACCACCAACAAAATCAAATCTTCAACAATGCTCCTCTGTCCAGTCTAGACAATCCAACACACAAGCATACATACTATGTTCACCAGTTTGGAATTTACAAGGTCCACACATATCATTCACCTTCCTCTTCAAGAGCCATGTTCAAATTTCCTACATAATCAATAAAAGGTCTCCATATATTCCCAAACACAATTTCCTTTGATTTCAGTATATATGTTATTCTTTCTAATGGAAGGTTTGTTAACATCTGTCTTAACCACTGAGTCACATCTGGTCTATGAGTCTTTTTCCATAATAGTGCAATACATTTTTTGGCATTAAGCAAACTGAGGTCTATGAATGTTCTTTCACTTTTATTAAAATTATGCTTTTCTGGGTACAGACCCAACAAAAACAGTTTAGGATTCAATATGATTTGTTTTGAGATTATTTTTTCAATTGTTACCCTCACCTCTTCCCAAAACATTCTTATTAATCTACATTCCCATACACAATGAAATAGAGTTCCTTTACTTTCCATGCACTTTGTGCATGTATCTGGTATATTTTTGTTATATCTATTTAACTCCTCCGGTGTAACATACATCCGCATTAACCATTTGAAATGTATCAATTTAAGGCGTACATTTATTGATTTGGTTTGAGCTTCTGTACAAGCCAATTCCCATTGTTCCTCTGAAATTTCAGTTTGCAGATCTTCTTTCCAGTAGTTTAATCTTTTCAGTGAATTTTCACTTGAAAATAGTGTCAATGAGTTATAAAACTCTGAAATAATACCCTTTCTTTTACTATCTTTCATCAACATTTTTTCCAAGGATGAATAGATAGGTCGAGTGAGAGCTTTATTTTGATTTGATCGAATAAAGTTTCTAAGTTGAAGATATTTAAAAAAAAGTGTTCTATTGAGATTAAATTTGATCCTCAACTCTTCAAAAGACATTATGTTTTCTGCACATGGCAAATATAAATCCTGAATCTTTTGTATCCCTTTTAAATTCCATACTTTAAATACAGCGTCCGCTCTCCCTGGTTTAAAATATTGATTACCCCATATTGGACTAAATTGTGACAATAACTGTGGTTCTTTTAAATAGTTTTTAGCTTCACACCATATTTTGATCATATGCTTTACAAATGGATTTTTAACTTGTTTTTGTAATTTTTTTGCCGAATCTGAGTATATGAATATGGGAAGAGGTAAAGGTAAATTGTATGATTCCATTTCAGTCCAGTGAGGGAGATCATTTGATGAAAAATAATATGTCATAGACCTCAGTTGTGCCGACCAATAATACAACATAAAATTTGGACATTTCAGACCTCCACGATCAAATGGTAAATATAATAAAGACAGACGTAATCTAGCCTTCCTGTTGTTCCATATAAATTCCACTAACTTTTTTTTAATTCTTGAGAATAAATGTAAAGGTGGTGGTAAGGGAATGTATTGAAATAAATAAAGTATTTTAGGTAAGATATTACTTTTAAGTATATTAATTCTCCCGATCATCGACATTGGTAGTGACATCCATCTCTGAAGTAACTCATCAATATCTGTCATTAAGGCTTCATAATTGACACTGGCGATTGATTCTAGCTTGGGCACAATTTGGATTCCTAAATATTTAAACTGATTTACAACATTGAATTGATTTACCTCAGGGGCTGGGTAATTTCTCTGGGTCTCATTTAGCATTAATATTGAAGATTTAGTTTTATTTATTTTATATCCTGATATTTCCCCAAAATTCTTTATTAAATTCAACAAGGTCGGAATTGATTTTTTAAGATTCGACATAAACAAAATTATGTCATCGGCATACAGGGAGATTTTATGTTCTGTTGGTCCAACTTTAATTCCATATATTTGTGACTGTAGACGTATCGCCATCGCTAAAGGTTCAATTGCCATAGTAAACAGTAAAGGTGAATGTGGACAGCCTTGTCGACATCCTCTATTGATTTTTATTGATTTTGAAATATTATTATTTGTTAGGATTTCTGCAGTAGCATTATTATATATTATCTGAACCCATTTTATGAAATTATTTCCAAGTCCAAACCTTTGTAAGACTTCAAAAAGAAAGGGCCATTCAACTCTATCAAAGGCTTTTTCGGCATCCAGTGATAAGAGAGCTGTATCCGGTGCTTCTTTATTAGAATAAATAATATTAAATAGTCTTCTTACATTATGGAAGCCTTGTCTTCCCTTTATAAAGCCATTCTGATCTCGATTAATAATATTTGGTAAAATTTCTTGTATTCGTCTTGCTAAAATTTTACAGATTATCTTAAGGTCGGCATTTAATAGGCTTATTGGTCTCATATTTTCACATTTATTAGAGGGCTTACCTGGTTTTGGCAGCAGTATAATTAAGGCATTATTCATATATGATGGTAAATTACTATTTTGAAATGCTTCTAAAACCATTTCCAAAAAAGGTTTTGTTAATTTATTCTTAAATTTTTTATAAAGGTCAACTGGAAGACCATCTGGTCCTGCACTTTTTCCTGATTTCATATTATCAATGGCTAGTCCAACTTCTTCTTGACTAATTTTAGACTCCAGTATCTCCCTATTTTAAGATAAGATAAGATAAGATAAGCCTTTATTAGTCCCACAACGGGGAAATTCCAGGATTGCAACAGCACAGGGATAGCAACACTCAGAGCAACAATCAGAAGGCAAGAAAAAAAACAAGCAAGCAAGAGCAGCTAATAAACATATGTACGTATTACTATAAAATATATATATATACACACACACACAGACACACAGTGCAGAGCATTGTAGCTGGATGGAATAAATATATGAATATATGAACACACAGTGCAGAGCATTGTAGCTAGATGGAATAAATATGTAAATATATAAACACCCACAGTACGGAGCATTGCAGCTAGGTGGAATAAATATGCAAGTATATAAACACACACAGTGCGGAGCAATGTAGCTAGATGGAATAATATGTAGATATATAAATATATAAACACACCCAGTGCTGAGCATTGTAGCTAGATGGAATAAATATGCAAATATATAAACACACACAGTGCAGAGCATTGTTGCTAGATGGAATGAAACAGCATAACCGTCTACTTAGTTATCCTACATGGTATGATTATGTGCCCATACATATTCTCACCCTCCATAGCGACCGGTATGTTCCTAGTTGTATGCCGGAGGGGACCATTGTGTAAGTCTATTGCATCTTTTTCATTTGGAATACACGGTATAAATAGTTCGTTCAAAAACCCATGTAGTTTTGTTAAGTCAGATTCATTTTTGGTATCATATAATTTTTCATAGTAATCTCTAAAGGCTCTATTAATTTCTAAAGGATCTATAACTACCTGTCCGTTACTTATAATACTGGTAATTGGTGTTTTAGATTCTAATTGTTTAATCTGCCATGCCAATAACTTTCCTGATTTTTCACCTTGTTCATAAAAAGATTGTTTCAATCTTAGAAGACTCGAGGCAGCTCTATTCGCTGATTTTTTGTCATATTCAGCTCTCAAAATCAGTAATTCGTTCTCCAACCTTGGATCTCTTCCTGCATATACTCTTTCTTGAAGAATTTTTATTTTATGTTCCAATTGGACTCTCTCCTCTCGAGTCTTCTTAGATTTTGAACCTGTATAACTAATAATATGTCCCCTAATAAAAGCTTTGAAAGCCTCCCACTTTACACATGCTGATGTTTGTGTAGTATTGATATCAAAGAACTCATCTGTTTTTCTATATACTTAACAAATTCCTCATCCTGAAGCCATTTATGCTGAAATTGCCATCTACCTGGTTCCTTTGTCAATTTCTTATCTACATATATTAGACAGCAGGGTGCATGATCAGAGATCACGATGTTATCATAAAAACAGTTTTGAATCTTGGACCTTAATTCTGTGGAGATCAAAAAATAATCTATACGTGAGAATGTCTTGTAGGTATTGGAATAACAAGAGTATGCTTTAACTTGTGGTTTCATTTCTCTCCATATATCTATCAATTTCAATTCTTTCATAAAATGATTAATGATCATCCTACATCCATTGTGCGTACAGTCCAGTCCTGTTGATCTATCTATACCGGGATTCAATGTACAATTAAAATCCCCTGCTATTATATGTTGCCCTGTAAGTGATGATAAGATAAGAAATAAATTAGCAAAGAACTTTTGATCATCTATATTGGGACCATATAAGTTCACCAAATTTATGTTTTCTAATAGCAAAGATCCTTGAATGATTACATATCTCCCAAATTTGTCTCCAATTACATTTTTCACTTGAAATGGGACTGATTTATGTATGAGAGTCATAACTCCCCTGGCTCGGGATGAAAATGATGAGGTGAAAACATTTCCTTGCCATCTACTCCTAATTCTTTTTACATCTTGCTCTATTAGATGAGTTTCTTGTAAAAACACAATTTTTGAACCCATGTCTTTTATTTTATTCATAACTTGTTTAAGTTTTTTTAAATTTTGTAGACCTCTGCAATTCCATGAAGTTAAATTAAGATTAACGCTTTGATTTATGATCAATAGGGAGTTTGGGATTACCTTGCAGTGTAAACATGCTCAAACAGAAAAGCCAAAAAATGAGTGGTTGAACATTCACCCTACAAACTACACACAAACAAATTCCCCCTTCCCACATTTGTGGCAATCCCCCCAAAAACAAAAGAAAAATTCCGTCTCCCGATATAGCCATCGACCGTTCCACACCCACGAGGATCAGCCAAAGCCACTCCTTCTTCATCCTCCCAATCACCCTAACTCTACTGCTTTTAATAACGTAACATTAACTCTCTTCTGTAATTTTCCAATTTAACTCCAAAATTTTTTAGCAATTTTGTACTTTTTTTTTTTTTTTAATATGTAATACAATCTATATTTTGTAATCTTGTTATATGCTTCTAATCAGTTAAATGCTCAAATATTCTACCCTATATTCTGTTCATGCTTAGCTCCCACCAGTCTCTTCCTGGATCTTCTTGATGAGCTCCTGCGCCTCCTCGGGGGTCTTGAAGATGTGTGTTCTGCCCTCATATGTGACCAGAAGTCTTGCAGGGTAAATCACTCCATGACGAATCTCAAGGTTGCGCAGTTCTTTGCGGATGGGGTCAAACTGCTTCCTTAATTGTTGGATTCCTGAGGCCAAATCTGGGTAGAACCGCACCTGCTGATCTTGGTATTTAATTTCTCCTTTGGCCCGCACCGCGTTGGAGATCGTCATCCTGTCTCTGTAGCTGAGAAACTTCATAATTAACGTCCTCGGTGCTGCCTTGTTACCTCTCGGTGGGCCAATTCGGTGGGAGCTTTCCAAGACGACTGATGATTTTAGCTCCGCGTTGTTCAGCGCCTCCGGGATCCACCCCTCCAAAAAGGAGCATGAATCACGACCTTCGGCTTCCTCCGGTAAACCCACCAGCCTCAGGTTGTTCCGTCTGGACCGGGATTCCAAGTCCAGAACGCTATTTTCCAGATCTTTATTTTTTTTTTCCAAAGTGCGCACCTTTATTTGAAGTCCGCTGATTTCATCCTCCGCACTTGAAACACGAAGCTCCGCCTGCGTCACTCGCTCCACGCAGTCACCCAACTCCTTTCTCATTGCATCCAACGCTGCCATAATCCCATCAAGTTTAGCGGAAAAGTCTGCTCTCATTGAGCTAATGGCAGCCAGCACTGCACCTGTGCCGCCATCGTCAGCAGCAGCAGTTACCGCACCACCGCTAGTTTCATCCGCCATATCCGCAGCTTTTTCTACTGCGCCACAAACTTTAAAGTCCGTTAATTTGGACTGCTTCGGCGATTCAATTTTTTCCCCTCCTGATTTCCCAGCCTTAGTCTTCACCGGCATATCCTCACCCAAACGCTGGGAAAAGTTCTGTTTCAAATGAGAGAGTTATTTGCCGAATCTTTATTTCCAGGAGCAGAGCAGAGTGATACGTGTCCTTCTAGGCGGCCGCCATAACCGGAAGTCGGAAAAACATTTTTTATTTTATTTATTTATTTTATTTGTTTATTTGACAGGGACAGTGCAATAAACATAGACAATTAATCAAATGACAATCAATCTAATGTGTTGCACAAAGAGTGTATAGCTATTAGCTAATTTGCAACTCTTGTCCCTGGATGGGCTTTAGAAAGAAGAAACAAGTAAAAAGAAAGAAGGATAAGGAAAAGAAAAAATGAAAACAGAATAAACAATAACCACATACATCAATGCAAAAAAGATTATAAATACACAATATAACAACCTGGCTCACATTTGCCTATTTCAGGCCTCCCTCCCTTCGTCACTCACTATAAACAAACACATTCATTCCTTCCCTTCATTCACTCTCACCCTGCAGACAATCATTTCATACATGGGTACATTCTTGTTTATTTTTCAGCCAGTTTTTAACCTTTGTAGTGAATGTTTTAAAGTCCGTTATTATTTTAATTACATTTGGCATTGTGTTCCAGATGTGACTGCCCTTTATAGAGAAAGCTGTTTGTCCAAATGTGGTTCTGCAGTGGAATATTTTACAGTTATTGTTAACAGAACTCCTGGTGGCTCTGCTGCTGTCCTGTCTTTGGATGAAACCAGCAAGTGGCTCAGGCGCTGATTTATGGAAACATTTGAAAATTAATTTCAGAAAACATTTTCATATTTATGAGAAAAGTTATACATTTTTTTTAAGAGATGTGCAGTGAAACAAACCATTCTAAGGAAGGCCGCAGTAATGAAAGAAAACTTGCCCAAAACATGTGCCAAACATTGAAAGAAGACTTGCGGGAGCTGAAAACATGCGGGGAAGTGCAGTAAATCAGACCTTTCACCTGTTTTTTTTTTTTCCTTGTAAAATTCAGACAATTTTGTTTTAACTTGTAGATTTGAGGCAGATTTTTCTTCTCATAACTTCTAACTTGTGGTTTTATCTGGGCCCGGAGCCACATGTTGTAGACCCTGCTGATTATATATATTTTTTGCATATGTGTTCAGATCTTCAGACGGGGCTCAGACAGAATCTATGATCTGTCCTGGGAGTCTCTGAGGAAGGAGGTGACCGTTGCCGTGGAGACTGAGGTAATCAGAGCTTGACCTGCTCTTGTTTAAAGTCACATCAGCTTTTTATTAATCTCACTTTATTCCTCAGCAATCTAGAGTGAAGAGTCACATTTTTCAGTCATTTTCCAGTTTGAGATCAATAAAGTCCATCCATCAATCTTCCTGGGTTTTTTTTTTTTCTAATTTGCAGCTTTTCTTGTAAATTTTCTGCTTTCTGCTTTTTCTTTTATTTTCTTTTTCTCCTTGTAAATTTGAAAAAAGTTGAAAATTTATAGGAAAATAAGAAAGAAAAAGCTGCAAACTTATGCAAAAAAACTCTCAAATCTATATAAAAAAAAGACTGCAAATTTACATGAAAAAAGTTGCAAACTTGAGGGAAAAAAGTCAGAAATCTATTTTTAAAAAAAGTTGAACATTTACAAGAGAAAAGTTGCAGATTTACAAAAAAAAAAGTTGCAAATTTATAAGAAAAAAGTTGCAAATTTATTTGGAAAAATGTTGCAGATTTCCCCGTGTTTGTGTCCCGGTGCAGCTCCAGAGCAGTGTGACGAAGTTTGAGTTTTCTCAGGAGGAGTACCGGCAGCTGCAGGTGGAGTTCTGGTCCCGGTTCTACTCCTGCTGCCTGCAGTACCAGGAAGCCCAGTCGGCTCCCCTGGGCCTGACCGTGAGCCCCTACACCGGCATGGCCTGTCTGCTCAGGAAGGTGAAAAGACCCCCGAACACACCAGAGAGGACAGAAAATGGAGTGAAGGAAAGCTGACTGTCCTGGTGTGTTTGTGTGTTCCAGGGCTTCGTGTCGTTCCTGCTGCCGTGTTTCTCCGTGGATCATCTGTACCTCTGCTACGATCAGTACCTGACCACGGAGGAGGAGACGCCCATCAGTGAAGGTGAAACTAATGATGGAGTAAAAACCACAGAATCTGACTTTAACTGCTGCACAGGCCTCATCAGAGCCGCATCTGATTGGTCCCGTTGACATAGTGAAGCCGTGGACCCACTGTTGGACCAACACATCAACACACCCTGATTTTGTTAGTAGATATTGTTGCATCATACGGTGACATCACATGGTCGCACCATTAAATATGTAGCCTCATACAGGTTGCAATATTAAGTACGCAGCGTTAAGGCTACAATTATATGAATATGATTATTAATAATTAATAACTGTGATTAATAATATTTACAATTATTGCATTATCTTGTTCTAACACTGGGGGGCACCACTCACTGTTTTGAGAGAAGTGAGAACTCAAACAATTTAGCTTTAGAATTTGGCAAATGATAAGCCAAGTATTAAGTTATAATTTAATTAATAATTATTGGTTCACTCTCATAGCCTGGGCATCAGTTCTTGACACGGAGCGATTCTGAAATCTGGACAAAGGAAGCTACTCCTTAAACTCAGTTTAGTATCTTTAATTAAGGAAACAAAGTGGCAGACATCTGTATAGCTTGTAAAATGAAGAGATAACCAAAGATGAAAATAACTGGTAATTTTGCATATATGAGAAAGGAACAGTATTGACATCTTTACAGGTTCTGCATATGTGAAATACGGCTGGAATATGATTGTGTATCTGAGTGGAGAATTAGTGGAACCACCATAGGAAAACTGAGTATAATGCGAAGTTAATAAAAAAGAGAATTTTGGAAAAAGAAGAAAAACAGATTAACTTTACCTTAGGCTCAAAAAGGGACCGACAGTTACAGAAAAGGTTATGGTTGAGGGAAATAAAGGTCTGTCCTACTTCCTTGGAAGCTGTGCCGGAGTTCTTCTCCTGGGAGGGCTGGGGTTCTCAAGAGACTCAGGCCAAAACCAAAATGAAATAGTCAAGCCTCATTGGGTCGCAGACGATGGAGGATTGGGGCTTCTGACAGCCCGGCTGGTCCAACCTGGGTTGGAAATGGGACATTGATAGCAGGGGTCCTCTGTGCAGTTCTGCACCTGGGGTCTTGACCTCGGGACCTTTTCAGAGGTGGGAGCCCAGCTTCGGGCCTGTAGCTTGGGTCTGCTTGTTTTTTTCTGGCAACAATGGGTCATCCTCTCAGATGCCATTTTGACATTGAAGGACAGCCAAAAAGGAAGCCTTAAACTAGGTGAACTAGGCACGCTCTAAAATGTGCTGGTATGCATGAGTTTACAGAAAAATATTGTGAAAATTGATGAGTTCAAAACGAAAAGGCTTAGGCTGCTAAAAGGGCAAGAAGAAAATTAAAAATCACTTTTAGTGATACTGTCCTTCTAGGCAAAACGGCTAAACTTGAGGGAAAAATTTGAAAGTGTAAAAGTTTGGGTAAAGAACGAATTCTGAGGAACAAAAGGCTGTATTTACCTTGAGTAAAAACAGGAGAGCTGTGTGAATGAGCCCAAGAAACCAGAGGGAAAATAGGCGCAGGCCTCTGACCTGCAGAAGTGCTGAGGACAAAAGTGACAGAACTCTATTTTGCAGGGGGATAAAAGGAAGCTTTCTCTTTCTCTCTCTCTCTCTCTCTCTCTCTCTCTCTCTCTCTCTCTCTCTCACACTCACACTCACACACACACACACACACACACACACACATGGGAGCAGTGTTGAGCAACCCCGCCAATCAGACTGACTGGATCTCTCTCTATTTGTATGCAAATCGGCCCACTCAAATTTGGGGAGGGGAAGCAGAGACACCAGTTTAGAGTAAATTCTGAGGAATACCTCATTAATACACGTGACTGACACAGGCTTGTCTACAGCAACATTTCTATATGATTCTTGTCTACTCTTTCAGAATTCATGACGAGGAAAAGTGTGCACAGATATTCTGACACACAGCCGCAACAATGTGGGTCTCTCTCAGCTTGTCTTCAGGTAGTTGCAGTTTGTATGTGAGAGGGGGGGGGCCACCACGGAGTGGCGTCCGGTGACACTGGGGGGGGGGTTGAGACTTGGAGCAGAGTTAAAGTCTTAAAAGTTCATAAACGGAGGGAGCAAAGTTTATGAGAGGGGAATTACAAAGTTCATTCTGGCTGGAGTCTGCTACAGTATGTTGTGTGAAGTTTGTGCTGCATGTGTGACCCCCCCCACCCCACCCCCATATTCCCCTCAGACCCCGACGTGGGCCGGGACATCCTGCAGCTGGTCCAGTGTCTCCGTTTGGTCAGCGACACTGTTTCAGGAGAGATGGCGTACGAGATGGAGAAAGCCCTGGAGTATCTTCAGCCCCCGGAGAAGGCGGCAGAGCTGGTCCTGGAGAACATGCTCTGCAACGACAAGTCAGTCCGTTTTAATCACAAACCAATTACTTTACACTGGATAGAAAACAAAACTTAATTAGCCTTCTCTTCCTCGTTAACGGGCAGCTTTCTTCTCTTTCGTCCACAACTTCTTATTCTTGTGAATTTGCGATTTTTCACATTTTGTAAATTCCTCAGATTTTCTCTTGTAAATTTGTCCCATTTTGCAAATTCATGAAGTTGTCTCGTCTCATAAATGTCTGACTTTTGCCTAAATTTTTGACCTTTTCATACAATTGCAAGGGCTGCACGGTGGCGCAGTGGTTTAGCACTGTGGCAGCACAGTTTTACCCTCGGCCGGGGGATCGCGGGGATCATGAGATCGTGGGTTCGATCCCAGCCCCCGACCAACAGTGAGCTGTGTGGAGTTTGCATGTTCTCCCCGTGTTGCGCGGGTTTACTCCGGGATTTCTCCGGTTTCCTCCCGCACACCAAAAACATGTAGGTTTAGGGCGCTCGCGCACGCAGCGACCAGCAGCCGGTGGCTTGTCACCAGACTGCAAACCAAGTCTACCTACGGGTACAAATAAGTAACAAAAAAAAAAAAAAAAAAAAAAAAAAAAAAAAAAAAAATTATGTAACTTTTTTTTTTTAAATACAACTTTTTCTCATCACTTAAATTTGACACTTGTGGTTAATTGACTAATCATTTTGGCAGCTTTTTCCATATCATGAAAATGACTTTTCTCATCTCATAATTTTATTTGCACCCTTTTTCCTCATAAACTTGAAACTTTTTCATGAGAATGTGTGACTTTTGCCTTAATTTGACTTTTTCATACAATTTTGAGACTTTTTTTTTTTAAATATACAACTTTTTCCTCATGTCTTAAATTTGTGACATTTTTGGCAGCTTTTATCATAACTCATGAAAATTACTTTTCTCATCGTGTAAATTTATTTGCACCCTTTTTTCCTCATACATTTGAAACTTTTTCATGTAAACTTGTGACTGTGTTCACATAAATTAGTAAATTTTTCTCATCTTATAAAATTGACATTTTTGCATAAAGTCATTTTTTCCCCACAAACTGTAAATTTGCAACTAATAAAAACAGTCTAAGCTGCATTTGTCCAGTGTTTGTCTGACCTACCAGTAGTGTCCCTGCAGTTGCTATGGTTCCTGAGTGACTCTTGCTGGTTTTCCCGCAGCAACAACGTGATTGTGGACATCCAGAACAAGCTGCAGGATGTGCGTAACCCGATGGCGGCCATGATGGTCCTGCTGAGGGAGATGGACCTGGAGACGGACTCTGATGTGACCGCAGAGATGCCCGTCCAGACCGGTAGGGAGGGGTTTTTGTTTTTGATTGTTTGTGGGGCCACGGGTCTGTTTTCTGCCGTGGCTCAGCTCCTCCGCCCTGTCGCCGCAGGTCAGTCTCTCAACGTGCGGCTCAGCGTGTCGCAGCTGTACAGCAGCACGTCGGCGGTGTCCGTGGTCTGCCAGGCCGTCTGCCACATGGCCATGACCAGAGCGCTCTTCTGTAGGGACCTGCTCATCCTGCAGAAGCTCTACCTTCGCTTTGGAGACAACGTACATGCGCGCACACACACACACAAAAGACTTAAATTTATGAGGACAAAAGAGAATTTTATGGGGAATTTTTTTCAGATTTACAAGAAAAACGTTGCTTATTTATGAGAGGGGAAAAAAATCACATTTAGGTGAAAAGTTGTAAATTTACAAGAAAAAAATTGCAAATTGAGGAGGAGAAAAAGTTGCTTATTTATGAGGGGGTTAAAAAAATCACAAATTTAGCTAAAAAGTTGTAAATTTATTTGAAAGAAGTGTCAAATTTGTCAGGAAAAAGTTGCAGATTTCAGTCAGAAATTTTAAAAAGTATAAGAAAAAAGGCCACAATTGTGTAGGAAAAAAAGCTGCAAATTTACCAAAAATCTAAGCCTTAAAATGAAGCTAATTTTGTGCTTATGAATTTAGTTTTCTTCATTTAAAAAAATCTGTTATTTGCACATTTTTTTATTTAATTCAGTTTTACCTTTTTGACTTCTCATTAGTTTACTGCTTCTCCTGAATTCATAATTTTCCCCATAAATTTGTTGAGGCAATTTTCTTAATGAGCTTTTTTTTCTTGTGGACAAGATTATATTTTAAGTGTTTCTCAAAAATTTGACTTTTTATTCTCTTAAATTTGCAACTTTATTTCCCACAATTTTGCTTTTCTTTTATATTTATTTAATTGTTTTTGTTTGGAAAATTTTCAGATTTTTCTTGTAAATTTGCAACTTTTTCCCCCTCTTAAATATGACCCTAATCTGATTTTTTTTCCCTCCTAAATTTGCAATATTGTTGTAAATTTGACCTTTTTTTAGTTTTTTCTTTTGTCTGTCACATTTGAGTATTTTTTCCTTTAGCTAAATCTATTTTTTTCCTAAACTTGCAACCCTTTTGTAAACTTACAACTTTATTCTCTTGTAGCTGTGTGTTTTTATTCTCATAAGTTTGCTGTTCTTTATCTTGTATTTCCCCCCATAAATGAGCAGCTTTTCCGCCTCTGATCCCCCGAATGATTCTGGATGATCAGACCCGGGTTCGCTCTCTTCTCTGTGTGTCTCCAGGTGTTTCTGGGCGGCGGCGCTCAGCTGCTGCAGCTCCAGCAGGACCTGATCCCACGCACCTCCCACCTCCTCTCCTCGTATCACCTCCTCAAACACGTCAGTGTGAGCCTCGCCTCCTCCGTGCCCACAGACACCATGTGAGTGCACACGCAGCAGTACACATGAGAGGAGTCACACAGATGAGCTACGCTGTGGTCCGTACAACTATCGGCTCACTGTCTACATGTCCAGGGTGGTTTTCATGAAATCTGCCCCTGAAAGGTCGGAAAAAATACCAAGGTCACGCTAAAACACCAGCTGCATTTTTTTCTTGCATTTATAGGGTTAAATCCTTGTAAATTTGGAGAGATTTTAATAGATTTAAATAAAGTAAAATGAGTACAATGAACAGGAATCATAAATTTGAGACTTTTTCGCATTAATTTGTGACACACACACACACACACACCCAGGGGAAAAAATTAACTTTTTTCCCTTGTAAATTTTCACAAATTTTCTAGTACTTGTTTTATCCCCTGCCGGTTGAAGTCCAAAGGGGGATTATTTTATGGTTCAGTCCATCTGTCCCACTTTTGTGAAATCACCTCCTCCTGCAGTTTTGGTCCGATTGTTTTGAAACTTGGTACCATGGTTTGATACACACTGAGGATGGGCATATTGCAGTTTGGTTCTGATGGGATTATTTTTGTGGGAATTGTAGCCCCTGACCTCCTGTTTCACCTCACTTCATGGACAGTAACTGTCTTGTGAAATCAACTCCTCCCACAGTTTGGATCCGATTGTTTTGAAACGGTACCACAGTTTGATATACTCTGATGATGAGCATATTGCAGTTTCACTCTCATCGGATGACCTCAAGGTCAAAGGTCAGAGTTCAGATTTTTCCCTAAATCTTCTAAACGCAATAACTACTGAAAGAAATGATGTAGGCTTTTCAACTCGATACAGGAGTTGTATCTATTACACATCTTGGACGACTGACACCTCACCTAGCTATGGGTTTGGGGTCAAGGGGTCAAAATTAACATTGCAGTTGCACTATGATAAATGGTAAATGCTACATTTACTATTACTATAAAACAAGCAGAGCTAGGGCCACCAAACCTGGTATATAGTAGGGCTGCAACTAACGATTATTTTGGTAGTCTACTAAAGGAACAACTATTTTTTCGATGAGTCGACGAAGTACTATTATTTCTTTCAAGTCCGCCAGCTCAGCTTCCTGCTGGCACAGCTCCTGTTCAGGGCTCGAGATCATGTTTTACCTCACCTGTTTAAGCCTGCACTACTACTACTACTTCTTCCAGCTGCTCCCTTCAGGGGTCTCCACAGTGGATCATCTGCCTCCATCTCCCCCTATCCCTTCATCTTCCTCTGTAACACCAAGCCTCTCCATGTCCTCCTTCACTACATCCATTAGTCTTCTCTGTGGTCTTCCTCTTCTCCTCCTGTCTGACAGCTCCATCTTTAGCATCCTTTGTCCAATATCTCCACTATCCCTCCTCTGCACATGTCCAAACCATCTCAGCCTTGCCTCTCTTACTTTGTCTCCAAACCGCTCAACGTGAGCCGTCTAGCTGATGTACTCATTTCTAATCCTGTCCCTCCTATTCATTCCCAATGAAAATCTTAGCATCTTCTCTGCTACCTCCAGCTCCATATCCTGTCTTTTTGTCAGCGCCACAGTCTCCAAGCCATACATCATAGCAGGTCTCACTACTGTCTTGTAAATCTTCCCTTTCACTCTTGCTGCTATCCTTGTGTAACAAATCACACCTGACACTCGTCTCCACCCACTCCACCCTGCCTGCACTCTCTTCTTCACCTCTCTTGTGCATTTTCCATTGCTTTGGATGGTTGAGCCCAGGTATTTAAACTCATCTACTTTCACTACTGCTACTCCTTCTATCGTCACCGTTACACCTGCCTCCCTCTCATTTAGGGGTGGGCAATATGGCCTAAAAATGATATCACGATATTTCTGTGAATTTTCATGATAACGATATTTTCACAATATTGCAGAATACAGTTTTTTTTTAATTTATGCAAAAAGAACAGTTTCAGTGGCCAGCATTATTTATCTTCAACTTATTCAGAAAAAACAAAACAAAGCTCTTATTTCTCCATTTTATAAACAGCAGCTCAGATTTAGTTAAAAATATTTTTTTTCCACAATATTTTTTATTGAACCTTTTTTACAAACATGGCACAAACAATCAAACACTAACACTAAAGTAATTTAAAAATTTAAAAAAAAAAACGGTAACTACAAAAAAAAAAAAGTACTAAAAACACCAACAACCATTAACTAAGGCAAGTCATCAACAATGCTCCTCTGTTTAGTCTAGGTAATCTATTACATAAGTATACATATTATACATTCACCAATTTGGAATTTACAAGGTCCACACATATCATTCACCTTCTTCTTCAAAAGTTATGTTTAATTTCTTTACATAATCAATGAAAGGTCTCCATATATTCTCAAACACACCTTCCTTTAATTTCAGTATATATGTTATTCTTTTTAGTGGAAGGTTTGTTAACATCTGTCTTAACCACTGAGTCACATCTGGTGTATGAATCTTTTTCCACAGTAGTGCAATACATTTTTTGGCATTAAGCAAACCGAGGTCTATGAATGCTCTTTCACTCTTATTAAAGTTATGTTTTCTGGATACAGACCCAACAAAAACAGTTTAGGGTTCAATGTGAATTGTTTTGAAATTATTTTTTCAATTGTTCCCCTCACCTCTTCCCAAAACATTCTGATTTTTCTACATTCCCATAAACAGTGAAATAGGGTTCCTTTACTTTCCATACATTTTGTGCACGTATCTGGTATGTTTTTGTTATATCTATTTAACTCCACCGGTGTAACATACATCCGCATTAACCATTTAAAATGTATCAATTTAAGACGTACATTTATTGATTTGGTTTGAGCTTCTGCACAAGCCAATTCCCATTGTTCCTCTGAAATTTCAATTTGCAGGTCTTCTTTCCAATAATTCATTCTTTTCTGTGAGTTTTCACTTGAGGATAGTGTCACTGAGTTATAAAACTCTGAAATAATACCCTTTCTCTTACTATCTTTCGTCAAAATTTTTTCCAAGGATGAATAAGTAGGTCAGGTGAGAGCATTATTTTGATTTGATCGAATAAAATTTCTAAGCTGAAGATATTTAAAAAAATGTGTTCTATTAAGATTGAATTTAATCCTCAGTTCTTCAAAAGACATTATGTTATCTGAACGTGACAAATATAAGTCTCGAATCTTTTGAATCCCTTTTAAATTCCATACTTTAAATACAGCATCCGCTCTCCCTGGTTTAAAATATTGATTACCCCATATTGGGCTAAATTGTGACAGTGAGTGTGGTTCTTTTAAATATTTTGTGGTTTCACACCATATTTTGATCATGTGCTTTACAATTGGATTTTTAACTTGTTTCTGTAATTTTTAGCCGAGTCTGAGTATATGAATATGGGAAGAGGTAAAGGTAAATTGTATGATTCCATTTTAGTCCAGTGAGGAGGATCATTTGATGAAAAATAATATGTCATAGACCTCAGTTGTGCTGACCAATAATACAACATAAAGTTTGGACATTTCAGACCTCCACGATCAAATGGTAAATATAGTAAGGACAAACGTAATCTAGCCTTCCTATTGTTCCATAAAAATTCCACTAACTTTTTTTTAATTCTTGAGAATAGATCTGAAGGTGGTGGTAAAGGAATGCATTGAAATAAAGTATTTTTGGTAAGATATTACTTTTAAGTATATTAAAAGTAATTATACTGTAATTATACTATTATACTGTGTGTCTATATATATACATTTATAGTAATATGGACATATGTTTACTAGATGTTGTTTTTTCTTGCCTTCTGATTGTTGCTCTGAGTGTTGCTATCCCTGTGCTGTTGCAATCCTGGAATTTCCCCATTGTGGGACTAATAAAGGCTTATCTTATCGTATCTTATCTTAATTCTCCTGATCATCAACATTGGTAGTGACATCCATCTCTGAAGTAACTCATTAATATTTGTCATTAAGGCTTCATAGTTGGCATTGGCGACTGATTCTAGCTTAGGCACAATTTGAATTCCTAAATATATAAACTGATTTACAACATTGATTGATTGACACCATATTTTGATCATGTGCTTTACAATTGGATTTTTAACTTGTTTCTGTAATTTTTAGCCGAGTCTGAGTATATGAATATGGGAAGAGGTAAAGGTAAATTGTATGATTCCATTTCAGTCCAGTGAGGGAGATCATTTGATGAAAAATAATATGTCATAGACCTCAGTTGTGCCGACCAGTAATACAACATAAAATTTGGACATTTCAGACCTCCACGATCAAATGGTAAATATAATAAAGACAGACGTAATCTAGCCCTCCTGTTGTTCCATATAAATTCCACTAACTTTTTTTTAATTCTTGAGAATAAATGTAAAGGTGGTGGTAAGGGAATGTATTGAAATAAATAAAGTATTTTAGGTAAGATATTACTTTTAAGTATATTAATTCTCCCGATCATCGACATTGGTAGTGACATCCATCTCTGAAGTAACTCATCAATATCTGTCATTAAGGCTTCATAATTGACACTGGCGATTGATTCTAGCTTGGGCACAATTTGGATTCCTAAATATTTAAACTGATTTACAACATTGAATTGATTTACCTCGGGGGCTGGGTGATTTCTCTGGGTCTCATTTAGCATTAATATTGAAGATTTAGTTTTATTTATTTTATATCCTGATATTTCCCCAAAGTTCTTTATTAAATTTAACAAGGTCGGAATTGATTTTTTAAAATTCGACATAAACAAAATTATGTCATCGGCATACAGGGAGATTTTATGTTCTGTTGGTCCAACTTTAATTCCATATATTTGTGGATGTAAACGTACTGCCATCGCTAAAGGTTCAATTGGCATAGTAACAGGGATGGCAATTTTCCGCCAATCCGCGGATTTCCGCCGATTTATTATCAAATTGATCATTTCTGTGAATCATCTAAATCCATTGAGAAAATTTTAGGGGGGGGGGGGGGTAAGGTACCTTATTGTTACCGATTTTAGCGAAAATCAATACGATTACATAAGTGCTCGGCGCTTCCCCGGGTCAAGTCTCCTGCGATAACCCGGATGTTATGTACTCAAGCTACTGCTGTATTGTAAACAGCCCTGCGATTGGATAGTTGCAAACAATTGGACCAATCAAATGGCTCGTTGTATGCTTTGTCAAAAATTCATGGCGGCTTGTTCTCAGGGATGTGATTTTTCCGGTAATTTGCCGAATTCCGCTTTATTTTATCTTCCAGGAAGATAAAGTACATTAAGTAAGTTAGCGGCTTGTGGTCCACGAACGCAGTGAAGGTGCGCCCTTTCAGGCAGAACTGGAAGTGGCGTATGGCCAGGTGGAGAGCCATTAACTCTCTGTCGAACACGCTGTATTTACGCTCACTGTCGTGCAAAGACCTGCTAAAAAAAAAGGTGAGCGGCTGCCAAGAACCGGCAACGCATTGCTCCACGACGGCCGCTATGCCCATGTCCGAGGCGTCGGTAGTGAGCGCTATCCGAGCCGCCGGGTCTGAGTGCGCCAGTGTTTGCCAGAGCTGTTTTAACCTCAGAATGCCTGCTGCCGTTCAGAAGTCCAGTCGACTCTGTCCGCCGGTTTCCGTTTCTTGAGTGCGGCGTACAACGGCTGTATGAGCTGGGCTGCGCGGGGGAGGAAACGGTTATAAAAGTTAACCATCCCCCAAAACTCATGCAGCGCCCTGACATTGATGGTGAGGAGAAAAAAATAGCAAAACAATTTAGGTAGATTACTTTTATGATTCCAAACAGTTTGAAATTGACAGTGCACAGTGGACATTGACTCATATGTCTGTGACATATGTCTGTGACTAGAAAAGCGCTATATAAGTGCAGGTTAGTTAGTTAGTTAGTCATAACTTTTGAATATTTCTAAGACTTGGCTGCATCAGTGATTGTGCAAAATGAACTGCTCAAGACTCAATGGAGATTGAAACTGGTGATCTGAAATGAATGCTGAAATTATAAAAAATAATGGTATGTTGGAATTTTATATATTTATTTATTATGGAATAGATAAAATTAACTGATTTTGATTTGATCAAGTGTTAAAGCATGTGATGGATAATGCTTGTTGGAATATTTTAGGAATGCTATCTTCTTGGAACATAAGTCAGTATTATACAGTAATAAGTGGCATTCAGCTGTTTGTTTTACGTCATTTAAGCACAGTTCTGGTACTTAAAAATCATAAAAACCCAGGAGCTTCAGGGGGCTTCGTCCCTCTTGCCCCTGACCCCGCTGGGGGACTGTGTCCCCCAGACCCCCTGCTAAATTTTCAGATAATTTCCCCAACCCCAAATCACATCCCTGGTTCGTGTTGGAATTCTGAGCTTTCGGTATTGTTTTCAGCGGAATTATGAGATTTTTATCAAAGGATCAGGAGTCATCAGTGCTAGAAATAGACAAAAGTGTCAAAAATAAGTTCCGATGGAATTGGCTTGAGAGAAAAGTGATGGTAAAGGTGAAAATTGGCTCAAAGTTCGACGAGGTAACAGAAACACTCGGACAGTTTCTGAAGAAACCAGAAAAGGAGATGAAGTTCAAAGTTCAGAGACTGACACAGCTTGCTGCCAAAAGGAAGAAAGTTTCACATTAGAAGTGACTTGGTGACCAGTGTAAATAGTGTAATAAACTTGTATAGAACTGTTAAATATGTTGGACTAAAGACAGTGAGACAACATTGAAGAAAAAGTAAGTTAACTTTTCATTAAATTTAATGCTTTATCTAAGTCTAGTACGGTATTTCATTTTTTTTTTTATCATTTTTTTTCAGTCTAAATGACTTCTGTTTTACTGAAAACCTCCCAGCTTCAGGGGGGCCCCCCCATAAGTCAATCGACCAAATTAGATTTCAGCTGAAATCAGAATTTCCTGTTGCCATCCCTGCAAGAGCCACGCAGGGTCCTGCACGGAGCCTGTCCTGTTTAAATAAGCTGAATTTTGCAGCTGTCTCCAACCAGTCCACACACCCCGTAGTTGAAATACTGGAGTTATCACCACTGCTTTAGAAAATGATCAAATTTTTTTTTTTTTTTAACTTTATCAGCAGTTCTTGACTGTAGGAAGAGCTCCATCACACACGCACATGAATTTGAGAGCGGAGCTACAGCGATTCTCAACGTAGCTTCCATCATTTGCTGTATAAGTTATGAACCCTGTCTAAATTACGAGACCACTGGGTCCTAAAAACTCTTGCACTAATATCTCATACCGCGTTGTTGAGCTATCCACTGTCACCGCAGGGGAAGTTCCTGCACTGTGACGGCCCTGCCTCTGACTAACATCAAAATGGCTTTTAAACTATATCTCAACAACAAAGAAAGTTAGGGTCACCAAACCTGGTACACAGGTTCACCTTGGCATCCTGACCTCTGACTATGGCTTTGGGATCACGAGGTCAGAGGTCAAGGTTGGCACTCCCTATGATCTCTTACTATAGAACGTGTAAAGCTCTCTAGGGTCACCATACTTGCTACCCAGGTTCAACTCGGGATCCTGACCTACAGCTATGAGTTGTATACTTTGTTGTATATTTGTGTATGACGAACTTATCATAATTTGATCATTGGTACCGACCTACCCTCCATTGAGAACTTATATCGGTCCATAACCAGGAAACGGGCGGGAAACATCTGTGCTGACCCGTCACACCCCGTCCACAAACTGTTTGAACTTCTGTCTTCTGGTCGTCGTTACAGATCACTGAAGGTCAAAACCACCCGTCACAGGAACAGTTTCTTTCCTCAAGCCATCACTCTGATGAACTCCTAACATTCACCTAGTCCTACCTGTTTGCTGTACTCATGACTTTTCATCCATTATTACATTGCACATAACTCTCACACTGCTTTTTACTTCATTCACATTATATCACTGAATCTGAGTCCACATTGAAATACTGTGTGATTGTATATTTTTTCATATATTTCTGCAAAGTGTGGTTAGTCTGAGTAAATAACTGCATATATTCCTGTATATATTTGCATCCTTTTATAGAAACGTGGACAGACTGTAATTTACTGTACATACTCTGTTGTCATTGAATCCGTATTTAAATCCTCCACTTGAACAACGAGAGCAAGTTTTTAGCCAAAGTCAAATTCCTTGTATGTGTTGTGCATACTTGGCCAATAAAGCTGATTCTGATTCTGATTCTGATTTGGTTCTGCCACAGTAATTATACTGAAAAGTTGAAAACTACTCTCTGGCAGTAAATGTTGGGATCTTCAAAGAAAACGGAGGCGGGAGATATTGGACTTGCCTCAGTGCTCTTGTTTTCTAATTATTTTATGACTTTAATAGTCAGAATTTTAAGATGTTGTTTTCCACGTTCATTTGTCGCTTTTTTCCTTGTAAAAGACCTTTAAAGTAGAACTGAACTCACCTTTTTGCCAAAAAAGTAGAATAGCAGATTAATTCCTTATTACCTATTGTATTTTTCAACACATAAAAGAAATTTTTAGGCCGTGCGATGGCCAAGCTATAAGCCGATAAACTTTTGCCTCTGGCTGGCAGTGCCAAACAAACCGGAAGTAGTGCAGACGACGTCACGAGTGTGACCCTTATCAAAACAACAATGGCAGATGATAGCAGTTCCAGCAGTCAAGAACACCAGAGTTTTCAGAGTGAAGAGGCATTCAGGATCGGTGACAAGACAGAGGAGGACAGAGGAGGATGCAGGAGTGTCAAGTGAACAGGAAGAGAGCGAGGGAGGCATCGAACCGTACAGATTAGAGCCAGAATTTTCGGCATGGAAATTATAGGCGCTCGGCAGGGAGCGAAGCTGGGTAAAACGTCTCGGCCAATCAGCTTGCGAGATTCCCGAGCGGTGAAGAGGTGGGCGGAGAGGAGTGGAGCGGTGGTCAGAGAGGTAGATTTTGAGTTGTGCGGGCTCTCCGTGTTGATACCTGATGTTCTAATGTAGAAGGCAGGGAGACTACATTAGAACATCAGGTATCAACACGGAGAGCCCGCACAACTCAAAATCTACCTCTCTGACCACCGCTCCACTCCTCTCCGCCCACCTCTTCACCGCTCGGGAATCTCGCAAGCTGATTGGCCGAGACGTTTTACCCAGCGAAGGAAGACCGCATTCGTTGTTCTTTATCGCTCGTGTTGCTTAGTGGCACTTTTCGCTGTTCTCTTGTGCCTTTTTGTGCAAAATAGTGCTTGTGACGCCCTTGGGGGGGGGTGACGCTACTTCGCGGTTTTTCACTTTTCGCGGTCGGTTCTGGTCCCCATTAAACGCGATAAGTGAGTGATCACTGTATATCTAGAAACGCATCGCTTCCCGGTCGCTTTTCCTCCCCCTTTATTTTCTTTCGTCGCCATGACAGCTTTCCTTGGCCACTGAACAGATCTTCCCAGGTGTTGGAAGTGTTTTGTAGTCGACTATCACGACAAAATGCACCAAAAACAACCAGTGTCGACGTGCTCGCAATGGTAAACATGAGGACTGGGTCACACTCGTGACGTCACGCGGAACTCCGGCTGCACTTCGGCAGATTTGTCTGATTTTTCAGGGCGGGAAATTCTAAATCGCGATTTTCTCCAAGATTCCGGGATTTGTGGAGGGGGTGCCAATGATAAATTATCTTTATAATTGTATGTACTATCACCCAGTGCCGTTCAATGCCGTTCAGTTCAGTTCTACTTTAAAGTGGCTCTGTGTGAAGCTGATTAGTGTCAGATTTCTGTGGTTACCTAATGATTCCAGTGGTTTGTATGATCTTATTTCCTGTATGGGGTAAATTCTGTGATCAGGTTGGGATAAATCAGGTAAACACAGCTCGTTTCTCAGCAAGAATCCATCTGTTTTCTGAGTATTTTGGGTCAGTTGATGACGGTGACAGTCTGGTCGTTTTGCGTTTCAGAGACGCCAACCTGCAGCACCTCACCATGTTGGAGTTATCAGACACTCCAACCCTCTCCGCTGGTAGATCAGGTCAGTGAGTGTGACCACCTCAGACATAGACTCGATCAGCGGTCTGATCAGACTCTGGTGTGGTGACGTCGTCGTCTGTGGTTCCTCTCTCTCCAGCTCTAAGCCCTCAGACGGTGGTGGAGCTCTTCTTCCAGACCGGGGGCAGGAAGCTGGTCACGTCTCAGCTCTGCTCTCAGCTGCAGGGAAACTGTCTGCTGCCCTGGACTCACACCATGTCCATCGTGGTCCCCCTGCTGGCCCAGCTGCTGTATCCTTTGTTATAACTGACCAATCAGTCTTCTACTTCCTGTTTTTGTTCTGGAGTCTTAACTGACATTCTCCCAGCTGGCCCAGTAACCCTGGTTTCCAGTTCCCTGAGTGTCTGATGGCCAACTGTCAGTACACACAGCTGCAGGTCCGTTCAGCTGCGGTAGTGTGACAACATTTGTGACGTGTGTGTGTGTGTGTGTAATGTCTGTGTGTGTTTCTGCAGGAGTATGTGAGGCTGATCGGTCCGTGGTGTCAGGTCAACATCGGCTCCTGTCGCTTCATGCTGGGTCACTGTTACCTGGCCAGCGGGGAGGGGCAGAAGGTCGGTAACGGAGCAGAACCGACAACCTCTGTCAGAAAGTCAGTGTGGAACCACAGAATATAGCAGAGACATTAAAAAATTTGCTTTCTTTCGTCTTAAATTTAGGGAAGATTTTTTTTCTTGTAAATTTCAAAATAAAGTTCTCATAAGTGGTGATTCCCCCCCCCCCCCAAAAAAAAAGTTTTTTTCCCCTAAATTTTCATTTTTGTCTTGCAAATTTGCAAAAAAAATTCTTATAAAGTTGTAATTTTTCCCTCATAAATCTGACTGTTTTCTCCTAAATTTGCAGGTTTTTTCTTGTAAATTTGCAAAAAAAACAAAAATTGGAAATTTTGTATTTTTCCCCCCATAAAGTTGACGTTTTTTCCTCCTAAATTTGCAACTTTTTTGTAAATTTGCAAAAAAAAAAAAAATTCTGACAAATTCGTATTTTTTTCCCCACATAAATTTGACTTTTTTCCTCCTAAATTTGCAGGTTTTTTCTTGTAAATTTGCAAAAAAAAAAATCTTGTTTTTTTCTCTCATAAATTGGTGTTTTTTCTCCTGAATTTGTATTTTTTTCTTGTAAATTTGCACACACACACACGCTCCAGCTGTGACGTTTGTCCATTTCCTCCCGCAGGCTCTGCAGTGCTTCCACGAGGCGGCCAATGAGGTGGAGAAGGAGGAGTTTCTGACGAGGCTGACTGGCGGCGAGGATGAAGATGGCGCCTCCACCCCCAGACTGCAGTACTACAACAAGGTACTGCAGGAGGACGAACCGCCGCCTCCGTCTTCATTAAAGTTCCACGCAAACACACACAGATACCTGGACAGGCTCATCACTATACTTGAGCAAATTAACAGTTTATTTAATTGTTATTAAATTGACTTCTGTTTGATTTGACATTCATCCAAAGACTAAAACACACAGATGAAGTGGATCAGATTCTCATTTTCATAATCACATCACAGGAGCATTCATACAGGTGATTAAAATCTCTCCACACGGACCTTAATAGATAATTACAGTAGATGTACTTTATTGATCCCAAGCTGGGAAAGTACAGTGTAACAGCAGCAGGACACAGTAGGATGACCAACCAACAGGGATGCACACAGCATAATGGGTAGGAAATAGAAAAAAGGAGTTACCCAGGGAAGTAAAAATGCTTAGCTATCTTTACATACTACACAGGCTACCACTAGGTTAAATGATGATCCTTATGAATCTATGGATAGATATGGGCGGCTGTGGCGTAGGTGTAGTGTGGCCGACTACTGATCGGAGGGTCAGGGGTTCGATTCCCGCTCTGTCTGCAGTCTGCATGTCGAAGTGTCCCTGAGCCAAGATGCTGAACCCCCAGTTGCTCCTGGTGGGTCAGGCCAGCAGCGCCTGTGTATGGCAGCTCCGTCGCCATCAGTGTGTGCATGTGTGAATGGGTGGATAGCAGGATCTGTAAAGCACTTTGGTCATCTAGAGATGAGAAGAAGCACTTTATAAGTGAACGCCATTGATGGAGTGTACAAAGAAGGGTTTTAAGACACAGGGTGAAATGTGAGGTACCGGTTAGACTGTAGGTGCAGTGTGGCCGCATTGTTATGCCAAGATAATTGGCATTAAAGATGTTATTTAACATCAGAGTGAGTTGTTGTACAGTGAAATGGCATGTGGCAGGAAACATTTCATGTACCTGACTGTTCGGCAGAAAAGCTGTAGCAGTCTGCTGGAGAAAGTGCTCCACTGTCTGTGCAGTGTGTGGTGGAGGGGGTGATCAGGGTTGTCTGATGGATAAATTTGTTCAGTGTCCTCCTCTCCACCACATTGTCAAAGGTCTCCAGCCTGAGACCAATTACAGAGCCAGCCTTCTTGATAATCTTGTCAAGTCTGTTGGTGTTGCTGGATCTGATACTGCTACCCCAACAGACAGCAGCAAAGAAGATGGCGCTGGCAATGACAGTCTGGTAGAAAAGCTCCAGCATCTCGCTGCACACATTGAAGGATCTCAGCTCCCTCAGGAAGTAGAGTCTGCTCATCCTCTTCTTGTACGCAGCATCGGTGTTAGATTTCCAGTGCAGTCCGTTGCTGATCAAGACACCCAGGTATTTGTAGTCCTCCACATCCTCCCTCCAAATCCGCAATGGCTGTGAAGGTGTCCTCTTCTTCCTGAAGCCAATCACCATCTCTCTGGTCTTGCCAACGTTCAGTCTCAGGTGATTCTGCTCGGTCCAGTCAACAAATCTGTCTACCAGTGCCCTGTACTCTCCCTCCTCTCCCCCTCTTATACACCCAACAACAGCTGAGTCATCAGAGAATTTCTGCAGGTGGCATGACTCAGTGTTGTACTGAAAGTCAGTGGTGTATAAGGTGAAGAGAAAAGGAGAGAGTACAGTCCCCTGTGGAGCTCCTGTATCACTAACCACCACATCAGACAAGACACTGCCCAGCCGGACAAACTGTGGCCTGCCTGTCAAGTAGTCAGTAATCCAGGAGATCACAGAGCTGTCGACCCCCATCCCCCGCAGTTTCTCACCCAGCAGCAGTGGCTGGATGGTGTTAAAGGCACTGGAGAAATCAAAGAACGTGATTCTCACAGTGTCTCCTCCACCATCCAGGTGCAAATAAGCTCGTTGCAGCAGGTAGATGACAGCGTCTTCAACGCCTACATGGGACTGATATGCAAACTGCAGAGAGTCCAGCCACGTCTTCACCTGCGGCCTTAGGTGGGCTAAAACCAGTCTCTCCAGGACCTTTATCACATGAGATGTGAGGGCAACTGGTCGATAGCCATTCAGGTCAGATGGAGATGACTTCTTGGGGACAGGAACCAGGCAGGATGTCTTCCACAGCACCAGTACTCTCTCCAAACTCAGGCTCAGGTTGTACAGGTGTTTCAGTACAGGAGCTAGCTGGTTGGCGCAGGTCCTCAGGATCCTGTCAGAGATGCCATCAGGGCCCGCAGCCTTCCGCTGACGGAGTCTCTCCAGCTGTTTCTTAACCTGGTCTGTAGTTACAGTGATGAGAGGGTTGGTGCTGATGTCTTCAGTGGAGAGGAGGGAGGATGAGGGAGGAGAGATGTGCTGCACAGAAGGGGGAGGGGTGAGTGGGGGTCTGGCTGTGTTGGGGAGGTGATAGACTGTGAGTTAAACCTGTTAAAAAAAAACAGGTTCAACTCATCAGCTCTCTCCAGGCTCCCCGATGTCTGTCTGTCTCTCCCCTGCACCCAGTGATGCGCTTCATTCCAGTCTACACATCCCTCATGTTTTTCTGCTGTAGTTTATCCTCCAGCTTCCTCCTGTAATTGTCTTTACACATCCTCAGCATCTCTCTCAGTTCTCTCCTCTGTTCCTCCCTGTCTCCAGACCTAAAAGCCCTCTTCTTCTTGTTAAGAAGTGCTTTCAGGTCACTGGTGATCCATGATTTGTTGTTGGGGAAACAGCGCACGGTCTGAGCTAGCATGGCTGTGTTTTCACAGATTCTGATGTATTCTGTGATGCAGTCAGTCATGTTGTCTATGACCTCCCCGTGTGGCTCACAGAGTCCATCTCAGTCTGTTGTCTCAAAGCAGTCCTATAGTGCATGAGCAACCTCCTGTGTCCACCTCCCCACAGTCCATGTGTGAGCAGGCTGCCTTTGCACAAGAGGAATGTACCTAGGTGATAACCGAACCAGGTTGTGATCGGATCTGCCAAGGGGGGTAGGGCTGTGGCGCTGTATGCATCTCTGACATTGGCATACAGTAGATCCAGTGTTTTATTTTCTCTGGTGGGACAGTCATCAAGTTGGAAGTTTGGTAATGTTTTGTCCAGTGAGACATGGTTAAAATCTCCTGTGATGGCCATAAATGCATCAGGATGCTGGGCCAATAGAGTGGCACCAGTGGAGCTGATGACGTCACAAGCCGCCGCTCTATCAGCTGATGGGGGAATATAAACAGTGATTACAGTGGCGCATGTGAGCTCTCTTGGCATGTACTAAGGTCGCATACTCACAGCGAGCAGTTCAATGTCCGGGCTGCAGAGACGTTCTTTTACATAAACGTGTCTGGGATTACACCACCTCTCGTTCAGAAAAAGTACAGTCCCTCCTCCCTTCCTTTTACCGCTTCCTATAACGTCCCTGTCCGACTGGACAGTCTTGAAGCCGGGTAACGCATCGTTGCTGTCCGGGATGTGTGAGTGAAGCCACGTCTCTGTAAAACACATGACGCGACCCTCCTGGTATTCTCTCTGTGGCCTGACCAGCGCTGTGAGCTCATCCATCTTATTTTCCAGAGACCTCACGTTCCCCGTGGTTAACACTGGTACTGTTGGTTTAAAGTTTCTCCTCCTTATTCTAACCTTTCCTCCAGCTCTTTGCCCCCAGCATCTCCTCCTCGGCTCTTCCGGGATCAGGGGCTTTGCCCTGGGTATCAGCGTGGGCCTGTTCAGCGCAATCAGCTGGTTGCGTGTGTAAACAATCCTTTTCTCTCCGCTCGTATCGTTTTCCATGGGCGTGAGGAAGAAAAATTGCAGGAAAACCAGAAGAAAAATTGTGAAACTTGGTCCAGTCCTTACTCTCTTATTACCAAGTCTTGATAAAAAAGAACATACTAGAGACAGAATACACTAAATAAAGACACAAGTTCGGAAAGGCATTAGTAAGAGCTGCTGTTACCGGCTGCCATTCCTTTGGCGCCTTATTTATCATTTGTCAGCAAAATTGATTTCTGAACTAATAATTCTCATAAATATCTGGTTTTATAGGATTGCTGGGTTTTATCTTTTACCATTATTTGCACTACGGGTAGCATTACTGTCCATAGACTGCTGTTGTTTTTCCAGCCTTATTCCTTTTTTTTCTTTTGTTGGGTTTTTTATATTGCACATACCACTGAAGAGAGAGAAATGGCATTTCACTTCTCCTCTATTTCCTGTAGGTATAGTCGTACTGACAAATAAAATCTGTGACTCTTGTTTTGGTTTTTGCAACATCATAAAATCTGCTCCCTTTCCCTTATAAATTTGTCATTTTTTTAATGCTAATTTTGTAACCTTTTGTCATAAATTTGACTTTTTTTGCAGCTTTTTCCACATAATCTGCTACTTTTCCCTTATAAATTTGTGACCTGTCATATTAATCTTGCAAACATTTTAGTCATAAATTTGAATTTTTTGCAAGTTTTTCCACATAAATATGCTCCCTTTTCCTAATAAATTTGTGGCGTTTTTCCATTTTAATTTTAAAATGTTTGTCATAAATTTGTGATTTTTTTTGCAGCTTTTCCCACATAAATATGCTCCCTTTTCCTAATAAATTTGTGGCCTTTTTTCATGTTAATTTGGTAGTTTTTTTGTCATAAATTTATGGATTTTTTTCATATAAATATGCTCCCTTTTCCAAATAAATGTGACTTTTTTAATGATAATTTTGCAGCATTTTAGTCATAAATTTGTGACTTTTCCACATACAGTAAATGTGCATCTTTTTTGAATATAATGCTCACTGATCTCATCAGCTCCGCCACACGTAGTCACCCCCCCCCCTTCCCCCCCGGAACAGCTGATCTTTGTGACGTCATTCAGCTGATCTGTCCCAGGCTCCAGCAGTAATTCCTGTGTGTGGTTCTGATGGCGTTCCAGGTTCTGCGTCTGTTGGAGGACGTAGGTCTGCCCGAGCTGGTGATCCAGTTGGCCACGCTGGCCGTCACGGAAGCGGTGAACGACGTGGGCAGTCAGGTGGGTGGGGTCAGCGGTGGTGTTGGCAGTGTTGGCTTGGCTCTGATGTGTTAACGCGTCTCTGTGGCCGTGAACGTGTGTGCAGGCGGCGCTGTGGACCAGGATCTTCAAACACCACCTGAACCTGGGTCACAACAGCGAGGCCTACGAGGCTCTGACCCAGAACCCTGACAGCAGCATGTAAGGAGACATTTTCCCTCATTATCTTGCCTCTTTCCTCCCTTAAATTTGACTTGTTTTTTAAAAAATAAATTTGAACCATTTTCTCTTCAGTTGGAATTTTTTACGACAAAGCCATTCTTTTCCTTTTGTAATTTTGCAGATATTTTTCTTTTAAGTTTGCAAATCTTTCTTGGCTCTTTTTTTTTTTTTCTTTCTACTCAATTTGAAAATTTTCTCTTAAACTTGTAACTTTTTTCTGGTACTTTTTTCCCTTATTGATTTGTGAATTATACATTATTTTTTTTTCAATTTAAGTATTTATTGATCTATTCTGAATCTGACTTTTTCCTTTTAAAGTTGCTCTGTTGTTCTTGTAAATTTGAGGGTTTTTCTCTATAATTTGCAATAATTTTTTCCCCCATAAATTTTCCATTTTTCCCCCTCTAAATTTGATTTTTTTTTCTCCTAAATTTGCATTTTTTTGTGTAAATTTGCAAAAAAAAAATTATAAATTTGTAGTTTTCCTTCATAAGTCTGAGTTTTTTTCAGTCCAGGCATAGTAGCCCAGACTTCTGCCCAGTTCACGTAGTGCCATGATCCCTCCTGCAGGTGGTGAACCCACTGGAGGGTGGACCCACGTGCCTCCTTTGGGTACACTGGGTCCTTGATGTAGTGTCTTTCATGGAGATCCACTGGACCGCTCTTAGTCTGGCTCTTCACCCAGGACCGGTTTGCCTTGGGAGACCCTACCGGGGCAGCCTTATCATGGTGGAGGGGTTTGAGTGCCCTAATGATCCCAGGAGTTATGTTGTTGGGGACAGCTTGCCTGGTCAGGTCATACCAAAGACCATATAAAGAGGGTACTTGCTGCCTTCTAGCTTGGTGCTCAGCAAAAATAGAATGGAGGACGGACATTTGGTTACCCAGCCACAGGAGGAGCACAAGCCAGTGTACTCCCTGTGCCAGTCCCAAGCCCAGATAAATGGCCAGGGTTGCATCAGGAAGGGCATCCGGCGGAAAAATCTTTGCCGTATCAATATGCGGATCATCACGATATAGGGTGATGATACACTGTGGCATCCCCAAAAGGGAGCAGCCAAAAGATAAAAAAGAAAAGAACTGATGTTATCTTTGACTTTGGATGTTTCTCCACATCTGCAGGCAGCTGGATTGTCTCCGTCAGCTGGTGGTGGTTCTGTGTGAACGCTCCCAGCTCCAGGATTTGGTCAAGTTTCCCTATGTCAACCTTCATGATGAGGTAACACCGCTAACGAGGCTAGACGCCGTTAACTAACAAGGGTTTAGACCACATCAGCTTTGATGCCTCAGCTAGATGAAATTTACAAGAAAAAAATTGCTAATTTGTGATAGTTCGTAGTTTATAAGGAAAAAAGTCACAATTTTTTGAGAAGTTGCAAATCTATGAGAAAAACATTGAAATTTTGCAATTGAAAATGCATATACCCTGTAGAAAATGACAAGAAAGTCTATTCTATTTTATATTTACAAAGGGGAAATTTTTTTTTGAGAAAGTTAAAATTTTGAGTCACAAATTTATGAGCAAAAAAGTTGCAGATCTACGTGAAAAACCTTGAAATTCACAGGAAAAGTTACAAAAATGTAAATTTATTAGGAAAAAAGTCAAATTTTTAAGAAAAGTTGCAAATCTACAAGGAAAAAATTGAAGATTTACAGTAAAAGGCGGCAAATTTACAAGGGGGTAAAAGCAAATTTTTGAGAGAAGTCCTAAATTTTTAAGAAAAAAGTTGCAAATCTACGACACAAAGCTGAGTTTTTTTTTTGTTTGTTTGTTTTTTTGCATTTCATTCAGTTGTCTGACATGATATAGAAATGTTTGATGTTCTCTCTTGGACCATGTGAGCCTGTGGAGAAGCCCTCTGCTGCATCTTCATGTCTCCTCACACGATGGTGATGGACCACTGGCCAGACTCCACAGTGTTTCTAATTAACGTTTATCATCATCAAAGGCTAATTAATCATTTACTACATTTTCAGTTCACACTAATGTGTTTTTCATGTGTTTTTGTTTTTCGGGGAGAACAAACATCTGCAGATGTTCCCCAACCTTCTGAATGGTCATGTGTGTACACAAAGAAACGTGTTTTGGCAATCAGACCAAACCTCCAGACTGACCGTGTGTTGTTGTTGTCTGTCCATCAGGTTGTCGGTATCATTGAGTCCCGGGCCCGGGGCCTGGACCTTCTGACACATAACTACTACGAGCTCCTGTACGCCTTCCACATCGCCCGCCACAACTACAGGAAAGGTGCGGGCATGGAGTAAAACTGAGAATGATGACAGCAGACCAACGCAATCTAAACATCTGTGTGTGTGTGGTTGGTTTCAGCTGGGACAGTCATGTTCGAGTTCGGGATGCGTCTGGGTCGGGAGGTCCGGACTAGACTGGGCCTTCAGAAACAGGTCAGCTCTTTTCACCTTCATTCTCCATTTGTTCCTTTTCTAAATTTGAGTTTTCTGATTAATTTACTGTTTTGTTTTTAAAGAAAAATGCATTTTGCTCTTTTAGATTAACATTTTTTTCTGTGAATTTGTTCAGTTTTACCTCAAATTTGCAGCCTTTTGATAATTTAAATCCTACTTTGTTTAATCAGAACTGGCAACTTTTTTCCTCCGAGCCTGACTACTAGGGTTACCCGTGCAGTACCTGGGGGTGCTTGCTAAGCAAGCATAGAATGGGACTGCTGCTTCCCTATTAAGCATGTTGTAAGAGGTGACTAAAGAGGGTTGTGCGTTGGGCTAGCACCCCACCACGTAAAGAATTATTTGCTACAGAAACAATGACAACTGAAAGACATCAACCCTTGGGTGACAGGCTGGGGGCAGAGGCTTCAGTGCCTCAGATGAAGAGTAGGGATGAAATCCCGAAAGGAAATTTCTTCTCCGATGGAGTCTTTGGCAAAACCAAAACAAGAAGTGAGAATGGCATCATGGAATGTATGAACAATGTACGAGACAGGGAGATCTACCCAAATTGTCAGAGAAAAGATATAGCATCAACATCCTTGGAGTCAGTGAAATGAGGTGGACTGATACTGGGATCTTAACAATGAACTGAGGAGAGACAGTCTACTACTCCAGGCGAACAGATGGACAACATCAGAGCCATATTTTTTTTTTTTTTTTTCAAAGTTTGCAAAGATGACCATTATTCAAGGCTGTGCTCCCACAGAACAAGCATCAGATGAAGAAAAAGACACCTTTTACAGCAAGCTCCAAGAAGAGATTGACGAAACACCTCAATGTGACATCATCATCATCATCATCATGGGAGACTTCAGTGCAAAGGTTGGAGCAGACCATGTAGGCTATGAATCCTGTTTGGGGAGAGAGGGAGTTGGAGAAAGGAACAACAACGGACAATGGTTCATAAACACGTGTTTGGAGAATGGACTTGTGATAGGTGGTACCATCTTTCATCACAAGACCATCCACAGGCTGACATGGGTTTCCTCAGATGGAAGAACTAGTAATCACATTGACCACATCGCCATCAACGAAAGATGCGAAAGCAGTTAGAGGACTAGATGACTCACTGTCTCATTCCAGTGATCACGGTCTCATTCTCTGCAAACTGCAACTGAAGCTGAGAAGAACAATGAAGAAAACTAGTAAACAGTTCTTTGACTCTATCAAATTAAAAGATACAGAAGTGAAATCAAAATTTGTCTTGGAATTGAAGAATAGGTTCCAGCTTTCTATAAGACACACCAGCTGATGACATCAGTGTTCTTTGTGATCTGTGCTAGGCCCTACTCTCTTTAGTTTATATGTGCTTCCGTTAGGCAACATCATCAGAAAGCCCTATATAGCCTACATTTTCATTGTTACGCAGATGACACACAATTATACCTGTCAATGAAGCCCAATGATTGTAATCAATTAGCCAAGTTAGATGCCTGTCTTAAGGAAATCAAAGCTTGGATGACTTGTAATTTTCTGCTATTAAACCCGGATAAGACCGAAGTTATTCTTGTTGATCCAAAAAACCTTAGAAATACCTTTCCAAATCAAACTCTTAATTTGGATGCGGCTGCTCTTATTCTGAATAGTTCTGTGAGGAACCTTGGAATTTTTTTTTTTTTCCACAATATCTTTATTGAACCTTTTTTTTTTTTTTTAACAAACATGATACAAACAATCAAACACTAACACTAAAGTACTACAAAAAAAAAAAAAAAAAAAAATGCCCTAAAAACACCAACAACCACCAACAAAATCAAGTCTTCAACAATGCTCCTCTGTTTAGTCTAGACAATCCAATACATAAGTATACATATTATGTTCACCAGTTTGGAATTTACAAGGTCCACACACATCATTCACCTTCTTATTCAAGAGTTATGTCTAAATTCCCCACATAATCAATAAAAGGTCTCCATATATTCTCAAACACATTTTCCTTTGATTTCAGTATATATGTTATTCTTTCTAATGGAAGGTTTGTTAACATCTGTCTTAACCACTGAGTCACATCTGGTCTATGAGTCTTTTTCCATAATAGTGCAATACATTTTTTGGCATTAAGCAAACTGAGGTCTATGAATGTTCTTTCACTTTTATTGAAATTATGCTTTTCTGGGTACAGACCCAACAAAAACAGTTTAGGATTCAATATGATTTGTTTTGAGATTATTTTTTCAATTGTTACCCTCACCTCCTCCCAAAACATTCTTATTAATCTACATTCCCATAAACAATGAAATAGGGTTCCTTTACTTTCCATGCATTTTGTGCATGTATCTGGTATATTTTTGTTATATCTATTTAACTCCTCTGGTGTAACATACATCCGCATTAACCATTTGAAATGTATCAATTTAAGGCGTGCATTTATTGATTTGGTTTGAGCTTCTGTACAAGCCAATTCCCATTGTTCCTCTGAAATTTCAATTTGCAGATCCTCCTTCCAGTAGTTTAATCTTTTCAGTGAATTTTCACTTGAAGATAGTGTCAATGAGTTATAAAACTCTGAAATAATACCCTTTCTTTTACTATCTTTCATCATCATTTTTTCCAAGGATGAATAAATAGGTCGAGTGAGAGCTTTATTTTGATTTGATCGAATAAAGTTTCTAAGTTGAAGATATTTAAAAAAAATGTGTTCTATTGAGATTAAATTTGATCCTCAGCTCTTCAAAAGACATTATGTTGTCTGCACATGGCAAATATAAATCCTGAATCTTTTGAATCCCTTTTAAATTCCATACTTTAAATACAGCGTCCGCTCTCCCTGGTTTAAAATATTGATTACCCCATATTGGACTAAATTGTGACAATAACTGTGGTTCTTTTAAATAGTTTTTAGCTTCACACCATATTTTGATCATATGCTTTACAAATGGATTTTTAACTTGTTTTTGTAATTTTTTTGCCGAATCTGAGTATATGAATATGGGAAGAGGTAAAGGTAAATTGTATGATTCCATTTCAGTCCAGTGAGGGAGATCATTTGATGAAAAATAATATGTCATAGACCTCAGTTGTGCCGACCAATAATACAACATAAAATTTGGACATTTCAGACCTCCACGATCAAATGGTAAATATAATAAAGACAAACGTAATCTAGCCCTCCTGTTGTTCCATATAAATTCCACTAACTTTTTTTTTATTCTTGAGAATAGATCTAAAGGTGGTGATAAGGGAATGTATTGAAATAAATAAAGTATTTTAGGTAAAATATTACTTTTAAGTATATTGATTCTCCCGATCATCGACATTGGTAGTGACATCCATCTCTGAGTTAACTCATTGATATCTGACATTAAGGCTTCATAGTTGACACTGGCGACTGATTCTAGCTTAGGCATAATTTGGATTCCTAAATATTTAAACTGATTTACAACATTGAATTGATTTACCTCAGGGGCTGGGTAATTTCTCTGGGTCTCATTTAGCATTAATATTGAAGATTTAGTTTTATTTATTTTATATCCTGATATTTCCCCAAAATTCTTTATTAAATTCAACAAGGTTGGAATTGATTTTTTTAGATTCGACATAAACAAAATTATATCATCGGCGTACAGGGAGATTTTATGTTCTGTTGGTCCAACTTTAATTCCATATATTTGTGAATGTAAACGTATCGCTATCGCTAAAGGTTCAATTGCCATAGTAAACAGTAAAGGTGAAAGTGGACAGCCTTGTCGACATCCTCTATTGATTTTTATTGGTTTTGAAATATTGTTATTTGTTAGGATTTCTCCGGGTTGGGGACAGGCTCCTGCCCCAAGTGGAGGAGTTTAAGTATCTTGGGGTCTTGTTCACGAGTGAGGGGAAAATGGAGCGAGAGATCGACAGACGGATTGGAGCAGCATCTGCAGTGATGCGGACGTTGTACCGGTCTGTTGTGGTGAAGAGGGAGCTTAGTTCTAAGGCAAAGCTGTCGATTTACCAGTCAATCTACGTTCCTACTCTCACCTATGGTCACGAGCTTTGGGTAATGACCGAAAGAACGAGATCGCGGATACAAGCGGCTGAAATGAGCTTTCTCCGTAGGATTGCTGGACTCACCCTCAGAGATAGGGTGAGGAGCTCAGTCATCCGGGAGAGGCTCAGAGTAGAACCGCTGCTCCTCCACATTGAAAGGAGTCAGTTGAGGTGGTATGGGCATCTGATTAGGATGCCTCCTGGACGCCTCCCACTTGAGGTGTTTCAGGCACGTCCCACTGGGAGGAGACCCCGGGGCAGACCCAGGACTCGGTGGAGAGACTACGTCTCCCAGCTAGTCTGGGAACGCCTTGGTATCCCCTCTGAAGAGCTGGAGCAGGTGGCTGGGGAGAGGGAAGCCTGGGCTTCTCTGCTTGAACTGCTGCCTCCGCGACCCGGACCTCCGGAAAAGCAGTAGAAGATGGATGGATGGATGGATGGATGTTAGGATTTCTGCTGTAGCATTATTGTATATTATTTGAACCCATTTTATGAAATTATTTCCAAGTCCAAACCTTTGTAGGACTTCAAAAAGAAAGGGCCATTCAACTCTATCAAAGGCCTTTTCGGCGTCCAATGATAGGAGAGCTGTATCCGGTGCTTCTTTATTAAAATAAATAATATTAAATAGTCTTCTTACATTATGGAAGCCTTGTCTACCCTTTATAAAGCCATTCTGATCTCGATTAATAATATTTGGTAAAATTTCTTGTATTCGTCTTGCTAAAATTTTACAGATTATCTTAAGGTCGGCGTTTAATAGGCTTATTGGTCTCATATTTTCACATTTATTAGAGGGCTTACCTGGTTTTGGCAGCAGTATAATTAAGGCATTATTTATGTATGATGGTAAATTATTATTTTGAAATGCTTCTAAAACCATTTCCAAAAAAGGTTTTATTAATTTATTCTTAAATTTTTTATAAAGGTCAACTGGAAGACCATCTGGTCCTGCACTTTTTCCTGATTTCATATTATCAATGGCTAGCCCAACTTCTTCTTGACTAATTTTAGACTCCAATATCTCCCTGTTTTCATTTGGAATACACGGTATAGATAGTTCGTTCAAAAACCCATTTAGTTTTGTTAAATCAGGTTCATTTTTGGTATCATATAATTTTTCATAGTAATCTCTAAAGGCTCTATTAATTTCTAAAGGATCTATAACTACCTGTCCCTTACTTATAATACTGGTAATTGGTGTTTTAATTTCCAATTGTTTAATCTGCCATGCTAATAATTTTCCTGATTTTTCACCTTGTTCATAAAAAGATTGTTTCAATCTTAGAAGACTCGAGGCAGCTCTATTCGCTGATTTTTTGTCGTATTCAGCTCTCAAAATCAGTAATTCATTCTCCAACCTTGGGTCACTTCCTGCATACACTTTTTCCTGAAGACTTTTTATTTTATGTTCCAATTTAGCTCTCTCCTCTCGAGTCTTCTTAGATTTTGATCCTGTATAACTAATAATATGTCCCCTAATAAAAGCTTTGAAAGCCTCCCACTTTACACATGCTGATGTTTGTGTAGTATTGATGTCAAAGAACTCGTCTATCTGTTTTTCTATATACTTGACAAATTCCTCATCCTGAAGCCATTTATGCTGAAATTGCCATCTACCTGATTCCTTTGTCAATTTTTTATCTACATATATTAGACAACAGGGTGCATGATCAGAAATCACGATGTTATCATAAAAGCAGTTTTGAATCTTGGACCTTAATTCTGTGGAAATCAAAAAATAATCAATACGTGAGAATGTCTTGTAGGTACTGGAATAACAAGAATAGGCTTTAACTTGTGGTTTCATTTCTCTCCATATATCTAACAATCTCAATTCTTTCATAAAATGATTAATAGTCATCCTACATCCAATGTGCGTACAATCCAGTCCTGTTGATCTATCCACACCTGGATTCAATGTACAATTAAAATCCCCTGCTATTATATGTTGCCCTGTAAGTGATGATAAGATGAGAAATAAATTAGCAAAGAACTTCTGATCATCTATATTGGGACCATATAAGTTCACAAGATTTATATTTTCTAATAGCAAAGAACCTTGAATGATTACATATCTTCCAAATTTGTCTCCAATTACATTTTTCACTTGAAAAGGAACTGATTTATGTATGAGAGTCATAACTCCCCTGGCTCGGGATGAAAATGAAGAGGTGAATACACTTCCCTGCCATCTACTCCTAATTCTTTTAACATCCTCCTCTATCAGATGAGTTTCTTGTAAAAACACAATTCTTGAACCCATGTCCTTTATTTTATTCATAACTTGTTTAAGTTTTTTTAAATTTTGTAGACCTCTGCAATTCCATGAAGTTAAATTAAGATTAACACTTTGGTCCATGATCAATAGAGAGTTTGGGATTACCTTGCAGTGTAAACATGCTCATACAGAGAAGCAAAAACATGAGTGGTTGAACATTCATCCTACAAACTACACACAAACAAATTTCCCCTTCCCACACTTGTGGCAAACCCCCCAAAATCAAAAGAAAAATTCTGTCTCCCGATATAGCCATCGACCGTTCCACACCCACGGGGAACAGCCTAAGCCACTCCTCCTTCATCCTCCCAATCACCCTAACTCTACTGCTTTTAATGACGTAACATTAACTCTCCTCTGTAGTTTTCCAACTTAACTCCAAAATTTTTAACAACTTTGTACATCATAGTTTTGTTTTTTTTTTGTTTGTTTTGTTTTTGTTTTGTTTTTTTAATATATAATACAATCTATATTTTGTAAACTTACTATTTACTTCAAGTCAGTCAGATGCCTGTGCAAATGCTTAATTATTCTACCTTATATTTTGTTCATGCTTAGCTCCCACCAGTCTCTTCTTCTTCTTTGATCTTCTTGATGAACTCCTGCGCCTCCTCTGGGGTCTTGAAAATGTGGGTTCTGCCCTCATACGTGGTCAGCAGTCTCGCAGGATAGATTACACCATGACGAATCCCAAGGTTGCGCAGCTCCTTACGTACGGGATCAAACTGCTTCCTCAATTGCTGGATTCCTGTGGCCAAATCTGGGTAGAACCGCACCTGCTGGTCCTGGTGTTTAATCTCCCCCTTAGCTCGTGCAGCGTTGAAGATCTTCATCCTGTCTCTGTTGCTAAGAAACTTCATAATTAAGGTCCTCGGCGGTCCCTTATCTCTCCGTGGGCCAATACGATGTGCTTTTTCCAGAACCGCTGCTGATTGCAACTCCTCGCTGCCCAGCACCTCCGGAATCCACTTTTCCAGAAAGGAACATACGTCCCGACCTTCTGATTCCTCTGGAAGACCCACCAGCCTCAAATTATTCTGTCTCGACCGAGATTCCAAATCCAAAATATTATCTTCCAGAGATTTATTTTTTTTTTTCCAAAGTGCGCACCTTTAATTGAAGACGGGTGACGTCATCTTCAGCACTAGCGAGACGGAGCTCCATCTGCGCCGTTCGTTCTACACAGTCACCCAATTCCTTTCTTATTCCTTCCAACGCTGTCATAATCCCATCAAATCTAGAGGAAAAGTCCGCTCTCATTGAACTCATGGCAGCCATCAGCGCATCTGCGCCATTCCCCACAGACATCGCACCGCCGCCAGCCTCCTCCGCCATATATGGAGTTTTGTTTGCTGCGTCACAGACCTGAAAGTCCGTTAATTTGGACTGTTTCGGCGGCTCGCTTTTTCCTTTTCCTGGTTTTCCAGCCTTAGGCTTCGCCGACATATCCTCGCCCAAATGCTGGGATACGTTCTGTCCCAAATGAGAGAGTTATTTGCCGATTTTTTTTCTCCAGGAGCAGAGCAGAGCGAGACACGTCCGTCCTACGTGGCAGCCATAACCGGAAGTCCTTGGAATTATTTTTGATCAAGATCTGTTTTTTAATTCACATATTAACCACTTGCACTCCGTTGTTCCGCGGGCGGGCAAGTCTCTGCATTCTAGGGCGCACGAGAGCGCCCTCGAGAGCGCTTGGACGCATGATGGTGGTGATGGTGATGTAGTGACGTCCAAGCGCCACTGAAAAAAAGCTGCAGTCACAGCCGCGAACAGATTAGTTCATCTGATTGACCTCTCATTCGACTAATAAGAGCCTTGAATTGGGTTTCTGAAACCTTGAAGAGCCAATGAATGAAAATCTAGGAAGGAGGACCCGCCTACTGTGAACGCAGGAGCCAATTGAAGCACAGAAATTCAGGCTGGGTGAAGAGAGATTTACTGCTGCAGCAGATGAAAACAAAGAACGCTGGACGAATCTACTACAGACCCCGCAGCATGGAGACCACCCACAAGTGGGACCTGCACTCATTCCAGCAGAATAGACGTTTAGGATTCTCTTCCGTCATCATAGACCGACGGAGACCGACGACAAAAGTCGTAAATCATTCGCCAAAACGGCAATAATGGAATTATGTTTTGATCGGGATCCACAAGCGGAGCAGCGTCGCGTTTGTCTGACAATGGGGAAGAGATGTTCGCCACGACTCTGCTGCTTTGAAGAGGTAAGGTGTTATAAGCTAAATTATTATTTATCCCTGAAAACTGTAATCCAAAAATGACTTTTGACCGATCGGTAAATTACAACTGTACTGCGCATGAAGTACGAAGTGCGTGCGCCGCGATAAACGGTTCATTTGCCGTGTTCGGACCGTGAACGCCCCCCCCCCCCCCCCCCCGCTGCAGAAGAGGAGCGGGGGGGGGGCGTTCACGGTCCGAACGCCCCCCGGTCCGCGGGGGGAAGCATATGAGTCTATTCCATCATGTAGCGATGGCCCTCTTCTGTAGCGAGGGGGGGGGGGGGCGTTCACGGTCCGTTCACGGTTCCCCCCCCCCCACACACACACACACAGTAGCGAGGGGGGGGAAAGCCGCTGTGAAAACATGCAAGGAGTATAATCCGTCATGTAGCGAGGGCCGAACTCGGCCCTTGGTAGCGGGGGGGGGGGGGACCCCCCGCCCACACACAGACACGTGTGACCTTTCATTAGAGCCTAAAATGAAGATTCTACATTGAATTATTCAAAAGTTACAGATGTTTTTCCAAACTGTGCCATTTGGCACAATTTGGCACAGTTCCAAAACGCCTGGAAACAGCCTGAGAACAAAGCTGTGTAAAATATTCATTTTTTGTGGTATTGTTACCAAATTTGGACCGCAGCTGGATAACACTTGGTTCTACATTTCTGTTGCATTTTCCAGCTGGATCGGACAGCTGTGTGTTATTTACAAGCATTTGTATCCAAAAAAACACTGTGTCCAATTTTGTTTTCTTCAAGTTCAGTATGTTTAGATGACTGTAACTCAGTGGCCGGAGCACGTAGAGAGATTGTTTTTTTTGCCAAAAAATTCAAAGTGTTTTCTTTTAAATGAGACCAACCCCATGAAGATGCTGCAAAGGGTTGAATAACAGCTTTCGATTTACTTTGGGCACGTTATTTTTTGGCATTTTTAGGAAAATTGCCCGGAGTGCAAGTGGTTAAATTTGTTTCTAAGACTGCCTTCTATCATCTGTGCAATATTGCCAAGATTAGGAGCATCTTGTCTCTGAGTGATGCTTAGAAACTGATCCATGCTTTTGTTAGCTCTAGATTAGATTATTGTAACTTATTATCAGGTTGTCCTAAAATATCTTTAAAAAGTCTTCAATTGATCCAAAACACTGCAGCAAGAGTTTTAACAGGTACTAGAAAGAGAGATCATATCTCTCCGGTTCTGGCCTCCCTTCATTGGCTTCCCATAGAGTTTAGAAGTAAGTTTAAAATCCTTCTTCTCACTTACAAAGCTCTTAATAATCAGGTCCCCTTTTATATAAAAGATTTGAGATATTACCCTATCATCCTAACAGAGCACTACACTCCCAAAATGCTGGATTACTTGTAATGCCTAGAAAAAAAAGTACAATGGGAGGCAGAGCCTTCTGCTATCAAGCTCCTTTTCTGTGGAACCAGTTACCAATCTGGGTTCGGGAGTCAGACACAATCTCTGTTTTTAAGAGCAGGGTAAAAACCTTCCTCTTCAATATAGCCTACAATTAGCGAGGGATCTTGTCTCTTAACCCTCCCTTTCTTTTGCTGTTAATAGATTTAGACTGCCGGGTGACCTCCAATAATGTACTCGGCTTCTCTCCATTAATGTTTGCTCTCTTTATGTCTGTTCTCTCCTTCTTCTCTATCCCCTCACCCCCAGCCAGTCACAGCAGATGACTGCCCCTCCCTGAGCCTGGTTCTGCTAGAGGTTTCTTCCTGTTAAAAGGGAACACCTCTCCACCGTCGCCAAGTGCTTGCTCACAGGGGATCGGCTGATTGCTGGGGTCTTTCTGCAGTTGTGGGGTTTCCCCTACATTTGAAAGTGCCATGAGATGACTGTTATTATGATATGGCGCTATATAAATAAAGTTGAATTGAACTGATAACTTACAGAACACTTTCCTTGAAACAAGCAAAAGTATGCTTGGATGCAAGAGAAGAGTAAGGAAAGAATGGATTTCTGATGAGACCTGGAAACTCACTGAAAAAAGGAGAATAGCAAAACACGATTTTCTGACAGGAAATGAAGAGCTCTCTGTAGCTGAAGCTTACAGACATCTGAATATAGCCGTGAAAAAGAGTGCAAGGAAAGACAAAAGAAACTACACAGACAACTTAGCCAAGGAAGCCCAGTTAGCAGCTAATGGAGGGGACACAAGAACAGTATATAAGATCACAAAGACACTCACTGGAGGCTTTAACAACAACAGTGGTGAAGGACAAAGAGGGAAAGATGCCGATGAAGGAAGAAGACTAGTTGAAAAGATGGGCAGAACACTTTAAAGAGACACTTGATAGACCGGATCCAGAAGAAGAGGCTGACATCAAGAGCATGGGATTCCACATTGAAATGAAACAAGGATAAACGCCTCCCACTTGAGGTGTTTCAGGCATGTCCCACTGGAAGGAGACCCCAGGGCAGACCCAGGACTCGGTGGAGAGACTGTCTCCCAGCTGGTCTGGGAACGCCTTGGTATCCTCTCTGAAGAGCTGGAGCAGGTGGCTGGGGAGAGGGAAGTCTGGGCTTCTCTGCTTGAACTGCTGCCTCCGCGACCCGGACCTCCGGAAAAGCGGTAGAAGATGGATGGATGGAAGAGGCCATCAAACAGACCAAAAGAAACGGAGCACCAGGAGAAGATTAAATCACTGTGGACATGCTGAAGGCAGACCCTACAAGTGCAGAATCACTCGAGGAGCTTTTCAACAATGTTTGGGAACAGGAGAAAGTTCCTGAAGCATGGAAGAAAGGCATTATTGTCAAACTACCAAAGAAATGTTATCTGTCCATTTGCGGCAACTGGAGAGGAATCAACCTATTATCTGTCCCAGGAAAGATCTTTTGCAGAGTCCTTCAGAGAATGAAATTGGCAATTGAGAGAATTCTGAGAGAAGAACAGGCTGGATTTCAAAGTGGCAAAGGATGCATAGACCAGATCTTTGTACTGCGCACAATAGTTGAGCAATCACTTGAATGGAACTCCTCACTCTACAACAACTACATCAATTTTGAGAAAACATTCGACAGCATCCACCATCCATCACTGTAGAAGACTCTAGTAGCATATGGATTTCCATCAAAAGTCATCAACATCCTGAAAGGCATGTATGCCAGCAACCAGTGCTGTGTGAGACATGATGGGCAGCAAAGTGAGTGGTTCCATGTACAGACTGGGGTCAGACAAGGATGTGTGATTTCACCAGTCCTCTTCCTCGCTGTCACCGATTGGGTGATGCAGTTGCTCGTTATCCTCTGCGGTAGGCTTGTCCATAGTACGGTACTACATAATTAAGATAAGATAAGATAAGATAAGCCTTTATTAGTCCCACAATGGGGAAATTCCAGGATTGCAACAGCACAGGGATAGCAACACTCAGAGCAACAATCAGAAGGCAAGAAAAAACATCATCTAGTAAACATATGTCCATATTACTATAAATGTATATATAGAGACACACAGTGCAGAGCATTATGGCTGGTGAATGTGCAGCAGAAAGTCTAAGTTCTCTCTCCGCGGATGCAGCGGGCCAGCTGGAAGTCTTTGGGCATGATGGTGACCCCCTTAGCGAAGAAGAGACCATCAGGTGGGCCTCGCTGGTCTCCTGCAGAGCCACGACGGCGAAGCTCAGGAAACGCAGGACGGTCTTGAAGTCCTGAGCGATCTCCCTCACCAGGCGCTGGATGGGCAGCTTGCGGATGAGCAGCTCCGTGGATTTCTGGCAGCGACGGATCTCTCTCAGAGCCACGGGCCTGTGACGGCGAGGCTTCTTCACTCTGCCGGTGGCCGGAGCGCCTCTCCGAGCAGCCCTGGTGGGGGGGGGGGGGGCTTCTTCCTCCAGTAGATTTTACGGGCGGTCTGCTTGGTTCTTGCCATCGCTCTTTATTATTCTGTCTTATATTTCTTTCACGCCGCCTAAACTCCAGCCCGGCACCGCGTCGTTTTTGCTACAGCTCCCGGTATGTCGAGTTTCCCATTAGCACCGGGCGGCGGCCAAGTGCTAGCTAGCACTAGCTCCTCCCCGCTGTAACGTCTCCCGCTGCAAACCGTGGCTCCGTCCGCCGACCCGGGAGACCCCCGGGGCGATCCGTGCGTCCGTGATATATATACAGAGTGAAAGGTGTAGAAAGAAGAAGGAAGATAAAAAAAAAAAAAAGGCTGTTGCAACAGGCAGCCCACTCGTGTGGCGCCGCCGGTCCGGCGGAACCGGAAAATTGCGGTTATTGCGACAACCCTACTGACCACTTTTTTCTTAATTTTCTGATGAATTTCTGCTTTTTGCCCCTTAAAGGGGTCATTGCCTGAAAAAAGGTGTTTGTAGGTTTTAACCATCTGAAATGAGTCTACTGGTCACCTGATTATCCCCAAATTTTCAAAACAGTCAATTAATTCTCTTCAAAACAACACAGCCTTTATCTCATTTTTCTCTCCCAGAAATATTTTTGGCTTTTTTGGAAATCGTTAATGTTACGTTTTGAAAAAGCCAGCCCACGCCGTCCTTGAGACCTGCCCACTGCTCTATCAGCCTGCCTAGCTGTCTGTCATGTAGATGGAAGTTGTGCTAAAGGTAGCCTATTAGCCCCCAGCTAACAGTGGTAACCGGAAGCTCGAACTGAGTGTGGCTTATATTGTTGTTCAGATCTTAGTCACCCAATAACCATTCCTGTTACTACCTGGTTCACTGGTCCGTGGTCCACAATGTGCCTCGCGTCACTCTTGCCCGTCTCCCGATGGTTTCGAGGCAGGTCACCGGCATGCCAGTCACGGGGAGCTGAGAGCCAACAGCTGCAGCCAGCATCTCCAGGTCACGGCAACTGCCTGGCCTGGCACCTGGGGCGTGGCGCAAGCAGTTACAGTGACCTGGGGATGCTGGCTGGAGCTCCGAGCTCAACTCCCTCACCATCCTCTGGGCATACTCTCACAGGCAGCATGGGGGAGCCACTTGGTGACGGGGCAGGACCCCCCCCCCCCCCCCCCGGTGTCTCGGCGTGGCTGTTGGGTGGGCCGAGATGCGCAAGTGACTGCGAATTGGTGAACCAGCACTGCTCATCCAAGCTGGAAGGAGCCGGTGCCAGAACACCAGCTAGAAGCTAGTAAGCCAATGGCTAACTGACCTAAGAGGGAGGGCAGAGTTGAACAGCTGAAGTCTGTTTCTTAAAGTGACAGTCTATAAATCGGAGTGTTTGAAGAAAGCCAAGAAAAATAGAAAACAAATTTGCTTCAATAATTTAAACAAATTAAAGAAAATATGAATAAAATATGTCAGAAGCACTTCATGAAGACATGAGTGAGCTGTTAGAATGTGGACAAAGTGCAGTCATGAGCCCTTTAAAGTTGCTGTATTTAGTCTAGTTATTTGGCTTTTTCTCATAACTACTCATTTTTTTCTTTTTACTCTTAAATCTGCATCTTTAATCATAAATTAATCATTTTTCCCCTTCTAAAATGTTAAACTTTTTTCTTGTAAATTTCCATATTCTCATAATTTTTTAATTGCATTTTGCTCTTAGCTGAAGTTTTCCCTGCAAATTTGTGATTTCTTACAAATGTGCATTTTTTATTCATTTTTTTTTCTTTAAAATGTAGTTTTTTGGGGGTTTTTTTTCCACAATACCTTTATTGAACCTCTTTTTTTTTTTAACAAACATGACACAAACAATCAAACACTAACACTAAAGTACTACAAAAAAAAATGCACTAAAAACACCAACAACAACTTCCGGTTATGGCTGCCACGTAGGACGGACGTGTCTCGCTCTGCTCTGCTCCTGGAAAAAAAAAAATCGGCAAATAACTCTCTCATTTGGGACAGAACGTATCCCAGCATTTGGGCGAAGATATGTCGGCGAAGCCTAAGGCTGGAAAACCAGGAAAAGGAAAAAGCGAGCCGCCGAAACAGTCCAAATTAACGGACTTTCAGGTCTGTGACGCAGTAAACAAAACTCCATATATGGCGGAGGAGGGTGGCAACGCTGCGATATCTGCGGGGAATGGCGCAGATGAGCTGATGGCTGCCATGAGTTCAATGAGAGCGGACTTTTCCTCTAGATTTGATGGGATTATGACAGCGTTGGAAGGAATAAGAAAGGAATTGGGTGACTGTGTAGAACGAACGGCGCAGATGGAGCTCCGTCTCGCTAGTGCTGAAGATGACGTCACCCGTCTTCAATTAAAGGTGCGCACTTTGGAAAAAAAAAATAAATCTCTGGAAGATAATATTTTGGATTTGGAATCTCGGTCGAGACAGAATAATTTGAGGCTGGTGGGTCTTCCAGAGGAATCAGAAGGTCGGGACGTATGTTCCTTTCTGGAAAAGTGGATTCCGGAGGTGCTGGGCAGCGAGGAGTTGCAATCAGCAGTGATTCTGGAAAAAGCACATCGTATTGGCCCACGGAGAGATAAGGGACCGCCGAGGACCTTAATTATGAAGTTTCTTAGCAACAGAGACAGGATGAAGATCTTCAACGCTGCACGTGCTAAAGGAGAGATTAAACACCAGGACCAGCAGGTGCGGTTCTACCCAGATTTGGCCACAGGAATCCAGCAATTGAGGAAGCAGTTTGATCCCGTACGTAAGGAGCTGCGCAACCTTGGGATTCGTCATGGTGTAATCTATCCTGCGAGACTGCTGACCACGTATGAGGGCAGAACCCACATCTTCAAGACCCCAGAGGAGGCGCAGGAGTTCATCAAGAAGATCAAAGAAGAAGAAGAGACTGGTGGGAGCTAAGCATGAACAAAATATAAGGTAGAATAATTAAGCATTTGCACAGGCATCTGACTGACTTGAAGTAAATAGTAAGTTTACAAAATATAGATTGTATTATATATTAAAAAAAACAAAACAAAAACAAAACAAACAAACAAAAAAAAACTATGATGTACAAAGTTGTTAAAAATTTTGGAGTTATGTTGAAAAACTACAGAGGAGAGTTAATGTTACGTCATTAAAAGCAGTAGAGTTAGGGTGATTGGGAGGATGAAGAAGGAGTGGCTTAGGCTGTTCCCCGTGGGTGTGGAACGGTCGATGGCTATATCGGGAGACAGAATTTTTCTTTTGATTTTGGGGGGTTTGCCACAAGTGTGGGAAGGGGAAATTTGTTTGTGTGTAGTTTGTAGGATGAATGTTCAACCACTCATGTTTTTGCTTCTCTGTATGAGCATGTTTACACTGCAAGGTAATCCCAAACTCTCTATTGATCATGGACCAAAGTGTTAATCTTAATTTAACTTCATGGAATTGCAGAGGTCTACAAAATTTAAAAAAAACTTAAACAAGTTATGAATAAAATAAAGGACATGGGTTCAAGAATTGTTTTTACAAGAAACTCATCTGATAGAGGAGGATGTTAAAAGAATTAGGAGTAGATGGCAGGGAAGTGTATTCACCTCTTCATTTTCATCCCGAGCCAGGGGAGTTATGACTCTCATACATAAATCAGTTCCTTTTCAAGTGAAAAATGTAATTGGAGACAAATTTGGAAGATATGTAATCATTCAAGGTTCTTTGCTATTAGAAAATATAAATCTTGTGAACTTATATGGTCCCAATATAGATGATCAGAAGTTCTTTGCTAATTTATTTCTCATCTTATCATCACTTACAGGGCAACATATAATAGCAGGGGATTTTAATTGTACATTGAATCCAGGTGTGGATAGATCAACAGGACTGGATTGTACGCACATTGGATGTAGGATGACTATTAATCATTTTATGAAAGAATTGAGATTGTTAGATATATGGAGAGAAATGAAACCACAAGTTAAAGCCTATTCTTGTTATTCCAGTACCTACAAGACATTCTCACGTATTGATTATTTTTTGATTCCCACAGAATTAAGGTCCAAGATTCAAAACTGCTTTTATGATAACATCGTGATCTCTGATCATGCACCCTGTTGTCTAATATATGTAGATAAAAAATTGACAAAGGAATCAGGTAGATGGCAATTTCAGCATAAATGGCTTCAGGATGAGGAATTTGTCAAGTATATAGAAAAACAGATAGACGAGTTCTTTGACATCAATACTACACAAACATCAGCATGTGTAAAGTGGGAGGCTTTCAAAGCTTTTATTAGGGGACATATTATTAGTTATACAGGATCAAAATCTAAGAAGACTCGAGAGGAGAGAGCTAAATTGGAACATAAAATAAAAAGTCTTCAGGAAAAAGTGTATGCAGGAAGTGACCCAAGGTTGGAGAATGAATTACTGATTTTGAGAGCTGAATACGACAAAAAATCAGCGAATAGAGCTGCCTCGAGTCTTCTAAGATTGAAACAATCCTTTTATGAACAAGGTGAAAAATCAGGAAAATTATTAGCATGGCAGATTAAACAATTGGAAATTAAAACACCAATTACCAGTATTATAAGTAAGGGACAGGTAGTTATAGATCCTATAGAAATTAATAGAGCCTTTAGAGATTACTATGAAAAATTATATGATACCAAAAATGAACCTGATTTAACAAAACTAAATGGGTTTTTGAACGAACTATCTATACCGTGTATACCAAATGAAAACAGGGAGATATTGGAGTCTAAAATTAGTCAAGAAGAAGTTGGGCTAGCCATTGATAATATGAAATCAGGAAAAAGTGCAGGACCAGATGGTCTTCCAGTTGACCTTTATAAAAAATTTAAGAATAAATTAATAAAACCTTTTTTGGAAATGGTTTTAGAAGCATTTCAAAATAATAATTTACCATCATACATAAATAATGCCTTAATTATACTGCTGCCAAAACCAGGTAAGCCCTCTAATAAATGTGAAAATATGAGACCAATAAGCCTATTAAACGCCGACCTTAAGATAATCTGTAAAATTTTAGCAAGACGAATACAAGAAATTTTACCAAATATTATTAATCGAGATCAGAATGGCTTTATAAAGGGTAGACAAGGCTTCCATAATGTAAGAAGACTATTTAATATTATTTATTTTAATAAAGAAGCACCGGATACAGCTCTCCTATCATTGGACGCCGAAAAGGCCTTTGATAGAGTTGAATGGCCCTTTCTTTTTGAAGTCCTACAAAGGTTTGGACTTGGAAATAATTTCATAAAATGGGTTCAAATAATATACAATAATGCTACAGCAGAAATCCTAACAAATAACAATATTTCAAAACCAATAAAAATCAATAGAGGATGTCGACAAGGCTGTCCACTTTCACCTTTACTGTTTACTATGGCAATTGAACCTTTAGCGATAGCGATACATTTACATTCACAAATATATGGAATTAAAGTTGGACCAACAGAACATAAAATCTCCCTGTACGCCGATGATATAATTTTGTTTATGTCGAATCTAAAAAAATCAATTCCAACCTTGTTGAATTTAATAATGAATTTTGGGGAAATATCAGGATATAAAATAAATAAAACTAAATCTTCAATATTAATGCTAAATGAGACCCAGAGAAATTACCCAGCCCCTGAGGTAAATCAATTCAATGTTGTAAATCAGTTTAAATATTTAGGAATCCAAATTATGCCTAAGCTAGAATCAGTCGCCAGTGTCAACTATGAAGCCTTAATGTCAGATATCAATGAGTTAACTCAGAGATGGATGTCACTACCAATGTCGATGATCGGGAGAATCAATATACTTAAAAGTAATATTTTACCTAAAATACTTTATTTATTTCAATACATTCCCTTATCACCACCTTTAGATCTATTCTCAAGAATAAAAAAAAAGTTAGTGGAATTTATATGGAACAACAGGAGGGCTAGATTACGTTTGTCTTTATTATATTTACCATTTGATCGTGGAGGTCTGAAATGTCCAAATTTTATGTTGTATTATTGGTCGGCACAACTGAGGTCTATGACATATTATTTTTCATCAAATGATCTCCCTCACTGGACTGAAATGGAATCATACAATTTACCTTTACCTCTTCCCATATTCATATACTCAGATTCGGCAAAAAAATTACAAAAACAAGTTAAAAATCCATTTGTAAAGCATATGATCAAAATATGGTGTGAAGCTAAAAACTATTTAAAAGAACCACAGTTATTGTCACAATTTAGTCCAATATGGGGTAATCAATATTTTAAACCAGGGAGAGCGGACGCTGTATTTAAAGTATGGAATTTAAAAGGGATACAAAAGATTCAGGATTTATATTTGCCATGTGCAGATAACATAATGTCTTTTGAAGAACTGAGGATCAAATTTAATCTCAATAGAACACATTTTTTTAAATATCTTCAACTTAGAAACTTTATTCGATCAAATCAAAATAAAGCTCTCACTCGACCTATTTATTCATCCTTGGAAAAAATGATGATGAAAGATAGTAAAAGAAAGGGTATTATTTCAGAGTTTTATAACTCATTGACACTATCTTCAAGTGAAAATTCACTGAAAAGATTAAACTACTGGAAAGAAGATCTGCAAATTGAAATTTCGGAGGAACAATGGGAATTGGCTTGTACAGAAGCTCAAACCAAATCAATAAATGCACGCCTTAAATTGATACATTTCAAATGGTTAATGCGGATGTATGTTACACCGGAGGAGTTAAATAGATATAACAAAAATATACCAGATACATGCACAAAATGCATGGAAAGTAAAGGAACCCTATTTCATTGTTTATGGGAATGTAGATTAATAAGAATGTTTTGGGAAGAGGTGAGGGTAACAATTGAAAAAATAATCTCAAAACAAATCATACTGAATCCTAAACTGTTTTTGTTGGGTCTGTACCCAGAAAAGCATAATTTTAATAAAAGTGAAAGAACATTCATAGACCTCAGTTTGCTTAATGCCAAAAAATGTATTGCACTATTATGGAAAAAGACTCATAGACCAGATGTGACTCAGTGGTTAAGACAGATGTTAACAAACCTTCCATTAGAAAGAATAACATATATACTGAAATCAAAGGAAATTGTGTTTGAGAATATATGGAGACCTTTTATTGATTATGTAAAAAATTTAAACATAACTCTTGAAGAAGAAGGTGAATGATGTGTGTGGACCTTGTAAATTCCAAACTGGTGAACATAATATGTATACTTATGTATTGGATTGTCTAGACTAAACAGAGGAGCATTGTTGAAGACTTGATTTTGTTGGTGGTTGTTGGTGTTTTTAGTGCATTTTTTTTTTTTTTGTAGTACTTTAGCGTTAGTGTTTGATTGTTTGTATCATGTTTGTTAAAAAAAAAAAAAATGCACTAAAAACACCAACAACCACCAACAAAATCAAGTCTTCAACAATGCTCCTCTGTTTAGTCTAGACAATCCAATACATAAGTATACATATTATGTTCACCAGTTTGGAATTTACAAGGTCCACACACATCATTCACCTTCTTCTTCAAGAGTTATGTTTAAATTTTTTACATAATCAATAAAAGGTCTCCATATATTCTCAAACACAATTTCCTTTGATTTCAGTATATATGTTATTCTTTCTAATGGAAGGTTTGTTAACATCTGTCTTAACCACTGAGTCACATCTGGTCTATGAGTCTTTTTCCACAGTAGTGCAATACATTTTTTGGCATTAAGCAAACTGAGGTCTATGAATGTTCTTTCACTTTTATTAAAGTTATGCTTTTCTGGGTACAGACCCAACAAAAACAGTTTAGGATTCAATATGATTTGTTTTGAAATTATTTTTTCAATTGTTACCTTCAATTGTTACCTCTTCCCAAAACATTCTAATTATTCTACATTCCCATAAACAATGAAATGGGGTTCCTTTACTTTCCATGCATTTTGTGCACGTATCTGGTATGTTTTTGTTATATCTATTTAACTCCTCCGGTGTAACATACATCCGCATTAACCATTTAAAATGTATCAATTTAAGACGTACATTTATTGATTTGGTTTGAGCTTCTGTACAAGCCAATTCCCATTGTTCCTCTGAAATTTCAGTTTGCAGATCTTCTTTCCAGAAGTTTAATCTTTTCTGTGAGTTTTCACTTGAGGATAGTGTCAATGAGTTATAAAACTCTGAAATAATACCCTTTCTTTTACTATCTTTCATCAACATTTTTTCCAAGGATGAGTAAATAGGTCGAGTGAGAGCTTTATTTTGATTTGATCGAATAAAGTTCCTAAGTTGAAGATATTTAAAAAATGTGTTCTATTAAGATTAAATTTGATCCTCAGCTCTTCAAAAGACATTATCTGCACTTGACAGATATAAATCTTGAATCTTTTGAATCCCTTTTAAATTCCATACTTTAAATACAGCATCCGCTCTCCCTGGTTTAAAATATTGATTACCCCATATTGGGCTAAATTGTGACAATAACTGTGGTTCTTTTAAATAGTTTTTAGTTTCACACCATATTTTGATCATATGCTTTACAAATGGATTTTTAACTTGTTTTTGTAATTTTTTTTGCCGAATCTGAGTATAAGAATATGGGAAGAGGTAAAGGTAAATTGTATGATTCCATTTCAGTCCAGTGAGGGAGATCATTTGATGAAAAATAATATGTCATAGACCTCAGTTGTGCCGACCAATAATACAACATAAAATTTGGACATTTCAGACCTCCACGATCAAATGGTAAATATAATAAAGACAGACGTAATCTAGCCCTCCTGTTGTTCCATATAAATTCCACTAACTTTTTTTTAATTCTTGAGAATAAATCTAAAGGTGGTGGTAAGGGAATGTATTGAAATAAAGTATTTTAGGTAAGATATTACTTTTAAGTATATTGATTCTCCCGATCATCGACATTGGTAGTGACATCCATCTCTGAAGTAACTCATTAATATCTGTCATTAAGCCTTCATAGTTGACACTGGCGACTGATTCTAGCTTAGGCACAATTTGGATTCCTAAATATTTAAACTGATTTACAACATTGAATTGATTTAGCTCAGGGGCTGGGTAATTTCTCTGGGTCTCATTTAGCATTAATATTGAAGATTTAGTTTTATTTATTTTATATCCTGATATTTCCCCAAAATTCTTTATTAAATTCAACAAGATCGGAATTGATTTTTTAAGATTCGACATAAACAAAATTATGTCATCGGCATACAGGGAGATTTTATGTTCTGTTGGTCCAACTTTAATTCCATATATTTGTGACTGTAAACGTATCGCCATCGCTAAAGGTTCAATTGCCATAGTAAACAGTAAAGGTGAAAGTGGACAGCCTTGTCGACATCCTCTGTTGATTTTTTTTTTCCCACAATATCTTTATTGAACCTTTTTTTTTTTTTTTTTAACAAACATGATACAAACAATCAAACACTAACACTAAAGTACTACAAAAAAAAAATGCACTAAAAACACCAACAACCACCAACAAAATCAAGTCTTCAACAATGCTCCTCTGTTTAGTCTAGACAATCCAATACATAAGTATACATATTATGTTCACCAGTTTGGAATTTACAAGGTCCACACACATCATTCACCTTCTTCTTCAAGAGTTATGTTTAAATTTTTTACATAATCAATAAAAGGTCTCCATATATTCTCAAACACAATTTCCTTTGATTTCAGTATATATGTTATTCTTTCTAATGGAAGGTTTGTTAACATCTGTCTTAACCACTGAGTCACATCTGGTCTATGAGTCTTTTTCCATAATAGTGCAATACATTTTTTGGCATTAAGCAAACTGAGGTCTATGAATGTTCTTTCACTTTTATTAAAATTATGCTTTTCTGGGTACAGACCCAACAAAAACAGTTTAGGATTCAATATGATTTGTTTTGAGATTATTTTTTCAATTGTTACCCTCACCTCTTCCCAAAACATTCTTATTAATCTACATTCCCATAAACAATGAAATAGGGTTCCTTTACTTTCCATGCATTTTGTGCATGTATCTGGTATATTTTTGTTATATCTATTTAACTCCTCCGGTGTAACATACATCCGCATTAATCATTTGAAATGTATCAATTTAAGGCGTGCATTTATTGATTTGGTTTGAGCTTCTGTACAAGCCAATTCCCATTGTTCCTCTGAAATTTCAATTTGCAGATCTTCTTTCCAGTAGTTTAATCTTTTCAGTGAATTTTCACTTGAAGATAGTGTCAATGAGTTATAAAACTCTGAAATAATACCCTTTCTTTTACTATCTTTCATCATCATTTTTTCCAAGGATGAATAAATAGGTCGAGTGAGAGCTTTATTTTGATTTGATCAAATAAAGTTTCTAAGTTGAAGATATTTAAAAAAATGTGTTCTATTGAGATTAAATTTGATCCTCAGCTCTTCAAAAGACATTATGTTGTCTGCACATGGCAAATATAAATCCTGAATCTTTTGTATCCCTTTTAAATTCCATACTTTAAATACAGCGTCCGCTCTCCCTGGTTTAAAATATTGATTACCCCATATTGGACTAAATTGTGACAATAACTGTGGTTCTTTTAAATAGTTTTTAGCTTCACACCATATTTTGATCATATGCTTTACAAATGGATTTTTAACTTGTTTTTGTAATTTTTTTGCCGAATCTGAGTATATGAATATGGGAAGAGGTAAAGGTAAATTGTATGATTCCATTTCAGTCCAGTGAGGGAGATCATTTGATGAAAAATAATATGTCATAGACCTCAGTTGTGCCGACCAATAATACAACATAAAATTTGGACATTTCAGGCCTCCACGATCAAATGGTAAATATAATAAAGACAAACGTAATCTAGCCCTCCTGTTGTTCCATATAAATTCCACTAACTTTTTTTTTATTCTTGAGAATAGATCTAAAGGTGGTGATAAGGGAATGTATTGAAATAAATAAAGTATTTTAGGTAAAATATTACTTTTAAGTATATTGATTCTCCGGATCATCGACATTGGTAGTGACATCCATCTCTGAGTTAACTCATTGATATCTGACATTAAGGCTTCATAGTTGACACTGGCGACTGATTCTAGCTTAGGCATAATTTGGATTCCTAAATATTTAAACTGATTTACAACATTGAATTGATTTACCTCAGGGGCTGGGTAATTTCTCTGGGTCTCATTTAGCATTAATATTGAAGATTTAGTTTTATTTATTTTATATCCTGATATTTCCCCAAAATTCATTATTAAATTCAACAAGGTTGGAATTGATTTTTTTAGATTCGACATAAACAAAATTATATCATCGGCGTACAGGGAGATTTTATGTTCTGTTGGTCCAACTTTAATTCCATATATTTGTGAATGTAAACGTATCGCTATCGCTAAAGGTTCAATTGCCATAGTAAACAGTAAAGGTGAAAGTGGACAGCCTTGTCGACATCCTCTATTGATTTTTATTGGTTTTGAAATATTGTTATTTGTTAGGATTTCTGCTGTAGCATTATTGTATATTATTTGAACCCATTTTATGAAATTATTTCCAAGTCCAAACCTTTGTAGGACTTCAAAAAGAAAGGGCCATTCAACTCTATCAAAGGCCTTTTCGGCGTCCAATGATAGGAGAGCTGTATCCGGTGCTTCTTTATTAAAATAAATAATATTAAACAGTCTTCTTACATTATGGAAGCCTTGTCTACCCTTTATAAAGCCATTCTGATCTCGATTAATAATATTTGGTAAAATTTCTTGTATTCGTCTTGCTAAAATTTTACAGATTATCTTAAGGTCGGCGTTTAATAGGCTTATTGGTCTCATATTTTCACATTTATTAGAGGGCTTACCTGGTTTTGGCAGCAGTATAATTAAGGCATTATTTATGTATGATGGTAAATTATTATTTTGAAATGCTTCTAAAACCATTTCCAAAAAAGGTTTTATTAATTTATTCTTATAAAGGTCAACTGGAAGACCATCTGGTCCTGCACTTTTTCCTGATTTCAATAT